>OW028702.1:31185200-33585200 GCA_932294345.1 Pandemis cinnamomeana | reverse complement strand
CGCAGTCTGGCAATTTCGCGTTTTGCCTACACCTAACAAGAGGGGCGCGTTTTTACTAAATCTGTAACATCAAAATAAGCCAGCATATTAAAACTTGCCCAGAAGTGGAAGGTTGAGTGTGTGAATAGGCGTGAATAGGAATGTAAGGACTTTATTTTATACTATGTAGTGATTTAATTTAAGTAGAATTTAAGTATTCTTACTGGGGTGCGAGTCAGGTTACCTCCGCGTGTAGTCAAGAGCTGCGGTTCCTTTTTGAATCCGTCCGAGGGGAAGAACAGTGATTGGTCCGGCGCACCCTGGGCATTGGCTAATGATTTCCTGGCGGTCTCCGAGGGATATCATTGAGAGGCTAAGAGCGACAGGGGGGGGTTCATTTGACCGTGTTCTACCGTACAACGTTGCCGACATATTTGTCACAATATTTTTGGATACCGTATTTATTACTTTGACATTGGCGAAATCATCGCATCGATCGATGGGGCCATATTGAAATAGAAGAAGTGTTCTTACTGTATTTTATTTTGATAAAATGACTTTCTGCCAAGTTTTTGCGGTGCTTGGCAATGGTCTTTCCGAATGCGCTGGTAGTTTAAAAAAGACATGTAAAAGAGCTTCCATGCTGTTCTGGGAGCAAAGAAAAAACATAGAATGTACCAGTTGCTTCTCTTCCTGCGCAGATGGCATAAGCCCATCGAGGGATTGGGTGAAAATCTTAGGGATCATGTTAAATAGGCGATGTGGCTAGCAACCCATCACTGTTTTGATTCATATTTCCATCCATACGCCCACAATCATGCTAAACGTGGTCTTTAGGTCTTGTCACCTTAGGCTCTGTCTACCCCGTGAGGGATAAAGACGTGATTTATGTATGTATGTATGTATGTATGTAAAAGAGCCCTTGGCGGCCAATTGGCAAAAATAAAGTTTTGGTTTTGAGCCGGCTTTAGGCTAAACCGGCTACGACGGATTTTGAAAGTCCGACACCGTTTTTTCATCAGTGAATGTCACCAAATTAATGAGTGTTGTTCGAAAGTATTCTCAATGGAAAGGCGGTCAAGATGATCCAATTACGCCCGTTTATTCATATTTAACTACGACATTGTGTAGGGGAGACCGAGGCGAGTTGAGACAGAGGTGAGTTGATACAAAGCCTTTTTCTCTGCACCTATGACAGTTAGCGAGGTCACAACTTCACACAAACTGTGGAGTGTAGAGAGCAACGAATTAGCGAAGTTACGAGCCCGATAGACTGTCACAGTTCAGAGAAATCGGCTTTGTATCAACTCACCTCTGTCTCAACTCGCTTCGGTCTCCCCTAAAGGTTAAAAAACGGTCAGGCGCGAGTCGGACTCACGCACGGGTTTCGGACAAAGGGCAAGTGACTATAAAATCTAGTGTCCGAGGCGTGCTCGTATACAATGTTGGCAGTGTGATCTAGGACAAATGGAAGTGAGAGTTTTCCGAAAAAATGGATTTTTTTGTAGGTAACAATCAATTTTTGAAAAAATTTAACTATTTTGGGATTTTCTTACTCAGAATTGTTGACCATATCGATTCTCATACAAAGAAAAGTGTGTCCCAGATTTAACCATGTTATTTATTTTCCTGTTCGTCACATTCCTTACAATACATATTAAAAATGTGACGAACTGGAATTTAAATTTTGGGACACATTTTTTATTGTACAAGGATCGATAGGTTAAACGATTCTGAGTAAGAAAAATCCAAAATAGTTAAATTCTGGAAAAAATATTCATAGGGACTTTTTTTTTGAAAACGCTCACTAACGGAAAACAATTGTTATTATAAGTTTGTCGTCGATGTCTGTGTGTGTATGTGTGCATCGTAGCTCTCAAGCGGATAGACTAATTTGGATGCGGTTTTTTTACACTCAAAAACCAGTTTCCTTGCGGTGGTTCTTAAAATCGGTCCATTAGTTTGAAAATTATCAGCTCTCATGGTAGCATTTTTGGCATAAAATTGCTTTAATTATTTAATTGCGTATATAATTTTTTACTCGCCTAATGCCTGGGGGGTTTTTCAAATTTTCAATTTCATGGTTTGCATTGAATACGGAACTAGGGTACGTTGAGAATCCACAGATCGTGTTAGATTGTGCGCTTGCGCAATAAAGGCGATCGCATTAGTTAGGTAACACGTAATTTTGACCAAGAAAACAAAGCATACTCATAGAATTTAAATCAGTTTGTTGAAGAATATAGCAAATGTACCTTGAAAAGGGAAATTTTACATACATAATATAATATAATACTATCAAGTGAGTAAAATTTTTACTTCGTAATTTTTTACGTTTACTTTTACGGTTTTACCGTTAAAAATTAAATTTCTGAACGACACTGAAAATTAGAACGCTTAGAAAAATCCGAAAATTAATACAAAATGTTTTCAATTCAAAAATTTCTTTTTAGATACAAGCTTTCTTGCTGACTGTGCTGTTTGTTGACTGTACTTGCATTGTCATCCGTCCTACACGTGTCAAACATATATCCAGTCAATCGGACCAACTGTTGAAGAGTTCCCTCCTGCGGAGACGGTCCTAGCTGGACCACCAGAATTCAACCAGATTATTGTATTGTCATGCAAAAATTCAGCCTAATCGGATGAAGATATTTGGTTCAAAATTGAGTCGCAGGATTCCACCCGAACAAATACATACGTGCATACATACATATACGTTGCAATTGCAAGTTAATATTAAAATAGAAGCTTGTAAAAACATAGAATGTGTCGCTTCTCTTCCCGCGCAGATGGCAAAAGCCCATTGCGGGATTCGGTGAAAATCTTAGATTTCCCTATACTCCCACAATCACGCTCAACGTGCTTATTAGACTAGTTAGTACACTTTATACATCTCTACACACACACACACAAATCATGTCTTGATCCCTTACGAGGTAGACAGTGCCCAAGGTAACAAGACCTAAAGGCCACGTTTAGCATTATTATTATACATCTCTACTATAGTCTAATTTAAGGCTCGGGGACTTTATACATCCCTTTTATAAATGTATTTTATGCAACAGTTGTATTAGAGGGGTCTTTTTTGACTTGCTTATACAACGTTGCATACAATACTTTTTCTACGACTAAATGATAGCAATTAATGCATACATACATACATACCGTCACGCCTCTTTCCCATAGGAGTAGGCTGAGACTACTTTGTTCCACTTGCTACGATCCTGACATATTTCTTTCGCTTCATCCACAGTCATCAATCTCTTCATACATGCTCGTCGGTTTCGGGTACTCCTGACCTGACCTTTTCCAACACGTCTCCTATTTGGTCTCGGAACTTCCGTCGAGGCCTTCCCCAACGTAACCATTCACACTCCCCATATAGATCTGTTTAGTGAGTCTACTTTCATCCATCCGCTCTACATGCCCAAACCAAATCCTGACGCTAAGTAGCAGTGCTTGCACTGCTGTATTCCGGTGTGGAGAGTAAGACAGCCGGGGAAATTACGGGCACAAGAGGCATTTCATCTTAGTCCTCTAGGTTGGCAACGCATCTGCAATCCCTCCGGGGTTGCGGGTGTCTATGGGCAGTGGTGATCACTTACCATCAGGTGACCCACTTGCTCGTTTGCCTACCTATTCATACAAAAAAAAACCAGCTAAGCATACTTTTTTCTATCCTAGTCACTAGCAATTAATAAAAGAAAGTAATACGTTCACTGAAAATGAAGAAGTCCGGTGTTCCAATCTCGACGCCATGAAATTCCCGTAGGCTTTATCATTGCCGAGATTTTCTAGCCAACAAATTTTCCATCAGTCTCCGGACCGACGCGAATATCGATTTAATTTCGTTTTCATCCATGCTTTTTATGATGCGTTACAAAACTGTTAAAACTATTGCAATCAAACAAGTCAAACAAAACACGAGCGGGAAACATGCAAACAATAAACGAGAAAATTGGAAGTTTGTTGGTATTAAATTTGTTTTTAATTATCGTTTACTTTTTTATAGCCTTGCGTTCTTGACGCATTTAGCCAAAACGTTTACCAACTTGCCAGTGACTTTATTAAAAATCTTTTTTTAGGTATGCATTTAGTTCAGAAAGTTTTAGTTCTATAAAAAACCATATGAATGAAATAATTTTTTAAGTTGGTAGTCATGCATTTTCATCGTAAATTTAAAAGTAAAAGTTTTACTCAGGTCTGGCAGTCTATGGCTGGCAGAGTAACGATAGAGCACTTTTAGAGCGACATAAGCCAACAAGTGCTTTTAAAGGGAATAGACAATATAGACTTATCCAAAGTCTTATTATGAGTGTTCTTATAGTGGTGGTCGTGATTACATAAATCACTAATATAAATAGTACAGGAGTAGAAAAATGTATTTAATTTAAGTAGAATTGAAGTATTGTAGTAGCTTAAAGTATTTTATTTTGGAAAAATTACTTTCTTCCAAGTTTCTTGCGGCGTATTCTTGGCAATGGTCTTTCCGAATGCGCTGGTTCTCAAAGACGTAAAAAGAACCCTTAGCGGCCATATTGCAAGAATATTATTTTTTTTATAACTTTTAGTGCAGCATGGGCCGTCCACCCACAAGGTGGACCGATGACCTCATTAAGATCCGAGGATCGCGCTGGATGCAAGCCGCTTCCAACCGGTCTTGGAGATCTAAAGGAGAGGCCTATGTCCAGCAGTGGACTTGTAATGGCTGAGATGATGATGATAACTTTTATTAATTAAACTGTCCATAAGGGTAGACGTGATTTATGTATGGGGGACTATTATCAAAGCCCTAAAACGGATTCGAGTTTACATTATTACAACAACGTCGCTTGTTTGCTCTGTAGTCAAATTACACCAATTTCAATCCACATAGGCTGACGCGGCCAGCACGCGTTGCCACATAGCGTGGCATTATTACCTATGTATATTTTGAAATGAAGCGGACAAAGGGTTCTGACAAACTACCGGATTGAAGGCTTAACCATGTTTAATTATTTATTTACTAGCTGTCGCCCGCGACTTCGTCCGCACAGATAATTAGGGTTGCCAACCGTACTATAATACTATTGTACTATATTTCGGGTATGCGCACTATATAGGTACTGTTGAAGAAATGTGAAATCTTCCATGCTGGTCTGGGAGTAAAGAAAAAACATAGAATGTACCAGTTGCTTGCCTACCCGCGCAGATGGTAAAAGCCCATCGAGGGAATGGGCAAAAATCATAGGAATCATGTTATAGGCGATGAGGCTAGCAACCCATCACTATTTTGATTTCATTTTTCACCTATACGCCCACAATCTTGCGCTAAATGTGGCCTGTGGGTATCTGTTACCTTAGGCTCTGTCTACCCCGTAAGGGATAAAGACGTGATTTGTGTATGTATGTATGTGTATGTAAATAAGTAAAAAATAATATCTTTTTTTTTTTGTTTTTTCTTTTAGTTTTTTAAATAGCAAGCAGGTAAACATTTTTTTATTGAAATGGACCTCCGCAAACTAACGCCTGATTCAAAATAAGAAAGTAACTACGGAATAAAATACGTAAAACAACCTACGGCCATAGTTTGCAAACAAAATATGCACATACTTAACACGGATTATCGTTGCATCAATTACATAACAAGTCACCCAATAAACTGTTGGCGTTTGGTGCTATTTTGAATTATCTCCGTCGCACATTAAAATCATACTCGTTTGACAGCTGCATGGCAGTTACAACCTTTATTCATCGTAACTTTATTGCACGTCTCCAACGTCTATCGCAAGATAAAGATGTTGGTCCAGTCTGGCCGAAATGGCGAAAGATTGAACCAGTTCTTTACTATCAAATGAATCAAGAATTATTTCTTGCTTTTTATGTTTACTTTTACGGTTTTCACTAAAAATGAGAACAGAAAAATCCGAAAAGTAAAGCTATGGCCGTTAATCGAACCCGGATCCGCGTCATTTCGTGACGCGTGCACCCCTACACCACCCATAGCACCGGTAGTCCTCGAATTTTTCCCTCGATGGGCTTTTACCACGCGCGGGACGAGACGCAACTGGTACATTCTGTCTTTCCTTTGCTCCCAGACCAGCATGGAAGTAATATTAGTATTCAATTTCAATATTAAAAAGCATGGGAGTCACCTAATGGAAAGTCATCACCCATAGGCGCCCAAAACAAGGAGGGCTCTTTAAAAAGGGCTCGTTTTAATCTCATTTTGTTTATCTAACATTTTGTTTATTTTAAACACTTCCATGCTGGTCTGGAAGCAAAGAAAAAACATAGAAAGTACCAATTTGCTTCTCTACCCGCGCAGACGGTAAAAGCCCATTGTTATTTCATTTATAGAAATCAGCAGAGAAATTAAAGCAGGAGCTTACTCAGTGGGTTTTTATTGTTAGAGTGACAAAGTCAATGAGACAGAGAAACAATAGTAATTTTGAATGTATTTCGCTTATAGCCAGGATGATCTAAGATATACCGTATTCATTAAAAAGGTTCAACACCTCCCCGTAATAGAGCATCCTGTATAACGAATATATCAATTCAAAAAATAGCAACATGTATATACAAATAAGGACAAGTACAATATAAATCGGTACAAAAAACAACATCCTGTATATACATTTGTTGACATATAAAAGGTATAGAATTTACTAGCTACTCACTGAAATTAAACCTAATGAATTGGTGAATCTGGAATGTTTGATTTTTGTGAGAGGTTTGGTGAGTATGTCAGCTAGCATTTCATTTGTCGGAATGTAATGTAAATTAAAATCTGACTGTGAAAGTTCCCTAATGAAATGATGTCTTATGTCAATGTGCTTGGTACGACTGTGAAAAGTGTCATTTCGAGTGAGTTTGATGGAACTTTGACTGTCTGAATAAATGGTGATGGGCTGAATGACGTCGAAAACTTCATTAATGAGTGATCTCAAGTAGATAGCTTCCTTGCAGGCTTCTGCAAGTGCCATGTATTCAGCCTCTGTGGTAGAGAGTGCAGGTGTGCGCTGCTTGCGCGACTCCCATGATATGCACGTACCACTCATTTTGAAGGCGTACCCTGTGTATGATCGTCTGTCTACGACATTGCTGCCGTAGTCAGCGTCTACATATCCGACTGGGTAACTTTGTCCCTTTTGGAAACAGAGTTTCAGGTCCTTAGTTGCCTTGAGATACCTGAGTACCCGTTTGGCAGCTTTCCAATGCACCTCCCCGTAATGTACGTTGAACTGGCTCAGATATGACACTGTGTGTGAAATGTCAGGCCTTGTTCCGATTGCAACATACATTAGAGATCCGATAAGCTGTTGGTACGGTAGATCAGGTCTCTCGTCTTCCTTGGCAGGAATAGTGAGTTTCACACCAGCTTCCATTGGTGTGGTGATTGGAATTGCATCTGTCATTCCAAACTTTTCAATAATTCTTTCGATGTACTTAGTTTGATCGAGTGTAATATGTTCAGTGTCTTGAATGACTCGCATGCCTAAGCAGTCTTTTAAAGTACCAAGATCTTTCACTATAAAAAGTTTTTTAAGTGAGGTTTTGAAGGTCTCTTTCATGCATTCATTATTACAAAGGATGAAAAAATCGTCCACGAACACCGCAATTACAAGTATGTTATTGCCGTCTCGTCTGTAATAAATACAATGCTCGTTTGCTGCTTGCTTCATTGATAAGCTAGTCATAGCTTCACACACTTTTATATTCCACTGTCGAGGAGATTGCTTTAGACCATAAAGCGATTTTTTAAGTAAACAAACTTTTCCTTTTTTGTTGTTTTCAAATCCTGGCGGTTGTTCCATAAAAATTTCTTCTTCTAAATCGCCATTTAGAAAAGCGGTTTCTACATCGAGGTGGTCTAGCTGAACGTTAAGTTGTACGGCAAACGCAAGGAGTAGTCTGACTGACGAGAGTCGAGCTACTGGAGAAAAAGTCTCTCCGTAATCGATACCATGTACCTGAGTGAAGCCTTTTGCTACAAGTCTTGCTTTAAATTTAACAACTTCGCCGTTAGTATTCTTTTTAATTTTATACACCCATTTATTTTTGATAATTTTTCTATCTGTGGGTCTCTCCACTAATTCCCATGTTCCGTGTTTCATTAAACAGTCATACTCATTTTTCATAGCTTTTTGCCATTCGGAACTGTGAACATCTTCTACGGCTTGTTTATATGTTTCCGGCTCGTAGTCTGACACCATAAACATCGACGGGCTGTATCTCTCAGGCGGTCGTCGCTGTCGTTGTGGATATCTCGTTTTATTGATCGCGCTGTCTGGTTCAGGAGACGTTGGTGCTGATTCACTGGATTCAGTGTCTGCAGTGAAGTACTCCTGTGAGTCCTGTGACGTTTCTGAAATTTCAGGCAGGTTATCAATATGTACAATCACTTCTGGTGTCGGTGGTTCTGATTCCGTTTGAGTATCTGGGGTGGAGGTTGGTAATAATGGCGATGGTGATGGAGTTACTGGTTGTTCAGTAATGGGTTGCGGCTGTGAAGTGTGTGACTCTATCTGTACAAGAATTTGGCCGTCAGTGAGGGTAGTGTCGGCAGGCGTTGTGGATTCTGCTGCTAGAGCAGGGTTTGCCACTTTGTCTTCGATGAAGACTACATCGCGTGCGACGATGATCGCTCTCGGGTTACGAGGATCTATAAGGCGGTAGCCTTTACTCTCACTTGAATAACCTACAAAGATACAAGTCTTTGTTTTAGAGTCTAACTTGGAGCGCTTTTCCTTAGGAATTAGAGCATGCGCTTCGCAACCAAAAACACGAAGATGCGATAGATCAATCGGTTTTCCATACCACACTTCGTCAGGTATTTTATTATTTAAAGCTTGGGTTGGCGTTACATTTTTTAAATAGATAGCCGTATTAACTGCTTCGCCCCAGTAAGCTTTTGGTAGCTTGGAGTCATGAAGCATAGTCCTTGCTTTTTCAATAATGGAGCGGTTAGCTCGTTCTGAGATTCCATTCTGTTGAGGTGTGAACGGTATTGTGGTTTGATGGACAATCCCGTTTTCCTTAAAAAAAGTTGAAAACCTGTGATTAATATATTCCCGGCCGTTATCAGACCGAAACACTTTTATTTTGTGACCCGTTTGGTTTTCCGCTAAATATTTAAATTCTATAAATTTACTGAAAGCTTCATCTTTTGTTTTTAGAAAGTATCCAAAAGTTTTTCGACTGAAGTCGTCAGTAAAAGTAAGTAAGTACAGGGCTCCGCCCCACGAGTGCGTACTCATGGGACCGCAAAGGTCCGAATGAATAAGTTGCAATACGCAACTCGTCTTACTAATAGATTTCGGAAAAGGTCTTTTTGAAAGTTTGCCTTGTAAACAAGGGATGCAGGTTTCGTTTAGACTTCCTGTGTAGTCTATGCCTACTTTTTTATTTTTTAAGACGTTTAGGCTATTGACATTTACATGGCCAAGACGTCTATGCCACAACATCGCTGATAGCTTCCTGTCAGTAATCAGCTGAGCTTGAGTTTCGGAT
Organism: Pandemis cinnamomeana; assembly: GCA_932294345.1. Lineage (NCBI taxonomy): Eukaryota > Metazoa > Arthropoda > Insecta > Lepidoptera > Tortricidae > Pandemis > Pandemis cinnamomeana. The sequence goes on along the minus strand of OW028702.1, from coordinate 33,575,726 downwards.
ACGTCAAGTTTATACATGCCATTTTTGTTTGACGCGGTAGCAACTGTTGTACCAGAAACTTTGCATTGTTGTCTCAGAAGAATAGTAGCGCCTTTAGGTGAAAAAACAACAACAAAGCCTTTTTGGACTAGGCTACTTACCGATAGTAAATTAGCAGCTAGTTTAGGTACAAAGAGAACGTTAGAAATTGAATGAACATAGTCATTTACATTTAATTGAATTGTACCCGTACCTTTGCATACCATTTTTTCATTGTTGGCTGCAGTCACATAGCTTGAGCTGTGTGTAAGGTCGCTGAACAGGCGTATGTCGTTACACATGTGAGCAGTGGCGCCAGAATCTAGATACCAGAATGTGGTGGATGAGGGATGCTGAAATGGAGGTGTAGTAAAAGATGATAAAAGTGTAACATCATTAATATTAGATATTAAGTTGGTCACAGCAATCTTCTTAAACTTCCTCTTGCGGCATTCAGAGACGACGTGTCCTTTCTTCTTGCAGTATGTGCAAACTGGTGGGCGAGGGCTTGAGTTCTTCGTAGAATTCACGATCAACGCAGCATCTAGTTCTTTTGATGGCGAATGGCGTAGGTCTTCTTTCAGTAGGATAGTAGCTACGGAGTCCGAAGTTAGTTTTGTTCCCGAATTTTCGATAGCCATGACCATGGGATTAAACTTGTCGGTCAGTCCTGTCAGCATTATGAGTCCTATAAATTCGTCATCTACTGGTTCGTTCGCTTCAATGAGCTGTTGCTGTGTGGCTCGTATCTCGCTCACGTAAGCTTCCATCGTCTTAAACGAGGACAGTTTGTAATTGAATAATCTGCGTAAAAGATTAAGTCGCCGCAGTAAGCCACTGTCTGCGTATGCAGCTTGTAGCTTCTTCCACGTTTCTTCTGCCGTCGTGGCGCTCATCACGGTAGGATATACTTGAGGAGTCAGAGCAAGGCAGATTTTTGCCGTAGCTTTGGCATCTAAACGCTTAAAGTTTTCCTCTCCTACTACTACTTTATATTGTGTAGGATTACTCACGCAGTCCCAAAGATCGCATACAATGAGCACATTCTTCATTGCGAAGCTCCACGAACAAAAATTTTTTGTTCCTTCTAATTTTTCGATCCCTTGAAAAATATTGTGTGCCGGCGCCGAAGAGGTCGCCGATGGTGACGGATTCCCGTTTGTCTCCATACCATAGCACGTATTTTGTTACTGGGCCTTAACCTGTTATTTCATTTATAGAAATCAGCAGAGAAATTAAAGCAGGAGCTTACTCAGTGGGTTTTTATTGTTAGAGTGACAAAGTCAATGAGACAGAGAAACAATAGTAATTTTGAATGTATTTCGCTTATAGCCAGGATGATCTAAGATATACCGTATTCATTAAAAAGGTTCAACACCCATCGAGGGAAAGGGCGACAATCAGTATCATGTTATAGGCGATGACTAGCAACCCATCACTATTTTGATTCCATTTTCCACCTATACGGCCACAATCTTGCTAAATGTGGCCTGTAGGTACCTGTTACCTTAGGTTGTCTACCCCGTAAGGGATAAAGACGTGATTTGTGTATGTATGCATTTACTTTACTTACCTAATCTTTACGGCCGGGAACTGTACTTATTTAGGTTATGGAAACTCGATCGCTTTCTACATACAATTTTACTTATTATAGTATTATATGACCATGCAAAGGACTTGCAGAGCGTGACCAGTTAGACTGGTAACTTCATACAGAGCAGTCACTGTCGTATTATAATTGCCTCTTTTAAATTTTATGTTCCGATGATTTCCGAGATCTTACTTTTATGAGGTAACGCATAATGAAAAAGTCATGGTTTGGTGGTTTACGCGTGTTACACCAAACAACATACGTAAATATAATAATAATTCTCTCTACAACTGGCGTTATCCCCAAAACACTCCACGCAAGCCTCCGGGCTCTCGATATACCTCCATCCGCATACACACTCCTACAAAAAGCTGTCATCCTCAACACATGCCGTTTAGTAAGAAAATTCTTGTCCATCTCATAAATTTGCATAAAATTAAAGCACTTGGCTTAGGTCCGTGCGAAGTATTTCCTCCTAGGGAGAGATTTAGTTAAAAATAAGAACAATAATAACAATAAATATCTTTGGACAAATTACACCAATTGACCCAGCCCCAAACTAAGCAAAGCTTGTAATATGGGCACTAGACAACGGATAAACATACTTAAATAGATAAATACATACTTAAATACATATCAAACATCCAAGACTCGAGAACAAACATTCGTATTTTTCATACAAATATCTGCCCCGACCGGGGATCGAACCCGGGACCTCAAGCTTCATAATCGGTTCTCTAACCACTTGGCCATCCGGTCGTCAAATCAAATAAATCACGTTTTTAATCTTACGGGGTGGGGTATATTTCCCCACTTCGACAATATTCGAGTGACAATTGGCATTGTTCATTTTTTTTAAGCTGTGCTTTTAACACCTTTATTTGATAAAATGGACTATTTCAAGCAACTTATTTGAATATTATGCTTTTACGAGCTACGTAGCTTTGTTAATTAGTAATAAATATTTTTTCGCTGTTTGATAATTCGTGAATTTAGACAGAATCCCAATCGCCTTCGTTCGGCTGGCTATAAAAAAAACGGCTTTATCTATGGTTTTGTCGATTTGACAGTGACACGTGACAGTTGCCGTAGCTAAACTTTTTTTTTTCATTTTTGTGGCAAACATTCGATGCTGGATTCTGTCTAAAAACCGGGCCGTTCGGTCAAACAAAGGTTCAAAGCACTTTTACAAAAATATCTGCAATCATAAAGTATTTTTGAAATCGGACAAGATAAATCGGATAAATGATGGTTTTCCTCGAAATGGTTTTCGAATTGGAGCATACTAAAAAAAATGAACAATGCCAATTCTGTCTATTACAATCTCGGCAGTAAATCTAACTTTGTCCCTTTCGGTGTTGACCCTTGGTCCGTGGGATCCTAGCGCTATTAGCCTCTTCAAAGATATGTCGAAGAGGCTAATAGACGCTACGGGCGACAGAGCTGGCAGCTTCCTTGGACAGCGTATTAGTATCGCTGTCAGGGGGAATGCTGCCAGCGTCTGTGGAACTATGCCACGGGGGCCCCTCCGTTTTTAATTATTTTATTTTAAACTAGCTGACCCGGCGAACTTAGTTCCGCCTTAAATTAGAAAAATTCCCTTGTAATGCATATTTATACTAATCAAGGAATATTAGTACAACATTTCGGAATTTTCCAATCCCGTGGGAAAATCGGGATAAAAAGTATCCTATGTCCGTCTCCTGGTTCTAAGCTACCTCCCTACCAATTTTCAGCCAAATCGGTTAAGCCGTTCTTGAGTTATAAATGGTCGTATTTTTATCCCGTGGGAAATTTGAAAAATTCCTTTGTAAGTGCATCTTTATACTAATCAAGGAATAATGTGTAGGCATGCTAAATTGAATGTCTGTAGCTTTATTAGTACAACATTTCGGAATTTTTCAATCCCGTGGGAAAATCGGGATAAAAAGTATCCTATGTCCGTCTCCTGATTCTAAGCTACCTCCCTACCAATTTTCAGCCAAATCGGTTCAGCCGTTCTCGAGTTATAAATAGTGTAACTAACACGACTTTCTTGTATATATATAGATCATAGTTTAACTGTTTTTAATTCCCCTTTTGTGTTTCTTTCATTAATAAAATCACGGCCAGAATCTACGCTGATTGGCTTCACAATACATATACCATGCATCGCAATTCGAATTGTCACCTGTAACAGATAATTGTCGAGTTGGTGAAATAGGTGAGAAGACCTAAATGCCACGTCTAGCATGTGGAATGCAGGGAAAAGTCTTGCTACATTAGGCTCTGTCTACCCCGTAAAGGACATGATTTGTGAATTATGTTAAGTACTTCCATGCTGGTCTGGGAGCAAAGGAAAAACATAGAATGTACCAGTTGCTTCTCTTCCCGCGCAGGCAGCCCATCGAGGGAGGCGAAAATCTTAGAAATCATGTTACAAGCGATGCTAGCCACCCATCACTATTTTGATTCCCCTTTCCACCTTTACGCGCATGCTAAATGGCCTTTAGGTCTTGTCACCTCAGGCTCTGTCTACCCCGTGTTTTGTGAGTTATGTTAACTACTTATATTAATGCAACTCACTAAGTACTTCTCGACAGTCAACAGTTTGACATTCTCCCAATTTTTTCGACACACGACATCAACTTTCTAATCTATCATAATCAATATGTTATTAAATCCGTCCGCCTGTCAAGATATATTATGTCATTGAGCCGTCAAATTACGGCTCTGCGAAATCGCAATCATTTAGAATAGTTGCCTTATTTAACCGGCTTCTAGAACGTTCTAATAGCATATATGTATATCAGGGTTGCCACCTTTAGGGAAAAAAAAATGGGGACAAATCGAGCATCCACCAGAGACGTTCGGAGTCTAAGGAAAATGAAACTTTATTTTGTGTTTTTATTACTTTTTTTTTTTTACAGTTGTCAGTTGAGTGAGTGAATGAATTGATTGAGCCTATCGCATATTGTCAAAAATCGGGACAAAATCGACAGGTAGCCGGGACGCGGGACAATGTCTTCGAAATCGGGACGGTCCCGACAAAATCGGGACGGGTGGCAACTCTGATGTATATTTCCTTCCATGCTTCTGGGAGCAAAGAAAAAACAGAATGTACCAGTTGCTTCTCTTCCCACGCAGGTAATCCATCGAAGGAATAGGCGTCTTAGGAATCATGTTATAGGCGACGCTAGCAACCCATCACTATTTTGATTTCCCTTATCATGCTAAACGTGGCCTTAACGTTTTGTTACCTTAAGCTCTGTCTACTTCAGGTTAAAGACGTGATATATGTAAGTCTCTGTATTAATAGGTACTATAAAAAAATCCATGTGAAATCAAGACTTTATTATTACCATAAACTAATGAAATACCAATAAAATCGTATGCCAATACATACATACACAAATCACGTCTATCCCTTACGGGGTAGACAGAGCCTGAGTTCACAAAACCTAAAGGCCACGTTTAGCATGATTGAAAGCGTATAGGTGGAAAAAGGAATCAAAATAGAGATGGGTTGCTAACATGATACCTAAGAATTTGACCCATTCCCTCGATGGGCTTTTACCATCTGCGCGAGACGAGAAGCAACTGGTCATGTAGGCGATGTGGCTAGCAACCCATCACTATTTTGATTCCACTTTCCACCTCTACGCCCTCAGTGTCTTGCTAAACGTGGCCTGTGTTGTTACCTTAGGCTCTGTCCACCCCATAAGGGATAAAGACGTGATTTGTGAATGAATGTATGCCAAATCAGTCTAAAAGCCTGACATGCCGGACACCGTTCATTTTTTCCGGATACGCAATCAAAAACGCTATCTATGTCTAGCTTTATCCTATCGGGGCGCCTCGCATGCTAGCCCCGACACAAAAAGATGGGTATTATGAATTTGACGTAGATGTGTGTTTGTGTGTATGTGGTACTGTCTGTGGCATAGTGTGTCATTTGCGGGTGGTAGGGCCTTGTGTAACCTACTACCGCCATCTTAGTCGCTAATCCTGCCGCTAAAGTAGCGGTGCTTGCACTGCTGTGTTCCGGTGTGGAGAGTAAGACAGCCGGGGAAATTACGGGCACAAGAGGCATTGCATCTTAGTCCTCTAGGTTGGCAACGCATCTGCAGTCCCTCCGGGGTTGCGGGTGTCTATGGGCAGTGGTGATCACTTACTTAGGTGACCCACTTGCTCGTTTGCCTTCCTATTCATATAAAAAAAATAGTAATAATGAAAGAAAGAAGATATTTATTCCTTTCGGCAAGGCACACAAATATAACAGACTCAATTTTACGCTAAACGCCTTTAGGTAACCTTAGGCTCTGTCTACGCCGTAAGGGATAGGGATGTGATTTAGATAATGTACTAGCTGTTGCCCTTCTGCATAGAATTCGTTTGTCGCTATCCCGCAGGAACGCGACATTCCGGGATAAAAAGTAGCTTATGTGCTATTCCAGAGTATAATCTGTCTATATTCCAAATTTCATCCAGATCTGTTAAGCCGCTCTGGCGTGAAAGAGTAACAAACATCCATCCATCCATACTTACAAACTTTCGCGTTTATAATATTAGTTAGGTTTATAATATTGTGTGTATTGAACAGACTTGCAAAAAAAACCCATGGTTTTTGTATTTTATGGGCAAAAAGCTTACTTTCTAATATTTAATGCGTAAAAATCTGAATTCTTCCACGCTGGTCTGGGAGCAAAGAAAAAACATAGAATGTACCAGTTGCTTCTCTTCCCGCGCTGGTACAAGCCCATCGAGGGATTGGGTGGAAATCTTAGGGATCATGTTATAGGCGATGTGACTAGCAACCCATCACTGTTTTGATTCCCCTTTCCATACGCCCACAATCATGCTATACGTGGTCTTTAGCTCTTGTCACCTTAGGCTCTGTCTACCAAAAGAGATAAAGACGTGATTTATGTATGTGTATGTAAAAATCTGAAAAATCATAGACGTATTGGGCGTTATTTTGCGTCCGAAAACTTAGGTAGGTACACTGATAAAACCATAATAATTATGATATGACCATAGCGGGCAGGTACGACTCCTATCGTTCGTCATTTAATGATGATACAGTAGACAGGGGTAAATAGAAGTAGTGTAACCGGGTGGGGTAATTTGACATTTTATCATTATTCTTATTTCTAATAGTTTAGTTGTATATTGTTTTCATTAAATTATATTGGTTGTTTATCTTATTATCTCGGATATTAAATTTATAGCCAATGTGATTGCCCGTATTGTAATATGACATACTAACATAAACTTACTTAATATTCGATTTTAACTAACAATGGACCAAACGCTGTTGTCTGAAATAAACTTTTTTTTTATTTAAAACGATACTTTCTTGCGTTCAAGTAAAAATACTTTACTCGCCGCTCGCGTCTCGGTCAAGAGAAACCTGGTGCTAGGTGCGAAGCGGACACATCTCGCATACAGATCGGGTAAGTCGTAAGACACATGACATAAGCTTACTTTTTTTTCGTAAACACACAAACCGCGCATAACAATGCATACGTGAAGCGGTGACCGTTACACATCATTCAGTATGCTTAGTGCAAGTTTTCGGCAGAGTTGGGCGTTATCTAGATAATTATTTCAAATTAAATCATTTCATATTCCAAGATAAATTCAATCACAAATAGTGCGTTGACAACTTTTTTATTTAGATGAATTATCTAGATGTAGTTAACCGACCTCGTTTGTTATTGAAGTAAGCTTCACTATCACTATCACTACATAGTATAAAATAAAGTCGCTTTCTCTGTCCCTATGTCCCTATGAATGCTTATAGTTAGGGAGCTGGCGAGCATTTCGGTATATGATTTGCACACGTTTCACGTTGAGGTGGAGTGCAGTTTAAATCATTACGAATCGATCTGGTTCAATCAATTAAGGTCCTATGTCGCTGCGTTTTCGCGTTACAGCGGATTGAAGTTGCTTAAAAAAATGGGGGTATTAAGTCATTTGCACATGTCTGCCTCTGGAGTTCATTGGTCACAATCATCTTGAAAACGAAGAAAATCGAAGAGGCAGACATTCAGGACTCTGCATTATCATGGGGCGGAGTCTTAAAAGTGTAAAAAAAAAAGCTCTACTAAGTCATTTGCACACGGTTCCCATTGCGCCCATTCGATTCACTATGACTCCGTGGATTCGAAAAAAAATGTGGCAGACACTTTGCTTGCTGATTTTCACCTGTATAACTGTTTGAAATTCACGGAATTAAGGGACAGCAGGCATACAGCAAAGCTATTCGGTAAGCAGGATAGATACGGCGCGAGCGTGCGTAGGTGCTTACCTGATAATATTGCCGTGTGTACCTATTGCATGGGATTATTGTTATTTTTTAGTTTTATTTATACAATTTTGTTTAATTATTATTCTCTAAAAGCACGGTAACGACTAAACTTCTGGAGCTGAAATCTGTGCAATCATATTTTTTCTCAATGCCAACCAGAAAAAATCAATTCAATTCAGAAAAAAAAATCAAATGGTCTGCCTTTGGAATATCAGAGGCCTAAACGTCTGCCTCATCGATTTTCTTTGTTTTCATAAGGAATTCAAACATCAGTCCAAGAGGCAGACGTGTGCGTATAATATAGCACACCTTTTTTTTTTTACATTTTTGAAACGCTGTAAATTTACAACGCAGCACCACCATGATGGCAGACTATTTTTCCGTGGTTCTTCTCATTGTTTTTGATCGAACAATTCAAGTCTGCCAAGTGTGCATTTCATATACAATTTTTTAAATCATAAAAATAAATTAAAAAATTGAATACTACAAAAGTCAGAGCCCTGGATGTCTGCCTTTTCGATTTTTTGTGTTTCTAGGATGACTGTAATCATCAGGCCCAGAGGCAGACGTGTGCACATAATATAGCACACCTTTTTTTTTACATTTTTGAAACGCTGTAAATTTACAACGCAGCGCCACCATGGTGGCAGACCGGGTCCTTGATGTTCCTTAGGGCATAAATATTACTATTAATAACGTCTGCCTTGTGTGCTAATCATATAGAAATTTTGCTCGCCAGCTCCCTAGCTATTATATCTTCAAAACTACTCAACGGATTTAGATGCAGTTTTTTTAATAGATAGAGTGATTCAAGAGGAAGGTTTTAATGTATAATTCTACGCAGACGAAGTCGCGGGCAGAAGCGAGTATACAATAAAGAGTTATACATACATACATCATAACTAGGTACTTTTTAAAGTCACTCTGTAAATCAAAGTCAACCCGATCGGTATCTATCTAATCAATATAATACCTTTAAACCAGCAATTCTTAACAATTTTTCTTGCATGCTGGTCGGGGAGCAAAGAAAAAACATATAATGTACCGTTGCTTCTCTTCCCGCGCAGGTAAAAGCCCATCGAGGGAATAGGCGAAAATCTTAGGGATCATCTTATAGGCGATGTGGCTAGCAACCCATCACTGTTTTGATTCCCCTTTTCCCCCTACACGCCTACAATAAAGCTTAATGTGGCCTTTAGGTCTTGTTACTTTATGTATGTATTCTTAATAATATACAAGAATTGCTCGAGATATATAATAGAAAAGGTTTGCATGTGTAACAGTTGTGCTCATTAAACTTTGCTAATGATCCCGTAGGGATCGAAACGCGTCAGCGTTTGTGTGGTGTACGGGATAATTAAGTTTGTGGGATTTATGTGTGTTTTAACGACCGGATAGCCTGGTGGTTAGTGACCCTGACTATGAAGCTAGAGGTCCTGGGTTCGAATCCCGGTAGGGGCAGACAGTTGTATGATGAATACGAATGTTTGTGCCCGAGTCATGGATGTTGTATGTATGCATTCATCTACATTATATAAGTATGTTTATCCGTTGCCTGGTAGGTACCCATAGTAGGTACAAGCTTTGCTTAGTTTGGGGCTGGGTCAATTGGTGTAATTTATTTATTTATTTATTTTATCGGCAGTAGTGGATATATTTCACACAGGCTTGGTTGTTGCACGTGAGTAGCGGCAGCAAGGTAAATATTTTGTTTATTAAAATGGTTCGCAAAATATCGCCTGATTCGATAACATGTAATCGATAGCTAATCTAAATCTCGGAAACGGCCGAACGGCTTCAATCAAATTTAGTACAGAGCTCCGGGCAACCAATCGATTAGCAACGTTATTTTTTTAGAAAACGTACCACAAAAATACCGACGAAAACTCGGCTTTCCAGGTGATAACTTAATTACGGTCGCAACCCGGTACTTCGTCTGTAAATAATTCGTTTATCGCTAGCCCCCCTGATCCACGCCATTTAACGAGATAAAAGCCAATGATGATATCCTGGACCAATTAGAGAGGCCAAACGAACTAAATGTTTGAGCCAAATATGACCCGATCCACCCGGTCTGGCGTGGAAGTAGCATCCACACTTACAAGCTAGCATAGCTATTGGGACCGAGCGCGACGACAGCGCCACGTGATAATCGGCCATTATGGACAATATTGTCACCGCTGTCAAACAAGAAGTAAGTAAATATTGTGAAAAATATTACTAAAATATTACTAATATTAATGAAATCTTGTGTTATTTTACTATATTACACAATTTTGGACAACGGTAGTCAGTAACATTATTGCCAATAATATTAAAATTGTTGTTTTCAGTGAAATTTTAGAGGTTAGGTAACTTACTTTTTTTTTCTTACGGCAAATATCCACTTATTTCTTTGGTCTCGTTTCCACCATGGTCTTGGAAATTGGTAAAATTTACAGTCGCTATTCTTCTAGGTGTTATTACAATTCACAACAACACATCTTACCAGGACCATATTTTTATCTCAAAAACGATTAGAAAATGTTTACTGCAATATGGATTTGACAGTTCAAGTCAGCGACAAAAATGACAATTTTAGCCGTAGCGAGCGCTGTGATCGTTTAGGCTACCCCCTCCACCCGCTTTGCACTCTGCGAATACAGGGTGGAAAGTTGAAATGGGACAAGGCAGCTACTACATCCCTTGCTGCTACGCGAAAATGCTCTTAAGAGCTTTACTAACTTTTTGAGTGACAATCGACATTCACAGATTTTTGATAAAAATGTATCCAGTTGCTTTTAACAACATCATAATCATAATTACCTCACCCATTAAATTAAATTTTGATTGCTTGTTAATAATTTTAATCCTGGCCACCGATTAAAAATCGTGTAAAGTATTTTTTTAATTTTTTTTATTTATTGAAATGGGAAACAAACAGCATCAAAATTACACGTATAGCTAAATGAATATAGTAAATACATAAGCCAAAACAGTTTCCACTTATAATTTATACATCTATTTGCTCGAAAAGTAACACATATTCTACTACATAAAAATAAGTCGGGTTTTCCTTCCTGACGTTATAACTCCAGAACGCACGAACCGATTTCCACGGTTTTGCATTCGTTGGAAAGGTCTCGGGCTCCGTGAGGTTTACAGCAAAGAAAATTCAGGAAAACAGCATAGTTCCCGCGGGATGGCGATAAGCGAATTCTGCGCGGACGGAGTCGCGGGCAACAGCTAGTGCCAAATAAATTTTAATTTTTTTTAACTATAAATTAGAATGTTAAAAAAAAGAAAACAAAATACAATTTAGGAAAACAAAAAGACAATAACATTGGAACAGTACCTATCGGATTACAAGCACACAATTCATCATTAAACTACGTTCCTTATATACAGAACAAACTATCCTATCCTTATATATAACACACATATACTAGCTGAGTTGAGGGCGTGCCTGGTGCTATGACGCATGTGCGGGGCACAGCCTTGGAGAGTCCGGCGAGTTCGTGACCTATATTAGCTAGGGAGCTGGCGAGCAAAATTTCTATATGATCAGCACACAAGGCAGACGTTATTAATAGTAATATTTATGCCCTAAGGAACATCAAGGACCCCGTCTGCCACCATGGTGGCGCTGCGTTGTAAATTTACAGCGTTTCAAAAATGTAAAAAAAAAAAGGTGTGCTATATTATGTGCACACGTCTGCCTCTGGGTCTGATGATTACAGTCATCCTAGAAACACAAAAAATCGAAAAGGCAGACATCCAGGGCTCTGACTTTTGTAGTATTCAATTTTTTAATTTATTTTTATGATTTAAAAAAATGTATATGATGTGCACACTTGGCAGACTTGAATTGTTCGATCAAAAACAATGAGAAGAACCATGGAAAAATAGTCTGCCATCATGGTGGCGCTGCGTTGTAAATTTACAGCGTTTCAAAAATGTTAAAAAAAAAAGGTGTGCTATATTATGCGCACACGTCTGCCTCTTGGACTGATGTTTGAATTCCTTATGAAAACAAAGAAAATCGATGAGGCAGACGTTTAGGCCTCTGATATTCCAAAGGCAGACCGTTTGATTTTTTTTCTGAATTGAATTGATTTTTTGGTTGGCATTGAGAAAAAATATGATTGCATAGATTTCAGCTCCAGAAGTTTAGTCGTTACCGTGCTTTTAGAGAATAATAATTAAACAAAATTGTATAAATAAAACTAAAAAATAACAATAATCCCATGCAATAGGTACACACGGCAATATTATTAGGTAAGCACCTACGCACGCTCGCGCCGTATCTATCCTGCTTACCGAATAGCTTTGCTGTATGCCTGCTGTCCCTTAATTCCGTGAATTTCAAACAGTTATACAGGTGAAAATCAGTGAGCAAAGTGTCTGCCACATTTTTTTTCGAATCCACGGAGTCATAGTGAATCGAATGGGCGCAATGAGAACCGTGTGCAAATGACTTAGTAGAGCTTTTTTTTTTTACACTTTTAAGACTCCGTCCCATGATAATGCAGAGTCCTGAATGTCTGCCTCTTCGATTTTCTTCGTTTTCAAGATGATTGTGACCAATGAACTCCAGAGGCAGACATGTGCAAATGACTTAATACCCCCATTTTTTTAAGCAACTTCAATCCGCTGTAACGCGAAAACGCAGCGACATAGGACCTTAATTGATTGAACCAAATCGATTCGTAATGATTTAAACTGCACTCCACCTCGACGTGAAACGTGTGCAAATCATATACCGAAATGCTCGCCAGCTCCCTAACTATATATGGGGCACTGGACTGGACCTGTTAATCCTATTGCCCTAGGGCGGAATTTTCACGGCAAAAATCGAACGTCAGATTTTGGACCGTTAAATTATCTAGTTATCCAGGTAGTTATCGATCAGTTTAATCCTTACTATCCTTACTATCCTTATCCTTACTAATCCTTACTAATATTATAAATGCGAAAGTAACTCTGTCTGTCTGTTACCTTTTCACGCTTAAACCGCTGGGCCGATTTAGTTGAAATTTGGTATACAGATAGTTTGAGTCCCGGGTAAGGACATAGGATAGTTTTTATCCCGGAAAATTGCATAGTTCCCGCGGGATAGCACAGCCCAAACCACTGGAATTTTTCAAATTTAAGGCGGAACAAAGTACGCCGGGTCAGCTAGTCTACTATAATAGGTACTGATTTTTAACAACAAATAAAATTTGACTTTTTATATTAGCTAGCTTTTGCCCGCGACTTCGTCCGCGCAGATAACGTCAGTGACGTGACGATATACACCATACGTCTACTCATGTCTCCAAGTAACTATAAAGTTTCTAGTTCCTATCCCGTGGGGAAATTCGGAAAATCCCTTCTTAGGGCACCTACGTGATCCTCTAGGAATGTTATCTACTAATTAGTGTCTTAATTCGAAAAATCCCTTTGTAGCGCCACCTTTATACTAAGCAAGGAAACTATGTAACTATGCCAAATTTAGTGTCTGTAGCTTTATTGGAACAACATTCCGGGATTTTCCAATCACGCAGGAAAATCGGGATAAAAAGTATTCTATGTCCGTCTCCTGGTTCTAAGCTACCTCCCCACCACCACCTTCGTAAATTAACTTTTTTATAGTCATTAAAATTTAAAGTTAACTACTGAAGTTTGATTTAGATACATACCGTCACGCCTCTTTACTATATAGGGGTAGGCAGCTTGCCGAAATCCCGACATAGCCTATTTCGCTTCATCCACATTCATCAATCCCTTTATGATACGCTCGTCGGTTTCAAGTACAGTCAACAGCAAAAGTAACTGATGAATTAGTCACGCGAAATAATACCTATAAACATTAAATTAATTCAAATGTTACTAACTATTGTAGTTAATCCTACTAATATTATAAATGTGAAAGTTTGTGAGTTTGGATGTTTGTTACTCTTTCACGCCAGAACGGCTGGACAGATCTGGATGAAATTTGGAACATAGATAGATTATAGTCTGGAATAACATATAGGCTACTTTTTATCCCGGAAAATTGCGTAGTTCCTGCGGGATAGCGATAAACGAATTCTATGCAAACGAAGTTGCGGGCAACAGCTAGTAAGAAATAAATGACCAACTGGTCATAAATAAGTGACATTTATTTCATTCAAACAGTTAAAGTCAATTCAATTTATTCAATCACATTCACAAATCACGTATTTATCCCTTATGTGGTAGACAGAGCCTAAGGTAACAAGACATACAGGCCACGTTTAGCAAGACACTGAGGTGAGTAGAGGTGGAAAGTGGAATCAAAATAGTGATCTCCTATAACATGATTCCTAGACTCGCCCATTCCCTCGATCGGCTTTTACCTGCGCGGGACGTGAAGCAACTGGTACATTCTGTTTTTCCTTTGCTCCCAGACCAGCATGGAAGTGAAATAAATCCTTTTTATAATCCTTTTTTTTTACTTTTGACGTTGACTGTACTCATGACCTGGCCTTTTTTTAATGTCTCCTATTTGATCCCGGAACGTCTGGCTAGAGCTTCCGCTCCCAACAATCCTTTTCACACTCCCCATATCAATCTGTTTTGTTTATCCTCTATTTGATTGAACATTTCATTTTTGCCATGAGTACCTATTCCCATTGTTCTTCGTACATAACCAAGTTACATGGACATTCTATGGTAAAATAAAGACTTTCTTAATTAAAACAAACATTGAACAAAAAATACCTTGCTACTCCGCTACTCACGTGCAAGATAACCAAGTTTTTCATGCAACCCTCCCTCCACCTAAACACATATAAATCCCACTTAATTATCCCTTACACCACATAAACACTGACGCGTTTCGATCCCTCTACGGACCATTATCAAAGTTTAATGAGCACAACTGTTACACATGCAAACCAACGTCGTACAACTCCGCAAAGTAACGCCTGATACAATAAAATATTTAAAACAAAAATGTTCACGGGTTAGCCGCATCTAAACCTAAATTACACAATAATTCAATACACAAATCACGTCTTTGGTACGGGGTAGACAGAGCCTAAGGAGACAAGACCTACAGGCCACGTTTAGCAAGATTGTGGGGCTAGGTATAGATGGAAAATGGAATCAAAATAGTAATGGGTTGCTAGCCACATTGGCTATAACATGACTCCTATGATTGACGTCCATTCCCTCGATGAGCTTTTACCATCTAACCGAAATTAATCCAAATTAATCATCCAAGGTAATGTAACTTGGTTATGTATGTATTCGACGACCGGATAGCCTAGTGGTTAGTGACCCTGACTATGAAGCTAGAGGTCCTGGGTTCGAATCCCGGTAGGGGCAGACAGTTGTATGATGAATACGAATGTTTGTGCCCGAGTCTTGGATGTTGTATGTATTTAAGTATGTATTTATCTACATTATATAAGTATTTTTATCCGTTGCCTGGTACCCATAGCACAAGCTTTGCTTAGTTTGGGGCTGGGTCAATTGGTGTAATTTGTCCGAAGATATTTATTATTTATTTATTTATGTAGGTACGCGAAGAACAAGCTGAAAATTCCGCCGTTTGCTTATTGATTCTATCCCGGCTCCACATTTTGGTCCGCAACATCAATCAGCTTGTGTCCCGCTTCCCCCTTGATGTCCTTGTTGTACGCCTCATAGAACTTCTTCTTCATGTCGAAGAACAGCTGCGGATGATCCCTCATTAGCTTCCTGAAATGCTTTTTGCACAAAAGCAAAATCTGAAAACAATAAGTGACAATTGCAATTCCAAAATAGGAATCTACCATTCGAAAATAGAGATTTCTTGTTAAACCGATGCGAAATGCCCCCCTAACAAATCAAATTACATATATGACCACACACGCGATATAAACCTTCCTTTTGAATCACTCTATCTATTAAAAAAACCGCATCAAAATCCGTTGCGTAGTTTTAAAGATCTAAGCATACATAGGGACAGACAGAGCCAGGCAGATAACGGAAAGCGACTTTGTTTTATACTTACTATCCTGCTAATATTATAAATGTGAAAATTTGTGAAGTTGGATGGAGTGTGTATGTTTGTTCCTTCTTCACGCTGAAACGACTGGACGGATTTGGATAAAATTTGGAACGGAGATAGCTGGTACCCTAAATTAAAACATAGGCTACTTTTTATCCCCGAAAATTTCATCGTTACCGCGGGATAGCGATGTCAGACGTCGTAGCTGCCTGGAGTCACGACAATAATTATTATAGCAGAGTATACTGTCAACATCAGTTAAGTAATTCTACGCGGACAAAGTCGCGGGCAGAAGCTAGTTAAATATAATCTTTGATTTATTGGATTTGCTTAAACCATGTGAAAAATTTACGAAAAAGAATTGAAATATGTCATACGCTACGCCATCTCTGATGGCACAACAGAAACTGATTCAAAAGCGTAACGTAGTTTGCCAAGTCAGCTAGTTTGAAATAAGAATGTAAAAAAGAAATAACAATAACTCTAATATTATTAACGTCGGCAACTAGTCTATAATTGAGTGTGGTACTGGCTTAATTGTCTAATGATAATAAAGACTCACACTGCAATAAGAGACGGCAACAACGGTGTTGATCCTCATCTCCTTGTCAGTAACAAGAGACAACTCCCCAAAGAAGTCTCCATCTATCAGATGACAAGTTTCCACATTACTCGCAGAATATACGGCCAGCAAACCTCTCTCAACTATTATGAGGCCGTCTCCTTGAACATTAGCCTGAAAACATCATTAAAGTGCATAGCGTAAAAAGAACAAATAATAAACTAAGGTAACTAGTGTTGCAATCATCAAATTATTTTATAGTAGCAACATTACATCTTATGATATTTTTGCCTATGGCAACTCTCGCCACTTGTCTGCCGACAATATACGAAGAAACGCACCATCCAGTTTTTTATTTCTAATAATAAAGAACCACATGTATGTATTAGGGTTGGTGTAGTTGTTATATGGTATAGTTATATACATGTAGTTTTTGTCCTGTTAAACATGTGTTATACTAAAATTTTTTCCTTTTTTATTAATCTTTTCTTCATCATGTTTTATTTTCTATAATATAAATCTACATGACACTGGCTAATCAACCGTATTGCCATACAAAGAAAAAAAAACCACGCAGTATCAGACCCAAACCAGTGATTTGTTCAGCCAGAGCAGATCATCCCTAATCACACGTGGGGTTCTGAGGGAGGTTCCGTTTTCGAGCATCTAAGATATGGAACTATCTACCTCCCCGTTGCGTGCCGTTTCTTCACAAAATTTAAGAACAAAATGCGGATGCTATTCGACAAATCAGCTTGATTCTAACTCGGATGGAAATAGCTCCCAAAAAATCCGTCGAACACTCACACTGGTAACACCACGGCTTTCGGTTTTAGCCATGCTTATTTTGTTTTTTATTATTTTTATCACCATTAACGGCCCGGGTTTGAAGGGACTCGTAGTTAATAGTTATATAGATGTTAAAACCCTACCCGGCCTTTTTAATTGAATGAATCTGTCAGGCTGTGGAAAGGGCGCAGGGTGAAAACCAGCGCTGCTAGTTTTTTTTTTTAATAATCTGGCAGCTCATGCTGTGTGCGCCTGAGCCTGTTGCCACCTACTGTTGTGTAGTTGTTTTATGTACATATTTTAATGTTGTTGTTTCTTTCAATATCTTTATTATTACTATCTTGTTTTTAACATAATCTCTCCTTAGAAAGAAATGCTTCGCACGGGCCTAAGCCAAGTGCTTTAATTTTATGCTAATTTATGACATGGACAAGAATTTTCTTACTAATCGGCATGTGTTAAAGATGGCAGCTTTTTGTAGGAGTGTGTGCGGAGGTATATCGAGAGCCCGGAGGCTTGCGTAGTGTTTTGGGGATAACGCAATTTGTAGAGAGAATTATTGGTACAGTTTACATTATTCACCTGCCATTGTGATTTATTTCAATTGAGAGATCTGTGTCGTTTCGTTTCGTCAGTGTGCGTACCGAGTAAATTGTGTTACAGACGGCGATGTCCATTAGGGTTCGAACCTCGTATAGCCTTTAAAGTATAACTCACATTTCCAACTATATCCTTGTCCATGAAGAGCTCTGGCTGCAGCATCAAAGCTATTTCGTTGATCACCTCAAACGGCCACTCAGCAAAGAATGGCAGACGCATCACATGTCTCCTGTAGCAACTGAGAAAGATGTCCCGTTTAAGAACCTTCGGCAATGCGGCGAACAAGCCGTTCTGCTTCTCGGTCAAAGTCAACTCCGCCTTTTTATACTGATAGTACTCCGTAACTTTATCATGCATTACGTCAGGGAGCAGCCGAGCCCGCAGAATGTTCTTCGTACGATCCAGATTGGTAATAAACATCTCCTCGGAAAAATTCAGACGCGTCAAACAACTGTTCAAGCCCAAGAATATCCAAATGTGAAACGTGTAGGCAATGCAAAACGACACAAGAGCACACAGCTGATCCAACGTAGTATAGTTCGGTTGCAATCCAAACCCAAACAGCAGGAAACTCTTGCCGATCCTAGAAATTTCCAGGCAGAGGAACAGGAAATTCGTATCGCCCAAGTCTTTGTCGTATCTGAACGTCAATATTACACTGAGGTAGGACTTCTGGTCCAATTTCCCAGTCACCACCAAATTAGTCATCATTACAGCGTCTGAGAACGTCAGTACTTGCATCATCACAACCATACCAAGGATGACGGACCTGAGACATTTGCAGAATGTCGTCATCTTGTATGAACTCCGATCTCTGCTCCAGTAGTTGGACATTTCAAACACTCTAATAGTGCTTATCAGACTGTAGAAACGGATGGTCGCGATAAACATGTTGGATTTGCAAGGGGAACAAGCGATGCGTGTGCCGTACTTTAGGAACATGATGGCTTCCAAAGGCACTGCAGACGCCACGTGGATGCATAGGTTAGTTGACATGTAACGGTGCATTATATCATGAGGGTCCATGTAGATCTTCCGTGACGTTTTGTCCGCGTAGCCCGTCTTGAAATTCAAGTACACGTCTAAAATGATGACGATCTCACAAAATAATGCCGTATAGTGAATGTTTATGTCTGGATCGTGTATCATAGAAGAGTTCATGTGGAAGAAAGCTTTATTCAAAAGCATTGTTACGAGGATCAGGAATTCCCAGAAGTTTCTAGAACAAAACGGTAAGGTTTAGCGGGTAGGCCTCATGCAAGGTCTGTCCGGATTGGAACCTTCGCTAATCCTGCAGTGGAGATAACAGCCGGCGAAGTTACTGCCTCGCCATGACACATGAGGTACCGAAAAACGGGGTGGGAAGGGATTGCGGGGGGAGAAGGGATAGAACTAATGTTTTGTTTCACTTGCTACTTCAAATTTCTGGCTCAGCTTGCTCTAAAAGTAGTTAAGTTACATTTTCAGACATATTTTAGGGTATCTCCTTTTCACTGGCGATTTGTTATTGGCATTTTTTTTATTAGTTCCTATCCCTCCTGACCCCACTACGGGGTGAGCTAGGATTTCTCCTTTTTTAGTGTTTATTGTTTAAACTATGAAATTAAACGGCAGGCAATCAAGTTGATACTACCGGAGCATTTTTATCTATAAAAAACTTTTTATAGATAAAAAAACTGAAAATATTTTTTATCGTGATTTGTTCTTCAATTTTGTCCCTACTCACCCCGGTTTACGGTAGATGGCGCAGTAAAAAAATTCTTGTGTTTACTCTCAGGTGAGCCACTTGCTGGTTTGCCTTTCTTGCCGTACAAAAAAATGTGTCGCATTAGCTTCAATTTTACTGTGATTCTCTCTTCTTCTCTAGTTCAGTTGGGAGCTTAAACTTCATAAACAGGAGGGAAAAATCTGATGAAAGATTATAATAGTATGCTTTCAAGCTGATCAATGTCTATTGCAAAATAAAAGCCGGATAAATGTATTAATTTGATTACGTTTTGATCAAGTCCTCGAACGCCTATAATAAATTAATAGCAATGTTGAAGCTTACACTTTTGCTTTCATATTTCATTAAGTATCACGTTATAAGTTATAATACAAACCTGAACTTGCTCAGAGGGTGAATACAGCCCCTGTAATGCCGGAAATGTATTGCTCTAGCCACTTTAATGGCATGTGAGCTCGTGTAGTAATGCTTAGCACGACGATCCGTGAACGATAAAAGAAACAAATTATACCAGTATCTTTTCAAGCTCGATAAACACCCTTCACCCTTTATATGGACATCGAGAACGTCTTTATCGTCCCAAACCGCACAATTGTGGGTAATATTAGACTCGAAATAAACGTTGTTTTTTATATAATTTTGCATTGCTGCAAATATTTTATACAATGTTTGACTTTACCGCTAGGTGACAAAACCAAGTTAGCGCTGTGCGGGTGGCGAAATAAGGAACTAAGGGCGCCATTTTGTCAACAACTGTCAAGTCAGTCATCGGCCATCGATGTTGGTCGTGTGTTTTTGTGACGATTTTAATCAAATATAGCTAACAAAATGCCGAAGAATATTACTACTGAAGTGCGTGAAATTATACTAAAAGTGAAAGAGTTCATGGACGAAGAGAAACGTATGCAAGTGCCGATTATTCCGTTAAGTAAAGTGTATGTGAGAGTTTCTGCCGCTACAGGTTAGTGTTGCCAATAATATTTAGAGAATCCCCTAGTTCTGAGATCACTTACAAAAAAAATGTATTAAATTATTTGTAAACTCTTTTTATAAGAGTATTGTTACTTTCAAAACATTAGTTTTAATCTGAACTTGATTATGACACGGTTGACGTTCCAAGTTAGAAAAAGGCCCATATCAGTTATGTACACTACTATGTAGTAATGTACAAAATAGTACAACAGGTCCATTTACTTAAGTTTTTCACCTCATTACCTCACCTCACGTAAATGAATGACCCGAACATTCATTTTAAAACGATAAAAGAAGTTGCTAAATTTCATATTACGAGTAGATTTCAAGAAAATTGTGAAGAATAAAAAACTTAGATCATTTGAAGTTATTGTGGTTTAATACATGTATAATTTTCAGGTGTATCAGAACGCACAGTATTAAACATAGTCAAAGAGGCCCGGTTGGTGGAACAAGGCCTCTTGGATCCTGAAACGTTAAAGAAATCACCGAAAAAACGCGTCCGCACCAAAGGAAAAATCGAAGTGGATGAATATGACTTACAAGTAATCCGTCGCAAAATCCACGAATTCTACGCATTCAAGAAAGAAGTGCCTACAATCAACAAACTATTGCAAATACTCAAAGAGGAAATAAATTTCAAAGGTTCCCGAGAAACATTGCGTAAGATACTGCGCAAAAACGGTTTTCAGTTCAGAAAGACGAAAAACAATAAAGAAAAGGAACCGGTACCGGAACCTACGCCGCCTGTACCCCCGATGGTGACACCGTACATACATACTATGTTCAGCCATAAAAATATTCAGTCATAAGCCCCTGTTTCCCCGCAAAAGTGGTAAGCGCCCGTGCTCTGGCAACATTATTCTGACAGACACCATCCACAGTGCCACTCGCTCGTGCAATTAAACTTTGTCGTACAAATTTGCGGCTGCATGACCATTTTGTTGTTAATAACGAATGAATACTGTATGAAAAAGCTGAGGAACTCGATTATTATTCATGTTTTTTTTTAATGGACGCCTTTAGCACGGCGTTATGTCGCGAATGGCAACTATACTAATTTAGGAATTAATGCGGGCCGCCATTGCTACCAGAGTTACGCTTGTATAAATGCTTCGATACTGGTACGAGTTGTATTACTAGAATTATGAAAGGGTGTTAGTGCTAAGTGAGAAGTTATCTATGAACTTATTTGTAGGTAAAATTTAAGCAATACAAGCTCTGGACAAATGTTTTTGTGCAACATGTGACATTCTTAACACATTTTGCATCGAGTTACGGATTGAAGCTACCCATTTAACCATAACCGGGTATTTTTCTGAATATAAATCCATTCAACCTTTTCCTCAAATTATACAACTTCAATGGTAGTTGTGCTCAGAATCTAGCTGCGGTTCGTTTTTGGAACCGTCCGGGGGGAAGAGCAGTGCTTGGTCCGGTGCGTCCTGGGCATCGGCTAATGATTTCCTGGCAGTTTCTGAGGGATATCATTGACCGTTGGCTAAGAGCCCGACCAGGGGGAGGGGGTCTTTGACCATTACCATACAATGTTGCCGACATTTTGTCTCAAGATTTATTAAGTATATTTTTGTTACTTTGACATTGGCGAAGTCACTGTCGCTATAACGACTTGATACGCCACAAATAAGAAGATGTTGGTATAAAGCAGTGCCCTGAATCTATCGTACAATTTTCAACTTTCCATTTAGTTAATATGATACAAGTGTCTATGAAGAAGTAACGGAAAAGGAATGATAAATAAAGGATACTCTTGCCTTATACTAAAATTTATGGTGCTCTTGAATCTGAGCAGAACTGCTTGAATTTGTATAATTTGAGAAAAAGGGGGAGTGTATTTATCTTCAGAAAATTTTCCAACCATAGCAAGCGATACACCCGAAATCAATTTGGAATACTTCTGTGTGATTGGGTTACTTTTAACGCGGCTGTAAAGATTAATTAATTAAGGGGTAAAGACATTAAACCATACCAACTGGGCTAAGACAATTGGATTGAAATCTTATTCTAAATGTCAGTTGTTTTGTTTTTAATTGGAAAGGGTTGCTATGTGTGTAACATAAGTAGTGACTTGGTCATGTTCTGCTTGCGAATTCTGGGAGCTTCACTTGAATGCCATATATTTTTAAAAAGTTACCTTTTCTGTGTTGAGTATTGTTAAGATTGCACAGTAATGCTTTATCAATTTTTAATATTCCTATCGCTTGTCAGAATGGCTCTTAAAGCGAATGTTGATTGTTTTTGCCAGCGAACGTTCAAGGAGGTTCTAGATATTATAATAATATAATGTATACATATCTTGATCTAAGCCTATTTCCACCAGAGCTATGCTATGAACAATTCTATTAGAAGTTCCAAGGATCATTTTCCTATCCCGTGGGAAAATGGGGATAAGAAGTATCCTATGTCCGTCTCCTGGTTCTAAGCTACCTCCCTACCAATTTTCAGCCAAATCGGTTAAGCCGTTCTTGAGTTGTAAATAGTGTAGGTAACTAAGACGACTTTCTTTTATAAATATAGAAATTTTTAAATTAATAATATTGACTTGGTTTGGGTTACCTGTCACAAAATTTGCTGCGGGGTCACAATAAGTGGTAAAACATTGTCATCCATGTTACATCTAATATATGAATACTAGCTTCTGCCCGCGACTTCGTCTGCGTAGAATTATACATAAAAACCTTCCCCTTGAATCATTCTATCTATTGAAAAAAACCGCGTAAAATCCGTTATGGAGTTTTGAAGATATAAGCATACATAGGGAATAGGGACAGAGAAAGCGACTTTATTTTATACTATGTAGTGATATGTATCAGATACTCCAAAACCAGAGAGTTAAAGGTGCATTGCTAGCCTAGAGGTCTAAGATGCCGTTTTGCTGCCTCAGTCACAGCTCTGGTGGAAAAGAAGCCTTGAATATTGTTAGTGGGGATTTTCAATAAGAATTTTTTTTTTTCTTAGATATTGGAAATGTTTGAGTTATTTCTTCTCTGAATCAACAACACTGTCTATGTCACCGTGTTAGTTTTGATACTTTCCTTGTTGCATGCAAGTATGTTTTTCATTATGAACTCACAATTACTTCCGAATGATGCAGAGGATCTGAGGACTGAAGTAGCATGAGAAATACTATACAAATACAAACGTTTCAGAGATATAATGGATAAGTATCTTCCACGAAATCTGTAACAGAACTGTAAAATTAAGAACACTTTTTCTTGTGTGAGAAATGATAGTTATTCTTGCCTGCGAAGAACTAATTCAAACTTTAGATCTTTTTTTTAATTATTCTAATGCATGACATTTTTGATTTTGATTTGAAGCTTTTTGGAGTTTTTAAAAAGTGATCATGAAGTAAAAAAAAGTGTGTAACAATAAAATTAGAATCCTTATACGACTCATGAATTATTTATTCTTGGATAGTCATTTAATTATTCATAATTTATTGTTCTTTATAGCTGAAATTGTGTGTATTTTTTTTTTCATTTTTTAGACACCTAATCTACACCTATAAAAATATGGATTTTGTATAAATCCTGTAGAATGCACGGATTATGAAAAACGAAAGAATTACGAAGACTATGTGACGTAAACCGTTGTCATAGAATTAATGTAAAAAAACTTAGATATGAAAGATTTTGCTGGACCCCATTGGATGGTTTGTTTTTAAAGATGGCAGCCCAAGAAAGTATTATTATATTGGTCGGCTGAAGGGCTATGCAGCCAGCGCCAGAAATAAATTAAAAAAAAATGTTATATTGGTTACTTCTGATTATTGACAATGAATGGTTAAGGGTGTGTTTAATTCCCGACCATGGAAATACCGACCTGGAAATCCCGACCCTGTATTCCGCGTACATTGTACGGGTCGGTATTTCCACCCCGGTAATGGCTTATACCGCGGCGATAAAACCCGACCTGATAAATGCCGGCCTGTTGATCGGTGTAAAAGTAAAATGTTGCTTGTATGTGGTAAATTGGGAATATTAGCTTGTGCTGGTATTTATTATTGGTATGACAATTAAAATGTAGTGTACAGTTAGATATAGATCTCTTAGCCTTAGTTTTGTTGTGTGAGGCGTTGAAATATTTTTGATGCCAGTTACAGTTTGATACGAAAGAGTCCAGTGGGAAAAGTTTGATCCATAATTTTAATTTTAAATTTAAAAAAGGCGAAAAAATCGTTAACAAAGGAATAAATTAACTTTTCTTCAAATTAAAGCCCTTAACCTTTTCGATTGCAACGACCCATATATCAGCACCGCAGGTTCAAAGCCAAAGACTATACGCCCATTATTACAATGCAAAAGCAATCTTTGTTCTATTGGGTTAAGGTCCAAATTCAGCATAGAAAGAAAGAAAGAAAGAAAGAAAACATTTATACGTGATATATGTATAGTGACTGGGTTACAAAAACAAAGAGTGAAAAAAAAAACAAAAAAAATCAGTACATACATCACGAAATGGTCCCATCTCAGCATAATGCTTGCCTTGCAGCCAGCGCTGGTCTTCCGATAGCAATAAAGAAGTCTGGCGTATGGGTGACGTCTCTTGTATTTGACGTGTCGGCTAAAAGGTTAAATTCGTACCTTTTTTTAAAACTACTCTTTAGACTTATGGCTTTAAGGACTAAAGTATAATGGTGCTTCAACACTGATGTTTTATAATGTTGTATAACGTTATAACACACCGGCCGGTAAAGCACTTATGTTATTGGGTTCTATGGACGGCGGTGATTGTGTTCTATCACATGAAGAAAAGAAACTAAAAAATATCCTTGTTATAGTTTTAATCGCCTTTACGGTAATAATACTAAATAGAACGAGAGATGTTTAACCCGCAATACATGTGTAGTTTGTTAACTTGGCAGTTTTAATTCCATATTTTTTTATTTAAGAAAAGAAAACGTTACGTAACTAACGTGTTGTAAGAAAGACCCCTCCCGCCCCTGTAACTCATCGTAACGTTTTACGATACCCCCCCCTCCCCCTCAAATTGCGTTACGTAATTCTTGAACGCCCCCTTTCAAGCAAAAGTATAAGGTTAAGTCTCACTCTTTGACGCCGCACTTTGATCATTGAACAATGTAATGGAGACTCAATCTCCGAAATCTTGTAAAATATTCCCAGGTGTACAGACTAACCCACCAACTGAAGTATTCCGGATTAGTTTTAACTTTAACCTTTTGATATTCAGGCTTAGCTGAAACTTATGAAAATCTATTTTACAATTCACCTCTGTCGGCTAGCCGACATTGGCGTTCAAAAGGTTAAAACACAGACCCATCTTTACGAATGTTGAATTTCAATACTCATGCTAGTTTTATTAAAAAATGCCTGAAAACAACTACTTAATATATTTTTTCTTTTGTTCTTCGGACATAACCTAACTTACATTACTAAGACATTCTAAGGTAAAATAAAGAGTATTTCTAAAGTAAATTACTCCAAATTAATCAGCCGTTAGTTTTACCAGTGCTGGTAATGTAACTTGGTTATGTACGAAGAACAAGCTATTTTCTATGTCATGAAAATCGAATCTTATTTAGTTCCGTGGAATCTCGCCTGAGAAGTCACATACTTTCAAATCCGACTTAAGATGCCTTCTCGCGCACACTATAATTGAAAAGCTTAAGAGTGAAAGAGACGGTCCGATGTCGGATTTGTGAATAGACTTAGTTTCCGGTAGCGACTGTCCCGGTTTGTTGTAAATAGGTAGATACTTGTGTTAATTAAATCTGCAATCTCTTGTGTAGCTACTATAATTTTTATCAATAGATAGGCTTGTTTAGTATTTACGTAGTGTCGAATGAAATGGAAGCCATACTTCTGAATCAATGTATGTTAGTTACAAAAATCGCCTAAACACCCTTTGAACACCGAGCTTGGCTAAAAGAGGAATTAAGAAAATTACATTTTTTTTTCTCAGATTTCGGAATTTTTTGTCTTTTCTACTCGGAAGTGACAGTTCTACTCTCTTGCCTATAGCCCGCATTGGTGTTCAAAAGGTTAATGTTTCGATTACTATGGGCAAATTGGCAGCGCCTTTACCTGTATATCAGCAACTTGTATACAATATAACCTTTTCGCCGCCGTTAACTTGATATGAAGTTAGTACAGGCAGTGTAAACCTTCATTTGACTAGATAAAGTTGACAGTTGCGTGTTAAAAGCTGCTTGTCGGCGATAAGGTTAAAGCCAAGCCTGGCGAAATAGCTTATGCCATTGCGTAAAGGTTAATATCTGATAAAATATTTAAAGGACTTGTTAAAAAAAGGAGTAACTTGTAGTTTGGTATGCATTTGTAGATGGGATGACAATGCAAGCGTAGTCAATATAAAAGTACAGTGGTCTAAAAATGTTTATATAAGATTTTTTTTAACAAAACTTTTACATTAACGCAAACTGTGAATTTAATCTTTGTCGGGTAATCGTATTGTGAAAGTATTAAAACGAAATAAAACCATTATTTGGTTAATTTAAGCTAAGAATGTTACTAATGTATGTATATTTAAGGTAGTTACGACGTGAAAATAAAACGAGAGAAGTCTTAGTATTTATTTTATTTTATCCATTTTGGGTTCTTACCCTAGGACTGACGCTACGAGCTCTGCCTATGTACGGTCAAGTGCAAAAATAAGTATTGATACGAACTTCTCAAAAATATGTCCTACGACCTTATTACGCCGGTGTAAGAGTGTATGGTACTTATTTTTGAAACTTTGACTAGATACATATTATTACACTTGACTTTACTGCCTCACCGGGACTCTGGTGACGGGGCCAGCAGTGGCGTAGCTAGGTAACCAAGGGCCCTGGTGCAAATAAAAAAATGGGGCCCCACTACTATCTTAACTGGTTACGTTTTAATAATAATAGTTCGATCCAGATTTTCTGGTAGGGATTCGAGGGCCCTCTGAGCTTGAGGGCCCCGGGGCACTGCCCCGCCTAGTCCCTTGGTAGCTACGCCACTGGTGGCCTGCTACCATAGCTGGCTGCAGTCTCGGCTTAGGCAGCTGTCGGCGAATTCGATAATGGTGATTACATATCTTGTGCAATTAAAACAAATTGTACATACTTCCCGTCCCGTTGTTACATTTAGATTTTTAACAACACGATTAAACCAGAAGATTATAGCACAATACAATGGCAAATTATTTTTAACCTTTTCGCCGCCATTGACTTGACATGAAATCAGTACGTGCAGTGTAAAATGCACCTTCATTTGACAAGATAAAGTTGACAGTTGCGAGTGACTAGAGACGCCATGGCGGTGAAAAGGTGAAAAGGTTATTAGGCCATTAAAAATAACGGGTTGCACTCCGAGGGTACTGGCAGAAGTGAAAACTACACACGCAAGCGCCCAGCGCCGCTTAAACGACCCAGCAGCAATTCCCTCCGTCACGTTAGTGACAATTGTCAGTGACAATTCTGCTCGACGAGAATCTACGCCGGTTGGCATATTGACCACGCATTGCAATTCGAATTGTCACTTGTCAGCGACAATTGTCACGTTGCTGAAATAGGGGCCTAGCGCACGTTGCCCGCGTAGGAAGCTCAATAGCTCAACAAAAACACTTAACCAACTATATATTATTTCAACATACCAATTGACCGCAATCACATTACTAGACAAGGTTCCGGATCTGTTTCACCAACTCGACAATTGTCAGTGACAAGTGACAATTCCGTCTACATTTACAAACTCGACGAATCTACTCCGGTTGGCTTCATATTGAATAATCGTTGCATTTAGAATTGACAATTGTCAGTGACAATTGTCGAGTTGGTGAAACGGGGCCAGTTGGTTGGGTTAGTTGGAGCACCCCAACAAAGATAATAGGAAATAGGAATCATGTTATAGGCGATGCTAGCAACCCATCACTATTTTGATTCCATTTTCCACCTATGCGCCCACAATCTTGCTAAACGTGGCCTGTAGGTACCTTTTACCTTAGGCTCTGTCTACCCCGTAAGGGATAAAGACGTGAATGGTGTGTGTATTACTAGCTTCTGCCCGCGACTTCGTCGTAGAATTAGACTTGGGCAGCTGCGGCCTTTGACATGTGTATCGCTATCCCACGCGAGCTTCAATTTTCCGGGATCAAAAGTATCCAAAACATTGACCAGGGACATAAGGTAGCACCACGCAAAATTTCATTTAAATCTGCCCAACAGTTTCGGAGATCAGCGAACACAGACATAGATGAACACATACATGCACACAGACAGATAAAAATTATACAAATGTACTTTTTGTTTTATTACTCTTCCCTAATCGTTAGCACTG
The DNA here is from genome assembly GCA_932294345.1 of Pandemis cinnamomeana. Classification (NCBI taxonomy): domain Eukaryota; kingdom Metazoa; phylum Arthropoda; class Insecta; order Lepidoptera; family Tortricidae; genus Pandemis; species Pandemis cinnamomeana. The sequence continues at coordinate 33,546,892 of OW028702.1, read as the reverse complement.
TATTTTGATGAATTAATTTAACATCGACCAATAGAAACATTTTGTCGACTAAAATTCAAAACTGTAAAACATTTACAGGGAAAATCAAACTAAACCAACCTCCTGGAACATTCCGTAAAATTTTAAAGAGACATTGTATATAAAAATGTCAACAAACATTATACATATTACGCAAAATATACAAATTTAACATCTAACGCGATTATAATATACAACATTTTATACACCTACCCCCTTATTCATAAACGCTCTGTAGGCTTCTGCTAACTTAGCAATCGTTTGTCCTTATCTGTCACTTTGACATTTACCTTTCACAGATAAGGACAAACGAGGTGCCAGTCGGGCTACCTCCGCGTGTGGTCAAGAGCTGCGGTTCGTTTTTGGATCCGTCCGGGAAGAGCAGTGCTTGGTCCGATGCACCCTGAGCAACGGTTAATGATATCATGGGGAGGGGTCTTTTGACCGTGATACCGTACAACGTTGCCGACATTATTGTCACAAGATTTTTGAATACTGTATTTATTACTTTGACATTGGCGAAATCATCGCATCGATCGATTGGGCCATATTAAAAAAGAAGACAAACGATTGCTAAGTTACCAGAAGCCTATAGAGCGTTTATGCATAAAGAGATTAAAATATAACATCGATTTTTAGAACCTGAAATTTTTGATATATTCAAACATGTCGCCGTGACAGAGAACTTAGTAAATAGTAACAATAAAATAAAATTTCCTTATACAATAACAAGCGAGGGCGTAAATATCGATACAGCAAACAATCAAATATTATGTGCCACCAGCCTTATTGTTTGTGGCAAGGCGTATAGATGTTTTTGACGTGTTGGTAAAGTACATACAGGGTGTTAGGTAATATTACCCAAACGCCTCACATACGACCGAATAGGGAATCCGTGTGGTGTTTAGTGGGTATGCCTGCCGTCGCAGGAGCAAAACCCCAAACGCAAACGAAAACTTTCACTAAGCACACAATGTGTTTGCTTTACAATGACAAACACTATGCGTTTCGAGCCGCAAGTGGCGCTGCCAATTATGGGCATTATCAAAAAAACGTGTACCCTTTTTCGTACAAGATTACCTTAATTGTGTCGTACAGACACATCATTCAAACAGATGACGCTTAGCGACAAAAATTCGCATAGTAACAAAAGGTCACGTGACAGTTAGTAACAGGTAGAAAAAATCGGAGACTACCCACCTGCTATGGGTGGTGTAGGGGTGTAGCACGCGTCACGGAATGACGAGGATCCGGGTTCGATTCCCGGCCATAGCTTTACTTTTCGGATTTTTCTGTGTCTTCTAATTTTCACTGACATTTAGAAATTTAAGATTACCTTAATTTCTCATACAACTTTTTCATGACAGTTATGTGACGCCCCATAATACTTAAATCGTATGAAAATAGTATCACAAAACTGACAAAAAAACCAATGGACACTTTTGAAAAACCCAAAATGTCATCTTTTTTTTTTTTTGAAAAAAAAGTCAAGGGTACATGTTTTTTTGAAAATGCCCGTATTCCATAGAAATTGAGACGTTTACGTGAACGCGTTCGGGACGTTTATATACGCGAAAACTTACACTAGAAGCCTTTGGCTCGCGAAACAATTTGCTGCGATCTATGACATTGTTTATATCACCTCGGCGGTGTAATTTACTATGAAGGGCATACAGGGTGGAAAGTTGAAATGGGGCAGCAAGGGGAGCTACTAGATCCCTTGCTGCTACGCGAAAATGCTCTTAGGAGACCTTTACTAACTTTTTGAGTGATGACAATCGACATTCACAGCTTTTTGATAAAATGTAGTCAGCGAAAAAATCGACAGATGTTTTGAGAAATGTTGCTTTAACGAATTAATTAATTGCCCTACCAACCGTATGGAAAAAGTTTTCTTTGATTTGTGGGCGTTCTAGTACTCTAACCTCGGTTGGTCTCAGAGTGTTTTATTTAATCCTTAATAGAAATGGGACTGATTGGCATTTAAAAAAAAAAAGTCAAATCTGTCGATAAAGATACACTTAAGTAGAATAAACCTACTGAAATACATTTAGCTTAATATTACTTTAGCTAGAACCATATGTAAATGCTTTCATTTATATATAATTTATTTATTTTCCTTAAGCAGCGCCATATTCGATAATGACAGAAACTGATTCTAAGTAGCAACAAAATCAGCTAGTTTATGATTATAGGGGCGTGTTTCACTACACTCTGTTAAGCTCCAGTTAATTTAAGTGCCAGTTAAGATGACGTCTGTCAGTTTCGTAGTAATAAATAGAGACGGAATCATATATAACCAGAGATCGGACAGATTTGCGTCATCGTTCGCAATAAAGTGGACATGACTCAAAAATTAATCAAATAATTAATCATTTAATTAATTTCTCGAAATAAAATTTGAACTCCCGGAGATAAAAATTTACACATGCATAAAATTATTAGCAAAATGTTAATTAAAGTGGCAGTTGTCGTTATCGTAAATATTTTTATATAATAAAGAAATCACGATCCTGCTAGATATGATTATTATTTCTGACAAAAAAGTTTTCAAAGCCGATCTTGACAGAAATCCCGATTTTGAGGTTATCGCCCACAACTTAGAACAGAAAATAAACTCTGATTTATACTGGAATAATAATATTCCTATAAAACTGCTTAAGTTTGCCCCATTAACATCAGTGGAGTGCGAGCGGAGTTTTTCAGCACTTAAGTATATTTTTAATGTAAAAAAAAATAGACTGACTGCAGAAAATTTGGAAAAAATACTGATTATTTTCTTTAATACATCTATACTTTAACAAACTTTTGTATTTATTGACTAGGAATTAAAATTTAAGTCAAGTAAGAAATTAATTAAATGATTACCTACATAGTTGATTAATTTTGGAGTCATGTCCACATTATTGCGAGCAATGACGCAAATTTGTCCGATCTCTGTATATAACAGACACTTAAGATAGCTGGAACTTAACAGATAGTAGTGAAACAGACCGTTAGACTATTCCTAAAGACAGGTTACTATTTATTTACCTTTCTTTTAATGATAATATTTAATAATACCATCTATCGGAGTGACTTGAAAAATATGGCGAACAACCAACATAAAACGACCTCCACCTACCCACATTTCGCTTGAGATCAGGGCTCTACTAAAACTGGACATTACACATCTTTAAAGTCACTTCGAAAGTAAACTACAGTCCGTCAGTTCTTAGAACGCCATTCAGGCTTCGCGCTCACTCATACTTATGGGTTTGTTATCGCATCGGCCGAGTGAGGGGGAGAGCAATACTGGAATTGCATTATAAGAGCTCACTTGTAAACTGGCCGCGGAATGGAAAGCGTTGCGGGCTTTAACGAGGTTATAGATTTTTTAGTTTAGCATAACTCTTCTTCTTCTTCGGCTGGTTTCGCCGGCGGCTCGGGCGCGACGTCGGGCACGTAGTTTTCGGCGTTACTGGCTTCCGACGAGCGCTACAAACACACATACAAACATTGTAAACATAGAGTACTTAAAATTGTTACGGTAAGTTATTCACGATTTATGAATCACAGTTGACAAACATTTGATCTGTAAATGATCTGCAAAGTAAAGTTTTGAATTTCGAATTTTTAATTTTGATCGATGAGAAATACAAAATGTCAGATACCTTACAAAAAAGTATTTCAGATACAGATATAAATATTGTCTAAAAAGGTATCTGAAATACTAGATACAAAATACCTATCTTTCAAATACTTTTTAAAGATAAAATACTTTTATGTCACACCGGGCCAAAAAGTGGCTTTTTAGCCAAGTGTTGACATAAAATTAAATAAACTACACGGGATATTAAAAATAAAGCCCTCGATTGCATATTAAGACCCCTCGCCTCGCCAAACCTAAAGCCCCTAAGGGTAATATTTCGGTAGCCAGATTCTATCAACTAAATTTTTGAACGACGCTCTGCGTTCAGTTGCCTTCGGAAAGAAAATCTTCGAAGTTGATTTTAGTAAAAGTATCTTAGGGAATACAGTATCTTCAAAATACTAAGATACCAGGAAAATATATCTAAATACAAGATACAAAATAAAAAAAATTAAAAGTATTTCAAATACAAGATATAAAATATAAATACGTATTTTGTATCTTGTATCTGTATTTTAGATACTTTTATCTAAGATACATTACCTCGTTGTTGATAGCGGCGTTAGGGCTTACGTAGGACGGGGCAGCGTTCTCTCTTACTCCCGCACTCACTGTCGGTTCCATAGCTTCCGGCAAAGGCACCATCTGTACAAACACACATAGATACACTGGGGCGCTAAGTGAAGACACAAATCACGTCTATATCCCTTACGGGGTAGACAGAGCCTGAGGTAACATAAAGGTGGAAAGGGGAATCAAAATAGTGATGGGTTGCTAGCCTCATCGCCTGTAACATGATTCCTAAGATTTTCACCTCCCTCGATGGACTTTTACCTGCGCGGGAAGAGAAGCAACTGGTACATTCTATGTTTTGTCTTTACTCCCAGACTAGCATGGAAGAGAAACTTAACTTATCTTTACATTAAACTTTTTAAGCGTTGTTTCTTAAAATAAACTGTAACCCCCTTATTTATAAACGCTCTATAGGCTTCTGCTAACTTAGCAATCATTTGTCCTTATCTGTGAAAGGTAAATGTCAAAGTGACAGATAAGGACAAACGATTGCCAAGTTAGCAGAGGCTTACAGAGCGTTTATGAATAAGGAGGTAAGTCTCTTTTTTTTTTTCTTGTTTTTTTTATATGAATAGGAAGGCAAACGAGCAAGTGGGTCACCTGATGGTAAGTGATCACCACTGCCCATAGACACCCGCAACCCCGGAGGGATTGCAGATGCGTTGCCAACCTAGAGGACTAAGACGAAATGCCTCTTGTGCCCGTAATTTCCCCGGCTGTCTTACTCTCCACACCGGAACACAGCAGTGCAAGCACTGCTACTTAGCGGCAGGATTAGCGAGTAAGATGGTGGTAGCGATCCGGACGGACCTTGCACAAGGCCCTACCACCCGCAAAATGGGTTTTATGGGTTTTTTTTTAATTTCTTTACCTGAGCAAGCCTAGCATACTCGACATCCATACTGCGTATGAAAGGTGACATCAGCGCCCTCTTCGCAGACTCCCGATCTTCGTCATCGTAGGCAGCTAACAGTTGCTCGACGGTTTGCATCTCGGCCACTTCGCAATTGTTCCCCCACTCCTGAAATGACAATTGAATAAAGATGAGAAAACATATGGACAAGGAAATCATCACCCATATTGCTTTGCCTGATCACACATACATACCGCTTAGTCACTTATAACTTCGTCTGATCACACCTAATCTCGCCTGATCACAAAACCCCACTTGATCACACCTCAACCCAACTGATCACACCTAACCCTGCCTGATCACAAACCCCGCATGATCAGGCTCACATATAACCTCTGATTTCATACACCACCTGTTGGCATTCCCAGTTGTCGCGAACTCCTTAGTTTTGATACTTTTTTATATTTTTTCTAATCGTTCTGTTTTTGAAGTCTTGTAATTTTTACTTCCATGCTGGTCTGGGAGTAAAGGAAAAACATAGAATGTACCAGTTGCTTCTCGTCCCGCGCAGATGGTAAAAGCCCATCGAGGGAATGGGCGTAATTCTTAGGAATTATGTTATAGGCGATGCGGCTAGCAACCCACACTATTTTGTTTCCTTTTTCCACCTATACGCCCACAATCTTGCTAAACGTGGCCTGTAGGTCTTGTTATCTTGGGCTCTGTCTACCCCATTCTTGTTATCTTGGGCTCTGTCTACCCCATAAGGGATAAAGGCGTGATTTGTGTATGTGTATGTATGTAATTTTTATTAGTTAGTTGTTACACATCAGTAAAGCAGCAGTTCCATTTCCTGGTATCCTACATGCCATCATTTTACCTACATTATCCTTCATTTTCTTCACATTATCATACAGTCCTCATATCTTACGCTTCACCTGTCTTATCATAAGCCCCACATAGATACATACATACCGTCACGCCTCTTTCCCACAGGGGTAGGCAGAGACTACTTTGTTCCACTTGCTACGATCCTCACATAGTTACTTCCTTCGCTTCATCCACATTCATCAATCTCATCATACATGCTCGTCGGTTTCGGGTACTCCTGACCTGACCTTTTTCCAAAACATCTCCTATTTGGTCTCGGAACGTCCGTCTAGGCCTTCCCCTCTCAACGTTACCATTCACACACCCCATATAGATCTGTTTAGTTAGTCTACCACCCCACCCAAGCCCCACCTAATCAGAAAACCCCCGCCTGGTCACAAAACCCCGCCTGGTCACAAAACCCCGCCTGATCACAAAACCCCGCCTGATCACAAAACCCCGCCTGATCACGAAACCCCTTCCTCACCTTGTACGCCTTCTCGGCGGCCACCGCGTCGCCCCTGGCCAGCTGCACGAGCACCACGGCCACGGTCAGACGGCCGATAGCACCAGCGTTGCCGCTCTCTTGGTGGAAGCCGATCTCGCGACGAAGACTGTCCACAGCCTGGTCGTACCTGGATGTATAAAAAGCAGTGACGTGCCGGATCTTTAAAAATGTATATCCGCGGATACGGATCTGATTACGGATATTTAGTGTCAAGGATATGGATGTGGATCTTTATTTTTTTATAATTTTCTATTATATTTGAATGATCTCATTATAATTATTAAAAAAAAAAGTTTTAGTTTAGTTGACGACCGGATAGCCTAGTGGCTAGTGACCCTGACTATGAAGCTAGAGGTCCTGGGTTCGAATCCCGGTAGGGGCCGACATTTGCATGATGAATACGAATGTTTGTGCCCGAGTCATGGATGTTGTCTGTATTTATCTACACTATATAAGTATGTTTATCCGTTGCCTGGTACCCATAGTACAAGCTTTGCTTAGTTTGGGGCTGGGTCAATTGGTGTAATTTGTCCCAAGATATTTATTTATTTATTTTTATTTTATTTTCATTGTCATAAAAGTGACGTTATAAGTTGCTATAATATTGATCTCATTATAATTATAATTATTATAAAAAAAAGATTTAAGTTTTAGTTATTTCATTGTCATACAAGTGATGTTATAATTTGCTATAATATTGATCTCATTATAAAGATTATTTCAGTTATGTAGTATTGGTATGGTAACTTATTGCGATAAATGTTTGCAATATAAAGGTGCCAAATAATTGATTTTAAGAAATAAAAATACTCTGAACGGAATTTTATAGTTATTTTAATTCTACCTAATCACCTGTAGAACATCCGTAAAAGATCCGCGTGAAAAGTAACGGACACGGATACGGACTTTTCTTTTCCCTCGGATATCCGCGGATACGGATACGGATATCCGGGACATCACTAATAAAAAGCCGTAAGTAGAAGACTTGATAGTTCAGTTATAGTTGGTTGGATAGCGTGTGGACACACAACGCTGATGATCATTTTTCATGCCTGTGTTTTTTTCTTATTTTTTTTATTCTCTTATATTTGTGTGTCTCGCAAAAAGGAATAAATGTATTCTTTCTTTCTTTCTAGTGGCAAGAACCCTTACTCTGAAGCTGGAGTCGTGGCATATTTATAACTAGCTCCTGCCTCCGACTCCGTCCGTAGAATTAACAATTGGGAATGTATGATTATGTTAAATAACCATCCTTAGTTACAGATTTTTCCGTTGAAACATATTATCTTCTATACAGGGTGGTCCAAACACTGACGTCTAAAACAAAAATTTAGATGCCTCACATCCGGGGCTATCCGAATATACCCCATGTATGTTGGCCGATTTTTTGTAGTTTTCGAGTAATTAATTTTTAAAGATTTTTTCAAGAATTTTCGGGCCGAGCAGTTTATCATCATGTAACTTTTTTTGGTTACGTTTTTCTGAGTGTTTTTTTTTTATGACATTATCCTCACAAACTGCACTTTCACACGTAAAATAATCAGCTTCCCAACCTTGAGCCAAGTTACAATAAAATTGACCGAAAGTGAGAATTTTACCTTTGAGCAAATCGAAGTTTGATTTTGTAATTAAAAAAAAAACTAAAAATCTCAGAATTCAAAGACCATAAGTAATTTTAAAAACTTCGCCAGTCTTTAAACTTGCAGAATAATACAAAAAAAGTGACACTTAATAGGTCATAATTTGCTGGATTCGACTTTCAAACGTACTAAGGTAGAATGTGTAATAAAGAGTCAGTTGTTAGTAACATAAAAACTGTTTTATTTTGGCCGAACCTAATTTGGCACTGGCCATCAATAAAGCCATGTAATACTTTTTATGAACAAATAAATGTGTTCTTCTTTTGTTTTATGTTTAAGTTTATGTTTATTTTTATTTAATCATTCAATATAAAATTACATCATCACTTAAAATTAAATGTCAAGGAATTTATATTGAAATCGTCAGTTTATAATAAAAAATGTCATTAATTAAAAATTAAATACAATTCAATTTAAATACAAATTAAAAATATGTCATAAAATGGAAATTATCATTAAAAGTAACAAAAAATAATAGTAAAAAATATGGATAAATTTGATAACTGACAAAGGAATCACCTCTTTCATTGTGAAATAACTAATAGTTACTTCTGCTCTCGTTACGATTAATTTCTGAATTCTTCTCGCTTTAAGTGATGATGTAATTTTATATTGAATGATTAAATAAAAATAAACATAAACTTAAACATAAAACAAAAGGAGAACACATTTATTTGTTCATAAAAAGTATTACATGGCTTTATTGATGGCCAGTGCCAAATTAGGTTCGGCCAAAATAAAACATTTTTTATGTTACTAACAACTGACTCTTTATTACACATTCTACCTTAGTACGTTTGAAAGTCGAATCCAGCAAATTATGACCTATTAAGTGTCACTTTTTTTGTATTATTCTGCAAGTTTAAAGACTGGCGAAGTTTTTAAAATTACTTATGGTCTTTGAATTCTGAGGTTTTTAGTTTTTTTTTTAATTACAAAATCAAACTTCGATTTGCTCAAAGGTAAAATTTTCACTTTCGGTCAATTTTATTGTAACTTGGCTCAAGGTTGGGAAGCTGATTATTTTACGTGTGAAAGTGCAGTTTGTGAGGATAATGTCATCAAAAAAAAACACTCAGAAAAACGTAACCAAAAAAAGTTACATGATGATAAACTGCTCGGCCCGAAAATTCTTGAAAAAATCTTTAAAAATTAATTACTCGAAAACTACAAAAAATCGGCCAACATACATGGGGTATATTCGGATAGCCCCGGATGTGAGGCATCAAAATTTTTTTTTTAGACGTCAGTGTTTGGACCACCCTGTATATATAAAAGAAAGTCGTGTTAGTTACACTATTTATAACTCGAGAACGGCTGAACCGATTTGGCTGAAAATTGGTAGGGAGGTAGCTTAGGACCAGGAGACGGACATAGGATACTTTTTATCCCGATTTTCTCACGGGCACTTACAAAGGAATTTTTCAAATTTAAAGCGGAACAAAGTTCGCCGGGTCAGCTAGTATTTTATAAAAACCAATTGTTAAAAGTAACTGGTACATTCTATGTTTTCTCTTCGCTTCCAGACTTCAGCATAATGATCGATGAGATCTGACTTACCACTGGAGCCTGACCAGAATCCTAGAGGCTTTGCTGATGTACTCCGCTCCCTGATGCTGGCTGCTTTCAGACTGAAACGAGACACCATTAAAAAATACTTTTTGAAATCACAATTTTTATATGACTACAATTACGATCTGTTACTTCTTAGTTAACTAAATGATTTTTAAACTTCGACGCAACATGAGGTGCGTTTTAAGTTTGAGCACAATGTCTCTGGCTGTTGCATCGTAGCTCTCAAACAGATGGATCGATTTGGATGCGGTTTTTTTTTGAAATTGGTAAGCCAGTTTCCTTGCGATGGTTATTCATGTATGGTAAACATTGGTGTAGCAGTTTAAAGAGTATCAGCTCTGTTCCAAAATAATATAAGGCATATTTTTTTTTATTTTACATTACACGGGTTATTTTTTGAACTATAACTTTTTTTTGAGTGGCGAGTTTTTTTTTAATTGTTATATATTATCTTGTAAAGGAATTTGTGTTATAAGTCTTTATGAGAAAAAAAAGGCTATTTGTTATCAGAGCCCTGCCTCCTAAGCAAAATCTAGGCCGTGTGAGATCCTTTTATATTGGTCACTTACATAGACAGACATTAAAATATTGTTTTTAGTATTTGTTGTTACAGCGGCAACAAAAATACATCATCTGTGAAAATTTCAGCTGCTGGTACAGTCAGCGTCAAATAGTTCGCGACACCCAAAGTGGCCCAAAAGTTAGCAACACAACCCTATTTCAACTGTAATAATAATGTGTTGCGAACTATTTGGCTACTTTGGGTGTCACGAACTATTTGGCTACTTTGGGTGCCGCAAACTATTTAGCTACTTTGGGTGTCACGAACTATTTGGCTACTTTGGGTGTCACGAACTATTTGGCTACTTTGGGTGTCACGAACCATTTGGCTACTTTGGGTGTCACGAACTATTTGGCTACTTTGGGTGTCACGAACTATTTGGCTACTTTGGGTGTCACGAACTATTTGGCTACTTTGGGTGTCGCGAACTATTTTGCTACTTTGGTTGTCACGAACTATTTGGCTACTTTGGGTGTCCGAACTATTTGGCTACTTTGGGTGTCACGAATTATTTGGCTACTTTGGATGTCACGAACTATTTGGCTACTTTGGGTGTCACGAACCATTTGACGTTGAGCGTACAGGCTGGCTCCGTCACCGGATCGTATATTATGTTACTCACGGAAGAGACGTCGGCGGCCTGTGCGAAGAGCTTGTACGCGTGCTCGGGCGCCCGCTCCTCTATGATCTTGGCCGCCTTGTCCAGCATGGCTGCTGCAGAGTCCCCGGAGCCCTGCTGCTGGTACAGGCTGGCTGCCTCCGTTGCCAGATTGTATATCTACAATATTCAACAAACATATAACACAACTAAACATATTTATATGGCAAATGCGAATTCGACCGTTAGGAAGCGAAGGCCTAGACGGACGTTCCGTGACAAGTACCCATTGCTAAGTGTAAGTTTTCGGTCCCAAAATATGTCTCGAGCGTTAAAATGTCAAACACTATGAGAGCAGTTTGATGCTGTTTCGATCCGCAAGTGGCGCTGCCAATTATGCCATAGCAAGCCCCGCATGATCACACGGATCACCACCTGATCACACCTAACCCCGTTTGATCACGCCTAACCACGCCTGATCACACCTAACCCTACCTAATCACAATCATCGCCTGATCACCTGTTTCAACTCAACCATCGTAAATTTGCTTCTGCAATCAGGAGAGTTATTTTGGATTAGAAAACCGGTGTGTCTGTGGATGTTTTTGGTTGAGCTCAGGTGCTTGTAATCCGATAGGTACTGTTCCAATACTATTGTCTTTTTGTTTTCCTAAATTGTATTTTGTTTTCTTTTTTTTAATATTCTAATTTATAGTTAAAATTTAAATTTATTTGGCATGTGTTACTTTTCGAGCAAATAGTTGTATAAGTTATAAGTAGAAACTGTTTTGGCTTATGTATTGACTATATTCATCTAACTATAAGTGTAATTTGATGCTGTTTGTTTCCCATTTCAATAAATAAAAAAATAAATCACACCTAACCCTACCTGCTCACAAACCCCACTAGATCAAAATTAAGAACGTTACAACACGCGCACTCCTCGGCCTTCGACTCGGCTGTATGACATTCTTGTTCATTATTCCAGTATCTTTGACTTTTAAAGTTAAAAACAAAATGAAAAGCAGTCCAGCAATCCGATTTAGGGTCAGAAAATTGCGTCAACAAGGCCCTTCGTGTTCTGTTACTTAGAATACAATGACGACATTTACGACAATGTTTGAGATAAGTATGTTGATTATACCTATTGCAAAATAAAGGGCTATAACTTACCTCTTCGGGCGTTGCGGTCTCTTTGCTGACGAGTATGGCGTTTTCGAGAGCTTTACCCGCATGGAAGAAAGCTTTGTGCTTATTGTACATTTCAGAAGCTTTCAAGTGACACTCTTTCGAGTTCTTCAAGTCTCGTGCAATCCGGTAACATTGCGCTGGAAAAATGAAAAAAAAAACCAGAGTCAGCAAGCCCTGCACTAAACAAATGTAATTTCATATCCTTTATCCCTTACGGGGTAGACAGCATTATTGTGGTCGTATGGATGGAAAGGAAAGTCAAAATAGTGATGGTTTGCTAGCATCGCCTATAACATGACACCTTAGATTTTCGCCAATTCCCTCGATGGGCTTTTACCATCTGCGCGGGAATAGAAGCAACTGGTACAAAGAAAAAACATAGAATTTACCAGTTGCTTCTCTTCCCGCGCAGATGGTAAAAGCCTATCGAGGGAATGGGCGAAAGTCTTAGGAATCATGTTAGAGGCGATGCTAGCAAACCATCACTATTTTGATTTCCTTTTCCAGCTATACGCCCTTAATCATGCTAAACGTGGCCTTAAGGTTTTGTTACCTTTAGGCTCTGTCTACCCGTAAGGGATAAAGACCTGATATATCTATGTATGTAGAAACCAACCTGCTTGACTGTACTCATCAGCTGCAGAATCATAGTCCGGCTTCCAACGGAGAAATGACGTCTTCAGACTAACAAGAGAAAGAGTCAATATAACATCATTCATTATCATTATTATCATCACTACATAGTATAAAATAAAGTCGCTTTCCCTGTCCCTATGTCCCTATGTATGCTTATATCTTCAAAACTACACAACGGATTTTGATGCGGTTTTTTTTAATAGATGAGTGATTCAAGAGGAAGTTTTTATGTATAATTCTACGCAGACGAAGTCGCGGGCAGAAGCTAGTTCATTATATTTTAAAACTCATATTTTAAAGATACTTTAGTACACAGGGGTGACTATGTCAGCCTCATGGGGGGACTCAAGAAGATCGGGAACAAAATTCATGCAGCATCCCCTCCCAGAGCCAGATGCTGTGGTTATGAAGGAATGCTGCACAAATTTATATATGCTAAGAGCTATGTCCGACGAAGGGCAAGCCAGCAAGACGTTTACTTCACCATTATGCATACTTAAGTTTTCCAGGTACTTCTCTCAACCTGTAGGCTTATTACCTCGTTCGCAATCGCCATCGGGTTTTGACAGTTCATGTATGGGCTGACAACCCCAAGGCAAAGTTTCTTGCGGCGCATTATTGGCAATGATGGTCTTTCCGAATGCGCTGGTAGTTTCAAAAAGACATGTAAAAGAGCCCTTGGCGGCCAATTTGCAAAAATAAATTTTCATTTTCATTTTCAATTGGCATCGGAATCATCTAGCTGTCACATTCATACAAGAACTGTCAAAATGAATACGATGGCGATTGCGAGCGAGTTAGGTAGGTATATAATAAGCCTACTGCTTATACCGGTTGCATTCCACCAGAATATATAAATCATCAGTTTTATAACAAACCTCGCAAATTTTAGATTGAGACACTCATAATTATATATTAAAAACAAAATAATAAATAAGCAGCGAACTTTTGTGACCAACATAGAAAATTTTCAGGCATCAGATAATCAAGGTACATAAAAGCATTACGTACCTCACGTAAATTCTCAAAGCTGATTGTTACGTATATTTTAGGCAATATCCTTAAAAATAAGTCGCCAATACTCCCAGACACTTTTCGTCGGCCGAATTGCTTTGCAGACGCTTTCATAATAATAATAATAATAACGCTTTATTCATTCTGTTTTTTTACATTTCAACTGTTTTAGTGTTGTTAGTGAAATAAATTCTAATTGACCAATGTTAGTACTGTTTTTTTTTTTATTGAATCAGACCCCTTTCGGGTAAAAGCCTCCTCCAACTCATTCCATCTTTTTCTATCTTGACCTACTTCCATCCACCTATTTCCGGCTATTTCCTGTATATCATCAGCCCATCGTCTCTTGGGTCTCCACGCTTCAAACGCTTTAAAGCTCCCAAAAAAATAACTTTTTTTTAAAGTTAATTTTTAATTTACCTACCTAATTATTTACTAAGTGTAAATATGTGCAACCATGCTGGAATATTCTGTAATAATTCTACGAGAACCTTCCTTATAAATATCCATTAGGTAACATACATAGGTATGTTTAAAGTCGGTGCTACTGCTACATTCGCTGTGCAGGACATTATATTATTATTATCTCAGCTACAAAGTGATATGTCAAAAGATCTTCTTTTTCTAATACGTCCCCATCGATAGATGCGATGATTTCGCCAATGTCCTAAAAAATACAGTATTCAAAAATCTTGTGACAAAAATGTCAGCAACGCTGTATGGTAGAACAAACGTCAACTAACCCCCTGTCGGGCTCTCAGAATCTGCCAGGAAGTCATTAACCAATGCCCAGGTTGCACCGGACCAAGCACTGCTCTTCCCTCCGTATGAATCCAAAAACAAACCGCAGCTCTTGACCACACACGGAGGTAACCCCACTCGCACCCCATCAAAAGCTCTTATCTGTTTAACTTTGTGATGTCAACAAAAAAAACGAATACCTTCAAACAAGCAATTCTTTACTTACTACAAAACAAAGTCGCTTTCTGCCGTCTGCCTGTTCCTATGTATGCTGAAATCTTTAAAGCTACGCAACAGATTTTGATGTGATTTTTTTTAATAGACAGAGTGAGTCAAGAGGAAGGTTTATATGTATAATTCTACGCAGACAAAGTGGGCAGAAGCTAGTGTATATTAATTAATCTGAATTTCGGAAACGGCTCCAATGTTTTTCATGAAATTTTATATGTAGGTTTCAGACGCGATAAATCGATCAAGCTAGGAACATATTTTTTTTTTTTATATCTAAATTTTTAACCAGACTTGAGTGCACATTTTAGTTTATTCTCTGCTTTATTTCTGATATAAGATTGTGGGTACTCCTGTGATACTAATATTATAAATGTACGCTTGTGACAATGTGACTGAGTATGCACTCATGCATATGTTTGTTCCTTCTTCACAATGAAATGACCGGACGGACTTGGAACAGAGACAGCTCCTTGGAATATAACAGGCTACTTTTTATCCAGGAAAATCGCAGTTCCCGTAGCGATAAACACGTCAAAGTTCGTAGTCGCCTAGATTCGCAAAGTAACTAATTTTGCTAACGAATCGCTAATTCTATGCGAACAAAGTCGCGGGCAGAAGCTGGTATAAATAAAATTGAAATTAGTGCGTAATAGCGCTGCCTAATTTTCTTGAATTAGATATTATTAAATTAGAAACTTAAATATTCGCATGGCAGCAGACTGCTGTTGATGGCAAAAGCTTTATAAAAGGAAGAATGTTTCAAACCAAATAAGTCAAACAAAGAAACAGCAACTCAAAACTAGAATATACAGCTTTATATCACAACTTAGTAAAGTTTACATCAGCGAGAATACACAGTGGCTAAATTTTTACCGTGTCAAGGGATTATATAGAAAACATACTTAAAAAAAATTAAGAATATTACTTACTATTTTTCTGCAGCTTTGCAATGCTCTTGCGCCTCCTGCACTTTAGCGGCCATGATGTGATATGCTTTTTATATTATTAATATTATCAGTACCTTAATGTAGAGAAAATATTCAAAGTATTTAGGGAAATACGTCTTATTAGCCGTAAAAATCAATACACTCCTGCTGGCTGTCAACGAGAGTGACACCCACCAGAGTTTTTTTTTAATACATTTTTTTTCTGGGACGGACTAAGGAAACGGTATCCATACAGCAATAAACATTGCCTGTATTAAGACAAAGAACTCGTGGACGTTATACGTTTATAGACTACAAGCCCATAGAAAAAAAACCTGTGAAATGAACCAGCGTGAATGAAGCTTAGAAGGCTGTTACTATATCATAAAATAACTCGGAGCGCTATGCCTTCATTTCTAAGCGGTACAGGTGAGTACGTGAGTAAATGGAATTTCTCAGGTACAAGTGAGGAATTAAGACTAATTATTAAAGTACGGCTTTTTATAGCTTATAGATGATTCGAAAAACCTAGTGCCGTACTAGTAGTGGTGCCGGAAGTTAGTGCAAATTTTTAATTCGCCGGTAATAAAATTGTAGAAGCAATATAGGTCATTTATTACTGTACGGCATTTGTGTAATTCTTTATCAAATGCCGTACAGTTATTAATGACCTTAAGGGACATCTCAATCGTTATCGAAGTTTTCATCAGCTAATCGGTTCAGTCAGGACACCTATTCGAGTTCAATATGTTTGATCGCGCGTTCGTACGAACCAAGTTCGCGCGAATAGATTTACAAACATTTGAGTCGCGTGACCGCTTCGACTTGCAACTTGTAACTTTTAAATGGGTCAGAATCGTTCAAATAGAGACGCTGCAAATAAACACCCAAGTGTATAAGAAAGTTTAATTATAGTAAACAAAACGTCGTATAAAACTGCCGGTCTACCTTTGCATGCAGCAGCGGTGTCCGCAGTACTTGCATTTCGGCCGAGGGCTGTCCGAGCGGCGCGAGTCTTCCGTGGATACAGAGGGAGCGCGGGATTTCAACGCATACATCATAGGCCGCCGCTTGTAGCGTCCTCTGCCTTTTCTCCTTTTATCCACTCTGCCTACGTGCCGTCTCTTTTTCTCCTTCTTATCTGCTCTCATCTTCTTCGTCCCAAGATGAGGCGCTGGGGTCTTCTCGTCTTTTGTTTTTAACTCCATCATACTTGAGCTGGATCTGGAAGACTGAGAGTCACAATCCCGATCGCGTCTTTTGTCTTTTTTCGCGATGTCGTGGCTCGCCCGCGGCTTGTCTTCGGGCCGTTCTTCTTTCTTGTCCTCCACGTCCATGCCGAGTCTACAAATGAAACCGATAATTTTGTCCCGAATTTTCGTCGCCAGTTGCTTGATTGTCGTTACAATCTGGCGTGGTAAAGTAAATAGAAAAAATATATACAATAAGATTCAATTCACTTCAAATTTAGGAAAGTGGCTCCACAATAAAATATAGTAAATTCAGTTGTAAAAAAGCTGAATTGTACCTACTGTCATTTAACGTTCAATTTTTATGCTTCTCTTGAATGACATTTTGCTTTATGAGGTCAGTACGTATCTATGCAGGGTTTACTTCAGTCAAAGAGGAATGTTTGTGGTTTGCACCTTATGGTTCCGTCTCTACCAATAACTTTTAAAGGTGCGACCACACCGTTGCATGAAAAAACTGCGTTTACGCGGCGGTGTAGTCGCTCCTCTATGCTATTGATTCAATACTGTCTTCAAATTATTCCGTAAAACTCCAGCAGCTGTTGGGTTAATTTAACAGAATGCATGTATGTAGCAGTGATTGTCGTCGCCCTTATACCATTATTTATGTATGTTTTTATACAAAAATTCTGTAGAACTTAAGGAACATATCAAACAAAGCATTAGCCGAATGGGCATCGCGTGTGAATTTGCCACTAGAGGCGCTAGTGTCGCGTGAGGTCCACTAACAATCTCAGAACTCTGGAACACAAGCGATTTTTCCCTTTCTATCAAACTAATAATTAATTTGTGTCTTGCAAAAAGGAATAAATGTCTTCTTTCTTTCTTTCTTTGTTTCTTTCTAATAAAACTAAACTAGTCACAAATAAAAACACCGAATGTGATATAAATATTTATTGTTATTATTAGATAGGTACACTTACCCTAATGAAGTGGTTATATAAACTGTTAGCTGTCATTCTTGAATTTAGCTTGCCCATTAAATTAACAAGTACATCAGTGAGGCCATGTTTGTATTATATGTAGATGAATTTTCGCTGACACCTTAACGAACACTGGCAGCGCTACCATACAACAGTACGTCTAGCACGAAAGCATACAAAAGTCGCGTCGCGCGCGAGATAGATTGCCTGTCTTTTTCTTACTATTCGTTCTAGACAGAGAGGGGTAATCTATCTCGCGCGCGACGCGACTTTTGTACGCTTTCGTGCTAGGCATACTGGACTAGAGTCTATTGGCAGAGTCTTATCCAACCTCGACATTGGCAGAATCATCAAAAATCTAATGGAGATATATTCCCAAAAAATTAATTGAATTTCAAGTAGTTAAGGGTTACCTCCGCGTGAGGCCAAGAGCTGCGGTTCGTTATTGGATCCGTCCGGCAAAGCATTCTCGGTCCGATGCACCCTGGGCATCGGTTAATGTATTCCTGGCAGATTCTAAGTAATATCACCCGTTGGTTAAGAGCCAGACAGGGGCGAGTCTTTTGACCGTGTTCTACCGTACGCTGCCATTCAAGTATTACGTAAGCAATTTTTTTACAATCATTTACCCCCCTTTCCCTTTTTTCAGCAAAAGTAAGCAAACCTCTTACCGCCCCCCCCCCCCCATCTCATGCTTACGTAATCATTGGTCACCTTTAAAAAAATTTCTTTTAATGGATTCTGTTTTTGACTGATTCGTGAGCAGCAGTTCAAATCGAAACTGCTGACGTCATCACAATATCGACCCCCCCCCCCCCCCCCACTCACCATGTCATCAAAAATAAGCAAAGCAAAGACCTCCCTCAAGCGCTCACGTAATACTTGAACGCCCCCTCACAAGATTTTTGAAAGCTGTATTTATTACTTTGACATTGGCGAAATCATCGCATCGTTCGAAGGAGCCATTATTAAAAAGAAGATATAGTTACACACGAATTATCATTTATGACATGGCGGCGCCACCGTCTATGTAAAAGTGATGGTGAACAAACACTCACAGAGGCATAGCTTTTGCAATGAACGATGGCGAGTGGCCTGTATTTCTTGTATTCACGTATCGCGCGTGCGTGTTAGTGTGCGTGGCTTGCGAAACGATTTTCGAGCGAGCATTCTCTTGTTTTTTTAATTACCATTCCCATCGTTAATTGTAAGAGCTATAGGTCACCGTGACCCACAAATGAGGCACAGAACACATTTAAAAATGTGCCTTATGTCGTTTTTCTAGCGCGAGCCTTACACCTACTTTTCTATAACAAATAATAAAGATTGCACTTTAATACATCCATAATAGCATCGGGGTAAATTTGAAATTGGGGTAATTTCGAAAATCTGGCAACGCTTATCTAGAAGCCAAAGACATTGGAGCTTCTAGGTAAGCGTTGCTAGATTATATAATTGTTCCCCGTTTAGTGGATATTCACGAGTTTCGAAATTTCCCCACTTTCGAATTTACCCCAATGGACTATACTGAATCAAGGTACATAACACTAAAACTACATTTATAGAGATAAAAATGCTTAAAATTCATTACAACATCATTATTCACACATTTATATACAGATAATATGAAATTTATACATCAAATTGATTTAAAATGAGGAAATAAAATTATTATTGTACAATAAATTAATAAAATAGTGTTGGGTTGGTTGTATATTTAAATTATTATTGATCAACACTAGCATTAAAATATCTAGATATAAAATTACAGATACTAACCCCTTTATTCATACACGCTCTATAGGCTTCTGCTAACTTAGCAAACGTTTGTGCTTATCTGTGAAAGGTAATGTCAAAGTCAGGTAAACGTCACTTTGACATTTACCTTTCACAGATAAGGACAAACGATTGCTAAGTTAGCAGAAGCCTACAGAGCGTTTATGAATAAAAGGGTTAATATCAAGTTGGGACAAGTTAAAAAATAAATCGTACAATTTTTTACGAACACGTAATTATAAGCATGATCTGAGCTTAAAATAATACATTACATTCCGAGGGTAGTGAAATAATGTCTCAGATCGCAGAATTTTTCCGCACGAGCCATATGCGAAGGCGATAAACATGCGACCCAGTGGCGTAACTATAGGGTGGCAGGGGTGGCAAAATGCCAGGGGCCCCTCGCTCTACGGGGCCCCGAACTGGCTCGGTTTAGAGCACAGAAGGGACGCTGATGCACTTCTTTATATTGAGGAAGGTGCCCCATCTGACGAATTGGCCGCAGGCCCCAGACGTTATAGTTACGCTACTGAGCGACCTGAGGCTTTATCATGGAGGTGTATACATAATCTTTCCCCAGTCAGGAAGCGCAAGGGGCGACGTAAATTATAATAAACTAATCTATCTTAAAACTATGCAAAATAATTAATCTATTACAATACTAATTTGTATACAGGATGCTCTTAAAATTGTCCCGGAATATTTCAGGTTAGTTTGGACTGAACCCCTCTATATAGTGCCTCTGGTTTCTTAACGTATTTTAAGGAGCAACCACACCACCGCGTGTGCGTAGTTTTCTCACCGTTTCTTCATACATTTTGTTCGTTATTCAAGAAAAATGTGTCTCAAAATTTCCATTCCAATTCACCTTTTTTAATATAGGTAGGTATGGTACAGAGTGAGACACATTTTTTCTTGTATGAGAATCGATACGGTAAACGATTCTGAATAAGAAAAACTCAAAATATTTAAATACTGGAAAAAAAAATGTTAATGTGGACTTTTTTTGAAAAACACCCTTAAGCTTTAAACTCAAAATTGATACTTATTTAGTCACACTAAAGCAACCAGCACCTATTTCACCAAAGCGACAATTGTCGGTGACATGTGACAATTCTGTTTACATTATACACTCGACGAGAATCTACTAGACTACAAGCCCATGGACAAAAAACATGTGAAATGATCCAGCGTGAATGAAGCTTAGAAGGCTGTTACTATATCATAAAATAACTGAGCGCTATGCCGTCATCTCTGAGCGGTACATTTATGGAATTACCTCAGGTACAAGTGAGGAATTACGACTGATTATTAATTTACAGCGTTTTTATAGCTTATAGATGATTAAAAATAAATGTCGAAAACACCTAGTGCCGCTTTAAAGTGGTGGCAATTTTTTTTTTTCAATGTATGAGAAAAAATCTGTACCGCTCAGAAATGACGGCATAGCGCTCAGAGTTATTTTATGATATAGTAACAGCCTTCTAAGCTTCATTCACGCTGGTTCATTTCACTTGTTTTCTTTTCCATGGGCTTGTAGTCTATTCCATGTTGAATACGGATTGCATTTCGAACTGTCACATGTCACCGACAATGTCGAATCGGTGAAATATGGGCGAGGTGAAATATTCCCAAACCATTTTAAAAGACCTTGTATTTTTATAACCAGCTTAATACAGCTGGCTCGCTGGGCTGACGAAAGTAGACCAGGAAAACACTGGGTGTGGGGGGCCCAAGGAAGAACCTCGTGGATGTCTCTAGAAGAGGCCTTTACCTCATGGGATTCTGGTGTAATGCGCTAATAGTGTACTGTACAATTATTATTTTACTATTAATTTCTTTTTAACACTAATTGCTTGTTTCTTTTTATCTACCATAAGTTACATAACATGTTAAATATGTCTAGCATGTAATTCGAAAACCAGAAAAGGCTTTTTATTTTTATTTCATGCGTTCCTATTTATGTATTCAAAATACACGATTGACGTTGCAAAAGACAGCGATATTAATGCTTATGATGGAGCGAGATAGAGAATTATCTCAAACAGTGCCTCTTTCGAACACGAATCGTCGTCTCAGTTATTTAAGAATGGATCAAATATAACAGTTAATGGTTTCTATGTTAATTCACATATTACCCAGTACCCAAGCTAGTTGTAGATTCTATGGATTTTTAGGTATTACCTAGGTGCTATGCTAATCGAGGTATCTAAGAATCTATTGGTATTACTACATATGGGTATCACCATTGAGGTTTCCACGGATCTTTGGGGATTACCCGGAATCCATCAGTCGAGGTTTCTAAGGATCTATAGGTAGGCCCGTACTAGTTGTGGAGTCTACGGTTATTTAGGTACCTACCTGGGGGCCCATGTTTGAGGTTTCTAAGGATCTATAAGTATTCCCATGCTAGTTGTGGATTCTACGGTTCTTTAGGTACCGACCTGGGGGCCCATGTTTGAGGTTTCTAAGGATCTATAGGTAGGCCCATGCTAGTTGTGGATTCTACTGTTTTTTAGGTACCGACCTGGGGGCCCATGTCTGTGGTTTCTATGGATGCTCTATAGGTATTAAAATTAGATTTTCTACGGTTCTTTAGGTACCGACCTGGGGGCCCATGTTTGAGGTTTCTATGGATGCTCTATAGGTATTAAAATTAGATTTTCTACGGTTCTTTAGGTACCGACCTGGGGGCCCATGTTTGAGGATTCTACAGTTCTTTAAGTACCTACTTACCTGGGGGCCCATGCCAGTTGAGGTATCTACGGATGCCCTATAGGTATTACCTACGGTTCTTTAGTTACCGAGCTGGGGGCCCATGTTTGAGGTATCTAAAGAGCTATAGGCATCACTGTACCCATGCTAGTTGAGCATGGTATGCCTGTCGTAGATGTTGCGCCTCTGTTCCCGCACCTGCCGCTTCCACTTGTCCTGCTGGTGGGTTACACGGTTGAGGACGTTGCCGCGCGCCCCCATCGGCTGAGACGGACCGCCGGCGACCGATGACTCGTCCTAAAACAAATGGATGACGTCACACATTTGTATAGCCCAACTTGACGAAATAATAATAAAATTAATATCTTGGGACAAATTACACCAATAATTGGCATTGTTCATTTTTTTTAAGCTGTGCTTTTATTTTAACACCTTTGTTTGATAAAATGTACTATTTCAAGAAACTAATTTGAATATTATGCTTTTACGTAGCTTTGTTAATTAATAATTTTTTTTTTCGCTGTTTGATAGTTGGTGAATTAAGACAGAATCCCAATCGCCTTCGTTCAGCCATTAAAAAAAAACGGCTTAGTCTATGGTTTTGTCGTGACAGGTGACAGTTGCCATAGCTAAACTTTTTTTTCCTGTTTAGTGGCAAACATTCAATGCTGGATTCTGTCTAAAAACCGGGTCGTTATGTCAAACAAAGGTTAAAAGTACTTTTACAAAAATATCTGTAATCAAAAAGTATTTTTGAAATCGGACAAGATAAATCGGATAATTGATAGTTTTCCTCGAAATGGTTTTCGAATTGGAGCATAATAAAAAAAATGAACAATGCCAATTGACCTAGCCCCAAACTAAGCAAAGCTTGTACTATGGGCACCAGGCAACGGATAAACATATACTTAAATACATTCAACATCCATGACTCGGACACAAACATTCGTATTCATCATACACCTGTCTGCCCCTACCGGGATTCGAACCCAGGAGCTCTAGCTTCATAGCCAGGGTCACTAACCACTAGGCTATCCGGTCGTCAATCAGAATAGCCAATCAGAGTGCTAATTAATACGAGTTATAAAGCGAGCAAAAATTTCCCGATAGCTTTTTATCTTCTACACGAAACAGACCCGTTTAAGTAATTAGTATTTCGACTAAATATAAGTTACTTTTTGGTTTTAATTAAAATCAGCCGAGCGCCTAAACATTAACTAAACATTCATAAACGGTCTGTAGGCTTCAGCTAACTTAGCAATCGTTTGTCCTTACCTGTGAAAGGTAAATGCTAAAGTGACAGATAAGGACAAACAATTGCTAAGTTAGCTGAAGCCTTTCAGCTAACTTAGCAATCGTTTGTCCTTATCTGTGAAAGGTAAATGCTAAAGTGACAGATAAGGACAAACAATTGCTAAGTTAGCAGAAGCCTACAGAGTGTTTATGAATAAAGGGGTTACTATCTATATCGACGACCGGACGGCCCAGTGGTTAGAGAACCTGACTATGAAGCTTGAGGTCCCGGGTTCGATCCCCGGTCGGGGCAGATATTTGTATGAAAAATACGAATGTTTGTTCTCGAGTCTTGGATGTTTAATATGTATTTATCCATATAAGTATGTTTATCCGTTGTCTAGTGTCCATATTACAAGCTTTGCTTAGTTTGGGGCTAGGTCAATTGGTGTGAATTGTCCCAAGATATTATTATTATTATTTTTATTATTATCTACTATATAAAAATAAGTCGGGTTTTCCTTCCTGACGCTATAACTCCAGAACGCACGAACCGATTTCCACGGTTTTGCATTCGTTGGAAAGGTCTCGGGCTCCGTGAGGTTTATAGCAAAGAAAATTCAGGAAAACAGCATAGTTCCCGCGGGATGGCGATAAGCGAATTCTGCGCGGACGGAGTCGCGGGCAACAACTAGTTATATCTATCATAAATAGCATAGCTGCTAGTGGCGTAACTATAGGGTGGCAGGAGCAAAATGCCACGGGCCCCTAGCTCTACGGGGCCCCGAACTGGCTTGGTTTAGAGCAGAGAAGGGACACTGATGCACTTCTTTATATTGAAGAAGGAGCCCCATCTGACGAATCTGCCGCGGGCCCCAGACGTCATAGTTACGCCACTGATAGCTGCTTGCTCAACTTTACGACTTCAGACCTTCAACTGGCCAATCAAAGAGCAGTACAGCAAAAAGCTGTACATTACAAAACGAGGATTAGGGCAGAATGAGGATTAGGATTAGGGCACGACAGACGCAAACTAGGCACGACCCTCCGTCTCACTCGGCGACAGCCCACAGGGAGGAGTCAACTCACTTAATCACTTCAAGAGTAAACGAGAATAGAAAACTCGAGCCAACAGCCAATCACAAACTTTGGCGAAAAAAAAACAACTTTTTTTAACTTTAACTTTAATAACTTTCACTTTAAGGCTGCGGCTCCACTGAGGCGGAGACGAGCGGAGCGGAGAGGAGACGTGTGGGGATCGACCAATCATACTACAGATCGGAGACGAGATGTGGATTTCATGTAATATGACTGTAATATGATTGGTCGATCCCCACACGTCTCCTCTCCGCTCCGCTCGTCTCCGCCTCAGTGGAGCCGCACCCTTGGGGGGGGGGGGGGGGGAACTTTAAGTTAGACTAGCAATAAACACGTCTAAACGCAACAGAGGCGAGCGACAGACTGATGATAATATTTTGTGACTGACCTCCTCATTGGTATGTTCTTGGTACGACGCCTTAGCCCGTTTGTTGATGAGGGGATCCAGGCAGATGAGGAAGCCCATGTAGACCACCAGGAGCATGATCACCCATATCACTATGATCACCACCACCTTGGAAAAGAAACATAACCGTAGCTATCAGAGAGTGACACAATATATTGATGATCAAGAAATGGAGTTGAATTTGGAAAAAAAAACAAATGCAACTTTCCAATTTGTGTACAAAATTATTGATTTTAAAACAATAAAACCAAGGAGTACAAGCAAATATCTCACAGCTGAAGAAATAATAGTAGATTAATACCGAGGCCTGGGAAGTAGCCAATTGCTGGATGAGTAACTTGTTTAAAAACACGAACCGCAGGTGTTTTTTGAAGTTATGAATCCAGCAATTGCTCTTCCAGCTGAGGCAGATATAATGTTTTTCTGTTTTGTTGTGTGTTTTTGTTTTATTTTATTTATTTATTTTTATTTATTTTTTTATTAATTACGTGAGGTATTAAGGGGGGGAGGGGGGTCGAGCCGAATCTTACTAAATCTCACTTGGGGGAGAGGGGTCTTGGCAAATATCACGTAATTTATTTTTAGCAGAAAATGGTGTAAAACTGCGTAAAAATTATGTTAAATTAAAGTTGAATGAAAATAAAAAACGTATCTTGAATAAAATATGTCAAAATCTGACACAATTATATTTGTCATACTTGTCCGAAATTGTGTTATGTTATTTTAATAAATCCAATACTTTTAAACCCAAAGTACCTACAAGTTTTGAAAAATCTCACGTGAGATTGAGGTAGGGGGGAGGGGGTCGAGAAAAATCTTACGACAGCTCACCAAGGGGGGAAGGGGGGTCAAAAAATCCTTAAAAATGCCTCACGTAATTAATGGACGCCCCCTACTTTGTGTAATGAGGTGGGCCCCTAAGTAGTATTAACCCAGGGCCCCGTAAACTCACGGTCCGGCCCTGGGAAGAAGACCGTCAGGAAATTATTAACACTGTCATACCTTGATTATAGTAGTATTCCTGTTTTCATATTTGCATTCGCACCGCGGGCAGAACTCGAGCGCGCGAACTTTCACCTCGGCGCCCACCTGCGGCAATATCACGCCGTCGCAGTCGCTGCGGTAAGGACAGACAAGGACAACTCATAAGGAGATCATAAGGAGGCTTATCCTTACTAATATTATAAATGCGAAAGTAACTCTGTCTGTCTGTTACCTTTTCACGCTTAAACCGATGGGCCGATTTAGTTGAAATTTGGTATACAGATAGTTTGAGTCCCGGGAAAGGACATAGGATAGTTTTTATCCCGGAAAATTGCATAGTTCCCATGGGATAGCACAGCCCAATCCACTGGAATATTTCAAATTTAAGGCGGAACAAAGTTCGCCGGGTCAGCTAGTCTATATATATAAATTTGAATCCCTATTTACCTTGGTCACGGCCAGTGGCGTAACTATAGGGTGGCAGGAGTGGCAAAATGCCAGGGGCCCCTAGCTCTATTCTATGGGGCCCCAAACTGGCTTGATTTAGAGCACAGAAGGGACGCTGATGCACTTCTTTATATTGAGGAAGGAGTCCCATCTGACGAATTTGCCGCGGGCCCCAGACATTATAGTTACGTCACTCATCATGGCATCACGCATGAATGGCTGGACCGATTTCACTAATTCTTTTATTGTTGCATTTGATATTGTTAGAAAGTTGTTATGTAAATAAAAAGCTGGTACGGGAGCGATGCTGCGGGTAACAGTTAGTTATTAAATAAAATACAAAGGTCACTCGCCCATTTGTAGTCGAGATATTGTCCAGTCCTACATTGTTAAACATACATAAATTATTTATCCCTTTAAAGGGTTGACAGAGCTTAGGCTCAAGGCTTTAGGTAACAAGACCTACATGCCACATTGAGCACGACTGTGGGCATATAGGTGGAAAAGGAATCATAAAAGTGATGGATTGCAAGCTGCATTGACAGCTGGTACATTGTTTTTTCTTTGCTGCCAGACCAGTATGGAAGGGGGTTATGATTAAGATGCCCTACCACCAGCTTACCACTTATTAGGCTGAACATTAGCGATGTAAAGCTTCCTATCGGAGCCTGTTGTGTTGTTGAGAACAGCTGCCGGGCTCGGGCACACGCATTTGCACCTCTTGTCTTCATACGACTGATCACCCTGTTTTGAAACGGTTAACATAGCTTTTGAGTAACTAAACACTTCGTACCTGTGTCACCAAGGGGTCAAGGGGCAGAAGTGAGAGAATTGAAAAAAAATCGCCTTTGTTTTTCCAAAAAAAATATGTTGTTCATATTCACAATCACAAGCGTCTACGAGTAGAAAGTTAGTGTATGAAAATTATATTATTATTTAGAAAGAAGATAAGGGGCGTTAATGTTCCTAATCGATAAATTAGATTAATATAGTTTGACAGGTAACCTTCTCTGGTAATGTTATGAAAACCTCTACGAAACAAGCGTAAATTAATACTGATTCTTATTTAAGATCAATTAACATGTTTCTTTATATCGATAAGTCGTTAAAACACGAAATAAAAGCAATTTCCAGACTTACCGAGACGCAGACAAAGTAAAGGGCAGCAAATGCCACAACAGAGTATTCCCAACGCATTTTGATCAAATGATCGTAACTGATTTTACAATAACATTAAATAAACTTGTATATTTTCTAATATTTCCGCAAATAGTTGAAATTGTAACAATAATAAACTTAGTAGTTAGCTAGCTGCCATCTTAGTTTGTGTTTTGACACTTTTGACGCAATTAAGCAATTTTTTTTTTTTTTTTTTTTTTTTTTTTTTTTAAGATTTTATGGCCTGGATGCTAGGTCCTTTAAGCCAAGTCTATTTATTTTGGAAACACTTCATTTGGGAAAGAAAAAGTAATATGAGTTAAATTTGTTCACGACACATCACACTAAATTTTTTCCACTGTGGTTTTGATAAACTTAAATATTGCTTGATAACAGTCATAGTTTTTGAGAATGTCAGTTAAGCGGCGGGAGGAATCATTATTTACTTCATCACTAAGTTCACTTGCTAATATTAATCTTTGGATATTAAACGCAGAGCATTGAAATATGATATGTTCAACATCGCATACATTACCATTCTGGCAATGGGGGCATGTGCTGTCCGTTATAATGGAAAATCTGGCCAAGTGTGCCGGGGCAGTGTTGTGTCCAAATCTTAATCTATTGATGGTAGTGATGAATTCTCGAGAACCTTCCTTGATTCTATCGTACCATGGTTTCACTGGAAAGCTATCTTGAATACTTGCATACCATCGTCCTTTAGTTTCAGTGTCTCTTCTCCAAACGTCCTTCCAGATCTTCATGGCTTCTTCTTTTGCTGCCGATTGGCAGTCCGTCATTGGGACTTTAAATATTACCCTAACATCAATTTCATTAGTGCCCAAAAATGCAGCCTTATCAACTATCTCATTGCCAGTTATCCCAGAATGAGAGGGAATCCACATGAAATGAATATTTACATTACTTATTCTAAAGTAAGTTAAAAGGTCTCTTATATTGTACAAAATAAAATTGTTCTTATAATGTAATTGTTTGTTCTCTAAACTAGTTATTAAACTAAGAGAATCTGTAAATATTATGAACTCTTTAAAGTTTGAAACTCTTTTAATACACTTCAGAGCTTCAAGTACAGCATATGCTTCTGCTGTGAAAATAGTACACATACAGTCAAGTCTAAAACTTTTAACAAATTTAATTTGAGGGTCATACACAGCACTGCGTACATGTGAATTTGATTTGCTACCATCTGTATACAGCTTGTAGTAATTTGGGATTTCTGAGAGAAAGTTTAAAAAGTCAGTGTTATTATTAATGGCTTTTGTTTTAACATTAATGTTTTCAAATTTACAGTGGAAAGTATCTAAATAACATGGCCAAGGAGTTTGCTGGTAAACATTGGGAAACTTCTGCTCAACATAACACAGGATCTCAGACAGTTGCGGCACTCTGTTCATCACTTCATTATTAATAATAATGGGAGGACAAACTTGGAAATGGTGAGTTCTTATACTTTTGAGAACATTGTGATTCTTGCTAGCAAGTATCTTAATAAAGTATCTTTGGGCTAACAAAACCCATCGTACAGATAAAGGCATAACCTTAGTTTCTACCTCCATAGCTCTTATTGGAGTAGAACACATAGCTCCTGATATTATTCTTAGAGCTTTATTTTGAATTAGTTGTAGTTTACGGGTATGAGCCGTGTTCATATGAGCTAAAAAACTGTAGTCAAAGTGACTTCTAACCAAAGCCTTATAGAAAACAGATAATATCTTAGGATCTGCACCCCAAGATATACCAGCAAGACACCTCATTATGTTTAAACCCTTAAGAGAGTTGGTAATAACACTTTTAATATGTTCATCAAAACTTAACTTATTATCTATTGTTACCCCCAAAAACTTGTGAGAGGATACTTCATCTATAACTTCATTGTTATAAACAATATTTACATCTGAGCCATCTTGACTTAATACCAATGCACTACTTTTGGTCGGATTTATATTTAAATTCAGAATAGTACTATAATACAGAAAAACTTCATGTAATGCAACATTTAAATTGTTTTTAGCTACATCTAAATTCTTATTTACACTATATACAACAATATCATCTGCAAATTGAAGAATATTTACATTAGCAGTATTTACATAAGATTCTATCTGACTAGTGTACAAATTGTAAAGTAATGGAGACAACGTTGCTCCCTGCATAGTACCCTTTGAAACCTGTTTTGGACCATGTAAAATATTGTTGTGTCTTATGTACAGTGTCCTATCATTTAAAAAGTTAAAGATCCACTTGCAAATCTTACCTGGTATTTTTAAATCAGATAATACTTTGACCAGTATAGTTGGGTCAACATTATCAAATGCCCCTTGTACATCTAAAAATGCACAGGCAGCATGAGATTTACTATTTTTGGCTTGTTTCAGATCCGATAAAAGAGAGACAAAGCTATCTGCACAGCTCCTGCCGCGACGGAAGCCGTTCTGAATAGGGGGCATGATACCATTAGACTCGACATACCAGTCAAGCCTAGTCTTTAACATATTTTCGAAAATTTTACCTACACAAGAAGACAATGAAATGGGTCTATAAGAATTTGCTTCATTATGTGGCTTGTTAGGTTTAAGAATTGGAATAACACACTGTGTTTTCCAGGACACAGGGATAGATTGATGTAACCAGAGTAGATTCATAATTTTAAGTAATACTTTTTGTGCTGTAAAATCTAAGTTTCTGATAAGTATGTATGGAATATCGTCTAAACCTGGTGTTGTGTTTTTTCGGGACTGAATACTTACTATAAATTCTTCCCAAGTAAATGGTTCAGTGAGATACTTAGTTTCATTTTCATTATTGTTAAGTTGAAATAAATAATCTATATCAGATGAATTATTGAGGTTTATACCTTGAGTTAATTTAGCCATAAATGGATCTATAAAGTCATCAGATTTATTAGTTTGAGGTAATTTGGATCCCTTAAACCTTTTAATATAGTTCCAGATTTTGGAAATCGGAGTAGTTCTATTAAAAGAAGCACATAAATCATGCCAACCAGTTACTTTTTCTTTTGAGATAGTCCTTTTTTTAAGTGCATCTAACCTTTTATAGTTGATGAAATTTTCTATAGTTGGATTGGCTCTATAATGTTTTAACGCTTCATACGCTTTTTTAACACTCTCCTCACAAATTGTATTCCACCAGGGGGCTGGTGATCTTGTTACATAATTATTAGTTTTATGAAGTATGGGGATACATTGCTGTTTAATTTTACTCAGCTCATTACAAAATCTATCATATGTTTCAATAGGTTTATTTTCATCAATTAAGAACTTTGCAAATGTACAACTAGAAAGTTTTCTATATTTATCCCAGTCAGCTTTACTATATATAAACTTTTGAATAGGGTCATTATTCTGATACCTTTGGGGAGACAAGTTTAAATCAATAATGGTGGGATAATGGTAACTACCCATTGGGTCGTCATGTACTCGCCACTCACATAAAGCTGTTATACTTGCACTACTAAAGCTAACATCTATTGCTGATGGATTTCTGTTTGGATAGGTAACCGTAGTTGGTTGCCCATCATTCAATATACATAAATCTAAATCATCTATGATATCATACAAGCTCTGACCACGAGACTTAGTAGAAAAACAGCCAAACGCAACATGATGCGCATTGAAATCACCTGATACAATTACTGGTTTCGGTAGATTTTGAATTATACTATGAAGTCTATTTAATCTTATCCGGCTACTTGCAGGAGGGCAGTATACACATAAAATAGATAAAGGACGCCCATTCGTAAAGATAGATACAGCTATAGTTTGAATTTCTTGGTAAAAATGAGTTTCTAAACTACAGTGTTTTAAAGTATGTTTCACAAGTATAGCTACACCACCGTATCCATTAGTAGAATTTTTACAGTATGCATAGTAGTTCGGGATTTTAATACTTCCAATATCTTTTAGCCAAGTCTCATTAAGGAGACATACATCTATATTTTCTTTTCTTAAAAAGGATATTAATAATGGTAATTTGGACTTAATAGACTGAATATTATATTGCGCGATGCGTAATGATGAGTGTTCCACCGGCAGGCGGAGCCGCTGCGGCGCCGCCGCAACAGCTCCTCCCATCGGTGAACAATCTATACTTTGCATTGTACTATCCATTATGTATATTTTTAATTAGCGTGTCTTTAATAAATGATGTAGTAATTGGGTTGTCGTCTTTCTGATTACCTAGTTCGACTAAAGTGCGAACTAAAGCATTTAGAAGTTCTGAGTTATTTAGTAGTTCGGACTTAAGGTCAACTTTTTTGGCTGTGGTTTCAATATGGGGTGTAGTTTGAGTTTTATTATGTATAGACAGGGGTGGAAATTCACACTTGGACTTAGTATCAATAATTTTTGCATACGTAATGTTGCTCTTCTTTTCCAAAATCTTTTTCATTTTTATAGGGCACGATTTTGAGATAGCCAAGTGAGGGCCACCGCAATTAGCACAACAAGGGTTATCGTTATTCTCACAGTCTTTGTAATAGTGTTCACCTGAGCATATGGAGCAACGCTGCTTTCCATTACATATATTTGCTGAGTGATTAAATTTAAAACACTTGAAGCATTGCAACAAGGGGGGTACATACTCAAACACTCTGTACGAAAACAAATCGTACTGTACACTGTCAGGGAGCGAGTGGGACAAAAACGTTATGCTCACTGTCTGAAGTGGCACACGCTCTTCTCCAACACGCTTCGTAAAACGCCTCACGGCGATAATGTCATAATACGAAGATAACTTCGTATACAGTTCCTTATTGGATATGTTTGTTGGAACGAACCTTATTATTCCTGTCTTCTCAATCTCCTTCGCTGGGATGTATGCTTTTAAATTGTACTTGCAAAGGAAGGTCTCATTTAGGAGGAAATTGTTAGCAGTATTGAATTGCTTAAACACAACGGCCAGCTTATTAGCATTGACACGATGTACGGACAGCACGCCTTTCACTTCATTGGAAAAGATGTGGTTGAGGTATATTGGGCTCTTGTTGCCCAGCCTTTCTTTGTTAGAACTCTCCACAAAAACTTTAAACTCAGAATGAGCACAATGTTCCGGGTAAAGTCTTTTATACCCAGGCTTAATGAAAGCCGCATAAAGTTTATCGTCACTAACAGGTTCACTTCCACCACCGCTTTGATTGAAGGTCCTTTTCCTAGGGGGCCCCCCGGAGTTCCCTCCGGGGTCGTCATCCCCAGCCATATTTACAAAATTAATTACAAAATTGCACCTATTTACAACTTTTTTACGAAAAAAATCAAAATTTAATTCACAGAGAACTTTAAAACACCCGCTTCATTCAAATTCCCGCCAAAGAATCTCCAATTTTTTTTTGACCTGAAAATAATGTTGCCAGTAGAAGAGATAACGTTTGAGTAGACGTTTTCAATGATTTGATATCGTAGAACTCCTATCAATGCGTGTGTAATTTAAAGCCAAGTACGATGCAAAACTCAAGATAGATTAGACAGGAGGCGCACTATACCCACTTCCTCCAGCCCTATGGTACTATTACCAGTACATTTACATAAAAACCAATGACCGCGATCTTGTCCAATCAAATAAGTAGTAAGCTAGTTTATGCAAAGCACAGAACAAAGAGAAAGTAGAAGTGCTATTAGTCACTCTCACATCAACAGTTTACTCCTACGTTCCCTACCTTGAAACCTGTACAATTATAAAATAAGTTCTGAATCGGTATTATAATTTCATCTATCCACCCACGGAATATTGCTTAAAGTCCATTGTACGGGTAGGTATATAAACACCATCTAGCGTGAAGTAGCCAAAAGATTACAGTCTGAAAATGTCTACATAATAGTTTTAACATTGCACAACAGATGTCGTTAAAATAACTGCTTAGCAAAATATACTCTTCGGAACTCTCGAAAAAATCTGATCCCATCAAAAACATAAATGTGAAATGATAGCTAAGTTCAATATTGAAAATATGCATGCTGACAATAGAATTGATGTGTATTATGGGGTCAAGTTCTGAGTAGAAATCAGGAGTCAGGAGTATACATTTTACTTGGGATGTAATTAAATTTCAAGATTGACTTGCCTAGTTTTTACTAACAAAGCCAAATTTTTGAAAAGTAACGTAGACAAGTAAGTTAAGTACTACGTTTATCTATTTGTCTGTATATTAGCGAGCGCATCAAGAGAAAACGGCTTAACGGATTTTAATGCAAAAAAACCCCAGCCATGTTGGGTAGGTACTCTCTTATAGCTATGATTTCGTTTCTTGTTCAAGGTGCGGTGATCATAGTGATCTGGTTTGTCATCCATGTACCAGATTATTGTATTGTGTTTTATTTTTTACAAGCTTTATTATTAACTTGCAACGTATGTATGTTTGTCCGGGTGGAATCTTGCGACTCAATTTTGAAGCGGATATCTGCAGTCTCATTCACTCTTATGGGTTCGATACTTGAATCGGCCGAGTGAGAGAGACAGCAAGACGCCCGAATGGCATTCTAAGAGCTCACGGACAGTTCATACATTGCAAGTAATAAAAGCTTGCAATGGGGACCATCGTTTCTTTGCTCACCAGCTGGCGCCACTGTCGACTAAGGTCCAGAGGTATAGCTGTCAAAGGCGACTTTATAAGATCGGAGCCGAAACAAAGTTTTGAATCCTGAATCTCATTAAGTTTATTAATTATAAATAACTATCTTCAATTTTAACTTTGAGGCCGCTTATTTAAGCGCCTCTTTTTCTTAATTCCGCTTTCAAAGCGTTCAGATTATAATTTATGACACGAAGCCCGCCAAAACCAGTGAAAAGTGAATGTTATTGGACCTTACGCGACACTAGCGCCTCTAGTGGCGAATTCACATGCCCCACTTAGGATTCAAGAGGACAAAAAATAATACAACACATATGTATTTTTCCACGTTTTTATAACAAGTAGTTCCAATAAAATTTTACAAGTTCCTTTTGTACAAGAATGGAGTAACCCCCGTGATAACTGAAACTTCAGATAATTTGTGGCGTATTTTTATGGATAGTGCGTTAACGATGTTCTAGCGTCTGGGACTTGCCCAAGTTACGTGTTCGGCCGTGCTCGCTACGGAACCGAACCTCGGACTTACAAGCGTACACACTAATTGCTAAGGACCCTTCGCTGTCATAACATCAGTCAACTGGAAACAATTGCCAACCCATTACCACCAGTAAGGAAACTACGAACAAAACGGTCGAAACGAACGCACACATAGACGCGCGCTTCTACAAGGCGCCTAAGCGGATCTCGCGGTGCCGTCAGTCGCGAGTGCCGCGTCGAGACAAGCGGCCGTCTGCTGCGTGCGCCCAGACAGTCCGCGACCTTTTCGTTTTAAACATGCCAAGAGCGTATTGCGCAGTGTGTACATGTTTCCCAATAGTTTATTCAAGTAAGCTATTCATTCGATTATTTAATTATTATAGAACCCAAATAAACGTTTGTTTATTTTTTACGGAAATTAAGTGCCAACCCTAACACACTTAATTGAGTGTAGCTAGTTTAAAACAGGCCTTACTACTTACAGCGATAGCGCTAACTAAACAAAAAGCGTTTCAATTTTACAAAAAAATAATCGACAACCCTAACGCTCTATTGGAGCGTACCTAGGTATTTATTTCAAAAAATAAGCCTAGCTTCCATACTGCTCTATTGATTACCTGTCAGTTGCGGACGTCGGTCGCGAACTACACGCACATTATCACTTTCATTCAACTTCCTATCAACGGAATCGCTAAAGTCGAACTTCCAAGTTGACAGCGTCTTATCGACGTTATATTTAAGATATTTCCAACCTAAGGGTGGCAGACCACATATCACCAACCTGAGAATATCCGAGCGACTAAATTATGAGTCTCAAATTCCGTCCCCAACCGACGTCTGCAACGGTCATTGTGGAGAAAACGAGCCTGTTTTGTATTGAAAAAGGCCCGTTGCTGTGTAAGATTACACCAGGTATGTGATTGTAAAGTTATTTTCGCGTTAGGATGTAAGTGTCTTTTCACCCGTTCCGATACTAGGTAAGTACAAACTAAATGATTCTAAGCGCAAGTCGAAGTACGCGCATAACTTCCAAACGAATGTGCCGAATTGGATAATTCTTTTTAGTTGTGTTTGGACAATGTTTGTAAAAAAAAATGTAAATTAATGTTGCCAAGCGCAAAACTCGAGAACGGCTGGATTAATCCACTGTATTTTTTTCCATATGTATATTAAGTTTCATGGAATGCCTTTATAGAGAAAAAGAAGCATTTTTTTTAAACGGAACGAGGGCAAAGCCACGGGGAACAGTTTGTTGAAAATATAACTTTAGTTTTTACTGGCTGTATAGAATTCGGGGCTATTTTATATCTAGTAATTTGAGCAGTCTAGTTTCTTTTATCACAAGGGGTCAAATGAACCTTCAACGTCTGAACTTGTATTGTTTGAATTCTTCTGAACTTAGGGACGAAACATTAGTCTAACCAGTCAAAACTAAACCACTGTTGTTTCTTTGTTGCTAATTCGAACTTTACCACATACCCAGATATTCCTTTCTTTTAGATTATATCTACAAACAGGCAAATAAATTAAACGGTGGGCAACTTTGATATAAAAAGCATGTTTATCCCGAAATCTCGTTTGTAGGTTTGCACGAACCGAGGCCGATATTATTATGATTTTAAACTAACTAAATTTAACACAATTTGGCAGCCTTGAATTTCAAACTTAGACCCTGATCTGGGACCCGATTTCTGATAGCACATGTGTGAAAAATACCACTCGAAAGTGGCATAAATCTGCTATCACCAAAACTACAGCTCTAATCAAATTTTTGACTAGTTCACAAGATCAATGAGAGCCGTATCTTCTAAGCTACTCGTATTTCAAATTCAGCACAATTTATCACCACTTTCGAGTGGTATTTTCACACGTGCTTTCAAAACTCGGGCCTCTGGCTGCAAATAAAGCTAACAGCGAAGGGCTCTACAGCATTACAATTACATTAATGATAACCTAACTTAAGACTCCAAGCAATGCAATTGTTGAGCTGTCTCATTCACCTCTCATCTCAACTAACAGCTGCAATACAATAATAGTACAGTAATATCAATAAAACATTAATTTATTGGCATATACTATTACAAAATCTTCCATCACCTTATGCTTTGGCGTGGCGCGCCAGCACGTCTCTAATCCCTTATTTTAATATTCGAAGTCAAACTTTTGTCTTGACCGACAATCCGAATTCAAACATCCATAAGAAAGACGAAGACGTGACGAAACCTCGTTACCGAAACCGTTTTTGGATCCGTTTGAGCAGTGCTTGGTCCGGTGCACCCTGGGCTGGGATGATTTCCTGGCAGTTTCTGAAGGATATCATTGACCGTTGGCTAAGAGCCCGACAGGGGTCTTTTGACCGTATTACCGTACAACGTTGCCGACATTTTGTCACAAGATCTTTGATATTACATTTTGATTACTTTGATATTGGCGAAGTTGTCGTCGCTATAACGACTTGATACGCCACAAATAAGAAGAAGACGAAACCTTCGAAGCTTGCCAAAATTCTCCATTGACGACTTTTTATTTTATTTCAGAGAAATGTTTTCGGCAGCGTCAGTAATCAAAGGTTTAGAATAACACAATAATTAGAACATGTAAAAACGCCACATATTCTTTCCCGCCTTGAGATTACGTAACAAAGATCTGGCATTCCAGATATGAAAACAATTCATATTGATGATAGAAAATGGCTCCTGTCTCATTTCGCCCATACTAGTTTTTTTATTGTAAAATAACAGTCAATCTAAAACTGTCTTGGCATTTTTAGGACTTGATCTAGACATTGGCAAAATTGGGATAAACATTCATTTTGAAATACCTAGTAACTGTTTGTTACTTTACTGTGCAATTGCACGCCATTCTTTCTTCAAATATACTGATGAAAAAACGGTTCATTTCAATGCAAAGTTGTATGAAAACTGCCACTTATTTTTGCTCACCAGTATATTAAAGGCTGCTCCGCCAAAGCATTAAACCATTCCAACAGCTTCATAATTGCATTGATCGTGTTCAGCTAAAAATAAACTTTATTTACAACCACCCGAAGGTTCGATATTAACTCTAATTTAGAACTTATCCTTTGAGATTTTCCACGAACCTAAACTTAATATTGTCAAAAGTTTGACACTTGCACTCGGCAGTTCGACGTAACGCTACTTATTTGTATTTCAATAAAAATAACCAGTGATCTCGGCAAATTTTGGCAGCGTTTCTAAATGAGCAACTTGCGCACAAATTAAAGAATAATTGAGCAAATAATCCGTCCAATCTTCTGCGGACGTCGGCGAGTTATCTCAGACAATCAAATTACGGCACCAATAAGTCAACGCCTTATAACAGCAAGTACACGCTACGCTAGCCGTTGTTTGTTTTTAAAATTCATTCCGCAAGGGAATAGGCGAAGGTTTTGCACCATACAGCCAAGTATTCATTATAATAATTTCTCTTCATAGTTTTTTGTTCCGCGACCGACGTCCGCAACTTTTTTTTGTAGAATACGCCTTGGTAACTAGACCTTTCAGCCAACGTCCGCAACTGCTTTAAAATGACCATAGACATAGTGCTCTCAAATTCACTATGCGTGTGTTGTATCAGAATGTTTTAATTCGCTGCCTTGCCTATACAAATACGAATAGATTTTTTGAGGCTTTCATTTCCAATACAACACCATATGAAATATATAATTAGCTTAGAGTTGTAAATAATATTGCCAAGTTCAAAAACGAATAAATAGCTTCTGCTGTCCTTGTCGCACACCACCGCGTGCAAATGTCAAACAAAATCTAAAGTATAAGTAAATATTATTATTACACAAATGAATTCAATAAACTAAACATTCAATACTTGTAAGTACATTAACATTAAAAATATTATTACTCATTTTAGAATATGGTTTTTATAAGACTAGGCATTCCGCCCTAGCCTTAAAGATATTTATTTGAAATCACGGTGCTCCCTAATAACTAGATATATAAATTATAATTACATATTTATTCATATCGCATTTAGGTTGTATTGACCGTCCTCACATATATGATGGAACATGGATATACTAATATTACTAACAAAAAGCTTGGCCATAGACAAAAAATGTGACTTCAAATTCTCAAGCGATATCTGCCGTAGCCTTCCGCGACCCCCCGACAGCTTTTTTATTTTACCAGCCTTTGATGTCAAATTACAGTTACATGTTTACAAAACGACTGCTCCAATTCAATTTCAAGCCGCCTGTTTATAAAACCACTGTCAATTCCCGCCACAGTTTCTTCAGTCTGAAGTAGAATACAATCGGCTGTGTTTTTTCGGGATTAAAGAAAAAACAGACTTCCCGCGCTGATGGTAAAACCCATCACTACTGTGATACCTTTTCCACCTATACGCCCACAATCACGTGGCCATTAGGTCTTTTTACCTTAGGCCATGTCTACCCCGTAAATGATGAAGACGTGATTTATGTACCTGTACAGTTAGATTAACAAACACTTCGCTAAAACTGCGTATTCGGTACGCTGTATCAATTAAAATTTGTAACATGCGTAACCGACTGACCGTATTGCACCAACACACACTTGACTGTCATACGTTACAGCTAGACTTTGACAGTTTACAGTGTCTTGGAAATTGTTCCAGAATTTTCTGCAGTTAGTGCTAGTTTGACTAATGTACCAATTTCAAGAATCTTCACTCACATTCGCCAAATGTATCCAAACGTTACTTACACGCTGGTCTGGAAGTAAAGAAAAAACAATGTACCAGTCGCTTCTCCCGCGCATTATGGTAAAAATCTAGCGAGAAGGCGAAAATCATAGGAATCTTATAGGCGATGCTAGCAACCCAACACTATTTTGATTCCACTTTCCACCTATACGCCCAGTGTCTTGCTAAACGTGGCCTGTAGATCTCGTTACCTTAGGCTCTGTGTAACTGTGCATAAAGAGATGATTTGTGTGTTTTCAGTCAAGCTAACCTCCAAATTTGACGTCACATTTTTTTTCTTACGCTCGCTTTGTAAACAAAATGCAGACTGTTAACCAAAACAATCTTAAGATTAGGGTGCTCCTAGTGGCAGCATAGTGTATAGTTTATGATAAACAATTGTAGGTTAATTATTTGTTAGTGAAAACCGATCCCGAACCAACGTTGGGACGATCTGACATAATTGAGGTAACTATTCGTAAAATATAATTATTGCAATTGTCAAATCGTTTTCCGGCACGAACGAAAGGTACTTAATGCCATGTTGAAGTGCGTCAGATTGTCACCAAAAGGTAGTTCGATGTCGAATGTCACTGAGATATACCTTAAACAAACTGAACTTTGCATCGTACATTTTGAGCCGGATGTTAATTCGCGACTTGTCAAAGTAACGCGACTTTCAGAGGCTCCTGACGAGTTGACCGTGACGTTTGGCGGTTACGCAAAATTTAATCGTGTAAAAATAACAGAAACAGCGTAACCGCCACACGGTCAAGTACAGTTTGTTCGTTGGTTGTTTAATTATAATCAGGTTATCGGAATACAGTCCATCGCAGACTACTTCAATATAACGATTTTGTAGGAATGTAACAAACGAAACA
Organism: Pandemis cinnamomeana; assembly: GCA_932294345.1. Lineage (NCBI taxonomy): Eukaryota > Metazoa > Arthropoda > Insecta > Lepidoptera > Tortricidae > Pandemis > Pandemis cinnamomeana. The sequence goes on along the minus strand of OW028702.1, from coordinate 33,506,675 downwards.
AAAAAATTAGTTGAAAATAATACTTCCGAATATAATTTACACTCGCACTGTTGACGCTTAGATCTCTTTGGATGCAGTGCTCAAATGCATAAGCGCCATTATATTCGTGTAGTGTTTATTCAGTAGCGTACGCGTCTATTCTAATATGACTTATGAGCATTTAAAATTAGCAGTGTCTGATGTTTTTGTCTATTATTATATGCGGCAGTATTATTCCACGTACATTATGACAGTGCGCCGCTTAAGTGCAGAATCGCTTTGTGCAGTCTTGTGCGGTGGTTACAATATAGCGCTTGTTTTTAAACCTAACGATGGCTAACTACATTTGGAAGAAACGATTTTGCCATGGCACTCGCCATATGAAACAAAAACCTTAATGCTATTGCATGCCAGCGAGGGATGGTAATCCGTCTCAAGCAAACCTTAAAATTATATCGTGTTTACTTGTAACATAGAGTTTATTATATGCACAGCCTGGGCATCACGACGCTCGGTCATACCTCGCTGGGCAGGCAACACGAACCTACCTATATGATATGAGACGTTACACTTTTACTAACCTCTTGGCCGCCGTACTACAAATGAAGTGCCGGGCTTTGTACGCTACGGAGAAAACAAACGACAAACTAACTTAATTTTAATGCTGTTACCGAAAGATTAATTTAGAGTTGAATATTGTTGACATTAGCGTGAGATCCTTGTCATTGGCTATCACGAATGGATGACTAAGGCGGTTAAGAGGTTAATTTTGTCGAAGTTATTTTCTGATCGAACCAAAAGGTAAAACTCGTTATGCGACAAATGAAACAGTCTAGCCGAGCTCTAACAAAGTTTATGGTTAATGCATTGATTGAAAACGGCCTTTCATTTGTTGGAATATTAATTTACTATTTTCGTATCTCCGTTGTGTAAAACGCACTGATGATCACGGATTCACTGTTTTCATATGTACAGATAAGTTCGTGTTGCTGTGTCGTATTAAATACAGATTGGCTAACAAAGATATTTGTTGACATAGTAATGGACATATATATTCAGCTATACGTGTAATTTGGCCGTTTATTATTCCGTACGAATATCCTACAGCCGTAATTTCAGGTCATGAGCTATTTTAGTTAATGTGGATGGATAAGGAAATAAATACTTTAACTATTGCTGTGGTGCACATTGTATGAGCTTAGAAGAGCAACCTCTTCGTGTTTAATTATTTTCAAATAACGTTTGTAAGACATAAATTGAGCATTTTTCCATTAACGCATATTGTCACATAAATAACTCTATTACATTGTACGCTTATTGCATTCTGCACAGAACTATCTAAGTTTATTGTCTTCATTCGTTTGACGTTTGTATTTGCGAATTATTCGTCGTATCTCCGCAGACTGGAATATAATGATATACTTTTTGATCCAAAGCAATAGGTCTGCCACAAATGTCTTTGCTAGTCAAGTTCTCATAATTATGTTTTGTTTTCTGTAAATCTATACGAGTGTTGAATAAGTGAGTACCTAAAATCAACGAATCGCTTACCTCGGTACCCACTAGGTATTTTTTTGTATCACTTTAGACTGGCAGTGGAAAACCGAGACTAGCAACTTGCGATTTTAAGTACCGCTCTGACCGTTATTTTAACGTAAACTAAATCTGTTTTTATCATATTGTCGACCTTACAAACTTATTCTAACATGCACGTGTCTTACACACGGTTACTTACGTATGCGTGACAGAGACAGATTATGGTTAGATTGAAATCGGCCATACCACGGTGACCCATAGCGGTCCGATTTGCAATCGGTTCGATTGCAATCCGGACTGCGTTAAGGGTTTACAACGTTCACTAAAGCTATACAAATTTGGTTAAAAGCAGTTGATAAAGTATTGGGCGCGAGCGCCGACAGACAGCGGTATCGGCGTCTAACTCCGAATTCAAAATGGCTGTGGAAGGCGCAACCGTGCGGTGCGACTGAAACAAAAAAGGCCTTAAACTGGAGCAAAATATTAGTCGGCACCCACGCCCAATAGTGACTTACACTTAAATTTGTTGGGGTCGTCGACCCCCACGGGCTTAGCCCGTCACATACGCCCCCTGTACAGAACATGCGTAAATCGATCAGCTCAGACCACGTATCAGATGTCAACTGGACAATAAATTGATGAAGAACTGAAGCACCACCACACACAGAAGAGACAAGGCGAGGATGCGACGCGTACTCGTCTCGTATTTTCCGTGTAGCCTGCGCCTTACATTCTCTAACGATTCCAAATCTTAAACAATTGAAAGCTTCGCAATAAAAGTCTTGTTCCATATTAAGAAACTCCAATATACTTAAACGCTTACGCTTATGTGTGCTTACGCTTGCGTATGCTTACGCTTACGTACGCTTACGCTTTCATCAATCCATTCCTGATACGAGGCCGTACATTCTTCTCAATCGTAAATGAACACCGAACGACCACGTCGCCCTCTAGCGCCACCGCCGAACTGACTAAGTCTTAAGATGAATTGAGCAGTGTTCAGATGCATGGACGAACAATTGACTACAACCCTGTTGTAAATACTGAAACCTAACTAATAAAAACCAGCGCCAACTTAAAAGTGCCAGATAAAAAAAATCAACACCAGCTAGACTTTGCTGCGGAAATAAAACATCCATCCTTTACACGCATATTGGCTAAAACCTTTAGAAAGTGATGCATGATTTACATCCACAACAAAAACGGGCGAACAAAGTCTAGTACTGTCCAACTGAAGCCAGTGTACGTCGAAAATGACTTGAACATAGTATTAACGTCATTAATTGCTCCAAGAAATTGGTAACTAACTATTCTTTAGCGTTTGATATTCCAAGCGTAGCGTTCGAGTGATTCGAAACGTTTGGAGCGGAGTTATACTTGTCCTCAAAACAGATGGCGCTACGTTCACGGTGCAGAAAATACTGCCAATAAGCATTTACCGGCGCAAATGCAACGCTATCTTTTCTCTCAATAAACAGGGGCTACTCCGAAATAAGATTATTGTATCATACTATCCTCCTCACTCTCAAATTAATGACTATTGGAGTGAGCGAAATGCACGAAACAAATTCCGAGATCGGAGTATAAGACCTGTTTTGACGCATATTTTAATAGACAACGTTTGTGTCACAAAATGTGATGATAAAGACTACAGGCGTTGGTATGTGCACAATTAAGTTGGTTTTTGGCGGCTTACAACCGCTTGGCTGCGTTGACGGCATACTGTAGTTTTAAAAAAAAATAGCGCAAACTAAATGGACAGAATTTGATTGAAATATGGCAACATTCAAGAATCTAGGCCAGTGAGGAGTGTTCAGCAATGCGTATTATGATATTATTGCAATACAAACGCTTCACATCACCAAACTGCGCTTAGAGCTGATATGATAAGACATTTTTAGGCTACTCGGCTTAGTAAAAGAAACTAAGCGACTCGAACATCTGCATTACACATCGCAGCAAATAAAATGTATTCAATTACATCGACGCATAGAAACTGCGTAAGCGTCATGTGACGTCGGTTATGCAAAATTACCTAAGCGACAAGTTACACATTTGCCGCTCGTTTTTATCAAGTGTCAGCATATTTTGAAACAAATGAGATTTAAAATAGAACAATTGCAATATCCCGTCTCGTAGCCAAGTGGGCGCAGCTAAATAAACGACAGTCCGAACTAGGGGCGTACAGGTCAAAAATCTTTTGCGCAAAAATTCTTCACAAAATCGTACAACTAACTTTACCAATAAAAGACTCGATGATAAACTACATAACCGACAAATAAGGGCTTAGCGAAGATGCACTTTACAATTACAGTATCCAAATTTATGTTAAGTAGTCAATTCCGGCTCTGCGATTCGCCCGGCACATTCACACACAATAATAGACTCCGCCATTCCAGATATGACTTAATTTATCATGATAACAATAATGAGTAAAAATAGAATAAATCTCACAAAAAAAACAATCAAAATACATATTTAAAAAACAAACCAACGATAATTTAGTCACAGCATGCATTTACATCGTATCCTACACTGTGACTTGCTCGCACAGCTGTTTCACCATACTTGTTCATACCCATATACCTATTAAATTTCTCTACATAGAATTAGTTGGCATTCAACCTGTGCTAGGTGTAATTATAACCGACGATCAAACCGCGCGCCGCCCGCGCCGGCGTACTCCATAAAAATCTAATATATAATAATGAATATTCCTCGTCGCCGATCATACTTATTCGTTAATTTTAATATAAATATCAGAAGCTAGAGTCAGTAGACCGTTTTAGAGTATTCGAATGACTGCACCACGCACCCATCGTGGATCCTTTAAAATTTCCATGAGTCCTAATTAACTTGGGTACAAGATGGCACTTTACAAGGTACCTATGCGTAATATGTCATAAAATGACAGACTAACGTACTATTTACGCCGTGACTTCCGTGACTTAGTCTAATTTTGTAAACCTAATCACATGGATTTAGAACATTTGTTGTGTAGTTATGGGGGCGCGTCCTGCAGGTCGCCTGAGTCCATGAAACAAGAAGTTGGCTGCGGCTTTGATGGGGGCGACGAGGTGAACAGGCGCGCGGGCGGCATGCTCCCATTGTCAGACGTTGCCCGGGGCTGGGAACCGCGGCGGCGGCAGCGGCGGCGGCGGCCGACCCGCGTCGCCCGCGCCCGACGACTGTTCTGATACTACACCAAACAAACATCGTTTCCAGACTATGTAGGTAGATACACCGTAGGACGTTCTCACAGTATACATCCTCATGATTTTCCTAGTTAATTCAGTAACGTCATTATACTTTAACCCCCTTATTCATAAACGCTTTGTAGGCCTCTGCTAACTTAGCAATTGTTAGCAGAAGCCTATAGAGCGTTTATGAATAAGGGGGTTACTGTGAAAGGCTTCCATAGTGGATCAGGAATCAATTTGTTCGATGGTACATAATTGTCTAGCCCATTAAAGACCCTTAGGGGGACTTATAGTGGCCTGTTTCTCGAAGCTACACGTTACAATAGGGAATATTAATGTTTTTTTCATGACTTTAATTAAAAGCTCATTTATGTAACTAACAATATAAAAAAACCTTTTACAAATTTCTGCAAAAACAACCGAGGTATAAGCTATCAAATATAATGTCTCTACCTCTTTCTAGAAAAACGAAATTTCAATATGGAGTTTATATGGCCTTTGTGACTAATATCGTCACATGTCATATCGGATCTCTTTCTAATTATCTGACTAATTAGTATGTAGTTTAAAACTCTTCTATTTTCCGTATTTCTTGCCATCATTTTTATTATATTTTCATAAATAAAGAAATGAGATGTTTTTTGATGGATATTACCTATTACAAATCTAAAGTAGTAATGGGTCCAATAAATCACAAGTAAATCATGGGTTGATCGTACTAATGTTGCTAGATTAGACTTGAAAAATTATAAATTGTAGCTTCGAGAAACCGGCCTCAGGTGGTAGCAATTTACCGGCCGCTATGCGAGCGGAAATTTTCAACACTTGGCCATAGGAAGACGTAAACTTTGGCTCGGAGGGATGGAAGCTTGGTCTATAGTTCCCACACGGGCCTAGCGGATTGGGAACTTAACACACCGTTGAATTCGCAGGTGTGTGTAGGCATTCTAACGACGTTTGGTTTCACCCAAATCTTAGCTTTGTAATGCTAAGTTAGCTATTTTTTTTTGTATGAAATCATGTCACAGGAGAGCTTAAATAATAGTATTAAAAGCAGGAGCATCATATTATGTTTTAATTGAGTTGCTTAGCTTCGAAATGTCAACTTGAATTCTGTTATTTGGTATAAAATGAAAGGGTGTTTTAATTTTTCTTTTTATACCAAAATCTTTAGAAAATCACAAAAACCGAGACAACAGAATAATTCCAGTAAGTTAAGCGACTCATTAAAAATGTTTTTTAGATAAAACTTTAGTGAAATCTTGGTCGGACGTTTACTTATGATTTCGAGAGCGTAAAGCATAAGGCAGTGTTTTTATTAAAATGATGTCTCAGCTGCATTTGCGTGCAATATGAGTCCAGAGAAATAAAATATTGGTACTCCATTTATCGTAAATAGAATTGGCTAAGAGAAAAACTTTCAAATCTAATGCCTTTTTATGTATGGCCAGTGTTTTGAGTTTTATTTTTGTATTTTATTAAATACGTCCATTGCGCGCAAACGCTGGAGAGACAAAGTATTTTAATCTGCAGAGTGAATAAGCATATAAATCGAGCGACAGACAAAACGTAACAAGGAACGCTTGAAATAAGATTTTTAAATGAAGTAAACTCTGCAATAACCACATTTCTCAGAATTTTATGCAATTGACAGTTGTAGGTAAAAAGTCCCTAAGCGACACGTTAAGGTACTACTGTTGTCAAAAAATCGTAAGTGACATAATTTGTAAGCAATTTACTATTCGCTTATTTTTATTTAAATGAATGGTGATTACCTATCGATGATCAAAACGATTGAGTGTAAGTCCATAAATTTGCTATTTCACTGACAAAAAAAAATAAACGGCTATAATTGTGAACTAAATCATCGCTTTGTAATGTCACCACAATGTCACGGAATCATAGTTGTTAGTAAATACTACGACCCTTTTACAGCTACAAAACATAATGTATTTTTTTTTAATTCCAAGCCCGCTAAGCTCATGTAAAGTTAAACACATTAACATAAGTGCTTTTCCATTTTGCTCTCTACTCTATGGTTTAGTTACGACTCGAACTGATGGGCATGTCAAAGCGTGAATCAATATTCAAACGTACGAGCATAAGAATTCTTCAAGACACAAAATAAAACACTAATACATTAATGCGTATTTCTGAGAACGGCGGTTATGCACTATTTTATTGAATATCCTAAGCGCCACCTCTCGAGACTGGTAGTTCTGCATGCTTAGTGTGAGTTTTGCGTCACAAACGACACGAACGCGTTTGCGTTAAAATTTCAAATACTATGACTGCCGTTTCGATTGCGTCATAGCAATAGAGACGTCAGAACGCGTTCGTGAAATTTGTGTGAAAACTTACACTAAAAGGTTGTTTGATCATTTGACCGAAAAACGTTTCACAACCAATTTGACAACCCTTTAATATCTGCTAAGCCGTAAACTCGCACCAGGTTAGGTTACGTTTGTTTCTTTTCCAACGTCTATCGACTTGGTTAGCAGAAGAAAACGGTTGTCAGCCGACGCGTCGCAGCATGTTTGTCGGTGAAGCAGTGAACCTTGAGGCTCCGTACTCACATGAGTCATGTTTCTCATCAACCGGCGCCGGCGGCGGCGGCGGCAGCTGCTGCTCCAAGGCGTTGACGCAGTTCATCATGCTGCCGTATAGTCGGCTATCACGGAAGCTGTCCCTGGATGCACCGTATCGTCTCACAAGAGCCCCCGGACGTACAAACTTGTCAGTTTTTATACGTCTCAGGTTTTAGGTCCATTAAATACTTTTTAAATAATTCCTATTACCCTACTAATATTATAAATGTGAGAGCAACTGTCTGTTCCCTTTCCACGTACAAAATTTTGAGTCCTTTGAGTACATAGGACAGTTTTTATCTCGGAACATTGCATAGTTCCCGCGGAATAGCGATATGCGAATTCTGCGCAGAGTGGCGGGCAACAGCTAGTACCAAATAAAGAAAAATATATTTCCCAAATAGTAACAACATGGCCTACGGTTAGTGACTTTTGGCCACTATACTGGGTTGAGCCTGTCGCGTGGAGTCCAAAAGATGTAAAGGTTGAAATCTTTAGAGACACCTGCATTTGTTGTTACTATGTTAGAGGATGCTTAACTGGAGTTTGAGTTATTAACAATGTAACATATCAAAGCATTACAGCAATGACAAAACGTTCAACATTCCGGGGCTAGGTTTAAATTTTTTCGTCAGGATGTCCTATTACTCAAACTAGATCATAGGATTAGGAAATTACTTTAATTATCAAATAGAAATTTATGAGACCACCGAAAGGTTGGAAAGGCGGAAAATATCAAAGTTTTGTAATGCCTTCGATGTTAAGTCAGGGCTTATGTTACTAGAATAACTTAATGGACCTAATCTCTTGTGAGTTGGCGTTTAAATTTTGAATAGCACAGTTAACAGCCAATAATCTAACTAACGAAGTTAAGATATCCGTTGTAATAATCTGTTGTGTAAGTGATTCAGCTGCTCTTAATTAAATATACCCAGTAAAAGGACTTAAAATTGAATGCCAGCAAATAGTTACTATCGCCATATTAAATTAAGATAAAAGAAAGATGTTAAGCTGCTCCGTATTTCGTTCCGTCAAATCTAATTTCTTGCTGTTAGAGTTCGGAAAGAACAAAATGATTGTGAGCGCGGCGAATTTATGGCGGTTAGGCAGACAGTGTGCTAAAATGCGTAACCGACAAAATACCGTTTGCAATTTTTTTACAGTCCTTTTCCCGGAACCATTTAATTTTCAAGAAACACAGCATCTGTACACAGTTCCAGTTAAAAGTAAGTGCGATTTGCTTCGCAGTTTTACGCCTAACTAAATACCTATTCATTTCAATAACGGACCTGATTCACGGACTCATAGTTCTAAACGTATTAAGCCTCAGAAAATAAATATTTTAATTTATTTATAATTCTTAAATCCACGTGTAGATACAGACACAAATACATTCTTGAATAATGCCCCTTTAATCGAGCGTGTTTAAAGTAAGTCTAATTTTAATTTCAGCTCAAACTTGTGTAAGAGACTTACTTATTTAGACGTCCGTGAAAAAGATACAGCGGTGTGATTGTCTAACGCAAAACTGACTCGCGAATTTATCGCTTCACTTGACATGCAAGCATAACTTGATCCAATCTTGCGCAAGCATTATACGGTGTCAGGAGTCTAATATTGTTGGTCACGCGTCGACCAGTTGGCTAGGCACTTGACTCCCTATAATACCTATGAGGGAGTAGGTTAAGTTATAGTTGGAGGTCAAGCGCAATGATCACTTAGCGGGTTTTTTAGAGAATCACACCTAAGGATAATATTTTATGGAATAGGTCTTCAGTGCTTTGCGTGCCCATGAAAAATGACCTAGCAACAGATATACATTTATCAAATGCTTGACAGTAAGAGCCCGTCTATAACAATCTATACATATAACAGTCGGGTTATTTACACCATTTATAACTCAAGAAGAAATGTGCCGATTTTTGCGATCTTTGATTGGTTGGAATTTCTCTACTCCAAAACAGGAATCAGGAATCTCTAATGACATGCAAGACACTTATTCTAAGGCGAAACAAAGCTAGTCAGTAAATACCTGTGTCTGTCTCAAATCAACCCAGTAACAAGTAGTCATTTTATTTCATGTTTGTTACTACATAACCAAACCTAAAAATTTCATTTCTGCGGAGACTGTCCTGTCTGGGACACCAGAATTTCATTATAACATTACTGTTTTGTTACGGGATTTACATAAGTGTGTCAAATTTAAAGCTAAACAAAAGCTTGCAAAAAAGCTTGTAAATAATCTAGATCCAGGATTAAATTTGATTTGCTTATGGCTTGATTCATATTGGTTAACTGCATCCTATCATGTAGACTGTACGATTAGGTACCTATCACAATGTACGAGCTTTTACTTCATTCAATAAATCTATGTAAAACGAGGTTAATACGCCACTTAATTCTTGGTTAGGTTGTTATAAACGGACTCCGTTGTACGTCGTGCAGTGTCGTGTCATATGGTAACAAAATTAAAAAAAAAATTAGTTCTCACCTCCCGTTCGAGTTTCTAAACAGTGCCAATATCTCTTCAAAAGTCTTGTTCTTCGTCTCAGGAACTTTTTTATACGTAAATATCCAAAAAATTGCAAGGAATACACTAAAAGGCAGGAAGGTATAGTTTTCCAGAAGAGTCTGAAACAAAAAGACAATGCATAAGCGACTTGTGCGGCGTGCGCGTGAAAAGTGCCTAAGCGACATATTACATATTATGGCTACATTACTTTGTCTATTTCATATTCATCTTAGCATTTCGAATAATTAGCTCGTCTAGGATGAACATTGGACCATTCTCGGGTACATTATGCATACCAAATTTTAAATCTATTGAAGAGTTTGAAGAACTCCTGTAGATTGCCAAATTAAGGGTTAAAGGTAATCGCGATCTATATTCAGCTGATAATAATTGCCTTACGCCATCAACTTTCTTAAGTTAAATTCCAGTACACACTGTTGTACAGTTATCTTAAGTGTCTCTTTATCTATAATGACGTCTCTGTCTGTATCGTAGTAATAAATAGAGACGGAATCATAGACAACTGACATTTAAGATAACAGGAAGTTTACAGAGGGCTTCATGGCGAGGGGAAGACGTCAAGTCGTGTACACACCTCGGGCGGTGACAAAGAAAGCCTCAGTTCGCATGTTTATCGCCCTCGCTTTTGGCTCGTGCAATTTCCCGCGATCTGAGACATCGTTTCACCACCCTCGGCGTAATAGGTATTTTAATCATCTGTTCGGTAGCTTAGTTCTAAGAGCTCGAGTAATTGTAAAACCTTGTTACTCACCTTCATGCTTGGAAAGCCGATGCCCACGACGAAGTTAGCCATCCAATTGACAAGCACTGCTATAGCCATGGCGCTGGGCCGTGGCCCTTGAGAGAACAGTTCAGCTGTAATTAACCAGGGTATTGACCCCGGCCCAACGGCGAAGAATACCACAAAACTGAGCGTCGACACCACGGAGAGGTAACTCATCCAGTCGATCATTTCCTGGACATATCCGAAAAACTCCTATCAGGGCGTAGAATAACATTCTTTCCTACACCGACCGGCTGATACAAATATAACATCACTCACGGTGTTCAGTGCATCGGTTGCCCGTCACAACTATCTACACCTTTGGCTAACATCGGCAAACAGTCATATGTTAGAGTAAAGCGATCCTGTCTTATTCTTTCATGTGACTGCGTCCCAATGTCTGTCAAACGTGTAGAATCGGCATAAGCGACGTTGCGGCGAGCGATTACGTCCTCAATGCGATTGTGACTAACCGCCAAGCGGATAGCTCACGCATTGGATAATCTCTTGTCGCGTCGCTTATCGCGTAGCCGCGGCCGGGGCATCAGAGCGACATGTTTTAATTAATTAGTTGTATATCAATCGTTGACAGTGGCATTCCAGCCATCATAAGAGCCCACAGTGTAAAAGTGGCAACAAACATGTCGAACGGGTTTGCGCTAATTTCAAAGACTACGAAAACAGTTCGTTGCCCTCACGATTCGTCCGTATTCATTGAGATGGTGATTTGCTGTGTAAAATTTACACTATAGAGGCTCATAGACGCTTCGCGTCTGTAGACAGGACGCATAAAGAGCGTTAAACAAACGACGACGTTAAACAAATTATTCCCGTTTCAAAAACTGGCGCTTATGCAAAATGTACCTTAAGCGAATCCCGTAACGTTACTTCTGGCATCATTGAGAAAACGTCCCGTTTCCGAAACGTTATTCATTAACCGTTTCGAGAACGGAAACTGTCGAGGAACGGAACAACTTTTTATACAGGTCCCTACGCTTACAAAACGTTAGACGGGAATTATTAACGATAGGGACCTTTTGCGAAAGGGACATTGGGACAGTCTATGTCCCGACCTTATGCTCTATAATTTCGCTCGCGTCTTTTACGCTAATAGGCGTCTTAAGTAGGCGTATTCGTCAATGCCAAGTCTTAACATGCCATAAACTCATGTCGCTCCAATCAACCGATCTAACTTCTAAAACTCATATCCACTAACATACGACAGTGAATGGAAATGAGCTGTCTCGTGTATAAACCAGGTTGTTAATGGTGGAGGGGGGTGTGAATGACAATAAAATAATTTGAAACAATTTGCCAATCAGGTTGAGATAGCAATAGGGACACTGGTTACGTCACAGTTGGGTTAGTTACAATACCCACGGTATGTACCGCAGCTTAATTGGTAGCAATTTACCAATTAATCTGAGGTACATATGCCAAAAAAATTGCTCTGTTGACAAAACTTCAATTTGGTTTGTTAGTTCGTGGTTAGTTCCTTCAAGCTGGGTTTTCGTTAGATCGATGTGCAGAGCACCATGACGCCTAAATGCGATTCAATTCTGGTTCAGTTTAGATTCGCTCGCTGTCAAATCCATATTAAAAATTACAGCTAAAACCTGAATTGAGTCGGAATTGAATCGCGTTAAGACGTCATAGGATTGTTTAAAGAACTGTTTGTTCAGAGATACATTACAAATGGACATATCTTATAAATACTATTCAAGTACCAACAAAATGTTCGTAGGGATTTCGTGTCGATGAACGGAAATGTATCGATAAAATTGGTGTTCAAAGTTGACGATAAACACTTTTTTTGGCATGACTCGCTAGAAATTATTAAAAGTAGACATTAGTTTTATTACTATTATTGTTACATCAAAACAAACGTTACGCCAAAGTAATTGTTACGTGAAATCAAAATAAACGTTTTTTTACATTGAATATTTAACGTAAGACAGTTTAATGCCAACAATTTTCCCTTTTTTACATTTGACGGATCACCGACTGTCAAAGTAAAACATTCACAGTCAAAGGCATAAAAGTTACGTTACCATAACGTCAAAACGCTCTATACAGATTTATGCCACAAACAATAAAGTCGGTGACATCTAGTTTATACCTTGAACTGTACATATTTACCAATGCGTCAATATTAAGTGACAGAGGGAAAATAGTTAACACAAAGTCGTTTTATTATAATCAACCTATAAACACAAGTACATTTAATAAAAATATAAAAGGATCGGAATCGGGATGGCACTGTAAGTCCGGATTAATCTTATTCAGACAAGAGACTCAATTAAAACCTTATTTACAAACAGATCGACGTACTTCATACGTATTTTCTTCCATCATTCTATTGAAATAAGTTTATTAAAATGTTACGAGGAAGTCTGGAGAGTCGGAACTTGTCATAACATGTTAGAGCATGTCACTGTCGCAAGTTACGTGCGTCGTAGTTCATAGTCGATGCCTAGATGGCGCTAGGTTGACAAATCGAAGATATCACTTTTATTCCTCACATTTTTCGCGTTTATTAACAAAACAATTTTATTGGCAATTCGAATGTGAAATTTCGGTTAATTTCTCGTCTGTTTTGTTTATTGAGATGCATGATACAATATTTTTTTACGCTATTAAAGAAGAAAACAGTAGGAACCACATCGCATCTATCAGTTTTACGAGTTTATACATTTTTGGCACAGCGCGTTTAAAAATATATTTTTTAAACGTGTGTAATGTCAAAAGTCTCATGTGAAGAATAAGACCTGCCTGTCTCTTACTATCAGATGTTTTGCACGTTTCTGTTTTCACTATCCATAGATCGCTCGGTTTGACAATAGACTAGCCTTCGAAGTTGGCGCAGCAATGTATCACAAAGCAACATTTCATTACATTTAATAATATACAAAGCTTTGTTGACGTGAGATCTTGATATTATTTATGCACACAAAAATATATTATTTACCTTTTATTGTAGTTCGCACGAGTCTATACAACGTAGCAGAAAATCCCTATCACAAAATTCGGGGTTGAGCGTCATATTTTTGTCTCGTTCTTACACACGCTGTAATCATTTGATAGTAGAGACGGCAAAAGGACAGGGACACCATAACAACCCTGGTTCTATAACAGTGAAGTAACGCCATCGGCTTGCTATGTGAAGGTGGTATCTGCTTGTAGGCAGTGTTGGTGTTAGTATAGTTTCGATTCACGAGTGCTGGGACGCAGAGCGGGCTAAGCGCCATTTTGAAGTTATTTTGACAGCTGTCATGTGTCAAACACGAAAACAAAAACAATGGTCAGATGTCGTAAACCATGTCAAAATTGTAAGAAAATCATAACTGATAAAATATGGGTTGGAAACAAATGTTTGAACGGTCACAACCATAAAATGATTAATTGAAACTTGTGATTACTTCGTTACAAATGTTTACTTAAATCAAAATAAAACTTTTTGACACATATCAGTTGTCAATGCCTCCAAACCGCTTCTATGTCCCCCGCGCCTGCGCTCACTCAAATGTATACAAAGAAGTCTTCTCAACAAAGACCTGTATACACAGAAGCCAGCACTAATGATTCTTCTTGCATATTCGCGTGCTGCAGCGTCAATCGTTTCAATTTCAGTTTATCGTGGCGTGTCTAGTGCAGTGTGTGATGTATACATTCGATCAATTTTATACTTTCCTACCGAGACTCCGGTATCGGTGTCGGAAAGTCGCAAGGGGGAGGGGGGCTGGCAAAGCGAAGCAAATAAAGGTGAGAAATAAAAATTAAAAAAGGTTGTCGATGCGTGCATGCGTTTGGGCAGACCGGGAGCGGCATTGCAATTGGTTTAGCACTCTTTCCATCACTTAATTATTATTTGAATAGTTGCCTCATATATTTTGTTTATTAGTTACAATGCTAGCCCCCAAGTCTGCTAGGGACCTAACCTCGAAAAACATGTGGTTTCAGTTTCTCTCATACCTATAATAAAAGAGTTAGAGAGAGAACATAGTTCCACAAGTTCATTGGAATAGATGACGTAGAGACAAGACATCGAATATGACCTAAAACTTGTAGGAGATTGTCTACGTTAAAATGGCAAATGCAGATATATGTTGAGTCAGGTAAATACGGAAATAAATTAAGTATCTATCATAGCGAGTAAAACTAAACGAATGAAAAATATTTTGAGACTATTTATCGATATCGATACTTTACACATGCTTCAAGCACTACAAACGTCATTTTATCGGCCTTGAAAACCCGCGGCCATATTGTCTTTGTCTTGCGCGAGCCGTCTCTTTCCCACCACCACCCGTTTCCACGTGAGAGAAACAAATGACAATACATGCTATCGGGATTTCGAGTGTCTGGCTACATTACTGAAATATGGAATCGGAAATTTTAAAAAATAGCTCAATCGTTTTTTTTTACACGCAACAAGGAAGGCAAACGACCAAGCCGGTCAGCTGAAGATAAGTGAGCACCCACGGATACCCGCACCCACAAACAACCCCCTTATTCATAAACGCTCTGTAGGCCTCTGCTAACTTAGCAATCGTTTGTCCTTATCTGTCCTGTCACTTTGACATTTACCTTTCACAGATAAGGACAAACGATTCCTAAGTTAGCAGAAGCCTATAGAGCGTTTATGAATAAGGGGGCAAAGGATTGCGGCGTTGTCAGCCTAGAGGACTAAGAATACCTCACATGCCAGTAATGTCATCGGCTGTCATCTCCAGGCTGGAACAGCGCGAGCAATGCGAGATTAGCGAGTAAAGGTGCGGCCACACCAGTGCGTAACAGACGTCGACGATGCGTTTACGTGACGCATGATACGCAGCTGTGTGGTTGCTCCTTTATAGTAGCCGGTCCACGCACGAGTCCTACCCGCAAAGTTTGCATGTTACTTGTAAGAGTTGTAAGACAATCAGCAAATGCCATATTTATGTAGATTTCTTAGTTTTCATGAAAGGAAGGGTACAGAAGCAATGTCTAAGCGGTGCGGCAGCGGTTCTTAACTAATGCTTTTACACTAAAACTGACACTAAATTTAAACATGTTTTTGACACAACACACATCTCGAATGCGCTAGAAAATTCTTTAAGAACAGATGCCTTACCATGACGTCTTAATGCGGTTCAATTCCGACTCAGTTCAGGTTAGATGTCATTTTTAGTATGGATCTGACAGCTAGGACCGAAACTCAGTCGGAATTGAATTGCGTTAAGACGTCATGGCAAGGCCCTAGTTTGTTGCGTAAAGTAATTTAGGCGTTATTGTAATTGTAATAAAAACGTTAGTGTGTCAGAAACTTGAGGGTCAGATAGTGTAAACGCTTCTTTATTACAGTGTGACAAAAAGTCAGTCCTTGTTTAGTAGTTGTAAATTTATTGTTCGATTTGACACTTGATTTAGGTTAGAATTTGTATGGAAGTGACAGGTGTCAAATCGGACAATCGTGTAACACCAACATGAACTGACATGTGTACTAAATTATACTAACTAAACTAAATTTATAAGCATAAAATTAAATATAATTACAATTGGTACATGTAAGATTGACAAGTTATTGAAATATTTTAAACAGGTAAATAAAATATTATTTGCTTTTCTTTAAAAATAATGGGAAATCTTTGGCGAATGGCAAGGAATGATTTAGAATTTTAAAAGTGTTTTAAACTTTACAAACCAGCTGTCACAAGAGTCAAATGACATTGACATTTTGTTTTTTTTAATTTTCGATGTTGACTATGAAACACTTAGGTAAAAAGTCAATGTCAAAAAAGGTCCAAAAACTTAGTTTTCTTTTAAAAGTTAAATACACTTTCAAAATTTCTCACTTAATCGTTACAAAGTTGATGATCGGATGATAGGTTCTCCAAAAAAACCGTCCGGAAAGTGGTCTCTGAGACAATTATAACTTGATACGTTCACTCGCAGGCATTACATGGTACCAGGTGTCTTACTATTTGGTTTACCACACGACACCGGCCAAACATGAAAGACACTTGATTCCATGTAATGTCTTGGAGAGACAGGGTCAAGCTACGATAGTCTGCCAAGCCCAGCCATTTCTCTTGTTTCACGGACTAGTTTCTTTTGAATTTAAGATTATTATTTGTACATTAAGCCAGATAATAATTAACGATTATATTTACATACATAATAATGGCAATCACGCACTTTGCACAGATTGAAGCTTAAATTTCGTTAATTTGATCCTTTAGTGATAATTCCAATGTTTGAAATTTTTTGACTGAAAGTAAACCGAAAACCTAAATCAACAGATTTGTCTGAAAAAAAGAAGAAGCGAGACGGTTTAAGTGGTGGTCTCTGGTCTGTCGAGAAAAGCGATAATTTCTCAGTTGATACCAGAAATTCAGACAGCTATTGTTAAAAAAACCAAAGTTAGTCACCGTTCTACATATGTGTATAAAATATCAAGTCAATCGGACCAACCGTTGAAGAGTTCCTCCTGCGGAGACGGTCTTCGCCGATCCATCAGAACAGAGTACCAGATTTTATGTAATGTCATCCGACTTACTCAAGCATGCAAAATTTCAGCTCAGTCGATTGAAGACGTCAGTTTCAAAATTGAGTTGCAGGATTCCACCCGGACCAACACACATATTGCATGTCCTTGTATTTTGTCTAATGTCTCACAACAACCATGACCTGTGACCAACCCGACAACGCCTCGGTTCAGACAAATCTATGGATTGTATGGATACTGAATTGCCTTCAAAATGCGTGATCTAATGCGTGAAATAAGCATCTTTTCCCATCAGAATTGAAATGTCCTTATAAGGGGCACCAGCAATGGCTATGGTTCTTTTTCTGCCATTATTTATCGTATATTTGATAGAAAGAGATGAATCAATGAACGTGTGCACCTTAGTCATTCTAGTACCAGCACACACATACAAAGTTCAATGGTGTGTGTAAAGTTCCCATTTGTTTTTTACTGGGTCTTTCCCACTTTCACTCTGAGAGGTCTGTGCCCAGCGATAGGGCGTATACAGGTAGGCTGGAGGCGATAGAAAAACACGCTTATCCTCAACAATGGATTTATCGATTTGCGGCCTCAAAATTGCAGAAACAGAGGCTTAATGTGGTATGAGCATCTCTATAGGATCATCTCTCAATAGTTAGGTATTTGAATTCTTGTTTCTGCAATGATTAGGAAGCACAACGATCTGATCAATTGTCATGTGAAGTTTGATCCTTAAGTTTAAGTTTTTCTGTAACTGTCTTGACCGCATTCCCATTAGTAAATATTAACTTTGATAACATGAGATCTGCTGATGTGCGACGAAAGGCGATGTGACAGTTGGTTCCACTACTAGGTTCCCCCAATAGGTTCCGCAGAATCTTAAAACGAAAAAACACAAGGTTTCTTTTGCAAATAGCCCGCAAAGAACTCTTTTACATGTATTTTTTTGAAACTACCAGCGCATTCGGAAAGACCATCATTGCCAAGAATGCGTCGAAAAAGCTTTGCTGAAAGAATATTTTTGTAAAGTAATCATGGACTTAATTAGGTGGTGGACCTAACATTAGCTGTAGCCTGTATCTTTTGGAGTAATAGCCTCTGGCCATGTGACTTAAGCCTTTATAGTATCCATTATATCGATCAAATAGGTAGGTTAGCTTTGTTAGATAGGTAGAAGGGCAAACCACCAAGAAACAGTGGGATCAGTTGACTTATTCGCGGGTTGTACGTTCAACAAAAAGGAACCCTGCATCTTATCACCATCAGTAATCGGCTTGCTCGTGTCTATCAATGGCAAAGTACTCCGACGTTAATTGTGCAAAGGTTCTACAGTGGCTCGACCGTTAATTTGCAAAGGAGATGCGTTTTAAATAAAATCCTGCAATAGCCTACGGCAACCTAGCAGTTGAACCAAGATTGTTAACTTGCTAACAGCAGATGCGTTAGCCTGATAGCGTTCAAGATAGAGGTATCAAAAACTTAAACTATAGACGCATTGAATGTAAGCGCTTCCCACTCAGACTCGGCTGAGAAAGGGGCTACTACGGCATCGAAGTTCGTATAACTCCATTTCTCTCACACTATTATCGAGTGTGAGCGGAATGCCACGAACTTCGAAGCAACTTCAGAGTAGACCGCGGATGTCCTTTGGACAAATCGTATCCTCAATAACATAAGACACACCTTTATCAGAAATGAAATGGTGATAAAAATTGAGAAGATGAACATCCCTCCGAGCCCGTACAGATGAAGAGTCCTGGAAGCAGAACGAATTGGGTCACATTTAAACACGACACTGTCTCAAAATGGATCCGGAATACAGCAGGTCAGTGGGCAAGCTTGACTAAAAACTAGGGTCGTATAGCTTAAGGTGGTAGGACAAATACCACGCCCCTAGCTTTACGAGGCCTAGAAGTCCTAGAACCGTCTTGGCCTCGACCACAAAGGACCGATGATGCACTTCTTTACATTGAGGAAGGACCCTATCTGACTTTACCACGAGCCCCAGACGTTATAGTTACGCCACAGCTGGGGCCTTACGCGATGGAATCTCGATTCAATCTTACGTTTTAGCTGTCATTTTTGACACTTCTAGTATGGATCTGACAGCGAGCGATCGAACTTTGGTTCAGAAGACTCGCTTTAAGACGGCATGGTAAGTTCTGAACACCTATATAAATGTTTAATTGTAAATATGATTGAATTTAGAATCTAAAATTTACGATGGCGTGTTCAATCAAGTCAAGCCGACCTCTTGCTGACCTATTTCGGAATAATATGAAAACACTTTGTGATACAGAGAACATAGAAAACGAGACAAATAAAGCGTGGAGTAGGAAGTCGGAAACTGAAGCCCGATTTTTGGAATCACATCTGTCAAAATATATTCTTTATTACGACCTAGGGTCAGATTAGATTAGATTATTTATTCATTCAATAAAAAATACATCATAAAAGAAACAGAGTCAGAAAATAGAAAGGTTACGTTAATAGATTAAGGGGTAAACTTAGGTGGAAAGGGGAATCAAAATAGTATCATCACTACTACAGCCGATTATGACATGATTCACAAGATTTTTGCTCATTACTTCGATGGGCTTTTATAATCTGCGCGGAAGAGAAGCATCTGGTACATTCTTTATTTGTTTCTTTGCTCCCAGATCAGCATGGAAGATTTTGAATTTCATGGTTTAATATGAACAAAAATTAACTTGTCACCTTCGCAAATCTACGAAATCTGTGAAACCTACCATTTCTCTTGGTGAGATGAGGTCCTACCACAGGACTGGTGAAGTGGTTACGTTAGGTCGATCAGTCACAGTGATGACTGGTCGGCGAGCCATAGAGATGGCTCTGGTAACCTCAGGGCTGGTTACGTTGGGTCGACCAGTTACAGGGATGACTGTTTCGCAAGCTACAGAGACGGCACCGGTAACCACTAACCATAGAGATGGTTACGCTGCGTCCGTCAGTCACAAGGATGAGATGACTGGTCGTCGAACCATAGAAATGGCTTCCTATCACTCGTCAATCCAAGCCAATCCTTGTGCAGTATGAAGAGGTACCTTCGTCCGGTGCGATCCATGAGCGGCAGGGACACCAGGGTCATACCGACCATGATGGCTCCTATGCCCATTGTCGCGAACTTGGCTGCCTCCTCCGTGAGCCCAGAAGAGGTGAACAGGGAAGTCGAGTAATAGAACACCTGGAATAGGGACAAGCATTATAAAAACAAAAAAAGAATTAAATGTACAGAAATTTTAGGTATAATAAATTAATAATACGATATACGTGTCGCAACTAAGCGATTCCCTTAAGCATCTCTTACCGCGTTGATCCCTCTGAGCTGCTGCGATAGTTGCATCACGACACCTATGAGGAGAGAATCTCGGAGCATGTGGGAGTACAGGAGCTCCTGCATGGAGATGGAAGTCTTTGCTTGCTTCCTATCACTTCCCATCATCCCTTACCGCGTTGATCCCGCTGAGCTGCTGCGATAGTTGCATCACGACACCTATGAGGAGAGAATCTCGGAGCATGTGGGAGTACAGGAGCTCCTGCATGGAGATGGAAGTCTTTGCTTGCTTCCTATCACTTCCCATCATCCCTTACCGCGTTGATCCCGCTGAGCTGCTGCGATAGTTGCATCACGACACCTATGAGGAGAGAATCTCGGAGCACGTGGGAGTACAGGAGCTCCTGCATGGAGATGGAAGTCTTTGCTTGCTTCCTATCACTTCCCATCATCCCTTACCGCGTTGATCCCGCTGAGCTGCTGCGACAGTTGCATCACGACCCCTATGAGGAGAGAACCTCGGAGCATGTGGGAGTACAGGAGCTCCTGCATGGAGATGGAAGTCTTTGCTTGCTTCCTATCACTTCCCATCATCCCTTACCGCGTTGATCCCGCTGAGCTGCTGCGACAGTGGCATCACGACACCTATGAGGAGAGAATCTCGGAGCATGTGGGAGTACAGGAGCTCCTGCATGGAGATGGAAGTCTTTGCTTGCTTCCTATCACTTCCCATCATCCCTTACCGCGTTGATCCCGCTGTGCTGCTGCGACAGTGGCATCACGACACCTATGAGGAGAGAATCTCGGAGCATGTGGGAGTACAGGAGCTCCTGCATGGAGATGGAAGTCTTTGCTTGCTTCCTATCACTTCCCATCATCCCTTACCGCGTTGATCCCGCTGAGCTGCTGCGATAGTTGCATCACGACACCTATGAGGAGAGAATCTCGGAGCATGTGGGAGTACAGGAGCTCCTGCATGGAGATGGTAGTCTTTGCTTGCTTCCTATCACTTCCCATCATCCCTTACCGCGTTGATCCCGCTGAGCTGTTGCGACAGTTGCATCACGACACCTATGAGGAGAGAATCTCGGAGCATGTGGGAGTACAGGAGCTCCTGCATGGAGATGGAAGTCTTTGCTTGCTTCCTATCACTTCCCATCATCCCTTACCGCGTTGATCCCGCTGAGCTGCTGCGACAATTGCATCACGACTCCGATGAGGAGAGGAGCTCGGAGCGTGGGGGAGCACAGGAGTTCCCGCATAGAGATAGAAGCCTCGGCTTGCTGAGCTCTCTCCTCCGCCCGCATCTCCTCTATGTCCTCTTCCACCTAAAGACCAGTGTTAATAATTTACTATGCCAGCTTAGTTTGTTTTCTATGCAGCAGTGAACTGCTGTTCAGAAGTATCATATTGTAAATTGGCATTGTTCATTTTTTTTAAGCTGTGCTTTTAACACCTTTATTTGATAAAATGGACTATTTCAAGCAACTTATTTGAATATTATGCTTTTACGTAGCTTTGTTAATTAATAATAAATATTTTTTCGCTGTTTGATAATTCGTGAATTTAGACAGAATCCCGATCGCCTTCGTTAGGCTGGCTATAAAAAAACGGCTTTGTCTATGGTTTTGTCGATTTGACAGTGACACGTGACAGTTGCCTTAGCTAAACTTTTTTTTTCATTTTTGTGGCAAACATTCGATGCTGGATTCTGTCTAAAAACCTGGTCATTCGGTCAAACAAAGGTTCAAAGTACTTTTACAAAAATATCTGCAATCATAAAGTATTTTTGAAATCGGACAAGATAAATCGGATAAATGATGGTTTTCCTCGAAATGGTTTTCGAATTGGAGCATACTAAAAAAAATGAACAATGCCAATTGTAGGTGTCATTATTGTCATACAGTAGATTCTAGGTTTTAATGTTATCCTGAATAGACCAGGCCCAGTAGAGTCAGTCCTGTGGACAGACTGTTACGCTGGGAGCATCTTCACCTGATTGCTGGCCCGTAGTCTTCGGAGGGCGCGGCGGGCCTCTTCTTCCCACTGCCTCGTGATGAGCAGGTACCTCGGGGACTCAGGGCATGCTGGCAGCAGCAGCAGCTGGAGGATGGCCGGACAGATCGCCAGACCTGGTGCACCAACAATCGAGTCATCACCGGTTCACGCTTAACCGTTCAACCGAATAAGTTGTAATTCGGTGTACAGTCGCGTTCTCCGATATCTATGCAGCCAACTTGGGGCCTTACCGACTTAATGCGATTCAATTCCGACTCAGTTCAGGTTTTAGATGTCGTTTTTAGTATGGATCTGACAGCTAGAACCTTAACTGAATCAGAATTGAATCGCATTAAGACGTCATGGTAAGGCCCCCTGCCAATTTGCCTAAAGTAATTTAGGCGTTATTGTAATTGTAATAAATAAGTTAGTGTGTCACAAACTTGAGAGTCAGATAGTGTAAACGCTTCTTTATTACAGTGTGACAAAATGGTTCATTTTGAAGATGAATCAAAATGATTGTATAGAAATATTGGCCGATTACGAAATACAGAACAACAATGACAGGACTATTAACCCAGTAACCTGCTGATAGGTATATTCCGATTGATCTATATTCTAGAAAATTAAGGAACATGATAAAACTCGCGCGTTTGGCGAATAAATAAATACACGTGATATCTTACTACACCCCAAGCCCCTCTTGTGATATTTCGTGATTTTTGCCGAACCCCTCCCCCCTTTCGGAGCCTCACGTGATTAATGGACGGCCCCGAAGGACATACATATATATCTACCTAAAATATTCTTTATCCCGAAATATCAGTTCCTGCGATGAGCCGATTCTGCGCAGACGGAGGCGCGGGCAAAGACTAGCAAAAGCTAAACGTTGAACGACTTTTAGGGCCTGTCTCAACATTCTCTAAAGTCAAACCTCAAATCTCAAATGTCAGTTATCTGTGATTCCCTCTCTATTTCTTACTACGAAACAGACAAAGACGACAGATAACCGGAACTTTACAGCTGGTTAAACAGGCCCTTAATGTCTAAAATAGGGACGTCAAAGTCCCGTCTGCAAAGTTAACTGTGAGCAGACCAGACATGCCTTCACCGTGACGAGTCGGGAACCACTTCCAGATATAACGAAAACTTCCTAAATTAGAACAGGCTCGGAAGTTGTAATGGAGTGGAAAATCACTACCTAAACTAGTTTGAAAATAGATTCGCGTAACCGCCGCGCTAATCGCTCACTCTGATTGGCGGAGCCATGCATCACGCTAGAGTTCATCTAATCATCGATATCGATACTTAACGTTTAATCGCTTGACATAGTGAATAGCACTCAATTGTCTTTTACGAAAGAGAAGTGAACACGTGAATAAATGCTTTAACCAATTTATATTTCGATCCATTTCAAGCCATCAGAAAATTTTATAACGAGTTTGCATCTGCGTGGTTGAAACCGACGACAGCTTCGCATCTATTAGTCATCTTGCACGTACAAATTTTGCGCCAATGCCCCACAGCCTACCGCTACCTACCCTGGTGACCCAGAGCACGCCATTGCCCCCATTAGTATTATGGGAACTCAACAAACACCGGAGTTTCATCGCATCTGTCGCAAGTTCTTTAATCACCTTCATCTCGGTCCAACTCTCTCGGCCGATTCAAGTATTAAACCCATAAGAGTGAGTGTGACATAAAACAAAAATGAATGACATTCTAGAACCTCCAATGAAATATAAATAACAATACAGAATTAAGACCACGAGATAATAATAGAATTAGAAACCAATTCACACACACTGCACTTCTAAAGAAAAGGGTATTTGGTATGGCACCTAAAATTTATAATAAAATACCGAAGGTAATTAGGGATATGAATATGAATAGGTTTAAACTAGAGTTGTTAAAATTATTATACAAAAAATGCTATTATAATATTAATGAATTCTTAAATGACATGGATAATTAATTTGATAATAATTTTCATCGTTGTAATGTATATGTGTATTGTGATTTGTACGCCGAAAGGTAAAACATGACGGACTCCTTTATGACTAGAACAATTTTGTAATGTAAATATTAATTCATGTTTATGCAAATAAATTATCTCTCTCTCTCTCTCTCTCTCTCCAAGATTGTACTTCAGAGAGGACAGCCGCTGGTTGTCATTCTCTTGTCCAAGCAGTGCACTTACCAAGGAGTATGGGCCATCCCTCGTCGGTGCCCAGGATCTGCTCTATTCCCAGGACTTGGGACAGCAGTAGGCCAACAGTCACCGCCAGCTGGTTGACCGTGCCAAGCCCGCCTCGAAGGTTCAGCGGTGCGATCTCGGATATGTACATAGGCACAAGTGAGGTGTTCAGTCCTGGTAAAACAAATGAACGGCTTACAAAAGGTGCCTTCGGATTGTTCTAGAATGTTTAGTTTGATTAAACTTTAGTAATGTATTCGGGATTCAAATTTAAGAAAGCCCTTCAGCGCTATTCTTGAGGATATATAATATGAAAGGAAAATAAGAAGAGCAAATGGTACCATTTTTAAAATGACATTTAACAAGTAACTTCTAATTTAGAGTTTCCAAACCCATACAAAATAAAATACTTTCATCCAGTATATCCACCAATCATTTTGGCGACTTAGATTCTAATGTTGTCCTGAATGGACATTAAGCATACTTCTTTCTATCCTAGTCACTATATCTTCTAACTGTAATGATGCTTACCACAGTTGACTCCGATGATAAACCTCCCAAAGAACAGCATCTCGTAACAGTGCGAGATCTTGGTGAACCCCATGAGACTGGCGCCGCTGATGCCAAGGATGTTGTTCAACAGCAGACCGCCTTTCCTGCATCGGAAGAACACGCTGTAGTCTAGATCCAAGAACACTCTAAGTCCCAAGCTAAGATAAGCAGGTAGATCATGAGCAACACCACAGATGTAAAACAGTATAAGAAGGTTGCACGCATTTCCAGTCTAGAAGACCAAGATAGAACATCTCATGCACCGGTAATTTAGAGAACGCTATATTAACTCGTTGGACATGGTAAAGACATCTTCGTGTGACATCGTCTCGCTGATGATTCAGTCAACTCAAGCTTAAGCACATCTCTCTGTCGGATCATTTAAAAGTAAGCGAGATGTCAATATCGACTTACCTGCCGAATCGGTTGGCGATCATGCCACCAGAGAAGCCGCCAAGCATGCCGCCGATGGCGAAGATGCTGACCGCAATCGAATACAGTCGCGCCACCGTCTCCTCCTGGATGTCCTTGCCATAGCGATCCTTGTACACGTCCTTCATGAAGTTTTCTATGTTCTGGATAAAGGACAACAAAGGACATTAAGGTATGGTAAGTATAGGGTATCTTAATATTCGGTACGCCAACCTTTGACCGAAAATCAAAAGTCCAGGCTTAAGGTTTGCCAAACAGCGATGGAGCGCAGCAGCTTAGGAGTGAAAAGGACAGATGGAATCCGAAAAACCACGCCGCGCTCAAAAACACGCATAGCTGACGTCAGGGAAAAGACTGCTAAGCTCAAATGCTGGGCTGGACATGCCGCATGCACCCACAGAGGGGGCCAGTCAGCCACTTGGTGGATGCCGGAGAATTGCCAACGACAAGCCAGACCTAGCAGGCGGTGGGGGGACGATTTGGACGCGTATATGGAGGAATGGCCTGATATTGCGGACCGAGAGCTGTGGAGGTCGAGAGGAGAGGCCTTTGTTCAGCAGTGGGACACCGCAATAGGCTAATAAATGAAAAGTATAGGCTAGGGCGGTAGGGGTCACCTTACCGCAGCCACCCTGGCGATCTGGCTGCACGCTACTAAGTATAGGTACACAAGTTTCAAGTGTAGATGTATGTGTGTTCGATTTTATTTCCGTGCACGACTAAACTCTAGAATCAGCTAGCAGCACCAATTTTCCCAAAGCCACTTAGGGATCTTCAAAAAACGAGCCAAGCCTTAAAGGGCCGGTAACACGCTCTTAAATCCGTATGTTATGAGTGTCTACGGACAGCGATTACTTTCGATCATTGCCCGTCATATCCACATAAAAAATGTTATGCTGATGAAGTAAGTGATTTATCTTTCCTAAAGGGGTGGAGGGCGACCGCCCTTCCTTGCATCCCTTTAGTCGCCCTTGATACTGCCACTTACCCTGCCAGGAGCGTTGATAACACCAGTGTTGTAGCCAAACTGCAGCATCCCCAAGACTGCAGCCAAGATAGCGTAAGATAGAAAGAAGGTCAGGCCCTGGAACAAGAGTTCTCAGTCAGACATCTATCTTATACTAGGCATGACGAAAATGAAAATATCGATATATCGATTTTATGGAAATATTAATATCGATCCTGTTGGGCAATTTGCGAATATTATTTGTGAAGTTCGGACACATTATTCGACATATAGAAACGAAACAACGCTACATTGTAATGGTATTTTCACGTCACCGTATGTGCACATCACAGCACGATGATGTCATGAGTGAGTGGTGCTATTTTTTGTCTCAGTCTACAAATGCAAGAAATATATAGTGTTGCAATATAATGTTACATTGTGAGTAAGATCAAAAGACAAATACGGGCCGTTCAAAATAGACAGTCGTGAGTATTTGTCACTAATTCCGTACTGGAATTAGTTTGTCCTGTATCCTTTTGGAATAATGCCATTTTACTTATTAAAATTATGGTAATAATAAATGAACGAGCGAGCGCAAAAAGCATTTATAGTTTTCCTCTCCATGACGTCTTAATGCGATTCAACTCCGAACCAAAGTTGGATGGCTCGCTGTCAGATTCATACTAGAAGTGTCAAAAATGACAGCTAAAACGTAAATTCATGGTAAGGCTGGCCGCATTTCTCTAAGAGTTTCTTCAAGTAGTGTCTTCTTCAACCTCGACATTGGCAGAATCATCGACAGTATCGATGGAGCTAGATTTTTAAAAAATTGAATTGAAAATAAGAGTTTGTAATCAGCTCCGATAGTTTTTTTACAGTCGTCGAAATACTTGCGAGACATCTCACAAAACCACTACACTTTATTCGCGTAATTATCAAGTTTTGATTACGTCATGCAATTAAATAATTAGCATCGATATCAGCTATAGACTACAGGCCCACGTACAAAAAATGTGGGTCATATGAACCACCAGGTGACGTATATAGGACGATATAAGAGCATAAAATAATAAGATTCAACACTATGCCGTCACTTGTAAGCTGTCCAACTGGGTGCTGGTGAGAATTCAAAAGTGCAGGTAGAGTGAGTACATTTTGGTCATTATGATTATGTACGGCATTTTTACCATCGATAGATCCATGAAAAATAATA
Organism: Pandemis cinnamomeana; assembly: GCA_932294345.1. NCBI lineage: Eukaryota > Metazoa > Arthropoda > Insecta > Lepidoptera > Tortricidae > Pandemis > Pandemis cinnamomeana. The sequence continues at coordinate 33,478,953 of OW028702.1, read as the reverse complement.
AGAAAGCGCGCAGTGCCGTAAAAAAATGGTGAGCCACAAAGTCGATATTTTCTTTTGATTTTCTGACAATTTCGAGGGTAAATTTGGTCATTTGATTCTGTACGGCATCAGTTTTATACTGTTTCAATACAGCTTCTAATCCATTATTCCGCAACGCCGTACAAAAATTGTGCGACAAGGGGACAAAATCGAGGGTTGCAACCCCCTCTTTTTCCGTGGTCCGGGGGGTGATTTGACACAACATAAAATTAATTTATTTTGGAAGTATTTTATGCATAGATAATATTTTTTTACATGCCGTACATTTTCGTTGGTCCAAAGGTTTGTAGGGAAAAAACACTCAAGGAACGAACCCATAGAACGAAATGTATGAAAAAAATGGTCTGCATTAAAATGTACGGCATAATTTTTTCCTAATTTATTTATCTTAATACTATATAAAACAAGGGAAAAATTTAGAAAATTGCTATGTTCTATTAATCTATGAATATTTAAACTTTTGCAAATTAAGTTTTTGTATTTCTCTATAATTTTTTTTAGAACAGTTTCTTTTGAACGGCACTACTATATAACAGTTGTATTTTACAATATCATGTTAAAAAAAAAGTTGCCGTACAGAGTCAAATGATTTTACAGCTTTATAAATCAAGTATACCATGAAATTAAGATAATCATTCAAATGAACAATAATTTTTTGACGGCATTATTTGTAATAGTACTTTTGAGTGCTAGATAATGTTTTGGAACCGAAGCCGTACTGTTTCAAATCACCCCCCGGACCACGGAAAAAGAGGGGGTTGCAACCCTCGATTTTGTCCCCTTGTCGCACAATTTTTGTACGGCGTTGCGGAATAATGGATTAGAAGCTGTATTGAAACAGTATGAAACTGATGCCGTACAGAATCAAATGACCAAATTTACCCTCGAAATTGTCAGAAAATCAAAAGAAAATATCGACTTTGTGGCTCACCATTTTTTTACGGCACTGCGCGCTTTCTTATTATTTTTCATGGATCTATCGATGGTAAAAATGCCGTACATAATCATATGACCAAAATGTACTCACTCTACCTGCACTTTTGAATTCTCACCAGCACCCAGTTGGACAGCTTACAAGTGACGGCATAGTGTTGAATCTTATTATTTTATGCTCTTATATCGTCCTATATACGTCACCTGGTGGTTTATATGACCCACATTTTTTGTACGTGGGCCTGTAGTCTACTATCCCAACATTCCCAACTCTAGAGCTGCCTTTCAGCAGCCAATCAGAGCGCAGCATTGCCGCAGTTCAACGATTCCATTATCAAATTGATATCATTTCAACTATTACGTGCTCTTAGTCTGATCTAATTTTGGAAGTTATTCTGGAAGTGGTGGTGTGCAGTAAAGGTCCAGACATGTCTGGTACTGTCACAGTTAACTTTGCAGACGGAATAGGACAACTGGAAGCACCCTGTATATTTTATGAGCACGGCAATTTGTTTGGGAAGCTTTTCTAGTGACTGTATCTCTTTTGACTTGGTAGTTTTTTTATAGGCAACACAATATTTAAGACTGATATCATCAAACTCCACAATGTAATGCTACTAAGCGTTTCTTGCATTGTAAACTAGGGGTGATTCCCTAAACGAATCCCGTCCGTAAAGTGATGGCTGCGCCGGGAGATAAACTACTGTTTTAAAACATTATAAAACGTTTTACAACATATTATCACGAATTGCTTCATAACCTAACTAGTTGTATGCCATATAACTTCAGCCGTTCGCTGGCAGGCATTATGGTGCTCTCACACAGGTGTTAAAAAACGTTTTATAACGTTATAAAACTTGTTTGTAACATTTTAACACATATTGCGTAACAACATAACAAGTTGTAACACAATGTTATGAAGCGTTAGTGAATATTTATCGTGTTTATAACATTATACAACACTTTATAACGTCAGCGTAGGTGCATGGACTGCGACAGCAAGACACCTGATTCTGTGTATTGTCTATGAAGGAAGAGGTCAAGTTAAGATTTCCATTGACATCACATCACATCACGGAGGATTCGCATTGAGAATAGCACAGTTGAACCTGTAGTGTAAGTTCTTGTAGGTACAAACGTCTCAAATGTCATCGACGTTATTTACACTACACGCCGCATTTCGGTTTAAAAATCGCGCGTTTGACGAATAAATAAATACACGTGATACCTTACTACACCCCGCCCCTCTTGTGATATTTCGTGATTTTTGCCGAACCCCTCCCCCCCTTTTGGAGCCTCACGTGATTAATGGACGGCCCCTTAGTATTCAGGTACTAATCCAACGTACTAATCCTAGGAGACAGATATCCGTTTTAAGACGAAAGTATTATATGGATACGATTATGACTCGATTTTTTACTTCTATCAATCCCAGAATAAATTTGGGTGTTAATAGGTACTTACGAATTAAAAATTGGCGCATTTTTGGAATTAATGGTCGAAGAACACCTTTGAGACGTTTTTTATGACAATAACTTACACTAGAGGCATTTAGTATTTATGGTCGCCTTTATGGGAGTGCCACAGATACAATAATGGCACTACATACTTTGCGCGGTTTCTTTTTCCCATCTGGAGAGGGCTAGAAAACAATTGTTCATGTTAGTCAACACTTTTTCGTTAACAGCAACACCACGCCAACACAGTAAATAAGTAAATGGAGAAACGAAAAGATTGCGGACTGTCTGGGCGCACGTAACAGACGGCCGCTCGTCTCAACGCGGCACTCGCGACTGACGGCACCGCGAGATCCGCTTAGGCGCCTCGTAGAAGCGCGCGTCTGTGTGTGCGTTCGTTTCGACCGTTTTGTTCGTAGTTTCCTTACTGCTTTAGCTTATATATTAACCAACCTGTCAAGCCATAAAATGGCGGAGATAACCTAAAAAAATACAAGATATATCTCACTCCTTCCAACTTATTATTAGGTACGTAAGTTAAAGCAGTTCAAACTGTAGACGAAATTACTGTAACTGTATGAACTCCTGGCCTTACCACGCCTTAATGCGATTCAATTCCGAGCCAAACTTGTATCGCTGCTGTCAGATCCATACTAGAAGTTACAAAAATGACAGCTAAAACGTAAAATTGAAACGGACTCTATTATTTCAAATACGGGAATTGCGGAATTTCAATTCGTAAAATGCAGCACGACTAATTAATTCCTGACTTTCGTATTTCCTACGGACAAAGGCCATAGCATAATCTACTTGACCCAAATCCCTTAACTACGCTTTGTGCAGCACTCGTCAGTCCCTTCATCCATGCTTATTGCTTAGAGCTAGTTAATTACGGAGTACACATAGCCCAGCGGATTAGCAAGTTGAAATGGCAGTGGGCAGGGCACAGCACGGAGGACGGATGACCGATGGGGTCGAAAGGTCCTCGAGTGGAGACCACGTACCGGCAAGCGCAGCGTGGGACGTCCACCCACAAGGTGGACCGATGACCTCATTAAGATCGGAGGATCGCGCTGGATGCAAGCCGCTTCCAACCGGTCTTATTGGAAGTCTAAAGGAGAGGCCTATGTTCAGCAGTGGACTTGTAATGGTTGAGATGATGATGATGATGATGATCACCTGTTCAAGCAACCGCAGTTTCCGCCTCTGCGAGTGCTCTTCGAGCCGGTCCACGTATTCCCGGAGCTCTTCGATCTCCTCTTTCACTTGTTGCACTGTGTCCAGTTCTTGTTTGATTGCGACCATGTCTCGTTTTACCTGGTATAAAAGCACATTGGGTTTTACTCGGCTGGTTTTGCTAGTATTCCCATAGTAGGACCATTTTTTTAAACAATCGATGGACGTATGAGAGTGGTAGGAGCGGGTGGTAGGACCTTGTGCAAGGTCCGTCCGGATCGCTACCACCATCTTACTCGCTAATCCTGCCGCTAAGTAGCGGTGCTTGCACTGCTGTGTTCCGGTGTGGAGAGTAAGACAGCCGGGGAAATTACGGGCACAAGAGGCATTTCATCTTAGTCCTCTAGGTTGGCAACGCATCTGCAATCCCTCCGTGGTTGCGGGTGTCTATGGGCAGTGGTGATCACTTACCATCAGGTGACCCACTTGCTCGTTTGCCTTCCTATTCATATAAAAAAAAAAAAAAAAAAATTCTTAGTGTAAGGTCTGATAGACGCGCCGCACTGACTAGTAGAGACTCTAGACTAGACTATAGACCAGGGGTGGCCAACTTTATTAGACCCAAGATCTCCTGTTTACTAACGAAACCTTATGCGATCTACCAAGTACATACTTCATGAAACCTTAAATCAGCAGTTGGTGATTACGTTGCGCAGTCTGGTCCACGTATTTATATTTTTTGCCTTGCCACGATCGACTGGACTAACAGTCGCGATCGACCTGTTGGCCACCCCTGCTATAGACTAATATAATTTGGAGAGATTAGATCGTTTCCCCAAACTTGTTAATTCCGCGTAGCAATATTTCCATTCGCATTTTTCCCCACTCGAATTTCTAATCATTCACCTTTTTTTATCATTCGCTTGCATTCCTATTGTCAAACAGCCTAACCGACATTTCGCACAATGTTTTAATTTCTTACGCGATATTTTTCCCATACCAAAAGTTTCCCTGTCGTTAATTTTTGCAATATTCTAATTTCTTACGCGACATTGTTCCCATATTTAAAAATTTGGTATGGTAATTCGGGATGCATCGATACGTCTTTTTGCCGACACGATACCGATACCTATATTCGAAAGTATCTATCGTTTTACCGGCTTTGAAATTATAGTCGATTCACTACTAGGTACCTAATCAGGACCCTGGTAAAATTCGCGAATAATCAAAAAAACTGATTGAGTAAATTCGGTATTATAGGAAATCAGGATCCTAGTAAAATTCGCGAATAATAAAAAAACTGATTGAGTAATTATGACTATTGACAATACTTATGAATGATAAAAAAGTCGAATGGGTAGAAATTCGAGTGGGGAAAAATGCGAATGGAAATATTGCTACGCGGAATTAACGAGTTTGGGGAAACGATCTAATCTCTCGCGTTCACCGGCTTTCAATCGATGTCTTCATCGATCGCCTATGCGTCTACGCATGCCAAACATTCACCGCATAGAACAATATCGATATTATAGCAATTTTTTGAACGATCAAAGCAGCCCCAAAATCATTAGTCACCCCGGTTACCGGTAAGGGTAATAAATACCCCTTTTATAAATATAAAATGCATAAAATCTAAAAGTTAACTAAATATACAAAACTTAAAACTAAATAAATATACCTAATTATAAAAAGAAAACACCATCTAAAAGGCCCTCCTGCGGCACAGACCCCAACACACTGGCGGCATTACCTCTCTGTACAGCCAGACAAATTCGCTGGGAGAGGTAAGCGCCAGCTCTGGGGTCTCCTGAGGTCATTAAATGCATTATAATTTCAGTGGATTTTATTTATTGAAATAATGACTGTCTACCAAATTTGCTGCCGCATTCTTTTTGGCAACGGCCTTTCCGAATGCGCGGGTAGTTTAAAAAAAAGACAATCATGTAAAAGGGCTCTTGGCGGCGGTGCATGTTAAACTTTATTTTACATTCTGTTTAAACGACAGCCATAGATTTACTTTTCGGATTTTTCTGTTCTAATTTTCAATTTAATTTCTAACGGGTAAAGACCGCAAAAATAAATACAAGAATCAAGATAATAAATACAAGAATAAAAAATCTACAATAATTGCGTTACGTAATACTTGAACGCCCTCTCAGCTGTTACAGTCAAGAGCATAAATATATCTAGTCTCGACTGTACAGAGCCCGGTCATGAAGATTGCTCCTCGGTCTTTGGAAAGAGAAAATTGGTGACACGTAAGTTAGAGTGAGACAACGCTCTATAGACCGTCCGCTTAAACGAGTCCTCGCCCGCGCGGCACATGGGCGTGGGGTAGGACGACAAAGGGGACCGGGAGAGGTGCGGGCGGGAAAGCGCCCCCGCACCGCGCGGGCGAGAACTCATTTAGAAGGAGAAGACCGATGTGCAATCTTTAAGACCGGGTATTGTATACGTTTCCTTCGTGATTGAACCTACCTCGGACACCTCGCTCTGGCATGACTCCACACTCTTCGTCAACTCCTGGAGTTGCGTCCGTATTTCGCACAGCGCCACCGTGGTCTCGAGTTGGCGGTCGCCCCGCTGCAGTTCGTCCAGCTTCGACGATAGATTCATGCTCATCACGCTCACCTGTCTCTGAAGGCTGAGACCAGAGCTGCCGTCAGCTGATCAGTCAAGGAAGTGGCGCGGGCTTTGCCGCTGCCAATATTGACAATATTGGCGGCGGCAAAACACCGGACACAGGACGCGGGGATGAGGAAATAAACCTTGATTGACGTCTATTCTCCATTTCAATCAATTTTAACACCATTTTATCTAAATTTCCACGCAATTACTCATTGTATGCAAGCTTCACATCCACCGGAGTGTTGAAGGATCGTACTTGTTATCTCATGACATTTTATAACAATTAAATAGGTACTATAATTAAATGACTATTGTATTTAAATTTTACATGAACTCTGGGGGACTTGTTTGCTTACAAAAGCGTTAAAATGGATTAGAAATTGGAAGAGACTATAGTTACACAATTACGGCCTTGTTTATTGAATCTTTGCCTTTAAGCATTTATTTAGAGTTGCTGGTAGTTTCACTGGAAAAAACAATTCAACGCTTGTGTTGGCGGTAGAACAAAATTGGTTGAGGAACTTTAAATAATTCAGAAGGCATTCTATTTGACAATTTCCTCATCCCCGTTCAGGGAATATTGCCGACAATATTAGTTATATTGGCGGTGGCAAAAATTTTAAAATATTGGGCATTGCTTCAGCTAAAACTCAGGAGATGTAGCAATATTTCTAAATACAATCACAGTGCAATTTAGTATTTCATTAAGCTTCAGCTTTGCTTTATTAATTTCTTCAATAGTCGCTCTGTTTGTTAGTAAAGTTTACTACTTGTTTATAGTTCGGAAAACCGGGAACGAAGGCAAGTTTCCCTGTTACAGGGTACTGTTTGTAGGTTGTCTAATATTGAACTATTGGATATTGGATAAATTGCAAAGTACATAAGAAATATGGAGCGGGGAATAGGAGGGGTTAACAATATTGCACGCGGCAAAATGTTTAAAAACAATATTACAAATATTGGTATAGGAAGTAAAACTAACGAGGCAATTTACTGCGATTCTTGATCATTTGTTTGATACTCGAGTTTACCAGTCGACCGAATGAAAACACCCCTGCATACAGGCTGATTAGGGGGCACGGGGGCGCGTGCCCCCCCCCCTCCCGACGGTACTTTTGTGTACTGTGGACAGTACATACCTACTTCAAGTTTATTCCTATTTTTGACGTTTTTTTGCCTACAAAGATTCTTCATTTAATTTTTTGATTCATTCAGGCCCCTAGACGTGGTATGGAAACTTAAACTTCACTACATAGTATAAACTATATAATAAACTTCCTGATGACATAAAATCATTACAAAACCAAAAATTTGAGAATAAATTATTTAATTGGTTGATTTGTGCTTTTAATCAGTTAATGAATTTTTAATATTTTAAATTATTGAATTATTAAATTATTGCATTATTAAATGATTGAATTATTAAACTATTAAATTATTGAATTCTTAAACTATTGAATTATTAAATTATCGTGCTGTAGTCATATTGTTGTAAATACATATCTATTATATCGCTACCTCGGGGCTCAATTGTCGTATAAGCCAAAAGTCGATTTTTCAGGAGAGCCAAAAAACTAAAACGAAAAACAAAAAAAAATTGTAACTCTTTTGTTTTAACTGTTATAAAGAAGCTTCGTAGGATGAAAGTTCTTAAAATTATGAGTAGAATAATATGAATTCATAATATTTAAGATAGAACCCATAACAAAGAAAATATATGGCTTATACGCTTCTTAAAAGCAAACAGAATGACGTTTATGACCCAAAATAATAGTTGCTGTACATGCTACTTAGGGCGTATAAGTCAGCTATTACGATTTTTGAAAAAATCAAAGGTATTAGTCACCGGTTTTCTTTTTTTGGTTAGGTACTTTACTGTAAAAAAATAAATCATGTATATACACCCCAAACTACTTTACAGCGATAATGATGATAAGGTAGGTATAAACCAAATCAGTTTGAGAATCGTATTTAACTTTCAAAGTCCATTCATATTTAAAAGGTTTGAGGGTTTGGTAAGTAACAAAAAATTCGTATAGAAAAAATATATATTGCTGAAGGTAAAACATCAATGCCAACGAAAAAAAAACACAAATTACGTTGTTATTATTAAAAAGATTGTTCAAGTACCACATAAAACGATAAAAATGAAAAGTAGCAACAAGAATATAGCATTTAATACTTCTAATCTCTTTCAATTAAAAAGAATCTTTTTTATAAAAGTTGTGTTTAACGCCGTTTTTACTCCAAATTTATTTTTTGTTGGCGTTTATTGCCATGAAATGAAACGCTACTGCAGGCCGTACACCAAACTTTATTCTGTTATTGGAAATAATTCAGGTCGTATTCACCAAATTGGTTTAGTGGTGGCTTATACATCCTAAAAATGAAACGTAATGGCAGGTTGTATAATAAACTTTGTTCAATTTTCAGAAATCGTTAAGGTCGTATACGCCAAGTTTGATAAGCAATGTCCTTTATGCCAATTATAAATCTTGATTTAGGATCAATAATACCTTTGCCTTTTTCACACTCTGAGTAGCTGGCTTTTATAGCTCGTTTTTTTTAAATTTCCTGTTTAGAGTTACAGAAAATGGAGGTTGTATTCGATATTTTTTTGGGATTTGGAGAATTTTAAATACACAGATCGATAGAGAAAAAAAAACTGAGCAAGACTGCATTCAAATCTCATTTTCGTCAAAATGGCTTATACGACAATTGAGCCCCGAGGTAGCGATATTGTAATAAATAATGCTAATGCTAATAATAATATCGTTGTAATTATGTTAAGGTAACCTTAATTCGGTTCTTTGTTATATTGACTACTAACTGAATGTAAGAATAATATTTCTACGCCCATGCCGGCAGGATATGCTGAACACATGTAATAATTTACAATCATACCATATTCGGAGAAATTTTTCTATTCTATTCTATTCTTAATTTGTTAACTATTCAAAAATCCTGAAATAAATTTAACGGGCTTTAAAACCCGTAGGCTTATTACCTAGCTCGCTCGCAATCGCCATCGTGTTCATTTTGACAGTTCTTGTATGAACGTGACAGCTAGCTGATTCCGATGCCAATTGTCAGCTCATACATGAACTGTCAAAATGAACACGATGGCGATTGCTAGCGAGTTAGGTAATAAGCCTGCCGGTCACGGAACCCTGACATATCAATGACGTGGCTGATAGCTAGTTGTAACGGTTGCATAACTTCGACGTTGAGACACGAGCGCGATATAGTTCGTCCATATTTGATGAAGAAATTGATGCCTGCCAAGAAGGTACAGTCAGCCAAGAAAATGATTTACTATTTAATTTTCCGGGGCGGGTAACTACGATTAGTGGCGTACCTAGGTAGCCAAGGGCCCTGTACAAATAAAAAATGGGGCCCCACTACTATCTAAACTGGTTACGTTTTAACAATAATAGATCGATCGAGATTTTCTGGTAAGGATTCGAGGGCCTTCTGAGCTTGAGGGCCCCGGGGCACTGCCCCGCCTAGTCCATTGGTAGCTACGCCACTGACTACGATCAAAAATTGTACATCTATTATCAATTATGAATATTAAGAGGCCTCCCGTGACCAGAGCTGGCCAATATTTCGCTCAGCGAATAAGCATTGCCATACAACGTGGCAATGCTGCCAGCCTTCTGGGCATCCCCATTGGCGGCGATTTGGGTTTTTTTTATCTTTAATTTAACAATAGTTTTAGCTAGGTTTAAGTTATTTTTAAGTATTGACTGTTTTTTATTGTTTTCTTTCTCTTTTTCATTAAACCAAGTTAATATTGTACCTATTTTAATTAGCTTTGTAATTGTTTCTTTAAATAACATTTTTATTTTTCATAATTATTATTGTTTACAATGACATAAATATTGCCATGTCGTATGTGTATTAAACTTGGTTAGGAAGGTATATTGTTAAGCTTATGGATTTCCGTTTTCATTTGTTATTTTATTTTTTCTTTTACTGTTTAGTTGCAGGCTAGCGACGTTGAAGTTCCTAAAATGTTCCCATAGTGAGCCTGTGTGAACGGAAGCGATACATGCCCTCGGTGCCCAGTGGCGTAGCTAGCTAACCGGGGGGCCCTGGTGCAAATAAAAAAATGGGGCCCCACTACTATCTAAACTGGTTACGTTTTGATAATAATAGTTCGATCTAGATTTTCTGGTAAGGATTCGAGGGCCCTCTGAGCTTGAGGGCCCCGGGACAATGCCCCGCCTAGTCCCTAGGCTACGCCACTGTCGGTACCGCTCTGCTTTCAGAGCAGGACATGAGTGCGTGAGAGCCAACAAGCCGAGGACATGCTTGGTCTATTAAAAAAATCGAAAGGTTTCTCTTCTCTCTCACTCTTCAACCCGTCACTTTCATGTCGACTTGATCTCTATGCTTACTCGGGATTCAAAATCAACACTCGCACCAAAATTCAACTTTGCTCTCGTTGCACAAATAACTATTTTATCATTTTTCATTTTAATTTTATTTTAATTTTTCGTAATTTTATTTTTTCTTTTTCTATGTTATTATTTATATCGTTAAGTTAGAAAAAAACACAAATTTGTTGGCATTTCACTTTTTGCGTCATTTCATTATCTTGTTTTTATTCTCAGATTATTTTTAACTTGACGTTTATTTCTGGTTTTTTATAATTTAATTCTTATTTTTTTCATAACCATTTCGTCGGATTTAAGTGTCTTATCACGTTAGTATTTTATTTTTAATTTACGAGATTTTGTGATTCCTTTATGTTTTGTCATAAAATATACATATAATGTAAATGGTAAATTGAAATGAATTAATCTAAACGAATTTAAAAATGGAGAAAAGGCTGAAACTATTTTAGGTGAGATTTATTTATCCGTAGGTACTTTAAAAAATATTTACTAACTAGTTTTTGTATCTGTATCAAATCATAAATAAATATTATGCTACGGCTTTCTGCAGAGGTGGCAGGTTCCTTGAATTAGTAAAGCAAAAAAAAGGAAGCAAGAAAGAAAAAAAAACTTTATTTCCTTATCCAAAGGGAAAAAGCTGCCAGCATCCGCGGTACCGTGCAGCGGGGTCTCTTCTTTTTTTAATAATTTCATTTATTTTTAGGGTTTTTTGCTTTTTGATTTTTTTTTTATTTAATTTTTTATTGATGTTAATTGATATGCAAAAGGTTTTACAAAAGCAGTATTTGTTACTTATTTTACATTTGTTTAATTCAAGTTTAGTTTCTTCGAAATCTGATTGGATTACGTTTTCTGGAACCGAGTCACAATTCACTTAAGTATGTACCTAATATAGCACAGACACGAAATTGTAAATCGAAAAATTAAAAAATAAGAAAAAATCTGACCGTAGAAATAGAGGATAATGCGGCAAAGAACATGATGCGATAGGAGAAAACGCTGGCACGCCTATAGGCTGGTCTCCCATCACGAAAAAAAAACTTGGGCCGAGACCCAGTAATGAAAATTTTAAATTTTAGATCCTGTCCCACTGGCGGCTGAGTGCTGACTGTAGCAGGTGCAACGGTAAAATGACTGTATTCATGCAACTAGATCAATAGTTTGTAATACCGTGTAAGAATAGATTTAATTTGCGCGAAAGCACAGAACAAAGAAAACATAGAAGTGCGATAGGTAAGTCAATTTCGCTTGGAAAACCGGGTGTCACCAAACTGGGTAGATATAAAGTTTAATATGTATTATGGGTCAAAATATATAATGCTATTTTCTGTGAAACTGTTAGCTAGATGAGCTTCTTTGATAGTGTAATCTACACATTGGGTGTGAATTTGCCACTAGGGGAGCTAGTGTCGCGTGAGCTCCAATAACATTCACTTTTCACTGGTTTTGGCGGGTTTTGTGAGATAAATTTTGTGTGAAAGACTGTGTGAAAAGTGAAATTATGAAATTATCCTTCGTGAAATTATCGCAAAAATGGATTATTTGGCGATTAATGTGAACGCATTGAAAGCAACTGTAATGTGTATGTTAATATAACGATTTTTGTTTACGTGTACTGGTAAAACAATGTATTGTTATTTAATGCTTTATTGCATTCCAATTTTCCAAGCCAAAACCAGTTAAGTGTCAAGGAAAACCCGACTGCGTTATATAAATCGCATTTTTCTCACAACATGCCCAAATATTAAAATGTTCACTAGGATGTCTAGATATTGAGATAAACTAAAGAACAAACATAATTGGAATGACTAATACACGCGTTTGTTGGTAAAAAAAAACTCACGAACATTAAAATTGAATTATCTCGAAATGACTTTTTTGCAGATAACTGGTATTTGCAGTAATAGGACAATACAATAGTTTTGCGATGCTATATGAACTCCGCTGAGTGGGATTTGAGTTTATGTGATCGCGATGACAGCAGAACATTCGAGAAAATCGAATTTAGGGCCAAATTTTTTAAAGCACACTCGAAAGTACCACTGGAAAATTATAAATCAGCTTATATCTCCAAAACTGAGCTCTAATCAAAGTTTTGACTAGTTCACACGATTAATGAGAGCTGTTGATTGTCTATGCTACTCGTATTTCAAATTAGACACAATTTTTCACTACTTTCGAATGGTATCTATTTTCCTCAGATCAGAGAGTATTTTCACACGTGCTTTCACAAATCGGCCCCCTGGTAATCATTCAGCTACTCCAACTGACTCAAATTAATTATCAGAATATTTCCATTTACATTCGTATTCTCATTTCACCGATAGCCATGTTTGATACGTTTTAGTTAGTATAATTAAGGTTAAGGGCCTGTTTCACAACTCTGTAAATTTCGGGTTGTCGGAATCAGTTATCTATGATTCCGTCTCTATTTCTTACTACGAAACAGACAGAGACGACGTCATAGATAACCGACGCTTAAGGTAACCGGAACTTTTCAGAGAGTGGTGAAATAAAAATCAAACTCTATATTAACGTGCGAGTGCAAGTTCACATGCCACATCTAGTCTTTCTATTTTCTATGCCTAAAACAAATGATACGTTACTGTAGCAAATTCCATATATGATAATTATCGTGCATGTCGTATTTAATAGTTTCCTTGTGAATTCTAAATGCAAGGGGCTTTCATACTGGGAACTTGAAACCTTGACTCAAAAACTCATGTACAAAACGTTTTATTACTTTAATAACAGGTCATTTATGTTACAGACACTTGGTAATAACTTCCATTTGGTCTGGTGGCCAAAAACATAGAATGTACCAGTTGCGTCTCGTCCCGCGCGGATGGGAAAAGCGCGAGGGAATGGGCGAAAATCTTAGGAATCATGGCGATTGATCACCCTTTCCACCTATTCGCCTCCAACATGGCCTTTAGGTCAATCTAGCTCTGTCTACCCCGTAAGGGATATAGACGTAATTTGTGTATGTATGTATGTTTTTCAAATAAAAAGAATAATACTCGGATAGTCAGGAGGTCCCTCTCTCTGTCGCCTGACCACCGGTAGCTTAGGCCTCGCCTCGCTGCCGGCGGCACCCTAGGTTAGGTTTTTATAATGTTTTTATATTTTGTATTAATATTGTTTTATTACTTTTTTAAATGAATATTGTAAAAACCTAACTTGTAACAAAATAAATATACTTACAGAATAATAATAATATACCTATATCTATAAATACGTCTTTCCCTCACAGGGTAGACAGAGAGCCTAAGGTAACAAGACCTAAATACCACGTTTAGCATGATTGTGGGCGTATGGGTCGAAAGGGAGATCAAAACATTAATGGGTTGCTAGCCGCATCGCCTATAACATAATTCCTAAGACTTTCCATTTCCTCGATGGGCTTTTGCTATCTGCGCGGGAAGAGAAGCAACTGGTAAACTCTCTTTTTCTTTACTCCCAAACTAGCATGGAATATTTTACTTTTTCAAAAATCACACTTGTGTTTTAAGGACCCTCATTATGTAACGGTTGCACAAATACTATATTATAGGTTGATAAAGATCCCTAAGATTTTCGCCCAAACCCTCGATGGGCTTACCATCTCCGCGGGACAGAAGCAACTGGTACATTCTATGTTTTTCCTTTGCTCCCAAACCAGCATGGAAGAATAGTTTTGGTAGATAATAATACTATTAAAGTGTATATATAAAAAGAAACCTCTGGTTATTTTTTAAATATATATTATTCAACGCCTACAAGTACCATTTATGAGTGGTATTAGTACAATTTAACAGAAAATGGAACAAATAACGAATTATTATGCAGAGTGGGCGGACAGGAGTTGTGTGAATCATGGCGGGTAGCGCCACGTCAGACCGTCTACCTGCCAGCCCCCTTTGAAAGAGGTTGCTTCCACTAATACCAATAAAGTATACATATTTATAATCCTGAATAAACGGGCTACCCACACATATTTTTTCATAGAGTTTGCTTTAGCAGTTTTTGTGTTATCCAAAGTTTTTGAAAAAAAAAAACCATACATACATACATAAATCACGTCTTTATCCCTTACGGGGTAGACAGAGCCTAAGGTAACAAGACCTTAAGGCCACGTTTAGCAGACGTATAGGTGTAAAGGGAAATCAAAATAGTGATGGGTTGCTAGCATCGCCTATAACATGATTCCTAAGACTTTCGCCCATTCCCTCGATGGGCTTTTACCATCTGCGCGGGAAGAGAAGCAACTGGTAAATTCTAAGTTTTTCTTTACCAGACTAGCATGGAAGAAATCTTATTTTACTTTTTCAAAAATCACACTTGTGTTATAATGACCCTCATTATGTAACGGTTGCATAAATACTATATTATAGGTTGATAAAATTAAAACGGCAAGTCAAGGTGAAAACTAAACGAGTTGGCTAGAGTCAAAGAGAATTAATGAGTTGGTGTATTAGAGACCACTTAGCGGGAATAACAAATGTTTTAATTATCCTCGTCTGCTTCTAGTTTAGCCATACGAGGTTTCTTATAAGTTTTTTGAGTTAGTTACATTTTGTCGATGTTTATAATTATAGTGTACGCCGTCAAAAGGGTAACTTAATTTTGAATGCAAAACTACGATGAAAAATAGGGCCTATGACGTCTTAATGGGCCATACTCGTGACTCTTTCAAGTCGATGGCCGAGGAGTGCGCGTTTTGCTTGAGTCTAACGTTTTTATCAATGTCTCAAATAGCTTTCGGTGACAGATGACAGATGACAGGCCTTACTAGCAGAGATAGCGCTGACGCTGACTTAACAAAAAGCTTTTCAATTTAACAAAAACTAAATAGACAACCCTAACGCTCTATTGGAGCCTAGGCATTTGTTAAAAATATAAGCCTGTTTCCATACTGCTCTATTTATTTACTGTGCTAATGCTCTATTGGAGCGTAGGTATTTATTTCAAAAACTAAGCCTAGTTTCCTTACTGTTCTATTTGTATACTGTGGCATCAGTTTGTCGCTGCATCTAGTCGAGGGAGGACATGCGTGCCGCTAGCAAGAAATTTTGGATTTACGCGCACAGAAAGTGCTTTGCCACAGTCATTACTTTCCAGCGTTTTATGCAGTAAGTACTATTTTTTTTTATACCTCCACTGAACTTAATTTTTTTGTGGTTTTGACTAGTAGAGACTTTATACATCTCTACTATAGACTAATATAATTTAAGGCTCGGGGACCTTATACAACCCTTTTATAAATGTATTTTATATTGAAAAAATGACTTTCTGCCAAGTTTCTTGCGGCGCATTCTTGACAATGATGGTCTTTCCGAATGCGCTGTTAGTTTCAAAAATACATGTAAAAGAGCCCTTGGCGGCCAATTTGCAAAAATAAATTTTCATTTTTCATTTCATTTCGTTGTACCTAAGATAGCTGGAACTTAACAGAGAAATACAAACAGCAAAGCTATTCGGTAAGCAGGATAGATACGGCGCGAGCGTGCGTAGGTGCTTACCTGATTATATTGCCGTGTGTACAAAATTAGTTAAACCCATCTGTGATTCTAGTCTCTTAACGTACCTATTTGACAGTTGCCGTGTTTCAAATGAACATGAATGAATAATAGATTGTACATCGAGGGGATAAAGCACTATTGTGTTACGGGCGCGATATTGAATCCTGAGCGCAGCAAAGGACTCTAGATTTAACTCCCAAGCGTAGCGAGGGAATTAATATTGAGTCCTGAGTGGAACGAAGCATTTAAGCGCACCCAAGACATAAACAGTTTTTTCTCAGAGGAGTATGCTCTACTTTTCTCACCATTTGCGAGACAATAAAAACCAAGGTAACTAGAAAAAGAATTTAATTAAAACAACAGTAAAACAAAATTAGAAGTAAAAATTATGTTTGAGACATTAGTCCAGTTGTGTAATGATACACCAATATTTTAATTTGGAGTCTTAGCTGCTCTACGCGTATAATATTACAGCGTCAGCAAACACTGGCCACTTTTGTTTTATTTGAAACTTGTTTCATTCGTTCGAAAATTGAACGCCGCTTGCCGTAGCATGGCCATCTCGATTTTCGGAACCGTGCGATTTTTACAAAATTGGACTTTAAAAGTATAGTAATAAGAACTATGAAAAGTGAGAATCATATTACTAACCTACGGGTTATAATGAATTTCAGTACAATATTACTACCCGGTGAAAACCAAAGGCTATAATGACTTACTTTGAGTAAAGTTTACATGATATATAATTAGCCATTGTCGAGCAGGTGGTGTAAAAAGTACATTATTGGGGATAAGAGCTAGTATTGGACAGAGACGCTCGATGCGGCTGTTGCACTCGCACTCGTTCATTATTTTTCATTCATGTTTACTCAGAACACGGCAACTGTCGAACCCATTAAGAAACTAGAAGTACTGTAGTTTTATGACAAGCTATACAACTTTCAAACGCCATTATAAGCTCTACAAAAGCACCAGCCACTTCTAACTTCTAACAGTAGTTAGAGCAGAACAGCGATACTTCAGTCTCTCATTAAGTAACTGGGTTAAATTCACGCTTCCCGATTTCATATTAACTTGTTTTTTAGTGAGTGAGGATGGTTCTTTTGAAAGGCAGTCTACCAAGAACAGTTGCCTCTAAAGTTTAGATAGAGAACGTCGCGAAAACGTTAGCGTAACGTTTTATTTTTAATTACTATTACATTTATACGGATAATACAGATTGTACTCCGAGGTGTCCCATAAAGCCATATTTTATAGATAATCACTTTAATTTGAAACATTCTACAATGACTTTTAACGGTTTGAATGGCATGTCACTTAGTTTTCAAGGATCGAAAGGATCGAAATAAATGTGATCACTTACTTATGACACGTTATGTGTTCATTTACTTCTAATAAACTACAAGAGTCAGTAACGTTTGACTTAATTTAACGTGTATATTATTTTGGGAGCCTAATTCATCAGTTTCTTTTGTTCTACTGTACCTACGGCGTGATGTACAAGATCTTTCAGAATCATTCTAGAATATTATAGAAGATGCTTGGGCTGGTTTGAATTCTTAGCCCTGTAAATACTTTTCAGGAT
Source organism: Pandemis cinnamomeana (assembly GCA_932294345.1). NCBI lineage: Eukaryota > Metazoa > Arthropoda > Insecta > Lepidoptera > Tortricidae > Pandemis > Pandemis cinnamomeana. The sequence goes on along the minus strand of OW028702.1, from coordinate 33,461,231 downwards.
TTTTGAATCATAGTTGACCAAATTTTCGATTGATCTATGTACAAAGTGGACCGCGTTATCAGGACTAAATGAATAAAAAGTAACGAAATATCTTCGTAAATACCCAAGAGGTTACCATTGAGGCATTGACGAGTAAATTGGTTAATTTCATTTTTAATTTTATGTTTTTTCTAACCTAAAGTTACATGTTGTCATTTCACTTCACTTCCTTTCCTTCTATTTTTCTATTGTCTGTGATGTGGTTGTCTATGCTTATTTTGTTTTTTTTCCTTTTTAAAGACAAAGGGCTTTGTGCCCGGGCAACCACATCCAATTATATTATATTATGTTTAATGTTTAGTGTCTATTTCTCACCGTTTTATTTAATGTAATCACCCTACGGTCCCAACGGAAGACCAGCGCTGGCTGTAAGGCCAGCAAATGCTGAGTTGGGACCATTTTGTGATAATTTATTTTATTTGATGTTTTGTGATTGTCATAAATGAACTTTTTTCTTTCTTTTCTTTCTTGACGCGATTCAATTCCGATTCACTTTAGCTCCGTCCGCTGTTGGATCCATACTAAAAATAGCAGCTAAAACCTATTACCTAACTGGGTCGCAATCGCCGTCGTGTTTTGACAGTTCACGTATGGGCTGACACAACGGAATCGTCCAGCTGTCACATTCATACAACTGTCAAAATGAACACGATGGCGATTGCGAAGGGTTAGGTAATAAGCTTACTGAACTGAGACGGAATTGAGTCGCATTAAGACGTCACGGTGACGCCCCTTGTATACTTTTGATAGATGATTTTTCGATTTTCAGATTTGGTGCTGTGCGAGCCCTTCGATGGACATTCTATGCTGTACTATGGCGTGCGAAGGATGTAACCAGGGTAGACAGTATAATTTTCTGCGTCATTGCACCGCAGCCATTTTGTTTATGGTGGCAAATTATGCATCCGTCCGTCGCGGATACCGGGGGTATGGGCTCTCCTGCGACGGCAGGCATACCCTCAAAAAACCACACGCGCTTCCTATACGGTCGTATGTTAGGCGTCACGGGAGCTATCTTACCGTAGGCTAGCCTACCAAGAACTAAACTTTTTGTGGGGCTTTTCGCGAGGCGCGTATGGTGCAAGAAGGAAATATAAAATCGGTTGTGTGCCGCTGCCTACCCTGCCTACCCCACGCCACTGATGTAAAATTCACGTACCTAAGTAGGAGCTCCCTAAGAGTGGCCTCGTCTTCCTCCGACGGCGCATATCTGGTCAGCTTGGCGTCGCCCTCTCGGGCCACATGATCAGGTACCACTGGGACAAAAAGAACGATTATTTTATTTTCATTACATACATACATACATACCGTCACGCCTCTTTCCCACAGAGGTAGGCTACTACTTTGTTCCACTTGCTACGATCCTGACATACTTCTTTCGCTTCATCCACATTCATCAATCTCTTCATACATGCTCGTCGGTTTCGGGTACTCCTGACCTGACCTTTTTCCAAAACGTCTCCTATTTGGCCTCGGAACGTCCGTCTAGGCCTTCCCCTCCCAACGTTACCATTCACACTCCCCATATAGATCTGTTTAGTTGTTTATTTTCAATAGTGCTCAAAAAGTGCCCTTTTTTTAGCTGTTTTGCGTACGAAAAGTTCGTTTTTGCGCACTAGTGCGATTCGCTTTTTTTTTAATTTGTACTTGTTCCAATTCACTACTTACTGAGTTATTATAATGTTAGTTTGTGCCAAGTCGTAATAAAACTAAAAATATCAAAAATTATAAATATTAATGTAAATATATCAAAATATTGAGATTTTCTATTTTATTACTAGCCTCTACATGTCTACATTATTATTTTTAAATATTGAATTTCTTAAAACAGTTCTTATTGAGGTGTCTGAATGGAACGGAATAGCGTGGGAATAGCTGCCGAAACGCCTGTCAAACTAGAGGCGTTTTTCCAACTGCAAGCATGGCTTTTAAGGTTCTAAAGGCAACAGTGGTTTTTGTGTTTAGGTATACAGTTTATATAATATTTCTATCCACAAATAATCGAACATAATGATACTAAGGTAATAATACGAAGTGTTATATATTTTAAAATTGTTACCTTCTTATAAAAAAATGTATTTGAGAAAAAATCTTTGAGTTGGCTGAATAGCAAAAACCATTGCCTTATGAAATATAAAAACTAAAAAAACGCCTTTAATTTGTCAAAAATTATCACTGCTAAAGGTAGAGCTTACTTTATTGTGTTTTTTTTTTTCGCAACTGTATTAAAAAACGTCGTTCGATACACGCGCGGAATTCATTCGTCACTCGACCCGAGTCTTATTCTTTACAAATATCTTAATAAATTAAATGATCACTTACATCACTACATAGTATAAATACATAGATAAATAACGTCCTTATCCCTTGTGGGATAGACAGAGCCTTAGGCAAAAAGAAGTTTAGCTTGATTGCGGGCGTATAGGTGGAAAGGGGAATCAAAATAATGACGGGTTGCTAGCATCGCCTGAGATTTTCGCCCATCCCCTCGATGGGCTTTACCATCTGCGCGGGAAAACAAGCAACCGGTATATACTATGCTATTTATTTGCCCCCAGACTAGCTTGGAAGGAAAATAAAAGAATAGAAACATCGTAAAGGAGATGACAAAAAGTGAAAGTAATATCGGTGAAGAAACTCGGAAAATATAAGAGCTTTAAACTATTAATGACGTCACGTTATATGTCACACCCACTCCATATTATAAATCTGTTTTTATAGAAAAAAATAGAGACAATAGCATATATGTCGGTTATATTTATAGTTCGATGTAGTTTATTGAAAAAGAAAAAGAAAACAATAAAAAACAGTCAACACTTAAAAATAACTTAAACCTAGCTAAAACTATTATTAAATTAAACATAAAAAAATCTCCCAAATCGCCGCCAATGGGGATGCCCAGAAGGCTGGCAGCATTGCCACGTTGTATGGCAATGCTTATTTGCTGAGCGAAATATTGGCCAGCCCTCTGGTCGCGGGAGGCCTCTTGGCGCGCCGAGATATCTTTATACACACGGCGCGCGCTTGGCCCCCATGGCCCCAGAGTTTCGACTCCAAACGCCTCAAATAGATATATAAAATTTTTTTTTTTTTAGTTTATTAGATAAATGAGATGTAAGCCGTGAAAAAATCTCAAATATGTATGTATGTATGTATAACTCTTTATTGTACATAAAACACAAGAAAAAGATGAATACAGGATAACACACATGCACAAAGTTCCTTATTGTGGAAAAAAAATCTATTTCTTCCGACTATATCCGCGGTATCGGCTTGCCATCAAGCGAACCGTACGCTTGTTTGCCACCGACTCGGTATAAAAAAAACTTTCTAAAAAGCCGTGGTAGCCCAGTGGTTTAGCCCTCTCATTGTGTGAGGAGGCCTGTGCCCAGCAGCGGGACGTATATAGGCTGGAGATGATAATGATTTTGAATAGCTAACTAGTTTAGAGTACCGAATCAAAACACTAGACTTGTGGACTAAATACCGGAAAAGTGCAAGTCGAATTCGCGCACTGAGTTTTCCGTACAAATTCTAAGTCCAGCAAGCGTCAAATTTGCGTTAAAGCGGCCATCTCAACAAATCCAGAGCTGTTATCTCTATTTCCATTTATTTTAAACATAACGTTAGTATAAAAGAATGGCAGTAATTTACAAACACACTTAAAACATTATTAAATAATGTCTAATCACTTTCCTTGAACCCTTCAATAACCCGAATATTAATTAAAATAATACACACCTAGTTGCTGCAAAGGCAAATCTTTGGCTTCCATATTTATTTGGTATGTCCCGCGACGGGGGGCGCAACTAACGACCTATGCAGCGAGCGCGTGCGGTGCACCAGGCGACTACAAGCTCACTGGCACTTGCACAGCATCCCCCTCCCCTCCCGAAAGGAATATCTAGGCCAGCAATATGAAGCTAAATCAAAGCTTAAAATTATCAATTTTAATGACGCACGGGGTAAAGCTTTAAGGCTTAAGATATTGGAAAAACGGGGAGTTGCTGCTTTGAAGATTATCTCCAGGTTGTTTCGGTTGTTAAGGAGAGTTATTTTAAAATTGATCTCGTAATTAGGATATCGGCTCTGAAAAATATGTTTTCACGGTTTTTTTATAGTTAACGCCATTTTGATAGGTGTGTCTAATTGCAGATTTTGCGAGAGGTAAGAGCGGCGATGTTTAGCTTGATTTATTTGATAATTTTAAGAAGTAACTGTACCTAATTATAATTTCGAACAGCATTAGTGTTATAAGATGTATGTTACAAAGTGGACACAAGATTTGAATTTGCCGCCATTTTTGCATTTTAGTGCTGGCAACCCCAAAAAATCTGTTTGACAGTTGAGCGTAAAAAGGCTTGTAAAAATGACGGGTACAAGAACAACGCGTTTTCATTATTGTACCTACAATATTTCAAAAGTTACGAAAGTTTGACGGGTGCAGTTCGAAAATTTCGTGCAAAACATGGTCGGACTATTTAACTTCCTCAACTGCGAGAAGTATGAAGTGGACCAATTCATGATGGTCCTTTCACTGGTCGTCCAAGAACAAGCAGTCAGAATGTCCCACCAATATTCCCACCATATATTTTGGACGAAATTTTTGCCAAACTTTCATTGCTTTTGAAATATTGTTCGATAAGGAAACGCGTTGTTCTTTTCGGTTGCCAGCACTAAAGTGCAAAAATGGCGGCAAATTTAACGTTACAATCTTTTATTTCGAACGACAAGGTTCTAAATGTGCTCTACATTTTACTGGGCCTAGTCTGTACTAGTTGAGTTCGTCTGTACGAACTCAATGTTTTAGGGTACGGTCAAGTGCAAAAATAAGTATCGATAGGAACTTCTCAAAAATATGTCCCACGACCTTATTACGCTGGCGTAAGAGCGTATGGTACTTATTTTTGAAACTTTGTCTAGATACATATTATTATTTCCAATCATTCATCGTTATAATGTAATTAAAATGCAGAGCAAAGTGAAATGTGATAATAAAACTAATTAAGTAACATAATGTTATTCGATAATAAATGCCGATTATAATGAACCTAGCTTCTGCCCGCGACTTCGACTGCGTAGAATCATTACATAGTATAAAATAAAGTCGCTTTCTCTGTCCCTATGTCCCTATGTCCCTATATATGCTTATATCTTCAAAACTACACAACGGATTTTGATGCGGTTTTTATTAATAGATAGAGTGATTCAAGAGGAAGATTTTATGTATAATTCTACGCAGACGAAGTCGCAGGCAGAAGCTAGTTATATATATAAACCTTCCTCTTGAATCATTCTATCTAATAAAAAAAGCGCATCAACGTCCGTTGCGTACTTGCAAAGATTTAAGCATACATTGGGACAGACAGACAGACGATTAAGTTTTATACTATGTAGTGATAAGTACTAAAAATGCACCAAACCGGGCTAAAAACATAAATGTTTTTGTAAATAAATTAAGTACCTACTTTTCAGTCCCTAGGTAAAGGAGCGATCACACCGCTACGTATACGCAACGTGTATGCACCGTCGACATACGCAGTGGTGTGGCACCTTTAAACGGAGCGTTTGAATCCGCTAGAATGGACTGTAATTAACTAATTACAGTTTACTCGTGGATATTTAAATCGTTACCGAGAAGTCTGATGCAAACTAAAACTATCTAGATGTTTCACTGGAACGTGAAAAGCCCTAGGTCTCTCGGATTACTAGAAGTCTAGAACTTTCTGACTTGAAGGAGGCTAGTTTTGCATAAGGGGTGTTATGGAACTTCGTAACCGGAAACAAAAGACAGACGCCTGAAGTCTCGTTTGTTCTGGAATGTTCTGTTAGCTTGACTACGGAGATGGGCATTTCGTAATCAATACCTGATTACACGATTACTTGATTTTACTTTGTAATCCACTACGGATGTCAGATTACTTTATGTAATCAAGCGAAACGGTGAATTACGATCATATATTAAGGAGACAGGCAGGTTTCCAGCGCGTGGCGTCGTGTCATTACTTCTCACGATCCTACGCCATTGATATTAAACATTACTGCCACGAAATAAGGTGTCAATTTGAACGAATATGTTAATGTTATCTGTCTAAGTCGATGTGTTGACACACACAACACATAGACAAAGCAACTCGGACGTTTCTTGAGGAACCTTTGTTAGCGACTGAGAGTCTAGTTGTTTATTGTAAGTCAATGTATCAAAGCTTACTTAACAAGTTGACAGTTTCATTAAAAATCTGGCCAAGTGCGAGTACCTACTTACGCGCTGAGGGCTTGGTACAAATCTTCCGCAAGTGAATATATTTGCCAGTGTTATCAGAGCGCTGCTCTTAAGCAAAATGTGGGCAGAGTGAGGTCATTAATATTGGTTACCTACACAGACAAAAAGGAAACTGTTTCGACTCACTTCATTAGTGCTATTGGATCTACCTTTAAACCGAATTTCATCTGGAAGGACCAATTATCTTTAGGAACATGGCAATTTGGATGGAAATACCTTCTCACACGGCTTTGTTTTTCAATAGAGTTGACTGAGAGGATTGATTTTTTTACAGCTCTAATTGGCTACTACAGATCCACAGGGCACTAACTCGTTTCTCCGTTAATCGTTAATTATCGAAGTTAACAATATGATTAACGGATTAACTATTAAGTTAACTTCAAAAATGTTAACGCTCTTACTAACTTGTGCGTTCTTTCTACCAATATGTTTTTGTTTTTAGGTTAACTTTAACTTGCGTTACCATTTCGAAAATTTTACGCTCTACCGATTATCTAAGTAAACTTTTTAACTAACAAATTAACAATTAACGGAGTTGTAACGGATTAACTATTAAGTTAACTTCAAAAATGTTAATGCTCTCACTAACTTGTGCCTTCTTTCTAATCTACCAACATGTTTTTGTTTTTAGGTTAACTTTAACTTGCGTTACCATTTCGAAAATTTTACGCTCTACCGATTATCTAAGTAAACTTTTTAACTAACAAATTAACAATTAACCAAGTTATATTTTGGATTAACTGTGCCCACCTACTCGTAGACCTAAGTATGTGATATTAATTTCAATATAACTTTAAACCGCTAAGCGTTTGTAAAAAATGGTCTTGACAAAGTTTACAGACTGATGGACAACAAAGTGATCTTCTAAGGATCTTCGTTTTGAGCTACGGAACCCTAAAAACAACGTAAAACGGGATGACTAGGGACCAGATTGAAGTTCAACGTCGATAAAAACAATTTCAGTGCCAAGTTGTTTTTTATAAATAACTAGCGACCCACCCCGGCTTCGCACGGTATATTATGCATGTATTATACATATAAACCTTCCTCTTGAATCAGTACTCTGTCTATTAAAAAAAACCGCATCAAAATCCGTTGCGTACTTTTTAAGAATTAAGCATACATAGGGATATAGGGACAGAGAAAGCGACTTTATTTTATACTATGTAGATAGTGATGATAAATGTTCCGGCGGCATAAATTTCAGTTTAATAATGATTACCTATTTAGTTTCATAGTTTAAACAATAAACACTAAAATATAGGCAAATCCCAGCTCACCCCGCAGTAGGGTCAGGATAGGAACAAATAAAACAAAATTGCGACAAATTACCCGAAAAAGTCGCCTGTCTAAAAATATAACTACACTACTCTTAGAAAGCTGAGCCAAAACTTTCAATTACCTAGCAGTGGCGTGGCTTCAAGTATATCAGAAGGCAAGCCGAAGGCAATTAAACTAGCCTTTTCCTCTAATTCTGCACAATAAGTGCCCAACTGCCTTAAATAAGGGAAGGCGGTGGGAATCGAGTTCTATGGACGCCACGCCACTGGTACCTAGCAAGCGAATACACAAAATTAGTTCTACCCCTTCTCCCCCCGCAATCCCTTCTCACCCCGTATTGCGACCTAAAAATATATTGCAATAAATATAGTGTCTTATTCAGATAGTCTACAAGGCTCGTTTAACAAAATGTATTACAATTTTAATGAGAGAAAAAAGTGTGAATGAATAATATCTTTAACTATCCAGTCTGAGTTTTAATGAGGTGCTTTATTTAGCAATCTAACGTTTCCTTTTCTAAATAAAAGGTCTTCAACGCATTCGAGTCTTCCATGCTGGTCTGAGAGCAAAGAAAATACACAAAACGTACTGGCATCACCTTAACGTCTTAATGCGATTCAAGTTTACGTTTTAGCTGTCAATTTTGACACTTCCAGTATGGATCTGACAGCGAGCGATCCAACTTTGGTTCAGGATGCGAGTCGGGTTACCTCCGCGTCTGGTCAAGAGCTGCGGTTCGTTTTTGGATCCGTCCGGGGGAAGAGCAGTGCTTGGTCCTGCACCCTGGGCATCGGCTAATGATTTCCTGGAAGTTTCTGAGGGATATCAGTGACCGTTGACTAAGAGCCCAACAGTGAGTCTTTGACCATTACCGTACAATGTGGCCGACATTTTGTCACAAGATTTTTAATTATATTTTTGTTACTTGTGGCGGGTGGTAGGGCCTTGTGCAAGGTCCGTCCGGATCGCTACCACCATCTTACTCGCTAATCCTGCCACTAAGTAGCAGTGCTTGCACTGCTGTGTTCCGGTGTGGAGAGTAAGACAGCCGGGGAAATTACGGGCACAAGAGGCATGTCATCTTAATCCTCTAGGTTGGCAACGCATCTGCAAGCCCTCCGGGGTTGCGGGTGTCTATGGGCAGTGGTGATCACTTATCATCAGGTGACCCACTTGCTCGTTTGCCTTCCTATTAATAAAAAAAAAAAATACTTTGACTTTGGCGAAGTTGTCGTCGCTATAACGACTTGATACGCCACAAATAAGAAGAACTTTGGTTCAGAAGATTCGCATTAAGACGTCATGGCAAGGCTCCCGGCAGCTCCTCCCACGCAGATCGTGAAAATATATCGAAATAGGCGAAGATCTTGTTAATCATGTTATAGGCGATGCTAGCAACGCATCACTTTGATTCCTCTTTCCACCTCGCCCACATATGCTACACTTATCCTTGAGGGCTTGTTATCTTATTTAGGCTCTACCCCGTAAGAAATAGAAACGTGATATGTATGTATGTTGAATAAGTGAAGTTTTTTGTCACGGGACAATTTGTCAACTGTTAAATACTGCAAAATAACACCTCACCTCAAGTGACCATGACGTCTTAATGCGATTCACGAACGACTTTACCACGAAAAACTTTTCCACGAAAATTTTATCACGAATAGGCTATATCACGAATAGACTTTACCACGAAAACTTTATCGCGAATAGACTACATCACGAATAGACTTTACCGCGAAAAACTTTTGCACGAAAACTTTATCACAAATAGGCTATATCACGAATAGACTTTACCACGAAAAACTTTTCCACGAAAACTTTATCACGAATAGACTACATCACGAATAGACTTTACAACGAAAAACTTTTCCACGAAAATTTTATCACGAATAGGCTTTACCACGAAAACTTTACAACGAAAATACCATATCACGAATAGACTTTAACACGAAAAGTCTCAAATAGATCGGCCAACAAATGGCTCACAAGGGGGTAAACCAGCTAAACCCTGAACTGAGTCGGAATTGAATCGCATTATGACGTCACGGTAAGGCCCCAGAATAACCACCTATTGAGTAAACATTAATCTAAGTTCTTAAATAGGTATGTTTGTTTAAATAAAGTTTTAAATGTCAAAAAAAAGTTCTTATTAACTTACCTGAAATTTGATCGATGGGTGAATAAAGTGGGGGCTCTTCCCCCCCTGCCTGCTGGTGTTCAAGCAGACGATGACACGACTGTCTCATGAGCGCTCCCCACACTGAACAGAGACAGAAAAGACGTTAGAGTGCCAGAAAAAGGACGTGAGTGACGTTAGAGCGCTGGAAGAAGTTAGAGTGATGGAAATCGAACATGATAACTTAAGAGCGCCAAGAAATTAGAGTTCCAGAAATAGGGCGCGAGAGAATTTAGAGCGCTATAAAAAGACGATAGTGATAGGAATTGTACGTGAGAAACTTTTAAGTGCTACGAAAATAAGGGACGCTGGAAAAAGCCGTTAAGAGTTCCAGAAATCGGATGCGATGAACTTCTTGGTTAAGACCAATTTAGAGTGAGATATTTTTGAAATAGAGGTCAAATGGTTTGAGATCAAAAGTCATGGAAGGTTACGTAGAATAAAAAAAAAATACAAACCCTTATTCTATTTATTGTCATTTCTCTATGGCCGCTGGCGGTCTAGTATCGACAACATTTTGTCTGGAACAAAGGTTACAAATTAGTGCGAATAAACGACTATTAAACGTTAAATGTTCTCAAAATTCCGGAAATTTTCAGCAGATGGTTTTTGCTTTGGATTATTCCGTCCCGCTTTGACGTGGTTCGTTTTGAACATCCATCAATGTCATTACACATAAACGGATAACTCACGTATAAAAAGTCGAGTGATGCTCGACATGTTTCGGACTATTTCGTAGTCCTTTACGGAGTGGCGTGATCAGTGTTGTGTGCTGCCCGACATTTGACAATAATAAAAATGACGATGAAAACGAGGGTAGTTGTGCGCCGCTGTCAGTTGCGTCGAACAGCCGCGCGAGCAGAGCGCTGGCGCGCAGTGTTCGTGTCGCTGCCGCCGGGGCGAGCGCTCTTGGAAAAAGGACTACGAAATAGTCCGAAACATGTCCAGCATCACTCGACTTTTTAAACGTGAGTTATCCGTTTATGTGTAATGATGATTAAGTCTCACGGTAGTTTCATGTTGAAATCCATCAATGTATGGAAATATTTTGTCAAATATGAATCAAAAATCCTAAAAACATTGACGCTTAAGTATTTAGTTAAAGTTAACCCAACCACAGCTGAAACATCCCAGAACATTTTTAAAAGTCCCAATAGCTATAATTAATGCGGTAAAAAGTGATTTACTCAAACATTGTCGTAAATGTCGTCATTGTATTCTAAGTAACGGAACACGAAGGGCCTTGTTGACGGCCGAATAACTTTGCAGGCGCGATTCTCTGACCGTAAATCGGATTGCTGGACTGTTTTTCATTTGTTTTTAACTTTTTTTAAAGTCAAAGAGACTGCACAACAGTGAACAACAGTGGTGTGTGTGAATTAATTGTTCCTATATAAAATTATAAATATACTGCGTTGGGGTAAATTCGAAAATGGGGGAATTTTGAAACTCGTGGATATCCGCTAAACGGGGAACAATTACATAATCTAGCAACGCTTATCTAAATTCAATGTATATACGGATTCTGGAATTGTTCCCCGTTTAGTGGATATCCACGATTTTCGTAATTCCCCCCATTTCGAATTTACCCCAATGCATAAATATTAAATATTAGGAAAAAATTCACACAAACTGACCTAGTCCCAAAGTAAGCGGTAAGGCTTGTGTTATGGGTACTAGACAACGATATACATACTTATATAGAATACATACTATGGAATTTATTAATATACAAACTATTAAAAACTAAATAACAATACAGAACACTAAAACTAGGAAAGTTGATCTAAAGTAAAATATGTTAAAACTGATTAAAAACTAACCTAAAAAATTGCCCCCTTTCGTGCCTGGTTCACAGGTTCCCATTATGCTGGCCGCGTTGCCTCTTATATACATACTTAAATAGATAGAAACACCATGACTCAGGAACAAATATTCGTGCTCATCACACAGATATGCCCTTACCAAGATACGAACCCGAGACGCTTGCTTCGCAGGCAGGGTCACTACCAACTAGGCCAAACGCGCCGTCATAATATCCAATGAAACTTTGTGAATGAAACAATTCGCTTGGCCGCCATTAAAATAAAATATATGTTAACGCATCTTTCTACAGTCCATTCTTATCTATTTTAATGGTTTTTAAACAAAGCAAAGAATAAAGAAAAAACATAGAATTTACCAGTTGCTTCTCTACCCGCGCAGGAAAAAGCCCATCGAGGGAATGGGCGAGTCTTAGGAATCATATTATAGGCGATGCTCCACTATTTTGATTTCCCTTTCCAGCTATACGCCCTTAATATGCTAAGCGTGGCCTTAAGGTTTTGTTAACTTAGGCTCTGTCTACCCCGTAAGGGATAAAGACGTGATTTATGTATGTATATAAGTATGTAAACAAAGAAATCCCCAAGTTGATATAAAATTTAAAAATAATAATAACAGTATCATCATTATCTTCCCCAGCCTATCCTCCCACTGCTGGGCGGGCTTAGAGAGCCCAGTGCTGATTGGGAACTTCACACACACCATTGAATTGCTTCGCAGATGTTTGCAGGTTTCCCATTGACGTACAATAAACAACTAGACTCCCAATCACGCTCAAAAACTGTCCGAAGCAAAAGTCTGAACGACGCGTCTATTGTTCAGAGTTTTTGTTCAGTTGTGTTTCGACCGCGCTTTGATAACAATGTATATATCTCTTTCGCACCGTAATCTTACTATTGAGAACAAAAGAGACAGGCAGGTTTCCAGCGCGTGGCGTCGTGTCATTACTTCTCACGATCCTACGCCATTGATATTAAACATTACTGCCACGAAATAAGGTGTCAATTTGAACGAATATGTTAATGTTATCAGTCTAAGTCGATGTGTTGACACACACAACACATAGACAAAGCAACTCGGACGTTTCTTGAGGAACCTTTGTTAGCGACTGAGAGTCTAGTTGTTTATTGTAAGTCAATGAGGTTTCCTCAAGATTACCTTCACCGAAAATTTACCGCTCATGATGAATTTCAAGATGTAATTTCGCACATAAATTCCGAAAAAGTCAGAGGTGCGACCCCGGGATTCGAATCCACGACCCTCTGCTTGGACGCCACATGCCAAACCACAAGGCTACCACGGCTAATCACAGTATAAGGCCTGCCGCATACATACGGCATTTTCATATGGTTTCCGTACGGTATGACGTCAGCGAAAGAGACAGGGCTACGAATTTATATAGCGATGTCCCGTTCGCTGACGTCACATCGTGCGGAGACCGTATGAAAATTCCGTATGTATGCGGTAGACCTAATTGTTATAAAATATCTTCTTCTTCTTATTTGTGGCGTATCAAGTCGTTATAGCGACGACAACTTCGCCAATGTCAAAGTAACAAAAATACAATTAAAGAATCTTGTGACAAAATGTCGGCAACGTTGTACGGCAATGGTCAAAGACCCCCCTGTCGGGCTCTTAGCCAACGGTCAATGATATGCCTCAGGAACTGCCAGGAAATCATTAGCCGATGCCCAGGGTGCACCGGACCAAGCACTGCTCTTCCCCCGGACGGATCCAAAAACGAACCGCAGCTCTTGACCACACGCGGAGGTAACCCGACTCGCACCCCGTTATAAAATATCGTGAGATATCAAGCGTGGTTCTTAACATTCAATGGATGTATGGTTGCCATATAAAAAATTAAGTCCTTACAAAAATCCTTCAGTGCTGACATTATTTAAAACGGTGATTTTAGATTTATTGAGACCCTAGCGCCACCTAGTTGGCCTCTACATAACTACCACGCACGAGTAGCTAGCGCGAGTCCATTAAGACAGCTGTCACATCGTTCTACATGCCGCTAACGAAGTTTCTCAATGCGGCTGCATAAATTCAACTCTCAACTCTATTACTTCGGACTTCGGTCCCCAGGCATAACATCTGCCCGGAAGAGAGATCTCTCTATTGTGGCACCCCCCCCCCCCCCCCACACCCTACATGCTATTAACTTGTTTTGAAAGAAAGATTATTAATTTTGTTGATTAGTAACTAAGTACATAATTTATCTTAGTACTTTCTAAACATCCGGACACTTGCAGTCCGGCCGAAATCCTGACGAAGGGTCGAAAAGCGGACATGTCCGGACAAGTCCTGACGTATGGCAAGGGGTGCAAATCGGGCTACCTCCATGTGTGGTCAAGAGCTGCGGTTCGTTTCTGGATCCGTCCGGGGGGAAGAGCAGTTGCTTGGTCTGGTGCACCCTGGGCATCGGCTAATGATTTCTGAGGGATATCATTAACCGTTGGCTAAGAGCCCGACGGGGGTCTTTGACCATTACCGTACAACGTTGCCGACATTTTTGTCACACGATTTTTTAATTATATTTTTGTTACTTTGACATTGGCGAAGTTGTCGTCGCTATAACGACTTGATACGCCACAAATAAGAAGAAGAATATATGTGTCACGGACTTGATTGTATCTTACAGGGTAGACAGGGAACAACACCTAAAGGCCACGTTTAGCATGATTGTGGGCGTATCGGAGAGGGGAATCAAAATAGTGATGGGTTGCTAGCATCGCCTATAACATGATTCCTACGATTTTCGTCATGCCCTAAATTACATTATTCCCATCATGCTATAATTAATAGCTATGTACAGCCGAGAGCATAAATATCGATACAGCCATCTCGTAACATTATGCGTCACCGACCTTGTTTTTTCGGCTTAAAGGTGTTTAGATGTTTTTGACGTCTTGTTCTTGACGATTTTAATAAAATTTAGTATGTAGGGTTTCGGGGACGATACATCGATCTAGCTAAGTTTCATTTTTGGAATAGGTACATACATACATACATATATAAATCACGTCTTTGTCCCTAATGGGGTAGACAGAGCTTAAGGTAACAAGACCCAAAGGCAACGTTTAGCATGACTGTGGGCATCCAGATGGAAAGAGGGAATCAAAATAGTGATGAAATGCAAGCCGCATCGCCTTTTTTCGTTTCGTCTTTTCCCTCGATGGGCTTTTACCATCTGCGCGGGAAGAGAAGCAACTGGTACATTCTATGTTTTTTTTTACTCCTAAACCAGCATGAAAGCATTAATTTTTAGAAAACTTACCAAAAAACATAGCTCGGTCATGAGGTACTTATATATGTTACAAATATTCAATCAATGCGCCACTTATGCGTTTGCGTAGTTAGCAGCTTTTTTTTGAATGAGGTAGTTTTCGCGACCCCTCGCGACCACCTTGTAGAAGCATTCCGAAAGGGGGTCGCCTACAGTTTGAAAATCACTGCACTAGAAACATTGACGTACAATAAACAACTAGACTCCCAATCACGCTCAAAAACTGTCCGAAGCAAAAGTCTGAACGACGCGTCTATTGTTCAGAGTTTTGGTTCAGTTGTGTTTCGACCGCGCTTTGATAACAATGTATATGTCTCTTTCGCACCGTAATCTTACTATTGAGAACAAAAGAGACAGGCAGGTTTCCAGCGCGTGGCGTCGTGTCATTACTTCTCACGATCCTACGCCATTGATATTAAACATTACTGTCACGAAATAAGGTGTCAATTTGAACGAATGTGTTAATGTTATCTGTCTAAGTCGATGTGTTGACACACACAACACATAGACAAAGCAACTCGGACGTTTCTTGAGGAACCTTTGTTAGCGACTGAGAGTCTAGTTGTTTATTGTAAGTCAATGACTAGAAACTACGGTTAGTCGTCCAAGCTCGTCGCTCGTAGAGCCTCTACGGCGTAGCTACGCACATTTCCATAATTGACGGCACCGGTTAACCACATTAACTGAGGTAGAAAGTTGGGTTCATTTCACACGCGGTTACCCTCGATTACTTATTCAAATTAGTAATTATACCTATAAAACGATACAAGGGTGATTATATACGACTGGAGGGTATGTGTGCTGTCCTGAAATTAATTAAATCGATTCAACAAGTGGTTATTATTGTTCGATGAGATTGTGCACTTTAATATACATACTAGCTTATTATTCTTCTTTTTTGTGTCGTATCAAGTCGTCTCTTCCATGGTCCGGTGCACCCTGGGCATCGGCTAATTATTTCCTGGCAGTTTTTGAGCGATATCATTGACCGTTGGCTAAGAGCCCGACAGGCAGGAAGGGGGTCTTTGACCATTACCGTACAACGTTGCCGACATTTTGTCACAACATTTTTGAATTTAATTTTGGTTACTTTTACATTGGCGAAGTTGACGTCGCAATAACGACTTGATACATCACGTCTTTATCCCTTACGGGGTAGACAGAGCCTAAGGTAACAAGACCTAAAGGCCACGATTAGCATTATTGTGGACGTGTAGGTGGAAAGGGGAATCAAAATAGTGATAGGTTGCTAGCCGCATCGCCAATAACATGATTCCTAAGATTTTCACCCATTCCCTCGACGGGCTTTTACCATCTGCGCGGGAAGACAAGCAACTGGTACATTCTATGTGTTTTCTTTACTCCCAGACCAGCATGGTTGCAAAAAATTACAGGTTAGTTTATTCAAACTAGTCCTAGCACCTGTATATATTCCTTAGCAATTTTATAACCAGTCGTTATGAGTATAGCTAAAAATAAATCTTGTTGTCTGAGTAAATAAAACCAGCTCTCTTCTCAGCCTACATAAATAGAATCGGAAGTCAACAGTGGGCAATCTCGATCCTCGCTGCCCTCAGAAGGCACGAACTGGTATTTCAATCATCGACGTAAATATTTGACAACATGACAAGTCGGAAACGCCGCAAATACGCTAACTCGGCTGACAGTTTCGTATTTGCGGCTTTTGCTGTGGAGACGCGAAGCAAAAATGATTTTTGAAACTTTAAAAAAAATATCTAAATCCACAGGTGACCATAGAGCTGGCTCTTTCCTCGGGCAACGCATAGGCATTGCTATCCAACGAGGAAACGTAGCCAGCATTATGGGCAGCTTGCCCCATGGCAACGATCTGGGCGATTTTCAACTGAAACTACCGTGAGACTTAATCATCATTACACATAAACGGATAACTCACGTATAAAAAGTCGAGTGATGCTCGATTGTTTCGGACTATTTCGTAGTCCTTCCTCCTAGAGCGCTCGCCCCGGTGGCAGCGAAACGAACACTCAACTCTCTCTGTCTTTTGTGTTCGTTTCGCTGCCGCCGGGGCGAGCGCTCTAGGAGGAAGGACTACGAAATAGTCCGAAACATATCGAGCATCACTCGACTTTTTATACGTGAGTTATCCGTTTATGTGTAATGATGATCTGGGCGATATTTGTAAATATAGGTATTTAGGATTAGATTAAGATAGTTTAAGGTTTTTTCGTATCAGCTTTTAACTTGTAAATATGTTTGTTTGAATAAAATGTTTGCATAGTTTTCTAAAAAAAAGTAGGAATCGGAACCGATTGCAACCCGATACGATTAAAATATTGGCTCTGCGCGGATAGCCTAGTGGTTAGTGACCCTGACTATGAAGCTAGAGGTCCTGGGTTCGAATCCCGGTAGGGGCAGACAGTTGTATGATGAATACGAATGCTTGTGCCCGAGTCATGGATGTTGCGTGTATTTAAGTATGTATTTATCTACATTATATAAGTTTAGTATGTTTATCCGTTGCCTAGTATACATAGTACAAGCTTTGCTTAGTTTGGGGCTGGGTCAATTGGTGTAATTTGTCCCAAAATATTTATTTATTTATTTAGTATATTTGGACGCCATTGAAAAACAAAAACGAATCGGCAAAAAACACAAGGTCTCAGAACTGTTCGGGAATATAGCGCATGGCTCTGAATCTGGTTCTTCCATGGTCTGGGAGCAAAGAAAAAAACAGTACATACTAGTTGCTTCTCTACCCGCGCAGGTAAAAGCCCATCGAGGGATTAGGCGAAAATCGTAGGAATCATGCGGCTTCACCCATCACTTTTATGGTTCCGCTTTCCACCTATACGTCCAGTGTCGTAGGTCTACAACCTTAGGCTCTATCTATCCTGTAAGGGATAAAGACGTGATTTGTGTATGTGTGTATGTATGTATGGCTCTGAGACGTTGATTTCATCTCGCTCGTAAGTCATTTGGCCTAGTGGTATAATGTGTGGAATAACAGTGCGTTCGCTCCGGTGACCGCGGTTCGAATCTTACGTAGAATAAGGTTTTTTTCTTTTTTTTGAAGTGCGTTGTGAACTTTTCTGTTTTTTTTTGCGCGAGCGCGTGCAATTTTCACTTCTACCGGCACTCCCGCGACCCGTTGCTTTTTAAGTCTATTAAAACAACAAAAAAAACAGCTGAACGTGTTCGTTTTTCAAACTAGTTTCACATTGCTGTCCCACATACGGTGATATCTGGCACCAGGGTGGGCGGTGCATATCCGCACCCCTCACCCCTCACCCCCTTTTATCTCCCTCACCCCCTCTCACCCAATTACAGCTTTCCGCAGTGCTGAACCACTGACCAAACCACTAATAACCGGATTGGACTTTCTAGTCCATAAGCTCGTAGGACTTACGACAAGAGTTACTTTAAAACGAAATTCCGATTCTAGGTTCGCTCGCTGTCAGATCCATACAACTACTTTTTTAATATTTCCCCATCGATGTGACGATTTCGCTAATGTCAAAGTAGTAAATACAGTATTCAAAAATCTTGTGACAAAAATGTCGGCAACGTCGTACTGTAGAACACGGTTCATAAGACCCTCCCCCGGGCTCTTAGCCAACGGATAACGATATCCCTCAGAATCTGTCAGAAAATCATTAACCGATGCCCAGGGTGCCTGACCAAGCACTGTTCTTCCCGGACGGATCCAAAAACGAACCACAGCTCTTGACCACACGCGGGGGTAACCCGACTCGCGCCCCAGATCCATGCTATGACAGCTAAAACCTGAACTGAGTCGGAATTGAATCGCATTAAGACGTCATGGCAAGGCCCCTGGTTATCAAAAGCTGAACCAACGCATGAAAATTGGCTTTCGAATGAAAAAAACCACATCCAAATCGATCTATCTGCTTGAGAGCTACGATGACACAGGCATAGACACACATCGACGAAGAACTAATAAATACCCTCTTTTTTCGTCGGAGGTTAATTTTTTTTTTTTTTTATCTGTAAGGGATAAAGGCGTGTTTAATATGAATGTGGGAATGCGAGTCGGGTTACCTTCACGTGTGATCAAGAGCTACGGTTCGTTTTTGGATCCGTCCGGGGGGAAGAGCAGTGCTTGCTCCGGTGCACCCTGGGCATCGGGTAATGATTTCCTGGCAATTTCCGAGGGTGGCTAAGAGCCGGACAGGGTGGGTCTTTGACCATTACCGTACAACGTTGCCGACATTTTGTCACAAGATTTTTAATTATATTTTTGTAACTTTGACATTGGCGAAGTTGTCGTCGCTATAACGACTTGATACGCCACAAACAAGAAGAAGAAGAAGAATATAAATGTGTTTAAAGTCTTATTCAAATTGTGCGACAGTTCCTAATGAAAGACATCTCCGGTGCAAAATGTGTCACAAGCCAGTGCTATCGCGTAGGATCGGATGAAAATATCGATATTAAGGTATCGATATTAAACTATATTAAACTATTATGTTAAACTAGCTTCGGCGTGGAATTAGATTTAGAAACTGATGTTGTTAGTTCCTACTAATATTATAAACGCGAAAGTTTGTAACTATGGATGGATGGATGTTTGTTACTCTTTCACGCCAGAACGGCTGGACAAATCTGTAAGAAATTTGGAACATATATAGATAGTCTGAAATAACACATAGGCTACATTTTATCCCGGAAAATAGCGTAATTACTGCGGAATAGCGATAAACGCATTCTATGCAGACGAAGTTGTGGGCAACATGTAGTTCTGTAATAATTATTTACCGCGACTGTAGGCAGCTACGACCTTTGACATGCTTATCTCTATCCCGGGGAAATATGCAATTATGCAATTTCCCGGGATAAAAAGTAGCCTGTGCTAATATAGGGTAGCAGCTATCACCCTTCCAAATTTTATCCAAATCCGTCGAGCCGCTTGGGCGTGAAGAAGTTTCAAACATACACACACACACACACACACTCACAACTTTTCGCCTTTATAATATTAGTGTGATAATGTCGTCAATATAGTATCGACAATCGATATTTTTTCAGGTATTAAATTCGATATTGTAAGGAGCTCCCTGATCTCAGTTTCATCTCAGTAGGCTTATTACCTAACTCGCTCGCACTCGCCATCGTGTTCATTGTGATTATTTTATTTATTTAGCTATGTATTATATTTATGTTGATATTGTTGTTTTTATTATCCCTGCGTTTATCCTGTCTATTTGTTTCCGCCACCTACTTAAACTTATTTCTATTATTGGTTGTCTGGAAAAGATCGCTATTAAGCGATAAGACCGCCTATTGTCTACTTTGTTCTTTGTTTCTGTATTATTTTGTACTGATTTGTGGTGTTCAATAAAGAGTTTTTGTATTGTATTGTATTAATATTATGTATGTATGACTGTATGTATAAAAGGTCGATAGTTTTGAAAAATATCGATAACTTTTTAATTTTCCCATCCCTACTATCGCCCGCTACTACATTCCGTCACGCGTCTAGATATTTTTTAATCCCGAAAAGTGCGACTTACTCCACCGAACAATAGTACTAAGAACTAAGAACGAGGCGGAAAATCTAGACTAACGTGAGCAGAGATGGTGAAAGAGTGTTTTGGACGGGAAATGCGTAAAAGTTTTACCGTCAAAATGAATCGAGAATTTTTACTTCTCGATTTTTTACGTTCACTTTTTCGGTTACCGTTAGAAATTAAATTTTCACCTCACTTGCTCGAAAAGGCTGTCTTTCTCCTTCAAAATCTGAGTGGAAAAGCGCTTTTTCCCCGCTTGCGTGGAAAAGGTTTTTGAAATTCGAACGTGACGATGACCACCATTGCCCACCTACTCATTATACTCGGAAAATAGAACTTTGAACTTCGTATGTTATATGAATAGTACTTAAAGGTGAATGAGAAGGACGGAATAATACGAACTTCAAATGTCGAACTTGTTTTCAGACCCCTAACTTTTTCATCCGATAAAAAAAACATAATGTCACGTTCAGAAACGCGATCCGGTACCTATCCATTATTAATTTATTTTAAAATCCGTTACTTCCTAAGTTATTTTCAAGATTTGCTAACTTTCGTTGCTAAAAGAAAAAACGATATTGGTTTTTATCAATTATTTTAATTTGTGGTTAGCCACAAAAATAGCAACCAAGCAGGAAAAAACAGATATTATGATGCAAATTCAGAACGTGCCCCATTTTTTTTTAATTCAGTCTACCTAGTTAGTGCGATTTTTTAACTATCTTTTTAAAAATATTAGAAAAAAAATAAAAGTTTCTAGAGATTTCTTATTTCTTCCCGCGCAGTTGGTAAAAGCCTATCAAGCGAAAATCTTAGAAATCATGGTATAGGCTAAGCTAAGCCCCATCACTAGTTTGATTCCCCTTTCCACGCCCACAATCATGCTAAACGTGGCCTTTAGCTCTTTTTGTTTTAAGCTTCGTCTACCCCGTAAGGGAGAAAGACGTGAACGTATGTTTGCATCAAAAAAACATTCTCTATTGAGTCAACCCCTCCCTAGGGGGGGGGGAGGGTCGTTAGCGAGGTCTTTAATAATGAAAGCGCTCGGATCATCGTTTGCTCTGGATTGAATTGGTCCAGTTCACATATCCAATTTTTTTTTTACGATAATGTACTTGGGTTGGGCTAGAGCCGTGTGCTCTGCGAGCGAGGCCTTACCATGAAAGAAAGAAGAAAGAGAAAGAAGACATTTATTCCTTTTTGCATGACGTTTTAATGCGATTCAATTCCGATTCAGTTTAGGTTTTAGCTGTCAGATCCATAATAAAAATGACAGCTACAACCTGCAGGCTTATTACCTAACTCGCTCGCAATGGCCATCGTGTTCTGACAGTTCACGTATGGGCGGACCATTGGCATCGGAATGAGCTAGCTGTCACATTCATACATGAACTGTCAAAATGAACACGATGGCGTTGCGAGCGAGTTAGGTAATAAGCCTACTGAACTGAGTCGGAATTGAATTGCATTGAGACGCCATGGTGAGCCGCCCGTAATCGTAACTGAGCGTTTTACAAAAAAAGTCTACTATACATGTGATAATTTTGCCAGAATTTAATTACTTTGGATTTTTCTTACTCAGAATCGTTTACCCTGTCGATCGTACAAAGTGTCCCAAAACTTCCATTCCTGGGGCCCGATTTTTGAAAGCACATATACAGGGTGGAAAGTTGAAATGGGGCAGCAAGAGTTCTCTTTCCGCACAGACTGGTTGTTTCTTACAATGATACCGATTTTTCTCATTTCTATTATCCTAATTGTAGTTGTCTACAATTTAATGATCTTTAAACTAAAGAAAATTTCACATTGTAACTAATTACCCTACGAACTGTATGGAAAAAGTTTTCTTTGATTTGTGGGTGTTCTAGTACTGTAACCGCGGTTGGTCTCAAAGAGTGTTTTAATCCTTGATAGAAATGGGACCGATTGGCATTAAAAAAAAAGTCAAATCTGTCTACTTTTTAGCTGACTGTGCATTTTATCAAAAATCTGTGAATATCGATTGTCATCACTCAAAAAGTTAGTAAAGGTCTCTTAAGAGCATTTTCGCGTAGCAGCAAGGGATGTAGTAGCTGCCCTTGCTGCCCATTTCAACTTTCCACCCTGTATATGTGAAAATACCACTCGAAAGTGGTACAAATTAGCTTATGCCTCCAAAACTACAGCTCTAATCAAAGTTTTGACTAGTTCACAAGATTAATGAGAGCTGTGATTGTCTTCTATGCTGCTCGTTTTTTTAATTCAGCACAATTATTCACCACTTTCGAGTGTTTTCACAGATCTTCCAAAAATTGGGACCTAGTTCACTTTTTTGCCCGTAATTTTTTATACAGTGTAAATTTTAATTTTAATTAATTAATTATTAATCAATGTAACAAGTACAAATTCATGTGACATAACTGTTATGACGTTAACGTAGAAGTACGTTAATTTGATCGATGTATTTTGTGATACAATGCGTGCTAAAATAATCATTAATCAATTAGAAACAATTAAATCCGACTACATCCTGTCACACATGTTTTTACGTTAATTAGTGTATTATCAGTTGTTAAAATACATGCCCCAATAAATTGGCATTGTTCATTTTTTTTAGTATGCTCTAATTCGAAAACCATTTCGAGGAAAACCATCATTTATCCGATTTATCTTGTCCGATTTCAAAAATACTTTATGATTGCAGATATTTTTGTAAAAGTACTTTGAACCTTTGTTTGACCGAACGACAGGGTTTTTAGACAGAATCCAGCATCGAATGTTTGCCACAAAACTGAAAAAAAAAAGTTTAGCTATGGCAACTGCACGTGTCACTGTCAAATCGACAAAACCATAGACAAAGCCGCTTTTTTTTATAGCCAGCCGAACGAAGGCGGTTGGGATTCTGTCTAAATTCACGAATTATCAAACAGCGAAAAAATATTTATTATTAATTAACAAAGCTACGTAAAATCATAATATTCAAATTAGTTGCTTGAAATAGTCCATTTTATCAAATAAAGGTGTTAAAAGCACAGCTTAAAAAAAATGAACAATGCCAATTTTAACACTGCATTTATGGAACGTGACGTATTTTCATCAAATTTTCAATTCTAAATTCAGTTCATGTCCCATGCTGGTCTGGCAAAGAAAAAACATAGAATGTACCAGTTGCTTCTCTTCCCGCGCAGGTAAAAGCCCATCAAGGGAACGGCAGGCTTATTACGTAACTCGCTCGCAATCAGCATCGTCTTCATTTTTGACAGCTGATTCCGAGAGTGGTTTCAAAATGAAAACAATCGTTCCACGTAACTCGATCGGCTTGACATCGCATTCGAAAGCGATTGCGAGCCATTTTTGAAAGCAATTGAACGAACGATTTGCCAAAAAGACGTTCCGCGTAACATAAATCCTGCCATAAACATAAATGTAAAAAAGGAGAGCCAAGTTCAATACAAAAATTATGCTTCTCATCGCATCAGTCATTTTATAAAGTTATATATTGTTGTTATAAATGTATATTTTAATTCTGATAAAAGCTCTCCAAGTCAAATCTAACCTACTTTAAGATCTCACATTTTTAAATAGCAGCAATTGTTATGGGTATCCAATAAAGCAAAGAAATAGAGTTTAATACGTGTTCATATAGTAGATTGTACACCGAGGGGATAAAGCACGGTATTATGTCACGGGCGCGATATTGAATCCTGAGCGCAGCAAAGGACTCTAGATTTAACTTCCGAGCGTAGCGAGGGTGTTATGAGTTAATTCCTGAGCGTAGCGAGGGAATTAAGATTGAGTCCTGAGTGGAGCGAAGCATTTAATCGCACCCAAGACATATACAGTTTTATCTCCGAGGAGTATACTCTACTTTTCTCACCTTTTGCGAGTCAATAAAAACCAAGGTAGGAAAATAATTTAAAAATTAAAACAACAGTACCTAAAATAAAATTAAAAGTAAAAATTTAAGTTTGAGAAATTAGTCCAGTTGTCCAATATTTTTATTTGGAATCCTAGCAGTTGAATGCGTGTAATATTTACAGCGTCAGCAAACACTGGCCGCTTTTGTTTTATTTCAAATTTGTTTCATTCGTTCGAAATTCGAACGCCGCTGGCCGTGGCGTGGCCATCTCGATTTTCGGAGCCGTGCGATTTTTACGAAATTGGACTTTAAGAGTATAGCAATAAGAACTATGAAAAGTGAGAATCATATTATTAACCTACGGGTTATAATGAATTTCAGTACAATATTACTAACCGGCGAAAGCCAAGGGCTATAATGACTTACTTTGAGTAAGGTTTACATGATATGTAATTAGCCATTGTCGAGCAGGTGGTGTGAAAAAGTTATTTTGTTCGTATAAATATAATATATCCTTTTCGGTCCATACAATTGGTTTCGTTTTTGAAAGCGATTCCCTCGCATAATCGGAATCATTTTTTTACGTAATACCAATGTTTCAAGGCGGTCGGAATTGTAATCACAATCGTCTTCGACGACGAATACGATGGCGAACGAGTTACGTAATAAGCCTGCGGGTGATAATCATAGGAATCATATTATAAGCGATGCGGCTAGCAACCCATCACTATTTTAATTTTACATCTACACGCTCATAGTCGTGCTAAACGTGGCCCGTAGCTCTTGTCACCTTGGGCTCTGTCTACCCCGTAAGGGATACAGACGTGATTTGTGTATGTGTATGTATGTATGTAAATTTATTCCCGCTATTGACGCTATCGATCATTGTGTGGAAACATTTGTCACCTATGATTCAAAAATCATACGGGGAAGACAGAGCCTAAGGTAACAAGACCTAAAGGCCACGTTTAGCATGATCGTGGACGTATAAGTGGAAAGGGGAATCTAAATAGTGATGGGTTGCTAGCATCGCCTATAATAATGATTCCTAAGATTTTCGCCCGTTCCCTTTCCCTCCCTTCCATACCTTGTATACATCATCACTACATAGTATAAAATAAAGTCGCTTTCTCTGTCTCTATGTCCCTATGTCCCTATGTATGCTTAAATCTTTAAAACTACACAACGGATTTTGATGCGGTTTTTTTTAATAGATAGAGTGATTCAAGAGGAAGGTTTTTATGTATAATTCTACGCAGACGAAGTCGCGGGCAGAAGCTAGTTTAAATATAAAGTACGCTACCAAGACGTCAAAAACATCTAAACACCTTTAAGCCGTAAAAAACAAGGTCGGTGACGCATAATGTTACGAGATGACTGTATCGATATTTATGTCCTCGGCTGAACATAGCTATTAATTGTAGCATGATGGGAATAATGTGATTTAGGGAGTGACGAAAATCTTAGGAATCATGTTATAGGCGATGCTAGCAACCCATCACTATTTTGATTCCCCTTTCCGATACGCCCACAATCATGCTAAACGTGGCCTTTAGGTGTTGTTCCCTGTCTACCCTGTAAGATACAATCAAGTCCGAGACACATATATTCTTCTTCTTATTTGTGGCGTATCAAGTCGTTATAGCGACGACAACTTAGCCAATGTCAAAGTAACAAAAATATAATTAAAAATCATGTGACAAAATGTCGGCAACGTTGTACGGTAATGGTCAAAGTCCCTCCCCCCTGTCGGGCTCTTAGCCAACGGTCAATAACATCCCTCAGAAACTGCCAGGACATGGGATGCCCAGGGTGTACCGGACCAATGCTCTTCCCCCGTCTCGCACCCCGACACATATATTTGATACTAGCTGTTGCCCGCGACTTCGTCTGCGCAGAATTCGCTTATCGCTATCCCACGGGAACTATGAAATTTTCCGGGACAGAAACTATCCTATGTCCTTCCTCGGGACTCAAACTATCTATATACCAAATTTCAACTAAATCGGTCGAACAGTTTAAGCGTGAAAAGGTAACAGACAGACAGACAGAGTTACTTTCACATTTATAATATTATAAGTAGGGATGTTGGCTGTATCGATGAAGTCCTCGACTGTATAATATGACAGTTATGTTAGTGATGAAAATTAATTGGTCTGCTCATGGAAACTTTGTTATTTAAATGTATTTATTGAACCGAGGCACCCTTCCAATTAACATAACATAATAATTTTCAATAGATACACCAAATAAATTATGGAAGATAGTGTAAATGTGTTATGGGGAGAGCTGTGGGCTTTTTACCGAACTCGCTCGCAATCGCCATCGTGTTTTGACAGTTCATGTATGGCATGACAATTGGCATCGTAATCAGCTAGCTGTCACATTAATACTAGAACTGTCAAAATTGCGAGCGAGTTAGACAACTAGTCGTGGTGGGAGCGGGGCTACCTCCGCGTGTGGTCAAGAGCTGCAGTTCGTTTTCGGATCCATCCGGGGGAAGAGCAGTGCTTGGTCCGGTGCACCCTGGGCATCAGCTAATGATTTCCTGGCAGTTTAAGCCTAAGAACCCTACACGGGGGGGGGGGGGGGTCTTTTGACCGTATTTCCGTACAACGTTGCCGATATTTTGTCACAAGATTTTTGAATTATATTTTTGTTACTTTGACATTGGCGAAGTTGTCGTCGCTATAACGACTTGTTACGCCACAAATAAGAAGAAGAAGCCTACTGGTCGTAATTAACCAATAATTTCGCCGACTAACATTCAACAGAGATCATTTCACGAACTCCGTCATTTGGCTAACCATTGTCTGATGATTTGCAAGTACAGTCAGCAAAAAAGTTAGTTTCTAAAATGTTTTTTTTAGGTTTGGTTATTGTATGTATGTTAAACAGGTCACACATTTTAACCGTATTGAAATTTTCACATATCATTAGCTTCACCGACAGTTTTGCGCTATGCTTCCTCTTTTCGATTCATACATAATACACTGAAAATTTGAACACAGAAAAAACTGTTTTTAATTTATTGATTAACTAGCTGTTGCCCGCGACTTCGTCCGCGTGTGTTTTTGTGATACTTACGGCTTTTCTCGATATCAAAATTATTATTATTATGACTATTAACGTATTAACTTCGTCACGTGAACCACTGAAAGTGTGTACGAAACTATACTTTTAGAATTACGTCATGAAAATAATAATTTGTGACACGGAATCTTGAAAAAAAAAAACAGGTGTGAACTGGTTAATGACTCATCACATTTATTTATACCTTATTTTACAAAATAGTTTAATTTATAGTTTTGTTTATAGTTTCTTTATTCAAAAAAAGCTAAGTACAGTTTTAGTTACCTACATCACTATTAATTTCGCCGAACTATGAGGCTTATTGGCGAATACTGCGCTCACTTTAACGATATTTGTACCCTGATTAATTTAAAAAAATAAATATATTCTAATCAAATAATAGGTACATAAATGTTTACCTGTTTTTACCTTACGACTAACAATTTATTTACTAATCCGTTTTAATTAATATACCTATTGCGACTCAATTTTTTCTAGCAGAAGTTTTTTCATTTATTTTCTTGGTTTAAGTAGGTAGCTACAGATTATTAACACTTATTATCTTTATCTACAAATTAACTACCTACAGAGGCCTTATACCATGACGTCGTCATGCGATTCAGTTAAGGTTCGCTCGCTGTCAGATTCATACTAAAAGCACAAACTTTTTTCACAATAAAATTCTGACATATTCGTAGCGCAGACGTAAACGCGCCTTTTGATTTTGATTTTTTTTAGCAAAGATATTAAGAGCATACAGCCAAGCGTTTCACGCCGCCCTCATAATATATCAGGTTTTCAAATAAGAGTGCGTTCAAAAACCGAACGCGTTGTGAATAATAGCACAAAAATAAAAACAAAGTAACGGTATTGCATATTGAACTTTAGGTGTTAGGTAAAGAACACAATTTAGGACGCCAATTTAGGTTGATTTAGGTTTGACGAAAATGTCTTCGTTGAAAAATACCTGTACAGCATGTAATTATTTTATTAATGTTTTTTCACAATTGACACAGTTTTGCAGCTTTATGTCTTATGTACATTCGTATCTATTTATTTTCTCCGTAGTATTATTTTGTTTGTAATTATTACCAACTACTTATACCGAGGAAAGCTGATTTTCTTGAGTTCCGTTATTTTGTGCGTAATCACCTCAAAAATTAAATTTCAAGAAAACTGAGAAATTATATTTACCTGTATTAACTTGGAAGTATTATTTAGCAATTTTAAAAGGTTACACTTCATTGGTTTTTATTATATAGGTGTATGAAGTTAATTAATTTTAAACACAAAACCCTCTTTTTTGCGCCTCTGGGTGAGATTTAAAAAAAATGCTAAAACAGGTATTTCTTTATTTTTATTACTTAGTATTTATTCTGAGTTTCATGATTCTAGAACAATCTAATTTTATTTTTTCATACAAACTTTAACCCCCCTTTTCACCCCTTTTTCCAAAAAATTCCAAAATTTCTGTAGCCTATATCCTATTCTGAATTTATTGAAATAGATTTGTGAACATTTAAACAATATCCGTTCAGTAGTTTTTACGTGATGCTCAGTCAAACAAACAAACAAACAAACAAACAAAAATTTTTAAAATGGTTTTAATATGTTCAGTTACCGATTTTAAGTCACCCTGGTCGGTTTTTTTTTTAAAATCTTCAATGTACAGATTTTTTGGTCTCAACGATTTTATTATATTTATTGATTTATTGATTAATATTTTACGAAGTATACAAATTGAATTACAGGTAAAAAGAATTAATTGATCCTTGGAGTCATGTCTATAATTCTATATTATTATTGCCAACAATTACATTCGTTTGTCCGATCTCTGGTCATTATGGATAACTGTCACTTAAGATAGCTGGAACTTATCAGGGAGTGTGAAACAGGCCCTAAGCGAACTTTACTTTTGAGCAAATCTACCTTGGTATAGCTCAAAAACCAAAGCCGCCTCTTTCATCGATAAGATTATGTAATTAAATGAAATTAAATGACATTAAAAATGACGAAAATTTACGCATCGAAAGATCGGTAAACGAATCTACGTTTGAAAAGCCCATGAAACGTGTGGTAAATGAAATTAAATGAAATTAAATGACATTAAATGAAATTAAATGATATTAAATGAAATTGAATGAAATTAAATGATATTAAATGAAATTAAGTGAAATTAAATGAAATTAAATGAAATGTTTTTATTGCCAGACTTACGGCCATATTAGAACTATCAAATTCAAAAATAAATAAAATATTTTAAATAGAAAGAAAATAGAAAAAAGGGTCCGTTTACCTATGTATGAAAGTTCGGCCAAATCAAATTAAATGGTCTAAGTATCACGTTTTATCTAATTCTCTTTAAAATTAAAATGTTGCTAAATTCCGAACTTTTGAGTTAACCCTTATACACTGCCGAGCAAAAATAACGGGTCACTCCCCATAGAACATTTTGTATGAAATTGACACTTTATTTGTGCTAGTCAGTGTATATTATGATGCGCTAATGATTTTCAACCTAAAAATAATAAGCCATATATAAGGTGCTAGAAAATTAGGTGCGTATTTGTTAATATTTTCTGACAATAATCTCTCATATTTTGTGATTTTATAATATATACCTATATATATTTTTTATTTTTTTTAAGCCCATCGAGGGTGTGCGAAAATCATAGAAATCATGTCATAGGCGATGTGGCTAGCAACCCATCACAATTTTCATTCCATTCTTTGCCATTTACACGCCCACATTCTTGCTCAACGTGGCCTGTAGGTCTTGCCACCTTAGGCTCTGTCTACCTCGTAAGGGATAAAGACGTGATTTGTGTATATGTATGTATGTGTGTATACATAATATATATATTTAGTAGCCTTGTAAATATGTATTGTATTAAAAAAAATCCAATATAAATAGAAGAGAGATCTTAATATATTCAATATTTTCTTCATAAAACCGAAAAGTATTGATTCTAAATCTCTAAGCACTATTATTATACGAAATACGAAAGTAACTCTGTCTGTTACGCTATCACGCCTAAACTACTGAACCGATTTTATTTTAATTTGGTACAGAGATAGTTTTAGTTCCGGAGGAACATGGGATAGCTTTTATCCCGAGTCATTGCATAGTTCCCGCGGGATAGTGATAAACGAGTTTTGCAGACGGAGTCGCGGGCAGCCGCTATATTGTAGTTGACTGTAGTTTCTGTTGACCATTTTTGCATTTTTCATGTCTTTTTTCACACAACCCGATCTCGGAAAAAGGGTCAAATACTTTCGAGGTATGAACAGACAAACGGTACAGTAAAACCAAAAGGTATAAAACATTTTTTGTACAAAAATATAATTTAATTTCTTTTTATATTCATTATTTAATCTTGACGTACTAACACTGAAAATATCTAGTTTATTTGAAGCTTCAAGGATACCCTGTAATTCGCCCGAAGTGTAATCCATTAGGTACCTAAATATATACCATATATCTTTGTTTTTCGAAGATAGTATCATTTAGAAACCAACATCACTTCATCATACATCCGTGATAATTTTATATCATTCAAGAATACTGTGTAACAAAAACATACCACACCTATAAAATATACATAGTTACGATTATTTATTTATCACTTCAATAATTCAAGATAATCTTTACGAATTAATCCGTCATTTAGAAATCAACATCACTTCATCATACATCCGTATAATTTTATATCATTCAAGAATACTGTGTAACAAAAACACCACACCTATAAAATATACATAGTTTCGATTATTTATTTATCACTTCAATAATTCAAGATAATCTTTACGAATGTCAAATGTTTCATAAGACAAATCAATGTCAATTCTCAATCATAAAATGGCTCGAAGGGATTTGTAACAGTTGGCACCAGAATGATGCAGTCATGCATCGCTGGATTAGAACAGCACGGCTTATATCTTTAACTGTGCGACTACCGTAACACTAACCACTTAGTTCCACGGTTTAGTTTAAAACACGTAACCACGTTTCTCGGAACTCGTTAATAGAAGCTTGGCATGACTTAACTCGCATGTCTCGGTAAGAAAGTAGAACTTACAACACGTTAGGTAACAACTTGGGTGGATCCATAGTTTGGGAGCCAAACGAGTTTCTGCCAGCCCACGGTCACTGATATCCCGGAACACGTAAGATCAAATCAATTATTGAAGCCCGAAGGGCGGGTTCTTCAACTAAACCACCAACGGGACTTCATCGCTTTTACTCCGCGCTCCGAGATACCGCCAAAGCTTGGCGAGTTTGGTGCAATTAAGCAAAAAAACCCGCCCAAAACTCGCTTAGCATCAATTCAACATACCCATTGGTCTCCTGGATATAACATTCGCAAGAACTGCTTCGCAGAGCGACACTATCCACTGACATAAAGTAACACTCACTAACCTGGCGTAGGGTGTTCCTAGCTTCTCATCGCAGTTTACTCCCTATAGGCGTCACTCCCAGCACCGCCGTGCTGCCTGGTCGATCGTACGGGACTCGCGCATGACTGCGAGTAGTCCCGGGTGAGAGGATGGGTCGATAGAGAAGGGCGTGCGCAAAGGATAGCCCTCGTATTTATTTGGTGACGTCACGACGCAAGATGCGGGTTTTCGGGAGTCCCAGTATCCCACTGCTGGGCTAGAGAAAAACCACAGTGGCTCGAAATGAATCCTTTCTTTGTTTTGAATATCTTGCCCCTTTGGCTTGTTGATTGAAGCTATACTCTAATAATGTAAATAATTTAAATTGGGAGTCTTAATGCGAGATGTATGACCTATCCGCCATATTGGATTGGGGTGACGTCACACACCGTTGACTTGAACATATATCCCTTGGGGCGAATTTGCATTTATTAGTCTTTTATTGTGAATTTAATTACAATTGTTGTGTTGTAAAAATATTTAATCGGTTGTTATTTTACCGGGCGGAATTGGAACGCGGGCGCCAAGACTTCATCGAATTAAAAAATAATTACAGTTTTCTTACAATTTCAATAAGGCAGACGGGTTCTTATTTTAAAAGAGTAGTTTTTAGTCGTTAATTTAAATTGAAAAGATCTTTAATTTGGTTTTTTATGTAATTTGGAATAGGAAATGCCTATTTATTTAAGACTTAAGACTTAAATTAGAAGCCACGTAGTAAATTCTGGAATCGGAATCAGATAGAGATACGTAACAAGTCCGTGGCGACATCTAGTGTAAAAGTTTGATGGACGTAAGTTAGTTAAGTAACTAAAAATGGCACTCAATAGTTAAATTCATTAATTTTACTTTTAGTTTCTTTGTCTTTTAGTCACTTTTAGCATGATTGTGGGCAAGGTGGAAAGGGGAATCAAAATAGTGATGGGTGGCAAGCATAGCTGTTACATTCTGTGTTTTTTCTTTGCTCCCAGACCAGCATGGAAGCAATAATCAAAATGAATTATAATTAGATAACTATGTAGAATAGTTAGAATACTAAGTAGTTCAATATTTTCCGTATCTTGAATGGTTGGAGATCGCTTTTAAGCCATAAGACCGTGTCTTTTCTGCCTTGTCTTATTATTATTTTTGTAAAGTATGTACTGATTTTTGGTGCTCAATAAATAATATTTGTACTTATTGTATTGTAAAAAATGCTCGTTTTGACGGTGGCTTGTTCGTGACAGTTAAAAGTTGGTAGTTAAAGAAGTGGTTAACAGCCAGTTAAAACGACCCTCCTCACCTCTTACTTCGGAATTTTGCGAAATTACACTTAAAATTTACCATGAGCTGTTCTGTGAAGCAAAACGTCTCTATCCCTTACGGGGTTAACAGAGCCTAAGGTAACAAAACCTTAAAAGTGGCCTGTTTAGCATGATTGGAATCAAAATAGCGATGGGTCGCATCGCCTATAACATGATTCCTTAGACTTTCGCCTATTCCCTCATTGTTAAAATTTTAAAAAACTTGGCGCAATTAATTAACACTGAGGTAACTGTTTTTTTAACGCAATTAACCGGTTATGGAACCGTTACCCAATAACGGTTACCACTTATTCCCGACGTTCCCAGACTAGTGAGATATTTAAGCTCCAAAATGGAGCAGCTGCACCATAAACAAATCATGGACAACGAAACTTACAGTTCAAGGAGGCCTGAATATTTACTGAGACGGGGCCGCTGCGCTGCCGGCTCACGGCAGAACGGTATAACTTCGGAAATAGACATGTCTATAGTCTGGCAGCTATAATGCAGCAGACACATCCAAATGTCTATTCCATGCTGGTCTGGGAGTAAAGAAAAAACATACAATGTACCAGTTGCTCTTCCCAATGGACGAAAATCTTAGCAATCATATTATAGCCGATGCAATCACTATTTTGATTCCCCCTTCCACCTATACGTCCAGAATCATGCTAAACGTGGCCGTAAGGTCTTGTTACCTTAGGGTCTGTCAACCCCGTAAGACATGATTTATGTATGTACTAGCTTCTGCCTGCGACTTCGTCGCGTAGAATTATTCATAAAAACCTTCCTCTTCACTCTATCTACTTATTAAAAAAAACGCATCAAAATCCGTTGCGTAGTTTTGAAGATATAAGCATACATAGGGACATAGGGACAGAGAAAGCGACTTTGTTTTATACTATGTAGTGATGATGATAGTGACGTTGTAAATTGTAATAATAATTAATGTGGTTTCGTAAAATGACATTTAGATGTAACGACCTTATTTGTTTGTGGCATAAGTAATTTATTTACCTATTATTATCACACTTATTTACCCCCTTCCCTTGTCAGCAAAAGTCAGCAAACCTCTTACCACCCCCCCCCCCCCCCCCTCCGTACCTAATCATTGGTCTATATGCATTTAACGGAAGAGATTTAGACAAGTGACAAGAGGCGCGCGGTAATTCCCCCACTCGCTTCTAAGCGAGTACCTATAGTTCATTATTTGTGGGAATACCCGACACGTGTTTTGTTTTCAAGCATAGACAATTTGTGGGTTGCCATTTGTGTACAAAGGTAAATAATAACTTCTGACGTAATCACCATATCGACCCCCCACCCACCATGTTATCAAAACTTAGCAAAGCAAAGACCCCCGCACACTCAAGCGCTTACGTAATACGGCCCCGTTTGGGTAACGTACATAAATTTATGCCCTTTATTGTACATTTTTTAACCTTTTCGCCGCCACGTCAAATACAAGAGACGTCACCCATACGCCAGACTTCTTTATTGCGATGACTTAAGTTGAACCTAAACCCAATTGAGAGAAGGTTGTTTTTGCATTGAAGTAATGGACGTATATAAAGGTCGTTGGCGTCGAAAAGGTTAAAGGCAACAATGGTTGAAGCTCATTTTCGAATTGCCGTGTCAGCTTATTGGCCAGAATACCAATCCCTCCGGGGTTGCGGGTGTCTATGGGCAGTGGTGATCACTTACCATCAGGTGACCCACTTGCTCGTTTGCCTTCCTATTCATATTAAAAAAAAAAAAAAACTCGTTATTCTGTGAAGCAAAACGTCTATCCCTTACGGGGTTAACAGAGCCTAAGGTAACAAAACCTTAAAAGTGGCCTGTTTAGCATGATTGGAATCAAAATAGCGATGGGTCGCATCGCCTATAACATGATTCCTTAGACTTTCGCCTATTCCCTCATTGTTAAAATTTTAAAAAACTTGGCGCAATTAATTAACACTGAGGTAACTGTTTTTTTAACGCAATTAACCGGTTATGGAACCGTTACCCAATAACGGTTTCCACTTATTCCCGACGTTCCCAGACTAGTGAGATATTTAAGCTCCAAAATGGAGCAGCTGCACCATAAACAAATCATGGACAACGAAACTTACAGTTCAAGGAGGCCTGAATATTTACTGAGACGGGGCCGCTGCGCTGCCGGCTCACGGCTGAACGGTATAACTTTGGAAATATACATGTCTATAGTCTGGCAGCTATAATGCAGCAGACACATCCAAATGTCTATTCCAGCCATATTCTAAGTGTGTTCTGCGGAACCCTAGGATTCCACGATACCCCTGTAGGGGTTCCGCAAGAATTGAGAAAAAAAATCAAAACACCTCTGTCTGGTCGACCGTTCTGACGCGTTTGTTTGTTTATTTCTTTTTATTATTGTTTTATTATAGGGTTCCATCAAGTATTTCGCTTTCCAAAAGAGTTCCGTCACCAAAAAAGATTGAGAACCGCTGGTTTATTCCATGCTGGTCTGGGAGTAAAGAAAAAACATACAATGTACCAGTTGCTCGTCCCGCGCAGACGGTAAAAGTCCATCAAGGGAATGGACGAAAATCTTAGCAATCATGTTATAGCCGATGCAATCACTATTTTGATTCCCCCTTCCACCTATACGTCCAGAATCACGCTAAACGTGGCCGTAAGGTCTTGTTACCTTAGGCTCTGTCAACCCCGTAAGACATGATTTATGTATGTACTAGTTTCTGCCCGCGACTTCGTCTTCGTCTGCGTCTCTTGAATCACTCTATCTATTAAAAAAAAACCGCATCAAAATCCGTTGTGTAGTTTGAAGATATAAGCATACATAGGGACATAGGGACAGAGAAAGCGACTTTGTTTTAAACTATGTAGTGATTATCACACTTATTTACCCCTTTCCCTTGTCAGCAAAAGTAAGCAAACCTCTTACCCCCCCCCCCCTCCCCCTCCCTACGTAATCATTGGTCTATATGCATTTGACGGAAGAGATTTAGACAAGTGACGCGCGGTAATTCCCCCACTCGCTTCTAAGCGAGTACCTACTAGGCCGGGAGATAGTGACAGAAATTTCTGGGTCATTTGTACCAGTATGGCGGTTCTTCAGGAGTCTAAAGTACGCAATGACAAAAAGAAAAATGATGGTCATAGCGCTGGTACCGGCGGCCCAATCGCGTGGGCGTTAGTTGAACTCGTCGGATAAATTACGAGTGTCAAACGATTTGTTCCACAATCATTTTAGTATTTTCCGATAGTCCATAAAAAATAAGCAGGCGGTAGTGTCATGCCATACTTTTCCGGTGTGACTTACAGCCCGCCATACCGGCGCGAATGCGTTAATTAAAAAATAAAAAATTCAACCATTTGTACCAGGGTAATTTTTGCACAGTTAATCATCGTCCTGCAGCCATTTACGAAAATCACCATGCCATACTTTTTGGACGGTTCCAAATGGTCGCCATACCGCCGAAAATCAGCAATTTTTTTTTGTTTCGCCAAACGATTTGTACCAGTATTGCATTTGGATTTTTGGAAAGTATTTGATAAAATGTGACCGTGATTATATTTGCCATACTTCTAGTAGGGGGGAAAAGTGCTGCCATACTTGAAAAACTTATTTATTCGACACATTTCAAAAATACGACTGTACAATACGTAAAATATTTTTTTACAGCATGGGATCATGGGAGCCGAGATCTCTCGAGAAATCGTTCGAGCGGTGGTAGCCGTTCAATATTATACAATATAAACATCTGGTTATAAGTCAAGATTGCCGCCACCTAGATCTTTGAAATTTTGTATTTATATTCGTTGAACCTCAAACTTACGAGAAAAATTAGTGCCATACTGTTACAAATCGTTCAAAACACGAATAAACGCTTACAATTAAAAAAAAAATATTATACACATTCGCCACCTTCCACAGGTATGGCATTATCACACTTCTATTTATGATCATTCAGGAGCTATTGAAAAAAAATTTTAGGGTGGTACAAATCGTTTGGTGAAAAAAAATAATTTGCTGATTTTCGGCGGTATGGCGACCATTTGGAACCGTCCAAAAAGTATGGCATGGTGATTTTCGTAAATGGCTGCACGACGATGACTAACTGTGCAAAAATTAGCCTGGTACAAATGGTTGAATTTTTTATTTTTTTACTAACGCATTCGCGTCGGTATGGCGGGCTGTAAGTCACACCGGAAAAGTATGGCATGACACTACCGCCTGCTTATTTTTTATGGACTATCGGAAAATACTAAAATGATTGTGGAACAAATCGTTTGACACTCGTAATTTATCCGACGAGTTCGACTAACGCCCACGCGATTGGGCCGCCGGTACCAGCGCTATGACCATCATTTTTCTTTTTGTCATTGCGTAATTTAGACCCCTGAAGAACCGCCATACTGGTACAAATGACCCAGTAATTTCTGTCACTATCTCCCGGTCTATACCTATAGTTCATTATATGTGGGAATACCCGACACGTGTTTTGTTTTCAAGCATTGACAATTTGTGGGTTGCCATTTGTTTAAAAAGGTAAATAATAACTGCTGACGTAATCACCATATCGACCCCCCACCCACCATGTCATCAAAAATTAGCAAAGCAAAGACCCCCCCCGCCCCCTCAAGCGCTTACGTAATACCGCCCCCTTTGGGTTACGTACATAAATTTATGCCCTTTATTGTACATTTTTTTTAACCTTTTCGCCGCCACGTCAAATACAAGAGACGTCACCCATACGCCAGACTTCTTTATTGCGATGACTTAAGTTGAACCTAAACCCAATTGAGAGAAGGTTGTTTTTGCATTGAAGTAATGGACGTACATATTGGTCGTTGGCGTTGAACCTGCGGTCCTGATAATGTGTCGTTGGCGTCGAAAAGGTTAAGGTCAACAATGGTTGAAGCTCATTTTCGAATTGCCGTGTCAGCTTATTGGCCAGAATACCGGATAATTACAAAAAACTCGTTATTCTGCGAAATCAACCGTTTTTTGATAGAGCCGCATTTAAGATAACGAATTTAATGAAGGCCAATTCCATTTTATAGTTACAACAGCGACAACAAAAAATTGGGAACGCGATAAGCTCCGGTTTGTGCCAAATTCTGGTCATATAAAATATAATGTACTAGCTGTTGCCCGCAACTTCGTCTGCATATAAATCGTTTATAGCTATAAAAAGTAGCATATGTGTTATTGTAGACTAATCTATCGATGTTCCAAACTTCATCCAGATCTGTAGGCGTATTACCTAACTCGCGCGCAATCGCCATCGTGTTCATTTTGAAACCACAAGTGAATGTTATTGGAGCTCACGCGACACTGGCGCCTCTAGTGGCAAGTTCACACGCGATAGCCCCCATTTGATAACAGCAATGGGCTACAATAGAACGTTATCAATAGTATAATAACATTAAATAAAAAATCTAAAATACCCCAGGGGCGTTCAAGTATTACGTAACGCAATTTGGGGGGGAGGGGGGGTATCGTAAAACGTTACGATGCGTTACAGAGGCGGGGGGGGGGGGGGGGGGGGGGCTTTCTTACAACACGATACGTAACGTTTTCTTTTTTTTAATAAAAAAATATGGAATTAAAACTGCCAAGTTAACAAACTACGCATGTATTGCGGGTTAAACATCTCTTGTGTTATTTAATATTATTACCGCCAAGGCGATTAAAACTATAACAAGGATCATAAATTTTGACACTTTTGGGTAAAAATGGTCACTGGAGTGTTACGTAACATTTAGAGGGGGGGGGGGTACAGAAAAACGTTACGGCGCGTTACAAGGGGGGAGGGAGGGTCAAAAATCTTCAATAATTGCGTTACGTAAGGGATAAACCATCGCCTATAAGACGATTCCTAAGATTCTCGCCAGAATACGCGAATTTCGCGATCACCTTAGTCTTCAATACGTCTTCGTCAGAGCGATCGACTGTCCGTCCTGTCTTGCGTAGGTCAGTGACCTCACTAGATGGACTGGGTATCAGCTTAACCAGCTAAATTGAGCCATAAAACAAGCGGCTGGCAGCAGTTTCATTAATCCAATGCACTGGGCCTCTATTCGGCGCTGACACGCCTAAGCTATTACCAACCATTTGCAGTGCCTAACGTTTAATTTGCTATTCGGGGTCGCCAAACTGTCAGTTTGCCGAACACAATCCGATGAGAACGCAATGAGTTCTTAGTAAGCTATTCGGGGCGCTTCGTCATTTTTGTTGGGGATTTTCAACAGCTGTCAAAGTGTGTCAGAAAAAAGAGGAGTTCTGACCGCATATCCTATCAAATCTATAACGAGTTATCTAATAATTATCTATTCAGTGCGATCACATCAAATTGATCAAAATTTAAGCCATATTAAGAAAAACTAAAACCCCCGAATCCCCAAGTAATCCGAGCCTTTGCAACATAATCGCAGATCGCAGAACGCATGGTCAGGCTAGCTGTCATTTAGGAATTTCAATGTGTCAAATCGCCCACTGATTGCCTTACTGATGCCGAAGCAATGGTGGATGAAAAAGGTTCCAATTTTACGTGCGGCTTACTCACGGCAAACATATTTTTTTTTATTAATTCGATCGAAACCTATCCCTGATGTTTATTTACCGACAGCGGCGTAACTATAACGTCTGGGGCCCGCGGCAAATTCGTCAGGCTCCTTCCTCAATATAAAGAAGTGCATCAGCGTCCATTCTGTGCTCTAAACCAAGCCAGTTCGGGGCCCCTGGCATTTTGCCACCCCTGCGACCCTATAGTTACGCCACTGCTCAATAGCTGGTATTTTTTTTTAATATATAAGAGGGGGCAAACGAGCAGACGGGTCACCTGATGGAAAGCAATCATCGTCGCTCAGGGACACCTGCAAGACCTGGGGAATTACAAGTGCGTTGCCGGTCCTTTTTCATAGGTCATATTGCGATACAATGTTTTAGCTGTCTTTTTTGACAGCGAGCGAGCGTAAACTGAATCGGAATCGCATTAAGACGTCATGGTAAGGCCCCTGGATAAAGCGACCCCACTGCTGCGTATACGCAGTGACTTGTCGCAGGCGTCACGTTTTCTCACAGTTTACATACATACATACATTATCACGTCTTTATCCCTTGCGGGCAGTGGCGTAGCTACCTAGGGACT
Source organism: Pandemis cinnamomeana (assembly GCA_932294345.1). Classification (NCBI taxonomy): domain Eukaryota; kingdom Metazoa; phylum Arthropoda; class Insecta; order Lepidoptera; family Tortricidae; genus Pandemis; species Pandemis cinnamomeana. The sequence goes on along the minus strand of OW028702.1, from coordinate 33,421,054 downwards.
AGGCGGGGCAGTGCCCCGGGGCCCTCAAGCTCAGAGGGCCCTCGAATCCTTACCAGAAAATCTCGATCGAACTATTATTATTAAAACGTAACCAGTTTAGATAGTAGTGGGGCCCCATCTTTTTCTTTGCACCAGGGCCCTTGGTTACCTAGCTACGCCACTGCTTGCGGGGTAGACAGAGCCTAAGGTAACAAAACCTTAAGGCCACATGTATGAGCTAGGTGTACTCAATACATCGACGTGAGATGAGCTGATTGGGGAGATAAATAAATAAATAAATAAATATCTTGGGACAAATTACACCAATTGACCCAGCCCCAAACTAAGCAAAGCTTGTGCTATGGGTACCAGGCAACGGATAAACATACTTATATAATGTAGATAAATACATACTTAAATATATACAACATCCATGACTCGGGCACAAACATTCGTATTCATCATACAACTGTCTGCCCCTACCGGGATTCGAACCCAGGACCTCTAGCTTCATAGTGAGGGTCACTAACCACTAGGCTATCCGGTCGTCTGAGATGGGAAAAGGACTTACAACGAGCTGATTCTTTACGGAGTCTGCCGCGACGCGGGCGTTGGGGTTGATGAAAATCCCTTTTCTGAGGACTGGGCTGATGTTCTTTCTTCAGATGAGCGGATTATTGTCACTGTATGCTGGCCAGCAAGATCACTAACACGTTTCACTGCGAGAGGATCGGTCCGGGGCAGGAGCAGCGGCGACGCGAGCGCTTTCTCACACGATCGTAGGTGAACTGAATAAGGGATGTGCGCGCGCGCCCTTGTCGCTCGCTAGTGATGTGAATGAATGAATGGGATGAGTGCTAGACGTCACGCTTGGCGGGAACACCACGTTTAGCATGATTAAGAGCGTATAGATGGAAAGGGAAATCAAAATAGTGATGGATTGCTAGCCGCATCGCCTATAACATGATTCCTAAGACTTTCGCCCATTCCCTCGATGGGCTTTTACCATCTGCGAGGGAAGAGAAGCAACTGGTAAATTCTATGTTTTTTCTTCACTCCCAGACCAGCATGGAAGACATTCTCACAGTTTTTTCATACATTTTGTTGCGTAAACGCATCGTCAACGTCTTTTACGCACCGGAACCCCGTTTTTTCGTCGGTAGATATAGAAAAATTGGCAGCGCCACTTGCGGATCGAAAGGGGAACACTGTCTAAACGTGTGAGAGCAAAAACACTTCGTCGCACATTTTTTTTTAAAAGGTAAAGGTTTAACTCCACACAGCTAAGATTTTAACCTTCGTTCAATTGAGTTTAGGTTCAACTTAAGACATCGCAATAAAGAAGTCTGGCGTACGGGTGACGTCTTTGTATTTGACGTGGCGGCGAAAAGGTTAAACAAAAACCCAAGTGTTTCGAAGTTTTTTATTCTTATTATAAAACAACCGGTCACCTTGTCAAACTTAATTACATATAAAAAATATAAATCAAATCACATAACAATATACTTAAAACTATGCGTACAGGCGAGGGCATAAATATCTATACAGAACAGACATCATGTTAATAAAATATGTCACCGGTTTTATTGTTTATGACACACGGGCGTAGCCAGGGGGGTGGTTTTGGGGGTCCAACCCCCCTCCCCCCGATTTTTTTAAGGGTTTATTTTTATGTACCTTTAGTAGTTTTATTTTCTTGAACCCCCTCCCCCCCATTACTAAAACATGGCTACGCCCGTGTTATGACATAAAGGTGTCAGATGTTTTTGACGTCAAGGCAACGTACATAATAATATATTTATGCCCTTAACTGTACATTGTATAAATTCCGTAACAAATAACTCCAACCCCATTTTTCTAGATACACCATGTCTTAAAACTAACCCAGAATGATTTCAGGCCCCTATATCACGACAATTGTCGGCGACGTGACAATTCGGTTCACATTACAAAATCGTCGAGGCTACGCCGGTCGGCTCCATATTGAATGCGCATTGCATTTCGAATTGTCACATGTCGCTGACAATTGTCGGTGACAAGTGACAATTCTGTTTACATTACTAACTCGACCAGAATCTACGCCTTGTGTCGCGAACCGGGATTGTTGAGCCACTTGTCATTGTTCGTAATCTAGCCGTGTAACCAGTGACCTTCCATGTTGACAGATCAACATAGAATGTACCAGTGCTCCTCTTCCCACGCTAGATGGTAAAAGCCCGTCGAGGGAATGGACGAAAGTCTTAGGAATCATGTCAAAGGCGATGCTAGCAACCCACCACTATTTTGATTCCCTTTTCCACCTGTACAGTCACCATCAGATATATCGTAGCGGGCGAAGTCCTCAAATATTTCGGAGCAACATTAAATTTCAATAAATTCATTACACGATAAGTTTATGAATATAAGAGCAGCGACTTTTCAATAAATTTGGGACGCATAAGGCATATATCGTCAAAGGTATCGCCGCAGTCAGGCTGATCATAAATATCGGAACATTTGTGGAAAATAAACCTTACACATATAGTTATAGATTCGAATTTAAAACAAATACAAATATTGCTCATACGTCAGTCATGCCACCGTGTACTCGTGTCATAGTGTACTCGTTTGCATGCATTCACTGTAATTTAAACTGTTTGTTACAAAGTTAAGGTATATTTTCCACAATAGTTCTGATCTTTATGATCAGCCTGACTGCATCACCTTTGACGATCAGTGACGTCCCGACTTTATTAAAAGGTCGCTGCTCTTATTTATGACGAATTGCGTATTCTGATGTTGTTAACTACGAATTTATTGAAATTTAAGGTTGCTCTGAAATATTTGAGGACCTTGCCCGCTACGATATATCTGATGGCGACTGTACGCCCACAATCATGCTAAATGGCCTTTAGGTCTTGTTACATTAGTCTCTGTCTACCTCGTAAGATAAAAACGTGATTTATGAATAACAGGTCATTTTGGTACAAATGTCTAAATATACGATGGTTCAAAATGTATAACGGCCAAAAAGTATGTAAATGTATACATTTTATATTGAGCAAAAGACAAATCAATTAGATGCCACAAAAACCTAAAAGCCTAAGTATTATGATAGAAAAAACGAATATAAAATAAAAAAAGGTTCAACACTTCCCTTGTCAAATTGTACAGAAGTCAAAAAGTATAAATCGATGTCAAAACGCTAGAATGAACGACAAAATTAGTCAAATGGCATTTTGAACATTTTGACGATTACGTAATAAATGTATTTGTATTTGTATTTGTAGTATTCTCGTGATCCCACTGTTACAAAAAAGTCGAATTACACACCACCATAAGGTCGGATCGCGCTACGCCGGGCTCCTACTTCTACTCCGTTCGACGGCCTAACGAACCTAACCTAATTTTATTATCCTAGTGAGAATATTCATAACAGTGGTACCACGAGGACTAACCTCATTCCAGGCACGAGGACATAGAGACCATGACTGAAAGCTGCCTTGGTAACATTCTGACTAAAAGTCCATGTTGGCCAACACATATTTCGACCCAATATTCAGACAATCCAACCTACTTATTGTCTAACTCGCTCGCAATCGCCTTCGTGATTCCGATGCCAACTGTCAGCCCATACACGAACTGTCAAAATTAACACGATGGCGATTGCGACCTAGTTAGACAATAAGCCTACTGGCGACGAACAATATATAATTTTTGACAGTGTTACATCTCAACATTCTATTTTGGCATCTGCACCAAAATGACCGATTCATGTATGTATGTATATTATCAATAATCGATGCTGACAGCTTTTCTATTTGCATTACATCAAGTTACGACTGTAAAGTCAAGGAATTAAATTCATGACCCATCGAGGAACCTCTTTACACACAACATCACAGTAACATCGCATTACTTAACAAGGAAAATAGTTACGACGCCTACTATGAATAGGTTCCATATGTATAATATAACAATTAAGTTGACGTACGGTCAAGTGCAAAAATAAGTATCGATAGGAACTTTTCAAAAATATGTCCCACGACCTTATTACGCTGGTGTAAGAGCGTATAGTACTTATTTTTGAAACTTTGTCTAGATACATATTATTACACTTGACTGTACTTGATTTGTCCCATAAACATTTAAACACTTAATTAAATAAAAAATATTCCATTAATTACGACATTCATTTTTGAAGTCGGTTAACAAATATTAAGGTCACATTGAGAGCAGGAGCCTTACCATTACGTCTTAATGCGATTCAATTCCGATTCAGTTCAGGTTTTAGCTGTTCATTTTTAGTATGGATCTGACATAGACTACGGCGCGCACGCGTGCGCAATGCCATGCGAGCGTTTTTTTTTTATATGAATAGGAAGGCAAACGAGCAAGTGGGTCACCTGATGGTAAGTGATCACCACTGCCCATAGACACCCGCAACCCCGACACAGTTCCGGGTTTCCCCGAAAAATTAACTGAAAGAGCTTTGTCAGACTTTGATCATTTTTTTTTAACCTTTTCGCCGCCACGTCAAATACAAGAGACGTCACCCGTACGCCAGACATCTTTCTTGCGATGCCTTAAGTTGAACCTAAACCCAATTAATAAAGGTTGCTTTTGCATTGAAGTAATGGACGTATATAGAGGGGGCCGTCCATTAATCACGTGATCTTTTTTTAAGCATTTTTAACCCCCCCTCCCCCTTGGTGATACATGGTGAGGTTTAAGACAACCCCCCCACCCCCCATCCAACATCACGTGTATTTTTCGTATCTACAAAAAATCTTAAATTTTTTAGAACTAAAATTGTCTTGCGCGCACGTGTTGAATTTATATATTAACTTGGTATCGTATATGTCATGATATATTTTTGTGTCATTTTACTATAATACATGTAACTGTAATTTAAAAATGCCGCGTTTGAAAAAATAATGAAAAAATAAATACACGTGATAATAAATATCTTACTACAACCCCCCCCCCCCCCCCCCCCCCTTGTGACATTTCGTGATTTTTGTCAAACCCCTCCCCCCCTTTCAAGCCTCACGTGATTAATGGACGGCCCCTAGGTCGTTGGCGTCGGAAAGGTTAATCATAATCCAGCTGTGCTAACTTGGGGCATGTTCTAGAAATTTGATATCCAACTAATATTATAAATGCGAAAGTTTGTGAGGATTTGATGTGACGATGTGTGTGTTTGTTCCTTCTTCACGCTGAAACGACTGGACGGATATGGATAAAACTTGGAATAGAGATAGCTGGTACCCTAGATTAACATATAGGGTACTTTTTATCTCGAATTGCATGCTTCCCGCGGGATAGCGATAAACATGTCAAAGGTAAGCTGCCTAATGTAAGTCTGAACTACGCGGACGAAGTCGCAGGCAGAAGCTATTGATAATAAAGATATTGATATATTAATACAGTAGGCTTATTACCTAACTCGCTCGCAATCGCCATCGTGTTCATTTTGACAGTTCGTGCATGAATGTGACAGCTAGCTGATTGCGATGCCAATTGTCAGCCCATACATGAACTGTCAAAACACGATGGCGATTGCGAGCGAGTTAGGTAATAAGCCTACAGGACATGTGCTTACTGAAAATTCTCGATTACTATAAAAAGGATATATCATAGCAATTCACATCCACTGATGATCTATTTTTCAATGTGTTTTTTTTTCTTGATTATTTTCTATAAAATTGTGTATATTCTCTTATATTTGTGTCTTGCAAAAAGGAATAAATGTCTTCTTTCTTTCAATCTTTAATACCGATATGGAAAAAATATTGATTGTAGGTATATTATGAAAACTCTTAAAATAATTATTAGGCTCTGGAGGAGGGGATGCTGCATGAATTTTGTTCCCGATCTTGAGTCCTCCCACGAGACTGACATAATCACCCCTGTGTACTAAAGCCTTTTTAAAATGACATAAAAAATGTTTTAATTATTAATGAAGAGAAAACAAATAATATCTATTATATATCTTATACATGCCCCGAGTTAGCAACGGTATGGTCATTGTAAACCAGTAATCATACTACAGTTACGTTTAATTGTCAAAAATTACAGTAAATTGACTTACGATGCCCACATATAGAAATATAAGTCTTGCCAATGATTCAAGTATTGTATAACCGGCCCACAGATAAATGCCATTAACGGAATCTTATTAGACGCGGACGTCAGAAAACTTTCTATGACATTCTTAGAATAACCATTGTACATTGGACTACGTAACAGATACAGAACAAGTCCGAGTTTCCTGCGACTGATCTCCAACTTTTGCTCTGGAGACAAGTCCTTCATGTGACGATTGTAGATCTTCAAACTAGCTAAATCAATACCGAGGGACACTAGCCACTGTCTCCAAGCTTTTGTACCGAACACGCGCATAGCTGCCAAATGGATTAGCGGCTTCAATATATGCAGTGACTCAGCGTACATTAAGTCCTTTACGTCTCTGTTAACGGTACTGTCATCCTGCAGTTTCACCGGTTGCCAGTCGCGAAAAGCCACGGGCGGAGCGCCGTCGACGCGACGGACGACTCTTCCGGAACGTTTTAACGTGAAAAACGAACTCTCACCATCTTCATTTGTTTTTTCTTCGGTGAACTTCTTCCGCTGCATCGCTGGCACAGGAGGGTGCTGTATCGGCAGCTCCTTGAACCTCAAGAGAAGAATAAGAGCCGACGAACACTTGAAGAGTTGGAGTAAGGTAGCGGCAGTCCATTTGCCCTTGTTACCCCATCTGTTTTTCACAACCAGCTCGACGAAGACCTCGGAATAATGGATGACGGTCAGCCACAGTTTTATTTGTTCACGCAGGCTGTAGCTTTGTACGTCCACAGCGTAAGCTTCGCGGATCAGTCTATCATTGCACAGAGACACCAACTTTGATAGTGCGTAAACCAGCTCCGAAACTACAGGCGACTTGTTTATTTTCCCCGCGATGAAATACGATGACCAGGTAGCCACGTTTTCGACGTCGGTCACCAAGTTGGGGTTAGCTATCACCCACCTTTTGTACGCGGCGAGTAACTCTTTGAGCGATAACTTTTCCATTGTAATGCACTTATGCTTGTGGGCACATGGGTTTTTGAAACTATAATCTGCTTAACGCACGGAAGCCAGATGTAGTGCCTTAATTTATTTAAATTAAATTATATGCAAATTACTATGTAAACGCGAACTATAGCACAGTTTGAGATACTTGAACTCTAGAATTAGTTACCCATAAAGTCGCCTTTTGCCCCTTGCACTGTTGACGAAGTTGACGTCAAGTGTCAAAAATAAAATTTCGGGATTTTCGGGTCTATGGTAAGTAAATACACTTGTCATTTAAACTGACATTGGCCCACCCAAGCCTAACGGCCGCCATTAAGGGAGAATAGAATAGAATAAGTAAATAAATATTTAACAGTTTTTTATAATTATAAGTTGTTGTTAAAACATGCAAAGCTACAACACATAAACCGTGGTTTTGTTTATTCGTGTAATCTTAAAATTCATAGTCAAAGGGAAAAAGTTCAGATTTTGAGAAAATATTTGTTTCAATTTTGTTTATTTACCGAATCTCGCACAGTTGATTGATTGTAAACAGAAAGCTTTATCCCACATTTGCATTATCTGTAGACACCACAGGTAATAAAAATCTTGCACGCTCGCTTCCTTCACATCATACAACAAAAAAATCGTGTTGCTTGATTACGAATTGCGATTTAAAGCGGAGTATGTTTTGAAGTTCAATAATCTTACAACTGAGACGCAAATCTAAATGTGTTAAATTGTATCGTGAAATTAGTTTGTGTGACTCGCGATGGACAGTAACGGGCAGGACGAGCTAGATGCGGCTGGTATATTCAAGGACGCGTTCCAACTGCGGCCTTGTCCTGATGAAGAGAAAAAACCAATATTTTGGCTGGATGGTGTGATGGGATGCTTCTCGTCAGTCATGTCGGTCTTCAAACAGCCGGAACAGAAGCCAGCTAAAGGTAACGTCTATTTTTAGGCGCCAAGGATTGCATGCAAGGCCGGTGCGCGAGTTTACAAGGATGCATCGAAATTGATTTTGTGTCCCACGCAGTTGCTCTGACATTTTAGACCTTCCACGGACGGCAGAGGTAACTTATTGGTGGATTTAATTTTCCTGGAATAAACCTTGACCTGTTGTGCCTGGCCTTGAAACACCCGGGAGAGGATAGAATCAATCGGAACGTCGTACTGGCTGGTTGCAATTGCAACTGCAATTACGAAATTTTGAAATTTGAAAATTTTGAACATGGAATTTAATTTTAATTTTAACGTGCTAAGCCGAGTTTTAAGTGGGATTAGAAAGAGGACATCTGAGCATGATGAAGATTGGGGTATGTTGAATAAGCTATGTAATTTATATTGCTTGCTCTATTTAATTTTAATAATTTTGTTTTTTTTTACAAATTTGTAAAATATCAACAGTGTTGAACTAAATCTGCGTGGTTCATGGAAACAATACTGGCTGGATAAGCTTTTTCTTTGGTTCGATCACAGAACAGAGTGACAATAGAAGTGCAACAAGTCACATTTGCTAGGGAAACCGGTCACCAAACTCTCACATCAACAGTTTACTCTGACCTTGAAATCTTGACAAATATTGGTCTAGCTATTCAATGGTAAAAATCTAATAAGTTCTGAATCGGTATTATAATTTGAACTTTTCAACCACAGAGTATTGCTAAAAGTCCATTGTACAGGTTATAAACACCATCTAGTGTGAAGGAGCAAAATCGCTCTGCACAACGGATATCGTTTAAATAACTGCGTTGCAAAATGAACTCTGCTGAATGGGATTTAGGCTTACGTGATTAAAAATCGAACTGATGACAGCTGAACACTCGAGAAAACCGAATTCTGGCAGAATCATTTGGCTACTCGAACTTGATCGAATTTGATGTTCACACATGCAATTTTCCGCTTAAAGCTGGCACGCGTCTCTTTCACCTGCCACTTCTAGGTTTCTCTTTCTTCTATTTGTTTTATTTTTCGGTGCTTTCATATTTTTTTCATGGTATAAATACATTGCTATTTAAAAAAAAATGCAAAAACGTGAAATTAACTGTTTGTGTTTGGGTTCTTACATACACACATATATCAGCACCGTAGGTTCAACACCAACGACCTATATAGGTCCACTACTGCAATGCAAAAGCAACCTTCGGTCAAATGAGTTTAGGTTCCACTTAGCGCATCACAATAAAGAAGTCTGGCGTATGGGTGATGTCTCTTGTATTTGATGTGGCGGCAAAAAGGTTAATGCTGTATAGCGTAACTAAATACATGGGACTTTAGACTTGGCATTCATACATACATATATCATGTCTTTATCCCTTACGGGGTAGACAGAGCCTAAGGTAACAAAACCTTAAGGCCATGTTTAGCATGATTAAGGGTGTATAGCTGGAAAGGGAAATCAAAATAGTGATGGGTTGCTAGCCGCATCGCCTATAAAATTATGACTTAAGGCTTTTTACCATCAGCGGAAGAGCGACTGGTAAATTCTATGTTTTTTCTGTACCTCCAAACCAGCAGCCTTAGAAAAAAACTTATAAGATTAAATTTATATCACATGGCTGTATGGATACTGTTCCCTTTGCCCCTGAAGGGATGAAAAAAAACTTAAGTGCATTGACTGCTTGTCTGTGTCATTAGTTGTGCCCAGCAGCGGGAGGTACGGATGGAGACGTTTATGCAGTGGCGTAACTATAGAGTGGCAGGGGTGGCGAAATGCCAGGGGCCCCTAGCTCTACGGGGCCCCGAACTGAGTTGGTTTAGAGCACAGAAGCGACGCTGATGCACTTCTTTATATTGAGGAAGGAGCCTGACGAATTTGCAGCGGGCCCCAGACGTTATGCATCTGTACCTGACTTATTAAGCGAATCTGACATGCATTTTGCCATTTTTTTCGAGTTGCACCGCCTTGCATTTTTTTATAAGCTGTGCGAATTTGTTTTAATTCTGCAATCGATTTGTAATCGCTAACCATTATAAACAATAGAAAAAAGCTGGTAGCCCATTTTGACCTATGCCCTCTCACGCAGAGGGTGGTGTTCGAATCCCGGACTTGCACCTTGTTTTCGGAATTTATGATATCTCTGAAGTCTCGGATAATGTTGCCAGCAAAAAAAAAGCAAAACTAAAATTAATGATTTTTTAAACTTAAGACCTTTTATGTACCTACCCTCTTTGTTTTTGTTATATTTTGTGTTTAATAAAGAATTTTTGTATTGTTTTTAATCCTGCTGCAGCCATGATACATTTTTTTTTAACTCATACATTATTCTTTTGTTTCAGCATATTTTGCGACTACTTTTTTTTTATGAAAAATTTAATCCATGAAAAAAAAAAAAAAATTACATTACTAACATTACGCAATAAGAATTTCTTTCACTAACAACACTAAAACATAGTCGAAATGTAAAAAAAAAAAAAAAACAATGAATAAAGCTTTATATAAATAAGTATTATAAATGCCAAAGTAACTATCGTCTGTCTGTTACGCTATTACGCCTAGACCACAGAGCCGATTTTAATATCGCGAAAAGCAGGAAAGAATATTTTTATAGAGAGATTTTGCTAAGCAGTTATTTTTACAAACACTTTAAAAAGTGCTAAAAATAAGTTTGTAACTGTCTTAATATAATTATTATGTCTCATCTTTTAACAAAGTCGCTAGTAAAATAAAATGGTCCTTCGAACTTAACTTAGGGACCTAATACATCCCCAAAATAGTCATTGTAAAATCCTTACACAAATGTATTACTCCCTTATTCATAAACGCTCTATAGGCTTCTGCTAACTTAGCAATCGTTTGTCCTTATCTGTGAAAGGTAAAGGTCAGAGTGACAGACAAGGACAAACGATTGCTAAGTAGCAGAAACCAGCGTTTATGAATATGGGGGTTTGTAGTATTGTAGTTAAGTAGAATTTTGAAAAATTTCTTTCTGCCAAGTTCTCAGTGTTTCTTCTTGACGATGATGGTGTTTCCGAGTGCGCTGGTAGTTTCAAAAGACATGTAAAAGCTCTTGGCCTCCAAGTTAACTATATAAAATGGTCCTTTCAACCGGATACAATTTTTTCCAGATGAAAAATGGGAGATACCGTTTGAGTCTATCTCGGATTTGGTCTACTTAGGCTCGGGGGCCCAGGGCGTGGTGTTTGGGGGCCAGATCAAGGGGGAGATGGTGGCTGTCAAGAAGTTGAGGGACCAAGCAGAGACGGACATCAAGCATTTGAGGAAGTTGAACCATGATAATATTGGTGAGTAATAATAATAATAATATGCGGGTGGTAGGGCCTTGTGCAAGGTCCGTCCGGATCGCTACCACCATCTTACTCGCTAATCCTGCCGCTAAGTAGCAGTGCTTGCACTGCTGTGTTCCGGTATGGAGAGTAAGACAGCCGGGGAAATTACGGACACAAGAGGCATTGCATCTTAGTCCTCTAGGTTGACAACGCATCTGCAATCCCTCCGGGGTTGCGGGTGTCTATGGGCAGTGGTGATCACTTACCATCAGGTGACCCACTTGCTCGTTTGCCTTCCTATAAAAAAGATTTATTCAACAGTTTACAGTTACATACAAATAAAAATAAAAAAGTTGAAACACTTGAATGGCAACTTTTTTCACCTGATGCAGACCTGATGGTAAACGAGCACCACCCATGGACATCCGCAACACTGGTTGATTGTGGATACGTTGCCACTGTTGCCAGCCTAGAGGGCTAGGATGCCTCTTGTGCCAGTAATTTCACTGGCTGTCTTACTCTCCACGCCGGAACACAGCTCTAGCGGTGCTGCTTGGCGGCAGGATTAGCGAGTAAGACGATGGTAGCGATACGGACGGACCTTGCACGAGGTGCTACCATGCAAATTACGCAAATGTCATGATTTGTAGTGAAAAAATTAATAAATCTTATTAAAAACAACCTTGTGGTGGAAAATATTTTTTTACTACATACATACATAAATCACGTCTGTATTCCTTTCGGGGTAGACAGAGGCAAAGGTAACAAGACCTAAAGACTAGTAAGATTTAAATTGGTTCTTCTAATACAAAGCTCTTCGAGGGAATGGGGGAAAATCATAGGAATCATGTTATAAACGCCCACAATCTTGCTAATCTTGGCCTGTAGGTACCTGTTACCTTAGGCTCTGTCTACCCCGTAAGGGATAAAGACGTGATTTGTGTGTATGTATGTATGTATAAATAATTTGTCCCGTAGTGCGTTTCCGGGGTGTGGTCACCAAGCCTCCGTGCTACTGCGTGGTCATGGAGTACTGCCAGTACGGGCCTCTCTTCGAGTTCCTCCACAGCGGCTCAGTCTTCGCTCCGAAGCAGATCCTCAAGTGGGCCAAGGAGATATCCCACGGGATGGCATATCTGCACAGCCATAAGATCATACATCGGGATCTGAAGAGCCCCAAGTAAGTCATCATCTTTGTCATCAGCAGAGATCGGACAAATTTGCGTCATTGCTCGCAATAATGTGGACATGACTCAAAAATTAATCATTTAATTAATTTCTCGAAATAAAATTTGAACTCCCAGAGATAAAAATTTACACATGCATAAAATTATTAGCAGAATGTTAATTAAAGTGGCAGTTGTCGTTCTCGTAAATCTTTTTATATAATAAAGAAATCAGGTTCCTGCTAGATATGATTATTATTTCTGACAAAAAAAAAATCTAGTTCTATAGGTATAAAACCTCCGTGAATATACTTATTCTTAATATATGTATTTTGACATATTTGATTAATTTTGGAGTCATGTCCACATTATTGCAAGCAATGACGCAAATTTGTCCGATCTCTGGTCATCAGCCTATACAAGATGTCTTACAACAGTGTTGGGCGTAATCAATTTGGAATTAATAAAAAAAAAAAAATTGCACAATTACTACAGTACTCATGATTCTTCAGTAATTGATTACTTGGATAGTCAAAATTACTGTAATACTGTACTATGATTACATTTTGTAATACATTCTTGTAGAATCAGTATTGTACCTTGTTCTTTGTTTCTGTATTGTATTGTAAACTCCATATTAAAAGTCCGTTTTTCTATAAAGAGATAGAGACAGAGCTTTGATAGTTTGTCTCTGTTATTTTTACATAAATGAGCTGTTCATGAAAGCCATGAAAATTTCAGCAGGTTAACACTTTTTTTTAGTTTTCTCAAAATGTGAAAGAAAAAACGCTGTATAATTCTCTGACGGTGCCGAGATTAGGCTTGTATAACTGACGGCCTCACTAACACTCGGGCTTCAAACACTACTCGACCAACCGCCAATGTACTGCCAGCTGTAATAGCCGGCCGCTTGGTGAAAAATGTGAGAATATAGTTACCAAAATCCTTTTTTTAAATTTCCGCCACAATGTGAAAGAAAAAAGTATCATTTGCCGGTGCGGCGATAAGCCTCGTTTAACAGACGGCCTCGCTGGCGCTCGGCCTTCGAGCACTACTCAACCCCCCACTTCTCCACAGCATCCTAATAGCCGACAACTTGGTCGTGAAGGTGTCGGACTTTGGTACGTCGCGCGAGTGGAACGACGTGAGCGCCATAATGTCGTTTACTGGTACCGTGGCGTGGATGGCGCCGGAGGTGATACGCCACGAGCCCTGCTCGGAGCGCGTCGATGTCTGGTCCTTCGGCGTCGTGCTGTGGGAGCTGCTGACACAGGAGGTATGTTTGTAGCGACCCTAGCGCCACCTAGTTGGCCCTCAACATATCAGAATCAGAATCAGAACATTTATTGTTTAACTGTGTTGGATAGGTACATAAGGGTGAACAGATTGGTATCAACAGTGGCCTGAACAGGCATACAATTTTAGGCAATCATGCTTTGGCATAGTTACAAATACATAATGTGTTACATATCACTATACATCACATTTCATATTTATCATTAAAAAAATCCTTTAGACTGTAGAACACTTTATCAATGAGCCAATTATGCAACTTTACTTTAAATTTATTACGATCCAACATTTTAATTTCCAATGGAAGTTTATTGAAAATTCGTATTGCCGAAATGAAAGCACTTTTTTTATACATTGTGTTATTTACTTTTGGGAGCACTAAATTATATTTATATTGAGAACGTAAGTTTTTATTTTTTATAAAGTATTTCTCATTATTTTTTACAAATTGGCACAATTCTAAAATATAAATAGAAGTCTTTAGAAGTAAGCGTGAGAAGACGTTTTTGTCTGAAAACTACAACGCACGAGTAGCTAGCGCCACCTAGTTGGCCCTCAACGTAACTACGACGCACCAGTAGCCAGCGCCACCTAGTTGGCCTCGGCATAACTACTACGACGAGTAGCCAGCGCCAGCTCTAATGACAGCTGTCACATCGTTTAACATCCCGCTAACGAAGTTTCTCAATACGTATATCACGTCTTTATCTTTACGGGGTAGACAGCGTAAGGTAACAAGACTTAAGCCACGTTAAGCATGATTGTGGGCGTATAGGTGGAATGGAAAGGATCATAGAGCAAAATCATTGTTTTTGCTCTGTGGAAAGGATGCACTCAATAATAATTTAGAAAAAAAACAATATATGTACATAACACAATTACACAAAAATTACACAGTTAAACCTAAATCGACCTTCACCGAGCTGATAATAGAATGAAACATATTTTATGATAAAATTTTGTATATTAGACAATATATTAAAAATGGGTTGGCTAAAAAATCTTCTTGTTGTCTTCCATACTGGTCTGGGAGTAAAGAAAAAACATAGAATTTACCAGTTGCTTCTCTTCCCGCGCAGGTAAAAGCCCAACGAGGGAATGGGCGAAAGTCTTAGGAATCATGTTATAGGCGATGCTAGCTACCCATCACTATTTTGATTTCCCTTTCCACCTATTCGCCCTTAGTCATGCTAAACGTGGCCTTAAGGTTTTGTTACACGTATGTATGTAAAATATGTTTCATTCTATTATCGACTCTGTGAAGGTCGACTTAGGTTCAGATCTTCTACTAGACATACATAAGGTCGTTAGCGTTGACCTTGCGGTGCAATTGGCATTGTTCATTTTTTTTAAGCTGTGCTTTTAACACCTTTATTTGATAAAATGGACTATTTCAAGCAACTAATTTGAATATTATGCTTTTACGTAGCTTTGTTAATTAATAATAAATATTCTTTCGCTGTTTGATAATTCGTGAATTTAGACAGAATCCCAATCGCCTTCGTTCGGCTGGCTATAAAAAAAACGGCTTTGTCTATGGTTTTGTCGATTTGACAGTGACACGTGACAGTTGCCATAGCTAAACTTTTTTTTCAATTATTGTGGCAAACATTCGATGCTGGATTCTGTCTAAAAACCCGGTCGTTCGGTCAAACAAAGGTTCAAAGTACTTTTACAAAAATATCTGCAATCATAAAGTATGTTTGAAATCGGACAAAATAAATCGGATTAATGATGGTTTTCGAATTGGAGCATACTAAAAAAAATGAACAATGCCAATTATGTCGTTGGAAATTTAATATTGGAATCGAAAAGGTTAATATCCATTTTCTATTCCCATATTGTTTTACACAGGTGCCGTACAAGAACATGGAGACCCACGCTATTATGTGGGGCGTGGGCACCGACACGATCTCCCTGCCGGTGCCGATGACCTTGCCTGACAGCATGCAGCTGTTGCTCACCCAGTGCTGGAACAGGGTGCCCAAGAACAGGTGCGTGGCAACCGTTATCGAGGGTTAAGAAGTAGGCTTACCTAACTCGCTCGCAATCGCTATCATGTTCATTTTGGCAGAATAAGAATAAGAATAATAATAAGAATAAGAATGTTTATTGCAGAAAATGGATACATACAAGATGGTATATTAATTACTTACAGTGCGCCAAATTCGGCTTGGGTAAGCATGCAACAATGAGTAGACTCAATTTTGTTCACAGATAATAATTATGAAGCAAAATAAAGCGATCACTTAGTCTAAAAATTTAAATTATGTGCAAGATTATCTATTATTAGTATGTTTAAAAACTCTTTTATGGAGTAGATACACAATTCGCAGAGCCAAGCGTGTAGTTTGTTTTTAAACATTTTAATTGGAAGGTCCTTTATGTCTCTGGGAAGTTTGTTGTAAAGCTTAATGCACATAAAATAGGGTTCAGATCATGTATGGGCTGACAATTGGCATCGGAATCAGCTAGCTGTCACGTTCATACAAGAACTGTCAAAATGAACACGATGGCGATTGCGAGCGAGTTAGGCAATGAGCCTACAGATTTTGCTTATTGCAGATCACTGCATGGTATAAAGTCACTCTATAGTCCCAAAAGACCAGCGCTGGATGCGAAACTAGCAAATGCTGAGTTGGGATTTTGTGACAATTGGTTTATCTGTTGTTTTAATGTGTTTGTCATGAATAAGCCTCTTTCTTTCTTTCTTTTCTTTCATACTGCACGCATACATACATACAAGTCAATTTTTCTTGACTATTATGTACTTGTTATAGTGAAAATTGTTTTGCTTGGCCGCCTTTTTCTATCAATGGCATTTGAAGAGTATTTTTCTACCCAGAACACCTAAAGCTATTTCAGACACGGATAAACACGTTGTCGTACTAGCTTTTTTTTGTAATTTGGTGTTTTAAGTCCTGTGCCTTTATTTTATAATGGTGATTTGCATTTTTAAAAAGTTAATAACTAGACAGTAATGGAATTTGTATGCAACATGGGGAGTTTAGCGCTACAGTCATGTTTTTTTTTTTAATTTTGGACTGACCGGCAACAACTAACTTCCTGTTCTGATATGTAGTTAACAATGACGACTTTTGGACGCCGACTTAAAAAACTTCTGTTGGATCTGTCACTGTACTCTGTTAAAGAGTACAGTGACATTAAACTTGACATTTAATTTTGAACGTGTGTATTATGTCTGAAAATTATTCCTTGTACAATTATAGTACCTCATTATTTAGTTATGTTCCGACAATATTTCCACATTTTGTGGTTTTATATTTTTATTATTATTTGACATTTTAAATTGCTTATTGAAATTGTTATTATTTTCTCTTTTTATGTACCTATGACGATCTTTTTGTGAATTTACATTGACATTTCATCAAGCTTTATTTTTGTTTGTTGTTATTTTGTTTTTATTTAATTTCAGTTATTATAATTATTATTACTATTTTATTACAATTGACGATCCTTTTGTGAATTACTTATGTTTGACATTTAATTGTATTTTTAAAAGGGTGATAAATAAATAAATCAATCAATCAATCAATCAATGAATACTTAAACGGACATTTTTGAGAAAAATACCTGTTTCCCCACAGGCCTCCCTTCAAGATCATAGCGGCGCACCTGGAGATAGCTGGTGAAGAGTTTGTTGATATACACGATGAGAACTTCAACACTACGCAGGCCGGGTGGAAGCGAGAGGTCCAGGACAGCATGGAACAGCTGTACTCCAAGTCAGTGCATCTAGTAACTGTTCTAGAATGTTTCAGCTGGGTTACAACCCTTCGGAGATGTCTCATTTAAATTTTGAAGTGACAACATCTTTAGCGGTGTTGTGCACTTTTTGGGATGGGTTTTTTTTTTTTTAATATGAATATTAAGGCAAATGAGCAAGTGGGTCACTTGATGGTAAGTGATCACCACTGCCCATAGACACCCGCAACCCCGGAGGGATTGCAGATGCGTTGCCAACCTAGAGGACTAAGATGAAATGCCTCTTGTGCCCGTAATTTCCCCGGCTGTCTTACTCTCCACACCGGAACACAGCAGTGCAAGCACTGCTACTTAGCGGCAGGATTAGCGAGTAAGATGGTGGTAGCGATCCGGACGAACCTTGCACAAGGCCCTACCACCCGCATAACTAATACTAGATTAATGCCGAGGCTTGGGAAGTGGCCAATTGCTGGATGAGGAACTTGTTTTTTAAAGTTACGAATCCAGCAATCGCTCTACCAGCTGAGGCAGATGAGTTTTTTCAAACATTGAGAGGAAACGAAAATGAGTTTTGCACTAAACGTTCCCGCTTTTTTTCTGAAGTTTTTTTTATGTCATATGTCACCGTAAGCTATTTGAGACATTGATAGAAACGTTAGACTCGAACAAACGCGGGTTTGCGGGTGGGCCTTGTGCAAGGTCCGTCCGGATCGCTACCACCATCTTACTCGCTAATCCTGCCGCTAAGTAGCAGTGCTTGCACTGCTGTGTTCCGGTGTGGAGAGTAAGATAGCCGGGGAAATTACGGGCACAAGAGGCATTTCATCTCAGTCCTCTAGGTTGGCAACGCATCTGCAATCCCTCCGGGGTTGCGGGTGTCTATGGGCAGTGGTGATCACTTACCATCAGGTGACCCACTTGCTCGTTTGCCTTCCTATTCATATAAAAAAAAAAAAAAAAAAAAAAAAATGCGCACTGCTCGGCCATCGACTTGGCTGTACGACATTAATGTTCATTATTCCATAGTCATTTTGACTTTTTTATTTAAATGAGACAAATTCTATCCAATGAGTGTACTTAATAAAATAATCGCCAAAATCGGTTAAAAAAAGGTACGTGCTTTCCAATGAATAACCTCCTTTTTTTAAGTCGGTTAAAAATAAACCCCTCTGTTCCAAGGTCCGAGAAGAACCCACCAATCGACATACAAGAGACCACAACCCAGCGTCGGGACGAGTTGAAGAACGCGCGTGACATCAAACAGGTACCCACCATTGGACCCCGACCCAGTGCTGGGCACAGGGACCACTGTTGAACACTGTCCATTACTGGGCTCAGTAGGGAAAAAAAATGGCAACGGTTCTGTGCGCAACATCAGACAGGCATCGACTCCCGTCCCACTGTTGGCGTTTGACCCACTTTTGAACACTGTCCACCACTGCTCTGGTTATTACAAGTAAAGCATTAAAAAAACGCTACATGGCTTTGTCAGTGGTGAACGAGCGCGTCCCACTGTTGACCACTGTCCGTTATTAGGCTCGGAAGTGGGACGTTCCGAGAGATAACTGGTTAAAAAAACGCTACATGGCTTTGTCACTGGTGAACGAGTGCGTCCCACTGTTGACCACTGTCCATTACTAGACTGAAGTGGGACGTTCCGAGAGATAACTGGTTAAAAAAACGCTACATGGCTTTGTCACTGGTGAACGGGTGCGTCCCACTGTTGCGCACTGTCCGTTATTAGGCTCGGAAGTGGGACGTTCCGAGAGATAACTGGTTATAACAAGTAATTTTTTTTTACAGGTGTACGAGAAACAGCTGGCGCGCGCCAACGAGCTGTACATGGACGCATGCGCAGTGAGGCTGCAGTTAGAGCAGCGCGAGTCTTCACTCGCCGAGTGAGTATACTTGTCTACAATACGATTAAAATCAGTTAACGATTCGGCTTTTCTCGGGTAACATCGCCTAAATCCGGAGACGGAAATAACACGAAATACGTTACCGCGATTTCTTTTAGGTAGCATTCAATCTGAAGTATCATAAACGCAATGTATAGCACCTGCCAAGATGACATTACTGACCGGTAGACCTAAGAAATTTATTATGCAGAAGCGACATGAATTTGAACGTTCATTATTTATTGAAGCTATACTTGTATACAATATATTAAAAAATAACTAACTTGACAGTTAATATCATACACAAAGTCACTACGGGCGTAGCCAGGGGGGGGGGGGGGGGGGTTTGGGAGTGTAACCCCCCCCCCCCCCCCACCGAAAAGTTCAGGCATTAACATTCGTAGAATGAAAATAAATTTGTTATATAAGGGCTGTTTTATGTGCTTTTAGTAGTTTTATTTTCTTCAATCCCCCCTCCCCCCTATACTAAAACCTCGTCGTTATCCCTAACGGGGTATACAGCTTAAGCACACACTTGTATACACACACGCTCACAGAGAGAGACAGACCATTACACACACAAAGACAAACAGACACACAGAAATACAGACAGACAGACACACAGAAAGCCAGACAGAGAAACAGAGAGAGACATCGACGTCAAAAAATCGGGCGCTAACCGTAATTTTTTTTCACTGTATGAATACTATGTGGGTTGAACTTGTTTCAAATATGTATGTATGTATATTACAGGCGCGAGAAAGCCCTGAAAGCCTGCCGCTGCGGCATGCGGAAGCTGAAATACCAGCGGCAGACCTCCTCATCATCAGACCAGTGCCAGTTGGAGCCAGTTCATCGGCGCAAGAAGAAGCGTGACACCGTCATCACCAACGAGAAAGAACAGGTCAAGACTTACCTCCTCGAGTGCAAGAACAACAACGAGACGAAAGAGGATGACGAGAATGAGACGGATGCTGTCGACACTGTGGTAGAGCAGAACGGGAATATAGGTTTGAAGGATGCGATCAACGATAATTACTATCCGGACGTGGCTCAAGTATAAATAGTTTTTTTTTTGTTGAAGTTTTTTTGCAGACTTTTTTTGGGTATACTCGCTTTGGTGCTCGGCTACTTTTAAATAAATAGGTTGGCACAGATTTGAAATGAGCAGACAGATTTAAGAGTAATTAGACAGAAAAATCCGAAAAGTAAAGCTATGGCCGGCAATCGAACCCGGATGCTCGTCGTTCCGTGACGCGTGCTACCCCTACACCACCCATAGCTAAGCCTGCCTATCACTACATAGTATAAAATAAAGTCGCTTTCTCTGTCCCTGTGTCCCTATGTATGCTTATATCTTCAAAACCACACCACGGATTTTGATGCGGTTTTTTTAATAGATAGAGTGATTCAAGGGGAAGGTTTATATGTATAATACATGCATAATATACCGTGCGAAGCCGGGGCGGGTCGCTAGTAATGTATATTAAAGCACAAACATAAATAGCCCTCGACGTGTGTACGTCAGTCTCTTCAACAAACACAATTTTGTCATCTACGCACAACGTTCTGTTGCTTAGATAGCCGTTTGAACACTAACATACATGTAAATGGATTACATTATCAGGCGCCTCTAATAGTTTGGCAGCGAGTGGATAATAGTACATTATTGCAGCGGCTGCGAAATAGGGGATTGTCGGCTTAGTATTGGATTGCTTTTCTCAAACATACATTGAAATAAATTATTGTATCTAGACAAAGTAAAAGTAAACTGGACATAGTAAAACAGTATTTGACAAAGCTCGTTTATCGTATTTTTCATACAAATATCTGCCACGATTGGGAATCGAACCCGGGCTTCAAGCTTCGCAGTCAGGTTCACAACAATACAAGAAACAGTACATTTGGTAAAGAGGAAACGAGCAGTGATTTCAGAAGTGTGGCAATTTAAAAAAAGTCTGTAAAAATCCGAACGCTGGTCCCTTGTGAAAGACGACATATATTTTCTTAGATTAAACTACCAACAGACATAGTTATATATTGATTTCTCACGTGTACAAGAACAAAAGGATTTACTGACCTATCGTGGAACTTTGTCGCGGTAAACTTTAAGGTGATTCTCCTTGCCTATTCAATGTAATGTCACCGTGGCGTTTATTGTGGGAAGGTTCCACAGTCGGTAACGGCAGTAGCAAGGGCCAGCGGTTATTATTTACTAGTATTTTCTGAGTTACTAGATCTTCGTTGGAAGGCTAAAAGGATCTCATTTTTAAGATTTTGTTCTTTGTAAGATCTTGACCAATTTTTTTTTAAAGTATTCAGACGTTAGGTATTGATAGAGGCGGCTTCGCTAGCTGTTACCTGATTGGTCGGAATTTCAAAACACTAGTGTGGCTTTATGAAACGAGCTTTGTCGAGTTTCGTAATAAGGTCGCACGAGTAAATTTCAATTATATAGTCGATCTGCGTATTCCTCTTTAAATCTATAACGGTCTACGTATAGTCTGTACGAATTTAATCGACCAATCAGAGAATAGCGAGAAAAATCGCCTCTTCAAAAAAATTATATGAAAGCTTTAGAGTATTGAAAATATATACTTTGAAATGTTATTACTGATACTTCGGGCGGTTCCGGTTATGCCGGGTACACACGCGAGCTTCAACCGCAACTGCTGCACGTAACACTAGCCAAAAACCCTAGTGTGGTGTGGCTCACATGTGCTGCGAGCGGAACGTGTCCACACTAGGGTTTTTGGTTACTGTAACGTGGAACAGTTGCGGTTACAGCATATGAGTACCCTGCTTTAGGTTAAAGTGTTTGAACTCTGGTAGAATCCCGTGCAATGATCTCGTTATTTTTAGATCAGCTTATAGGGTGAAAGCGCGGCTTTTTAACGTTTCTGTGTATAACGGCGAAGGTCATCGTTTTAACCTTTACAGTTTAACCTTTTCGACGCCAACGACCTTACGTTCATTACTTCAATTCAAAAGCAATCTTCGTTCTATTGGGCTTAGGTTCAACTATCGCCATAGAGAACAGGCGTACGGGTGACGTCTGTTGTATTTGACGTGACGGCGAAAAGGTTAAATGAATACAGAAGCTAATTGTACAGACACAGTAATGACACCAGTCTTCGGACGGAGCTAAACGTCAGTTTAACCTTTTCGACGCCAGCGACCTTACGTTCATTACTTCAATTCAAAAGCAATCTTCGTTCTATTGGGCTTAGGTTCAACTATCGCTATAACTGGCGTACGGGTGACGTCTGTTGTATTTGACGTGACGGCGAAAAGGTTAAATGGATACAGAAGCAAATTGTACAGATACAGTAATGACACCGGTCTTCGGATGGAGCTAAACGTCCATTTGTTACAAGCGGTTATTTACCTCTGACTCTTTGAGTGTTTTATAAGGAAACTTACTTTGGCTTAAATATGACGAATACAAACTATTGAGAGAATATCATTGTACGAGGTTCTTACTTCCTTTAGCATTCACTGCCAATAACCCATATCGCGTTTGCGTTTTCTTAAGATTCCTCCATACCGGTATGCTTAGTGTAAGTTTTCGGTCACAAAATACGTCTCGAACGCGTTTGGCGTTAAAATATCAAATACTACGAGAACGGTTTGTTGCCGTTTCGATCCGCAAGTGGCGCTGCCAATTATTCCATAGCAATTGAGACGTACTTGAACGCGTTGGGGCCTTTTTTTAATGCGAAAACTTACACTAGAGGCTCTGATGTGCCGTAGGTAGGCGGATCGTTGTCACTCGTTGTTATGGTTACTTCCTCGGCAGTGGCGTAACAATAGGCTGGCAGGACTGGCAAAATGCCAGGGGCCCCCGACCCAAGAGGGCCCCGGCCCAAGAGGCCGCGAGCTCAAAAATATTAAAATTAAACTGAGTACAAAGTGTCGATTTTTACTGATAGGGTCCCATAAAAATAATTTGCCACGGGCCCCAGGTGGTATAGTTACGCCACTGTTCCTCGGACACTTTAAGTCGTATGTTTGCTGGTTTAAAATTGGCATTGTTCATTTTTTTAGGATGTTCCAATTCGAAAACCATTTGGAGGAAAACCATCAATTATCCGATGTTTTTGGTCCGATTTCAGATATTTTTGTGAAAGCACTTTTGACCATTGACCAGTGACGACCCGGTTTTTTGTTTTGCGACGTTTGCCGGGTTTGCAAAGCGGCAGTGAATGCTTTAACGTTTTCAACGCCAAGCCTGGCGAAATGGTTGAGCCCTAAAGGTTATTTACGCTGTGTTCGACGGATATATCAGTTGGCGTTGAAAAGGTTAAAATGCATTTTAACCTAGTCGGTTCGTAGCCCAGACTCTTGCCTTGAAAAGTATTTAAAAACTCTATTATTGAGACATGCCTTCAAAGTACAACATGATCTGATTTATGTCAATTTTGATTATTATAAAGCTTTTTCCTAGTGTTTTTTTACAGGCACCTAACTAATAAATGGCTAAGCCATAAAATTGTATGAAGTACGCTTAGTCGGAAATATCCGTGCACCTCGCTGAGACGCAATTAGTGTTACCGTTCCTTTCACTCTCTTATTAATTCCTATTAGCTCGAGCGGGACGGCGCTAAAGGTTATAAATAAGGCCAGACTGGATTAAATTTGGGGCAGATGGTACCGTCTTTTGACACCAGAGCTGTTTGGCGGTGAAAAGGTTAAATAGTCGGGGTGCACAGATAATTCCGTTGTTGTGCATACAATTTTATACGCAGGCTACTTAGTGAGGGTTGCCATAAATATAGTTCAAGTACTTAAGTACATAAATGTTATACATTATTTTAATTTAAAAAAATGTTTTATTTACAATTTTATTATTTATATTCCTAATTTAAGCATTCCATTTATGGATAATTTAATTATAATTATGTTACCCACGGACTCGACTTTGTATTTTATTATTTTTTTACTCGGACTATTATTATTTCTCAATTTAAATTGAAATCTCCATAGTCTTAACTTTAGTTGTAGGAAAAAACGCTCACTAAAGAGCTATAGACTATATTTTAAGTAAATAAGTTTTGGCTGGCCTAAAACATTATTTGATCCAGCTGATTTATTTATAGTTGTTAGAGATTAATTGTGAAAATGTTGTTTTTTTATTTTTTTTAGTGTGCCTAATTTGTTCTTGAAAATCGGGATCAATCGGTTTCATTTTGGTGAAAGGCAAACGTTGACGTCCAAACAAACCGAATTTGTGTACAGAATTATTACTACGTCAACTTAGAGGCGATGATTCTATGAGTTGAGAAATACTGAAACAAGTGACCTTTTTCAGTGCTTTTACCTTGACGTGTTGGTACTCGCGAGCCCGCGCTCGACCAATAATACGTGTCTGCTTTACTCTCACATGCAAGCGAGTAAGGTAAAAGCACATGCACTGATCAAATGTGTTTTTTATAGGTATTATTAATTTATATTTAATTATGCTAATTTTTATGTGAGATTTCAACAGTTTTAGAGTTTTAATTTTAGTCGTAAGAAAAACACTCCCAATCAAGTTTTGGGTATCGTCTCTTCTTTAAAAATCGTCGTCTCTAAAAATGTCAATGTTTGGATTCTTTGACCCATTTATTATCGTTTACCTGTAATTAAAATGTGATTTATATTGCCTCTTTGGAAGAATTCATGAAAAATATTTTTATATAATTATATTTTGCGGCAACACCACTGGTTGTGCCACAGTCTTGCATATTATAATACGTGGTAGCGTAAGCGGCTGTGAATTCGGACACTTATAATTATTTAACCTTTTCACACTTTGCATTTGAAGTTGGAAAAACTTGTAAAAATCAAAGGTTGAAAATTTTCCTTGTCGAAGACTAGGTTAAATGTAGTGCTTCGAAAAGGTTAAATGGTTAAAAGTTTGTCCGGATTCGCTCCTAGAAGGTATTATAGAGTAATGTTAGTTAAAAGTGTCAACCTCGCAGGAATAGCCTGCCTCGCATGCTTCACCTTGAACCAAATATTCGAACTTTGTTACCATATCTTTTATCAGCGCCATATTTATGTGACTGATTCTACATTGTCTGTTTAGGCGTGCTATCGATTGTGTCATTGCCAAGGTTAAATACTGTTAAAAGGTTCAGAGGAAACTTTCGTCGCGTATGCGACTAAGTCAATGGTCAGCAACAGGCGGACCGCGGTCCGTTTGCGGACCGCGAAAGGTCGAATCTCGGACCGCGAAATATTGTAATGTATTTTATACCAAGTATCAATTAATACATAGATAGGCGTATACCTTTATTAATTAAAATAATGTTTTTTTCTGGACCTCGTTAAATTTTTCCTACAGTATCCGGACCCCACCTAAAACTACTTGCCGACCCCTGGACTAAGTTGTCAAGTTAACATTAATATTACATATAACAAACATAAAAAAGTAATGTACGTCGTCCCGAGCCGTAAGTAACAGTTTACCGCTACGCGAACGTAAATTTTCATATTTCGGGCGATGATAAAGTAAGTCTCGGGTCGCATGTTTATCGCCCTCGCTTTTGGCTCGTGGGACAAGTTCCTCCGATCTGGGACATCCCTTGTTTCGCCACTCTCTGTACTCGTAACGTAATCGATAGCTCGCATGTTTAGTGGAAATTAGTTTTTGGTTTCTGTTTAGATTTTCTAATGGCGCTGTTATTATTTGACATTCCTAATTGTAGGTAGGCTTACTGACGGCAGTGGATAGTCTGAATTTTTGATGTGTATTTACCCTAACTCTTAGCATGTTCACTTTTTATGTGACCCGGTTTCTACTGACTTTTTTTATAAAATCAAAGACATCGTTTTT
Organism: Pandemis cinnamomeana; assembly: GCA_932294345.1. Lineage (NCBI taxonomy): Eukaryota > Metazoa > Arthropoda > Insecta > Lepidoptera > Tortricidae > Pandemis > Pandemis cinnamomeana. The sequence continues at coordinate 33,394,904 of OW028702.1, read as the reverse complement.
GTCGTTTTGTGTATTTAACCTTTTGAGTGGTAGCAGCGTGCGTGTGCGTTGTTTTCGGGTTTTTCGCAATAATCGAGTACTTATTGTTGTCTTTCTGTGGACGTGTGTGTGGTGAAGGTTAAATAAATAACTGGGTTCATCATTTTGATTTCGTTCAATGGTCTAACGGCAAAATGCAAATAAATTGTCGTAAACGGTTAAGAAAGACTAACATAGTGCTGTGTTTAACCTGAATATGTGAAAAGGTTAAATATAACAAAACGAAGTGACAATAAAAAAAAAGTGAAGAAATCATTTGACGTCTTTTTGATTGTGTATTTGGAACGATAAATTCTATGTAAATTTATTTTGAAACTGACTGGAATATTTATTGCAGAGATTTTATTAGTAAAGTTAGTGGAATCCTTCAATCTCTTATGCTTCCTTACTGACTTGTCAGATTAGTGATTGTTTGTCATGTTCCTACATAACTCATTAGAAATTCCGTGTTCGTATCGTGCCATCCCGCTTGCGCTAATTGATTACAAGAGCGAGAGGGAATACGAACGTGGATTTGTGGTTGTCTCCGTAACGCGGATATCAGTAACAATTTATTTAACCTTTTCGAAACATTTGTAAAAATTGTTCCGGGATATTTTAGCAGGATTAGTTTTTCTGAACGCCACTACAAAGAGTTTTCATTTGCATTTTTGATTCAAATCTTAGTACCGCCTCCCGCTTCAGATTAGGGAGTGCAAACCGGTTAACCTGTTAACGGAAAAACTTTTTTTGGTTAAGGCAAAAAACCGGTTATCGGAACGCAAAAACCGGATTAAAACCGAAACAAATAAAAGCTATAATAAGTTGATTATTTAATCCTATATACTACAGTGAGACTGTTTTGTTCATTTATATTCTTGACATCTCAAAGTTTCAGTAGATCAAAATAAACTTTTATTTTCTGCTTTATTCCATGAAGCAAGAACGTCGAGATATGAAATGATGATTTGAGTAAAATTGAAGTACCTAAATAACGAAAACCGGTCAAAAACAGGCTAACCGGTTTTTTATTCTGTAATGCGGTTAAAAACCGGTTTTTGCAATCACTACTTCAGACGCGTTTCACCTTGAACATTGACATGGAAACATTTTCTCAGCCACGGTTAAATAAACCTGAAAATCATTTACGCGGCCTATATAGTTGGAATATCGCAGCCTCCCAAAATATTCCGGGAAAACAATGATACATCTTTAATTCCCCCCCCCCCCCCCCCCTTTTAAACTTTTAAAACTTAACTTACTCTACTTGTGTCTAACGGTTGGTCGAACATTTTTTTGTCCTAATACAGTTTCATCGAATTATCGTTTCGCCGAATTCAATTATACTTGAAACTATTGAAGTTATTAAGGAAATTAATGTAATTTAATGAGTAGCTTTTTTTCCCATTATATTTTTTAGTTTGAACTGTACAAAATTATACGTATTGGTTTAATTGGTTATACGTATGAGGACGAAAAAACGGCCTTACCACTATCTAGTAAGTTATGCGGTTTTCACAGTAGATAATTGGACCTATCTTGATATTCGCATCGGGACCGGTTTTTCAATTTTTGTTGTATCGCGATTTCTCTACATGGCGAAAGTGTGTGCCAAAGCGACTATACAGTCATCGACGTATAGATACTGTATGGCCTGCCTAAAGTTTTGGCCAATCTGTATAATGTTACGCTGAGTGTACTGCCGTTCTAATTCAAAATTCATGTGTAAACTGTCCAAAAATATAAAAACTGAACCAGTTTTTTTATTTGGTTTTTTTCCAAAAAATTCTAAAGTACACTGAAAAATCCGAAAAGTAAAGCGATGGCCGGGAATCGAACCCGGATCCTCGTCGTTCCGAGGCGTGCTATACACCTGCACCACCCATAGCAGGTGGGTAAACGTTCGAATTTTTCTATCCGTTACTAGCTATCACGTGACCTTGTTACTATGCGATTTTTTGTCGCCAAGCGTCATCTGTTTGAATGATGTGTCTGTACGACACAATTCCAAAAATGTAAAAGAACGAACCCGGTTTTTTTTGGCATCCGTCCTTTTGAATTAGGATGGCAGTGTAGTAAGCGTAAAGAGAAATCTCGCGAAAGTCGCTCCGTAACACGCACACATTGACGCGTATGCAGTAACGTGTTTACCACATATAAGGCTCGCTCGCCCTCGTGAATTACAATAGCTATCTTGAGTAATTGTTAGTTGTAGACCTTTTAAAATGACATAGATACTAAATGATTTTTGTGAGTTCCATAGATATTAGATACTTTTGTATAATTTGTAGTATACAATCCAGGGCATAAATATATGTACTTACAGACGTCAAAAAGATCTATACACCTTTATGCCATAAACAATATTTGACATGACGACTGTATAGATATTTCTGCCCTTCACTGTAGAAAGCTTTACGATCGAAGTGATTTTTTGAGTTAATTTTAGCTGATTACAAAATGCTCTGTTCAATTAAGATGATAGTTTATTAATATGATAGATATAGTATACTGATTAGATCGGCGCTGATTTAACTGAGGCGAGACCAAAAAATTTTACAACTCACGTGTGTCAAAGAAAACCATGAATTGTCCATAAGTGTCAGGTATCTCGCCCCCCACGACTAGCACAAGAGCGCGAAATATATAAGCCGTCTCTTTCTAAAACAGTAAGAAAAAACAGTGTGGTTTTATGAAACGTCGAAGCAAGTGAAACTTGGGCATTTAACTGAAAATTTGGTTATTGATGCGAGAACAGCGCCGCCATTTTGGCCTCGGCTGCTCTGCCGAGCGCCTGTCACTTTAACCCCACTCCGCGGCCGGATGTAATGCAACAATTAATGGACGAAAAAATTGCAATGGAAAAAAGTTTCACTAAAAACGGGTAGATCTACACAAAGCCGTGGCATAGTGGTTTGACCCGTTGCCTCTTATTCAGAGAGCTGTGGGTTCGAATACACATCTGCGAAGCAATTCAATAATGTTAAGTTTCCAATCCGCTCTGGGCTTGCGTGGGAACTATAGCCCACTCGTCTCGAGGCCTGTGCAAAGGGACGTTAAGGGCTGGAGACGAGCTTTTTCTCTTTCATTGCCGATCTATTGTTATGCTATATCTATGTTAAATGCATTGTTTTGTGTAAGTTTTCGGTCCCGATATTGGTGTATAGGATAAGCGCGTTCTAGTCTCATTTGATATGTATTTGACGGATTCTGATTAACAAAATAAATATGTGATCACTATTTTTTTTTGTTTTATTACTACCATTTACAATGTCCCGTGGTCCTACTAATTTGTCCTAAATTTCTAAGGGCCGATTTTTCAATCGTCATATAAGTCCTATTCGAGGAACAACTCTATGGGTATCTGTCAGTTAAGTGCTTATCTGAGGATTGAAAAATCGGCCCTAAATGACACTGAAAATTAGGACACAGAAAAATCCGAAAAGTAAGTATGGCTGGGAATAGAAACCGGATCGTCGTCATTCCGTGATGCGTGCTATACCCCTACACCACCCATAGCAGGTGGGTAAGCCTTCTTTCTATCTGTTACTAGCTGTCACGTGACTTTGTTACTATGCGATTTTTTGTCGCCAAGCGTCATCTGAATGAACGATATTGTGTCTGTACGACACAATTACAAACTCCCGTGGAACATTCCTGCTACCAGGGACGAGAGAAGGCGCTGTTTTTCAAATGATAGGTACTATCAAATAAATCAAGATTTTAAACTTCTTGATTTTTTAAGTTTCCTTTTACGGTTTTACCGTTAGAAAAAGTTGGTATCTGTTTTGATGCCGTATGCTGGATTTAAGTTTAGCGCCATCTATCGATTAGTTCCAGCACCCGCTAGTTCCTAGTGCTACATTCAGACAGGCTAATTCAGGCTCGCCTGGACTAACATGTTTACCAAAAGAAAAGAGGAATTTGACGGTTCAAAATGATTCACTAGATGGCGTTAATATCACTTGCAAAAACTGGCATCCAAAACTTTTCATGCCACAAAGAATAGCAGCATATTGCAGCAGTTATTTCAGCCAGGGTCCGATTTTTGAAAGCACGTGTGTGAAAGTACCGCTAGAAAGTGGTGAAAAATTGCGCTGCATTTTAAATACGAGTAGCTTAGAAGATACTTATGGCTCTCATTAATCTTGTGAACTAGTCAAAAATTTGTTGAGCTGTAGTTTTGGAGATTAAACAGATTTATACCAATTTCGAGTGTGCGTGCAAAAGTGGTATAAATCGAGTTCCCTTATTTTTGGTCAAAACAAAATGGGATAAATGTTCATACATAATGCGTCGAATAAAATTGAGAACCTCGTTTTTTTTCGTCGGTTAAAATCAAGATACATGAATCACGCCTTTATCCCTTACCGGGTAGACAAATCCTAAGGTAACAAGATGTTTAGTAAATATATTATTATTTTAGTTTACCCCGCAAAGAATAAAGACATGAATTGTGTATGTATGTATGTATGTATTAGTGTAATTGGATTTAATTATTGTAGCTAAATGTGTGATTCACCCATCACTATTTTGATTTCCCTTTCCACCTACACGCCCTTAATCATGCTAAACGTGGCCTTAAGGTGTTGTTACCTTAGGCTCTGTCTACCCCGTAAGGGATAAAGACGTGATATATGTATGTATGTAGGTAAGTATTTTATTCTGTAAAAATGACTGCCAAGTTTCTTGCGGCGCATTCTTCTTGGCAATGATGGTCTTTCCGAATGCGCTGGTAGTTTAGAAAAAAAGACAAGAGCCCTTGGCGGCCATTTGCAAAATGAAGTTTTAAATTTTGCACTTACCCAACCCAACCATCTGCTGAAGTGGCCAGATTTGTAAGCACAAGCGCTGGGGCCTTACCATGACGTCCTACCCCTGTGGGAAAGAGTCGTGACGGTATGTATGCATTAGGGCTCCCAATACCGGGATGCCGGAAATTTTTCGTCATTTTCCGATATCGGTATTGCAAACTTTCATACCGGGATTCCGGTATTAGTGATTTTATGTTTTTTGTTGTTATTTATTACACTATCATACTACAAAGTGCAGTGTAATGTAATTATTCACATTTTGATGCACTACATAAGTATTATATGATTTTCAACTAACTGTTTTTTTATTGATTTTTTTATCGAAAATGTTAAGATTGAGAAAAAATTATAATCGACTGTATTAAAAAAATAACTTGTTACCCAATTCAATACCGGAATACCGGTATTGAAACAAAAGTTTCCGGTATTAATACCGGTATTGAAAAACTCCGGTACGAAATCGGCCCATTCCTCAGAGATACGATGCCACGATGGCACAGACAGAGATCGTTGTCAATCGTCTACATCGGGGGTTAAAAATCGGCTCGCACTGCATTTATTTCATGACGTCACACCACGTGAAACACCAGCTGTTCCTACACGAAATAGTTACTATAAATTGAAGGAATAACCGTCCAGCATTGCTGCGGGCGTAGAATTTTTTCTTGTGTATTAATAGAAAAACGTTGAACGGAACGAGGCGAGCACATACGGGCGTCCGCGCGCGGCCCGAGCGGTTTACCGGAGTCCTATGGAGCCGCCTGCGTTCCACGGAGCGCCTCAGTCCGTCAGAGCGGTCTCGGGCGCCGACGCCGTCCTCCACTCACCGCTGCCCACAGGAACGCCGCCCTTTCAATACCAGTGGTAAATATTTATAAATATAGCTTCTAAACAAAACAGCATTCCGGCGGCGAGCGGCCCGCTCGCACTTCGGTGTTTAGAGCGAGACGGGTGCTCATGTCTTGCGATTGCACGTGATGGACACAAACTAACCTAAATTGGAACTTGCGACATTTTGGGCAAGCGAATTGACTTTTTACAAGCTTTATTAACTCTGCCGTCCAAAGGAAAAATGCAGTAAGTCAGATGTACACACGGCAATATAATCAGGTAAGCACCTACGCACGCTCGCGCCGTATCTATACTGCTTACCGAATAGCTTTGCTGTGTGTACATACTGCGTTTTTCCTTAGGAGGGCAGAACTTGCAATGTAAGTATTGTCCGGGTATCTTGCGACTCAATTTTGAAGCAGACATATTCAACCGATTGAGCTGAAATTTTGCATACTTGTGTAAGTCGGATGACAATACAATCTGGTAGTGGAGTGGTGACCAGCCAGGACCGTCTCCGCAGGGAACTCTTCAACGGTTCGTCCGATTGACTTGAAATTTGGTACACAATGCAAGCACAGTCAGCAAGCTTGTGTTCACACGCAATCCTATTTTGCAGAAAAAGTGCTTTAAATTATCATTCCCGATGAAAGAAGAGTGCGACTCAGTGCGTCCCTCTCGTCCGTCTGATCCGTTCTCGGTTGTTATTACTTACTATCCATCGCAATTAAATGTTCGCAATTAAAATCGGTAACGGCTTGACTTTTCCCGCTACATAACCTCTACAAATTGTATATTAAAACAATCTCCGTGAAACAATCTGTCTGTTGGCGAATGCCGCATGTAAATCCGTTCAGCCATACCATGACGTCGACGTTCAGGTTTTCGCTGTCATATGGATCTAGCGACCGAACCTACACTGAATCGCAATTGAATCGCATTAAGACGTGGTAACCCTGTAGTTTTTAAATTTGTACATACAGACGCGGCGTACGACTTTGTTTTTATTGTAGTGATACACCTTACGAAAATGTATAATGAGAAATTCCACGACCGTCAAATGTTTTCGCCATGCCCAATTGCCTTGCGCGCATAGAGGAATTGTGCAATAGAGTATTACGGATAATTCAATTCCGCAACACAAGTGATTTATTTTAACACTAGCTTCTGCCCGCGACTCCGCGTATAATTAGACTTAAGAGCTGATGTTGACTCACAAGAATCATAGTTTGTTTGAATAATATTTACCTTGCTACTTCGCTACCCACGTGCAAGATAACCAAGCCTGTGCGAAATATATGTTTCATGAAATGATTAATGATAAACGCGTCAGTGTTTGTGTGGTGTAAGGGATAATTAAGTTTGTGGGATTTATATGTGTTATATGTACTGAGTGGAGGGCATGAAAAACCTATTATATTTTGCATAGGCTTGGTTATCTTGCACGTGAGTAGCGGAGTAGCAAGGTAAATACCGCCTGATTCAATAAAATAGGTAGGTACTATTACTTTTTGTATTTTTTTGAGCATATTTCATTCGGAATTAACTACAGATGAAAACTGTTTTGGCCGTCGCGTTTACTGAACTTGTCTATGTCTTAAGTTTTAATTTTAAGCTGTTTGTTTCCCAATAATAAATAAATAAATATATTCTGCAATAATTATTTACGTCGGGCCTCTGTTTATCGCTATCCCGCGGGACTGTGGGAAATTGGACATTGTACATTATTGGTTGATGTTCAAAGCGTACGGGGTCAAGTGACTTTTTTTAAATGTGCATTTCTCAAAGATTAGGCAAAATTTTTTCATCCATGTTTGATTTTGGTTGTACTCAGAATTACGAGCTTTGTTACGAGAATTTTAGGAAATATAAAAATTTTTTTAAGAAATGCTCAATCACGTTTACTTGGCCTTTAGGTCTTGTTACCTTAGGCTCTATCTACTCCGGGAAATAGCGTGATTTATGCATGTATGTCATGCTTGCCAAATTTTAATTGCTATGTCCCTATGCCCCCTATGTATGCTTATATCTTCAAAACTACACAACGGATTTTGATGCGGTTTTTTTTAATAGATAGAGTGATTCAAGAGGAAGGTTTATATTATATGTATAATACATGCATAATATACCGTGCGAACCCGGGGCGGGTCGCTAGTATACAATAATCTGGTAGTGGAGTTCTGGTGATCCAGCCAGGACCGTCTCCGCAGGGAACTCTTCAACGGCTGCTCCGATAGACTTGAAATTTGGTACACATGTCGGATGAATGTCATTGCGAGTACAGTCAGCAAAAAAGCTTGTTTAATGTAATTTTTACTTAACAGTAATTTTGTACAAACGTTGTAAAAGTTAGTAGACTAACTAAACAGATCTATATGGGGAGTGTGATTGGTTACGTTGGGAGGGGAAGGCCTAGACGGACATTCCGAGACCAAATAGGAGACGTTTTGGAAAGAGGTCAGGTCAGGTACCCGAAACCGACGAGCATGTATGAAGAGATTGATGAATGTGGATGAAGCAAAAGAAGTATGTCAGGATCGTAGCAAGTGGAACAAAGTAGTCTCTGCCTACCCCTGTGGGAAAGAGGCGTAACGGTATGTATGTATGTATGTTGTAAAAGTTTGATTAAACATCGCCCGTACGGAAACATTTGTTAATCACAATTTAAAAATCCACGCTGGTCTGGGAGCAAAGAGAAAACATAGAATGTACCAGTTCCTTCTCTTCCCGCGTGGTAAAAGCCCATCGAGGGAATTGGCATAGGAATCATGACTTTTATAGACGATGCTTTTTGCAACCCATCACTATTTTGACCCACAATCATACTATACGTGGCCTTTAGGTACTTACCCTGTCTACCCCGTAAGGGATAAAGACGTGATTTGTGTGTGTAAAAATCATTTACAGAGCTCATTCAAACCAATCCAAGCTACTAAAATATTTTGCAACAATTCTACAACATGGGCCGGATGCCCCAGTGGTTAGAGAACCTAACTATAAAGCTTGAGGTCCCGAGTTCGATCCCCAGTCGGGGCAGATATTTGTATGAAAATACGAATGTTTGTTCTCGAGTCTTGGATGTTTAATATGTATTTAAGCATGTATTTATCTAATATAAGTATGTTTATCCGTTGTCTAGTGCCCATATAACAAGCTTTGCTTATTTTGGGGCTAGGTCAATTGGTGTCAATTGTCCCAGGATATTATTATTATTTGCACTCTATTAACTTCTACTCTATGCTTTCACGAATCATATTCGAGTGTCCCGCCACCTTATGCACCTTATCCGCCTCACGTAAGGTTGATTGTGGTGCAGCGAGCAAACGTTTGTTTTTGTCGTATAATGGTGATTATAAATAAGCCAGGAAGCGTGCGAATACGACACTCTGTGCCGACTGCATCATCTAGAGCAGTCCGCCATTTTCTAAGTCGGGTATTCTTCCATGCTGGGGCCAATTTTTGAAAGCACATGTGAAAATACCACTTGAAAGTTAATGATTTATTGTACAAACTAGCGACCCGCCCTTCTTCGCACGGTATATTATGCATGTATTATACACTAGCCGTTGCCCGCAACTTCGTTTGCATAGAATTCGTTTATCGCTATCCCGCGGGAATCACGCAATTTTCCGGGATAAAAAGTAGCCTATGTGTTATTCCAGACTATAATCTGTATATGTTCCAAATTTCATCTAGATCGGCCCAGTACTTTTTGAGCCTATTCATTACAAACATACAAAAATAGGTACAAATCTTTCCTCTTTATAATATTAGTATAGATATAAACCTTCCTCTTGAATCACTTTATCTATTAAAAAAACAGCATCAAAATCCGTTGGGTGGTTTTGAAGATATAAGCATACATAGGGACACGGGGACAGAGAAAGCGACTTTATTTTATACTATGTAGTGACTAGCGACCCGCCCCGGCTTCGCACGGTATATTATGCATGTATTATACATATAAACCTTCCTCTTGAATCACTCTATCTATTAAAAACCGCATCAAAATCCGTTGCCTAGTTTTGAAGATATAAGCATACATAGGGACACAGGGACAGAGAATGCGACTTTATTTTATACTATGTAGTGATGATAGTGAAGTGATATAAAGAAACAGAGACAAATCACAAAAAAATACCTTAAATATATACAAAGGCCAACTTATATCTCTAAGGGATCTTTACCAGTTAACCTTTGAGTAAATGAGAGCATTAAGCGAGAGACCGACAAAGACTGAGTTTAAAATTCCAGATAGAAAGTGGTATAAATCAGGGTGTATTAGAAGAACTACGGCTCTTATCAAAACTTTGACTAGTTCACAAGATTAATGAGAGCTGCAAATTCGGTCAAAGACATCGACGCAATCAGGCTGATTATAAATATCGGAACATTTGTGGTAAATAAACCTTATGGATATAATAATAGATTCGCATTTCAAACAAATACAATTATGGCTCATACGTCATGCCAAAAAGATGTCACCTATTATAGTGTACTCGTTTGCATGCATAATTCACTGTAATTTAAACTGTGCGTTACAAAGTTAAGGTATATTTTCCACAAATGTTCTGATCTTTATGATCAGCCTTCGATAACTTTGACGGTCAGAGACGTCCCGATTTTATTGAAAGATAATTGCGTGTTATTTAATGTTACGAGTTTATTGAAATTTGAAGCTGGTCTGAAATATTTGAGGACCTCGCCCGCTACCATATATGTATGTATGTATGTACAATACAATACAATACAATAACTCTTTATTGAACACCAAATATAACAACCAAAACAGAAAAAGGTATACAGAATATTACAAGGTAACAATAGGCGGCCTTATCGCGGGCTTATTGCATGTAAACTCTTTATTGCACATAAAAATTAAAAAATACAGAAGTGCACAGAAAATAATACATAGGCGAACATATCGCTAAGAAGGGATCTCTTCCAGCTAACCTGATACAGAAAGGGATAGTTTACAAAGAAAGGCAAGCAGTCATTAATATGCGCAAATAAAAGTAGTATCAATACTTATAAATTAACAACTAAATTACATTATAAAACCATAATAAAAATTTGACCAATAAACTTACATAAACACTATCGAATATCAAATAAAATAAACAAATACTCGAACCGAACTACAATATGAAAGGCAACTACCGCCTCAGGTGCCAGTGCTTAGCCACAACTTCCTCAGCCCACCCCTGAACACCGCCACAGACTGAGATTCCCTCAACGTCAGGGGCCAACTCGTTCCACAGCTTGACGGATTTGGCATATGATCGTGCCTTGTTGGGCGGAAAGGCAAGTGTGAGTATATTAGACTACAGGCCCATGTACAAAAAATGTGGGTCATATGAACCACCAGGTGACGTATATAGGACGATATAAGAGCATAAAATAATAAGATTCAGCACTATGCCGTCACTTGTAAGCTGTCCAACTGAGTGCTGGTGAGAATTCAAAAGTGCAGGTAGAGTGAGTACATTTTGGTCATATATTTTTGTACGGCATTTTTACGATCGAGAGATCCATGAAAAATAATAAGAAAGCGCGCAGCGCCGTAAAAAAATAGTGCGCCACAAAGTCGGTAATTTTTTTTGATTATCTGACAATTTCCAGGGTAAATTTGGTCATTTCATTCTGTACGGCATCAGTTTCATACTGTTTCAATACAGCTTCTAATCCATTATATCTGATGGCGACTGTACAAAGCAGATGATAACTATAGCATTGTACAATTTTATTGCGAAAACAAATAATATTGATGAGTTCAAATGTATCAACTATACCAGCTGCACCTGCGCAGATGGTAAAACCTCGAGGGAATGGGTAAAATTCTTAGGAATTATGTTTAAACGATGCGGCTAGCAACATCACTATTTTGATTCCCCTTTCCACCTATGCTGTAGCTTTTAGGTCTTGTTACCTTAGGCTCTGTCTACCTTGGGATAAAGACGTGATTTTGTGTATCACTACAACATCATCACTATCACTTCACTACATAGTATAAAATAAAGTCGCTTTCTCTGTCCCTATGTCCCTATGTATGCTTATATCTTCAAAACTACACAACGGATTTTGATGCGGGATTTTTAATAGATAGAGTGATTCAAGAGGAAGGTTTTTATGTATAATTCTGCTCAGAAATCGCGGGCAGAAGCTAGTAATACTTAAGATTACAAAAATGGGTGAGTAAAATTCTCGGTTCTTTGATAGTGTTTCCTGTGACGTTGGAAAATTAAATAAAAAAAGCACGTTTACATTACACAGTAAAGATAGAAAGGCGTCATTGCTAATAATGGCGGCCTTGGGAGTGACGGCTGGGTCATGTTTTGGACAGTCGGTCACCCGGACGAGCCGTGCCAATGGCTGGAATAACTACAATTCCCGGTTTCCCATTTGTCTACGTATATATTAATATTATAAAGAGGAAAAATTTGTTTGTTTGTTTGTTTGAATTGAATAGGCTCCGAAACTACTGGACAGATTTCAAAAATTCTTTTGCCGTTAGAAAGCTACATTATCACTGAGTGACATAGGCTACTTTTTACCGCGAGAAAATACCTTTTCCTACGGGAAAATTAATTTACCGCGGGCGAAGCTGCGGACGGAAGGCTATATTAGATAAACTTAGATAAGAATCTCAGGAATCATGCTATAGGCGATGCGGCTTGCAACCCATCACTATTTTAATTCCCCCTTTCCATCTAAATGCCCACAGTCATGCTATGCGTGGCCTTTAGGTCTTGTTACCTTAGGCTCTGTCTACCCCATTAGGGATAAAGACGTGATTTGTGTACGTGTACGTGTTAAATAAGAATTGGGGAAAGACATTCTCGCTTGTTCCCCGTACATAACTTTACATAACCAGGACATTCTAAAGTAAAATAAAGACTATTTCTTAAAAAAAAACACGTTCGCGGGTTACCGCCGCACCTAAATCGAAATTAATCATCCTCAGGATAGTCCCACATAACTTCCGCGCCTTCCCCACGGCGCGGTCGTATGCGTAAAGCATTTTCCCATCGCACAAAAGAAAAAATTTTAAAATAAGGTTCGATCGCTGTCGGATCCATACTAAAATAACCGGTCAAGTGCGAGTCGGACTCGCGCACCGAGGGTTCCGTATCATTATCTATAAATATCTAAAACCAGTGTAAGCAGAGCCCTGTTCCAAAGCAAAATGTACGCAGTGTGGGGTTACTTTATATTGGTCACTGCTATATACAGACATACATACACATTTACGGTTTTCGCAATTATTCTTTAATCTGTGCTATAAGACCTACCTTCATACCAAATTTCAAGATTCTGCGTTCACGGGAACTACCTTGTAGGTTTTGATTCCCTTGAGAGTTGAAAATTTGCGGAAATTTGCGGCATAAACGGCTGTATCTTTTGATTGCGTTGGCTTAGAAGTTTGATTTTTTCACAGCTTCAAGGGACAGTAGACCTGAGTAATTGATATAAATTTCAGCTTCATACCTCCACGCGTTCCTGAGAAAAAGGGTCTTGACAGACGGACGGACAGACGGACAACAAAGTGATCCTATAAGGGTTCCGTTTTTTCCTTTTGAGGTACGGAACCCTAAAAACGACAGCTAGAACTGAGTCGCCCCAGATCAGATTGTTTACCTTCTTTCTAATTGGAAAAAACCGGCCAAGATCAAAAAGTGAGCAGAGCTCTGCTCCTAATGAAAATGTAGGCAGTGTAAGGTCTTTTTATATTGGTTACTACATAGACAGACATATACATATTCTGTTTTAGTGTTTGTTGTTGTATAGCATCAACAGAAATACATCATCTGTGAAAATTTCGACGGTTTATCTATGTCTTCTTATTTGTGGCGTATCAAGTCATAGCGACGACAACTTCGCCAATGTCAAAGTAACAAAAATATATTAAAAAAATCTTGTGACAAAATGTCGGCAACGTTGTACGGTACCTAATGGCCAAAGACCCCCTCCCCCAATGTCGGGCTCTTAGCCAACGGTCAATGATGTCCCTCAGAAACTGCCAGGAAATCATTAGCCGATGCCCAGGGTGCACCGGACCAAGCACTGCTCTTCCCCCCGGATGGATCCAAAAACGAACCGCAGCTCTTGACCACACGCGGAGGTAACCCGACTCGTACTCCTTTATCTATGTCGGATCATGGGATAAAGTTTGGTGACAGACAGACGGACAGTTGGAGTATTACCCCCTTATTCATAAACGCTCTGTAGGCCTCTGCTAACTTGGCAATCGTTTGTCCTTATCTGTCACTTTGACATTTACCTTTCACAGAAAAGGACAAACGATTGCTAAGTTAGCAGAAGCCTATAGAGCGTTTATGAATAAGGGGTTTAGTAATGGGGTCCTTGAAAAATCAGATATACCCGCACCCAAATTAATATACAGCCACAACACAATCTAGCTAAACGTGGCCTTTAGGTCTTGTTACCTTAGGCTCTGTCTACCCCGTAAAGCATAAAGACGTGACTTATGTATGTAAATCAATTCTTGCACGCTGGTCTTGGAGTAAAGAAAAAACATAGAATGTACCTACCAGTTGCTTCTCTTTCCGCGCAGGATGTTAAAAGCCCATCGGAGAATGGGCGAAAACCATAGGAATCATGTTATAGCCGATGCTAGCAACCCATCACTATTTTGATTCCCCATTCCATCTATATCCCACAATCGTGCTAAACGCGGCCTTTAGGTCTTGTTACCTTAGGCTCTGTCTACCCCGTCAGGGATAAAGTATGTATGTACACCCACGAATAAAACAGTTGCATGAATGAAACTCATTAAAACGTGCGAATATCCATCCAATAACCATTTTATCCATTCTTAAACGTTTTCTAATTGCCACCGAGCCAAAACTAATTTAGTATGACACAGACCAAGGTTTACCTAATGCCGAAAATAAATCGCACCCTTCGTGGAAGAAAGACGTAAGTCCCATGTTAAGTCAATAGGACTTACGTCTTTCTTCCACGAAGGGTGCGAAATGCGCGATCCGCAGCTACTAGCGACATCTAGCGGCCGCGGCGCGCGATACCAGCGCCATCTGGCGTGATCTAGAACACTGCCATCTAGCGGTGGACATGCGAACTAATTGAGTTTCAGTGCTTCACTATGAATGAACTAGTTACAAAAGGGTTTTAGGACGCGCTTGTAAGCAATGTACAGTCAAGGGTATATACATAAAATAGGTATATACATACACAAATCACGTCTTTATCCCTTACGGGGTAGACAGAGCCGAAGGTAACAAGACCTAAAGGCCACCTTTAGCATTGTGGGCGTATAGGTGGAAAGGGGAATCAAGATAGTGATGGGTTCCTAGCATCTCCTACAACATTTGTTTCGTACACCTGCTAAACAGATCTACAAGAGGAGTTGAATGGTTCCGTTGGGAGAGGAAGACAGACGATCCGGGACCAATTAGGAGACGTTTTGAACAGCAGCGGCGTTAGGGCCACTGACACCCCGGGCAGTAATATTTAGGCGCCCACTTAAGGACAGTATTGAGGGTACACAGCCGGTGAGCCAGGAGGCCGAGGCCCAGACCTCAGCGCCCCCCAGATTTGGCGCCCCGGGCCGTCACCCCATCGCGCCCCCCCCTAACGCTGGCACTGGTTTTGAAAACAGGTCAGGTCAAGAGTACCCGCAACCGACGAGCATGTATGAAGATATTGATGAGTGTGGATGAAGCGAAAGAAGTATGTCAGGATCGTAGTAAGTGGAACAAAGTAGTCTCTGATACACAGTTTTCCATTTTCGAGCGCTGGTTTCAAATTGGTGGCCTAGTCTCCAACCCTTAACTAGTCGTCATCATCATCTCCAGCCTATATACGCCCCACTGCTGGGCACAGGCCTCCTCGCACAATGAGAGGGCTTGGGCCACGCTTGCCCAGTGCGGATTGAGAACTTCACACACACCATTGAATGACCTGCAGACGTGCAGTCTTCCTCACGAGGGCTTCCTTCCCGCACAGATTGTAAAAGCTCGTCGCGGGAATGGGCGACAATCCAGGATTCATGTTATAGCCGATGCGGCTGCAACCCATCACTATTTTGATTCACCCGCCTATACGCCCACAATCACGCTAAACGTGGTCTTAAGGTTCTGTTACCTTAGTCTCTGTCAACCCCGTAAGTATGTAAAAACTCAGAGGTGCGCTTGGTTCGAACCCACGACCCTGCGTGAGAGGCCGTGGCCAAACCACGCTACCACATACCTACGTGCTTCAACAAACCCCACACTAGACTAGATAACTCGGGTGTATAAATCCGAAAACCATATCTACGTATTTATATTTGGTTTGGCATTGCCCGCGAGGCGAGCGAGTCTCACAAAAATAAACTCGGTCAGTCTTACGCCAGCTTAGAGCGCGGAAACATGAGCGCGAGCAATGGGTAGCAACTGTTGTAAGGGTGACGCTGGCAGAGTGGTGAAGGGTTCGTCTATTTACACCAGGTATCTACTCGTCATCCTCCAAGAGATATATGGAGTTATTTGGGTGCTGCGGCAACCGTACGTTGATTGGATGCGGTGAAGTGTTTACTGTAGAGACCGCACGGTCTTAGAGTGTGAAAGAGCTCGTAGAGAATTTTGTGTGGTTAAAGTCTGTGCCAGGTGGATTTGGTAAGGTCGGGGCAGCCCAATTTTTGAAAGCACCCCGGGTTAGCGGTTATAATGACGAAATCATTTTTTTATTAGCGTCTACTGCTTTCAATCGATGTCTTCGTCCATCGCCTTTGCGTCTACATGTCGATTTTATAACAATTTTAAAACGATCTAAGTAGCCTCAAAATTGTCAAAGTCACGGTTAACGGCATGTAAAAATACTAGTTGAAAATGGTGAAAAATATGTATGAACTAGTTACAAAAATCCGCGCTGTAGTATTGAAGACTAGCCTTCCGTCCGCAGCTTCGCCCGCGATAATTTAATTTTCCCGCGGTAAAAAGTAACCTATGTCACTCAGTGATAATGTAGCTTTCTAACGGCAAAAGAATTTTTGAAATCGGTCCAGTAGTTTCGGAGCCTATTCAATGCAAACAAATAATCAAATTTTTATATAGATAGAACATTACAGGTAAATATTTATGCTAAAGAAAACCTAGTGGAAAATTTGGTGTAATGATAACTATTGTAAGTAGACGGGACTTGAAGTTTAGGTAATATTTTGAAAATTTGTCTGTACCAACTTTAATAGCTAATAATCCGATTTTTGAAAGTACATCGCCCGAAAGTGTAACTCGAAAGTGGTGAAAAACTGTGGAGCTGACGACGGAATTTACAAACGTTTCCGCTATGCTTTAAATGGTTTAATAACAAACAAAGTAACGGAGCCTAATACGGAACAGCGGTTTATGCTAGCAACCTGACAGCAACTGTCTTGGAAGTTGATGTCAGCACAAAAAGGTATTTTAAAACTGGAACTTAAGTAATATACAAACTATGTACTAAAAGCAGGCTCCAACCCAGCCGGTCGCCAAAAGAGCAGATGAAAATTACTCAACATAGTAGGCTAGCCAAAAATGTTATTCGATCTATATTTTTGTAGCATTAAAATGATTTAGATATAGTATTTTTGAATGATTCCGCCATCTTGTCAAAATATGTCACCTTATTGTCTGCGGCATAAAGGTATATTTCTTGTTTCTTTCACGCTGGTCTGGGAGTGAAGAAAATACATAGAATACCAGTTGCTTCTCTTCCTGCGCACATGGTAAAAGGCCATGGGGAAAAGTCTTTGGATACATGTTTTAGGCGATGCTTCTAGCAACCATTCTTTGATTCCTTATTTTCCACGTATACCCTTGCCTTTGCACCGTTACCTTGGGTTCTGTCTACCTCGTAAGGGATAAAGATGTCATTTAAAGATGTTTATACAAAAATGTTCTTTCAAAAATGTTGCCTCAGCCGTCATTTTGGACACCCGCCTTTACGTCTGGCGCAGATGTTAACTCCTGGTTTATACATCGCAAAAGCAGGGGTTCGATTCCCTAAAGGCCTTAAAGATGTTCATGTTGTATGAATACGAATGTTACGTTTGCAACCCAGTCTTGTATGTTACGTGACTTATATGTTGTATGGTATCTGTATGAAAGAATGTAGTCCACTAATTATAGAAAAATAGACTGAACTTTTGTGTCTTACAATACGTGTAGAAAATAAATGTATATATTAGAATTATTCTTTACTTACTTGAATTATATCGATACATAACTCTGTATAATATACCTACTAAAAAATAGGGTACGCGATTCTGAGTAACAAAAATCCAAAATAGAACTTTATTTTCAAAAACAATCATCGACACTTTAAAATGGCACAAAACTTGCCTTTGAGATTCGAAAAGAAAACTGTTCATCGATTTCCTACTATGTGGTGTAGCGGTCAACACATCACGGAATAATAATAATAATAATAATAATAATTTATTTCAGACTGAGTCCATAAAATGGTTAGTGGTATAGTTTGTTTCATTTAAAATGACAAAAAGTACTTAAAACCAACATCTATTGTTTAATTGTTATCTTCAAGTGGGGTTGTAAAACAATTATGCAGGTAGTCGCAAAGTATACCGTGAACAAACAGGTACCTACCGATACACCTGCATAATTGTTTTACAACCCCACTTGAAGATAACAATTAAACAATAGATGTTGGTTTTAAGCCCTTTTCGTCGTTTTAAATGAAACAAACTATACCTACCTACATTAAATCTTATAAAACTAAGAGGTAATGAGGATCCGAATTCTATTCCCGGCCATTTACTTTTCGGATTTTTCGTGTACAAATTTTCAGTGTCGTTTAGAAATTTAACCGATTTCCTGTTTACTAAATAATCTTCCAACTGCTAGATTTAGATACGTGTCAACAGCTATGCGAAATTAATCGAGCACTATGCGAAGTTTTATTTACATACACATACAATACATACCGTCACGCCTCTTTCCCATAGGGGTAGGCAGAGACTACTTTGTTCCACTTGCTACGATCCTGACATATTTCTTTCGCTTCATCCACAGTCATCAATCTCTTCATACATGCTCGTCGGTTTCGGGTACTCCTGACCTGACCTTTTTCCAAAACGTCTCCTATTTGGTCTCGGAACGTCCGTCTAGGCCTTCCCCTCCCAACGCAACCATTCACACTCTCCATATAGATCTGTTTAGTTAGTCTACTTTCATCCGTCCGCTCTACGTGACCAAACCAACTAAGCATACTTTTTTCTATCCTGGTCACTATATCCTCTTTCACACCAGCACGTTCTCTTATCACGCTTTATCTACATGTTTTATTTACATGGTTCTATTATATACGTTGTGCTAGCCGTCTAGGTCGCTACCATTACTCGATAATATATAGATATATATTAACATGGATAAATAAATAGAATATTCTCAGTATTTCCACGCTGGTCGTCGTGTACCAGTTGCTTCTCTGCCTGCGCAGATGGTAAAAGCCCATCGGTAATAGGCGAAAATCTTAGGAATCACGTGTTGAATCTAACGCTGGCCGGCTTTTCATAATGTTCTCTTTTATGACTATAGCTGTCTCTGTCTCTTCTGAGTTTTCTACATAAATAATAACAGTAATAAACCATTTGAATATATTAATTGATTTATAACTATAAAAATATATCTATAATAGAAAAGTTTTGGCAACTCAAATATGATAACATAAATAATAAACATGCCTTCAATTAAATACATTTACCGTAAATAAAGATATTATCATTATTATTTATTATTATTAATTAAAAATAGTCTTTCCAGGATTTTTTTAGCCAACCCATTTTCAATATATTTTCTAACTAGCTTCATCTGCATCGAATTCGTTTATCGCTATCCCGCAAGAATCACGCAATTTTCCGGGATAAAAAGTAGCCTATGCGTTATTCCAGACTATAATCTCTCTATATGTTCCAAATTTTATTCAGATCTGTCCAGCCGTTCTGGCGTGAAAGAGTAACAAACATCCAAACATACTCAGAAACTTTCACATTTATAATATTAGTAGGATATACTAAATTTACTATAAAATATGTTTCATTCTATTATCAGCTCGGTTACGGTCGATCTTTCGGATCTTCTACTATTACTTATATGTTACAAGATAGTATAATATGTTTATTCTTAAGTAGCTCTTTGACTATGCTTAGACTAAGGAAACAATGGTATACATTTCAGGATATGCATTACACCAGTCGGACAACAATAGTTGCATGCTTAGCTTCAACACAGGGTGTCCCATAAGCAGTACGACCAACATACAGACAGAACCAGTATCGGACAATTGGCATTGTTATTTTTTTTTGTATGCTCCAATTCGAAAACCATTTGGAGGTAAACAATTTACCCCGGTTTTTTTGGCTGAAGCGGGCATTAATGATATTAACTCTAACGCCCACAACCATGCTAAATGAAGCTTTCTTGTTACTTTAGGCTCTGTCTACCCCGTAAGGGATACAGTCGCGATTTAAGTATGTATTAACTCTTTGTGATTTGTTTATGAGCCATGTATGACTGTTTGTGTTCCTATAAATAAATAAATAAACTATCGCTCGCACGCTAGTCCCGAACATTATCTACCAAAGTTAATTAAAAGTTGTAAAAAGCCGTGGTAGGCTAGTGGCTTGGCCTTTGGCCTCTCAAGCAGAGGATCGTGGATTCGAATCCGGGCTCAAAACTTTTTCGGAATATTTGCAAAATTCAATGCTATGTTAAGTTCCCAATCTGTTGACGACTGGATAGCCTTGGTTAGCGACCCAGACTATGAAGCTAGAGGTCCTGGGTTCGAATCCTGGTAGGGGCAGACAGTTGTATGATAAATACGAATGTTTGTGCCCGAGTCATGGATGTATGTATTCAAGTATGTATTTATCTACATTATATAAGTATGTTTATCCGTTGCCTGGTGCCCATAGTACAAGCTTTAGTTTGGGGCTGGGTCAATTGGTGTTTTTTGTAACAAAAAAAAAACTGCACTGGGCCCGTGTGGGAACTATATTGATAATGATCTTCCCACCTTTCTCCCATTTAAGTCACACGCCTTATGGAACATCCTGTATAAACATCACGTTGGTATTGCGTTACTGCTCTAACATCCCATCTCGCTTCCCCTTTCGCCGATCTAATAACCAGCAGGAAACTGTTCTAAATCAATGTTATTTCCAAAATACCTACACAAAGTCTGTATCCCTTACGGGGTAGACAGAGCCTGTGGTAAGACCTAAAGTATTGTATGGTACCTTTCCCTTAATTATGTGAGGCATTTTTAAAGATTTTTTGACCCCCGCCCCCCCTACCCCAATCTCACGTGAGATTTTTCAAAACTTGTACTTTGGGTATAAAAGTATAGGATTTATTAAAAAACATAACACAATTTGTTTAATTACTTTTATTTAAGACTAGCAAGGACTAGTATTTGCAAATATTGCTGTAATCTTAAATTATTAATTCACATTTAATTTAACTTAATTTTCGCGCAGTTACACCATTTTCTGCTAAAAAAAATTACGTGATATTTGCCAAGACCCCCTGAATCACTCTATCTATTAAAAAAACCGCATCAAAATCCGTTGTGTGGTTTTGAAGATATAAGCATACATAGGGACATAGGGACAGAGAAAGCGACTTTATTTTATACTATGTAGTGATGATGATGACTTACTTGAGTCTGCAAAGTTTCAGCTCATTCGTTTCCACTCAGACACACAGTTACATACGTTGCAAGTCAATATAAATCTTGTAATGAAGCTTGTGACAATAATAAAAAGAAACCGTACAATTATTTAGTCAACTATCAATCTATGCACCAAGTTTACCCTTCATGCGCTTGCAGTGTTGGCTCTGCCCCAGACGTTCAACGAAAGTTGCGCAAGAGTGTTCGATATAATGACGACAACGGATCGAAATAGGGCGATAACCTCATTGTACAATGATCATTCAGACATTCCATAATTATATCTATATTTAAACACTACACATAAATCACGTCTTAATCTTTAAGACAGTCTTTACGAGGATCCGGTTCCGATTGCCGGCCATAGCTTTAGTTTTCGGATTATTCTGTTCTAATTTTCAATGTCGTTTAGAAATTTAGAGAGCCTTTAGCGGTACAAGCGATATTCAATCATATTTTTTAAATGCTAGAACTCGACGTAATTTTACAATATGACAGATGGCACATTTGACATATGTCAAACTTATCTTAACCGAGCGTTTTTGTCACAAGATTTTTGAATACTGTATTTATTACTTTGACATTGTTGGCGAAATCGCATCGATCGATGGGGCCATATTAAAAAAGAAGAAATAGTACGGACAGGGCCGGATCTACCATATGGCTTTTTTGGGCTTCAGCCCATGGCCCCGTGGATTCAAGGGGCCCCCAGCTAAGTCAAGTCAAAGTCAATTTTTTTTTCTTATGCTTTGAGTAATTAGGTGGGCCCCTAAGTAGTATTAGCCCAGGGCCCCCTAAAGTCACGGTCCGGCCCTGAGTACGGATCTGACAGCGAGCGAAACTAAACAACTGCATTAAGACGCTATGGTAAGGCTGTTTTATGATTCTACTTCAATTTTATATGAACTTGTGGGGACTTGTTTATTTACAAACGCGTTAAAAATGGAATAGACTACAGACATTTTCTGAGAAATTTTTCGTTAGACGAAATGATTAATACTGTTTGTCGTCTCAAGAACCTTGAGGCGAAAGATTTCTATAAAAAAACGGTGACCTATATCAAATACAAGGTTAGGGCGCGTTAACTTTTCCGTCTAGTATGCTTAGTGTAAGTTTTCAGTCACAAAATAGGTACATCTCGAGCGCGTTTACGTTTAAAATCTCACACTACGAGAACAGTTTGCATTTTCGATCCGCAAGTGGTGCAAATTATTCCATAGTAATTGAGACGTTTAAGTGAATCTGAATTACGTGATCCCTTTTATTTATAAATGTATTTAATTTAAGTAGAATTTAAAGAAAGAAAAGAAAGAAAGAAGAAATTTATTCCTTTTTGCAAGACACACAAATATAAGATAATATACACAATTTTATAGAAAATAAACAAGGTAAAACAAAAAAAAACATACGACATAAAAAATAGATCATCAGCGTTGTGTGTCTTCGCAAAAGTGAAACGGTCGCTGGCTCAGCATTACGCTGAGGTGTTAGACACCTGCAGCACTGATTTTCAGCCAGAACCGTCTATGACTCACGAAACGATACACAGATAAAATATACTACATAATCTATAAACTTTCACGTAAACAATGTAATACATAGATAGAACCCGACTTACGAAATTTAGTACAACCTAAGTAGTTAAGTAGTAAGTATTACTTTACGAATTTAAGTATTCTTACTGTATTTTATTTTGAAAAATGACTTTCTGCCAAGTTTCTTGCGGCGCATTCTTCTTGGCAATGATGGTCTTTCCGAATGCGCTGGTAGTTTCAAAAAGACATGTACCTAAAAGAGCCCTTGGCGGCCAATTTTCACTTCATAACCATTTAGGTAAAATTGCACTCAAAAACTTTGGAGGTAGAATCCAGAATTCAACTCAATTCTCGAGTAGATACTTGATACCACAGTTGGACAATCAAATAAAAAGGTCACCGACCTTTACTGAAATAGATTACTGAATTGTGGAAGACTGTAAGACGCATTAATGGGTGGTTCCGATAATTTATGGTTTTAAACTGAGACAAAATCAACAAAAACTTCCTGGTCTTTAAAAAGGCAATGGCTTTTAGATTAGAAGTGGTCCTAAATAAATCACTTCCGAAATAAGTTCATTTTCTAACCTTTTATAACAGCCTTGTGGGGAGACCACAATAGAAAGCAAGAAGAATAATTCTTGATTGATTTGATAGTATACCTATCATTTGAAAAACAGCGCCTTCTCTCCCCTGGTGACCCGATTTTCCACGGGAGTTTGTAATTGTGTCGTACAGACACATCATTCAAACAGATGACGCTTGTCGATAAAAATAAAGTAACAAGGTCACCGTGTCAGTAAAATTCGAAGACTTACCCACCTGCTATGGGTGGTGTAGGGGTAGCACGCGCCACGGAATGACAAGGATCCGGGTTCGATTCCCGGCCATAGTTTTACTTTTCGGATTTTTCTGTTCTAATTTTCAGTGTCGTTTA
The DNA here is from genome assembly GCA_932294345.1 of Pandemis cinnamomeana. Lineage (NCBI taxonomy): Eukaryota > Metazoa > Arthropoda > Insecta > Lepidoptera > Tortricidae > Pandemis > Pandemis cinnamomeana. The sequence goes on along the minus strand of OW028702.1, from coordinate 33,371,079 downwards.
GAAATTCTATAAACGAAGAAAAACAGGTGGTACATACCACTAGGTTTTTTGTTACTATAACGTGCATCAGTTGTTAAGCAGATAATTAGAGAGAGAGAGAGAGAGAGAGAGAGAGAGAGAGAGAGAACACACGATACACGTTGATATATAATAGGAAGAAATACAAAATACTTAGCAATAGTACCGATATGGTGTAAAATGGGCCCCACTCAGCATAATGTACATTAACCGGGTAATGTGCATTACCCGGTTGTAGATCACATAAGCGCTCCCATAGCACCCGCTGTCTGGCAGTTGAGGGAATATCAAAGGTTTTTAGGTATGCCTTCTACATTCCTTCTCTCTCAAAAAGGAGGGAAGGAATGGAGGAGGGCCCTTACACCCCGCCGCGTCGTCCAAACGGCGTCCCAAAGTGCATTCTAAAAATGACAGCTAAATCATCTTCTTCTTTTTTAATATGGCCCCATCGATGCGATGATTTCGCCAATGCCAAAGTAATAAATACAGTATTCAAAAAGGGGTGCGAGTCGGGTTACCTCCACGTGTGAACAAGAGCTGCGGTTCGTTTTCGGATCCGTCCGGGGGGAAGAGCAGTGCTTGGTCCGGTGCACCCTGGGCAACGGCTAATGATTTCCTGGCAGTATCTGAGGGATATCATTGACCGTTGGCTAAGAGCCCGACATGGGGGTAGGGGGGTCTTTGACCGTGTTACCGTACAACGTTGCCGACATTTTGTCACAAGATTTAACAATTAAATTTTTTTACCGACATTGGCGAAGTTGTCGTCGCTATAACGACTTGTAACGCCACAATCAAAAGAAGAAGAAGAAGAAGTATTCAAAAATCTTGCGACAAAAATGTCGGCAACGTTGTACGGTAGAACACGGTCAAAAGACCCCCTGTCGGGCTCTTAGGCAACGGACAATGATATCCCTCAGAATCTGCCAGGAAATCATTAACTGTCCAGGGTGCACCAAGCACTGCTCTACCCCCGGCCGGATCCAACGAACCGCAGCTCTTGACCACACGCGGATGCAACCGGACTCGCTCCGCAGCTAAACCCTGAGTCGGAATTGAATCGCATTAAGACGTCATGGTAGTTCCCGGCGCGTCTCTTGCGCAGTGCTCTTTTTGAACGTTGAAAGGCGTGTTACGAAATGTGATGGCGCGAGGAAGTAAATTAGGCCGAGCGTCAATAACTTTCCTTATAGGCATCCGGCGTTTATTTCTAGTTCGCGCATGCGCTAAATCAGCTTGTGTGATCTACGACCGGGTAATCATCTGCTTAACAACTGATGCACATCACTACATAGTATAAAACAGTCTCTTTTTCTGTCCCCATGTCCCGATGTATGCTTATATCTTCAAAACCACCAACGGATTTTGATGCGGTTTTTTTTAATAGATAGAGTGATTCAAGAGGAAGGTTTATATGTATAATACATGCATAATATACCGTGCGAAGCCGGGGCGGGTCGCTAGTTATAAAATATTTAAATCTTTGACTCTCTAACTATTATGTAGTAGCTGTTGCCCGCAACTACGTCTGCATAGAATTCGTTTATCGCTATCCCGCGGGAAAAAGTAGCCTATGTGTTATTCCCGACTATAATCTATCTATGTTCCAAATTTCATCTAGATCTGTCCAGCCGTTCTGGCCTGAAAGAGTAACAAAGTAACAAACATCCAAATATACTCACAAGCTTTCACATTTATAATATTAGTAGGATTATTACAGAGTTCGATGTTACGCAAATACGTTCAATATACTCCTGACAATAGAGTTGTGTTAATAGAATTTTGGATTGTTTACATATTTTTGCTTATCATATTAGATACATAATTATGATTAAATAGTGTATGCATATTTTTGAACTACTGTGTTTCTAAGTTTATGGCCTAATACATGAGGACATACTATTGCAAATGTTGTATACATAGTTATCTCTTAAATCATGTATACTAATTTATGTACTTTTATAAGTTGCCAAATTTATGACCATGCTTTTTGTCACTGTGGTGTATACATATCTTGACTGTACATTCTATTTTATTTACTAGACCAGCGTGGAAGTTTCGGCTATGTTAATGGCCTCGTACCTAAGTGTAGTGGCTGCTAAGTTTTCTTTCACCCATGGCCTTGTTCCCTGATTTTGTGTGACCAAAATAACCTGCTGTCTGCATCGTAGGTACGCCAATGTTTTACGTTCAGCCAAACTGTGATTTGCACAAACAGATATCACTAATTGTTTTGTGTACGGAAGAGCTGTAATACATTAGCTTGTCCGCGACTTCGTCCGCGTAGAATGAGACTTACGAACTGATTTACCATGACGTGTTAATGCTGCTATTCCGACTCAGTTCAGGTTTTAGCTGTCATATTCTTCAATATAGTCACAACGCTAGGCAGTTACGACTTTTGACATGTTTATCGCTATCCCGCGGGAACTATGCAATTTTCCGGGACAAAAAGTAGCCTATGTTTTAATATAGGGTACCAGCTATCTACGTTCCAAATTTGATACAAATCCATCGAGTCGTTTTAGAGTGAAGAAGGAACATATACACACTCACATCCTCACAAGCTTTCGCATTGTAATACTTTTAGGATCCAGTCATAGTGGTCTGGAAGCAAAGGAAAACGTAAAATCTACCAGTTCGTTCTCTTCGTAAAAGCCCGAGGGAACGGGCGGATATCTTAGGTGGAATAATTAATTTTCTACTAACACATTGACTTCTTGGGAAAAACTACTATATAAAAATAAGTCGGGTTTTCCTTCCTGACGCTATAACTCCAGAACGCACGAACCGATTTCCACGGTTTGCATTCGTTGGAAAGGTCTCGGGCTCCGTGAGGTTTACAGCAAAGAAAATTCAGGAAAACAGCATAGTTCCCGCGGGATGGCGATAAGCGAATTCTGCGCGGACAGAGTCGCGGGCAACAGCTAGTAAAATTATAAAAAATAACTAACCTAATGTGAGCTACGCCCAAAAGGTTTTTCGATTTTTAAAACAGTTACGGTTTATCAGATACTAAAGGGTTGCCAAATTAAATGTTTGTCAAACGTTTCATAGCTTCAACCGATGTTGAATCAATGGAGATTTTTTTCAAAATGGCCGCCACACATAAATAACGTTGCACGCCAAGTGACTCCCATTCATCGCTGGCATCAGAAGTTAATTATAATACTTTTGCGTAACACTCAACGTGTGAAGTTCAATACATAACATACCGTCACGCTTCTTTACCGTAGGGGTAGGCAGAGCCAGCTTTTACCAAGTACAGCTTTAACCAAGTTACATAACCGGCACTAGTACAACAATGTAGGACGATTAATTTGGATTAATTTAGGTTGAGGTGCGGCGGGGGTGGCCTTTGGGCAACCCCTAAGCCGCGAATGTGTTTGTTTTGTGACACCTAGTGCTTCCGTAACGCTCACAGTCCATGGCCAGGAAGAAACGTGTGTGTTTTTAGACGGTAGGCCTCTCCCCTTCTTCCACGGGGAAGGCAGCGGCGAGCTGGAGAGCCCGTCATACTCCCGTTGCTGCCCCGAGCGCGGGAATGCATAAGGTGCATTTTCCACACGTAAAAAAGGGTTACGTGCCACGCCAAAGGACGAGCTGCTGGTGCATTCTGTTTTTTCTTTGCTCTCAGACCACCATGGAAGTATTCTATACTTTGTATAATGTTTCGTATTTGTATTTGTGTATTGAAAAACAGCGCCTTCTCTCGTCCCTGGTGAGCAGTAGATGTTCCACGGGAGTTTGTAACTGTCGTACAGACACATCATTCAAACAGATGACGCTTAGCGACAAAAGTTCGCATAGTAACAATGGTCACGTGACAGTTAGTAACAGGTAGAAAAAATCGGAGACTACCCACCTGCTATGGGTATACCCCTATAGCACGCGTCACGGAATGACGAGGATCCGGGTTATATTCCCGGCCATAGCTTTACTTTTGGGATTTTTCTGTGTTCTAATTTTCACTGACATTTAGAAATTTTGTATATGCTTGTTGATCAGGAGCAGAGCGGGGGGCTCTCTCGATGAGCGGTTCATCAGGTCGGACGACGCGGGCGGCGTTCGGCTAACCGTCACCGCCGCGCGCGCAGGCGACAGCGGCGTCTACACGCTACAAGTAAGTTGATACAATCCTTATCCTTACTATATTATATATATTATATTATATATATATTATATATTATATATTTATATTTATTTTATATATTTTATATAATATTATAAATGCGAAAGTAACTCTGTCTGTCTGTCTGTTACCTTTTCACGCTTAAACCGCTGGGCCGATTTAGTTGAAATTTGGTATACAGATAGTTTGAGTCCCGGGAAAGGACATAGGATAGTTTTTATCCCGGAAAATTGCATAGTTCCCGCGGGATAGCACAGCCCAAACCACTGGAATTTTTCAAATTTAAGGCGGAACAAAGTTCGCCGGGTCAGCTAGTACAATATAAATACTCTTTAATGAACACCACAAATCAGTACAAAACAATACAGAAACAAAGAACAAAGTAGACAATAGGCGGTCTTATTTTTTTTTATTACGAACTGACCAGTGATTGACCTCTATCGCACTTGGTGGAAGGTGCAGATGAGGCCAAATGTGTAACTCACTGGTTCAGTAATAGCCTATTCACTCTAGCCTTGAAGAGCCCTAGGTTGTATCTGTCCGGAAATACAGACGATGGGAGCGAATTCCATTCCCTAGCAGTTCGCATTAGGAGGAGGAAGCAAACCGCCTCGTGCGGGCCAATTGCTTAATATAATAATGGCTTATGGCTTAATAGCGATCTCTACCAGACAACCAATAAGAGAAATAAGTTGGAGACAGTTTAAGTAGGTGGCGGAAACAAATAGGATAAACGCAGGGATAATAAAAACAACGATAACAACATAAATATAATACATAGTTGATCTGTAAAAGTAAACGCCTTCGTGGTCAGATGAGCCCACAGACCACTTAGCCCAGAGAGTTGCCTATTTTTTTTTCGTGGATGACTCAACACTAATCCACAAAGATGTTTATCTTTTTAATCATGTCTACTCCTTATGGGGTATACAGGCCCGAGGGTAGCTAGACCCTAGAGTAGAGCTAAGGGGAGGGGAGAAAAGGTGACTCAAAATAACCTAACCTAAAATTTTCATTTTAGATACAAGCGATTTTGCTGACTACTTTTTGTTGATGTGCTTGCGTTGTCATCCGTCCTATACGTACCAAATTTCAAGTAAATCTGACCGTTGAAGAGTGCCCTCCTGCGGAGACAGTTCTGGCTGACCCACTAGAATTCTACTGCCAGATTATTGTATTGTCATCTGACTTACACAGTATGCAAAATTTCAGCTCAATCGGATGAAGATATCTGCTTCAAAATTGAGTCGCAAGCTTCCACCGGGACAAACATAATTACATACGTTGCAAGTTAAAATAAAACTTGTAATAATAGTGATAATAATAAAATAGCCATTCTTTTGCCATGTGTAGAAAATTGTATTTGTTAATCTAAACAATGTAATGTTAATTCTTAAGTTAAGTCTGTATTTCTTTTATTTCTTATTTTTGATGGCAATAAACGTTATCTTGTCTTATCTTATCTTATCTTATCTTTGATTATCTTATCTTATCTTATCTTATCTTAATAGCGAGTGGCGTGATTAAAATTGCTATTTCTTTTGATGACAGGCGAGCAACGCGGCGGGCAGCGACACTGCGCGCGTGAGACTCGAGGTCTCCGATGAGGCGTCAGGGGAGGACCCGCCGACCTTCCTGCGGCGGTTGCAGGACCTCACCGTCAAAGTGGGCACCAGGACCCGGTTTCTGGTCGAGATAGTCAGCTCCACTGAGTGCAAGGTCAGTCGGCTAAAGCTAGACCCCCGAGCAGTGGCTCTGGCAACACTGCCGCTGCGACAGTGCGATAGTATGTATGTAAACTCTTTATTGTGCAAAATAAACAAGACAAAATACAATTGACAATTGCCTCAGCGGAGGACTTCAAACGCCGAAAGTATAGCTCGCTTGGAGGCAGCTATATTTTCGAGGCGTTTGGAGTCGAAACTCTGGGGCCATGGGGGCCAAGCGCGCGCCGTGTCTATAAAGATATCTCGGCGCGCCTTATAGAGGCCTCCCGTGACCAGAGGGCTGGCCAATATTTCGCTCAGCGAATAAGCATTGCCATACAACGTGGCAATGCTGCCAGCCTTCTGGGCACCCTCCCCATTGGCGGCGATTTGGGAGATTTTTTTTATCTTTAATGATAGTTTTAGCTAGGTTTAAGTTATTTTTAAGTTTTGACTGCTCTTTATTGTTTTCTTTTGCTGTTTTAAATAAAGTATTGACAAACACTGAGTTACATGCACAAAAGCGGACTTAGTATCCTTTTAAGGGATCTCTAAGGTTGACTAACCTTTGAGTGGATGAAAGGAGTATTATATTAGGGATGGACGAGTGAGTTTAAAAATTGCAAACAGAGAGCCACAATACATAACTTTACCGAATATAATACATAAACTCCAAAACCTACCAGTCAATTAACTACTTTATACTAGGTACCTATAATATATATCAATAAAATATACTACATAAAATAAATAAATAAAGAGCACAATAAACAAAGGAATATTAACCATAGTATAGGATAGTATGCAGTATGAAAATGTATGACGGAGACAGTCGCTTAGCTCGGATCACTATTTGGATCCCCGTCATATAATTTTTGTAAGTACCTGGATCCATGCTAAGTTCTAGCCTAGCGGTAGGTATACAAATAAACTGGCTTTAAGCGTGACTTTGTCCGAGTAACATCAGTGTAGTGTAGATTGTAGAAACTAATAAATAAAACAATTTAAATTATAGTAAAAATTGAACACGCAGCGCTGACCAGAGCAATGTCACGACTGTCTTTTGTTTTTGTTTTCTTTTAGCGCTGCGTGCAATAAACTTTATTTTCACGCCACTGCTCGGAAATGTGGCAAAAGATGGTCAGTAATGGGGCCCCAAAACAAAGTATAGTTGTAGGTTGAATGAACAGGCCAACTATGAATTCAAACAGGCCAACAATAACATTGTTGGACAGTTTCAAAGACCAAGTCGTCCAATCACATCGGCATGCTGATCCGTGATTCCACCAATCAGAACACAATTTGTGATGCTATTACACAAAATCGACCAATCAGAACACGTCGTGTGCTTCAGATTAAATTTTTTCAAGGTTTATCCCATCAGGGAGAGGCAAAGGAAACTAGGTCCATACAGCCACGCCTGATGTAAATTGTTTTGTCTTTAATGTTTAAGTCCTGTCTTAAAGTCAGTCGTCAGTCCGTCCTTGTCACGTCATATTAAAACTATAAGCGATTATGGGTGTGTTTAATAAGCACTTCGAAGCGCTTTGCTTAATAAAATAACATAACAAAAAAGCCTTTGCGTGACTGGCCACTAGAGCGCTCTCGTTTTTTTTCTTTAAAGTAAAATTTGGCGGGAGAGTGAAACTTTACTGTTGTATTTACGTTCATGTTTTTTATTTCCTCGCAGTAGTCGTGAAAAGCACTATGTAATGTCTCGGCCAAAAGTGCAATAGATGGACTCGTCTCTCTTCGAGGGCCTCACCTGCGGCTCGGCCCTCGAACTCCCTCGTCCATCTATTGCTCACTTTCCAGCCTCTACAACAATGTACTATTGTGGCCAGTGCCAAAATATAATAGTTCGATAAAAAGGTAATAATAGGTGCGTCGCCTACAATCAGACTGACATTCCACCAACCACTCATGTCTGCAATTATTTGTCATCACTTTCTATCCAGTCCTTTTATACCGTGGTAAATTTGGGAAATCCCTTCGTGTTACATACCTATTTGCATCCCAAATTCGAAGGCTCTAGTAATCATAGAATATAAAATATTCCCTATCCCGAGGCAATTTCAATCAATCCCTTTTTAGTACACTTCTATGATACTCAAGGCGTCTGACAAATTTTGACATACGGATAGACAGAGCCTAAGGTAACAAGACCTAAAGGCCACGTTTAGCATGATTGTGGCCGTATAGGTGGAAAGGGGAATGAAAACAGTGATGGGTTGTTAGCCGCATCGCCTATAATTGATTCCTTAGATTTTCGCCCGTTCCCTCGCTTTTACCTGCGCGGGAAGAGAAGCAACTGGTACATTCTATGTTTTTTCTTTCCTCCCAAATCAACATAAAATTTAAAGGCCGTAGCTTTAGTGGTTTAGGCTGTGCGTTGTCTATCAGTCAGTGTCAGTCAGTCACCTCTTCTAAATAGGTATTTATATCTTGGGAAAAATGCATTGGAGTAACTATTAAGTCTGGGACCCGTTGTAAATCCATCAGGTCCTTCCTAAGGAAGTGCACCGTCGTCCCTTCTGTGCTCTAGACCGATCCCATTTTGTCAGTCCTTTGTAAACCGTTATTTACTAAATGCTAATCTAAGTGCATGTCGCATAGAGCGCGTTTTCCACGTTTGGCTGAAAGCCCCAGAAGCTAGGTATAGATTAAAAAAGTGAACTGTCAAAATTGACATTTCACAAAGACGACGGCGTTCTGCTTTCAGCCACGTAAAACTTTGCTGGGCTATCTGTTATTCGCAAGACATAAACTACGGACCAATTTGCTCAGCACTATTGGCGTAAAATAACAAACACCCATTCCGATTTATAGTATCAGCAAGGTCCGATGCGTTGCAAAAAAACAAGATTCCATTTTGTTTAACTATGACGTCACTGGCACGCTTTATTTTTAAATCTGTATCATTGTTCCACAGACGCGTAAACGTGCTTCAAAAAAACATTATAAATACTACGTCGGATGTTTGGAAATAGAATTATGTCATTCGGCTGTATCGTGAATTCCTTCGCCTCAAGGTCCCGGTTTTTTTTAAATAGTAGAGCGCCATTGAGTGCGAATTACAAAACCTTTTCACTGATTTTTATTAGCTACTAGCTTCTGCCCGCGACTTCGTCTGCGTAGAATTATACATAAAAACCTTCCTCTTGAATCACTCTATCTATTAAAAAAAACCGCGTGTGGAATTTATGTGTGTTTTATTGGCAGTAGTGCAGGGAGGGATTGCGTGAAAAACATATATATTTCACACAGGCTTGGTTATCTTGCACGTGAGTAGCAGAGTAGCAAGGTAATTTTTTTTGTTATTATTATTCAGTATTTATTTCAATTTAATACCTCTACGCGTTTCTGCAGAAAAAAGGCGTTGACAGTCAGACAAACGGATAACGAAATAAGAGATCCGTTTTTTTCGTTTTGAAGTACGTAAACCTTCAAAACAGTACCTATTCTTGTAACTTGTTGTTCAGAAATCAGAAATCAGAAATCAGAAATCATTTATTTGTCAAACATAGGTCAATAGATGTTACAGTAATTAGTAGGTATCACTATGTCTCGCCCCAATGGCATACAAATAGCTACAGATTCACATGCAGCATGCATTAAGTAATGGTACTCAAAAAAAACTAACTCCAATCAGTTGGCGGAACATCGCTAGGGATTTTTTCTCTCCCTCCCTCTCAATTTCAAGGTAGACCACATGCTTCAAATGTTTGACTTCTTCACAGGTGACATGGTACCGCAACGAGAGACGTCTGATGGAGGCGGAGCGGGTATCCCTGGTGCGGGACGGCAACTTCTGGTGCGCCGACGTGGCTGCAGTCAGCGTCGACGACGCTGGCCGCTGGACGTGCGCCGCGGAGAATGCTGGCGGCCGCGCCAGCTGCTCGGCGCACCTCAACGTGCTGGGTGGGTTGGTGTGGCGTGGTGACGGGTGGTATGGTGACGGATGGTGTGATGACGGGCAAGGTGGTGCTCTTGTAAACTTGTTACTCATTTTCACTAGAGGCACAGAGCATCTCAACGTGCTGGGTGGCTTGGTGTGATGTGGTGACGGATGGTATGGTGACGGGTGAGGTGTGATGACGGGCGAGGTGGTGCTCTTGTAAACTTGGTACTCCTTTTCACTAGAGCCACAGAGCACCTCAACGTGCTGGGTGGGTTGGTGTGATGTGGTGACGGATGGTGTGGTGACGGGCGAAGTGGTGCTCTTGTAAACTTGGTACTCCTTTTCACTAGAGCCACAGAGCACCTCAATGTGCTGGGTGGGTTGGTGTGACGTGGTGACGGGTGGTGTGGTGACGGGTTGTGTGGTGACGGGCGAGATGGTGCTCTTGTAAACTTGGTACTCCTTTTCACTAGAGGCACAGAGCATCTCAACGTGCTGGGTGGGTTGGTGTGATGTGGTGACGGGTGGTATGGTGACGGACGAGGTGGTGCGTCTCTTGTGAACTTGATACACTTTTTCACTAGAGCCACGGCATCTCAACGTGCTGGGTGGGTTGGTGTGATGTAGTGACGGGTGGTATGGTGACGGGTGAGATGGTGTGTGTCTTGTAAACTTGGTACTCCTTTTCACTAGAGCCACAGAGCACCTCAATGTGCTGGGTGGGTTGGTGTGATGTAGTGGCGGGTGAGACGGTGCGTCTCTTGTACTCCTTTCACTAGACTACTATTAGTTCAACTGTTCGTGTGGTGAAAAATAGTGGGTTTCAGTCAGTTCACGTTGTAGCTGTAATTTTTAGTACCTATGGATCTGACAGCCAGCGAACCTAAACTGAATCGGAATTGAATCCCATTAAGACGTCATGGTAAGCCCTGGTAAGAGCTGGGGTCCCTCGTTCATTTTCTTATTATCATAATTATTCTTTGTCTGCAGTTCCTAAAGCCTACAAGCGGCCAGAGTTCGTTGAGGAGTTGCGGGCCATTCTCACGGAGCAAGGAACTGTGTCACTGGAGTGCAAGGTCATCGGCGTCCCTACACCTGTGCTGAGGTGGTTCAAAGTAAGCATTTGCGGGTGGTAGGGCCTTGTGCAAGGTCCGTCCGGATCGCTACCACCATTTTACTCGCTAATCCTGCCGCTAAGTAGCAGTGCTTGCACTGCTGTGTTTCGGTGTGGAGAGTAAGACCGCCGGGGAAATTACGGGCACAAGAGGCATTTCATCTTAGTCCTCTAGGTTGGCAACGCATCTGCTATCCCTCCGGGGTTGCGGGTGTCTATGGGCAGTGGTGATCACTTACCATCAGGTGACCCACTTGCTCGTTTGCCTTCCTATTCATATAAAAAAAAAAAAAAAAAAAGTATGCCGGCAGCGTGCACGCCTCAGGGTACGCAGCGGTAGGCTGCAGCATGGTGCACGGTCTCATCGTCTGAGGGAAGACGGACCGAGCGTACGGGCTCTCCCCTTGGCGCGGTCCTGGCGGAAGCCGGGGCTACCGGGGGGGGCGTTTGTGGTGACACCCTAGTAGCATCCCACTGCGTCCCCATCACACCGGATTGAGGCAACGCCGGAGAGTTTTTAGTTTGGGTATGTTTGGGGGAGTCCCACATAACCCTAGGCATCCTCGGGCCTAGGGCATCCATAAAGATTTTATCTCTGTTACTAAAAAATGGCAGCGGTAGCGTGACGACCGGTTGGCTTATTGGTTAGTGACCATGAATTTAGAGCTACTGGGTTCGAATCCCGGCAGAGCAGTCACTGGTATGGTAAATTATGTAACAGTTTCATCATTAAGGAACTCGTTAACAGAATAATTATTATTATACTAGCGGACCCGGCGAAATTTGTTCCGCCTTAAATTTGAAAAATTCCAGTGGTTTGGGCTGTGCTATCACGCGGGAACTATGCAATTTACCGGGATAAAAACTATCCTATGTCCTTTCCCGGGACTCCAAACTATCTGTATACCAAATTTCAACTAAATCGGCCCAGCGGTTTCAGCGTGAAAAGGTAACAGACAGACAGACAGAGTTACTTTTGCATTTATAATATTAGTAAGTATTATTTTTTTATTTCCAGGATAGCCGTGAAATCAAGGCTGGCGATGTATTCGCGCTGACCGCCAGCGCCGAAGACCCGACTTCCCTCGGCACTTACACCTGCGAAGCCATCAACTGCATGGGCCGCACCTACTCCTCCTCCAAAGTCCACGTCACCCGAGGCGGCGAGTCCCGCCCCAGCTCCAGGTCAGACTGGGCACAGGGATCCACTCAAAATGAGAGGGCTTGGGCTATAGTTTAGACACATCTGCGTGTGCCAAAAGCAGCGGCGTTAGGGCCACTGACACCCCGGGCAGTAATATTTAGGCGCCCACTTAAGGACAGTATTGAGGGTACACAGCCGGTGAGCCTCCTGGCCCCAGACCTCAGCGCCCCCCAAATTTGGCGCCCCGGGCCGTCGCCCCATCGCGCCCCCCCTAACGCCGGCACTGTGTGCCAAAGTGGATTGCATCTGATAGCTTGTAACTTGTAATAATAACAATCTATAAAGTAAAGCAAGTTCGTGTCTGTATATTGAATAAATTCATCAGACATAAAGCGCTAACGATTAGGGAAGAGTAATAAAACACAAAAAAGTAGTTTTTATTATTTTTCTCTGTCTGTATGTATGTATGGATGTGTTCATTTGCCTATGTCTGTGTACGCTAATCTCCAAAACTGTTGCACCGATTTAAATGAAATTTTGCATGGTTGCCACCATATCCCTGGTCAATATTTTAGAGACTTCCCGTGGGATCGTTAAAAAACTATAATAACTTGTGCAGCTTAGTACACAACAACTTAAGGGTGCGGCTCCACTGAGGCGGAGACGAGCGGAGCGGAGAGGAGACGTGTGGGGATCGACCAATCATATTACATAAAATCCACATCGCGTCTCTGCTCTGTAATATGATTGGTCGATCCCCACACGTCTCCTCTCCGCTCCGCTCGTCTCCGCTTCAGTGGAGCCGCAGCCTAAGCATCTAATTAAGTAAAATGACACCTTATATGCAGCGGTTACATCAAACATACATACATAATTAGTTGAAATTTAGTATACAGTTAGTTTCAGTCCCAGGGACGGAAGTAGGATAGTTTTTATCCCAGATAGCATAGTTCCCGCGGGATAGTGGCAGGGCAATAATAATAATAAAAAAAAATGTTTTTGATCTGCAGCATCACGCCGGAACCCCCGCCAATCTTCACGAAGGAACTAGAGGACCAGTTCGTGAGGATCTGCGAGCACCTGTCGCTGGGGTGCCATATCGTGGTCCCGCCGTGGCCCAGGAGTGTGGTGTGGTACAACAAGGAGGGGAAGGTGGAGCCAGGGAACAGGTAAGGACATATTTGGATATAGTGAACGCAAGTCGTGATGAACAGCTTATATTGGAGACATCTCCAATTAATTTATTTGACGGTGGAGGCGTTTTACACCTCCACTGAACTTAAATTATTTTTACTGTTTTTTTGACTACTAGAGACTTTATAGATCTCTACTATAGATTAAGGCTCGGAGACCTTATACACATGCCATAAATGTACACACATATATTATTTATAGATGTATTTAATTTAAGTATTCTTACTGTATTTTATTTTGAATGTCTTTCTGCCAAGGTACTTGCGGCTTTCTTGGTCTTTCCGAATGCGCTGGTAGTTTCAAAAAGACAATACATGTAAAAGAGCCCGTGGCGGCCAATTTGCAAAAATACATTTTTCATTTTCATTTTCATTTTCATTTGTTTATACAGTTTACCATGACGTGTTAATTCCGACTCAGTTTAGGTTTCAGCTGTCATTTTTAGTATGGATCTGGCAGCGAGCGAACCTAAACTGAATCGGAATTGAATCGCATTAAGACGTCATGGTAAGGTCCCTCGACACATCGCTTAGATGATGATGCTGATGATTGCTGATGACGCTGATGATTGCTCCTTGTTGTACAAAATGATTATATTGTTCAGGTACCACATGACAGAGGACGGGGTGGGCGGGTACCTCCTGGAGGTACAGTCAGCAGAATGGCCAGATGAGGGCGAATGGAAGTGCGTGGCGACCAGCGCCGGCGGTAGGGTCGGCATATCCACCTGCCATGTCGTCATGGATGGTAAGCAGAAAAGAAGTTTTTTTTTTATATGAATAGGAAGGCCAACGAGCAAGTGGGTCACCTGATGGTAAGTGATCACCACTGCCCATAGACACCCGCAACCCCGGAGGGATTGCAGATGCGTTGCCAACCTAGAGGACTAAGATGAAATGCCTCTTCACTGTCTTACTCTCCACACCGGAACACAGCAGTGCAAGCACTGCTACTTAGCGGCAGGATTAGCGAGTAACATGGTGGTAGCGATCCGGACGGACCTTGTACAAGGCCCTACCACCCGCAAAATTATCAGCTAAAATGGTCCTTTGAACTCGTCACATGATAAAAGGCCGGGGTGCGAGGGTTACCTCCGCGTGTGGTCAAGCTGCGGTTCGTTTTTGGATCCGTCTGAGAAGAAGAGCTTGGTCCGGTGCACCCTGGGCATCGGTTAATGATTTCCTGGCAGATTCTGAGGGATATCATTATCCGTTGGCTAAGAGCCCGACAGGGGTTGCCGACATTTTTGTCACAAGATTTTTGAATACTGTATTACTTTGATATTGGCGATAAGAAGTAGCCTATGTGTTATTCCAGACTATTATCCATCTATGTTCCAAATTTCATACAGATCTGTCCAGCCGTTCTGGCGTGAAAGAGTAAGAAACATACTTACAAACTTTCGCGTTTATTATTAGCAGGATTTAAAACTGATGACTTCTGTTATTTTTTCAGTCCCGAAGAACTACCGCAAGCCCCGTTTCATGGAGAACCTTCAGGCTGTGCTGACGGACGAGGGTCTGGTCTCCTTCGAGTGCAAGGTCGTCGGCTTCCCCACGCCGGTGCTCAGCTGGTTCAAAGACGGCCAGGAGTTGAAGCCTGGAGACGTTTACCAGCTTACAGGTCAGACACCATGACTTTTCTGGGCGGCAACTTAGTTGGCTCGTAGCAAGTTCTTCTGTAATAAGTTTCTGTCAGAAATGTCACTTCCACGCTGGTCTGGGAGCAAAGAAAAGGCATAGAATGTACCAGCTGCTTCTCTTCCCGCGCAGATAGTAAAATCCCATCGAGGGAATGGGTGAAAATAGGAATCATGTTATAGGCAATGCGGCTAGCAACCCATCACTATTTTGATTCCATTTTCCACCTATACGCTCACAATCTTGCTAAACGTGGCCTGTAGGTCTTGGTACCTTAGGCTCTGTCTACCCCGTACGGGATAAAGACGTGATTTGTGTGTGTGTGTGTGTGTCATTTTTGATTACAAGCTTCTTGAAGTGAAACTTCTTGAGCGGCGTTGTGCACTTTTTTTGTATACATTGCGATCTTCCTATCCTCCTTCCAGGGACCAACTCGCTGGGATCCTACTGCTGCATAGCTCGGAACTGCATGGGCCAGGCGAGCAGTTCCGCTGAGCTGACCGTGGAGGACATCCAGAACCAGCTGAACGAGGAAGAGAAGCTGCAGCTGTTCTCGAAGAACCAGGCGCCGAAGTTCGTCCAGGGCTTGAAGAGTGTCGAAGCGAAGATTGATGAACCATTCCGTTTTACTATTAAAGGTATCAGAAAGTTATCAAACTACCTTAAAATATTTTTCGTGACTGCATCTGCATTGTCACCCGTGCACTGTGTACCGAATTTCAAGCGGTATCTGAAATGAATTTGACTAATTTAAATCATTTGTTTCCAGTTGCCATTCCACCTGAACCATCAGTCCTCTGGTACCGGGACGACCAGCCAGTAGACGAGTCCAACCGCTGCCACCTCAGCAAAGAAGACCGAGGCACCTTCACCCTGGACATCCAGAACTTAGAGTTCCTAGACCAAGCTGAGTGGAAGTGCGTCGCCATGAACGATTTTGGCCACAGCGTGACCTCCTGCTTCTTGAAATTGGTCATACCGAGGCATTACAAGAAGCCTAGATTCCTGGAAAACTTGCAAGCTATACTGTCTGAAGAGGGTGCTGTGAATCTAGAGTGTAAAGTCATTGGTGTACCACAACCCGTTTTGAAATGGTACAAAGATGGGGAGGAGCTTAAACCAGGTGACATACACAGGATTATATCTGGTCAGGATGGTACGTGCTGTCTTGGGACTTATACGTGCGAAGCGCAAAACTGCATGGGTATAGCTGCCAGTTCAGCTTCGCTGCTAGGCTTCGATGACTCCATGAAGACCAAAAAGAGGATAGCCGAGGAACAAGCGCTCCAGAGGAACCTATCGCTGAGTACGATTCACGAAGAACGAACATCGCAGATGTACGATACCCCAGTGGGTGATATAACTTTAGACGACAAAGGAGAGATATCGTTCTCTTTTGATGGCAAAGAAGTCTCGGTTTCGCTTTACGAGACCCCGGATTTGACGGAAGAAGAGGCGTTGCAGATTGTTGAAATGTACGCGGACCAACTGTCCGAGAATGTTACTGAACACAACGTGGTCGAGCTACCACCGCTTAGGTTTGTTAAAGAAACATCAACGTCAGGCAATTTGTTAATGGAAGCGATCATAATTGATGTTTCACCAGAATACTTTGCGTCGCCCGAAGAAGACTTGAGGACAGAAGCTGACGTTGAAGATTTATCAATTGCTGATGAAAATGGCGTACCACAGCTATCGCTAGACCAAGATGTAGGCGGGGAAGATTATTTAGAAAAAACGATGGCTTTACTCTCGGAAGAAAAAGCCGACATTCCTAAAAAGATTAGTAGAAAGAAGTCGGACTCGCTTAAAAGTGGTGAAGACTTCTTCAGTTTATCGCGAGATCAATCTATATCTGAAGATAAACGAGCAGATGACACACAAGTGCTATCTGAGAGTGATTTACAGAGCTTTGCAAGCGCTCGAAGCTACGATAAGCAGAAATCTAAATCTTCTAAGCCATCGCTTGATGATGGTAAGGTTTCATCTGAAACAAAGACGATTTTACATAAAGAAGAAGTGAATATCGTTAAAGAAGTTAAATCTGAGAAAAAAGAAGTTAAATCTGAAAAGAAAGAAGTTAAAAGTGAATTTATCGAGACGAAGTCTGATGTCAAAGAAGTTGAACAGAAACGAGCAGAGACGGAGACGCCAGTAATGAAACCTAAACGTGAGCGCCGCAGCAGCCGCAGCTCGCGTCGCTCTAGCTCAGGCAGCGAGAAGTCATACAGTAAAGCCAGAGAGGAGTTGGTGCAAGTTAAGGCAGAAGTTGAAACGAAACCCAAAATATCTGATGATGAATTCAAAACTAAGCTAACTGAAGTCAGCTCCACTCTTTCTAAAGTTATCAATGATGTTCAAATCATTGAAAGAGATATAATTTTAAAATCTGAGCTAATGTCATCTGCTGCAACAGCATCCAGGAGCTTGGAAATAATTAGCAATTTAATAACGCCTCTATCAGAAATACAAAGTGTCACGGAAGCAGCCAAAGAATCCAAAGAGGTAAAAGAAGTTAGTAGTCTGTTCAACAATCTTCCGCAGTCAATGAAAACTTTACAACAATCCCTGAATCTAGTGGAAAAGTGTATTAATTTGGAAGGTGAGAACAAGACACTAGTTAAGAAAACATGCGTCGCTTTCATTGAAACATGCGGAAACGAAATTCAGAAAGCCATGTCAGAAATCAGCTCAATCACAGAAACTGACTATTTACAAACAGAAGAAGTCATGCTAAAAGAAGTCCAAGGGTTGACTAATGAAATGACTACTACTATCAAGTATTCTTCAGACACGATAAAAACTAGGAGTTTATTAAGTGAAGCAAGTGAAATAAAACCTGAAGAAACATCAGTGGATGCTAAACATCTTAAAGATACTCAGAAAGCTGTGTTCGAACTGCGAAGTCCTCTTAATTCGCTACTCTGCATAGCCGAGAGTGCGGACAGTGAAAAAATCGTGGATGTAGCCAAAATCAAGAACAGTGAAGTTATACTTAATGACATGTCTGCTTCTATTCAAGATTTGCAAACAGCTTTGGAGCAGATAGAGTCGCTCTCAGTAAAAGAATCAATGACATCGTTGAATAAGTATAACACGGAAATCATTGAAACAGTAATGGATTCAGTTCTGAAGCTGAGAATCTCGTTTGAAAATCTTTCCACCGAAACCAAAAACGAGGAAGACAAAGCTGTTCTCAAACAAGCGTTGGCATCTATCAAGCAGAATCTCAGCGAAATATCAACGCATGTTGATAAAATAGAATCGAACGTCGGACACTTCGATATATTGCAAAGCGACAACAAATTGGAAGTACTACAAAAGATGGCTCAAATACTTATAGCTCTAGAAAACAATTTGCCACGTCTCGAGTCCATACCAGAAGTGAAGTCGCGTCTTGATGTTTTCCACAAAAACTTGACCAAAGTACTCGAGAATGTGATCGAGACGAACGAAGCAAAGAAATATTTCGCTCTCATAGAAATTTGCGATGTCGTCAATAGAATAAACACGGCAATAAAAACCATTCATTCTGATCGCATCCTGTCTCTAGCAAGTCTTAACAACACGCTAAGAATAGTTCAGGACCATTTCGTCAATAACGTATTCGATTCAGCACTGAACTGTGCAATATTAACTAATATTACTGATGCGCTTGTGGATATACAAGAATCTATAAACCAAGCTGATGAGATCAGCGTTAATATTGACTCTGAACACATACAAGATTTATCAACTTACGAGACAGGCAAAGCGAATGTTGTTCTCGAACGTATTGATCATACTATCGCAGCAGTTACCAAAGTGAAATCAATGGAATGCACAACTAACTTAAAGGACTCAATAGCTCCTGCTTTGGAAAACATATGCCCCGTTCTAGAGAAACTAAAACAGAGTATCGCGTCAATGACTTCTAGCCGTGTTGAACACGAGGAACATCTGTCCGATATATCTGACGTTTCAGTCGCAAAAACTCTAGCTACGCCTCTCTGTGAACTGAATCAGAACATAACGATTATTAATCAGACCATAGTTGAAAATATTGAGAGCTTAAAAGAAAACAGCGAAGTATTTGTAACAGTAGCTGAGCCTTTACATGAGCTTCATAATACACTAGAAACTTTGCAACAAGTTGTCATCTCTCAATACGGGGAAGATGTGATTCCTTACGACGTCAATGTGACCATTGCGAACGCTGTACAAAACTTACAGAGCTGCATGGTCATGATTCGTGAACAAGGCGGCATCGAATTCGCAGACGAGATGTCAACTTTAGAAGACATTTCAGGCATTAAGACTACAGCGGATACTCTGCCTACAGATCGCCTGGTATTACCAACTGGGACGGAAACAAGAACAGAACAAGAAGTTGGATCTTTCCATCAAGACATACCATATACAGTTACAGCTCAAGCATTACAATCACTAAATGATCATATCACCGTTCTTCAAAACCCTGAAATCATTGACGCGTTAGACACGTTATCTGAAGTCAGTGACTATTCGAGTTTGAAGTCTGTCGCTTTGGGTTTAGGCGAACTGCACTCAGGTATCCAAGAACTTTTGCATCCGTTTATATTGGAGACATCCAATGAAATCACATCAATAAATACATCGAAACTGATGGCTATAGCTGAACCTTTGCAAGATTTACAGCAATGTTTGTCTGTATTGGATGCTACTAACATTCCTATTTACGAACACATACTTGAAATGCCAGCGGAAAAGATACATTCCGTGTTTCAGAGTATAACAGAGTTCAAAGAGAACCTCGACAAGTGTATCCACACCGTCTTCCCAGCTATGGACACCGCTGACAAAACAATTGAAATATCTAACAAAGTTGAAACTTTACGTGCCGTCTGCGAACATCTGAAAGATATAATTGAAAACACTAAAGCCATGTCAGTTGAGGCACCAGTCAAACAAGAAGTGATAGCGCTAGAAGAAACCGTGAATAATCTATTAGACGCGACGGACGTTTCCAAGGGAATTAAAATAGAACAAGTGAAATGTGTCACTCAAGAACTTTATGAAAATGTAATGAAGGTGCAAGAGGAACTTATTCAATTCACTCCTCAGACGCCAGAAAAGTTAGCGCAAGAAGCGAAACTGATACAAATAATTGATAAAGTCGAACGAAACATTGCTGTATTAGAAGAATACGATTTCGTTGATTTGTCCAGGGCTTCTGACATGTCTTGTGCGTCGCCTCAGATCGCAGTTGAAGTTGAAACTGACACACTCTTGCAAATGGATGATGTAGTCCAATGCGCCGTTGGGATCATACAAGACTCGAGTGACGAAACACCGGTAGCCGACCTGATGATAGTCGAAGACTTCTTCAAGAACTGCAGAAACGAATTTGCATTGTTAAGATGCCTATTGACGAACAAACTAAGTCATAAAAGAATAATAAGACTTCTACAAGAGTTTAGTGTATTAAAACAAACAATTAATGAATTTAAAGTTAAACAAACAGAGCTACATCTAGCTGATGATATAAGTAACTCTTTAATAACTTTCTTTGGTTATTGTGATGATTGTTTGAACAGTGTCCAGGAGTCGCTCATTAAAATTGTTGATTCTCAAGCTGATTTGCTTTTCAAAGCCCCTGTTATGAAGCTAGAAAAAGCAAAGGAGGTTTTGAGCGACATTTTAGTAAGCAGCAAGTTTACTCCTCTAGAAGATGTAGCCAAACGATTTGTTAACGTCATCAATATTGCCGGACCGTGTCTCCAGCGAGCTGAGATTTCTATTCGTGATGAAGTAAAACAAAATACTACAGTCGTTGAAGATAAAGCTCTAATTACTGCCATGGACGATGCTGAAACGTTCATAGAAGAACAAATCCTGACTAAATCCGAACTCACGGTAGAATCGAGAGAGATACTGCAGAAAATACTGGACTGCATACAAAAACACCATGATTACAAAGACGCTGTAGGTTCAGGAAAAACACTTATACTACTAAAATGTCTGTCTGAATGCTCTGATATACTTCAAGAAAAGATCACTGAGACCAAAGCGGAAGCCAAGGTTCTCAAGTTTGAAGACTCTGCTTTAAAAATCGTGTTAGCTGAAATGCTGGTGCCTCTACAAGCATTACATCACCAGCTGATAAACGTGCAAGAACAAGTGCTCACTGGTGTAGAAGACGATATTTCAGTCGACTTGACATCCACTGAATCGTTCGCACAAGCTATGGGAGAAATTCAGCAAGAAATAAAGCAGCTGGAACAACATGTACACGAAGGGACTGTGGTTGATAGCGTCGAGAAAACAATGATTCTGGAAATAGACAAAGAGATTCACACTATACAGGATAGCATAAGGTCTATTGATAACGTGAATAATGCTGAGAAAGAGAAGCTGTCTAAGCCGATGGAGGATATCGAGAAATCTTTACACACTCTTCTAGCGACTGAGGCTGAAAGGAAACAAGATACAGGTAATTTTTTTTACAAAATAAATTGAGAAACAAAAACACTCCACAACCATGTCCATGATAACTAGTTAGTACTATAAGACTCAGAGAGCACGCGATTGGTCAGCGATATGACTTACAAATAAGCATCGGACAGGTTTAGATGGCGGCCGAAGTTCAGTCAACATCTGTCTCTCGTACGGTGCGGACGCGTAATACTTTCCGTTACAAACTCCTTGTGCCGCCCTTCTACATTTGCTTTTTATTTTTAATGTTGACTTTTGACATGCATGTCATGAATAAACGAACATACTTACTGTCATGTCAGCCTGCCCTAGCGTTGAGGTAATTGTTAACGCCGACCTTCCTTTGTCCCTTTCATTTGCATACAAAAGTGCAACAGAGAGAACGCTACGCTAACTTGTTATTTACGACATGGTGTGGATAGAGAAAATTTGTTAATTAAAATTACATTATTTTGTAGATATAAATTCCAATATCGATTCACTGGAAAACGCACTAAATCGATCCCTGGCAATCGATAAAGAATCAGTCGATCATTTGTCCTCAATGACCGGTGTAGACTTAAACGAAATCATCGATGTAGTACACGAAGTTAAAAAGCTAATGCAGAACGAGGATCCCAAAAATATTGAAAGTAAAAAGGAAAAGGTTAAAGAACTCGAAACTTTACTGTCCCAATTCGACTGGGTTAATCCGAATGACAAATTTAAAGAGTATGACCAATTGAACGATGCACTTCTTACTATGTATCAGTTATTGAAAGCGTGCAATGTCGATGCAAAACCTGGTGACACTCAAGAAGGTAATGCGGCCGGTTCTTGGCTTGTTGCTTCATAATTGGCTTTTAGTTCTCATGCCGCAAGCTTTGCATCATGTACCGAGTGTAACGCCATATGCAATTTAACGTCTTCGCCCATGCCAGTTAGCTTTGTACAAAATGCTATGCCAAAAATGTTGAGTCATTAATCATTAATCAGCCAAATTGAGCGAATGCTGTAAATATAATAATTTGAACGTTAACGCTGTACATAACACGTTTTAGCGAAAATAAGGTGGAGAGCGATAACGGAAAATGCTTACTAAAAAAAAAATGTGTTAGAAATGACGCTTTTTGCTTTGTTAAGCAGTTCATGCTAGACCAAAAAGGGCCACTTGTAGCAACAAAATATTCTTTTTTTCATCCGGATCCCCTTTTTGCCCACGTTAAACACTCGGTCTGACGGACAATCTTATGAATCTAAATATGAACTCATCACTGTTTTGATTTCCCTTTCCATCCATATGCCCTTAATCATGCTAAACGTGGTCTTTAGGTCTTGTTACCTCAGGCTGTGTCTACCCCGTAAGTGTTATGTATATATGTATACACTCGGTTTAAACGAGTCATTGAGCGTTTATATTCTCTCTCTTCGATATGAGAAGTGAGATGAAAGGGCTTGGCCTAACGTTCCCACGCGGGCCCAGTGCGGTATAGTAACTTCACACACACCATTGAATTGCTTAGCAGATGTGTGCAGCTTCCGCACGATGTTTTTTCGCCAATAAATTCCGGGCTCGAAGCCACGACCCTCTGTGAGGCCACAGGTCAAAATAAAAGGATACCACGGCTTTTGAATTGGTTAAACTAACACAACTATCTGCTGAATTAATTCTGAATGAATTTTAAGTCACACCTGTATTTGAATTTACGTGTATAGTTATATAATTGTTTGTTATTACAGAACCTCCAGATGTAATACAACATGTCGACAAATGTATCCAACTCATAGAAATAGTTGAAGAAATCTCAACTATGATCAACCTTGACAGTGTCAAAGAATCCGCCAATCTGGCGAAGGAATTACGCGAAAATGTTGCTTCTTCAGTGATCGAGATTAACAGAGATGACACGGAAACCGTTAAAAACGCTGAAGATATAAATAAGAAGAACGCAGAGATTGCGATGAAATTAAAAGACGCACTCGCTTCTATACAAGTGCAAGTACTTGAGAGCACTAAAGAATTAGAACCAGAACTCAAGAGTGAAGTGGTACAACGCATTCAGGACACAACAGCGCAATTGCAGGCTGATTTTATTAAAGTTGATGTAGTCGAATCTGATGTACAGGAGCCTAAGAAAGAAATACAAGTTGAAATTAAAGCACCCGAAGAAGAATCTTCGGTTGCGATAATTGAGGAAAAATCTAATGAACAAGCAAAACAAGCTGAATCTGAAATTATTTCTGAAATTAGTCAGAAAGCTGTTGGTACACAGAAGAGTGAAAAGAAAGATGAAGCGATTGAAAGTAAACCCATTGCTCAAGGTATTGAAACTGTATCTGATACTAAAAAAGATATTAATGTTATTCAAGAAACAGTTGATGAAAAAGAACTGACACATGAAATCGGTCTGATCGATGAAATGAAATCTAAATCTCCAGTTATTGGTGAAGCTTTTGAAATTATAACGACGGAACAGCTATCTACGGTTGAAACGTGTGTTTCGATTGTGGTTGAAGGTAAAAGTGTTGATGATAAAGATGTTACAGAAGGAGAAGCTGTCAAGGAACACATCACACAAGAAGAAGCTTTGGTGGCAGAGGTAAAGGATGAAAAGGCAGCAGCTTCAGCCGCAGTTGGTAAGCTTTACGAGATTTTAAAATACTTAAGTTTTACGTGTCTCTATTCAAATTCTTGATTAATCACCAATCCCTTTAAAACAGAACATTTACTGTAAACAGTGAAAATCCAAGTTTTTGAGTTACTTTAAAAGCTTCAGACCTAATTTATGCTTGCAATTTAATACATTGTTTTTCACGTGTTGATATAATCGGTACTTAGTATAATTAATATAAATACATGAAAGATGCTAAAAGTGATTTAAATTGCGCCATACACATAAACAATAAACTTATGCTGTCCTCTATCAATGAGAGTCTTAGTAAGAGTGGTTATATATACAATATAAATTTGCTTGTAATGATAACAGTTCAGATGACAATTAAAACAAATAAAAACAAGGTAATAAATTGCAATAGTAAAAGTGTGAGTCTATTTTTACTTAATTTGAAGCTTTTAACCGCATGTAAATGGGAACGAACACTACATGAAGTACTCCCATTTCAGTGCTTTTACAACGCATCGATGAATACTTAAGCGAAGATGCTGGAAGCGTTACCGCTGACAAAACAAACACTATTCATACAGCTAAAGAACTACGCGAAACTTTAGAAACTGAAACCGCTGATGTAGAAACACAAGTTGAACTTATGAAGAAACTACACGCGTTAGTTACGATACAAGCTCAAGAGTTGGAATCAGTAGAAAATGTGGAAGAGCAAAAGTCTGAAGTAACAACAAGATTATGTGAAGAATTGGATAGAGCTCTTATTTATTACGATGCAGTTGCTAAAGAAATGCAAGAAGTAACTGAAATCGTTGATAGTCGGGAACAAGCAAAACTTGATACTATAAATTTCGTTGAAACGGTTACATCAGTAGTTGAACCCGTACATGATGCAACAGGCGAAAATGTTGAAGCAAAGATAGATATTATGGAGGAAAAACAAGCAATAACGGAAAGCGTTGATAGTTTAGCACAAGAAGAAATTGATATTAAAGATTTCGTTGAAGAGGTTGCTGCTGATGTAGCAGTTGAATCCACACATGATGCAACAGGCGAAGTTAAAACGACTGAGACTATTCCGGTTGAAGAGGTAGTACAAGAAATTATAAAGGTAGTTGACGATCAAATCGTTGATGATAAATTAGCCGTTATGGAAGACGTTGAAGTAAAACAAGCCGAGGTCCAAATACAAGAGAGTAGCTTGAATGAAGCAAAACTACAACAAGAAATTGATTTAGCAGACGTCCAAACAAGTGAAATAGTTGAAGTTTCGGAATCACAAGCAGGCGAAGCATCTGTAGAATTACAACAGGTTCACGAAATTGAAGTAAGTACAGGCTTCGAAGAGTCAGAGATAGCTAAACAAGGAATATTAAGTGATGAAATTAACAATCTCGTTGATACTAGTGAAGAAGTTGTATCAAAAGACACGGAAACCAGTCCATCCGACGCCAATAATTTTGTAGAACAAGTAAATGAAGAACTAACACCAATAACCGTATCAGAAAAACAAATAGAGACTTTAAGTGAAGAATTTGATCATAATTTAGTTCCAGCTGCGGAACTCGAAAAAATCGCTGAAATTATTGAGCCTGTTGAGATTACGAATGTTGATGAAAAAGGAGATGCTGGAGCCAGTGATATAGAACTTGTTAAAGTAGCTGAGGAACAAACACTAACTGCAGAAATTAATCAAGCGGCTACTTTGACACAAGATATAACTGAAGAAATGGAAACACTAATTGTAGAAGACAAATCAATAGAAGGTAAAGAAGAATTGGTAACGGTTCCTATTGAAGTCAGAGAAGAAAAGGTTGACGCTGAGGTAACCGAAGTTCGCCAAGCTGGTTCTGAGAAAGTAGATGTTGAGAGTACTTTAAAACAAGAAGAAGTTAATGACGCCCTTAAAATTGAAAAAGTCGCAGACGAAGTGATGCAAATACCTGCAGAATTCGAAGCACATGAAGAACAAGCTGTACCAACTGTGGAACATAAAGAGGCCATAGCTGTCACAGAAGTAGATGTTATCGAAGAAATAAAGCCTGAAGCTGTTAAGGATGAAGATAACGCACTCTTTGCAGTCTCCATCGGTAATATGCGCTTAAAAAATAATTTTAAATCGAATTCACAAGTTTTTGATATATTCTCTCATGTTAGGAGAAGATAATGAAGAACTTGTGAAACACTCGATTATTCGTTGTGACTAAATATTAATACAAAATGATACAGTTTTAACCACTGACATGCATTTTATTGTTGTATTTAGAATTAAATGTGCATTATTGTAGATAACGTTGTGTAATAATTCAATTTAATTTATTCCTATTTGAAATGTAAGAAACTGAACCGAATCTAATATTCTTTTTATTCCATAATTACGAAAATAAAAATGAAGCACGTAATAATATTATTTCCTAACAACGTAATATATTATACAATTGTATTTAACAGAGCATATTCAATGTTATTGCTGTTCATGATCTGTCTGTCTATGTACACTTTCACATTATGTTTATACACTGTATACACTTTCAGAATCACTTGTACATCACTTAGATGACTATATCACCTTCAAAGAAACAATAGCCAATATTTCTGTCATTCTTCATAAAGAAGAGTTAAAAGAATCTATTAACACGGCAGAGACTGTTCAAGAATATCTTAAAGAAAATACTAATAAAGATCTACGAGAAACAATGCCTGAAAATCAATTAAAAGTAACTCTACAACTTCAAGAAGCTTTAAATAACTTGCAAATATGTTTACTTGAACACAGCGAAGAATTTAATAATAAACAACTTGGGAACGAAAGCGCGTCGAGAATAGTCGAGGTTTCCGAAGTCTTGAAACAGGACTTAGAAATTTTGGTCATAGCATCACAAAAAGCAATAGAAAATGTTGTACCTGAAAGAAATGAAAATGTTAGTACTACAACGAGCGAAGTTTGTGTGCAGGAAACAGTAGAAGATGATGTTGTGGAAAGCTTTGACAAAACTGATGACGGTTTTTCTGAAACTATCGTACAAACTATGCAAGAAGATGACTTAGCAAAATTGACAACTGAAGAAGAAGCTGAAAAGCTCATGCCGACTGGAGAAGAAAGCCTAAACATAGAGGTTTCAGGTCAAGACAATTTTTTGGTTACGGATGAAGTAAAAGCAATTGAGCCTAGTCTTTTGGCTGATAAAATGGAGCCAAAGGTACAGGAAAGTGTTAGCGCAGCTTCAACTGATAAGCCATCTGATCAAATTCTAGATGAAAATGCAACGATTGTTGGTGAAACTGTAACAGCCTTGGTTGATATGAGCGATGAAATGGCTAACAAAGATATTCCAAAAGACACTGTCGAGCAATTGGAAGCGACGTCGAAGGAAATCGTTGAAGTATCAGAAGAAACGACAAATCTCAGTGACAAACTTAATATTGGTAAAACTGATAAAATCATAGACTTGACTACTCGTAGTGCACGATTGTTGCTTTCGTTTATAAAGCCTGCGTAAGATGAGCTTTCTGAGATGTGTTCATTCGATAACATTTTGTGCCATAATTTCGCTTGAAAAATATTATTTTCAGATTTGGTTACAACTAAGAGCGCCGTAGTGATTTACAGTACAGTAGTTATCATACTGATAAAAATAGTCATTTAAATTTAACTCCTAAAAATCGTAATAAATAGTTAACTGTGTAGAACATTAAAACTAAAATAAACTAAACATCTAACGGCCAAACTAAAAGAAAACCACCGGATACACAAACAATTCACACGCTTTCAAAGTATGCTGCTTCGAAACCATAATTTCCATGAGAGTTTAACTACATGTCAACATATATATGTAAATTTTCAGAAGCACTGTTACAACATATCGATGAGTACACAACTGAAACGATGACAAGTACTGTCAAACAACTGTCAAATTTAGTCCACAATGAAGCATTGACCGATTCAATCGCTGTTGCTAAGGAATTACAAGAAACTGTCAAAAATATTGACACCGTCGAATGCATAGATGAAAAAGTTATAGAACAAGCAGTCATCATACAAAAGCTACACGATGCTTTGACTGTGATAAAAATTTATACTACTGATACAACAGAGGATATTAATTCTAAACTAGGACCTGAACTGGCAAAGTTAGCCGAAGTAGCCACTCATTTAAATGCTGATTTGGAGGCTATAGTAACGCAAGCCCATCTGAAACTACCTGAAGATAGTCAATCAACTGAAGTGAAACTCAAAAGCGATGTCGTTTCAACCGATGCAGAAATGGTAAGCGAAATAAATAAAAAAGATGAAATAAAATCAGGAGTGGCTACTGTTGAAAATAAAGTCACGACAGCTACAGAAAATGATGAAACAAAGATTCAAGCCAGCACAGATACTAAGGCTTCCACTAATGAATCTCAGACTGATAAAAAAGTTACTATAGTGGGAGAAATCCAGTCAGATGATTTAAAAACAACTTCAACAGAATCAAAACAAGAAACGCTTGATACAAAAACTGAAATAATATCCGCTGGTGAAGAAACCACAGCAAATGATGACGTGGCACCGATCAAAGAAAAAAAGGGGAGCATAGACGAAGTAACGTCACTAGAGTTGTTGACATCTACAGTTAGCGAAGCGACTGAGAAACTAGCGGCCATTTTAACTGAATCAATGCAACACGAAGAATTACTAAACTTAGAGGACAGAAGAGGAGAAGCAGTTGATCAAACCATCATCGTTGACAGTGATGCAAAGTCAATTGCGATAGAACAACCCGTTGTAGTAGAGAAGGGCGTACTGAATGTAGAAGAAAATTTAGAAGCGCAAATCCAGGATGTAGTGCCTCAAGAAGTTTCTGAAACTAAGGAAGTGAAAATGACATTTGGTAAATTGTTTTCAGAAATTATTATAACACGCTAATAAAAAGGAGTTGATGACGCTTTAGTAGAATTAGAAATCATAAAAATCATTGTAATTATCACACGAACTTTCTGGAACGTACTAAACAAAATGTGATTCTTCAGTGCTTGATCGAAATTCGGTTCGATAATTGGTTTTTGCGTTAACAGTAAATCAGTGGCAAGAAGCATTCGGTTCTAGGGCAAGCAGAGTTAACGCAACGGTAGGCGGCAAGCGGCAGCCTACCCTGATGACCTACTGCACTCCATAGCTAAAAATACAGAGGATTTTTATCACGCTATTAGAGAAATAACTTTCTGAAATCAATCTCGTCTAGTTAAAGAAATTCGAAGTAAAAATAATTTATCGTTCTCAATTTTTCAAAACGTTAACGTGTACTTACCT
This sequence comes from Pandemis cinnamomeana, assembly GCA_932294345.1. Classification (NCBI taxonomy): domain Eukaryota; kingdom Metazoa; phylum Arthropoda; class Insecta; order Lepidoptera; family Tortricidae; genus Pandemis; species Pandemis cinnamomeana. The sequence continues at coordinate 33,341,884 of OW028702.1, read as the reverse complement.
ACATTTGCATTAACGATATGCTTTTTGTGCATCATACACAGAATTTTAGTCCTTACAGCTAATATTTCGGGATTGTTTTCCTCCAAATCTTTTACTACTTTAGAAAGGAAACTTTCCATTTTTTATCTGCGTTTGACTTACATTTGACAGAATGCTATCATCCGTATTGCATCTTGTACAAATACACAAAAATCAATGAAAAGTTTCATACTTTTTCTACAGAAAAAAACTCGTTTCATTGCATTACACATATTTTTGATCAGGGGCCTTACCATAACGTCTTAATGCTATTCAATTCCGATGCTTTAGCCGTCATTTTTGGCGCTTCTAGTATGAATATGACGACTAACGATCCAACTTTGGTTGGGAATTGAATCGCATTGAGACGTCATGGAAAGGCCCCAGTTCTTGATAAATCTTACAGAATATTTTTAAAAATATAATTTTATCTATTCCAAATCAACGAAAATAATTTATAACAGTTAAAAACTTAAACAACTTCTTTCAATTTAAAATTGAACTTCGACTAATGTAGGAAAGTTAAATTCATTTAGTTAGGTACTAATACGTCACCAGCGATTAAAACAGCTTAGATTACAAACTATTTTTTTGAAAAATTATGTTCACATAAAATTAAAATTTCAGATACACTTTTGCAACACATGGACGACTACACAAAAGAAATAAACACACAACAAATAACTCATCTGGACTTCAACACTGAAATTGCCAATGAATCATTAGAAATTATAAATGAATTAAAAATGATCATTGCAAATGTTGACCCTCTTAAAATTGATGAAGAACAAACGGGAGAATTAAAGCTGATTGATAATATATCTTTGCCAGAACTGACGAACAAGCTTAATACTGCTTTGAGTATTATCGAGACGGTGGCACTTGAGAACGTCGAAAATGAACCTGCTTTAGGAAAAATACTTGATGCCGTAGTCTCGTTAAAAGTAGATCTAGAAGATGTGAAATCTAATTTAGCAATGGCGAATAAAAATGTAGATGTGACATGTAAAATCGATGATGTTGGCAAGTCTGATGACGTTTTAGATCAAATGAGAGAAACTGTAATTGGTCTTAATCAAAGTCAACAGTCTTCTGCTATTGCTATAGAGAATGTTAGTCAAATTGAAAACCAATCGTCAGCAAAGCCAAAAACTGGTGATGAATTGGATAAAGACATTGAATTACAGATTGACGCTGAACGAAGCAATAATTTGGAAAGAAATGAACCCAATGTTACTTTTGTCGATGAATCAGATTTCAGTGATGCCATTGATATTGAAGATCTAGAAAATGTAGCACTGGCGTTAATCAATACAGTAATATTAGAGAGCGTTAACATTATTAATGAAATTGAGGAAATTAGTACAAAATCGATTAAAGACACTGAAATATCTCTATCAAGTGACAAAACTGATGAAGGTATCGTAATGGTTACTACGGAACAAATTTCTGCTATAGAAATTCCTGAAGTGTTAGAAACAATAACTGACATGAAAGAATTTCTTACTCCAAGAGAAACTCCTATTGAGCTTGAAATGACCACTGATATAGAAAAAGCTGTAATTGTAGAATCTCCTACTGTTTTAGATACAACTACACTTATAAAAGAAACTAAAGAAGCTAAAGAAATAACAGATGATATTAAACAACCTTTGATTATCACAGAACCACCGATCACCTTTGAAGTAACTATTGATAAAAAACAAGTCGCTGATGTTGAGGCACCGTCTATTTCAGAAATACCAACTGATGTAATTGTACCTGTACCTACAGATGTTGTAGAACCGCCTCTTATCTTTGAAACTACAGATGAAATTGTCATAGAGACTGCTCCTATTTTAGAATCTGGTGATGATGCTATTAAACCTACGGCAATGGAAGAAATACTCACTGTATTAGAAATAGCACACCAAGGAGAACACATTGCTGTCATAGATACCACAAATAACTTAGAATCGATCGATAATGTTATAGAACCAGTGGTTGCCATAGAAGCGACAACCGCTAACAAAACAACAAATGAGAAAGGTCAAGTCGCTCTCACGGAAACGGCTAATATTATAGAAACAATTGCCACTATTGGTGAACCTGTTTCTAATACAAATATATCCACTGTCCTGGAAATTGTAACTGACAAAGATGAAGTTGCTGTAACAGACATTGCTAATGTTTCGGAATTATCTACTATTTTACAGCCGATTATCACAGAAACTTCTAACTTGGAAACCGTTACTGATGGCATACAATCAATTGCTGCGATAGAAACCACTTCTGATACGGGTCCAGATTTTGTGTCAGAGTCTACGAATGATATGCCTCATAGTGAAGTTATTGACCCAAGTAGTATCGCACAAACAGTTGATGAATTGGCTATGGCCACTGACGTTGGTGAAACTACAGTTAATGTTATAGACTTTGAGATGCCTATTTTAGAACAAGTCACTGATATGACGAGATCAGCTGAGGTTTTAGAAACGGTCACTGATATTTTTGATCAAAATACTCAAGAAATTGTAGCAGATGACGTCATTCAACACATTGCTATCATAGAAACAGACACAGATGCTAATGAATCAATCGCCTTCCGAGATACTGAGATTACATTAAAAACAGCTGCTGATATCTCAGAACCAATAGCAGCCACAGAAAAAACAACTGATTTGCCACAGTCGGTTGACATTGTTAATGTAATTAGTAGTATAGAATCAGAAGCAATTTCAGGTATCGTTGATGAAATGATCCAACCCATGACTTTTGTAGAATCAGCCAATGAAGCTATAGAGCCAATATCTGTTGAACAATTAAGCATTGACAGCAAACAATCAATTGGCATATTAGAAACTGTTATAGATAGTACCGATTCAGTTACTGAAGTAAATACATCTGCTGATGTGTTACAGGCAATATCCACCGTAGAAACTACTAAAGATATGATAGATCCCATCCCTGTTGGGGAAACTATTACTGTCTTAGAATTAGCTACTGATATCATTCAACCAGCTGTAGCTGTTGAAATAGCCTCTGATCTGCCACAACCAATATCAGGAGCTGATGATGCTGAAATTTTCTATGAAGCTGAAACACCAGCAACAGTTGAAGAGCTAGATATTGAAAACAAAGAATCAATTGCGGTTTTAGAAATAGTCCCTGATATTGAATTAGAAGTAGCCGATAATAAAACACAACTTATTTCAACAGAAACAGCCAAAGATATAATTGAGCAAACTGCTGCCACAGAAACTGCTACTCTTTCAGAAATAAGTGATGTTAAACAATCTGTTACTAATATTCAAGATGAAGCTGTTGCTACACCCGTTTCTGAACCAGATACAGCAAATTCCAAAATTGAGCCAACAGTTGCTGTGGAATCTTCTTCCGTTTTAGAAACTGTAACTGAGATTGTGCAACCTTTTGGTGATATGAAAGAAAGCATAAAAACAACTATTTTAGAAAATGACGACGCTAACAAAGAAGTAATCACTGACGCTCCTACTGTCTTTGAAATAACTTCTGAAGTTGTTCTACCAATTGCAGTAAGCGAAGTATCCGCTCTAGTAAATGAAGACAATGATGTCAAAGAAGTAGTTTCTATAGCACCACCTGTGGTTACAAGAATTGAAGAAAGTAAAGTGGATATTGATGAAAATATTACTCAATCACAAGGTGATTTAATACTTCTAGAAGCAGAATCGAATGACAATTTCGATGGCCAGACAGCTAAAGCAATTGAATCAGAAAAGGATTTGTCCAGTTGTGGTAAATACAATTTGAAGCGTACAATAACAAATACATTACATACTGACACCAACACTAAACATTCACACACACATTGATTTTGACATTTCAGAATGGCTTATATTATTTCAGAATTTACGAAATTTCAAAATCCTAATATTTAATAGCATAAAAATAACACGTAGAATAGATTTACTTAGTACAATACGTATTACAAATTTCTGTATCATAAAAATAATTTCATACATTTACATCAAAAGTTCGAGTTCGTGTAGCACGTATAAAATATGTCGAGGAATTAATACGCGGACATTGACCTTAGTGGTCTTAAACGAAATAGCAAAGAATGTGAAGACCGAAGAGAACCAGAAAATATTTAAGAAATCACTCACCCCCTTATTCATAAACGCTCTATAGGCTTCTGTTAACTTAGCAATCGTTTGTCCTTATCTGTGAAAGGTAAATGTCAAAGTGACAGACAAGGACAAACGATTGCTAAGTTAACAGACGCCTATAGAGCGTTTATGAATAAGAGTCAGTGTGCACTGACCGAGACTGCCCTCACTAGAGGGCGTCCCGCATCGTCACACTACTAACTGGCCCCTGTTTCACTGTCTCGACTATTGTCGGTGACAAGTGACAATTCTGTTTACATTAAAAACTCGACGAGATTGCCGATTGCCTTCATATTGACCACGCATCGCAATTCAAATTGTCACTTTTCATCGACGATCGTCGGGTTGATGGGGGCTTTTATAATCAAAACAATGCATGCCGCTCGCTCTCATATGATGTATTTATAATGTAGATTTTTTTACTTGGATCGTGCACGAATCGTTATTTGTATTATCAAATTAAATAAGCACAAAACATTATCTTAACTAGCATTTATGTATAAAGTTAGCTAAAGCTAGACAATAAAATATTGTCACATTGTTTTTATCATAGAAGATTCTATTATGTTCAAGTACCTTATAGTTTTTCATTACATTTTATCTACGTCTGCAGGTGTCGATTTTGTAAATGGTGTAACCTAGAATTAATGAAGAAATAATTAACTACATTATTACTCTATTAACTTCCAAATACCGGACTTGTTCAATACCGGTATTGGAGTGGGCATCAAGTTATTTTTTTAATACAGTCAATTATTATTTTTTCTCAAACTTCTAATATTTTCGATGAAAAAATAGATAAAAAAAACAGTTTTTAGTTGAAAATCATAATAATACTTATGAAGTGCATTAAAATGTAAACAATTACATTACACTGCATTTTGTAGTATAATAGTGTAATAAATAACAACAAAAAAACATGAAATCACTAATACCGGAACCCCGGTATTAAAGTTTTCAATACCGATATTGAAAAATGACAAAACAATCCGGGATCCCGGTATTGGAAACCCTAATTAGCACGCGTCTAAAAGCCCATAATGTGTTCATTTGCATGACAAGAATATGTTAACTTCCATTGAAATAACACCCGTTGGAGCCATCATTTTTGTTAATAATAATACAGTCAAATATTTTACAGAAACTGCCGTATTAGTCCAACACATTGAAGAACTAATATCGCCACAAATCACACAAGCCATTGAACATGCATCTAAAGTCATTGATGTCACAGAATTGAAGGAATCCATCGCGGTGGCAAAAGAACTCAAAGAAAGCTTGTCAGAGGATGTTAAAGAAATAAGCGAAGATGTTTATAATGAGCAAGCTAAATTAGTTAGTAAATTGCAAGAGGCTTTAGTAGCTTTCCAAGCTGTGGCTGTCGAGAATACTGAAGCTATTGAAGAGAAACTGGGCGCCGGCGAATGGAAATCGGTTACTGAAGCAGTGATACAGCTACAAGATGATTTGTCGAGAGGCGTTGAGACAACTGTGGTTACTGGTTTGTATCTTCTATTGTTTTATTTAATTAACTGCTACCGTAAGTTTTGAGAGATTATTGTAACTCTCCGAAGATAAGTAGAAGCCTAGGCGTATGTTATGAAAGAAACTATAAACTGTCAAAGAAAAATATCTAATCGGTAACTGTCCAAAACAAGAGCAGATCAAAATCTAAACCAAAAAATCAAAATTTTATTTTTGCAAATTAGCCGCCAAGGGCTCTTTTACATGTCTTTTTGAAACTACCAGCGCATTCGGAAAGACCATCATTGCCAAGAATGCGCCGCAAAATTCAGAAAGTATACTCTAACTCAAAAGAAAATTTTATTTTATTTTTGCCGTTAATTTTGGACTAGGTCTTGTTACTAAGCTCTGTCTACACACGAAGATGTATTGTAAATAAGATTTTTTATTACAGAGCCTCCGGTAGAAAAAACTGAAGAGTCACTGACCCATTTAGAGACACTGCTTCAGGAAGTGACCGTTAGCATAGGTGCAGACCGAAGTAATGATGACACAGAATCACTGAGAGACAACCTTGATGAAATACAAACAGTCATCATAAAACTGAAGAGAGATTACGACGGAGCCAACGACACTCTCAATGAGACTCTAGAGGATTTAGAGTGCAGTGTGAGGAGTGTCCAGTTGCAGATCAATGAGGATAGCCCCCCTGAGATGCTGAAAGAGGCGTGCGCGACCCTGCAACTATTAGTCAACAATATGAGCTCTACTGAAGATATCTCAGGTATACTTTTCGATACAGTGGCGTAACTATAGGGTGGCAGGGGTGGCAAAATGCCAGGGGCCCCTAGCTCTACGGGGCTATAACATGATTCCTATTATTTTCACCCATTCCCTCGATGGGCTTTTACCATCTGTGCGGGTAGAGAAGCAACTGGTACATTCTATGTTTTTTCTTTACTCCCAGACCAGCATGGAAGAATGCAGCATGGATTTATCAAATTTCGATTTACCAAAAACTTTTAATAAAGAGGAAACTAAAATAAATAGCACATTGTCTTTTTTTCGCAGGTTCCGTGGTAAAGGAAATAAAAACAGAGAATCTGTTGGAAAAATGTAAAGATGACACCGAAGCGACGGTTCAATTGCTTAACATAGCAATGAAGGATAACAAACAACTGGAGAACATCGTAGCAAATCTCAACGTGCTAAGTAACGTCATGAAAAATCTACGCAGCAGTTTCCTAAATGATGCTGACACATTGATAGATAGAGGCATAGATGTATTACAAAGCTTAGATCAAGTCGAAGAGAAAGTATTCGCACTGGAAAAGGATATCAGTGAGATACCAGACTCTGTGAAAGACAGTATCCTTAATGCTGTACACTCTGTGTACGGAAGTATATCTAATATGAGAAGTACAGTACAAAGTATACAGAAGCGATACATGTTTGAAAACTATGGCAGACCTTCGGAGGAAATATTGAAATCTATCAGGAATGTAACGAAAGCTGACAGTGATAAAAAATGGAAAACGTTGGCTAAATCGTTGAGGAAAATTTTAAATCACTTTGAAGATATCAAATTCTTTATTAATTTGGATAAAACAGCTAGGTTGCCTAGTGATGCTGCATTTACTAAAATAATACTAAATGAGCTGAAGATGTCTCTTAACGAATCAGTGAAACCATTTTCTGATGAACATTCAAAAGTAACAGCGACCTATAAAGCTGTATTAAAGTGTGTTGAAGAGAACCTCAACAAAATAGAATCCTTGACTTCTTTGGAAGTGAAAGAAAAAATTCCAGTATTCAAAGCCATGGCACCGCTTTTGCTTAAGATGACTAACATCATTGCCACGTGTTTAGAAAATGAAAATGAGCAAGTAACTATTGATGCGGATAAATTGGCAGATTCTGATCAAAACGAAGCATCTGAAATTAAAAAGCAAGAAGTAAGCCAGCAAATCGAAGCACTAGATACTGAAAAATCAGAGTGTATTGTATTAGAACCTGAAAGCCTCGATGCGACAAAACAAGCAACGCTGATCGAGGAACAGCCAGAACCTTCTACAAGTAAAGATCTTATTTTGGAAAATACTAAAGTGGCAAGTGACGTTTCAAAAGCAGCGGATGCTGAAACTCTTGTTCATTCTGAGACCAAACAAGATGCCGTACATACTCAGCAAGAATCTAGCGAAACTGTAAGTGAATCATCTAAAGTATCTGTGATTGACCAGAAACCAGTACATGCTGAAGATTTGGCTGATGAAATAATGCCTCAAAAACTAGAAGCTAAAATTGAACATACGGATGAAAAACCTTCAACGTCTAAGGTTCTCAATTTACAAGAAGACAAGGAATCCACTGGTACTAAGATTAATAAAGAGGAAGATACAATTAAAACACAGAAGCAAAAAGAAGAAGACAGTGATCCAGCTATAAAACAAAGCGTCGAACTGGAAGCCACAGTCAAAGAGCAGGAAAAAACAGAAAAAGCTGAAACAGAAAAACCAGGACAAGTGGATGAAGCTGCAGCTAGTAAACATGAAGCAAAAGGTTCAACTAAAAGTGAAACACAAAAACAGGAAGAGGAATCCAAAGAAAAGGAGCTAAAGGTAGAAGAGGAAGCAAAGCCTAAAAATCAGGAAGAAAAAGAGGAAGCTAAGACCAAACAAAAGCTTAAGAAGGAAGAAGAACAGCAACAAAATGAAAAAGCTAAAGCCATGAAGCTAACAGAAGAAGAAGCCACAGCAAATAAACTGAAAGAAGAAGAGACTGATGCTAAGAAACAGAAAGAGATTGAAACTATGGCAACAAAGCTCAAAAAAGAAGAAGAAAACAAGGCAAAGACACTGAAAGAAGAAGAAGAAGCGAATGCTAACGAACAAAACGACAAAGAGGAAGCTAAAGCTAAGAAGCAGAAAGAGGATGAACCTAAGACCAAAAAGTTACAAGAAGAGGCTGAACCTCAGATGTTGAAAGAAGAAGAGGATGCTAAAATAGAAAAATTAAAAGAAGAAAAAGTGGAGACTAAAAAGCAGGTACAAGATGAACTAAAACAAGAAGAACCCAAATCAATGACGGTAAAGGAAGAAGAGGAAGCAGAGGCTAGTAAACAGAAATATGAAGAGGAAACTTTGGCTAGTAAGCTAAAAGAAGAAAAAGAAGCCAAATTAAATCAAATGAAAGAAGAAAATGAGGCGAATGCTAAAAAACAAAAAGATGAAGAGAAAACGAAAGCTAAAAATCAAAAGGAAGATGACGCTACGGCCAAGAAGCTAAAAGTAGAGGAGAAAGCCAAAGGAAAGGAATTGAAAGAAGAAGAGGAGGTGCAGGCTAAAAAACAGAACGATGATGAGAAAGCTCTGGCTAATAAGCTAAAGGATGAAGAGGAGGCAAAGGCCAACAAAATTAAAGAAGAAGAGGAAGCAAATGCTACAAAACAAAAGGACGAAGGGAAGCCAGAAACTAAAAAACAAAAAGAAGATGAAGCTAAGGACAAAGAACTGGAACATAATGAAGCCAAAGCTAAGAAGCTGAACGAAGTTGAAGAAGCGAAAACTAAAAAACAGAAAGAAGATATGGCTAAGAAACTAAGAGAAGAAGAGGAAGCCAAGTCAAATAAAATAGAAGAAGAAGCGAATGCTACAAAACAAAAAGAAGATGAAACTAGGGCTAAAAAGCTCAAAGAGGCACAAGAAGCTCAAGCAAAGTCCCTGGAGGAAAAAGAGGCCAAAAAGCAGAAAGAAGCAGAAGAAGAAGAAGCCACGGCTAAGAAGCAGAAAGAGCATGAGACTGAGGCCAAAAAGCTTCAAGAAGAAGACGAAGCGAGGGCTAAGAAGCAGAAAGAGGATGAGGCTAAGGCCAAAAAGCTACAAGAAGAAGAGGAAGCTAAAGCAAAGAAGCTGAAAGAAAAAGAAGAAGCTAAAGTAAAGAAACTGAAAGAAGAAGAGGAAGCGAAGGCTAAGAAGCAAGAAGAAGATGAGGCTAAGGCCAAAAAGCTAAGAACAGAAGAGGATGCAAAAGCAAAGAAGTTGAAGGAAGAGGAAGAAGCAAAAGCAAAAACGTTAAAGGAAGAAGAAGAAGCTAAAGCAAAGAAACTCAAAGAAGAAGCGGATGCGGAGGCTAAGAAGCAGAAAGAGGATGAGGTTAAGGCCGAAAAGCTACAAGAAGAAGAGAAAGCTAAAGCAAAGATGATGAAGGAAGAGGAAGAAGCAAAAGCAAAGAAACTGAAAGAAGAAGAGGAAGCGAAGGTTAAGAAGCAGAAAGAGGATGAGGCTAAGGCCAAAAAGCTACAAGAAGAAGAGGAAGCTAAAGCAAAGAAGTTGAAGGAAGAGGAAGAAGCTAAAGCAAAGAAGCTGAAAGAAGAAGAGGAAGCAAAGGGTAAGAAGCAGAAAGAGGATGAAGCTAAGGCCAAAAAGCTACAAGATATAGAGGAAGCCAAAGCAAAGAAGCTGAAAGAAGAAGAGGAAGCGAAGGCTAAGAAGCAGGAAGAGGATGAAGCTAAGGCCAAAAAGCTACAAGAAGAAGAGGAATCTAAAGCAAAGTTGAAGGAAGAAGAAGATGCGAAAGCTAAGAAGCAGAAAGAGGATGAGGCTAAGGCCAAACAGCTACAAGAAATAGAGGAAGCCAAAGCAAAGAAGCTGAAAGAAGAAGAGGAAGCGAAGGCTAAAAAGCAGAAAGAGGAAGAGGCTATGGCCAAAAAGCTGCAAGAAGAAGAGGAAGCTAAAGCAAAGAAGCTGAAAGAAGAAGAAGATGTGAAAGCTAAGAAGCAGAAAGAGGATGAGGCTAAGGCCAAAAAGCTCCAAGAAATAGAGGAAGCCAAAGCAAAGAAGTTGAAGGAAGAGGAAGAAGCAAAAGCAAAGAAGGTGAAAGAAGAAGAGGAAGCTAAAGCAAAGATGATAAAGGAAGAGGAAGAAGCAAAAGCAAAGAAACTGAAAGAAGAAGAGGAAGCAAATGCTAAGAAACAGAAAGAGGATGAGGCTAAGGCCAAAAAGCTACAGCAAGAAGAGGAAGCTAAAGCAAAGAAGTTGAAGGAAGAGGAAGAAGCAAAAGCAAAGAAGCTGAAAGAAGAAGAGGAAGCTAAAGCAACAAAGATGAAGGAAGAGGAAGCTAAAGCAAAGAAACTAAAAGAAGAAGAGGAAGCAAAGACGAAGAAGCAGAAAGAGGATGAGGCTAAGGCCAAAAAGCTGCAAAAAGAAGAGGAAGCTAAAGCAAAGATGATGAAGGAAGAGGAAGAAGCAAAAGCAAAGAAACTGAAAGAAGAAGAGGAAGCGAAGGCTAAGAAGCAGAAAGAGGATGAGGCTAAGGCCAAAAAGCTACAGCAAGAAGAGGAAGCTAAAGCAAAGAAGTTGAAGGAAGAGGAAGAAGCAAAAGCAAAGAAGCTGAAAGAAGAAGAGGAAGCTAAAGCTAAAAAGTTGAAGGAAGAAGAAGAATCAAAGGCTAAGAAGCAAAAAGAGGATGAGGATAAGGTCAACAAGTTACGAGAAGAAGAGCAAGCTAAAGCAAAGAAGTTAAAGGAAGAGGAAGAAGCAAAAGCAAAGAAGCTTAAAGAAAAAGAGGAAGCAAAGGCTAAGAAGCTAAAAGACGAAGAGTTAGCGAAGGCTAAAAAGCAGAAAGAAGAAGAGGAAGTAAAGGCTCAGAAACAGAAAGAGGATGAGGCCAAGGTCAAAAAGCTACAAGAAGAAGAGGAAGCTAAAGCAAAGAAGTTGAAGGAGGAGGAAGAAGCAAAAGCAAAGAAGCTGAAAGAAGAAGAGGAAGCAAAGGCTAAGAAGCAGAAAGAGGATGAGGCTAAGGCCAAAAAGCTACAAAAAGAAAAAGAAGCTAAAGCAAAGAAGCTAAAAGAAGAAGAGGAAGCTAAAGCAAAGAAGCTAAAAGAAGAAGAGGAAGCTAAAGCAAAGATTTTAAAAGAAGAAGAAGAAGCTAAAGCCAAGAAGCTTCAAGAAGAAAAGGAAGCAGAAGCAAAGAAACTGAAAGAAGAAGAGGAAGCAAAGGCTAAAATGCAGCAAGAGGATGAGACTAAGGCTAAGAAACTACAAGAAGAGGGCGCCAAAGCTAAGAAGCTGAAGGAAGAAGAAGAAGCGAAGGCTAAAAAACAGAAAGACGACGAGGAATCTAAGGCTAAAAAGCTTCAAGAAGAAGAGGCAGACCAAACAAAGAAGCTGAAGGAAGAAGAGGAAGCAATAGCCAAAAAACGAAAAGACAAGGAGGAAGCTAAAACTAAAAAGCAAAAAGAAGACGAAGCAGCCAAAGCTAAGAAGCTAAAGGAAGAAGAAGAAGTTAAGGCCAAAAAAGAACAAGAAGAGGAAGAGGCCAAAGCAAAAAAGCTCAAAGAAGAAGACGAGGCTAACGCTAAAAAACAGAGAGAAGTTGACCAAGCTAAGGCCAATAAATTGAAGGATGAAGAGGAAGCTAAGGCCAAAAAATTAAAAACCAAAAAGCAAAAAGAATCTGAGGAGGCTAAAGCCAAGAAGCAACAAGAAGAAGAGGCTAACGTCAAGAAGGAGGTGGAGGAACGAGAAGATATAACCAAAAAACTAAAAAAAGAAGAGGGCGCTAAAGAAAACACGAAAGAAGTGAATGGAACAAAAGTTAAAAAGCAGAAGAAAGAAACTGAAACTACTACTGAAATAATGAAAGATGATTTTGAAATTATTCAAAATGAAGAAACACGAGTTAAAAAACAAGATGAACTTAAAAAAGCTAAAAGTTCAAAAACTGAAAGGACTCGCGTTCTTAAGGAAATTGAAACTGATGAAACTGCCACACAAGAAACTAAGCAAAGAGAACACATTCATATTGATAAATCCGAACTGACTGATGAATACAGCGCATCTTCAAGAAAAGCTAAAAGAGAAAGAAATGTCGAAGTCGCAGCTGAAGAAAAAGTAAGTAACTATACCGAGAGCCGATCCTATACAGAGCGAAACGTTGAAGAATGGGTGAAATCCGATTCTCGTAGAGAACATAAGCACGATGACGGAGAAAAGCGCAAATTCGTTGATCATAGCCATAGAGATTACACTTCTGAATTCGCTAGACCTTCCGGCTACCGAGAGAAGACTTACGAAGCCGACAACTTTAAACTCGACACTGCAAGCAAAGGTATTACTATTTACAAAGCGCAGACATTGGTCTTAGACGCACAACTTCGTTCCTCCGTTCCTCCACGAGATATTCGGAAAAGCGAGCCATCAGATAGACTAGACATCAAACATAGGACGAAAGCTGTTAGTGAAGCCAGGAGTATCCTAACAGAGAAAAGGTCGAGCGTACCACGAGATGTTAGAAGAAAGCCTGTATTTTCCACTTACTTAACAGACAGAACCGCTGTAGAAGGTTCTAGAGTAAAACTGACTTGTAGTGTCCTATCCTCTGCCGATCCTACAATAACTTGGTACAAAAACGGTGTCCTGATCGACAATAAATTAAAATACAGGACCAAATATATCGATGGGTTGATCACACTTGAAGTTCTTAACGCTGCACCAGCTGATTCGGCTGAGTATAATTGTACAGTTGAGAACGAGAACGGATCCGTCAGTACCACAGCCATTCTGAAAGTGTATCCCAGTTTTGAAGCTTCTCCGATCCCGCCTACGTTTACGAGATCTATACGTGGTAAGAATTTACACATCAGAATTTTCAGAACAGTGTTTTTTTAAAATAAATCGCAGACCGTGAGCTTGAAAGCCATTCGGTTTGTTTTGCTATCTGACTCCCTCTTATGGGTTTGATATTTGATTCGGTCGATGGTACCCGAACCCAGAACGGTATTAGAAGAAGTCTATCTACTAAATATTAATTCACTTTTGTCTCTTAGCTTGTTATTTGTTTTCTTTCGGTATATTTGAATGCTCCAAATTTTAAGTGCATTTTAAAACACAAAAGTGTAGTGTTGTGGTGTAGGGGTTTAGCACGCGTCACGGAATGACGAGGATCCGGGTTCGATTCCCGGTCATTTCTTTTCTTTTTGGATTTTTCTGTTTTCTAATTTTCAGAATCGTTTAGAAATTTAATTTACCGTAAAAGTAAACAAAAAATCTTGATTCTTTTAAACTGTACCTGTCATTTGAAAAACAGCGCCTTCTCTCGTCCCTGGTGAACAGATGTTCCACGGGAGTTTGTAATAGTGCCATACAACACATTATTCAAACAGATGACGCTTGGCGACAAAAATTCGCATAGTACAATGGGTGGTGCAGGGGTATTATGGCACGCTTCACGGAATGACGAGATTTACTTTTCGAATTTTTCTGTGTTCTAATTTTCAATGTCGTTTAGAAATTTAAGTGCATTTTGACACACTTCCAGTTAAAAAGATCTAACATGTCGTAATCTCAACAGACAACTACCACTTGGCTGAGAACGAATTGGTCCTGGAGTGCCGGATCCGCGGGCAGCCTCTCCCCACCATATCTTGGTTGAAAGACAACCGACTGATCACCAACAATGAGCGGTACCAAGCGTACTACTTAGCAGACGGCGTCTGTAGACTTGCTATCACTGCCCCTACTCCTGAGGACAGTGGGAAGTACACCTGCAAAGCTGAGAACTCCGTATGGTCGGATCAGATCACCCATGTCGTCAGCTTCACAGGTGAGTTAGCCTCTTGTAGTTTAATCAAAAGGTGAACTCAATTAAGATGCAATAGTCGACGGTTTTCTTCCCAAGCAGTTCGAAAAAGCTCATCCAGGAAATGGGTGAAATTTTTAGGTATCATGTAACCCCATCACTATTTTGATTCTTCCCATCCGCCCTAAATCACGATAAACCCCTTAAGTCTAGCTACCCTGGGCTCAGTCTCTTAAGACGTGTTTAATATGTGTATGTATGTGTTACACTGTTGTGTTCTGGTATTGACAGCACAGCAAGACCAGAGAACATTTGGACGAAAAGAATTGCATTCTTAGAAAACAGTGTCTCCTAAACAAAGCAGTGTACGATTCCGAGCAGTGTACGACGTAGGAGTAGTAGTAGTAGTAGGTAAATTTTTTTGTTCATTGAAATGGACCTCCGCAAAGTAACGCCTGATTCAATAAAATACTCATGTTTGGTAAAATTTGGTGCGACAATTTGAAAAGTATCAGCTAATTCCAAAAGGCACATCTGGCTTAAAATTGAGTCATTTAATTTACTTATAACTCTTTTTAATTTTCCGTTATCTTTCCAGGAAAAAATACCCACCTCAGCCCCAACATTCAAACGATCGAGCGTTCCCGCTTCACCCGGCAAGCCGTGGAGTCCCGTCGGCCGCACTTCACCAACGTGCTTACGGACTACAAAGTCGCCCACGGAGGCACCATAGGTCTCCAAGTTGAGATCCGCGGCTGCCCCACCAGAGTCGAATGGCTGAGGGAGGGGAAATCAGTGACTGATGTGTATAGGAACGCGAAGACGTTCGTAGAGCAAGGGCTGTATACTCTGGCTTTGTCTGATGTAACGGAGAAGGAAACTGGATTGTACACGTGCAGGGCGTGGAGTACGCATGGCAATGTTGATATGAATGCAGCTATAACTGTGGTACATCCTGCTGAGATGGATGGCAAACCAGCTATAATAGCTGGAAGACCTGAGAAGGATGTCCTGATATCTGTTGGAGAGGATTTGAATATCTCCTTCAGGGTCCAAGGGGAGCCTAAGCCAAAAGGTATGACATGAAATGTGTAATGAGTGATTCCCTTCCAACCTAGCAATCCCACCCAGGTTGGATATTGGGAACATGTATTGTGTTATTATTTTTCCTTCCCATCTTCCAACCTGTACTGAATAGAGTACAGTCACAAGTAATTGGATATAGTCAAGTAGTTGGTATGTTTATACGTTTAATCCTACTAATATTATAAATGTGAAAGTTTCTGAGTATGTTTGGATGTTTGTTACTCTTTCACGCCAGAACGGCTGGACAGATCTGGATGAAATTTGGAACATAGATAGATTACAGTCAGGAATAACACATAGGCTACTTGTTATCCCGGAAAATTGCGTAATTCCTGCGGGAAAGCGATAAACGGATTCTATGCAGACGAAGTTGCGGGCAACAGCTAGTGTGTACTAAGGAGTGATTCCCACCTTCCAACCTAGCAATCCCACCCAGGTCGGATATTGGGAAATCACAGTGCCATCTACCAACCTGCCTCGGGTTGGATAGTGGGAACATGTGTTATTTTTCTTCCCATCTTCCTACCTGTACATAAGTACAGTCTACTTTTTTTTGTTTTATTTCTCTTCCCTGATCGTTAGTAGCTATATTTTTGATGAATTAATTTAATGTACAGACACGAACTTTCCACTGATTTATTATATGTATAGATAAATTAAGAAACAGTATTGAGACTTTTGCTTTTTTTACAGTGGTCTTTATGAAAGGTACGCGGGACATCACTAGTAGCCAACGCGTGTGCAAAATGACATCTGACGACTATGTCAAGTTCACTGTCAAGCGTTCTGTCATCAGCGATGCCGGCACGTACTGCATACTGGCCAGGAACGCCTATGGGTGTGACAGGGCGTTTGTTACTGTCGTGGTAAGCTTCTTTCCTAATCCTTCTCTATTATTGAATCATTCGTTGCGGAGGTCCGTTTCAATGAACAAAAAATTTACCTTGCTACT
Source organism: Pandemis cinnamomeana (assembly GCA_932294345.1). Lineage (NCBI taxonomy): Eukaryota > Metazoa > Arthropoda > Insecta > Lepidoptera > Tortricidae > Pandemis > Pandemis cinnamomeana. Next base: position 33,325,657 of record OW028702.1, on the reverse strand, counting down.
CCGCTACTCACGTGCAAGATAACCAAGCCTAAAACACACATAAATCCCACAAACTTAATTATCCCTTACACCACACAAACACTAACGCGTTTCGATCCCTCTACGGGATCATTATCAAAGTTTAATGAGCACAACTGTTACACATGCAGACCACGACAGTTGACAGTATGACGTTGGTTTGCATGTGTAACAGTTGTGCTCATTAAATTTTGATAATGATCCCGTAGAGGGATCGAAATGCGTCAGTGTACTTTTTTTTCCTTTTTTTTTCTTTTCCTTAATCGTTAGCATTAAATTTTTGATGAATTTATTTAATATACAGACACGAACTTTCTACTGATTTATAATATGTATAGATGTGTACTCTTTTTGTATATATTTTGTATGTATGTATTTGTGTAATGATAGCTATGCTCGGAATTTCTTTGCGCGGCAGAATCCGGAATACGGAGATTCGCCGAAGACCTAGAGTCACCGACATAGCTCGAAGAGTACGTTGAAATGGCAATGGGCAGGCCACATCGCTCGAACAGACAACTATTAGGGGAGGAAAGTTCTCGAGGGGCGACCACGAACCGAAAGACGCGCTGGCAGACCTCCCACTAGGTGGACCGACATCGTGAAAGTTGCGGAGAACCGGTGGATTCTGGTGGTTCATTCAGTGGCGTAACTAAAACGTTAGGACCCGCGGCAAACTCGTCAGATGCCTCCTTCCTCAATATAAAGAAGTGCATCAGCGTCCCTTCTGTGCTTTAAACCAAGCCAGTTTGGGGCTCCGTAGAGGCCACCCTATAGTTACGCCACTGGGTTCATTGTAGTGTTCTAAGGGCCTTTCAACAATGGACGTCTTCTAGCTAATGATGATGATCATTTTGTACTCCAGGTGCGGCAAAGGGCGTCTTCTGAAAACCTGATATCGGACTGGACGTACCCTCTGGATGACACGGCCGTGTCCTTCGTCAGCCGCAATTACGATTGTAAGTCTTACACATAAATACATACATACATACACTTACACAATCACGTCTTTATCCCTTACGGGGTAGACAGAGCCTAAGGCCACGTTTAGCAAGATTGTGGGCGTATAGGTGGAAAAAGGAATCAAAATAGTGATGGGTTGCTAGCCGCATCGCCTATAACATAATTCCTAAGAATTACGCCCATTCCCTCGATGGACTTTTACCATCTGCGCGGGACGAGAAGCAACTGGTACATTCTATGTTTTTCCTTTGCTCCCAGACCAGCATGGAAGTACACATAAATGTTACAGAAAAATACCCCTTGTTCTTCGTACATAACCAAGTTATATTCTAGGACATTCTAAGGTAAAAAAGACCATGTTTGCGGCTTAGGGCTGGCCCCGCCCCACCTAAACCTGAATTGATCCAATTTATTCATCCAACATTGGTTTTACCAGAGCTGGTAATGTAACTTGGTTATGTATGGCGAACCAGCTAAAATCGCTGTGATTTCTATTAAAAATTAGAATTTAATGCTGCTCTGATATCAGAATATATATTTGAAGAACTCGACCGTTAGGATATATCTGATGGCGACTGTACAAGTGCAAAGGGGCTACTGTCACAATTGTCATTCATTTTGTCCTTTTCACTCTCAAAGTAATGTCTGCTAGTGCGAGCGGGACCGCACGAAATGAACTTCGTAAAACGTATTTCGGATCAGCCAGTTCCTGTCGCCAAACGCATTTGGCAATAGACATTTTAGGGTTCCGTAACCAAAGGGTAAAATACCCTGTTACTAAGGTCCACTGTCTGTCTGTATAAGTTGTATCTCAGGAACCGCGATAGCTAGAAAATTGAAATTTTCACACATGTGACTTTCTGCCAAGGGGTGTGTAATGATTGATATAAAAATATTTAATATATTTTCTATCGATATATCAACATTTGATATAATTTCAAAGGGTATAATCACTCATTGTGTATAATAAACGTTTGGTATAATTTTAAAATATATAAATTTATTTCGTATATTTATCGTTCGGTATAACGCTTATTTCTTATAACGATTATATGGTATAACGCTCATTTTATATACAAAAATATTTTTTATAGCAGTTCGTTTTTGTTGGGGGACGCAGTTTAAACCTAACCTAACCTACTTTTTGATAGCAGTTCGTTTTGTGATTATGTCTCTAATACATTATATCAATAATGGTTATGCCAATTGTTGTATTTTATATAAAAATAACGTTATACCATAAGTTCATTATGGGAAATAAGCATTATACTTAAAGAATGTTATATTAAATGATATTATATCAAATGATCATTATAAGAAATGATAATTATGTCATATGTAAATATATTAAGTGTTGTTATAGGATTTAATAATTATATCAAATGAGCGTTATTGCTACTAATATTATACCAAAAATTTTTATATACATCGTTACGCACCCTCTGCCAAGTTTATGCATTCTTCTTGGCAATAATGGTCTTTCCGAATGCGTTGGTAGTTTCGAAAAGACGTAAACATTTTGAATTTTGTTGCCGCTATAACAACACATACTGAAACAGAATATTTTTATGTCTGCCTGTCTCTGTAAGTAAACATTTTGATTAAGAGGCTCTCTTGAGCGTTTTTTAAACCAGTCTTTCCTAATGTGTCCCAGATTTTAACTATGGAATTTTATTTTCCTGTTCGTCACGTCCCATACTTAGGTTATGTTAAACGGCGACAAAAAAGTGACGACCTGGAGTAGAAGTTTCGGGATTCTTAGTGAAAAAAATCCAAAATAGTAAAATTACGGAAAAAATAATCATCATTTTATATTCACTCGCCGCATTAGTACGGGACTCTCGGTGCGCTACCAGCTCGCACTTGGCCAGTTTTACACTCCATTAGTTATCAATCGAACGCCATTGGCATTGTATCTATTTCCATCTGGCATCATGTCAAATCAACATTAGAGGTCATGACCGTCTCTTTTTACAGCCGTACCTCGCATCCCAAGTGAACCGACTGTAGTCGACGGAGGGAACAACTGGGTATCCCTAGCCTGGCCGAAACCAGATACTACGACCCCTGTGCTTGCCTATAAAGTAGAAAGCTGGTTGCTAGGCAAAGAAGGAGGCGCTCGCTGGACCGAGCTAGGAATCACCCCTAGAAACTGCTTCGACGTCTTCAACTTAAAACAAGGAGAGCAATACCACTTCAGGATAACCCTACGCAACAGATACGGGTGGGGAGAATCCGTGCAGACTTCCGGACCAATCGGGGTCGGACTCTCCGGCGGTAGACCGGAATTTGTGGACATCCTTCCCGGGCAACTGAAGGTTCTTGTTGGCCAGAAAGCTAGTCTCAGCTGCAGTGTCAAAGGCAAGCCGACGCCTGAAGTCGTTTGGATGAAAAACGGGCATGAGATCGAGGACGACCGGATGGTCACCAATTTCAACGGGTATAATTGTAGCTTGGTGATCAGTGATATCAGGGCTGATGATGAAGCGAGGTATAGTTGCGAAGCCAGCAATGAGCATGGAAGGGCGTCGACGTACGCGCGGCTTGCGGTCGTTACTGACAGACTCGTGTGGGAGGCCGATGCCAAGTTGAAGAGGTATGTGTTTTTTATTATTGTGATCATGTTTGCTTTGAACAGTGGCGTAACTATAGGGTGGCAGGGGTGGCAAAATGCCAGGGTTCCCTAGCTCTACGGGGCCCCGAACTGGCTTGGTTTAGAGCACAGAAGGGACGCTGATGCACTTCTTTATATTGAGGAAGGCATCTGACGAATTTGCCGCGGGCCCCAGACGTTATAGTTACGCCACTGATTCCCCCTTTGGAAAGCGATACTAATACGCTGTCCAAGGAAGCTGCCAGCCCTGCGGTCACCCGTAGCGTCTATTAGCCTCTTCGAAATATCTTTGAAACATATCCCTACTGTATCTAAATGAGAAAGTAGCTCTGTCAGTATTCATTTTTCTGTCGCGCGACGTTCTTCTGTCTCTTTCATTTTATTATCGTAACTGTCAAAACAAAAGACGCGCGCGGCTACTGACTGCGTTCCGAAATGCAGTAAAAAGTCACAATTATCACTCAATAGCCCTTATACTTTGTGACTGTTATTAAATTTGGTCACATTTCGGAACGCAGGGCGAGTGAAAAATATTGTAAATGTACCGATACATGCATCATAACTAGATCTTAGGTAAAATACGCTTACCTATACCGCTGAGAATGGCTGAAATATGGAAACTAATCTTGTATAATAATATAGTAATAATAATATCTTGGGACAGTTGACACCGATTGACCTAGCCCCAAACTAAGCAAAGCTTATAATATGGGCACTAGACAACGGATAAACATACTTATATAGATAAATACATACTTAAATACATATTAAACATCCAAGACTCGAGAACATTCGTATTTTTCATACAAATATCTGCCCCGACGGGATCGAACCCGGGACTTCAAGCTTCATAGTCAGGTTCACTAACCACTAGGCCATCCGGTCGTTGCAGGGAACGTTCCTTGGAAGTGTCAGGCGACTACCCGCCGCAGTTCACGATGCGCCTGCGCGACCGCCGTGTGCAGGCCACGTACCCCGTGCGCCTGACCTGCCAACTCGTGGGCTGCCCCACGCCCACGCTCACCTGGTTCAAAGACGGCAGGGAGGTCTACAGAGACAGTGAGTGTTTACAGGCATACAATACAATACAATAACTCTTTATTGAACACCACATATAACAACCAAAACAGAAAAAAGGTATACAGAATATTACAAGGTAACAATAGGCGGCCTTATCGCTACAGAGCGATCTCTTCCAGGCAGCCATAATGGACTGGAGAACAGAACAGCAGGTGGTGCAATTTAGAATATATATATTTAGGCATAAAACAGTGTCTCCAGTGAAAAGGGGAATAACGGAAAATTGCTACTTTTCGGTAGAGGCAAACAATGGCGTAACTATAAGGTGGCAGGGGTGGCAAAATGCCAGGGGCCCCTAGCTCTACGGCACCAAACTGGCTTGGTTTAGAGCACAGAAGGGACGCTGATGCACTTCTTTATATTGAGGAAGGAGCCCCGTCGAATTTGCCGCGGGCCCCAGACGTTATAGTTACGCCGCTGGAGGCAAAAAACTTTCTTTGGTCGTTTTCAGGTGTTTAGCGTTTAATGTTATAGTAGATTAATGCCGAGGCCTGGGTAGTAGCCAATTGCTAGATGAGTAACTTGTTTAAAAACACGAATCGCAGGTGAGCGTTTTTAAAGTTACGAATCCAGCAATTGCTCTCCAGCTGAGGCAGATATAATGTTTTTCTCGAACATTGAGAAAAATAATTTTTGCACTAAATTTCAACTTCAACTTTTTGTATAATGGCAACCGGTTTGCACTAAACTTCCTCGCAGCTTAAGTGGTTTCACATTCCCGTTTTTTTCTTAGGTTTTTTTATGTCATCTGTCACCGTTAGCTATTTCAGACATTGATAAAAACGTTAGACTTTTAGTAGTAGAGATTTTATGTTTTTTTGTTATTTATTACTACAAAATGCAGCGTAATGTAACTATTCACATTTTAATGCACTTCATAAGTAGGTATTATAATTATGATTTTCAACTAAACACTGTTTTATTTTTGTTTTTCATCAATTTGTTAGATTGGGGGCGTTCAAGTATTACGTAAGCGCTTGAGGGGGGCGGGGGGGTCTTTGCTTTGCTTATTTTTGATGACGTGGTGGGTGGGGGGGTCGATATGGTGATTACGTCAGCAGTTTCGATTCAATAAAAAACATAATCCATTAAAAGAAAAATGCATATAGGTTCCAATAATTACGTAAGCATGGGAGGGGGGGGTAAGAGTTTTGCTTACTTTTGCTGACAAGGGGAAGGGGGGGGGGGTAAATAATTGTAAAAAATCTGCTTACGTAATACTTGAATGGCCCCATTGAGATAAAATTATAATTGACTGTATTAAAAAAATAGCTAAAATAACTAAGTATACCCCTACACCACCAGCAGTTTTAGCTATTCATTATCTACCGATTACCCCTTGCAGACCGCCACACCCACTTCAAAGACGAGCTGTTCCATACACTCGAGATTGCCCCCACTACTTTAGAAGACGGGGGGGTTTACGAAGCCCTCGCCAGGAATGGGAGTGGTGCAGTCAGCTGCCGCTGCTGCCTTGTCGTGGATAAGGGCATAAGGGCCTACGTGGCACCGGAGTTCTGCTGCGGGCTGGAGCCGCTGTACCGGTTGAGCGAAGGTAAGAGAAGACAGATGAAAGCAGAAGACAGAGTGAGATAGAACGTAGGAGTCTATCGATCAGTATCCGGTTAGTAAGCGTAAGCTTAGCGGGTGGTAGGGCCTTGTGCAAGGTCCGTCCGGATCGCTACTACCATCTTACTCGCTAATCTTGCCGCTAAGTAGCAGTGCTTGCACTGCTGTGTTCCGGTGTGGAGAGTAAGACAGCCGGGGGAATTACGGGCACAAGAGACATTTCATCTTAGTCCTCTAGGTTGGCAACGCGTCTGCAATCCCTCCGGGGTTGCGGGTGTCTATGGGCAGTGGTGATCACTTACCATCAGGTGACCCACTCGCTCGTTTGCCTTCCTATTCATATAAAAAAAAAAAAAAAAAATTAGCGTAGTACAGTCACCGTCTGATATATCGTAGCGGGCGAGGTCCTCAAATATTTCGGAGCAACATTACACACATACCGTCACGCCTCTTTCCCACAGGGGTAGGCAGAGACTACTTTAGTCCACTTGCTACGGTCCTGATATTTCTTTCGCTTCATCCACAGTCATCAATCTTCATACATGCTCGTCGGTTTCGGGTAGTCCTGACCTGACCTTTTTCCAAAACAGCAAAAGCAAGATTAAATTTCAATAAATTCGTAATATAAATTAACATCAGTACATTAGGTTAATAACAGTATCGACGCAGTCAGGCTGATCATAAATATCGGAACATTTGTGGAAAATAAAAAGTGTACTCGTTTGCATGCATAATTCATTGTAATTTAAACTGTTTGTCACAAAGTTAAGGTATGTTCCACAAATGTTCTGATCTTTATGATCAGCCTGACTGCATCGATACCTTTGACGATCAGTGACGTCCCGATTTTAGAAAGGTCGCTGCTCTTAATATTTATGACGAATTGCGTGTTCTTTTTTTTTTTTTTTTTTTTTTATTTATTACGAACTGACCAGTGATTGACCTCTATCTCACTTGGTGGAAGGTACAGATGAGGCCAAAGGTGTAACTCACTGGTTCAGTAATAGCCTATTCACTCTAGCCTTGAAGAGCCCTAGATTGTATCTGTCCGGAAATACAGACAATGGGAGCGAATTCCATTCCCTAGCAGTTCGCATTAGGAAGGATGAAGCAAACCGCCTCGTGCGGGTCAATGGTATGTTGACAACAAATACTAGGTGAAAACGCTCCCCCCGCCTGGAAGTCCGTTGGCGAAACGGAGATGGAACTATAAGGTCGTGCAATTCCTGCGCGCACTCACCAAAATGTATTGTATCCGATAAAAAATAGACAGACATGCAACTGATCTGTTCTGATGTTATTAACCTAATTTATCATTACACATAAACGGATAACTCACGTACCTATAAAAAGTCGAGTGATGCTCGACATGTTCCCATTTCAACCGGGATAGTGGATGGTCGGTGCCCCCGAGTTGGAAAACTGTTTTAAATATTGACCAAACGGTGAGTGTGAGCGAAACTTTACGGAGTGACGTGATCAGTGTTGTGTGCTGCCCGACATTTGACAATAATAAAAATGACGATGAAAACGAGGGTAGTTGTGCGCCGCTGTCAGTTGCGTCGAACAGCCGCGCGAGCAGAGCGCTGGCGCGTAGTGTTCGTTTCGCTGCCGCCGGGGCGAGCGCTCTTGGAAAAAGGACTACGAAATAGTCCGAAACATGTCGAGCATCACTCGACTTTTTATACGTGAGTTATCCGTTTATGTGTAATGATGACTAAGTCTCACGGTAGTTTCATGTTGAAAGTAACCTAATTTATATTACGAATTTATTGAAATTTAAGGCTGCTCCGAAATATTTGAGGATGTCGCCCGCTACTATCTTCTGATGGCGACTGTACTTTGACGTCACGGGGGTAATTTATGGAAAACATGCTCAATCTGGTTTTGTAAGTCATTATAGTATAATTGCGCTATTATTGTTGTTTATTGTTGACATGTAACTAAGGTAAAGTATATTCGTAGCCCGATATGTTTTCTGTGTTTTCCATACACTAGACATTATTATGTACTAGCTGACCCGGTGAACTTTGTTCCGCCTTAAATTTGAAAAATTCCAGTGGTTTGGGCTGTGCTATCCCGCGGGAACTATGCAATTTTCCGGGATAAAACTATCTTATGTCCTTTCCCGGGACTCAAACTATCTGTATACCAAATTTCAACTAAATCGGCCCAGCGGTTTAAGCGTGAAAAGGTAACAGACAGACTAGGTTGGCAACGCATCTGCAATCCCTCCGGGGTTGCGGGTGTCTATGGGCAGTGGTGATCACTTACCATCAGGTGACCCACTCGCTCGTTTGCCTTCCTATTCATATTAAAAAAAAGATTGAAACGTAATCCGTCTTTAACTTTTTAAGGCGAAGAGCTCCGCATCACGGCTGTGGTCGAAGCTTACCCGTCCGTCGGCGTCACCTGGTACAGAGACGGCGTACGCTTACGGCCCAGCCGTCGGGCCGTCATGACGCTCGACCGTGACGGTCAGATCGAGCTGGCTCTAGCGTTCGTGACGTCACGAGACGCTGGCGTGTACACATGCACCGCGTCCAATGAGGTGGGGAGCGCGTCTACATCAGGGAAGGTGGATGTGTTAGAAGGAGAGGTGGCTGAGAGAAGAGTGCCGCCTATGCTCGTGTCGCCTGATGTACCGTAAGTTGATTTTGGTTACACACACACACGTGCTTAGTGACTATTGACTGCTGTATATAACATAAATGCAACTACTACAATAATTCTTCCACGCTGGTCTGGGAGCAAAGAAAAAACATAGAATGTACCAGTTGCTTCTCTTCCCGCGCAAATACAACTAGCAACTCTATTGTGGCTTTCACTATATGGATATTTCAAACTCACTCTTTGTCGGTCTCTCGCTTAATGCTCCTCTCATTCACTCAAAGATTAACTGGTACAGATCCCTTATAGGGATACGTTCGCCTTTGTGCATATTTAAGGTCTTTTTTGTGGTTTGTCTCTGCTTTTTTATATTTGTACAATAAAGCATTTACTTACTTACTTACTAGTCTTCGTGTGTTAGGTACTCCAAGGAGCCCATGTTCATCCGGAAGCCAAGGTCCAGCGAGGCTTATGAAGGGGATACTGTGATCATCGAGTGCGAGGTCATAGGAGATCCGAAGCCTGACGTGTATTGGTTAAGAGATTTCTTGAAGGTATGTTTATAAAACCTCTAACCTTTTTAGTAGGGCCTAGTTAGGTAGGGCCTTGTGCAAGGCCCGTCCGGATCGCTACCACCATCTTACTCGCTAATCCTGCCGCTAGTAAAAGTGCTTGCACTGCTGTGTTCCGGTGTGGAGAGTAAGACAGCCGGGGAAATGGGCATAAGAGGCATTTCATCTTAGTCCTCTAGGTTGGCAACGCATCTGCAATCCCTCGGTTGCGGGTGTCTATGGGCAGTGGTGATCACTTACCATCAGGTGACCCACTTGCTCGTTTGCCTTCCTAATCATCAAAAAAAAATCTACGAGCCAAAGGGGTGTATAAGTTTGAAGTCAATCTGTGGTATCGTAGTTCTCTAACTGGTGGACCCTGCTTAATTGTTTTGTTTCTCCTAGCCTGACTACTACCGCGACGCAACGCATTTCAAGCGCATAGGCGCCGGCCCAGAGTACAGGTTCGAAATACCTCACGCAAAACTGGACTACACGGGTGCATACTCTGTGGTAGCTCGCAACACCCACGGCGAAGCCAAGGCCATCATCTCCCTGCAAATATTGGTGAAAGGTACAACCAGAACATATTCAACTGAGCTCCATCTCACCTTTTCACAATGGCATATCTCATTTTAATTTATTTTCTGACGTTTTTTACAGATCTCACATCAACCGACGACTCCCATAACGTCAGATACGGGTAAGTACGTAATCACTACAGGCATAATTTTAAAGATGTCGTTTATGCACATATTTAACAGATTGGGGACAAAAATGTTGCCTTGCGGCACTCCAATGACTAACAATGGCAAGGTATTCTGGTTCGGCTTGTAGGCGGAATCAGCAATGATTAAGATGTTTTTTTAGGGCAATATCGTTTAATCCGTTGACAAGTTTAGGGTCGTCTTTTACAAAATCGAATTAAGTTAAATATAAAATAATAGTCGGTCATATGCGTGCGCATCGGCGCTGTGAGGTTAAGGCGAAAGCTGGTGGGGCGCACCCCTCTCCCGAAGAGTCTTGACCAATCAAAGCAGCCGCAGGTGACGTGACATCAGTCCTGATTGGTTCGCGTGTTAAAACGTTTTTACATGTCATGCATGTGTACAGTCCACGTAAGTTGCATTGACATACAGTGTCAAACGCTTTTGCTAAATCCAGAAAGACCCTAATACAGCAAAAGTAAAGTTTAAGTCAGGAATCACTTTAATACAGGTTTAAGGCCTTAGATTAAATTCACAAAATGTAAAATTTCACAATATAGCGCGTGCGCGTACAAAATTTAATAATACAAGCGAGACGAACCTTGGCTCACCGTTGCGATGGCGGCGGAGCTACTAACAACTCAACGGCCGTGTGCCGCAAGCTCCACCACCGTCGCCAGAGCGTGAGAGAGATATATTTCGCTCCTCTACCGCTCTGTATCGGGCTGGCAACTGCCCGTGGGATGACCGTGCTTGTGTTAATAATTACGTGGTTTGCTAGTTTCAAGAGTGACCGAGAAAAACGTAACCATAGCAACGAGCGACAAAGAAACATTGATCCACCCGTCTTTGTCCGTTACGGGGTAAACAGAGCCTAGCTAGATCTTAAGCTTTTACTTTTGAGTTTAATCGCTTGTTTTAACTCTTAATTAACTTAATTCCCCAGTCGTGTCGACGTTATACCTCGTTTCGAGCGCAACCTGACTGACCTCCTCAGCTACGATGGCGACGCCGTCGAGTTCGAGTGCCACCTGAGCGGCAACCCCCTACCAGACATCCGGTGGTACCATTACGCCGAGGTAACGAACGCCCCAGTGCTCGACACCATGTTCCAGTAATCGACACTGCTTGTCAAGTGTCGGTTATTGGTTTCTTGGCGGTTGGTGCCGCTACCGTTAACCGGGATGGCTTTGATAATTTTGGGGCTGCTTGCATCGTATTCGAATTGCTATAAAATCGATGTTCTCTGTATGCGTGTTTGGTATGGCGCAAAGGCGATCGATAAACGCGAATAAAATTAATGATTTCGTCACTATAACTACTTTTTAAAGTCACCACTTGAATCAAAGTCACCCGCTTTACGGTATGTAAGAATGCTTAAGGTCATTGAACCGTTCCCGAGTTATACCCCGTAGGATGTAGTAATGGCACCAGTGTTAGACACTTGAAGTGACATGCACCAGTAATCGACACTTCATTATAAGTTAAAGTTAATTATGGTTCTAAAAATGACTGTCTTAAAATAAATGACGATCGCTTCGTTTCTTTTAAATGAGGGTTGTGGAAGAAAGAAAAGAAAGAAAACATTAATTCCTTTTTGCAAGACACACAATTTAATAGAAAAGACACAAGAAACAAGACTACGTTTAGCATGATTGTGGGCGTATGGATGCAAAGGGGAATCAAAACAATCATGGGTTGCTAACCACATCGCCTATGTAACATGATCCCTAAGATTTCACCCAATCCCTCGATGGGCTTTTACCATCTGCGCGGGAAGAGAAGCAACTGGTACATTCCATGTTCTTTGTTCCCATTATGGAAGAACGTTACATTATTACATAAACTTTTACGTAAATAAAGTAATAAATAGATAGAGCTTGACTTATGGGTAACTAAAAATTAATTCTGTTCTGCATTATTGGGCTTTGGCTCTTATTGGTGCCATCACCATCACCATATTATGTCTGATCTTCTTTGCACCAGTTAATCCGTGACTGTCCGTACCTGGAGTGCACCTTCGAAGACGGCGCTGCCCGTCTGAAGATCAAGCAGGTGACCGCTGACGATGAGGGGACCTACACCTGCGAGGCTTCCAACAGCCTCGGCAAAGCTTCTAGCAGCGCGTGCCTGGTGGTCTACCGTGAGTACTGCTTGTTATTGGGTCTTATGGTCTTTAGGCTGTCCTGCAGAAGGAGCCGTAGATTTGCGCGATTTTTACGCGGTCATAATGAAAATAATAACATCATCTCTGAAGAACAAAACAGTTTGACATACATACATACACATATCACGTCTTTTAGGGGGTAGACAGAGCCTGAGGTAACAAAACCTTAAGGCCACGTTTAGCATGATTAAGGGCGTTTAGGTGGAAATGGAAATCAAAATAGTGATGGGTTGCTAGTCGCATCGCCTGTAACTTGATTCCGAAGACTTTCGCCCATGCCCTCGATGGACTTTTACCATGCGCGGGAAGAGAAGCAACTGGTAATCTACATTTTTCTTTACTCCCAGACCACGCCTCAAATATATAGCTGCCTCCAAGTAAAAGTTACTACGGTAAAATATCGAGTGTGTGTGGCCAACCGGTTGAGGCAGTTCTGCTAACTTTGACGGTACTGTTTCTGCAGCGCCGGGAGAGCCGAACACGCTGAGCCAGCGCCTGCGCCGGCCGCCGGCGCTCCTCTCCGCGGCATCCACACCCCGCTCTACCCCGCGCAGCACCCCCGCCCGCTCCGTCTCCAGGACTAGGACGCCAGGTAATTTTACGCGTACAGTAGGAATGTTGGGGTAAAGAAAATGAAAATTTGATGGACTGTGAAAAAAAAACATCATTCCTATTATTTAAATTAGAAACTTATGCATACACTAGAGCGACAGCACCAGTTATGAACAAGTACTTAATAATGCGCAATGACTCATTTAAAAAAACGAACAACCATAATTATTATCCTTAAATTAAGAATAAAGTGTCGATTACTGGTGCTTGTCAGCTGAAAGTGTCCAACACTGGTGCCATGACTTTACGACGTATTTAAGCTAGAGGTAACAATAACTTGTGTCACCTTCTTCAGGCCCTGAAACGAAGCGTCTCAGCAGTCCAGGGCGTCAAATGGCGCCTTCCTTCTACACATACCCTTTCAACAAGGTCGTAGAAGAGGGCGAAACAGTCGTCTTCCAGTGCGCCGTTAAAGGCCTACCCTCCCCGTGGGCCACGTGGGACAAGGACGGCATAATAGTCACACCGTCATCCCGCATCACGTTGAAAGAGAAAGAAGAAATACGGATTTTAGAGATCGAACAAGTGACGATTGAAGATGTCGGGTTATACAGGATTTGCGTGGAGAATGATTATGGGAGAGCGGAGGGGTCGGCGAGATTGGAGGTCATTACTCAGGCAGGGAAGTTCTATGCTGGTGTGAGGGCGTACAGCGCATCCCCTCGAAGGTCGGCGCCTTACAGAAGACGGTGTCCGTCTAATTCGAAAGACTGATCGACCGATGTTGTGTAAGTTCCTTGTTGCAACGCGATTTTGGGTACCCAAGTTTTCGTGTGCTCTGCGATCTGCTGCGAATTTGTCATGCCTGCCGTTATGCTACCAGGGGTCTCGCGTTGGTGAAATAGGGGCCAATAATCGACATCGTATCGCTAAATTTCAAAGCTTTCGCACATCGAAACTTTGAAATATCGACATATTTCGAAATTTTTTCATAATGCCAATCTCTAATTCTGTGGTTTTACATCGAGATTTTTGATTTAAAATTAAGTCACTTTGACGCCGTACGCTTTGAGCATCGACCAATATATAGAAACATTTGTCAATCAGTTAAAAAATTCTGAAAAATATTTTGAGTCAAACTTATCCAAGCACCAAGTGAAGTGTTCCTCGTTAATTTTAGAACAAGGTGCGTGTGTTGATTACGGTACCAGAAATGGCTATGGACCCGATGTTGCACAATAAGTCATATTAACGAAGGGATAGTAATTTATTTTACATCGCATAAAGAAAGCAAGGCATGTTTATCGCCCTCGCTTTTGGCTCGTGCGACAAGTTCCTGCGAACTGAGGCATTCTTTCACCACTTGGAATACTAATAATAATACTAATACAACAGTGTAAATTAAGAATGTAGTGTCGATTACTGGTGCTTGTCAGCTTGAAGTGTCGAACACTGGTGCCATCACTATTGGCACCAAGCGTGACATTCTCCTTTGCAACGTACTCGTAGCATACGGCAAGGCGGTATCGATGAATCATTTTTCAAATGTCCTTTTCAGGTTTTAAACGGAGCAGTGCGTGAGAAGTTTTGGTTTCATTATTGTATCTGTGCATTTTATTTATCGACTTGCTACGTCTTGTCGCAGTAGTGTTATCAATGTTAAGTTTTTGTTTCTTGTCAGTTTAATCGGTTGCTTCACGCATTCAGTCACGCTAAGACTGGGGACCAACCTTTTCTTTACACCTCAAGCAACTTTCGCCATTAAGCCTCTTATTTTGGTCATATGAGCATTTTTTCTAACTGTACTACTTTTGTCTCGCTGAGACAGAATACAAGAAATAGTTGATCCACCCACACATATTATCAAAAGTTTGTCTCTTTGTCACTTTTGTACCTTTCACACTGCATTCGCAGGTATTAGTATCGATGACACAATGGACTTAGTATAATTAATTTTGACAGCTTTCGGCGCGTGTCAAAAAAAAACTCAAGCCAAAGTCTGAAAAATCTGAAAGCTGAAGCTGAAATTCGTTTCAATCGAAGTGACAATGACAATCGCATTGACAGCAGCTGTCTTTTGCCGATCTATTACCATGCTCTGTGGATACAATCGATTCAATACATAATATGCGTATAATAGTGCAAAAGAGATAGATTCTCTGATACACCTAGTTGATAGCAACGACTTTATGTGTGAAGTGAATTCTGACACCAGCTTGTTATAGCGTTTACGATGTGTTTTGATCAATTCAAAGCTGGTTCCTTATTTAAACAATACTGAAAATCATCAAACCGTTGCGAACTTACCATTACACCTGGTGCTTAGGTAGCCAGTTGAATTTTTTCTATGTATAGCAACAGTTATTTCATTTCTATGCGATATTTTGTTGTTAAGCGCCATCTAGTAGGTAATGTGTGTCTCCGACACAAATACAAGCTCCTATGGAACGTATATCGCTCGCTAGGACGAGAGATGGCGCTGTTTTAAAAGTATGCTTAATGGAAAATTACCTATATCGATGCCATATTTGTTTTGCAAAATGATAAGCTTATCTTTTTGATATCTTATTAATTTACTATAAAGTTTTTTTATATTTGATTTTAAATGTTGAAAGTATTAAAATGGAACCAACTTTGTCGTGATCAATTATGTTATGACAGTTTTTAATGAAATAAATATTTAAAGTGTTGCCTAAATGCCTTCGTTAGAAGTTCCGAGCCCAGGGGTATTGTAAAATAAATATAATAAGAGTTGGTTTTTGTTTAATTTTTACCCGAAAACAAGGAATGAAGATAAAAGACGTTTCATCCGAGCAAAAGGTAAGACCAGTCATCGACATTACAACAAAAGAAGAAAGCTGATGATTTTGCCACTGACATGGTATTTCCCCATTGACATTGGTCCAATAATGGACACTACAGGTAGAAAAAATAATTGTTTTGTCATTCAAGTTCTTACGCGAGTAATGGATGCTGTAAAAAATTAAGTTTTAACACTGAAATTCTTAAGAGCTGGTACTTATGACTTAAGAAAAAGAGGTTAACGTTCATGTTTTTAGACACGTAATAAAAGACAGTTAGGTTACATCAATTAATTTAATAAAAAGGTTTTCAATCATACAACATATCAAGTAAAAATAAAACTTAGACTAAAAAAAAAAAAAATTGACCCTTAGGTAGGCTCTCGCACGCAGGCAGCGTTCCCGCGTTGTATCGCAATTGTGAGTCTGTACGAGAAGCGCCCGGCGCGAGGGTCGTCTGCTGCCTCCCTCAGGCGTTTGCTTATGTCTCTGTAGACCCCACGTGCGCTTTCCCCACGGTCCGAGTGTCTCGACGCCAAATGCGACGAATTCGTACTGGTTAAGCTATTTTTGAATCAAAATAAATTAAAAGTAATCCAAATTGAGAAGGGGAGTAGAGAAACTATATAAAGCAGTTTTATAAATAAAAATCTGAAGAAAAAACAGTACATTTTAACATTTCCTGTTCTTTATAGGGTCTTATACCAACTGTTCGTGTTGTAAAGTTTTGATTGTGTTCAAATTACAAACCAATCTATTGGACTCTGCATGTCAATTAACATTTTATTATTTAAAAAAATACTTCTTAGAGATACCATATTTTTAACATTTATAAAATTCGTATACATTTCTTTTGTAGTATATATTGAAACAGCTTTGTGACAGTTTTTATTGACTTGGTCAATATAGGACTTCCAGTTTAAGTTACTGACTGTAATAAAGTGCCCACTACCTTAAAATAGGCAAGCCCGTGTTAATCGAGTTCTATGGACGCCACGCTACTGCTGTGCAGTGTAATCTTATGTTTACTAAAATAGAGTGACAAAATAGACTTTGCAATTTGATAGATATTTTAGAAAAATAAATTTATCGGCACCTAATACGTACCTATACTATATCATACTATTGTAACAATCCTATAAATTGTTTATAAGGAACCATTTGACCTGTACATCCATTTGACTTCCACTTTGCCAAAGCGGTCCACTTCAAACCTCACCCCTTGGCAAAAAGCGTATCAATTAAAGAAATTACTTTGTTATATACGTTGTCCCAAAATTCTTCCAGAATTTATCACTAAAAACCACACGGATTCCCTATTCGGTCGTATGTGAGGCCCGACCACCCTGGAATGGGGTTCCCTCTTCGCGGCACCTGTGCCGCAAACCTAATGCAGGTTTGGGAATTCCCGCCCTCCCCCGCTGGTGCTACTGGATTTTTTATAGAGGTTGTCTCCTCGTGGCCCCCGTCTTGAAAAAGACAGCCCACGTTCCCGGCGCCTACGGGCTTACTTTACTTGTTGACCGACAGTGGCCGAAGGGGCACCGCTCCGACGGCAGGCTTATGCCCGCCGACCCTCACGTCAGCTCTCACACCCTCATATACTACTCTGAAAGCAGAGCGGTACCGAACGCATGATCGCGTCCGTCACCAAAAGCTTTTTTTATAGAGGTTTACTCCTCGCGGCCCCCTGTTTTCCGACCCCACGGACCGGGTTACGTGTCAGCGTGTGTAATGTATGTATTTGCTTTTATAACTCTAACAGTTATTTTAATAGTTACTTATCTTTAAAATTATTATATCTATAACTGTGCACTTAGCTAATAATTTACTATGTGTAAACACATAATAAGGAATAAAGTTACCTAATCTCACTAACCAGTACCTACGAAAAACTAACTTGTAAGGATCCTGTAGGTATGTTACCTAACTCGCTCGCAACCGCCATCGTGTTCATTTGACAGTTCTCGTATGAATGTGACAGCTAGCTGATTCCGATGCCAACTGTCAGCCCATACATGACCTGTCAAAATGAACACGATGGCGATTGCGAGCGAGTTAGACAATAAGCCTACTGGTCACATCCCTGGACTCGCCAAGTATTACCACAAAATATGCAAATGACGCAAAATAGCGTCCGACCGAAGCAACGACGTTTTTTTTCCGAAACCGAAACCGAAACGAACCTTTTATAAATATGACTAGAAGGTTGCATAAAATGTCACTGGACTGTTTTTACTATACCGGGTGGGCCCTGTACATACACAAATCACGTCTATATCCGGTAGACAGAGCCTGAGGTAACAAGACCTAAAGGCCATGTTTAGCATGATTGGAGACGTATAGGTGGAAAGGGGAATCAAAATGGAATCGGAACTTCGATCGAACACTAAAAATTTGTCCTACTCGGAAATTTCCATTATTTTGAATCATTCAATAATATTTAATACACAAATAGGTAGGTTTAGGTTAGTTAGGTATCTTCAGTTGCCCCGCAGGCACAGTATATAATAAAAGCTAAAACAGCAAGGAAACTACGAACAAAACGGTCGAAACGAACGCACACATAGATGCGCGTTTCTAAAAGTCCCCTAAGCGGATCTCGCGGTGCCGTCAGTCGCGAGTGCCGCGTTGAGACGACTGGCATGTGTTACGTGCGCCCAGACAGTCCGCGATCTTTTCGTGTTAAACATGCCAAGAGCGTACTGCGCAGTGTGTCCCAATAGTTTATTTAGGAAAGCTGTTCATTCGGATGAGAATTTTTCATACCAAATTTAATAATAGAGCTTTCCGAACGTGTCGTAGCAGGCGAAAGTATTTTTCAGTAAGTAATATATAGAACTTACCTACCGACGGCTATTTTATTTATAAACGAGTACCTATAATATTCGATTATTTAATTATTATAGAACCCAAATAAACGTTTCTTTCTTTTTTATGGAAATTAAGGATGCCAACCCTACTCTTATTGGGTGTAGCATGTTACTTTAAAACAGGCCTTACTAGCAGAGATAGTGCTAACCTAACAAAAAGCATTTCAATTTTACAAAAAATTAATCGACAACCTTAACGCTCTATTGAGCTGAGATTTTAAAAAATAAGCCTAGTTTCCTTACTGCTCTATTTATTTAGTGCCGCAAGGAAAAATACCCAGAAAAAGGAGCTCCTCCCTAGGGAGGAGCCGTCGAAAATCAGTAGGAAAAACTGTAAGACCACGGGCAGCAAAGGAAAAATAGTGGTAGAAGCCATCCCATCCAAAAACAAAGTTTAGTTCATCGGCTTCCTGCAGCAGCACACTCAGGACCTCATTCTTGACGCGTTCCCAGAAAGTCGGGGGTGCCGGTGGCGAGTCCGGTACCATCAGCACGAGATCAATCTGTAATAGTTCAGTGTTGAAGACTAGTCTTCGACATCGTCCCAATCCCACAGATATGTTAAGCATGGAAATTACTACGTCAGAGGTACCATTAGCACAAGATTAGGCTTTAATTGTTCAGTGTCGAAGACTAGTCTTCGACATCGTCCCAATCCCACAGATATGTTAATAAGCATGGAAATTACGTCAGAGGTACCATTAGCACAAGATTAGGCTTTAATTGTTCAGTGTCGAAGACTAGTCTTCGACATCGTCCCAATCCCACAGATATGTTAATAAGCATGGAAATTACGTCAGAGGTACCATTAGCACAAGATTAGGCTTTAATTGTTCAGTGTCGAAGACTAGTCTTCGACATCGTCCGAGTCCCGGAAAAAGGTTGATATGCGTGGATGAATTTTAGATATACCCAGTGTCTCTCACGGCACGACTAAGACGAGTTTAATGATATCTCTCGACCTCAAATGCGACCGGCAGTTTAGGCTCTAGAGCGTGCCAAAGAAGTATACATACACAAATCACGTCTTTATTCCTTACTGGATAGACAGTCTAAGGCAGCGGTTCTTAACCTTTTTGGCTGGCGACCCAAATTATAAATATTTTTGAAGTCCGCGACCCAAATTTTTTTAATAATATTTTTTTTTTATTTAATTTTTTAATAATTTCGATTATTTAAAACTCCTTCCGGGAGCCGGGAGATTCCAGGAGAGTGTGGAACCGTACCCGCGACCCATCCCAAAACCGCCCGCGACCCAAATTTGGGTCGCGACCCGAGGTTAAGAACCGCTGGTCTAAGGTAACAAGACCTAAACGCCACGTTTAGCCTGATTGTGGGCGTATAGGTGGAAAATGGAATCAAAATATTGATGGGTTGATAGCCGCATCGCCTATAACATGATTTCATGATGGGCTTTTACCATCTGCGCGGGAAGAGAAGCAACTGGTACATTCTATGTTTTTTCTTTACTGGAAGATAAACAATATAAAAAAATATATGAAGCTTATCGGAAAGTCGGCATGTGTTGCTTCCTATGGAAAGAGGAGTGGACACAGTGAAATAAAATATATAACATAATATAATATAAATTATAAAAAAAACACGAAGTTGAACTAATGTAGGTAGGTAGAAAATTACAGGCTGTCGTTAAGTTCCAATTAAGTGTTGAAATTAAAAAAACAAATAAATGCTAAACTAAGTATAAATTAGATATAATTGTTAATTAATTAGTTAGTTGTACCAACACGTATTAATGCAGGCAAAGACTCACACTCATCTCGTCTTCATCAGCTACCTTGACGAGCGCGTTGATGCAATCCTTGGCTTCCTTGGGCATAAACCCGAAAGCCTCGACCGGGTATTTGTATACAACGACGCATAGCAGCCTATTTGGCGAGAATGGCAAGGGCTGGACAGTGCCATCAGTGGGTTCCTTGGGACCATAGGGCCTACAGTCAAAAAAAAAACAGAACAGTCGAGATCTCCAATATCTACAGCCAAGCGTTCAAAAACAGTTTTTCAGTTGCGTTAGAAGTGTTTAGATATTTATGAACTGGCTGCGTATATTGGAGAGCTTTATTATTATGTCACACGACCTTATTCTTGACTGTATAGTCAAGCGCATAAATATGTTAACAAGACGTCAAACTGTTCGGTCAAGTGCAAAAATAAGTATCGATATGAACTTTGCAAAAATATGTCCCACGACCTTATTACGCTGGTGTAAGAGCGTATGATACTTATTTTTGAAACTTTGACTAGATACATATTATTACACTTGACTGTACACTATGCCATAAACAATGGGGGCTATCGCGTCTGAATTTGCCACTAGCGCTAGTGTCGCGTGAGCTCCAATAACATCTTGTCACTGGTTTTGGCGGGTTAACTTTAATTTGTGTCAAATTTTCGTAAATTCCACGCTCTACCGTTATCGAAGTTAACTTTTGGATTAACTGTGTCCATCTATGTATCTTTGGTACAAATAGGTACTACAGATAGGTTGCATAGGCATATAAATGTTTTTGAAGTCTTGGTAACCTCCGGTCAAGTGCAAAAATAAGTATCGATATGAACTTGTCAAAAATATGTCCCACGACCTTATTAGCGTGTAAGAGCGTACGATACTTATTTTTGAAACTTTGACTACGTTTTAGCATGGTGGTTAGTGAGAGTGACCCTGACTATGAAACTAGAGGTTCTGGGATCGAATCCCGGCTGAGGCAGACAGTTGTATGATGAATACGAATGTTTATGCCCGAGTCATGGATGTTGTTTGTATTTAAGTATGTATTTATCTACTTGTCTACTTGTTTGTCCTTATCTGTGAAAGGTAAATGTCAAACTGACAGATAAGGACAAACGATTGCTAAGTTAGCAGAAGCCTATAGAGCATTTATGAATAAGGGCGTAGGTTTATAGGGTTTAATACATCCATGACTCTACATTATATAAGTATGTTTATCCGTTGCCCATAGTAGAAGCTTTGCTTAGTTTGGGGCTGGGGATTGGTGTGATTTGTCAAGATATTATTACACTCGACTGTATATATATTTATGCCCGTGCTGTACTGAAGTAAAGTCGAACATACTCGCAATAAATCGACTGTTCATACGAGCTGGTCCGGGTCGTCAAGTATCTGAAATAAAAAAATAAGTGATAAACATACTTTTTTTTTTAATAAAAACAAATATATTTACAAGATCTAAAAGTTAGTAAAATATACAATACTTAAAGATAAAGGCTGATAGAGACCTCAGGAGACCCCAGAGCTGGCGCTTACCTCTCCCAGCGAATTTCTCTGGCTTACAGAGAGGTAATGCCGCCTGCGTTGGGGTCTATGCCGCAGGAGGGCCTTTTAGACGGAGTTTTCTTTTTATAGTTAGGTATATTTAGTTAACTTTTAGATCTTGTAAATATATTTGTTTTTTTATTAACTACTTAAAACTAAATAAATATACCTAACTATAAAAAGAAAACACCATCTAAAAGGCCCTCCTGCGGCATCGACCCCAACACAACGCTTTAGGTCTTTACTGTCGACCCCGTAAGGGATTAAGACGTGATGTTAGTTGCACCTTACCTCACAGTAACGCCCTGGTTCATGCCACACGACACCATGACGACTACTAGCGTCGAGCGTATTCTTGTTAGACGCAACGCTCACCAGCGATCACGGCGATTCTACGAAATCAAAAACACCAGTGTTAGTAGAGCCCTGCTCGTAAGGAAAATGTGAGTTACATATTGTCACGATGCAGTCGGATCTGTCTGTTTTTATCAAAATCAAAATTTAATCGAGTAAGACCACACCTATTCAATTCAATTTGGATTGGTTGTCAATATTTTTCAACTCCTGATCACCGATTATAAGTCGCGTCAAGGGCGAAACTGAATTTTGAATCACAAAAAGTCTCCCACGCTGGTCTGGCAAAGGAAAAACATAGAATGTACCAGTTGCTTCTCTTCCCGCGCATGTAAAACCCATCGAAGGAGGACGACAATAGGAAACACTATAGGCGATGCGTGCTACCCACTATTATGATTCCCCTTTACGCCCACAATCATGCTGAAATATGTACCTATGTATGTAAAAAATACAATAATTTTTTAGGGGTGGCCATAGAACAAACACAAGTAACAACCTCCTGCTGAAATACGCCGGATAATTATTTGAGAGCTCGTATTCTTCTTAGCTCTGTTTACCAATAATATATGCTTGTTTAACCTTATTGCTTATTCTGTTTACACTTCGTTGCTTTGAATGGTTTCAGATCTACACTGACACATCCAAAGGTTAACTGTATTCAGGGACTTTGGCCTTGTAAATTAATCCATAATCAAATATGTATGCATAACTCTTTATTGTACATAAAACACAAGACAAAGATGAATACAGGGCAACAGAAATGCTCAGACTTTGAACGATTAACAGGACAAAATTATAGTGCATTGGGGTTGCTACGAGGCTAGACTCAAAGAGAATGAACGAGTTGGTGTATTAGAGACCACTTAGCGGGAATAACAAATGTTTTAATTATCCTCGTCTGTTTCTAGTTTAGCCGTACGAGGTTTCTTATAATTATTCCAGCATATTTTAGCAGGTTGGGTTCGCTTGACACGGTATGACATGACGGACTGGTGCGTGAAATGACCGAGGAGGCCGCTAACCGCGTAGGGGCCCGATTTTTAAAAGCACATCGCTCGAAAGTACCACTCGAAAGTTCGTTCAAAACTACAGCTCTTTAGTGCATTGGGGTAAATTTGAAATTGGGGGAATTTTGAAACTCGTGGATACCCAACGAACGGGGAACGATTACATAATTATGTATCTCAATGCTAATTCGCTGTGCGAGGCAGTTGCAGTCAATCAGCCTCTTAGACATTTCCTTAATTAACATATGCGCGCTGGGACCCCACGGACCTAAGGTCTTAACCTTTCATTTATTAATATGTTAGTATTAATCTTGAATTTCAAGATTCTTGAATCATTTGAAACTAGGGTGGGGTCCTAGCGCTATTAGCCTCTTCAAAGATATTTCGAAGAGGCTAATAGACGCTACGGGTGACCGCAGAGCTGGCAGCAGCGTATTAGTATCGCTGTCCAAAGGGGAATGCTACCAGCGTCTGTGGATCTATGCCACGGGGGCCCCTCCTTTTTTAATTATTTTATTTTAATATTAGTTTTAATCATATTTTAATTTGTTTTGCAATTTTTTTTCATTAATAAATTATTTTTGAAACTTATCAATATTATCTGTCGTTGAAAGTAAATGCATGGCGAGTGAACCATTCACAAAAATAAATGGCATGGCAAGGTATGTCACAACTGGCTATAATGTGCTATAACAATCGCATACACACACAAATCACGCCTTTATCCCTTACGGAGTAGACAGAGCCCAAGGACCTACAGGCCACATTTAGCAAGATTGTGGGCGTATAGGTGGAAAAATGGAATCAGAATAGCCACATCGCCTATAACATGATTCCTATGATTTTCTCCTATTCCCTCGATGGGCTTTGACCATCTGCACGGGTAGAGAAACAACTAAGCATTCACATTCGGTAAAAATATATACCGACAAAACAAACGGCTAGTCAAGCGAAAGAAAAAGAAAGTCTTGTAAATTTTGCTAATGGACAGAGTGCTAATTAAGAAAAGATTTCTCCAAAAATGACGCCATCCCAAGTTAATTTTCGCTAAGCAGACGTAATGCTAAAACTAAAAATAAAAATAAGGCACCACTTACGCCAGCTTTCCACTGACGTAACTTAAAAATTTCGCTTTAGATACAACCTTTTTTGTTGACCGACTCTCATTGTCAACCGTCATCGGCGTAACTATAGGGTGGCAGGGGTGGCAAAATGCCAGGGCCCCTAGCTCTACGGGGCCCCGAACTGGCTTGGTTTAGAGCACAGAAGGGATGCTGATGCATTTCTTTATATTGAGGAAGGAGCATCTGACGAATTTGCCACGGGCCCCAGACGTTATAGTTACGCCACTGTCCGTAATTGTAATAAATGTACTTATCTAAAAGATTTCTTAAAAAATGTCGCCGTACTCGTCTAAACGCGCCAAAGGTCCTACAAGTTCATTTTCGCTTAGCAGTACCTAATAAGAGAGAGAGAGAGAGAGAGAGAGAGAGAGAGAGAGAGAAACATTTATTTACACACATTCGATACAAGCGTAATAAAGGCGTGAGGCACCACTATGCCAGCCTTCCACCAAATAAGAGCAATAAGCGGTAGCATCGACAACGAACTGGGGCCTTGCATGACGGCTTAATGCGATTCAATTCCGACTCAGCTCAGCTGTCATTTTCAGTACGGATCTGACAGCTAGCGAACCTAAACTGAATCGGCATTGAATCGCATTAAGACGTCATGGTAACGCCCCTGAGCGGACCGTAGTAAATTTGTGCGCATCCACTGAAAAAGAGGATCAACCTTCCACTGCCAGCGGAGTTTGCGGAGCGGAATCGGGAAGAAATGGAAATAACCACAATCGCGACTGGATACTAAGTTGGTTTGGGCATGTAGAGCGGATGGATGAATGTAGACTAACTAAACAGATCTATATGGGGAGTGTGAATGGTTACGTTGGGAGGGGAAGGCCTAGACGGACGTTCCGAGACCAAATAGGAGACGTTTTGGAAAAAGGTCAGGTCAGGAGTACCCGAAACCGACGAGCATGTATGAAGAGATTAATGCCTGTGGACAAAGCGAAAGAAATATGTCAAGACCGTAGCAAGTGGAATAAAGTAGTCTCTGCCTACCCCTGTGGGAAAGAGGCGTGACGGTTTGTATGTATGTATTAAAAGGGATGTATAAGGTCTCCGAGCTTTAAATTATATTAGTCTATAGCAAAGATGTATAAAGTCTCTACTAGTCAAAGTAAAACAAAGTTCTATCAAATGAAGCAAGAATTTTTATTTCTTGATTTTTATGTTTACTTTTACGGTTTTACCGTTAGAAATTAAATTTATAAATGTCACTGAAAATTAGAATAGAAAAATCCAAAAAGTTTCCGCGACGCGGGCTCCTACACCCGTAGCAGGTGGGTAGTCTTCGAATTTTTCTACCTGTTACTAGCTGTCACGTGACCTTGTTACTATGCGAATTTTTGTCGCTAATCGTCATCTGTTTGAATGATGTGACGAGTTCGAGGGGCTTTTACCAACTGCGCGGGAAGAGAAGCAAACGGAACATTCTATGTTTTTCCTTATTCCCAGACCAGCGTGGAACAAAAAAATGCCCTGGATTGTTTGCTTCCGATTTTACAATAGAATGGGTACACTAACAAAATTCGCTGAGTGCTATTTGTTATCGCCTTAAAAACAAATAATAAGAAATAAATTAAATTAGAAATTAAAGGATTTACCATAAAAAGGATATTTCGTAAATCTTAACTAGACAACTAAAATTAAGACTGTGACGTATAATGGCCGATAATGTCAACTTGTAATAACAAAAGAGTGAATCATTTAGGAAAATCCCTGGACAAGAAATGTGTTCTAAAACAAATTTAAAAATAAACTAAGTCGTCAAACAAAAAACGTGTAACTACGACGGTTTCTTCTCTTTCTAAACAACGCTTAAACAATTCGCAGACAAAAATACCTTTATGTCAACAAACACCAAACAAACAACACAGTTAAAAAAATTAAGTAAACCCTCATACTAAATCTCTTCTAATATAAGTAAGTAAACAAATTAAAATCAGCCCCCATACAAATGAACGTGTTATTAATTAATGACTAATGACTGTTTTTGCTCGTTAAAAACTATAGAAGACGCTTGAAAGTATCATTGATAGTGACATAGCATTGACCATAACATCGAAGTCAATATCAGGATTCTGAGGGACATCATTAGTTGGCTAAGAGCCCGACGGGGGGTCTGTTGACTGTGTTCTACCATACAACGTTGCCTATATTTACGTCGCAAGATTTTTGAATATTACATACATACACATACACAAATCCCGTCTTTATCCCTTACGGGGTAGACAGAGTCTACAGGTACCTACAGACCACATTTAGCAAGTTGAGGGCGTATGTGGTAAATGGAATCAAGATAGTGATCGTTGCTAGACTCATCGCCTATAACATGATTCCTATGATTTTCGCCTATTCCCTCAATGGGCTTTTACTATCTGCGCGGGTAGAGAAGCAACTGGTACATTCTATGTTTTTTCTTTTCTCCCAGACCGGCATGGAAGAACTTAGATTTTTTTTTAAATATAATAATGTTAATATCTTGGGACGATTGACACCAATTGACTTAGCCCCAAACTAAGCTTGAATTATGGGTACTAGACAACGGAAAAACATACTTATATAGATAAATACATATTAAACATCCAAGACTCGAGAACAAACATTCGTATTTTTCATACAAATATCTGCCCCGACCGCGGATCGAACCCGGGACCTCAAGCTTCTTTGTCAGGTTCTCTAACCACTGGGCCATCCGGTCGTCGATATTGTATTTATTATTTTGACATTGGTGAAATCATCGCATCGATCGAGGCCATATTAGACAAAGAAGACCGAAATGTCCACAAATAACAAACAAAACAATAAAACATTTAAGTCAGAATCATCAAAAAGTTGATGGAGCAACTTTTTCCTAAATCTGCATTGAATTGAAAACATTTAAGTAAGCCCTCATGCGAGAAATCTGTTTTGAAACTTTTCAAATGACGTAAAATGTCACTAGATAATGTACCACGTGTAATTTATAATCAACAAAGAAATACTAAGCACATGTTCAAAGGATTGCCATCGCAGTTCAAAATCACTTCACTATCACTATCACTACATAGTATAAAATAAAGTCACTTTCTCTGTCCCTATGTCCCTATGTATGCTTATATCTTCAAAACTACACAACGGATTTTGATGCGGTTTTTTTAATAGATAGAGTGATTCAAGAGGAAGTTATGAATAATTCTACGCAGACGAAGTCGCGGGCAGAAGCTAGTTTTTAATTTTCAACATACTTTAATTTGAAACTATCCTAGTAGTTTACTTTTAGTTTACTGCACATTTAAAATAGCTCGTGTAAAAACAAAACGCAAACGAATAAAAATCCTTACCGCTGCAATAGAAGTCGAGTAGCTTTCAGATTTCAGGGCAGGTGTGGGCCAGACAGCGGACACGGCAACAATGAGCCGGAGAGGCCCTCGGTCGTCGTAGGAGCTCAGTCCCGCCCAGTCCCCGCCCAAATAGACGTGACCACCTACTTTAAACTACTACACGTGTAAATGTGAGCATGTGTTGGGCTATATAATATGTATAACATGTAAAATGGGTCAGTTGTAACCATAGTTACAGTAAATTTTGTAAATTATTGATTCGCCATTTTCAATCTTAAACGCTTTCGTTAGTTAGCTGACGCGCGCAACTGCGTCTGCAAATTGTTTATCGCGTACATACATACTACATACGTCTTTATCTCCCGGGTAGACAGAGCGTAAGCACAAAACCTTAAGGCCACGTTTAGCATGGCGTATAGCTGGAAAGACAAATCAAAATAGTGATGGGTTGCTAGCCCCGATCACTATAACATGGTTCCTAAGAATTTCGCCCATTCCCTAGATGGACTTTTACCATCTGCGCGGGAAAAGAAGCAACTGGTAAATTCTAAGTTTTTTCTTTACTCCCAGACCAGCATGGAAGAAAGCTAGGTAGAAAGGGAGGTGGAAAGGGGAATCAAAATAGTTATGGGTTGCTAGCATCGCCTGTAACATGATTCCTAAGATTTTCGCCCGTACCCCTCGATGGGTCTTGAACGTGCGGGAAGAGAAGCGACTGGTATAATCTATGTTTTTTCTTTACTCCCAGACCAGCCTGAATTTATCGCTTTCCCGTGGGATATACACAATTTTTGCGTTAGCGATTTATTATTGTTGTATTGATTCCATCACCATGGACTCACAGATGTGTGCAGGTATTCTCGATGTTCACTTTGCACTTTTGATATGCCAGCCTGTTGCTTTTGAACAATTTACTTTTCCCTCCTTTTAATTTTTTGTTTATTCTAAATTATTTAATTAATTTATGTATTTTTTTAAGTTACACATAAAGTCGGGTTCTATCTATTAATTGCTTTGTTTACGTAAAAGTTTATGGATTATGTAACTGGTATATTTTATCTGTGTATCGTTTCGTGACTCATAGACGGTTCTGGCTGAAAATCAGTGCTGCAGTCTAACACCTCAGCGTAATGCTGAGCCAGCGACCGTTTCACTTTTGCGAAGACACAACGCTGATGATCTGTTTTTCATGTCTCTTGTTTATTTTTCCTGTTTATCCTACTAATATTATAAATGTGAAAGTTTGTGAGTATTGGATGTTTGGATGTTTACTCTTTCACGCCAGAACGGCTAGACAGATCTGGATGAAATTTGGAACATAGATAGATTATAGTCTGGAATAGCACATAGACTACTTTTTTCCCGGGAAATTGCGTAATTCTTGCGGATAGCGATAAACGAATTCTATGCAGACGAAGTTGCGGGCAACAGCTAGTTTTCTATAAATGTTTGTACATATATTCTCTTATTATTTGTGTATCTTGCAAAAAGGAATAAATGTCTTCTTTCTTTCTTTCTTCTTTCTATGTTTTCCGTCACAGAAAAGCTCATGGTAAATTTCTAATATAAGTCTGGAAAAACTCAGAGGAGCTCGGGGTTCGAACCAAAGCTTTCCTCTTCTTTAATCTCTGAGAATTTAACTGAGATGTCTTTCAAATCATCATCACTACATAGTATAAAACAAAGTAGCTTTCTCTGTCCCTATGTCCCTATGTATGCTTATATCTTCAAAACTACACAACGGATTTTGATGCGGTTTTTTTTAATAGATAGAGTGATTTGAGAGAAAGGTTTTTATGTATAATTCTACTCAGGTGAAGTCGCGGGCAGAAGCTAGTATTAAAATAAAAACTTGGTAAGTCCTCTATAATTTACGGAATGTTGACATCTAATTATTTTTTAATTTTATTTTGTTTGTTTACTCTTCGACAATTCCAATATGAGTTCTCGTTACTTGACGTAGTAGATACAATTTATGATGCTATTACTATTTCTTTTTATGACTTTTCTTATTTGTAAATATAGGTATTTATAGTTATTTTTTGCATAGATACCTATGTAGGTTTTTAGGATTAGTGTTTGTATATAGTATATCACTATCACTACATTGTATAAAACAAAGTCGCTTTCTCTGTCCCTATATCCCTATGTATGCATAAATCTTTAAAACTACGCAACGGATTTTGATGCGGATTTTTTAAATAGGTAGAGTGATTCAAGAGGAAGGTTTATGTGCATAGTACATGCATATTATACCGTGCGAAGCCGGGGCGGGTCGCTAGTATATTCATAAAATATACGCAATAGCAATTTATGATTTAATTTTAATCGAATCTAATCTAATCTATTGAACTGTTTATCGGTTTATTTAACTACCTATTACTTTATCTTAAAGTCAAGAAATTGGTGTCTAAATGAATCAACTTAAAAAGAAAGAAAGAAATAGTTATTTCTCAACAACAACAATGATATAAGTACAGTTTGTATTTAAAAGAACTTTATATCTAATAGATAGCAAAAATTGTTAGTTGTTTCAAAATAGGATTCCAACTCAGCATGTGTCGGAGCCCAGGGTGCAGCGGCGCTATTTATCAGTGGATCCATATAATGGTCGTTGTCAACCAAGCTGAAGGAAGCTTCGGGTGACCAGAGGTCTGGTTTTTTTTGGGGCAGTTCTCCGAGACAAGCTGTTTCAGGTGACTTCGAAGGTAATTTTTTCTACTAATTTTATTGTATCACCACAAAATCTAAATACAGGTCCAAATTTAAAAAATATTAGTACTAAAGGCTTTTTTGTAAACCTGTTAGTAAGATTAGCTGGTAAACATTGCCATACGACGCGGTAGCTGCGAGCCTTAGGGCACTATGCCGCCGGGCAGCGATTTAGCGCAACCTTTTTATTTATGCTTTTATTACCTACTTAATCTTGTCAAATAATATATTTTTAGATTCCGTTAATGTATTTAATTAAGTACTTATACAGTTAATGCTGTTGTTCGAGATAATTTCTTTATCTTTCGGCATTAGGTGCTAATAACTTGATTTTTTAATTAATCAAAGCTGAACTTTCAAAATGGACTCGATGGCAATCCCGAGCGAGTTAGACAATAAGCCTAATGAACTGAGTCGGAATTGAATCGCATTAAAACGTCATGGTAAAGCTCCAGGTCAGGAGTACCCGAAACCGCCGAGCATGTATGAAGAGATTGATGACGTACTGAATGTATGTAACATTTTTAATAAAATTCCATACATACATTAATCACGTCTTTATCCCTTACAGGTTAGACTGAGCGTAAGTTAACAAAACCTAAGACCACGTTTAGCATGGTGGGTGGAATATGAAATAGGTGGAAAAGGGAATCAAAATAGTAATAGGTTGTTAGTATCACCTTTAACATGATTCCTAAGATTTTCGCCTCCCTCGATGGGCTTTTACCTGCGCGGGAAGAGAAGCGACTGGTGCATTCTATGTTTTTTCTTTGTCAGACCAGCATGGAAGAAACAATTTAGAATTGATTTTTTTAATTGCTTTCTTTACTGCTGCCGACTGAAGTGTGAAATGGGGCGAGAAAAAAAGGCGTGGCCAATTACAGCTCATCTGTTTCAAAATCAACTGTAAGTCCATGCGTGAGCGTGGATTTTGGATTGCTATTCTAAGTAGGTCATAGTTACAAATGGGCGTGGTTTAAAGTAAGTAAGTAAATGCTTTACTGTACAAATATAAAGAGACATACAATACACAAACATACAATACAATACGCAGGTTAGCTGGAAGAAATCCCTTCTTAGGGATAAGTTCGCCTTTGTACTTTCTTCTCTGTATTTTCTGTATTTCAAATTTTTTATGTGCAATAAAGAGTTTACATACATACATACAAAAAAAACAAAAATAACATATGCACAGACGAACTTATCCCTATAAGGGATCTCTACCAGTTAATCATCTACTATGAGAGGAGCATTAAACGAGGGACCGATAAAGTGTGAGTTTAAAATTCCAGATAGTGAAAGCCACAATAGAACGTATGTACACCCCCTTGCAAAAAAACGGGCACCCATGGTATTTGTATTTTATGTGCATAAAATCTTACTTTCTAAGCTGAAAATCTGAAAACCATAGGTGCCCGATTTTTTTGCAAGGGGGTGTATAAAAGAAAGTCGAGTTAGTTACTTAGAATACCTTTTACCCGATTTTCCTGCGTGATTGGAAAATCCCGAAATGTTGTTCCAATAAAGCTACAGACATAAAATTTGGCATACTTACATATATTATTCCTTGCTTAGTATAAAGGTCGCAATTTTTCGAATTTCCCGTGGAATAAAAAGACGAGGTTTATAATTAAGACACTAATTAGTAAATAACATTCCTAGAGGATCACGTAGGTGTTCTAAGAAGGGATTTTCCGAAGTTCCCACGGGATAGGAAATAAAAACCTTATAGGTACTTGGAGACATGAGTGGATGTATGGGGTATGTCGTCACGTCACTCTGGCGTTATCTGCGCGGACGAAGTCGCGGGCAAAAGCTAGTATCTAAATACAATAAGCAAATAAAAAAATAAACTACTAAATATCATTTCACACATGCATACATATATATACAAATGTAAATTTCTTTCATGCTGGTCTGGGAGCAAAGAAATAACATAGAATTTACCAATTGCTTGTCTTCCCGCGCAGATGGTAAAAGCCCATCGAGGGAATGGGCGAAAGTCTTAGGAATCATGTTATAGGCGATGCGGCTAGCGACCCATCACTATTTTGATTTCCCTTTCCACCTATACGCCTTAATCATGCTAAACGTAGCCTTAAGTTTTTGTTACCTTAGGCTCTCTCTACCCCGTAAGGGATAAAAACGTGATATATGTATTATTAATTTCGCTCATTTCCTCGATGGGCTTTTACCATCTGCGCGGGACGAGAGGCTGGTACATTCTATGTTTTCCGTTGCTCTCAGACCAGCATTGAAGTAAATCTAAAATACAGCTTGAATATTAACCATAAAAATGTATTATTCTTACATACTTACACAAATCACGTCTTTATCCCTTACGTGGTAGACAGAGCCTAAGGTAACAAGACCTACAGGCTACGTTCTCAAGACACTGAGGGTGTAGAAGTGGAAAGTGGAATCAAAATAGTGATGGGTTGCTAGCCGCATCGCCTATAACATGATTCCTATGATTTTCGCCCATTCCCTCGATGAGTTTTTACCTGCGCGGGAAGAGAAGCAACTGGTACATTCTATGTTTTTTCTTTGCTCCCAGACCAGCGTGGAAGTTATTATTCTTACTTAATATAAACCGCTTTGGTCACTGGCCTGACACAGTCCGCCGTTGACGCTGTCACAAATGAAAATTAAGAACTGAAGATCTTATTTTCAAACGCTAAAATTACCAGCAAAAGTTGAAACGCAAAATTACTAAGTTCTGTAGCCGTAAAAAAAAATGGAAATCTTGAACAGGATCAACGAAACCTTCGAAAACGTCAGAACCACAATCAAATCGAAAAATTCAACGGAACGAGTGCCGTCTCTGAAGAAGGACATTCACGCGCTCGGGAGCGACCTGCTGCTGCTAGGGAAGGCCAATCATGACCAGTTCGTGCGCTCCCTCGCGATGGAGGGCTACCTGGCCCTGCTCTCAGCGAAGACCATGCCACTCTCATTACTAGAAAAGCGAAACATTCTACACGGGGTCTTTGAGAAGCTAAGGCCGTACGCGCTCAGAGACGAGTGCCTGTTCATCTACCTCCGAATCCAGAACCTTCTCTGCTACTACTTAATACAGTTGGAGCAAATCGTGCTCGCTCGTGAGATCCTCGAGGCGACAGAAGAACTGTACGAGAAAATAAGCAAGTCACAGGCCGACCAGTATTTGGATGCAGAAGACTTGTTCACAACTGAACCGCTGACTACCGTCCGGCGCGTCAGCCCCGAGAAAATAGACAAAGTCATCACCAACAACGTTCAGATGCAGGCGTTTTTGTATAACAAACTAAACATCCCAGATAAGTACAGTCTTTATAATCATACTGCTTTGAGACGGCAGCTGGAGTTGAAGGAAGGCACTCCCCAGGACTGGGCGCTCCGCACGGCGCGCCTCGGCAACTACTTCACCTACCTCCACCAGCTCGGCAACGCGCGGCACCACCTCTGCGCCTCCTACTATGTCCTCCGCACCTGCCACGAGAACTGCAAGCTGATGCCCGAGGAGTTCGTGCTGCAAAAGGCGGATTTCGAGATCCACTTCCTAGAGCTCGGCCACCATTGGGTCAAGTATGGGCTTACGCTGTTTAAACTCTCCAAAAAGCAAATCCTGAACAGATACTTCTCTGAAGACGCTTCGAAAGCGGACTTGTGGAAGACAGTCGATTTGTTCCAACAAGCTAATAACGCTGAGAAATTTGAGGATGAGAATGTAAAGGATATGGGCGCGGAGAAGTCTAAAGGCGACGCGTGCATCGAGAAACTGTTTCTCTTCCCATCCTTGGATCTTAAGGAGATGGAGTCACGTGTGCCGCAAGACAAAGTCGGCAGTATAGACGAGGCGCGGAAGCTGTTTGCATTCACCCACAAGTGGTTGATGCGGACGAAGCATTACTACGACTTCGAGCATCATCCGGCGCAGTACATATCGTGTTCGCTCCAACTGGCTGAGCTATACGAGCACTTGGCGTTCTTCGAGAGGAGCATCGACAACCAGTACAGCATTCAGAAGCGCAGAGCTGACGTTTTGGAAGCGCTGAACTCGCTGCTGAAGACGTGCGACAACGTGATGTCGGTGCAGATCGATGTGATAAGGGAACTGTCTCAAGTACAGTTGGAGCTGATGGCGTTGAATTTGCAGAAGCTGTGGCGGGAGGAGTCGCAGACCAATATCTTTAACTTGGACGCGGACGCGGACTCTATCATCAACTCGCTGGGGTCGGAGTCGAACAAGACGCTGACGGGGCGGACCTTGAATACGTCTTCCAAGAACATGTTTCTGAGGAAGATGGAGGCAACAACCTCCATCAACGGGAAGCTTGGTAGACTGAGTGGACAGATGGGCGCGAAGAGTCCTTCGCAGCTCAGCTTTAGTTCTGGGATATTGAAGCACTAAGTTCGTAGGCCATTGTTAAATTAGTGACTGCTTGCGTAAGCTAATAAAAATCGCGTACATTTCACCCTTTTTTTCTTAACTCAATTGTTTTTTACCATGACGAACGGAACAGACTATATGCGCTTTGGGTTAGAGGGGTTGTGTAGTTGTTTGTATGGGCGACTCTTACTATTTTTTTCTAAAACTAAACTGATTGCAATGCGGTTTTTGCGTTATATTGGTGGCGCATGTTCTAAGATAAAGTTTACGCTTGTAGGCGGAGCCACAGTTGCCATTATTGTACTATTTTTTTTTTAAACTTAGAACAGTTTTTTAGGATGTGACTCAATATTAGAATTATAGATTTCGCCCGCGATAAATTAATTTTCCCGTAGGAAAAGGTATTTTTCCGCGGTAAAAAGTAGCCTATGTCACTCAGTGATAATACATTTTTATGCTTTCTAACGGCAAAAGAATTTTTGAAATCGGTCCAGTAGTTTCGGAGCCTATTCAATTCAAACAAACAAACAATCAAATCTTTCCTCTTTATAATATTAGTACCTATAGATTAGTAAGCTAATAGAAGAGCTTTATACATTATAGACAGCCTATGGTAACAAAACCTAGCCAAGGTTAGCGAAATTGTGAGCACATGAAAAGGGGAATCATTTGATGGGTTGCTAGCATCGCCTATAACAGTGGTTCCTAACCTTTTCAATGTCACTACCCTTGTGAACAAGTATGGGAATTGAGTTTACCCCTAGCTAATTTAAAATAATTAAAACCACACAAATTCGAACGAAAATATGTTTATTATGTAAGAAATTGCACGTTTAGGCAACTAGTAAGTAAAGTAAGAAAAGGCGCGCATGAGAGCGCCGTGCTACCGTTTACCGTCCTATTATTTTGTTTATTTCTATTTTTATACTATTTCGTGCCATCCCGTGTTACCCCCCTAGAATCTCCGTTTTACCCCTGCGGGGGTAATTACCCCCAGGTTAGGAACCACTGGCCTATAACATGATTCCTAACATTTTCTCCCATTCCCCCAATTTTCTATAAGTGGCTAAAGGTCAAACCGTTTGGTTGCCACGGCATTCGTTCGGTTACACCGTGAATGCTTATAATGCCTGTCACAACATGATATCAATACGTGACGTCATATGGGCCCAGACACCATTGTTCGAGGCACAATACGTGTAAAGTACCGTCGGGGACCTTGATTAGAGGGCACGCGTGGGCGAGGGACAGGGACACGACCGGGACAAATAGGACAACCAGGTGACAACTGCAGTGTGTACAGTATCAATTTTCTATGGCGAGACAGCTTAGAAAATGTTTTTCTTCTTTGTGGCGTATCAAGTTATAGCGACAACTTCGCCTATGTCAAAGTATTAAAAATAGAATTATAAAATCTTATATTAATAATAAATAATATCTTGGGACAATTGACACCAATTGACCTAGCCCCAAACTAAGCAAAGCTTGTATTATGGGTAGGTACTAGACAACGGATAAACATACTTATACAGATAGATACATACTTAAATACATATTAAACATCCAAGACTCGAGAACAAACATTCGTATTTTCATACAAATATCTGCCCCGACCGGGGATCGAACCCGGGACCTCAAGCGTCATAGTCAGGTTTTCTAACCACTGGGCCATCCGGTCGTCATATTGTAGTGTTTTGGCTGACACCGACTACAAAAATAACAATAATTGTAGGAAAGTTTGGTAAAAATCGGTCTAGCAGTTTGAAGAGTATCACCTCTTTTCCAAAAAGATGACGCATTTTTGGTATAAATTTGAATTAAGGGTTCTTTCTTAACTTCCACTTTCATGCCTGGGAGCAAAGACAAAACACAGACTGTACCAGTTGCTTTGTTTCCTACGCAGATGGTAAAAGCCGAGGGAATGGGCGAACATCTTAGGAATCATGTTATAGGCGATGCTAAACCCATCACAATTTTGATTCCCCTTTCCACCTATACGCCCACAATCATGCTAATGGCATTTAGGTCTTGTTACCTCAGGCTCTGTTTACCCCGTAGGGGATAAAAGACGTGATTTACAATAATTTAATTTCCGCCTCTGTGCGTGTATCTCAGTGTTTGTCAATTGTATTTGTCTTGTTTATTTTGCACAATAAAGAGTACATACATACAATTTAAAACAAAATGTCCGTCGTTGCCTGTAGTTAATTACTCAGGTGTTACATTACAAAGTAAACAAAGAAGTCTGGTGACAAAGCCGTGACCTTCACCTTTGTGGCTTGAAAGATGTTGAATCTGACGGCCATTTTCTTTTTCAATAATATATTATTGATTGCAAATTTACTGGGGTGCGAGTCGGGTTACCTCGTGTGGTCAAGAGCTGCGCGTATGTATCCGTCCGGGGGAAAGTGCTTGGTCCGGTGCACCCGGGGCGGCTGATTTCCTGGCAGCTTCTGAGGGATATCATTGACCGTTGGCTAAGAGCCCGGTCTTTGACCATTACCGTACAACGTTGCCGACATTTTGTTACTTGCATTGGCGAAGTTGTCGTCGCAAACGACTTGATACGCCACAAACAAGAAGATTGCTAATCCTCGCGAGAGGTACGGGTGGCTGCGATTCTATGAACTATATAAATAAATAAATAAATAAATATCTTGGGACAAATTACACCAATTGACCCAGCCCAAACTAAGCAAAGCCTGTACTATGGGTACCAGGCAACGGATAAACATAATTATATATTGTAGATAAATACATACAACAACCATGACTCGGGCACAAACACTCGTATTCATCATACAACTGTCTGCCCCTACCGGGATTCGAACCCAGGACCTCTAGCTTCATAGTCAGGGTCACTAACCACTAGGCTATCCGGTCGTCTATATGCGGATATTTTCAGGGTACCTATGTAATTAATACTTCCACGCTGGTCTGGGAGCAAAGAAATAACATAGAATGTACCAGTTGCTTCTCTGCCCGCGCACATGGTAAAATCCCATTGGCAGCAAAGGCGTACGTAATACTTACAATGGTTTTCCGGAATTACCTTACTAATCACCTTATTCAGAATTGTTTACCTTTCGATCCTTATACAAGGAATAATGTATACAAACAACAATATGATAATAAACAAGAACAGTATAATGTAAACAGAAATAATGTGTCCCAAACATTTCCATTCCAATTCGTCACTTTTAATCCGCACTCCCGTACACACAGGACGCTCGACGGGTTAATATAGTACCCACTAGCTTCTGCCCGCGACTTCGTCTGCGTAGAATTATACATAAAAACCTTCCTCTTGAATCACTCTATCTATTAAAAAAAACCGCATCAAAATCCGTTGTGTAGTTTTGAAGATATAAGCCTACATAGGGACATAGGGACAGAGAAAGCACTTTGTTTTATACTATGTAGTGAAGTGCGGAATGTGACGAACAGAAAAAAGAATTCCATAGCAAAATCTGGGATAGATTTTTTTCTTGTATGAGAATCGATGCGGTAAACGATTCCGAGTAAGAAAAACCCAAAATATTTCTGAGGAATCTCTCCCCAGCTCTGACCTGGTGTGTATCGCTTTCCTATCAATAAGTACATACATACATAAATCACGTCTTTATCCCTTACGGGGTAGACAGAGCCTAAGGTAACAAGGCCTAAAGACCACGTTTAGCATGGTTGTGGGCGTGTGGATGGAAAGGGGAATCAAAACAGTGATGGGTTGCTAGCCACATCGCCTATACAGCATAATCCCTCAGATTTTCGCCTAATCCCTCGATGGGCTTTTACCATCTGCGCGGGAAGAGAAGGAACTGGTACATTCTGTTTTTTCCCCCAGACCATCATGGAAGAAATATCAATAAGTCCCCCAATATAAATGAGTTACGTCCAATAACTATACTTCATTTATTTTAGGATGAGAAACCACAACAACATAATATTGCGTCTGGTCAACTATTTCTTACCTAGCTATTAGTACAGTGCAATAGTCTGGGAGCCGCAAAATAAAATTGTTTTAATACCACTTTATTTTCGTGTCGTTTACAATTACTCTAGTACAAATTGCAAAGAGAGTACACTGCACGAGCCGCAATATAATGTTGTTGTGCTTTCTCATCCTAAAATAAATGAAGTATACACTGAGGGGCTGTTTCACCATACTCAGTTAGTTCCATTTATCTTAAGTGCCAGTTATATATGATTCCGTCTATAATTATTACTAAGCAGACAGAGGCGTCATCATGGATAACTGACACTTAAGATAACTAGAACTTAAGAGAGAGTGGTGAAACAAGCCCTTAAGCTAGCTAACTTGAAAAACATATATAGCACTAGCTTCTGCGCGCGACTTCGTCCGCGTAGAATCATTCTGCAATAATCATCGTTGGCGTTGAACTTGCGGCGCTGATGTGTCGTTGACGTCGAAAAGGTTAAAAAATCAGGCCCCTGGTAGAAATAAATCTTCATGATCATCTCCAGCCTATATACGTCCCAATGCTGGGCACATGCCTCTCTCTCTCTCTCTCAAAAGAGGACTCAGGTAACTAATTGCAGTAAAATAAAACACAGTTTGCCTTATCACACGCAATATAATCTAAAAATGCTGTTCCAAATTGATCCAATTATCGATTTGTGCTTATTTTATTAGAAAACATTTTTCCAAATAAGTCTCGATATAAATTTATATGTTTAAACTATCACTTACGCTAGAAACCAGAATTAACGCTAATCCTCGCATTCAGATACGTCAATTAACAATAAATTGCTAACAGCTATTTTCTATGCAAAAATAGAAAAAGGTACTGTTACTGTTAATTGACATCTCTGATTGCGACATTAAGTGGCATGACATAAGTCGAGTCGGTCCCGGACGCCGGTTGCGGATTGTTAAATAAATACATGTCATAATGGGGACTATCGTTTCTTTGCTCACCAGTTGGCGCCACTGTTGACTAAGGTCCAGAGGTACAGCTGTCAAAGGCGACTTTATAAGATCGCCGCCGAAACAAAGTTTTAAATCTTGAATCTCATTAAGTTTATTAATTATAAATAACTAATGAGCAGCTATGCCCGCTTTCAAAGCGTTCACATTCATCGCCAAATAATCCACCTAGCGATAATTTCACGAAGGAGACTTTTCAACAGGTAAATGAATGAAATTATAATTTATGTCACGATGCCCGCCAAAACCAGTGACATGTGTTATTGAAGCTCACGCGACACTAGCGCCTCTAGCGGCAAATTCACACGCGATAGCCCCCATTGTCCCCAATAGCAGCAAAGTTGTACTATGCGCCCCAGGCAACAAATAATCGTATATACATATATATTATATATTTACAATTATTACAGTTAATTTACGTGCTACAACGGAAAAAATCATGCAGATTTTTAATTGATTGCGTTAGGGTATTTTTGGTTCTTACCCAGACTTACAAATTCCGCCTCTAACACTGTTACAAAGAGTGTTTTGTGCATAGGCATCCAGTGTTGCATACAATTTTTAACCTTTTCGCCGCCACGTCAAACAGAGACGTGACGTTCTTTATTGTGATGCCTTAAGTTGAACCAAAACCCAATTGAACGAAGGTTGCTTTTTCATTGAAGTAGCGGGCGTATATTGTCGTTGGCGTCGAAAAGGTTAAAATAACAAATTCGATTGCGCATTCAAAATGAAACGAGGCGTGTTTATAAAAATACATTTTAACAAAACTATTTTAATTCATCGATAAAATCTCTTAACTATATACAAAACAAACAATATTATGTACAACAGGTGAAACAAATCAAAATAATTAAATACAATGGTATAGGTGTAACTTAACCTCGCTTAAATGTTGATCAAAATTATATGGCGACTAGATATACTTGAAATTATACAAGCCGACCACTTTCCACAAAAATCTCTTCTCTCTTTTGTCACTCGCAATCAATATTACATTGTCAAGTTGAAAGTGCATTTTACACAACATTTCAACATGCAACACATGCCTTAACCTTTTCGCCGCTACTCCGGAAAGGTTAAGGCAACCGCTAAGAAAAAAAAAAGCCAGTCACAAAAAGTACCAAGTTTCCCTATGTACGTTACGTTAAAATTGCAAAAACTCATGATTATTAAGTATTACGCTAATAAAAAAGTTTAGGAATCATGTTATAGGCGATGCTAGCAACCCATCACTATTTTGACTCCTCTTTCCACCTATACGCCCCCAATCAAGCTAAACGTGGCCTTTAGGTCTTGTTACCTCAGGCTACCCCGTAAGGGATAAAGACGTGATTTTTGTATGTATGTATTATCAATGCAATTTTAACCAATTAATTTCAATTAAGTAAAAAAAATACAAAAACAAACGAAACCTCGTGAGTTCGTGACTTAGGAAAAATAGTTATTTTTGTACGCGTTTGTTGTGACTTGCTAATTAATTTTGGAGCAGTTGGATTAAACATTACATAGATTTGACCTACAAAGGATTTGAGTGGAAAGTTGTCAGCTTATAAAATTTCAACTATAAAGTGAAACCAGAATTAATTGACATAATTACACGAACACGACGGTAACAAAACCAGTTCAAATAATACAAAGCATCTTAAAAAATATATGAATACTAGCGTTAGCTCACAACTTAATCCGCGTAAAATTAGCACTTATATACATCGCAATCCCGCGGGAACTATGAAATTTTCCGGGATAAAAAGTAGCCTATAATCTAGCCAGTGATTTTCTCAACACAACTAAAGTTTGCATCAAAATCCGTTCTGCCGTTTTGACGTGACGCGCTCACAAATATGCAGACAAACCGGCAAAAATTCTAAAAACGTTCCACGTGTCATGTTATCGATCCTAAGTATCCCCAGCCAAGCTTTATATGTATAGATGTATAGCTTTCAGCACCTTTTCGACGTCACGTCAAATACAAGACGTCACGCGTACGCCAGACTTCTTTATTGCGACGCCTTAAGTTGAACCTAAACCCAATTTGTACTCTGTTAAAGAGTAGGTACAGTGACATTAAACTTGACATTTAATTTTGAACGTGTGTATTATGTCTGAAAATTATTCCTTGTACCATTATAGTACCTCATTATTTAGTTATGTTCTGACAATATTTCCACATTTTGTGGTTTTATATTTTTATTATTATTTGACATTTTAAATTGATTATTTAAATTGTTATTATTTTCTCTTTTTATGTACCTATGACGATCTTTTTGTGAATTTACATTGACATTTCATTAAGCTTTATTTTTGTTTGTTGTTATTTTGTTTTCATTTAATTTCAGTTATTATAATTATTATTACTATTTTATTACAATTGACGATCCTTTTGTGAATTACTTATGTTTGACATTTAATTGTATTTTTAAAAGGGTGATAAATAAATAAATCAATCAATCAATTGAACTAAGGTTGACTTTGAAGGAATGGACACATAGGTCATTGGCGTCGAAAAGGTTAATTTAACACTCCTTAAAGTATCTCATCGCAGTTTTGGATTCAAAATTACGTCATCCCTTTGACGCCTTACACTTGGAAAAGCGACAAATGTAATATTGTCAACAAAAAAAAACAACGGGTTGCACTCCTGTGTATGTATGTGTATGTATAACTCTTTATTGTACACTAGCGACCCGCCCCGGCTTCGCACGGTATATTATGCATGTATTATACATACAAACCTTCCTCTTGAATCACTCTATCTATTAAAAAAACCGCATCAAAATCCGTTGTGTAGTTTTGAAGATAAAAGCATACATAGGGACATAGGGACAGAGAAAGCGACTTTATTTTATACTATGTGATAAAACACAAGAAAATGATGAATAAGGGACAACACACATGCACAAAGGCGAACTTATCCCTAAGAGGGATCTCCTAACCTTTGAACGATTGACAGGACATAAGTATTAAGCAAGAGACAACACAAACCCTGTTTATCAAAACTTATAGGGCGTGTATAGAAAGAAAGAAGAAAGAAAGAAAATACATTTATTTGACGCATAGGACAACAACAGCCCCAACTAAAAATAAACAAAACAAAAAAATAAGGAAAAATAACAATTAGCTTTACTTTTCGGATTTTTCTATGTGTTCTAATTTTCACAGACATTTAGAAATTAAATTTCTAACGGTAAAACCGTAAAAGTAAACATAAAAATGAAGAAATAAAAATTTCTTGATTCATTTGATAGTACCTATCATTTGAAAAACAGCGCCTTCTCTCGTCCCTGGTGAGCAGTAGATGTTCCACGGGAGTTTGTAATTGTGTCGTACAGACACATCATTCAAACAGATGACGCTTAGCGACAAAAAAAAATCGCATAGTAACAAAGGTCACGTGACAGTTAGTAACAGGTAGAAAAATTCGGAGACTACCCACCTGCTATGGGTGGTGTAGGGGTATAGCACGCGTCACGGAATGACGAGGATCCGGGTTCGATTCCCGGCCATAGCTTTACTTTTCGGATTTTTCTGTGTTCTAATTTTCACAGACATTTAGAAATTTAATTAGTGTGTCGCTGTCCAGCGTCAAAAAGGTTGCGGCTCAGCATGATGCTGCGACGGGAGACGCAACGTTGGTTTTCTGCAACCCTTTTGAGTATAAGTTGTTTGTTTAATTTAAAATGACGAAGATGCAATTAACGCGGGATTTTACAACTTCTTTTGTTGCTGAATGAAAGGAAAAAAATATCAAAGAGACGTAATAAAACTGACCGAAGTACACGTGTACTGGAGTAGCTCAACCCTTCTTGATCTTTGAAATTAATTAAGCATTTTTCCTGTAAAAAATATTTTTACAAATGTGTGTTTAACAAAACCAAATGTGTAAATTACGGGTTACAATGGTTTAATTCACAAGTATATTTTAACACTTGCGTTCGTGATTTTAGAATACACAAGTACAATTCACAAGCGTAAAAATTTACAAACCTTGTAGTATTTTTTGATGAACTTAATTTACACGAACTTGTTACAATTTCCTTGTAAAGTAGCTTGTGAACTTGTAGACTTGTAAGTTTCGATAAACAGGGCACTAGAGTGCCGGCAGAAGTAAAACTACACTCTTACTATAGGCTGCTATTCTGGTACAGTCAAGTGTATATGTATCTAGACAAGGATTCAAAAATAAGTACCATACGCTCTTACACCGTCGTAATAAGGTCGTGGGACATATTTTTGAGAAGTTCCTATCAATACTTATTTTTGCACTTGACCGTACATATCCATCACGACGCGATTATTATTTAACTAGCTCCCGCCCGCGACTTCGTCTGCGTAGAATTATACATAAAAACCTTCCTCTTGAATCACTCTATCTATTAAAAAAACCTCATCAAAATCCGTTGTGTAGCTTTGAAGATATAAGCATATATAGGGACATAGGGACAGAGAAAGCGACTTTATTTTATACAAGCGACCAGCCCCGGCTTCGCACGGTAGGTATATTATGCATGTATTACATATAAACCTTCCTCTTGAATCACTCTATCTATTAAAAAAAACCGCATCAAAATCCGTAGTGTGGTTTTGAAGATATAAGCATACATAGGGACATAGGGACAGAGAAAGCGACTTTATTTTATACTATGTAGTGATAGTGATAGTGACTATGTAGTGATGAAAACGTGGACGGCGTTCCAAATTTAAACACTCGGAACACAAAACCTCCTACACTATACCGACAGACCTCTAACAATGAGCTGACGTCCTGGTACTAGCAAAGGTTCATAAATAAGACGGCTCGCACACAAATACATATTTTAATTAATTCCAGCGCCATTTCCAAGCTATTGTTTGTGTTCTAGTCTATAACAGGGGTTCCCAAAGTGTGCGCCGCGGCGCCCTGCTGCGCCGCAGAAAGTAAAGAGGGGCGCCGTGAGTTCTATCATTATACGAAACCACAAATATTCGCGGGTACCTATTTGAGCGCTCGCATCGGTAAATAATAGCAACAATACAACTTAGCTAAGGCAGGGCGCCGTTACAAAATACTAAGCCTGCGCCGCAGGTTGAAAAAGATTGGGAATCCCTGGTCTATAAGTTAGACGCTTTTATTACGTGGCTTATGCCGGTAAAACATTCGTGTCATGCGGCCTGCATGTCGCCAAGTACGCATAAGGTCG
This sequence comes from Pandemis cinnamomeana, assembly GCA_932294345.1. NCBI lineage: Eukaryota > Metazoa > Arthropoda > Insecta > Lepidoptera > Tortricidae > Pandemis > Pandemis cinnamomeana. Next base: position 33,280,837 of record OW028702.1, on the reverse strand, counting down.
TATCCCGAAATCGACGATTTTTAAGGAGAGCGATTGCAAGAATTTGTCGCGTATTTTTTCAAGCTGGAATATATTACTGCTATAAGTGGTCATATCTTTCGCAGCGGGTTAAAACTGCAAACCTTTTAATTAAATTAAATATCATAATTTTAATATTGTGGCACAAAAAGCTAAACTTACGACTTTATGCTCGTTCTCATAAAGGAGGTCCATTGCATAAAGTCTTCACTATCACTATCACTACATAGTATAAAATAAAGTCGCTTTCTCTGTCCCCGTGTCCCTATGTCCCTATGTATGCTTATATCTTCAAAACAACACAACGGATTTTATTGCGGTCTTCATAAATAGTTAAAACTTATATTCGGCATATATTCGGCTTTATATTATTAAAATCTAATGCCAGCAAAAAAAGTTATCATCATTTAAAGTTTAAGGTGTTAAGCGCCTGTTCAAATATGCATAGCAATATGTGATTTACAGTGACATTTGATCTTTTGAACAGTCGTAGCGTTATACATAAATTACGTCTTTATCCCTTACGGGGTAGAAGTTATTTACAATACTAATTTCACGCAGAAAAAGTCGCGGGCAAAAGTTTTTGGAAGTCATAGCTTGGATTATAACTGAAAAATCTTGCATAAAAAACGGGTTACGACCTTTTGCGTGGGTATCGATGTTACTGCACTATTTGCGCATGTGTACATCCAGGTTTATTGTACGCAAGTTTCACGGTCTGACGGCTCATTTAGATTAAGGCGTTAATAAAATTCACAGTCACCGGACGTGAGGAATGTTTAATTGATTTTTTCCCCCACTCAAAGGCGGGTTTTGCTCATTCGGAGAGCAAAACTCGATTTTGCATCGAGCGTGAGACAATGTTACTTTTTAATTACTTTTTTGAAATTACGAGTGCTCGGTCTAGGTATTCATAAAATTTGAAAGGTTTGAACTTCCTTTCAATCTGTAACTGTCATTAAAAGTGAGAGATAGATACAATTCGATGTTTGTTTTTCAAATTCTATGCCTAATGATAGTATGCCCAAAAAAAAACATTTAAACGTTCGGATACCTACACATTTAGCCGTAAAATTTAAAGTCATCTGTTAAGGTTTTAATTTTTTTTTTAATAATCGAATGATTATGTACCTAAATTGGAACGGAATTCCGAATAGTTTTAGGACGTACCATTAAAAAGTTGAGGGTTTTTTTTTTCTAATGCGACTTTTTTACCTCCCAGAATTTAGTTTGGAATGCGAGTAACGTAAGCGCCGCAATTAATTTCCTGCATATTTTATAGTCATTTTTAAATTTCTAAAAGACACTGAAAATTAGAACACAGAAAAATCCGAAAAGTAAAGCTATGGCTGAGAATAGAAACCGGATCCTCGTCATTCCGTGACGCGTGCTACCCCTACACCACCCATAGCAGGTGGCGCCTTTGAATTTTTTACCTACTAGCTGTCACGTGACCTTGTTACTATGCGAAATTTTGTCGCCAAGCGTCATCTGTTTGAATGATGTGTCTGTACGACAATTACAAACTCCCGTGGAACATCTACTGCTCACCAGGGACGAGAGAAGGCGCTGTTTTTTCATAATATTCGTTAATTTTTTTAAATTGTTTGTTGTGTTGTTTTTTAAAATAAATAGTAGGTATTATGCATTTTGTACAACAAAGAATTTGTTTAAATTTGCCTTGTATTTTTTCAAGACAAAATGTTCTCGCTGCTGAGGTGAAAAATTGTGTGTCACACATATTAATATCGATGCTTTAATAAAATTCTAATTTCGACACGTCATAATAGTGATGTACCAAATATGGTTATATTATAACGTTACAAAGTCCCGTTACTTGGTTACGTAACGTTAACAAATCTTGTGTAACGCAATACAATACTTACTTAAAATAAATAGTAACATACAAACTTATCTAACAATAAGAATAAAATATTGTGTATAGTTGGATAGGTACAGTCAGTATCAGATGTTGAACAGTTGAAGAGCTCAAAACACACCCTATGTAGTGTCTCACGTTTGTAGATTATTCTGAGCTCTTCAACTGTATGTCAACATCTGATGTTGACTGTACCTACTAGCATACAGGGTGTCACAGAAAGTGTTTTTTTGCAAATGCAATTAGGTATTTCAAGTTGTTAATTGTAGGGGTGCGAGTCGGGTTACCTCCACGTGTGGTCAAGAGCTGCGGTTCCTTTTTGGATCCGTCCGGGGGGAAGAGCAGTGCTTGATCCGGTGCACCCTGGGCACCGGCTAATGATTTCCTGGCAGTTTCTGAGGAATATCATTGACCGTTGGCTAAGAGCCCGGCAGGGGGGAGGGGGGTCTTTGACCATTACCGTACAACGTTGCCGACATTTTGTCACAAGTTTTTTTTATTATATTTTTGTTACTTTGACATTAGCGAAGTTGTCTTTGCTATAACGACTTGAAACGCCACAAATAATAAGAAGAAGAAGTTGTTAATTGTAAAGCCACGCCATGTTCTATGCCGGTAGCTCTTTAATTAAATTTAGAATTCTTTTTCAAGTTTTTTAATGTTCGGTGTGAAAAGTTGCACGAGCCACTCGGGAGCAGAATTATTTTCATCTTAGGCGTCAACACTTGAATCTATTGCGCTCTGCATTCAATATAGCGCCCTCGCCGGAAATGCATCATTTTGCTCCCTTGTGACACAAGTAACTATTATCTTTAAATATAACATGGCCAAAGCACTTATATCACCGCCAGAAACATTACCGATATAGGTAAATTACCTGTTGTATGTGTGAGTAATGTGAATAGACAAATTGACGTTCCAATTTAGAAAAATGACAAGTCCCATATCAGTTCTGTACACTACTTCCTTCAACCGGTTTTCTTCTTCTTTTTCTAATATGGCCCCATCGATGCGATGATTTCGCCAATGTCAAAGTAATAAATACAGTATTCAAAAATCTTGTGACAAAAATGTCGGCAACGTTGTACGGTAGAACACGTTCAAGACCCCTCCGGGCTCTTAGCCAACGGATAACGATATCCCTCAGTATCTGCCAGGAATAAACCGATGCCCAGGGTGCACCGGGCCAACCGCTCTTCCCCAGCTCTTGACCAAGTCATTTACTTAAGCTTTTCATTATCTTTATTTGACAACTTGACATTTGCAGTTGTCAATTTAGTATCCGAGATGAAAGAATAGACTTTATAGGGCTATAGAATACCTATTCTGCCAGAAATGTCACCTGGGGTCATCTCCACGCTGGAACACTGGATTAGGGAAGGTGGTAGCGATACGGACGGACCCGGCACGAGGTCCTACCCGCTCCTTATTTGGAGTCGGTTAAAAAGGACTACGGACGAAATTTATTAGGTCTGTGATGTCACTAGTTTTTTTTTAATATCACACAAATATTTTATGACTAGTTTTATAAACCTTTAGCTTGCATAGGGAAGGCATTGCCTCGACTATAATACAAATAGCTTACACTGTACATTGTGAAAGTGTCTTAAACAGTGTCCTGTGTGTTACGAAAAATCGACAAACATTTATATGAGCAGGCGAACTAAGCTATCCGCGCACGCTGTGCCATTTGTTTGCGTTCATTTACATATTCGTAACACACAGGACTGTTAATTTTGCATTTGCCCGGGATAATTAAGAATCGCGTATGATTTTTTAGAATCGTTTCTATAGTTGCACATATTACTACATTATAAGATTAAAAGTATAGACAATGGAATGTTAAAATTAGTTACTAACAATTTAAGCGATATAAAGCCACAACAATAAAACGATATAACAATATTAGAAGGAATGTTGCAATCTCAAGATACAAAGAAAATTACATTTCGGGGCTAAGGTCCGAGCGAGGCATAAATCCACCAATGGAATCGCTTTATTTACTAGGCTTCGCTCAGAGCTGCCTTCTCATTGGTGGATTCATTCACGCTCGCTTAGCTATCTCGCACAGCATTGGGCAGCTTCGCGTAAGCTTCAACTCATGTAATAAAGTATACAAACTCGGAAATATCTAGGCACGGATAGTTAGGCATAGAAAATAGGTCAGTAAAATAATTATGGAGTTTTATTCGCGCTATGCTGCTACTAGTACTATGTAAGCGAAAAAGAAGAGCGGTACAGCGCAGGACAAAAAGTCAACTGAAAGTGCACAGATATTCCCGATACGCACATAAGCCTTATATAAGAGCGTTTTCCAAAAAAATCCATTCGAACGTTACGTAGAGGAAAAAACACCATAGTACAATCTGGGATACATTTTTACTTGTATGAGAATCGATAGGGTAAACGATTCTGAGTAAGAAAAACCTAAAATAGTTAAATTCTAAAAAAAAAATGTTCATGTACACTTTTTTTTTGGAAAACGCTCGCAAACCCATTCGCAAAAAAACGGGAACCGAAACTTTTCATGTCACGAATAGCAATAAACAGGGCGTAACACAGAGGAAGTCAATTGAAGCCGCCTTATTATTTTGTCGAAACGCGTAACTCCCCAACAATCAAAATAAATGCGCCCGCTTTTCAACAAACAAGTTCAGTTCACAAACAACAAAAAACAGTCTTAAAAAACATTCTGGAATATTACGGCAGTATTAGTTTTGATTGTACACTGTAAAAAAATCCATTTCATCTGTGTGTGATCGCTAGGGTACGCGCATACAAATTGTGGTGCGACCTACACGCCATTTCTATCGGTACTATAGGACCTCAATACGAGAATAAACAAACACCGGAGCTCAGCATCACATCTGTCGCAATTTCTTTAATCAATTAATCCCGGTCCGCCTCTTTACCTCCCATCCCTCCTCTGTACGACTTCAAAGAGGACAGTGTTGGCGTCAAAGTCGCTCTCGTCGCTCGAATGGGGCCACGAGGCTTCTAAGAGCGGCTCACCATCGTTCTTGGCAGGCCAGACGCGGCTGGTGGGTTCGAATTCTTCATCAATCGCTGCCACAGTACCGGTTACCGATTTCAGGAACAACAGCTACGGATGAAATAACAAAACTTCTAGGTCAGTCGATTATAAATGATCAGTCTACCTATCCCACCCCATTCCCCGAACTTTGGTGGCCTCTGGGAGGCAGGGATCTACCCCGTAAGGGATAAAGACGTGATTTATGTATGTATGTAGTGTCATTGTTGGTCAGTGATCAGTGTCCAATGGTTCAGTGGCTGAGACACTGCTCATTAGTCATTAGTCAGTGGTTAATATTGAGTGGATATCGCTCAGTGCTCAGTAAGAAGTTAGTGATCAGTTACCAGTCGTCAGTAGTCTTATTAGTAGCCAGTGATCAGTGGTTTCTGGTCGCTTATTAATGATCAGAATCAGGAGTCAGTGGTCGGTGATATTTAACTATCAGTGTTTAGTTTGTGTCTTCCATGCAGGTCTGGGAGCAAAAGAAAAAAATAGAATGTACCAGTTGCTTCTCTTCCCGCGCAAATGGTAAAAGCTCATCGAGGGAAAGGACGAAAATAGAAAACATGTTATAGGCGATGCGGCTAGCAACCCATCACTATTTTGATTCCACTTTCCACCTATACGACCACAATTATGCTAAACGTGGCCTTTAGGTTTAGTTACTTTTTACGTTTAGTCACTATAGTCAGTTACCAATGGTTAGTGGTCTGTGACTGTGAACACTTGTTATTAATCACTTATCAGTGCTCAGTTAGTGGTCAGTGGTCAGCAGTCACTTATCAGTGGTAACTAGTCAGTTGTCTTCAGTGTTGAATCAGTATTGGTGGATATTTATTTTAGTAACTTAACCACTGTCAGTCTGTGGAGTCAGATCACTTATCAGTGATCAGTGTAGTTACCTTGTGGACGCAGTGGCCTGTTATGCCGAGCAGGCAGACCCCCAGGCCAGCGACGTTGATGTAGCTCAAACGGTCACCGCTCACCTCCACAGCTAGCACCAATATACACATCTCCTGTTACACAAAAGAAGACAGGTTAAAAGCGAAACAAAAATAACTTTTATTTTGACAATTCCGAACTAAACTTAAGTTTTTTTTAATTATGTTCGCAAACGAGCAAGAGAGCCACTTAACACCCGCAACACGCAAAGATCGCAGATGCGCTGCCGGACTAAGATGGAATAACTCATGTGCCAGTAATTTCACTGCCTGTCTCACTCTCCTCGCCGGATCAGCGAGAAAGACGGTAGTTGCACAAAGTCCTACCACCAGCAAAAGCTAGTCTAGTATGACAGAAAGATGATGATGATCACTGACCTTGAAGATGCCAGCGATCGACAGGGTTAGACTAGAAGTGTAAGTCACGACGAGAAACTCGCTGACCTCCATTAGGAACGCTATAGTGGCGCCACCTGACACCTGTGGCAAAAAATGATGTTAACCAATAAGTAACAGCGTAAGGCCGCGATGTGTCCTGTGTGTTACGATAACGTAATAAAACAATAATGTAAGGCACTAATATATCCTATGTGTTACGGATATAAGGGAAAAAAACAAATATAAAATGCGTAACAGGGCAAGGCCGCAATGTATCCTTTGTGTTACAAAAAATCTACTCGCTACTCGCAACCACGCGCTGCCTATACACGCAATCGCAGTGGTTGTTATTAATTTTGGTTCATGGACGTATTCGTAACACACAGGATATAGCGTTTAAAGCCTCGAGACCTTACACAGTTATGGTAAACCGATTAAAACTCGTTCGAAGCCTGCTAAAGTAAGCTATAACAAAACTAATATCGCAAAAAAAAAACTGAGAGGCGCGAACCCAGGCTCGAACCCCCGACCCACTGCTTGACAGGCCACTCAAAGCACTAGACTAGCTCCTAGAAACATTATTAGCATTAGCATTTTTACTTACTTTTATCAAAGTCGGAGCAAGTAGGTCCTGCGGCAGAGCTTGTATGTACTCGAAGCATCGCATGCCTGTAACAGATAACTTATTTAACCTCGTAAAGCCCAACGAAGACGTACCTACTACAGCACGACCGCTTAAATGAGCCCTCGCCCGCGCGGCACAGGGGACAAAGGATACCGAGCAAGATGCAGGTCGTTACACACAGGAATCAATTAATTTTATTTTAATGAAATACTAATATTTTATTTTAATAAAAAATATTTGTCATGCTTAAGTCATAGACACGGAACTAATCGTGTGTTCGCGATGGGAAAGTATACTACGTATGTATCTACATACATACATACATACAGTCACGCCTCTTTCCCACAGGGGTAGGCAGACTACTTTGTTCCACTTGCTACGATCCTGACCTTCTTTCGCTTCATCCACACTCATCAATCTCTTCATACATGCTCGTCGGTTTCCGGTAATGACCTGACCTTTTTCCAAAACGTCTCCTATTTTTCTGTATAGGTGAAAAATTTAAGTAAATGACACACAACATACATAAATCACGTCTTTATCCCTTACGGGGTACACAGAGCCTAAGGAAAAGAGCTAAAGACCACGTCTAGAATGATTGTGGGCGTACGGATGGAAAGGGGAATCAAAACAGTGATGGGTTGCTAGGCACATCGCCTATATAATGGAAGAGAAGCAACTGGTACATTCTATGTTTTTTCTTTGCTCCCAGACCAGCATGGAAGTAACGTGTGCGAAATAACCAGAGATCGGACAAATTTGCGTCATTGCTCGCAATAATGTGGACATGACGTGTCGTGACGTGTGACGTTTCGTCGCCTAAATAAAATTTATTATGTTTTTGAATTTTATAGCGCATTGGTTTCGACTGTAATGCTGTAATTTTTTATTGAGTAAATAAATAAATATAATATAAATAAATAAATAAATGACTCCAAAATTAATCAAATATGTCAAAATACATATATTAAGAATAAGTATATCCACGGAGGTTTTATACCTATAGAACTAGAAAACTTTTTTGTCAGAAATAATAATCATATCTAGCAGGATCGCGATTTCTTTATTACATAAAAAGATTTACGAGAACGACAACTGCCACTTTAATCAACATTTTGCTAATAATTTTATGCATGTGTAAATTTTTATCTCCTCTTCAAATTTTATTTCGAGAAATTAATTAAATGATTAATTATTTGATTAATTTTTGAGTCATGTCCACATTATTGCGAGCAATGACGCAAATTTTTCCGATCTCTGGAAACGACTCAAGCCCCATATCAGTCCTGTACACCTTACAACAAGGTCATTAAGTTTTCCTACGACTAACCTTCAAAATAAATCGTGAACGGCAAAAGTGACAGAAACATCCACGGCTGCACATGGAACACCATGTCTATGGGGTTGTCCAGCCCCAACTTGGACTTCTGCATGAGGAGTTGGGCGAAGGTCCACCGAAGACCACCAGCGAAGGACGCTATGAGGAGGAAGTTGAATCCGAGGAGATTGAACTGCGTCGCTTGGTACGTGAACATGGTGAGACCTGTCGCTATCATGAGGACTATGCCAACGAGAGACCAGGACTGTGGACAAACGAGGTTAGTTACTGTTTAATACTAGCAGACTTGGGCAAGTATTATCTATTTACGAAAAACACACACACACACACACACAAATCACGTCTTTATCCCTTACGGGGTAGACAGATGTGGCCTGTAGGTACCGGTTACCTTAGGCTCTGTCTACCCCCGAAAAACCGGGAAGATAACTAAATCATATTTCATTTGAAGTAGGTAACTAAATAAGCCGCCATTTGTTATTTTGAATTTATCTAGATCAGATTCATTTTTATCTAGATAAATTAGTTGGGATTTTAAATAAAAGATGAATGTCAGTGTGACGGTTTGACCCGACGTGACATTCTGTATACATTTATTATTATAAGCTTACTTCAATAACAAACGAGGTCGGTTATCTTCATCTAAATAATTTATCTAAATAAAAAAGTTGTCAACGCTCTATTTGTGCTGCCCTCTTTATAAAGAGTGCAGTAACTCGTTCAAACCAGTTTTCGAGAAAAAGCGGTTTGAAAATTAATTTCAGTTTTTAACTGTACCTCCTAGACTATTTTAGTAGCAGACATCAATCATATATCAAAAAAATTGTTATTGTTTATATTAATTACTTAGACTTAGAATTTGTATTAATTACTGTAAATATAAAAAAGCATTCAAGTCCTTGCCCCGGCGGCAGCGAAACGAACACTCGTGTTCGTGTTCGTTTCGCTGCCCGGGCGAGCGCCCCAGGAGGAAGGACTACAAAATAGTCCGAAACATGACGAGCATCACTCGACTTTCACACGTGAGTTATCCGTTTGTGTAGGTAATCCTTACTTCCTTACTATATATCCCTACTAATATTATAAATGTGAAAGTAACTCTGTCTGTCTGTTACCTTTTCACGCTTAAACCGTTCGACCGATTTAGTTGAAATTTGGTACCTATATAGATAGTTTGAGTCCCGAGGAAGGACATAGGATAGTTTCTGTCCCGGAAAATTGCATAGTTCCCGCGGGATAGCACAGCCCAAACCACTGGAATTTTTCAAATTTAAGGCGGAACAAAGTTCGCAGGGTCAGCTAGTTATGATTAAGTCTCACGGTAGTTTCATGTTGAAATGTACCTATTACATTTCTATCAGTTACTGTCTCTATGGACTACAACACCAAAATATATCACAATTTTACATAAAACGTGTTTACATGTTAATAACGCGAAAACATGGAACAAATTGAATATTCATCAACCGATCATCGAAGACGCGTGACGGCAACTCAACGCATTCAAGTCGTGACATGACCGTGAAAATTGCAAACTCCATTAAACTCCATTTAATTTTGTGTGACAGCCGTAAATAATTATACTTCCTGTAGGCTTGTTGACAAACTCGCTCGCAATCGCCATCGCGTTCGCTTCGACAGTTCATGTATGGGCTGCGTTGACGTACAATAAACAACTAGACTCCCAATCACGCTCAAAAACTGTCCGAAGCAAAAGTCTGAACGACGCGTCTGTTGTTCAGAGTTTTGGTTCAGTTGTGTTTCTACCGCGCTTTGATAACAATGTATATGTCTCTTTCGCACCGTAATCTTACTATTGAGAACAAAAGAGACAGGCAGGTTTCCAGCGCGTGGCGTCGTGTCATTACTTCTCGCGATCCTACGCCATTGATATTAAACATTACTGCCACGAAATAAGGTGTCAATTTGAACGAATATGTTAATGTTATCTGTCCAAGTCGATGTGTTGACACACACAACACATAGACAAAGCAACTCGGACGTTTCTTGAGGAACCTTTGTTAGCGACTGAGAGTCTAGTTGTTTATTGTAAGTCAATGATGGGCTGACAATGAATTTGCCTAGAGGCGCTAGTGTCGCGTGAGCTCCAATAACATTCACTTGTTGGTTCTGGCGGGCTTCGTGACAATAGAACATTACTGTCTAGGCCAGGAAGTAGGCAATTGCTGGCTGATTATTGGTTTGAACGGACGAGCTTGCGAGTCCGTTTAATAATACGAAGCCAGCAATGCTATTCTGGCCGAGGCAAGTATAGTGCTTTTCTCAAAAATGGAAAAGAAAACAACAACAAAAATAAATGAAAATATAATTGACATAAATTATTTTTAGCCTTTTTCTATCAATGGCATTTGAAGAGAGTATTTTTCTACCCCCAGAACATCTAAAACTATTTCAGACACAGATAAACACGTTGTCGTACAAGCTTTTTTTTTAATTTGGTGTTTTAAGTCTTGTGCCTTTATTTTTATAGTGGTGATTTGCATTTTTAAAAAGTTAATAACTAGACAACAATGGAATTTGTATGCAACATTACTGGAGAGTTTAGCGCTACAGTAATGTTTTTTTTTAAATTTTGGACTGACCGGCAACAATTAACTTCTTGTTCTGATTATGTAGCTAATATAAATTATGATTTATTTCATTTACCTGTTGAAATTGATCTCCTTCGTGAAATTATCTCAAGGATTATTTGGCGATGAGTGTGAACGCTTTGAATGCGGTTTTTTCGAACAAATCAGAACAGAACATCAGCGCAAGAGACGCAGCCGGCGCATTCTATGTTTTTTATTTGTTCCCAGACCAGCATGGAAGTTTCAATTGCAATAGTACAATCCAAATAGTTTTTTATCATTAAAGACCGATGAAAAAGCGACCTCGCCAACGAGGAAATTAGTGGACAGCGGCCATCTTTAATTCCATCAAACGTTACGAATTTTCTCGAAGTTTTTTCCGTACTGTAAAGGGTAAAAACGAGACCCTATTACTAACCTGTCTGTCAGTCTTTCACTAAGCTGTATCTCATAAACCATTATGCCCATGGTCCTACTAATTCGTCCTACGCGCAAAAAATTCTGTCATTATTTTTAATGAAATTAATATGTAGGTTAGGTTAGTTAGGTACTGTAGGACCAGTGGCGTAACTATAGGGTGGCAGGGGTGGCAAAATGCCAGGGGCCCCTAGCTCTACGGGGCCCCGAACTGGCTTGGTTTAGAGCACAGAAGGGACGTTGATGCACTTCTTTATATTGAGGAAGGAGCCCCATCTGACGAATTCGCCACGGGCCCCAGACGTTATAGTTACGATTTACGATATTGGTTGTCCCTTACCTTCCTCTCAAGGCCGAGCAGGATGGCGAAGCCGAGTATGAATATAATGGTGGTCGACTTTGTCATCGTGTAGAGTGAGATAGTGACAAGTCCTAGACCCCAGTTTGAGAAGCCGACGTCTATACCGCTCGCGAGACCTGATACAAAAAATATATGTAAACCAGTGTAAGCGGAGCCCTGTTCCAAAGCAAAATGTACGCAGTGTGGGGTCACATTATATTGGTCACCAGCTGGTACCAGTCACCAGGTAACGGATGGTCCTCACCACCACCGACAGCCCCCACGTCACTATCAGATGGTACGCCTCTATGACCCACCTGTGGGACCCACGGAGCGCAGACACGTGACGAACGGCAGCACAAGCTGGCTGGTACCAGTCACCAGGTAACGGATGGTCCTCACCACCACCGACAGCGCCCACTTCACTATCAGGTGGTACACTTCAATGACCCACCTGTGGGACCCACGGAGCGCAGACACGTGACGAACGGCAGCACAAGCTGGCTGGTACCAGTCACCAGGTAACGGATGGTCCTCACCACCACCGACAGCGCCCACTTCACTATCAGGTGGTACACTTCAATGACCCACCTGTGGGACCCACGGAGCGCAGACACGTGACGAACGGCATCACAAGCTGGCTGGTACCAGTCACCAGGTAACGGATGGTCCTCACCAACCGACAGGGCCCACTGCACTATCAGATGGTACACTTCAATGACCCACCTGTGGGACCCACGGAGCGCAGACACGTGACGAACGGCAGCACCAGCTGGCTGGTACCAGTCACCAGGTAACGGATGGTCCTCACCACCACCGACAGCGCCCACTTCACTATCAGGTGGTACACTTCAATGACCCACCTGTGGGACCCACGGAGCGCAGACACGTGATGAACGGCAGCACAAGCTGGCTGGTACCAGTCACCAGGTAACGGATGGTCCTCACCAACCGACAGCGCCCACTTCACTATCAGGTGGTACACTTCAATGACCCACCTGTGGGGCCCACGGAGCGCAGACACGTGACGAACGGCAGCACAAGCTGGCTGGTACCAGTCACCAGGTAACGGATGGTCCTCACCACCACCGACAGCGCCCACTTCACTATCAGGTGGTACATTACCACCGTCAGTGGGTAGCGGAAGTCCTGAGAAAAAAAATTACAGTCACAAACTTTTACCAGGGATCTACCATACGGCTTTTTGGGCTTCAGCCTAGGGCCCCGTGGATTCAAGGGGCCCCCAGCTAAGTCAAGTCAAAGTCAAAAATTGTTTTCTTATACTTTGAGTAATTAGGTGGGCCCCTAAGTAGTATTAGCCCAGGGCCCCCTAACCTCACGGTCCGGCCCTGACTTTTACACTACAACGTCATGACTTCCATGCTGGTCTGGGAGCAAGGAAAAAACATAGAAAGTACTAGTTGCTTCTCTTCCCGTGCAGATGGTAAGCCATCGAGGGAAAGGGCGAAAATCTTCGGAATCATGTTAGGCGATGCTACCAAGCCATCACATGCTAAACGTGGCATTTAGTTCTAACCATAGGCTCTGTCTACCCTACTAATCCCTAATCTTACTAAATCTCACTTGGGGGAGAGGGGGGTCTTGGCAAATATCACGTAATTTTTTTTAGCAGAAAATGGTGTAAAACTGCGTGAAAATTAAGTTAAATTAAAGTTGAATTAATAATTTAAGATTATATATTATATAATACTAGTCCTTGCTAATCCTTACTATCCTTACTTATATAAACTGCTGGGCCGATTTTGTTGAAATTTGGTATACAGATAGTTTGAGTCCCGGGAAAGGACATAGGATAGTTTTTATCCCGAAAAATTGCATAGTTCCCGCGGGATAGCACAGCCCAAACCACTGGAATTTTTCAAATTTAAGGCGGAACAAAGTTCGCCGGGTCAGCTAGTCTTAAATAAAAGTAATTAAACCACAAAGTACAAGTTTTGAAAAATCTCACGTGAGATTGGGTTAGGGGGGACTGGTCGAGAAAAATCAGAAGACATCTCACCAAAGGAAGGGGATCAAAAAATCCTTAAGATAACCTCACGTAGTTAACGGACGCCCCCTTAGGCTCGGTCTACCCCTTATGGGATAACGACGTGATTCGTGTGTGTTGAATGTACGTATAGATTTGTATAGGTAGCAGAGACAAAACAGTAAAGATTAGATTGAGTGGAAAATCTCGAGCGGCCCACACAGTTTCAGAGTTGACACCTGGCAGGTGCTATTACGCACGCTTCACTTGCTAAAGGAATAACATCGGTTTTCGTCTGACCTTCTGCGTCATAGCCTCATAGCATTTAACTACAGGAGTTGCCTTTATGGGAATGGAGGGAATGGGCGCAGGAATCATATAGGCGATGCGGCTAGCTACCCATCACTATTTTGATTCCCCTTTCCACCTATATCTATACGCCCACAATCATGCTAAGCGTGGCCTTTGGGTCTTGTCACCTAAGGCTCTGTCTACCCCGTAAGGGAGAAAGACGTGATTTATGTATGTATGTATGTAGTTGCCTTTAGGGTAAATCCGAACTAGTATTATAAACAGTGGCGTAACTATAGGGTGGCTCCTGCAAAATGCCACGGGCCCCTAGCTCTACGGGGCCCCGAACTAGCTTGGTCAGTTATAGTTATAGTTATAGTTACAATCTTGCAAAGAATAAGCACTTCCATACTGGTCTGGGTGCAATGAAATAACATAGTACCAGTTGCTACTCCGCCCGCGCAGATGGTAAAAGCCCATCGAGGCTAAAATCTTAGGAATCATATTAAAGGCGATGCGGCTAGCAACCCATCACTGTTATGATTCCCTTTTCCAACTATTATGCTCACGATTATGCTAACCGTGGCCTTTAGGTCTTGTTACCATAGGCTCTGTCTACCCCGTAAGGGATATAGACGTGATATGTGTATGTATGTAAGAATAAGTAATTTTCAATCATGCTAAAGGTGGCCTTTATAGGTCTTGTTACCTTAGGCTCTGTCTACCCTGTAAGGGATAAAGACGTGATGTATGTAGTCGCGGGCAGAAGCTAGTGTATAATAACATAGCAAAACAAACTGAACCTTTGCTAATTTTAGTAGAGAACTATCTTGGACAGGATGGCTATAAAGATAGTGCTATCTTGCAAGCAAATACTATGACTTACTGATACTATGTTTAATACACAAGTGTTATAAACATCACTTCATCACTATCACTACATAGTATAAAATAAAGTCGCTTTCTCTGTCCCCGTGTCCCTATGTATGCTTATATCTTCAAAACCACACAACGGATTTTGATGCGGTTTTTTTTAATAGATAGAGTGATTCAAGAGGAAGGTTTATAATGTATAATACATGCATAATATACCGTGCGAAGCCGGGGCGGGTCGCTAGTATAATATAAGACAGTGTCTTAAGTCAAATATTTCTAAATGAGTTTTAATTGAAAAAAAAATTGACGCAAACTTTTTGTAAATTTAAACTTAGCCGTGCGAGTCGGGTTGCGTCGCTTAAGCAGCAGAGAGCAGTGCTTGGTCCTGTGCACCCTGGGCATCGGTTACTGATTTCCTGGCAGACTGAGGACTCGTTATCCGTTGGCTAAGAGCCCGGAGGGGTATTTTGACCGTGTTACCGTACAACGTTGCCGTCATTTTTGTCACAAGATTTTTGAATACTGTATTTATTACTTTGACATTGGCGAAATCATCGCATCGATGTTTTCATATTAAAAAAGAAGGAAAAGTAAGCTTCGCCATTGCCGGTTTAGCCGGTTTGACTTTAAAAAGAAGTTATAATGACGAAATCATTAGTTTTCATTTGCATTCACTGCTTCCAATCGATGTCTTCATCGATCGCCTGCCATGCCAACCATTCACCGCATATGGACGATTTTATAGCAATTTTAAAAAGATAAAAGTATGCAGCCGGAAAATTATCAAAGTCACGGTTAACGGTACTTTTAAAATAAACTTTCCCATCAACTTTTCGCTACATTTAAGCCTCCTATTCATGGTAAACATCTGTTTAGCAACAAAGTTGAATCAACGTGTTGCGGAGCTGCTGTCAACATGTTGCTGGCAACACTGTGTGGTGCGGAGGTGATAGCGTCATGTTGACAAGCTTTCGCCCGACAAGCGTAAACATTAATAATAATAATAATATCTTGGGACAATTGACACCAATTGACCTAGCCCCAAACTAAGCAAAGCTTGTAATATGGGCACTAGACAACGGATAAACATACTTATATAGATAAATACATACTTAAATACATACAAATATCTGCCCCGACTCGGGATCGAACCCGGGATCTCAAGCTTCATAGTCAGGTTCTCTAACCACTGGGCCATCCGGTCGTCAAAATCATTGATTCAACTTTGTTGCTAAACAGATGTTTACCATGAATACGAGGCTTAATTTTGATTCCCCTTTCCACCCGCCCACAATCACCCTAAACGTGGTCTTGTTAACTTAGGCTCTGTCTACCCCGTAAGGGATGAAGACGTGATTTATGTACGTAATGTATTTATGTCGCTCATCCAACAGAACAATGAGACCACTGCAGAAAACCTGATATTGGTATTTGAAATTTAGGCTATAATAAATCTACTTTGTTGACCGTACTTGCATCATCACGACATAGTATAAAATAAAGTCGCTTTCTCTGTCCCCACATCCCTATGTCCCTATGTATGCTTATATCTTCAAAACTACTCAACGGATTTTGATGAGGTTTTTTTTAATAGATAGTGATTCAAGAGGAAGGTTTTATGTAAAATACTACGCAGACGAAGTCGCGGGCAGAAGCTAGTTGTAAATAAAATTACCTTGTAACTCTAAGAAGCTGGGTACTCATTTACAAGTTGTAGCCGTAACTATTCCAATGCAAGATAACCAAGCCTGTGTGAAACATATTATATATTATGTTTTTCATGCAACTACTGCCACATAAAACACATATAAATCCCACGAACTTAATTATCCCTAACACCACACAAACACTGGCGCGTTTCGATCCCTCTACGGGACATAATATAAAGGTTAACTGGAGAGATCCCTTTGTGAGTGGTCCTGTATTTTATGTACAATAAAGAGTTATACATACATACGTATATTTAACGGCAACGGTTAATACAGTATAGTAAATATTTTTTGTGTATTGAAATGGACCTCCGCAGTTTTTTTTTTTTTTTTTTTTTTATGTGAATAGGAAAGCAAACGAGCAAGTGGGTCACCTGTGATCACCACTGCCCATAGACACCCGCAACCCCGGAGGGATTGCAGATGCGTTGCCTTTTTAACGCCTGATTCAATAAAGTAACTGTTTCACATTATAGTAATCAATAGTGAATTGTGTATCAAGGGAGGTAAATAAAAGAATTACGACCAAGGCTTTCGTAGAAGCCCGAAGTGCTTTCTGAGTCGAGGTTCGAAATTTCCGTACCACCCATGACACATACAAGTTTTCCATCACATTTGCGAGTAAATAAATATAATAAGGTACTTAATAGCCCATAAATAAGTCAAGACAACAATTTAACTAAGTTCAGCTCTTTTTTTAGCGTGTGACGCGCTTTTATCCACAGATAACACAAATGCTGCGTTCAGCAACGTCAATAGCCAAGACGTTAACAGCCATCGCGTTTTATAAAAAAAAAACAATGTTTTATACAAAAAAGTATTGAAATTTTTATCATAAATGTCAGTATTGTATTTATGTAATGAGATTTCAATTAAAATCCTGTTTAGATAACTTTATTAGATAGTTTTAATTTTGAGCTGATATGTAAGGCTGTGCTAAGAATTAAAAAAAAATTACTTAACCAACCATGGCTATCATGGAAAGAAAAAGGCCTGCGGGTTTCATTTGGGGCATTGCAATGCAATCAAGTTTGTCTGCAAGGTTACGGAAAACAATAACCATCGCCTATGGACAGACATAGCATAACATAGGGGCAACATGTTGGTGACACTTTAAGAAAAGAGTACTCATGAACAATCAGATCAGATAAATAATTCCCGATATTATGAGACTGCTGACCTCCTTACATACACAAAGAACCCTAGGGGTCCACGGACCACAGATTAAAGAACACCAAGCTTTAAAAATCTGATTAGAATTTTAAAAAAATTAAGACTTAACAGTCAACCTTTTATAATTTTATTCCAATTAGTTACCTGTATTCGGCTGAAGGGCTATGCACCCAGTGCCAGAAATAAATTATAAAAAAAAAAAATATTCCAATTACAAATCGAATTCGTCAACAAACAACATACATTATAATTATCTCTTTATTACTATTGTTTTTAGCCCTATCAACACTTGCAAGAACGTGTGGGTGTCAACAATGAATAAAAAAGAAGATATCCCACGTATTCTATCGCCAGGTGGATTACCTGCGGATTATCGCACGTAGCATACTCAAAGGAAGCAACACACGAAAATAAAAGCCGCGGCAATGAAATAAATAAGATTAAAAGCGGATAAAAACACGCGCATAGATAAAAATGTTACCCTACCTTCAAGAGCCATCTCTGGTAGAACGTGAGCCCGATAGACAGAGAGAAGTATATCAGGATAAAGCCTAGTGACATGAGACTCTTCTGGCACCAAGCATCGAGGCTTGACCTTTTAGGTTTGGCTGTAATCACGTCTTCTTCTGTGTCAGGCTTCGTCACCAGCTGTTCGTACTTTACGCCCGACATAGCCATCGCGGGAAGGTCCGTGTATTTTTTACTCACTCAATCGCATAGCAGCTAGCGTATGCAGTTGTTTATTATTATTTTATTAGTGTGTATTCATTATAAATTGCGTTCAGCTCGCCGTGGAAGCGAACGTCACGTCTGACGGGACGATACGATTTTGATAAACATGGAACTAAGCAGTGTTGCCATTCTTATTCAATACAGAAATGTGAAAACTGCGTTTAAGACATAAATTAGCCAAGAAAAGGGCCAGAAGTGATAACAAGTGAAATTTCGTTTTCCTAAAATAACCACTGCGTGGAACGAGATGATGCAAAATTCTTCAGTTATCATTTGGGTAAATTGAGGTAATAAGGCAAAGTTAGGATTTGTCGATTATTCTCACACTATTTCGATACGATTACTGTCTCCTGCTTATTGCTGCTTAAGTATGTAGGTTAGGTGCAAGTATTTTTCCATTTTCAAATGTTTGTTTTGAAAGCCTTCGCGCGGCATAATATATAGAGGCAGTCGATGAAACAGAATGATTATTTACTAAATATTTAATAATTAACACATAAAATTATGGGATTCCATTATTCGCGTTAAGCACCCTAAACTAAACGCCTTGATAACAACTGGTATGGAAAAAAAATATGAAAAAAAGAGATTGTTTTGAATGTTTATTTTTTTAAAGTGCGTAATACTACATAGTTAAAGCCACATCAGCTACAAAGTTTATATTTTGGCAACACTGAAATAAGGTCTCCAGTGCTGCCATCTTGCTGCCACATGTAACCATCGACACTATTTGATAATGTCCAACTGTCCAAACTAAACTAAAAGTAAAATATTTGTATACATTTTAAACATTTGTGACATTCGATTCATAGCTGTTCTGAATTAAATTTTTAACCACTCTTTTAAATATAGTATAGAAAATAAGTGTTACATAGAATTCGTGCACTAAGCTTGTTATCAATTAAATATTTCTTATTCAATTGTGCGCTGTTTCTATCAATGCCTCAATACGGACTGTCATGGCCGTTATGTTTTCATTAAATTTCGTCATGTCAAATTCATCATCTTAATATTAACTGTGTCTTTCCAATGTTATGATGATTTGAGCCTGAATCTGTAGAAAACGTAAATAATAAATAAACAATGTTACGTGGTTTGTAGCAACCGACCACCCAACGCATATTGAAATCGTACATCGAGCATCAAGACAACTGTGAGTAGGTACTTAATCTTTTGTAGTTCCTTAATCCAGTGATACTACGTCGTAAACAAAGTCTATTGTGATGGGCATTGCATAATTAACTACAGTCTTTCTGACCTACATAATTCTTAAATCCAATTGGAAAAACGGTTATTTTTCTGATAGTACGTCGTCTTACTCGGTATTCTAGAAATTTAGTCTTACCCACTTATAATATTGTACTTACCCAGTTAGTTATTCCAATTTTTATTTAGAATCTTTGCCTTTGTGATCTACAATTCAACTGCCGCAATAACGGGAACAATTCTATACATAAACCAAGAATTATCAATTAAATCCTATACTCCCTCCAGAACAAAGACACAAAGAAAAATGGTTTTATGGAGTGCAATTTTTAAAAAGTCAAGTATACAAACCAAACCCAGTCCAAAAAAAATACATACATACATATTTAAATCACGTCTTTATCCCTTACGGGGTAGACAGAGCCTAAGGTGACAAGACCTAAAGACCATGTTTAACATGATTGTGGGTGTATGGATGGAAAGGGGAATCAAAACAGTGATGGGTTGCTAGCCACATTGCCTATATAACATGATTCCTAAGATTTTCATCCAATGAATAAAATATTGAATATTAAAATAGTTTCTCTCAATTTATCTACCGAGAAATCTAAGTTGTTTGCTGCTCCGCCATTTTTCAACACTGTCAACCTGTATGCTAGATAAAACAAGAAAAAAGCATTTAGTGTTAAAAAGAAATTAATAGTAAAATAATAAAATTGCACAGTACACTATTAGTGCATTACACCAGAACCCTCCTATGAGGTAAAGGCCTCTTCCAGAGACGTCCATGAGGTTCTATCTTGGGCCCCCCAAACCCAGTCTTTCCCGGCTGCCTCTACTATTTCGTCAGCCCAGCGAGCCAGTGGGCGACCTCTCTTCCTTTTCCCCGCTGGACCCTTCCAGGCTGTTGTTTGAGATGTCCATCTCCCGTCGTGTAGTCTGGCAATATGGCCAGCCCATTTCCACTTTAGTTTCTTGGCCTGCCCAAGTGCATCCATAATCTTAGTTCTACTTCTTATTAAATAAGTCATTTTATTACAGGATATCAAAATGACGGAGTCCAGTTCATTCTCATCCCTCCTGGCGTTAGTGGACAGTCATCTCTCCAAAACAAGCATACAAGACCAGTCCGAGGGCACCAGCCACAGCCTGAGCGACCACATTCAAATACCGAAGCTAAACAATCATAATGGAGCTCAATCCGATACAAAGCTATCGTTCTCCCCTGGCCAACGGATTGGCATACCTACCTTCAGCTTCAGCACTAGCCCTATCAACATCAATAATGTGCTAGCGGGACAAGTTTCGAACATGCTCAAAGCCAAAGAGCTGAAGCGGCAACGGGACGAAGATGAGCAACGGTTAATAGAAGAAACCAGAAAGCTTAAAATTGAGGAGGACAACGGAGTCATAGACCTCATGAAAGCGTTACAGACCCCGTTCAAGCCTGACCCAGTCAAAAAGGACCTGAGCAATGCAAGTTCCGTTGAGTCGTTATTCGATCCCAACTTTATAGATTGCAATGAAGATATTGCACCGATGAAGACTCCGGAACCTCTATTGCCGTGCACAACAGATATGTCGTACATACTCCGTCAGAAAATTAAAAGGGGTAAATGTTCTAACTTCGGCAAAGTGCTGATATCCCGGCTGAAGCCGGTCGCTACCCCGTATTTAAGGGAGAAAGTGGAGAGCAATATTGTTAGATTCAAGTTTGATACACCGTCGCCCTGTGATTTGATTAAAGAGAAGCTAAGGAAGCCGTCGACATATAACACTTACAATTTCAATATATTTGAGATGATATAGGACAGTTAACGGACTGATGCTTTGTCAGTCATGGACTAAAATTGTGTATTGAAAGACTAATTTGGTGTTAATGGTGAATTCCTTGTACATATTAGAATGCTAGTGTCAGAAGTATCTGCTCATTGGAATCCTTTTAATTAAGATTTTTGTGTAGTTAAATTGACTTTCCTGTATTAATAAGGAATAGATAGTGTCCGTACTTTAAAATGTTATCAAGTTTTTAACAGACTGTTGAAGTTTGCAGAGTTACCCCCTTATTCATAAAGGCTCTGTAGGCTTCTGCTAACTACTTCTTTTTTTAATATGACCCCATCGATCGATGCGATGATTTCGCCAATGTCAAAGTAATATACAGTATTCAAAAATCTTGTGACAAAAATGTCGGCAACGTTTACGGTAGAACACGGTCAAAAACCCCTCCCCCTGTCGGGCTCTGAGACGACGGATAAAGATATCCCTCAGTCTGCCAGGAAATCATTAACCGATGCCCAGGGTGCGCCGGACCAAGTACTGCTCTGACCCTCGGACGGATCCAAAAACGAACCTTAGCTCTTGACCACATGCGGAGGTAACCCGACTAGCACCCCTTTTGCTAACTTAGCAATCGTTTGTCGTTATTTGTCACTGACATTTACCTTTCACAGATAAGGACAAACGATTGCTAAGTTAACAGAAGCCTAGTGTTTATGAATAAAATTGTAAATTAAATTTTACAATATTTACTGCACTATAAGATTATTTAAGAGTTTTTCAAACTGTGGGTCGCAACCCCCAGAGGGTTCTCAAAGCTTCTATAAGGGGGTCGCGAGAGGTCGCGAAAACTACCTCATTAAAAAAAACAACGTTGCTAACTATGTAAATGCATAAATTTGTCGTATTGACTGAATATTTGTATCATTAATAAAATACCTACAAGAAAAAAAGAAGGGGAGGGGGGTCGCGAAATATTTTTTTTCGTACTAGGGGGTCGTATTATGAAAAAGTTTGAAAAACACTGATTTAAGACACTAAAATTGTAGATAGTGATATGGACAAAAGAAATATTTTCTTGCAAATGTACTGAAATGCGTAATGTTTAGTTTGTATACGCTTTCCTATAATCTAATGGGAAAGCTTTAAGATGTGTAAATAAAAGTTGATGTTCGAATCTGCCTCCGTTGGACTTGACTCAAAATGGCGTATTGAAATTTTTATTTATTTGAATGTACATGAACAATAAATTTAATATTAATCAATAAGATAGTTTATTTGCCCTTTTTATGTTTAATAAATTAATATATATTATGTGTATGCATTTTATTATTATTGACTAGCTTCTGCCCGCGACTTCGTCTGCGTAGAATTATACATAAAAACTAATATTATAAATGCGAAAGCTTGTGACGATGTGAGTGTGTATGTTTGTTCCTTCTTCACGCTGCAACGACTGCACGGATTTGGATCAAGTTTGGAACGGAGATAGCTGGTACCCTAGATTAAAACATTGGCTAGTTTCATCCCGGAATATTGCATAGTTCCCGCGGGATAGCGACAAACATGTCAGGTAGCTGCTGTCTCAAAATAATTGCAGAATATACTATATATTTCTTCTATGCTGGTCTGGGGGTAAAGAAAAAAACATAGAATATACCAATTGCTCTTCTTCCCGCGCAGATGGTAAAAGCCCATCGTGGGAATCATGTTATATGTATGTATGTAGAATATACAATCAACATCCTTAAGTCTAATTCTAGGGGGAAGAAGTCTAGTTATAGTTATTAAATAAAACAAAACGTTATATTTCAAATTATTTGCTTCTTTTTATTGCTTATAATTGGCTTATATTGCTATAATTACAGGAAAAACTTATTTTTAATTAATACGTTTTTAATTGAGCTATTATATTCAAGGCAAGATTGACGCTTAGCGACGTGACAGGAACAATATTATTTCAAAGCTTGTTCCCCGAACATAACCAAGTTACATAACCGGCACTAAAACCAATGTAGGATGATTAATTTGGATTAATTTAAGTTTAGGTGCGGGGTGGCCTCTAAGCCGCGAACACGTTTGTTTTAATTTACAAATAGTCTTTATTTTACCTTAGAACGTCCTGGTTATATAAAATAGTTATGTTCATTGAACAAGCGCATTTCACGGTATAATACAAAGTTTTTGACAAAATATAACTAGACTTTAGTGTTGCGAGGTCCGGTTGACATTTGTCACGTTCAATAATCGCTGAGATATCGCCGGACATATCGGTAGTACCTTGTAACAATTCAATCCCGGGTAGAAAATGTCAACTGTTCCACTCGACACTAATAACCAGAGATCGGACAAATTTGCGTCATTGCTCGCAATAATGTGGACATGACTCCAAAATTAATCAAATATGTCAAAATACATATTATTAAGAATAAGTATATACACGGAGGTTTTATACCTATAGAACTAGAAAACTTTTTTGTCAGAAATAATAATCATATCTAGGATCGTGATTTATTTATTATATAAAAATATTTACGAGAACGACAATTGCCACTTTAATTAATTTTATGCATGTGTAAATTTTTATCTCCGGGAGTTCAAATTTTATTTCGAGAAATTAATTAAATGATTAATTATTTGATTAATTTTCGAGTCATGTCCACTTTATTGCGAACGATGACGCAAATCTGTCCGATCTCTGCTAATAACACTAGCGTTACATACAGAAAACCCTGCGGTCGTGGCCCACCAGTCTAGTTCACCTGGGTGGACCACGGGCTCTACTTTGCCGATGGTCCCTCAGTACACCCACGGGCACTTTCTCGCCCATGGCCCACCTACAGTTTATCCACCTGGTTATCGACGGAGCTCCGCCCAAAGGCGGAGCCCTTTCTCTGAGTATTTTGCCCTTCGGACAAATGAAGATACCTAACTAACCTAACCTACCTATTTTAGTATTAAAATAATCAGTCACATGGAATTCATATTAGGTGGGCCATAGTCATTGCTCGTGGTTCAAACTAGGTGTACTGGCATACATACATACCGTCACGCCTCTTTCCCACAGGGGTAGGCAGAAACTACTTTGTTCCACTCGCTACGATCCTATACTTCTTTCGCTTCATCCACATTCATCAATCTCTTCATACATGCTCGTCGGTTTCGGGTTCTGACCTGACCTTTTTCCAAAACGTCTCCTATTTGGTCTCGGAACGTCCATCTAGGGCTTACCCTCCCAACGCAACCATTCACACTCCCCATATAGATCTGTTTAGTTAGTCTACTTTCATCCATCCGCTCTACATGCCCAAACCAACTAAGCATACTTTTTTCTATCCTAGTCACTATACCCTCTTTCATCTTTCACACCAGCCGGTGGACCATCAGCAGAAAAGTGCTCGTGGTCCATGGTCCACCCAGGTGCACTAAGCCAGTTGACCACGACCGACGACCAGGAAAACCCCAGTTGAAAATAGTCTACGGAATCATAAATTTACAAATACATTTTGAATTTCGAAGGAATAATTTTCGCCATTTTTCTTTACACCACATCTACTTGACCATACATACTTCACCAATTTGACAAATGTCGGCGATGTGACAATTCGACATGCAGTGAATATGGAGCCAAACGGCGTAGATTCCGGTCTAGTTTGTATTTTAAACAGAATTGTCACTTGTCACCGACAATTGTGTTAACCTAGCATTGCGATATATAATACAAACATGCCATTTGATGCCAATCCGACTAACAATATGTCGCCAACTACCACACAGACCTACGAATAATAACTCAAGAAGCGTAACTAAGCCCGAAAAATCATTCCATGCGAAGTGAACCGCAGGGGGCGGGGCTTAAAATATGTACCGCACGGCGAATTAGTTCGGCCGGGACGCTCGAGCCGTTATCGTGACGTTATAATTGTATTTTTGCGCTAATACATTAGAAAAATATGCCATCGTGTTGTGTGAAGTGGTGTAGAAGCCATTCAGATATGAAAAATAGAGGACACACCTTTCATATGTATGTAAATAAATATTTTAGGACATCGTACTTGACGACTCAGGATGCATGCGATCCACGCACCCTTCCCTTACCGCAAGTGGGCGGACACAATCACGACGCGCGGACTAATCGCGTGCAAGTATTGTCTGTGTGAGTGACAGGTGTCACGTTTGCATTGCTGTTAGTTTGTGTGCGTAAGTGGAATGACAATCGAAGCGGCAACTATTAGGGAATTACGCTTCTGACTTATTATTATTCGTAGACACAGGCATAAAAACCGAAAAAATTACAATATTTCAACTATTACAAGTCGCAAATACTTAAAAAATAAAAACCTAAAACAAACGGTATTCCATAAACTGAAACTTCTAGTATTTTAAAATGAAATAAAAACAATAATTCAACTATGACAAGTTCGTTTTTTTTATTATACGACAATAGATAAAGCATATATTCTCACTATCATCTAGAAACTCACTCAAGATAGCTCTTGCAGTTGACGACGTAGAGTGCGCTTCGTTTGTGTTAAACACGTATCTGTACACGCGTCAGTGTGCGTGTTACGGGGCGATTTTAGAGCGACTTATTTTTTACTAGCTGTTGCCCGCGACTCCGTCCACGCAGCATTCGCTTATCGCTATCCCGCGGTAACTATGCTGTTATCTAATATACTAATATTATAAAGAGGAAAGATTTGATTGTTTGTTTGAATTGAATAGGCTCCGAAACTACTGGACCGATTTCAAAAATTATTTTGCCGTTAGAAAGCTACATTATCACTGAGTGACATTGGGTACTTTTTACCGCGGGAAAATACCTTTTCCTACGGGAAAATTAATTTATCGCGGGCGAAGCTGCGGACGGAAGGCTAGTCTAATATAAAAGCTATTCTATCCGTCCCTGGGACTGAAACTAACTGTATACCAAATTTCAACTAATTATGTATGTATGTTCAATGTAACCGCGGCAATATTAGTCAGCACACCAATTTTACTTAATTAGATGCTTAAGTTATAGTTTTTCAACTATCCCACGGGAACTGTTTAATTTTCCGGGATCGAAAGTATCTAAAATATTAACCAGTGATATGAGGTGCCACCACGCAAAGTTTCATTTAAATCGGTCCTACAGTTTTGGAGATTAGCGAACACAGACATATATACATACATACATATATACAGTCAAAAATGATAAAAGCTACTTTTTGTTTCGTTACTCTTCCCTAAACATTAGCACTCTATTTTTGATGAATGTATTTAATGTACAGACAAGAACTTTTAACACAAATATAGCTCATTCGCCGCCGTGAAACTTGCAGTGCTATTCAAAAATTATACATAGTATATAAGTAAATTGTATGTATATGAAATCTCACTAAAACCAGTTATCGTTGGAAGCACTAAATAATCTTCGATTCGACGGAAGCTCGAGGTTGTTAAAAAATTAACACGTTCAAAATACAACAGAAAACTGCTACAAAACGGATGAAACCGGTTAACACCAGTTCATGGTCGCGTCTCGTTTGACAGATCTGCCGCGTTCGGAAACCCGAACCTGACTGCTTCAGCTATAAGCCAATCCTGAACGCGGCAGAAATGTCAACCGCTCTAGAGCTGTTAAACAAAATCACTGTCCTTGTTGCTACACAATAGTTTCGATAAACTATCGACAATTTGTGTAAAGAGTAAAGACCCATAGTATCGATAATACCAATTTTTGAAACTACCAACGCATTCGGATATACCATCATTGAAAAGAACGCGCCGCAATAGTCGAGAAATAAGAGTGGTATTAAAAAAATTGTAGCTAAGGGTGTGATTACAACAAAAACTAATTGCTTCCTTTGTGTAACGACATTTTCACCTTTTAAATGTAATAGGGTGAAAAAATCTTAACTATAACCATGGTTTCTTCCACGCTGGTCTGGGAGTAAAAAAAAACGTAGAATTTACCCGTTGCTTCTCTTCCCGCGCAGGTAAAGCCCATCGAGGGAATGGGCGAGTCTTAGCTCATGAATCATGTTATAGGCGATGCTAGCAACCCATCACTATTCAGATTTCCCTTTTCAGGTTTTGTTACCTTAGGCCCTGTCTACATAAAGACGTGATATATGTACGTACATATGTGTTAACTATGTAATTTTTTTAAAACGACTCTTAACTTAATTTTATTAACATTGATAGTATCATTAGTAATCTATAATTTCCTTTACAATACTATCGACAGTTTAGGTATTATTAGATACCAATATTATCGATAACATACTATCGACGAGCCGCTTTCAAACAAAAGTTAATTCGTTCCCTTGTGTTACGACTGTATCCCCAAAGTCGTTACACACAGGAATCAATCCTTGTTGTAGTAAGCCCTTAACTACGTTTTTTTTTAAAACGACTCCGACGTCGACTGTATCGATAGATTTATCGATATTATGTAATTTTTCTTATCGATTAACTATTGTGCAGCAACACTGTTGTGGGTATACATCTGCGCTGAATGATAACGGCTCCAATGCAAAAGCAACCTTCGTACAATTGGCTAAGTGAAGTTTTTTGAAGAGTTCCAATTTTTTTTTTCTTCGACTGTAGACTTTTTTTAATTCTAAGCTGGTTCTAGGAACGAAGCCTATCCAGCCAAATGTCACAAAGTTGTTATCCGCAACTTCGTCTGCATAGAATTCGTTTATCGCTATCCCGCAGGAATTACGCATTTTTCCGGGATATTTCAGACTATATGTCCAGCCGTTCTGGCGAGAAAGAGTAACAAACAACCATCGATACTTACAAACTGTCGCGTTTATAATATTAGTAGGATTAACAATAGGAACTCAGAATGAAATAGCTGCGGTTCCTCAATTATTAAGACATCGATTGTCAAAAAAAAAAAGTAGAACCTCTTAAAAAAAAACTTAGCCAATTGGATTTAGGTCTAACTTAAGGCACCGCAGCAAAGTATTGTATTTGACGCGGGCGCAGGGGGTTTAAGGCTGGTAATGTCTACCAAGGAACTGCTGGGTCTCCGCATGCTTCCTGGTTGCTTGGTATACATCCCTCTCCTTGTCAGGGTACTTGGTCGGCAGATTGGGCGAGTGCAGATGCACCTTGGCTGCATACCTGCAAAAGAAATTGTCGTGAACACTCAAGGGTAGTGGGTTCTTCTATAATATTAGACTACAAGCCCATGGAAAAAAAAACATGCGAAATGAACCAGCGTGAATGAAGCTTAGAAGGCTGTTGCTATATCGTAAAATAACTCTGAGCGCTATACCGTCATTTCTGAGCTAAACATGGCATTTAGGTATTGTTACCAAACGCGCGATTTTTAAACCATGCGAGTCAAAAACAACCTGCAACCTTTTTGTCTAGACATTTTTATCATGTTCCTTAATTTTCTAGAATAAAATTATATTGTACTTTTATACCTGTATTAAAAGATACATACATACATACCGTCACGCCTCTTTTCCACAGGGGTAGGCAGAGACTACTTTGTTCCACTATATCCTCTTTCACACCAGCACGTTCCCTTATCACACTATTCCTTATTCTATCTTTCATTAATACACCTTCCATGCTTCTTAACGCTCTCATTTCTACTGTATTTATTCTACTTTCATGCTTCTTTTGCCATACCCTTTGTAGGTACTAAAAAATACATGTGATTTTGGATGGGGAAGGGGTGGTAGTTTTAAACCTCACCACGCATCACCAACGGGGGGGGGGTCCAAAGTGCTAAAAAACATCACATGATTAATGGACGGCCTTTAAGTGTTTCACCCATACGCCGTACCTTATCCCCGCTATGTCGATCTCGTAGTGCCCACTCAGCACATAGTCGTTGTTGATTTTCTGCGGCACCCCATTCTCGTCCAAATTCTGGACGAATCCGAGGCAGACCTGACGAAGGACGTAAAAGAATAATGTGAAAAAAAAATACTCTGTCGTCTTATGAAAAGTGGAGCAAGTGAAACTTTACTATAAGTATAGTATTTCCAATCATTTATTTTCTCGATGACAGCTCCCGTAGAATGTAACTGTGCTTTTTACGCAAAAAATAACTTTTAAATGCGAGATATAAAAAATATGACAACTGCCTAATTTTGTTCCTTGATCCCATATACAGGGTGTTTGGTAGCTAGATACAAAGCTTTAAGGGGATGATAGCCGAGGTATTTTTGAACATTTTTAGCCATAATATGTCTTAGCCGAAATTTGTTTTTTTTTTTTAAATTGAAGACTTAGAAATGTTTAGGAAAATACCCAGAATTTGATAGTCACGAGTCAAAATTGCTTCAATGAGCGTTAATTTGGAAACAAAATCTTTTATTTCAGATAGTTTAATGTGTATTGGACCAAATGAAATAATTTTTAAGTGTCTTTCTTGCCAGAAAACAAAATGGAAGCATTCGAAATTACTAAAAATGTCTTAGGTTGGAACAGAGTAATTTTTGTGTGCTATAAAAAAAATAAAAAAAAAATCCTTGAAATGTTCAAACATTTTTAAAAACATGCCTGTTTATTGTTCTTCCTTTTAAGGTATCACTCATTCACATTGGTTGCTAAATCTGAGATAAAAAGTAAAAACCAAACTCAGGGAGCACTCGCTAAAAATGCGCCAGTTTTCGGATTTTTCTGTTCTAATTTTCACCGACATTTAGAAATTTAATGGAAGATATTAAAAAATTCTTTCTTCCATGCTGGTCTGGGAGCAAAGAAAAAACATAGAATGTACCAGTTGCTTCTCTACCCGCGCAGATGGTAAAAGCCCATCGAGGGAATGGGCAATTATAATAGGAATCATGTTATAGGCGATGAGGCTAGCAACCCATCACTATTTTGATTCCACTTTCCATCTATACGCCCACAATCTTGCTGAATGTGGCCTGTAGGTACCTGTAACAGCTCTGTCTACCCCGTAAGGGATAAAGACGTGATTTGTGTATGTATGTATGTATGTATTAAAAAAAAATTGGCAGACGATACTTAGAACAAGCAAGGGAGCCATTTTTTTTTTTTTTTATTTATTTAAGAAACAAACAGTCGCATAGGTACATAAAATAGAGCCATACCTGGTTCTTGAAGGTGTAACCGTAGCTGGTGGTGGTGGTCTGGCCGCAGTGCACGTTGTCCCGGTATATGGGCTCGCCGCCCCAGGACCATGGGTCCAGCTCGTGCTCGTGATCCTTCAGCAACAGCTGGACGTAGTGGCGACGGATGCCCTCCTCCCGCTGCCTCAGCAACGCCTCGCGACCGATGAAAGGGATGTCTTTCTGCGACAGAGACGGAGACATCAGTGATTTGGTAAAGGGGAATTGAACCAGGGAGCCATCTAATATTTTAACGAGGCTTGAGTGCACCAATGGTGACTATGTCAGCCTCATGGGAAACCACAGGTACCTAACTCAAACTCTGCCTTGCCCAGAGTCCGAGGCTCTGGAGCCAAAGACGTGTCTTACAAATTTATAAAATAGTACTGCGTCATCTGACAAAGTGCAACTCAGGATCACACTAACACCTCCACTATACAAATTTATACCATCCAGATACCTTTTACGGATGTCTTTATTATGGTCACGTTCCAACAGGAAATGAATAAGGTCCTCAGTTTTATTACAGTGAGCACACGATGGTAATTGCATAACTCTCATTAAATACAAAAAACTATTTACTGGAATGTGACCAGATCGCACACGAAATGCTGGCACGAGCAGATCCCTGGATAGGCCGGCACGATCAAACCAGGGAACCTTGAAGACCTCTCTCTCTTTTAACCTCTATACCAGGGGTGGCCAACTTGATTAGACCCAAGATCTAACGAAACCTTGTGCGATCTACCAATTACGTACTTCATGAAACCTTAAATCAGCAGTTGGTGATTACGTTGCGCAGTCTGGTCCACATATTTATATTTTTTGCCTTGCCGCGATCGACTGGACTAACAGGCGCGATCGACCGGTCGATCGCGATCGACCCGTTGGCCACCCCTGCACTATACTATAAAAATCAGCGGTGTGACTTCGGTCATGTCGGTCGTCACGTAACCCCGGCCCGTGGGCGCTTTGAACGTGGGCTGCGGGGGCTGCGAGGAGTCAACCTCTTTAAAAAATCAAACGGTCACCGGCGGGGGAGGGCGGGGAATCCGGAATACGCACTCAACGGTGCCGTTGCCATCTGCCCCATCCCGGGGCGGCCAGTGGGCGTCGCGGTGACACCTAGTGCTCCCGTAACGCTCACAGTCCATGGCCAGGAGGGAACTTGTGTGTTTTAGACGGTAGGCCTCTCCCCTCCTTCCATAGGGAAGGCAGCGGCGAGATGGAGAGCCCGTCATACCCCCGTTGCTGCCCCGAGCGCGGGAACGCATAAGGCGCATTTTCCACACCGGTCTTGGTGCAAAGAAATAACATAGAATGCAGCAGTTGCTTCTCGCCTGCACAGATGGTAAAAGCTCATCGAGATAATTGGGCGAAGATCTTAGGTATCATTTAACAGGTGATGCGGCTAGCAACCCATCACTATTTTGATTCCCCTTTCCACATACACCCTTAATCATGCTAAACGTGGCCTTAAGGTTTTGCTATCTAAGGCTCTGTCTACCCCGTAACGGATAAAGACGTGATATGTAACTATGTATGTGTATGTAAAATCTTGTGCAAAGTATACGTATCGCTACTAACATAATCCTGCCGCTAAGCAGCTATGTTTGAGCTGTTTTCTGGTGAAGAGCGAAATTGGTGTTTGTTTTGTTGTATATTAGAAGGAAAGATAATGTTCAAGTGGGTTACCCTGATCTAATGATAAGTGAGTATTGAGCACTACCATTCATGGACATACATACATACATACATAAATCACGTCTTTATCTCTTACGGGGTAGACCGAGCCTAGGGTAACAAGACCTAAAGACCACGTTTAGCATTATTGTGGGTGTATGGATGGAAAGGGGGAATCAAAATAGTGATGGGTTGCTAGCCACATCGCCTATAACATGATTCCTAAGATTTTCGTCCGCCTCGATGGGTTTTTATCACATGCGCGGGAAGAGAAGCAACTGGTAAATTCTATATTTTATTGAATCAGGCGTTACTTTGCGGAGGTCCATTTTAATGAACAAAAAATTTACCTTGGTACTCACGTGCAAAATAACCAAGCCTGTGTGAAATATTTATGTTTTTCATGCAATCCCTCCCTCCACTGCTGCTAATTAAACACATATAAATCCCACAAACTTAATTATCCCCTACACCACATAAACACTAATGCGTTGACGCGTTGGTTTGCATGTGTAATAGTTGTGTTCATTAAACTTTGATAATGATCCCGTAGAGGGATCGAAACGCGCCAGTGTTTGTGTGGTGTACGGGATAATTAAGTTTGTGGGATTTATATGTGTTTTATTGGCAGCAGTGGAGGGAGGGATTGCATGAAAAACAAATATATTTTACACAGGCTTGGTTATTTTGCACGTGAGTAGCGGAGTAGCAAGGTAAATTCTGTTTTTTCTTTGTTCCCAGACCAGCATGGAAGTAATTTGCGGGTGGTAGGGCCTTGTGCAAGGTCCGGCCGGATCGCTACCACCATCTTTTTCGCTAAGCCTGCCGCTAAGTAGCAGTGCTTGCACTGTTGTGTTCCGGTGTGGAGACTGAGACAGCCGGGGAAATTACGGGCACAAGAGGCATTGCATCTTAGTCCTCTAGGTTGGCAACGCATCTGCAATCCTTCCGGTTTGCGGGTGTCTATGGGCAGTGGTGATCACTTACGATCAGGTGATCCACTTGCTCGTTTGCCTTCCTATTCATCACTATCACTACATAGTATAAAACAAAGTCGCTTTTTCTGTCCCTTTGTATGCTTATATTTTCAAAACTATACAACGGATTTTGATGCGGTTTTTTTTAATAGATAGTGTGATTCAATAGGAAGGTTTATATGTATAATACATGCATAATATACTGTGCGAAGCCGGGACGGGTCGCTAGTATAATAAAAAAAAAAAACATTCGCGCGATGGGGCGGCGGTGGTCGGTGGCTCTGTCCCTTGGCGTCGCGGCTGCGGCGCCGGGGAGCTGCGAGCCGGACGGCGAGAGGGGCTACGTCGCTCTCTTCTGCCCCGCGACAGGCGCGGGTGGAGAGAGCGAGGCCGGGCCACGTCGTTCTCGGCGGCGGGGCGGGGGCGGGCGCGCGGCGCTCCGGACCGCGGGGAGGCGCGGGGGGGGGGGGGGCGTCGGCAACTGACTCATTCTACTTTTTAGCGCATAATCATTGATGAAATTAAGGGCATTTTTAGACATTTTTTTTCACGTAAATTTGACTTATATTGAAACTGGAACAACTAAATTTAATAGTTCAAAAGAAAACATTTTAAATTTATTGATATTTTATCAGGAAAAGTTAGTAACACACTAAATACACTTTTTCCACACAAATGGCAGGGGCATGCGTGACCACTATACCACTATGCTACCTACTTTAAAGTTAATTATACAGTGAAACCTGGATAACTGGGACTTCAAGGGACCTGCGAAATAGTCTCACTTAAAGAGGTATTCCACATACCCAGTGTCTCAGATAGCCAGGTATAAATTAATATCTGTCTCATTTACAGAGGGTCCCATTAATAGAGGTGAAAATAGAGGTTACTATAGTTATAGAGGTGCGACAATGAAATAAAATAATGTGTAGTAAAAACATATACATACCTACATGAATAAATAAAACAGGTAGTTCACAAAAATAATCAAGAAGTTTTTTTTAATATAAATAGTACAAAACCGCACGTAAAGATAATTACGGCCTTAATTTCGTCATTTTTCAAAAATACGCCGATTACAACAAAACAAAACAAAACCTGAGGTCATTGAGGCACAAAATTAGCTAAATTTAGTAAATAAAACGAAAATTAAAATACCTATGTAGTGCCAGTTACAGAGGTGATAAAATTTTGTCTCAGTTACAGAGGTTATTGCCAGTGAAATTTAAAGGAAACAATTTAGAAAAATTGTTCCTTAAAATATAATCTCAGTAAAAGAGGTAAAATACACTGGATGTCTCAGTTATAGAGGTAACAATGACGATAAAATCGAAACAAGAATCCCAGATATAGAGGTTTGTTTTGTCCCACTAACAGAGGTAATTCAGTGCTAAGGTGTCGGGACCACAGCATGAGTTCCAGCTATGGAGGTTTCTCACTTATCCAGGTCCCACTTAACCAAGTTTCACTGTAGTTACTTTTTAAATGTAATGATAATTTTAAATGTAAGCTAAGTTGTGTAACTATTTCAATATTAAATTACAAAACCGAGCACTTTAACGTTTTTATAAAAATATTATTTGACGAGCACTTGTCAAAAAATCGACCTGCGCTTAAAAGTAAAATGACCCAACTGTCGGCGCAAGGCGCGGGGCGGTCGCTTACTAACGATATGCCGGGACCGTTGAAAATGTATATCCGCGGATATGAATCTTTATTTTTTTATTCTATCAATGTCAATTTACAATTTTCTATTATATTTAAATGATCTTATTATAATAATAAATATTTATTTTCAGATTTAAAAAAAAAAAAACAGATAATTTTGTATAATGTAAGCAACCCATTAAAAAAAAAAAAAATTTGTATGCTAGTATAATAAAATTGTACAAATGGCAGAATAAGGAACCTATTGTCTCTGTGCCACCCAATGACATTATTATATCTACTTATTCTTTGCAAATAAATATATTCTATTCTATTCTATAGAATATACCCGTTGCTTCTCTTCCCGCGCTATGGTTGAAACCCATCGAGGGAATAGACAAAAATCTTAAAAATCATGTTATAGGCAATGCAGCTGGGTTGCTAGCCGCGACTCTAGAGTCAGTGATTGTTAACCATTTCTTGTGAAATTATAAAATGCACACCAGAGACAATCATTAATATTCGCTTCCTTAGATGCCATTAGTTACTTTGTTTGTTTCTTACATAGAGGTTGACAGTGTTAAAAAATGGCGGAGCAGCAAACAACTTAGATTTTTCGGTAGATAAATTGAAAGAAACTATTTTAATATTCAATATTTTATTTATCGAGGGATTGGATGAAAATCTTAGGAATCATGTTATATAGGCAATGTGGCTAGCAACCTATCACTGTTTTGATTCCTCCTTTCGACCTATACAAACACAATCATGCTAAACGTGACCTTTAGGTCTTGTTACCTTGGGCACTGTCTACCCCGTAAGGGATCAAGACGTGACTTATGTATGTAATAAAAAAAAAGATAATTATAAAAAAAAAGTTTCAATTATTTCATTGTCATATAAATGTTGTTATAACTTACTATAGTATTAATCTCATTATAAACATTCTTTCAGTTACAAAGTATTGGTATGGTAACTTACTGCGATAAATGGTTGCAATATAAAAGTGCCAAATATTTGATTTTAAAAAATAACAATACTCTAAATAGAATTTTATAGTCATTTTAACTCTAACTAACCACCTGTAAAAGATCTGCGTGAAAAGTAACGGACACGAATACCGATACGGATTTATCTTTTCCCTCGGATATCCGCAAATACGGATACGAATATCCTACTTACAACCTGGGGCAACATAAAGAAACTTAATATATTTTTATTAAAAATAAAATCTATACGCACTAGAGGCATGGCGTCATGTATATCAGAAGGCAAGCTGTAAGGAATTTAACTAGCTTTTTCCTCTAATTCTGCACAATAAAGTGCCCAACTGCCTTAAAATAGGCAAGCCGGTGGGAATCGCGTTCTATGGACGCCACGCCACTGGTATCCAACCAACGCTGCAGAAGCTACCTACCTCAAAGTAACGAATATAAAGAAAAGCAAAAGAACTTAAAGCCGAATAGGTAAAAAGCTCAGTAGTTTCACCCATGGCCTCTCAGGCAGAGCGGTCGGTTCGAATCCCGGGCTAACACTTTAGTTTTTCGGAATTTATATGCGAAATTACATTTCAAATTTACCATTAGCTTTTCAGTGAAGGAAAATATCGCGAGGAAACCTACACACAAGCAAGCAATCCAATGATGTGGAGAAGTTCCCAATACGCATTAGGCCCGCGTGGGAACTATAGCCCAAGCCCTCTAGTTCTGAGAGGAGGCTGCAAATGGTGAAGTTGGAAATAGAATTAAGGCGACACGCCACAATTGGCATTGTTCATTTTTTTAAGCTGTGCTCTTAACACCTTTATTTGATAAAATGGACTATTTCAAGCAACTAATTTGAATATTATGCTTTTACGTAGCTTTGTTAATTGATAATAAATATTTTTTCGCTGTTTGATAATTCGTGAATTTAGACAGAATCCCAATCGCCTTCGTTCGGCTGGCTATAAAAAAAACAGCTTTGTCTATGGTTTTGTCGATTTGACAGTGCCACGTGACAGTTGCCATAGCAAACTTTTTTTTTCATTTTTGAGGCAAACATTCGATGCTGGCTTCTGTCTAAAAACCGGGTCGTTCGGTCAAACAAAGGTTCAAAGTACTTTTACAAAAATTTCTGCAATCATAAAGTATTTTTGAAATCGTACAAGATAAATCGGATAAATGATGGTTTTCCTCGAAATGGTTTTCGAATTGGAGCATACTAAAAAAAATTAACAATGCCAGTTTGCTAGCGCTGCCTACCCCGGCGAGCCCTCTGCACGCCACTGCAATCAGTAGCGTGCGGAAGGCAGCGGCAACTCACATGGAACTTGACCCGCCAGGTGCGGCCGCACTCCAGCGGCGTGGTGGTGGTGTCCAGGTCCTGGCCCCAGAAGGCGAAGAACTTCTCCACGCGCAGCGCCCTGGAGGCGTAGTAGCCGACGTGCGCTATGCCGTACTTGGCGCCGACCGCCATTATGCGTTGGTACACGTGCAAAGCGAACTGTCAAGTAAAACAATAGCAGTTTATGCAACTGGTACATAATGTTCCTACTTAAACTGTCTCCAACTTATTTCTATTATTGGTTGTCTGGAAGAGGTCGCTATTAAGCGATAAGAGCGCCTATTGTCTACTTTGTCCTTTGTTTCTGTATTGTTTTATACTGATTTGTGGTGTTCAATAAAGAGTATTTGTATTGTATTGTATTGGTGTAATAAGTAAAGACCACTTTAGCGTCGCAAGCGGAATGAAGATAGTGATGGGTTGCTAGCCGCATCGCCTATAACAAGATTCCTATTTTCGCTCACTCCCTCGAATGGCTTTTACCATCTGCGCGGGAAGAGAAGTAGCTGGTACATTCTATTCTTATTATTTGCTTCCAGACCAGTACGGAAGGAGTCACACGTAAATAAAACAATAATTCATCATCACCACATAGTATAAAATAAAGTCGCTTTTTCTGTCCCTATGTCCCTATGTATGCTTATATCTTCAAAATACACAACGGATTTTGATGCGGTTTTTTTTAATGGATAGAGTGATTCAAAAGAAAGGTTTTTATGTACGCAGACGAAGTCGCGGGCAGAAGCTAGTTTTGGATAAGAGCTAATACTCTTTAAACTGCTGCAGCAATTTTCACCAAATTAAGCTAAGAACCTTCGCAAGGAATGGCTTTTGTATTAAAAAAAACGGCATCGAAATTCGTCCATCCGTTTGAGAGGAACGATGCCACACACACACTAACACCTTATAACACCTCCCTTTTTGCTTTGGAGGGTTAAAAATAAACTTACCTCGTTAGGTATGTAGAGTACATAGCCAAGTTCACCCGTATGTGTCAGATTCATAGCTCTGATGCCATTGGCCAAGCCAACATCCAGTTCCTAAAAAAAAAAATGGCTCGAATGTTATACAACCCATCGCTCTTTGTTGATTTTTAACTTCTCACAAGAGAATGCTGCATAAAATAGCATATTATCCTCTTGTGCATAAAGTTATTTCTTCTTTTAGGGCTCAGGCAAGTAGGCTTTACAGCCAAATACACAATTACTCCTTCATTTAATAGACACGATTTTTTTATGAGATAGGCTTAGAAATATTTTAATTCCGAAATAAATCCGAAAGTAAAGCTATGGCCGAGAATCAAACCCGGAGCCTCGTCATTCCGTGACGCGTGCTATGCCCCTGCACCACCCACAGCAGGTGGGTAAGCCTTCGAATTTTTCTATGTGTTACTAGCTGTCACGTGACCTTGTTACTATGCAAATTCTAAACTACCATTTCCATTGTAATTAATTACCCTACGAACTGTATGGAAAAAGTTTTCTTTGATTTGTGGGTGTTCTAGTACTCTAACCTCGGTTGGTCTCAAAGAGTCTTTTAATCCTTAATAGAAATGGGACCGATAGGCATTAAAAAAAAAGTCAAAACTGATGATTTTTTCGCTGACTGTACATTTTATCAAAAATCTGTGAATGTCGATTGTCATCACTCAAAAAGTTAGTAAAGGTCTCCTAAGAGCATTATCGCGTAGCAGCAAGGGATCTAGTAGCTGCCCTTGCTGCCCCATTTCAACTTTCCACCCTGTATAGAAAGTTGTCACAACTAACCTTAAATGTGAAGAACGGAAAGTTGCTCGGCGACAGATCCGTGTCGGTCAGCTCCGACATGAGGTTCCTCGTGAACGGCCCCATGACGCATATGGCGGTGTACATCGGCGTCACGTCGGTGAGCGTCACCGAGCGGTCGCGCGTCATGTGACGCTTTATCCACGCCTTGCAGCGCGCCTGCTGTATCGTCGGCGCTATCATCATGTAACTGGGGAGGGGGAGGGGAGGATTTACAATACAATACAATACAATACAATAACTCTTTATTGAACACCACATATAACAACCAAAACAGAAAAAGGTATACAGAATATTACAAGGTAACAATAGGCGGCCTTATCGCTACAGAGCGATCTCTTCCAGGCAACCATAATGGACTGGAGAACAGAACAGATCTGAGCTAATTTACAAGCTGCTGTACTGCGCCCTGTATCACTAGTCCAGGGGTAGCGAATCTTTTTTGGTGGACGTGCCATTTTTTCACAAATAAAGTAATATTTGGCTCTGACCTGTCATCAAAGACCCCGTTGTCTTAAGTGTGTTGTTATTTTACGATCATATGGCCATTTTGCCCGTTTTCCGCCCTATTTCATAATAAAAGAATCTTAAGTTGGTGATTTAATTGACAAAAATAAACCTATTTTATTATTGGCGTGCCAACATTGGCACGCGTGCCATTGGTTCGCCATCCCTGCACTAGTCTCTGTTAAGTTCGAGTTAGTTTTGGTTGCCTGGTTGAGATCGCTCTGTAGCGATAACGCCGCCTATTGTTACCTTGTAATATTATGTATACCCTTTTTCTGTTTTGGTCGTTATATGTGGTGTTCAATAAAGAGTTATTGTATTGTATCGTATTGTTATCTTAATTGTTTGCTTTCATGAGTGCGCGAGAGTCAATTTACCTGACATGAAAGGTATATTTCATAATTTTGTTTTTTTGGAGACATTAGATATATCTCCTATTAATTTATTCGACGGTGGGGGCGTTTTACACCTCCACTGTCTTTAATTATTTCATTCGTTTTTTTTCTTTCTTACTTTGCTACATATTGGACACATAGATATTTTTTAATATGTGCTTAGTAGCACTTGATGGTCCCATCGGAAGACCAGCGCTGGCTGCAAGGCCAGCATTATGCTGAGATGGGACCATTTAGTGATGTATGTACTCATTTTTTTTTACTTTTTTTTGTTTTTGTAACCCAGTCACTATATATTACGAATACATGTTTTTCTTTCTTTCTTTCTAAAGGCTAGGTTTACCTTCCGCGGACCACCAGCGGTCCGCGGACCACCGGTTAAGAACCCCTGCCGTATACTCACTGGTTCTCTGATATTCTGGCGAGACTGCAATCGTTCTCGTACCCCCCCCTCTCGTTCTGCATGCCCGTGTGTATGATGCTGCCGACTTTGACGTCGACGTCGTTAGAGCAGAGGTACTGGAGGAGGTCGACGACCTCGCGCCCTTTCGACTGCCAAAAACGGTTAAAGGCACGAGCTGTAGGCGAGAGCTTTAATGTGGATTGAGAATAACGGTGAAACTTGTGGAGGTGAGCAAAAAAGAAATTTTCAACATGAAACTACCGTGAGACTTAATCATCATTACACATAAACGGATAACTCACGTATAAAAAGTCGAGTGACGACGACGAGTAACGAGCAAGCGGGTCACCTGATGGTAAGGAGGGATTGCAGATGCGTTGCCAACCTAGATTACTAAGATGAAATGCCTCTTGTGCCCGTAATTTCCCCGGCTGTCTTACTCTCCACACCGGAACACAACAGTGCAAGCACTGCTACTTAGCGGCAGGATTAGCGAGTTAGATGGTGGTAGCGATCCGGACGGACCTTGCACAAGGCCCTACCACCCGCACTGATTTTATGGAGCGACGACACCGCTGCGTAACGCAGTTCTCTCACCGTTTCTTCAT
This sequence comes from Pandemis cinnamomeana, assembly GCA_932294345.1. NCBI lineage: Eukaryota > Metazoa > Arthropoda > Insecta > Lepidoptera > Tortricidae > Pandemis > Pandemis cinnamomeana. The sequence continues at coordinate 33,240,101 of OW028702.1, read as the reverse complement.
ACATTTTGTTGCGTAAGGCTAAGTTCAGATGACCGCGCGGCTCGGCGCGGTTGGCTCGGCGCGCGGTTCAAGATTGTAACAAATCTATGTTGCCGCGCGGGACAAGAACTTGCGCACGGTGCACGGCGGCGCGCGCGGTCCCGCGCGGCACCGCGCGCTCATGTACACAGCAACATAGATTTGTTACAATCTTGAACCGCGCGCCGAGCCAACCGCGCCGAGCCGCGCGGTCATCTGAACTTAGCCTAAACCTACAGCCTACCTGGAGGTCTATCTTGGTGAATGAGGAGTAGTCAGCGATGCCGACGGCCTCCCTGCAGGCCCAGTACTCACGCTGAACTGTTTCAAACCAGTGCGGCTTGCCAAACGTCCTGGTGTGGGCTATTTTGAAAGGACGCGGCGATTGCGCTGCACCATCCGATTTATCTGACAAATATATTTTTTTGTATACACATACACATAAAAACACAAATACAAAGTATGCTTAGTTGGTTTGGGCATGTAGAGCGGATGGATGAAAGTAGACTAACTAAACAGATATATATGGGGAGTGTGAATGGTTACGTTGGGAGGGGAAGGCCTAGACGGACGTTCCGAGACCAAATAGGAGACGTTTTGGAAAAAGGTCAGGTCAGGAGTACCCGAAACCGACGAGCATGTATGAAGAGATTGATGACTGTGGATGAAGCGAAAGAAATATGTCAGGATCGTAGCAAGTGGAACAAAGTAGTCTCTGCCTACCCCTATTGGAAAGAGGCGTGACGGTATGTATGTATGTATGTACATACACATATTACGTCTTTATCCCTTACGGGGTAGACAGAGCCTAAGGTAAGAAAACCTTAAGGCCACGTTTATCATGATTAAAGGCGCACAGCTGGAAAGGGAAATCAAAATAGTGAGCTAGCCGCATCATAACATGATTCCTAAGACATTCGCCCATTCCCTCGATGGCCTATTACCATCTGCGCGGGAAGACTAGCAACAGGTAAATTCTATGTTTTTTCACTCCCAGACCAGCATGGAAGAACATGCATGAAAAAAAAACACAGACATGAAAAACAGCTCATCAGCTTTGTGTGTGTCTTCGCAAAAGTGAAACGGTCGCTGGCGCAGCATTACGCTGAGGTGTTCGACACCTGCAGCACTGATTTTCAGCCAGAACCGTCTGTGACCCACGAAACGATGCACAGATAACACGTACGGGACGTAAATGGCCCATCCATTAGTCACGTGAGGCTCCGAAAGGGGGGGGAGGGGTTCGGCAAAAATCACGAAATATCACAAGAGGGGCGGGGTGTAGTAAGATATCACGTGTATTTATTTATTCGTCAAACGCGCGATTTTTAAACCGAAAAGCGGCGTGTAGTGTGACCTTGACTCGCCGTTGCCAGGCAACGAATCCTTTTATACCTGTATTTAAAGAGAATATTCTAAAAGTTTTAAAATTATTTGTAGGTAAGTACTAAAAATACACGTGATTTCGGATGGGAAGGGGGGTTAGTTTTAAACCTCACCACGTATCACCGAAGGGGAGGGAGGGGGTTAAAAGTGCTAAAAAAACATCACATGATTAATGGACGGCCCCTAACTATTGACTTACAATAAACAACTAGACTCTCAGTCGCTAACAAAGGTTCCTCAAGAAACGTCCGAGTTGCTTTGTCTATGTGTTGTGTGTGTCAACACATCGACTTAGACAGATAACATTAACATATTCGTTCAAATTGACACCTTATTTCGCGGCAGTAATGTTTAATATCAATGGCGTAGGATCGTGAGAAGTAATGACACGACGCCACGCTCTGGAAACCTGCCCGTCTCTTTTGTTCTCAATAGTAAGATTACGGTGCGAAAGAGACATATACATTGTTATCAAAGCTCGGTCGAAACACAACTGAACAAAAATTCTGCACAATAGACGCGTGTTCAGACTTTTGCTTCGGACGTCTAGTTGTTTATTGTACGTCAATGCCCCTAACGTAAAAAAAAAGCTTGAACAACGGCTAGGGTACCAACCTACAGGCTCGAACCAAGTCGGACGCTCGTAGCCCATGACTTGTCCGAACACGGCACCGTTGTCCCGCAAAGTCGGATATATGGGAGACGTGCGCAGATTCCGGCCCGTCTGGAACTCGTGGAAGGGGTACGGAAGACCGTAGTGGACGCCTGGGGAAACCATCACTACATCAGACGCGTTCATCCCTTACTTACAGGCATATAAGCAGTGCTTGCAAGCATACGTAAATGTGCCCGACACGCTTCGTACCAATACGGGTTTTGTTATCAATATGCCTACCCTCTGTCAGAACCCACTGCACTGCATTGTATGACCACCGTTACAATATTCTTGTCTCTATGGTTACGTTAATAGACTACAAGCCCATGGACAAAAAGACATGTGAAATGAACCAGCGTGAATGAAGCTTAGAACGCTGTTACTATATCATAAAATAACTCTGAGCGCTATGCCGTCATTTCTGAGCGGTACAGACTTTTCTCATACATTGAGAAAAAAAAAATTGCACTAACTAAAGCGGCACTAGGTTTTCTGACATTTATTTTTAATCATCTATAAAAACGCCGTAAATTAATAATTAGTCGTAATTCCACACTTGTACCTGAGAAATTCCATAAAATGTACCGCTCAGAAATGACGGCATCGCGCTCAGAGTTATTTTATGATATAGTAACAGCCTTCTAAGCTTAATTCACGCTGGTTCATTTCACATGTTTTTTTTGTCCATGGGCTTGTAGTCTATAAGGATAAAGTGTACAAAACAAGCTATGACACCGTTGAAGACTTAAAAGCAGCCATAGAGTCAATTTTAAAGCGAATTCACCACATGAAGATACAAAATGCAATTGTGGGGTCGTTACCTAAACGTGTTGAATATTGTATTGAAAAAAACGGTGGTCACTTGGAACACCTACTAAAATAAATTAAAGTATGTGAAAACAATGCATTGTATTCATTTTAGACATCATGTTTCATAGAGCCATTTACTGCTTAAGACCTACACAATTGATATCTGAATAGAAATAATGTAAGTTTATTTTTTCAAAACAACCGGGTTCGAGACGTTGCGGCGAGCGTGACGTCAACTATCGCTTCAAGGTCAGGGCGCCGACACCAATCGAATAAAAAAATAAAGATCCGTATCCGTATCCGCGGATCTTAACACTAAATATCCGTTATCAGATCCGTATCCGCGGATATACATTCTTACTCGTAGTGTCCGACCGAAACTGATTTTTCAGCCGAAACCAAAACCGAACTTTCGGTCTTGCTCTCTGTTTCGGCCGAAACCGAAACTTATTATAACATTTAAAATTACGATTATTTATTGCAATTTACTGATTTTTTAACATTTATTAACACATATTATACTTACCAAATCACTCAATTGCAAAATACATATAACCTCAACTCACGATTAAATGAACGGTGGCGAACTGAGCCGGGGCCCCGCCGGCAAGTAAGCACGGGTTAGCTGCGAAGTACCGAACGACGCACGAAAATTCACGAACACTCGAGTTTCGGCGGGGTCGAAAGTTTCGGCTATATTTTGGCCGAAACTGAAACCGAAACCGAAATTTCGGTCGGTCACTAAATTACTACATAGTATAAAATAAAGTCGCTTTCTCTGTCCCTATGTATGCTTATATCTTCAAAACTGCACAACAGATTTTGATGCGGTATTTTTTAATAGACAGTGATTCAAGAGGAAGGTTTTCATGTATAATTCTACGCATACGAATTCGCGGGCAGAAGCTAGTTCTTATATAAACGATGGGCCCTGTAACAGAAGCTTATAATTCACTCACCAGGCACCTCTTTGATCCGGTCGCGCAGAAACCTCTTGTTGTTGTGCAGACCCAGAAAACGGTTTATATCCAACTCGTACATGTCGTATTTCGTGTAGCCGTCGACCAGGTTCTCGACGGTTGCCTCCGCGACGCCGCCAGCCGCCGATATACCAACCGTCTTCATGCCAGCCGCTACATGGTAGTTGAACATCTGGCGAACACGTTAATCACGTCTTACATGCCGGCGCTGCAGCTGATCAGGCCCAAATCCTCAAGTGCCGCAAGTACTCCACCTTACTAAAGGATTATGAGTTTGCGGCGCTTGCGGTTGAGACTTTGGCGCCTTGGTCAGCCGACATGAAAGTATTTGTAAAGGCCCTGTCGTCCCGGTTGATCGACGCTTCAGGGGACCCAAGAGCTGGCGTGTATTTATCCCAGCGGATCGCACTTGCGGTCCAAAGAGCGTCATGGGGACTCTGCCGCAGCCAGTAGGTTTAGGCGGGGTATTCTTTTTATAACTTTTTTTATTTGTAAATATAGGTTTTTTATAGTTATTCTTAATGATTACATTTTTAATTGATTCTGTGTACCTAATATTATTAATAATAAACTTAGTAGAAGATAAAAAAAAAACACGTCTTTAGCGTGTTACAATACGATCCGACTCCGATTATGACTCCGATAAAGCAAATTTAAAAACTGACTCCGCCTTCGGTTCCGATAAAACTACCTCCGTTACATCCCTGATACATACATACACATTGTAGGTCCTGTGCCTGGACCCAGGCTGCTGATGGTAGCGGGTTTCCTAGCGATGCATTTACAATAAAACTTCCGATAATATTAGACTGATATATTTTAAGGTACTGGTTCAAACAAATAAAAGTGACTATTCGCTCTAGTGCAGTGGTTCCTAACCTGGGGGTAATTACCCCCGCAGGGGTAAAACGGAGATTCTAGGGGGGTAACACGGGATGGCACGAAATAGTATTAAAATAGCAATAAGCATAATAATAGTACGGTAAACGGTAGCACGGCGCTCTCATGCGCGCGGCTTTTCTTACTTTACTTACTAGTTACCTAAACGTGCAATTTCTTACATAATAAACATATTTTCGTTCGAATTTGTGTGGTTTTAATTATTTTAAATTAGCTAGGGGTAAACTCAATTCCCATACTTGTTCACAGGGGTAGTGACATTGAAAAGGTTAGGAACCACTGCTCTAGTGGATACGAAGACAGTGGTAAAAAAGGACCGTTTAAGACGGGTACAATCCTATTATTTTGGGTACGTGCGTAGCCGTCATTGGTTACAGAAAAACTACGTCACGTAATGTTTCGTTTCTACGTTAAAATGTGAAGTTATACAATACTAAATAATTACGAACCTCGACGCAGAAAGCCCTCAGTCCTCGACTTCGGGCTTCTACTAGAGCCTCGACCGTAATTCCTTACTTACCTTTATACACAATGTACTATTACACACCGGTGTAGTCGCACCTTTACACTGTAAAGCAGGGGTTTCCAACCAGTGGGGCGTGCAACACTTGGGGGGCGTAGGGTAACCCAAGGCGGGCGACGAACGGCTTAGGTATTTATTAAAATTCATAAAATGCTTAATACTTGGGTACTTCCATGCTGGTCTGGGAGCAAAGGAAAAACATAGAATGTACCAGTTGCGTCGTCCATCGTAGTTGAGTTGGGACATGGGGGCGTAGTATTTTAGCGTTAACTGAATTGAGGCTCGTAGGGTAATAGGTTGGGAACCCCTGGTGTAAAGTAACAACGACATCTAAACTCGTCACAAAATAAAAGGCCTGTTTTGACATGTCTTCGCGACGAACTAGTGATGTAACCAAACGACTCGGTACTCGATACTCACGATAAATCTATTCCAGTTTGAATGAGTATTTGATCGATTTGAATATGTAAGTACCTACCTACTGTAAAGTGCATTGGATTAAAGTTCTGATAAGAAAATTTAACTTAAACTGATATTGTACGAGTAGGTGACCTGATACAATGTTACAAAAGGTCGATTTTCTTTCTTTTGTTATTTTTGTTACAATAACATTCACTCAATCACAAAAAGAAACCAGTAATTAATGTCTAAACACTAGTAGTTAAAGAAATAAAACCGGCCAAGTGCGAGTCGGCCTTAAAAAAATATATTAATCGATTTATTTTTTCCTCAGCCGATTATTAATAGTCTGTGGACAATATGAAACAAATGATTTTTACAGCACTAAGCTGAGTGGTAACCATCAATGAAAAATGTATTACCTTCAAAACATTTCGATCGGTAAAAAATAGATGGGCGTGAACTGTCAAAACAGACCTTTTATTTTGTGACGAGTTTAGTGGATAACAAGCAGACCTTTAATTACCGTTATTTTTGCGTAACGCTATTTTTCATAACTTTAGATTATCGAATATCATTTTTCAATAAAACGTTTTTAGGTAGCGCTATTTTTCAGTACGTTATATTACCGAATAGCGTTTTTTAATAAAACATTATTTATTCTGTAGCGGTATTCATTATAACGTTATTAATAGCGATATATATCGATGCTTCGGCAAGTGATATAATAACGTTATAGACCATCTCTTTCTTACACTCTATAACACCCGCTCTATATAACGTGCGACAAACATATGCAATGACAAATCTGTACTGTTTTCGTGAATTGTCAAAACATACTTTACAAATTTGTTTCGTGGGACTAGGCCGTAAAGTTGATATCATAGTAGTAGTTCATAATCAGTTTCATAGCGTTATTATACCTAACGCTATTTCATAACGTTATGGTTTTCTTTAAACACAAACGACATATACCGGTATTATATCGTTTTTTTCATAACGTTTTAAAGGTCTATAACGCTATTTCGTAAAGTTACGGTTTTCTTTTCGTTATGATATTATATAACGTTATGAAGGAATATAGAATTTGTTTGAACGAAATTTTAAACACAAACGATATATACCGCTATTATATCGTTTTTTTTTTATAACGTTATAAAGGTCTGATAACAAGCGAACTATTCTCTCAACAGTCGCGGGCAGAATCTCCATCGTAGGCGCAGGTAGAGGCGGCCACAGAACGTTCGATGTTACGAATTTAGCTGATGGGACGGCCAAATTTCGCAAAATCGAACGCTATGTAACCGCCACGGAACAGAGTGACAATAGAAGTGCTATAAGTAAGTAAATGCTTCATTGTACAAATATAAAGAAGCAGAGACAAATCATAAAAAAATAGACTAGATTAGATTTATTTAACACCCTTTTAAAAGTGCAATTAAATGTCAAACATAAGTAATTCACAAAAGGATAGTCAATTCTAATAAAATAGTAATAATAATAATAATAACTGAAATTAAATAAAACAAAATAACAACAAACAAAAATGCTTAATGAAATGTCAATGAAGATTCACAAAAAGGTCATGAGTACATAAAAAGAGAAAATAATAATAATAAAAATAAAACTTATTTTAAAAGCAAATTAAAATGTCAAATAGTAGTTAAATAACAAAAATATATAATAATAATAACTGAAGTACTAAAATGGTACGAAGAATAATTATCACACATATAATAAACTCATTCAAAATTTTCAATGAAAATCCAACAGAAGTTTTTTAAGTCGGCGTCCAAACGTTGCATCCGAACGTTCACTTTGTTCCTTAAATAATGCACGAAGGCGAACTTGTCCCTATAAGGGATCTCTACCAGTTATAGACTACAGGCCCACGTACAAAAAATGTGGGTCATATGAACCACCAGGTGACGTATATAGGACGATATAAGAGCATAAAATAATAAGATTCAGCACTACGCCGTCACTTGTAAGCTGTCCAACTGGGTGCTGGTGAGATTTCAAAAGTGCAGGTAGAGTGAGTACATTTTGGTCATATGATCATGTACGGCATTTTTACCATCGATAGATCCATGAAAAATAATAAGAAAGCGCGCAGTGCCGTAAAAAAATGGTGAGCCACAAAGTCGATATTTTCTTTTGATTTTCTGACAATTTCGAGGGTAAATTTGGTCATTTGATTCTGTACGGCATCAGTTTCATACTGTTTCAATACAGCTTCTAATCCATTATTCCGCAACGCCGTACAAAAATTGTGCGACAAGGGGACAAAATCGAGGGTTGCAACCCCCTCTTTTTCCGTGGTCCGGGGGGTGATTTGAAACAGTACGGCTTCGGTTCCAAAACATTATCTAGCACTCAAAAGTACTATTACAAATAATGCCGTCAAAAAATTATTGTTCATTTGAATGATTATCTTAATTTCATGGTATACTTGATTTATAAAGCTGTAAAATCATTTGACTCTGTACGGCAACTTTTTTTTTAACATGATATTGTAAAATACAACTGTTATATAGTAGTGCCGTTCAAAAGAAACTGTTCTAAAAAAAATTATAGCGAAATACAAAAACTGAATTTGCAAAAGTTTAAATATTCATAGATTAATAGAACATAGCAATTTTCTAAATTTTTCCCTTGTTTTATATAGTATTAAGATAAATAAATTAGGAAAAAATTATGCCGTACATTTTAATGCAGACCATTTTTTTCATACATTTCGTTCTATGGGTTCGTGCCTTTAGTGTTTTTTCCCTACAAACCTTTGGACCAACGAAAATGTACGGCATGTAAAAAAATATTATCTATGCATAAAATACTTCCAAAATAAATTAATTTTATGTTGTGTCAAATCACCCCCCGGACCACGGAAAAAGAGGGGGTTGCAACCCTCGATTTTGTCCCCTTGTCGCACAATTTTTGTACGGCGTTGCGGAATAATGGATTAGAAGCTGTATTGAAACAGTATGAAACTGATGCCGTACAGAATCAAATGACTAAATTTACCCTCGAAATTGTCAGAAAATCAAAAGAAAATATCGACTTTGTGGCTCACCATTTTTTTACGGCACTGCGCGCTTTCTTATTATTTTTCATGGATCTATCGATGGTAAAAATGCCGTACATGATCATATGACCAAAATGTACTCACTCTACCTGCACTTTTGAATTCTCACCAGCACCCAGTTGGACAGCTTACAAGTGACGGCATAGTGTTGAATCTTATTATTTTATGCTCTTATATCGTCCTATATACGTCACCTGGTGGTTCATATGACCCACATTTTTTGTACGTGGGCCTGTAGTCTATTAACCATTGAGTAAATGCGCATCGCATTAAGCGAGATACCGACAAAGAGCGAGTTCAGAGTCATTTGCCTATACAGGTAGATAAAGTTGCTGATGCGACTCTACATGACCAGGCTCGCGACGAACCGAAAGTGAGTTTCATAACAAGCCGTACCGAGCGTGCTTTATGCTTAACTAGCTGACCCGGCGAACTTTGTTCCGCCTTAAATTTGAAAAATTCCAGTGGTTTGGGCTGTGCTATCCCGCGGGAACTATGCAATTTTCCGGGATAATAACTATCCTATGTCCTTTCCCGGGACTCAAACTATCTGTATACCAAATTTCAACTAAATCGGCCCAGCGGTTTAAGCGTGAAAAGGTAACAGACAGACAGACAGCGGGTGTTGCGGGTGGTAGGGCCTTGTGCAAGGTCCGTCCGGATCGCTACCACCATCTTACTCGCTAATCCTGCCGCTAAATACCAGTGATTGCACTGCTGTGTTCCGGTGTGGAGAGCAAGACAGCCGGGGAAATTACGGGCACAAGAGGCATTTCATCTTAATCCTCTAGGTTGGCAACGCATCTGCAATCCCTCCGGGGTTGCGGGTGTCTATGGGCAGTGGTGATCACTTACCATCAGGTGAACCACTTGCTCGTTTGCCTTCGTATTCATATAAAAAAAAAAGACAGACAGAGTTACTTTCGCATTTATAATATTAGTAAGGATTAGCGGTACTGACCTCGGGCGCCTCCCCCACTATCCAGCGGCAGTCCGGCGAGAACGCCTCCAGCCCGTTGCAGAGCTTGTGCAGCTGCGCATGCGCGAGGCTCGGCGCGCGGCGCAGCAACTGTTGCAGCAACACGTGGAAGTGGTCCCAGTCCTCGTGCACGCAACGTTGCGACGCTGTTTCAACTTAATCAACCATAATAATTTTAACCATAACAGACTATGTAATGTTTCTTAAGTTTTCTGCATTGACTTACAATAAACTAGACTCTCAGTCGCTAACAAAGGTTCCTCAAGAAACGTCCGAGTTGCTTTGTCTATGTGTTGTGTGTCAACACATCGACTTAGACAGATAACATTAACATATTCGTTCAAATTGACGCCTTATTTCGTGGCAGTAATGTTTAATATCAATGGCGTAGGATCGTGAGAAGCAATGACACGACGCCAACCGAAACCTGCCTGTCTCTTTTGTTCTCAATAGTAAGATTACGGTGCGAAAGAGACATTTATACATTGTTATCAAAGCGCGTTCGAAACACAACTGAACAAAAACTTTGAACAATAGACGCGTCGTTCAGACTTTTGCTTCGGACAGTTTTTGAGCGTGATTGGTAGTCTAGTTCTTTATTGTACGTCAATGGTTTTCTGTCAAAAAAAACTAGACACGCGGTAGCGTGTCAGCCAAGTTCAAAGTAAAAGGAACTGGCGGCGCTGCCGTGTATATTTACACGATACATTTCGAGCCACTTTTGACCCCTTCACAACTCGAAATTAGACCTACATACATGAAATTTGGCACATTTATTTAGACCCTTAAGCTTGCCTAAAATGCAATATTTCATAAATGTAGCTCAAACAGTACTGATATATGACTCTCAAAAACCGGCAATTTTGCGACTGACTCACTGTTTTATAGGTAAAATGTAGTAGCCAGTTTTTACTTACAGGCTATAATATTAGTCTGTTACATTTCAAAAATTTTGTTTTTGTGTTAAAACTTAGCATAGTCACATTTTGAACTTGAATTACATCCCGAGTCAAATAAATGCAGGATTTTCTACTCAGAACTTGACACCTACATCAATCAATTATTTTGTAGGCGAAGTCAATAACAATATACTTTAAGGTTCGGGGACCTTATACATCCCTTTTGTAAATGTATTTAGTAGTAGAATTACTTTACTTTCTGTCAAGTTACTTGCGGTGCATTCTTCTTGGCAATGATGGTCTTTCCGAATGCGCTGGTAGTTTAAAAAAAGACATGTAAAAGAGCCCTTTGCGGCCAATTTGCAAAAATAACATTTTGTTTTTTTTTTCGATTATTGCATATTTCTAATATTGAACTTGGCCATCAATTGCTAGCTCGTTTGCCTTCCTATTCATATAAAAAAAAAATAAAAAAAAAATACATTTATGTTTTTTATGGGATAAATACTTCCGTAGGTATATTTGTCAGCTTCTTTGTGAAGTGCTTGTCATATCGGTACTGATATAAAATCATTGACTTTTTGTTTTCAATTTATTTTATTTTTCTCAAATGTAATGCATAGCTGAAAAACTTAAGTATGTGTGAGTAATGTGTGCGAATAGACAAATAGACGTTCTAAATTAGAATATCAGTACTGTACACTACTACATACAACAGATCAATTTAAGTTTTTCACCTATAGGTGTTTCTTTCTTTGATGTATTTGATATGGTATAGATAAAAGACCTAGAAACATTTATTTACATGTTTCTCGGTCTTTTTCTGTCAAAAACTGTCAGTCAAAAAAAACTATAGTTACTTTCTTCCTCGTTGACAGGTTTCGCGACAGGCTCGAATCCTCCCATGAGGAGGCAGCCGTCTCTTTCCCGCATGTAGATATAGCCGTCCGGGTCGCGCACCACTGAGTGAGACAGCGAATCAATTATGTAGTATAACAGTTTGAGAACTGAAGCTGACATATTGTTCATTTCAATACATTTTAATTTAAGAGCGTTTATCCCTACTTCATTTCATTCAACTTCTATGCAATAATAAGTGCATAAATCACGTCTTTATCCATTGCGGGGTGGACAGAGTTTAAGGTAACAAAACCTAAAGGCCAAGACGGTTAAGCCCATCGAGGGAATGGGCGAAAATCTTAGCAATCACGTAATAGGCGATGCACCCATCACTATTTTGATTCCCCTTTCCATCTATACGCCTAAAATCATGCTAAACGTAGCTTTTACTTCTTACCTTAGGCTCTGTCTACCCCGTAAGAGATAGACATGATTTATGTATGTATTACAAAAATACCCCTAAAGCAGAATGTTAAATGGCTTCAAGTAGATTCCAACAGCAACTTATAATTACCCGAAAAAACTTCTGTTCTTTCCTTCTTACTGTTCCTTCTAGAAAGAGACAGTAGTATATTGACACAGCTCTCGCACGCTTTTGTACCAGCCGTTGCCAGCGGGCAACACATCACTACATAGTGTCCCGATGTATGCTTATATCTTCAAAACCACACAACGGGGTTTGATGCGGATTTTTTAATAGATAGAGTGATTCAAGAGGAAGGTTTATATGTATAATACATGCATAATATACCGTGCGAAGCCGGGGCGGGTCGCTAGTCTTCTATCGTCTAGTGTCACAGCTATCCATGCCTGGTGCCCTCACCATCAGGCGATCCTCTTGCTCGTTTGCATTCACTACATAGTATAAAATAAAGTCGCTTTCTCTGTCCCTATGTCCCTATGTACGCTTATATCTTCAAAACTACCCAACGGATTTTGATGCAGTTTTTTTTAATAGATAGAGTGATTCAAGAGGAAGGTTTTTAGGAGATTATATACTATATAATGCGGCGATGGCGGCCTAAGTTGTTCAAGGTGCCCCGTGGCCGAACCAATCTCCTAACTAAGGCTCCTCTCACGCGAGACTTACATATCTTGAATGAGGTGGCTGAAAAGACTGACTTGTTCTCATGTCCGCTGTGTGAATTCACTAAAGTGACTTTTTATGTTTCATGTTATAGTAATTTATAAATTCTTTTTGCTTCTTTTTTAAGTAAGTTAAGTATATATAATTTAATTAAGTTGGCACACTATTGCATTGGGTTTCCTGTAATGATAGTGTTATGTTCTTTTATAAATAAACTAGCAGTTGCCCGCAACTTCGTCTGCGTAGAATTCGTTTATCGCTATCCCGCGGGAATCACGCAATTTTCCGGGATAAAAAGTAGCCTATGTGTTATTCCAGACTATAATCTATCTATGTTCCAAATTTCATCCAGATCGGCCCAGTACTTTTTGAGCCTATTCATTACAAACATACAAAAATAGGTACAAATCTTTCCTCTTTATAATATTAGTATAGATAAAAAATGTATAATTCTACGCAGACGAAGTCGCGGGCAGAAGCTAGTATCGTATAAATAACAATATTTACCAGGCGTCATCGGATCCAGGTTTTCGATCGGCTTAGTATGAAGATAGTAATGCTCACAAGGCAGCAGGGGTACCTTCACTCTTGGCTTCGCTAGCTGCCCAACCTGAACGAAACAACGAACAAACAAAGCGTTAAAACTACGTAGAAACAAAATCATCTTGACGACCGGATGACCCAGTGGTTAGAGAACCTGACTATGAAGCTTGAGGTCCCGGGTTCGATCCCCGGTCGGGGCAGATATTTGTATGAAAAATACGAATGTTTGTTCTCGAGTCTTGGATGTTTAATATGTATCTAACTATATAAGTATGTTTATCCGTTGTCTAGTGCCCATATTACAAGTTTTGCTTAGTTTGGGGCTAGGTCAATTGGTGTCAATTGTCCCAAGATATTATTATTATTATTATTACATACCTAAATAATCGACTTCCTACCTTATCAACATTCCCAAATAATCCATTTCCTATCTTGTTAAAATAAATACCTAAACAATTCACTTCCCATCTTACCAACATTCCTAAATAATCCACTTCCTATCTTGTCAAAAACAATTCACTTCCTATCTTGTCAACATTCCCAAATAATCTTATTGTATATACAGTCATCTGAGGAAAAAAACTTCCATGCTGGTCTGGGAGCAAATAAAAAACATAGAATGTACCAGTTGCTTCTCGTCCCGCGCAGATGGTAAAAGCCCACCGAGGGAATGGGCGAAAATCATAGGAATCATGTTATAGGCGATGAGGCTAGCGACCCATCACTATTTTGATTCCATTTTCCATTTGCTAAACGTGGCCTGTAGGTATCTGTTACCTTAGGCTCTGTCTACCCCTGAAGGGATAAAGACGTGATTTGTGTATGTGTATGTATGTATGTATGTATGAGGAAAAAATCTTCAAAGATAACCGTTGATCCGGCCTCGGCTATCTACAAGGAACAAGGGAATCGTTTTTGTAATTTACTGTATAATACTATCGATAATATCTGTAGCATATAGCACCTATTGGGTGGGGGGCAGTCGGCTGTCAACCACGGTACCGAGCAGACGCGCGTTACGTGCCGAGGGATCTAAGGGTAATATACAGGGTGTTTGGTAGCTAGATGCAAAGCTTTAAGGGGACGATAGCCGAGGCATTTTTGAACATTTTTAGCCATATATGTCTTAGCCGAAATTGGATATTTTTTTTTTAAATTGAAGACTTAGAAATTTTAGGAAAATACCCAAAATTTGTCAGTCACAAGTCAATATTGCCCCAATGAGCGTTAATTTGGAATCAAAATGCTTTATTTCGGATAGTTTAATGTGTATTGGACCAAATGAAATAATTTTTAAGTGTCTTTCTTGCCAAAAAAACAAAATGGAGGCATTCGAAATTACTAAAAATGTCTTAGGTTGGAACAGAGACATTTTTCTGTGCCATAAAAAAAAATTAAAAAAAATCCTTGTAATGTTCAAACATTTTTAGAAACATGCCTGTTTATTGTTCTTTCTTTTAAGGTATCACTCATTCGCATTGCTTGCTAAATCTGAGATAAAAAGCAAAAACCAAATTCAGGGAACACTCGCTAAGAGAATGTACTAGTCTTGGAACTTCACGTTAAAGGTACTTAACTAGTAAATTACATAAAAAAAGATTAAAATTAAATCATTAATCTTCGGTTTGTTGTGATTTGAATACTAAATTAATTAATTTTACAATTTTTTTTACATTAAAAATCAGATGTCTTTTTCACACATTATTTACTAGTAAAATTTCAAGACTAGTGCATTCTTAGCGAGTGCTCCCTGAGTTTGGTTTTTACTTTTTATCTCAGATTTAGCAAGCAATGTGAATGAGTGATACCTTAAAAGAAAGAAAAATAAACAGGCATGTTTCTAAAAATGTTTGAACATTTCAAGGATTTTTTTTTAATTTTTTTTTATATCACAGAAAAATGACTCTGTTCCAACCTAAGACATTTTTAGTAATTTCGAATGCCTCCATTTTGTTTTTCTGGCAAGAAAGACACTTAAAAATTATTTCATTTGGTCCAATACACATTAAACTATCCGAAATAAAAGGTTTTGTTTCCAAATTAACGCTCATTGGGGCAATATTGGCTCGTGAATATCAAATTCTGGGTATTTTCCTAAAATTTCTAAGTCTTCAATTTAAAAAAAAATATCAAATTTCGGCTAAGACATATATGGCTAAAAATGTTCAAAAATACCTCAGCTATCATCCCCTTAAAGCTTTGTATCTAGCTACCAAACACCCTGTATACGTACAACGACGGTGTTATCGAGCATTTTACAAGTGGCGAACGAGGAAAATGTAAGTACGACATATTAATAATCATATTAAATAATAATTGTTACAAGAAAGGAGGAACACGAATGAAGCTATACGTGTTAACGAAAATCAACGAGTTGCCGAACGGTTGTTGTTTATAATGTTGATTTTGCATTAAAATCTAAATAACTACAACAATTAGAGAAATATTCTTGGTTATTAACGTGGACGCGGGCCGGCCGACGGCGAAAAGATTGACTAGTACCCATTGAGTTGTTTATGCTAATGCGCTCCTGGAGGTACCGACATTCCTTTATACCTGATGGAAAATAATTATAAACCATACCGAAGTGTTATGGACAGTTACAATTGCTATTGAATCATGATTTTATTCCGTACCCACTAACTAATTATTATTAAATTTAACTTAAGTATATACCTACCTGATGAGGGTTTAATAATAAGAACACTATACACAATTGGTTACGATGTATAGACTGTTATAAAACATAATGAGTAACGGGAGTAGGTACCTACCGTTGAATAACATACGAACTAAAAAATAACTTTATTTAGTGAACCCATTGGTTATACCTACTTGACTGTAATATCGGGGCAGATATTTGGTGAAGTACGGGTAACTTATTATTGTAAGATCTGGTGCTTAGTGGAGCATGGCTACTTTGGTAATAGCTAAAAATAAAATAAAAAATTAAAGGGTACTTGCGTATTTCTCTAATTGTTATAGTTTAACGTGCGTAAGAGGAAGGTCATGAAAAAAAGGGTTGTGAGAAAAAAAAAAACGGTCAATATGAGAGACCATCGCCCTGTGGTTACTAAAAGACGACGAACACTATGGTATGAACTATGAACGGGGTCAATTTGATAGACCACGTGGATATGGAAAGTAATTGGAAAACTTATGAGAGAGGTCAATATGACAGGCCGATCGATTGTTATAAGTCAATATGAAAGACTGTTATATGAGAGGTCAATTTGAAAGACCACGAGTTAATGAAAGTCAATATGAAAGACTTATATGAGGTGAATTTGAAAGACTATAAGTTAAAGGAAGTCTATAAGAAATACTAAATTGTGGTGTCAATAGGTCAATAAGACAGACCGTGTTTATTTGACATGTGTAAGTAAATATGCATTTTGGAAGGCCGTAAGGTTGGTTGCTGATGAAAGGTATTATGTGTAGTTGCGAGTTATATATATACTATAACTACTGTGACGCGTTGTTGCAGATCGCACCAACATGACTCAGATAACATCAGCACTTCCTGGCCTCGATAATTTTGAGTGTGGAGGCGACCCCGTGTCAGTGGGTGTCAGATGGGAGAAATGGAAAAGGGCTTTAGAAATATATTTCCTGGCTGCTAACATTGAGGAAGGCGCGAAAAAGCGGGCTACGCTTTTACATATTGGTGGACTTGCTCTACAAGATGTCTATTACAACCTACCAGGCGCTCACGTCGAAGACACTATTGACGTCGATGTTTATAAAGTCGCTATTGGAAAATTAGATGCTTATTTTTCCCCTAAGCAAAGTAGATATTATGAACGCTACATTTTCAGGCTTATGAAACAAGAGGAAGGGGAAAGGTTTGAAACTTTCTTAGTTAGACTGCGACAGCAGGCTGATAAATGTAAATTTACCGCTACAGATGAAAACTTGATTGACCAGATCGTCGAAAAGGGCAACAGTAAAGAACTAAGGAAGAAGATTTTGTCAGAAGGTGACAGTATCACCTTGCAACAAGTGATTACAATAGCTACCACACTTGAAACTGTCAACAGGCAACTTGACACGTTTTCAAAGCCAGGACCAAGTAAGGCATGTGACACAGACAAGCTGGACATCAATAAAGTGGACTCGAGAAAATTACCAATGTGGGGAAACTCTTCAAAGACGTGCTATAGATGCGGCAGCAATAAACACTTGTCTTTTAGTCCTGATTGCACCGCCAGAGAGAAAAAATGTTTAAAATGTGGGATCACTGGACATTTTAAGGACTACTGCAAAACTAGAACACAAAAACGGAAAGCAGATTCAAAAAGAGAAGAAAAATTTGACAAAACAAAAAGACCTAAAGACAACAAAATGAAAAAGGATGCCGACGAAGTTGACTATGTGTTCCGGCTAGATGATGATGCAACTATTAACTGTAAAGTGGGTGGCGTAAGCATTGAAATGTTAATAGATTCTGGCAGTAGGTGCAATATAGTCACCGATAAGACATGGGAATATTTGAGGAACCATAAAGTAAAATCCTCCAATCAAATCAGAAACCCAGAGAAGATATTGCTGCCTTACGGGAGTCAAAAACCTCTGGACGTTCTTGGGGCATTCGATGCAAAAATAGGTATTCGTGGCGGAGTTGAAATAAACGGGACTTTCTATGTCATTCGAAATGGAACACGCAATCTATTAGGAAAGACGAGCGCGATCGAGCTCAATGTACTTAAAATTGGCATACCTGTTAACAGCATCGATACGTTCCCTAAATTCAAAGACGTGAAAATTCAGATTCCAATAAATGACAAAATAAAACCAGTTATCCAACCATATCGAAGGATTCCGATACCTTTGGAAGATAGGGTAAACTCAAAACTAATTGAACTCCAGGAGGCTGACATCATTGAAGCGGTAAATGGACCCTCGCCATGGGTATCTCCAATGGTGCCAGTTCTGAAAGAAAACGGCGACCTTCGAATCTGCATCGATATGAGGAGGGCAAATGAGGCCATCATTAGAGAGAACCACCCACTCCCTACAATGGATGAATTACTACCTAATTTCAGACAGGCCAAATACTTCTCACGACTTGACATTAAACAAGCTTTCCACCAGTTGGAAATCCACGAGAACAGCAGATACATCACAACCTTCAGCACGAGTAAGGGTCTGTTCCGCTACAAAAGGTTGATGTTTGGAGTGTCTTGTGCACCTGAAATGTTCCAAAAGGCACTAGAGAAAATATTATTAGGTTGTGAAGGCACTGCAAACTTTATTGATGACATAATCATCTACGGTTCGAATGAGCAAGAACATGATACACGGCTTAAAAAAGTACTTCAAGTGCTGAAGGATAACAACATCTTGCTAAATGAAGATAAATGCACCTACAAAACAAATAAAATTGAATTTCTAGGACATGAACTTTCTGCGGAAGGAATAAAACCCCTGGATAAATACATCAAAGCTATCCAATCTACAAAAACGCCAACCAATGTCGAAGAGATACAAAGTTTCCTCGGGTTGGTCAATTACGTCGGAAAATGGATTCCGAATTTAGCATCCCTCACAGAACCCCTTCGACAACTGATACGACTGAAATTAAGTAAAACGTCTGACCTTAAGAAATATTGGACCACCACCCAGGAAAAAGCATTTGACATGCTTAAAACTAGCCTTTCAAACATAAAAACATTAGGGTACTACGATCCGGCAGATAGAACTCAAATAATAGCTGACGCGTCTCCAGTTGGCCTAGGGGCAGTACTCGTACAGGTTGATCGTAATGGTCCTCGCGTAATAGCGTTTGGTAACAAAAGTCTAACCGATTGTGAGAAAAGATACTGTCAAACAGAAAAAGAGGCGTTAGCGCTTGTGTGGGCAGTGGAACATTTTAAGATATACCTTTTCGGCAAAGAATTTGAGCTGATTAGCGACCACAAGCCTTTAGAGACTATTTTCGGACCTAGATCAAAGCCGTGCGCACGTATAGAACGCTGGGTTCTTCGTTTGCAGGCTTATAAATATAAAGTCATTTACCGTCCCGGTAAAGACAATATTGCCGACCCTATCTCCCGACTTTGTCAATCAACAAGGCCAGAACCGTTCGATAACGAAAACTATATTAATGCAATAGTAGAATACAGCAGGCCTGTCGCAGTCCCATTGAGGGAAATTGAGGAAATGTGTGCTGCAGACGAAGAAATGCAAGCACTCAAAAATGGAATTTTCGCCAATAAATGGGGTGAATCTGTAAATGCATATAAAGTTTTCCAATCAGAGATCTGCTTTCAAGGAAATATAGCATTAAGAGGAAATAAACTCATCATCCCCAAGAAACTTCGCGATAGAGTACTTGAGGCTGCTCATCAAGGGCATCCTGGTATTGTGGCCATGAAGACTCGTCTCAGATCTAAGGTATGGTGGCCCAAGATTGATCGAGACGCTGAAACTCGAGTAAAAGCCTGTAAAGGATGCACACTTGTTTCAGCACCTAACCCACCACACCCTGTTAAGAGACGGAGCCTTCCAGTCGAGCCCTGGATCGATGTTGCAGTAGACTTTTTAGGACCCTTGCCATCAAATGATTACTTGCTGGTCCTCGTTGACTATTACAGTCGGTATAAAGAAATAAAAATTATGAGAAACATCACGGCTATAGATACGGTCAGGGTCCTAAAGGAAATATTTTCCCGATTGGGATACCCAACGACATTGACATGCGACAACGGTAATCAGTTTACCAGCGAAATCTTTAAGGCATTTTGCGCAGAATGTGATATTGTAATGTACAATACCATCCCTTATTGGCCTCAAATGAATGGCGAAGTCGAGAGGCAAAACAGAGACATTCTTAAGCGTCTGAGAATCAGCCAATTAGAAAAAAAAGAATGGAAAGACGAACTCTTAGAATACCTGATCATGTACAACAGCACCCCTCACACCACAACTGGCAAAACACCTGCAGAACTTTTCTTCAAAAGGCAATTCAAGGATAAAATTCCATCGGCAATGAGTATTGAACACAAAATATTAGATTCTGAAGTAAGAGACAGGGATACGCAACAGAAAGAAAAAGGAAGAGAATATGCGGACAGGAAAAGGAAGGCTGTTGATAGCAGCCTAGAAGTCGGGGAAAAAGTTTATGTCAAAAACTTAGTTAAAGATAATAAACTAACTCCTAACTTCAACCCTAAAACGCACACAGTAACAGACGTTAACGGCGGAGATATAAAAGTAAGAAATGATTCAACTGGTAAAGAATATCGGCGAAATATTATTCATCTAAAAAAAGTGGAAACTGGCGAATGGGCAGTTGTTGATAAAAACAATGAAAGTGTGACTAGTTCAGAAGATGAATCAAATTAATGTTCAATTAAAAAAATATATATGATTCTTACGGCTACCTTTGATCCACGTTGTATTACCTAGCGATTGTCGATTGAGAATAAATTAAAATGATCATAAGTTGAATGATTTGAAAGTCTTTCATTTTTGTAAAATAAAGAAGAGATGTAGCATATAGCACCTATTGGGTGGGGGGCAGTCGGCTGTCAACCACGGTACCGAGCAGACGCGCGTTACGTGCCGAGGGATCTAAGGGTAATATATACGTACAACGACGGTGTTATCGAGCATTTTACAATATCTTTAAATAAAAGATCGATACCATCCGCTATATCGACAGGCCTGTCGATATTGTGGCATTTTAAAAACCATCGACTTTACTACTTTCAACATGAAAATACCGTGAGACTTAATCATCATTACACATAAACGGATAACTCACGTATAAAAAAAGTCGAGTGAGTGAGTGACTGTTTTAATAATTGACCAAACGGTGAGTGTGAGTGTGAGCAAACCTTTACGGAGTGACGTGATCAGTGTTGTGTGCTGCCCGACATTTGACAATAATAAAAATGACGATGAAAACGAGGGTAGTTGTGCGCCGCTGTCAGTTGCGTCGAACAGCCGCGCGAGCAGAGCGCTGGCGCGTAGTGTTCGTTTCGCTGCCGCCGTGCGAGCGCTCTAGGAGGAAAGACTACGAAATAGTCCGAACCATATCGAGCATCACTCCACTTTTTGTACTTGAGTTATCCGCTTACGTGTAATGATGACTTTACTACTATTTGGTACAAGTGAACAATTGGCATTGTTCATTTTTTTTAGTATACTCCAATTCGAAAACCATTTCGAGGAAAACCATCATTTATCCGATTTATCTTGTCCGATTTCAAAAATACTTTATGATTGCAGATATTTTTGTAAAAGTACTTTGAACCTTTGTTTGACCGAACGACCCGGTTTTTAGACAGAATCCAGCATCGAATATTTGCCACGAAAATGAAAAAAAAAAGTTTAGCTATGGCAACTGTCACGTGTCACTGTCAAATCGACAAAACCATAGACTAAGCCGTTTTTTTTTATAGCCAGCCGAACGAAGGCGATTGGGATTCTGTCTAAATTCACGAATGATCAAACAGCGAAAAAATATTTATTATTAATTAACAAAGCTACGTAAAAGCATAATATTCAAATTAGTTGCTTGAAATAGTCCATTTTATCAAATAAAGATGTTAAAAGCACAGCTTAAAAAAAATGAACAATGCCAATTGTCTTTATCCCGTAAAGTGGAGTGTCCAACGCACCTGCCTAGCCCAGAAGCCCGCGCAGTTGACGAAGTACTCGCACTCTATGCCACCGTGGCTGGTCTCCACGGCCGACACGCGCTCCTCCTTGGACAGCACAGACGTCAGGGCACAGTTCTCCATAACACCGACACCTGGAAACAGTTGACACCTTCAAGGCGTGGGTCTGGGAGCAGAGAATACAGAACGTACCAGCCGCTTCTCTTCCGCGCAGATCGAAAGCAGGGGTGTTACGAATATTCGCATCCGCATCCGCAAATGCGGAATATTCGCATTAATTCAGACATCCGCATCAATAAATGCAGAGTTTTTACAGATGCAGATTCACATCAACAAGCAATAAAACAAGACTGGATTTAGATGAAAATTCACTTAATTGGCATTGTTCATTTTTTTTAGTATGCTCCAATTCGAAAACCATTTCGAGGAAAACCATCATTTATCCGATTTATCTTGTCCGATTTCAAAAATACTTTATGATTGCAGATATTTTTGTAAAAGTACTTTGAACCTTTGTTTGACCGAACGACCCGGTTTTTAGACAGAATCCAGCATTGAATGTTTGCCACAAAAATGAAAAAAAAATTACTATGGGAACTGTCACCTGTCACGACAAAACCATAGACAAAGCCGTTTTTTTATAGCCAGCCGAACGAAGGCGATTGGGATTCTGACTAAATTCACGAATTATCAAACAGCGAAAAAATATTTATTATTAATTAACAAAGCTACGTAAAAGCGTAATATTCAAATTAGTTGCTTGAAATAGTCCATTTTATCAAATAAAGGTGTTAAAAGCACAGCTTAAAAAAAATGAACAATGCCAATTGGTGGAAAGTTCACCGTTGTGAATTTAAAATTCTCTCCAAATTAGCATGTAGGTATTTATCACCTCCACCAGCCAGTGTTCCCAGCGAACAACTATTTAGTGGAGCTGGGTTAATATATAATCTACTAAAAAACCGGTTGGAAGCTGAGAAGGCTGCAATGTTGCTATTTATTAAATATAATTTACCAATTTTTAAGTTTAATTACTAAACAAAGATTTTTGATTATGAAACTCAAAGCTTAAAATTCTGTTGTGTCATAAGTAAAACTAAAAACTTGTGTAATTTTGTTCTAAAAATATGATTAAAAAAAATAAAAAG
The DNA here is from genome assembly GCA_932294345.1 of Pandemis cinnamomeana. Classification (NCBI taxonomy): domain Eukaryota; kingdom Metazoa; phylum Arthropoda; class Insecta; order Lepidoptera; family Tortricidae; genus Pandemis; species Pandemis cinnamomeana. The sequence continues at coordinate 33,217,162 of OW028702.1, read as the reverse complement.
TTACAAATAAATTGATTTTCAGCTATTTATGGACTTACAATTTAAATAATTATCCTTTTAAAATCCCAAAATTCGCATATGAACTTCTAATAATCCGCATCCGCACCTGCATCAGCGCGGATGTCTAAATTTTTGCATCCGTAACAACCCTGATCGAAAGCCCATCGAGGGAGAGAGAGAAAATTTATATATTGATTTCTATATATTCTATATTGATTTCTTTCCACCTATACGCTCCAAATCAAGCCAAACGTGGCCTTCAGGTCTTTGAAAATATATTCCCGCGAGGTCCACTTTCAACACCGATCAATACATAGTAACATTTGTCAACTATGATTAAAAAGTCCTGTAAAACAACACGGCTAATCCAAGTCACGTCCAGCAGCCGACATAATCCGGTTACAACCGGTTACACTCTCACCCTGGGCAACTGCCTCCCGCATCAGCGCCATGCAGACCAGGTGGGGGTCTGCGACGCCGTCCCCCGGGATCCAGTGCCCGCCGAGGACATCCTCAACGTCCAGCAGCCAACATAATCCGGTTACAACCAGTTACACTCTCACCCAGTGCGACGGCCTCCCGCATCAGCGCCATGCAGACCAGGTGGGGGTCTGCGACGCCGTCCCCCGGGATCCAGAGCCCGCTGAAGACATCCTCAACGTCGAGCAGCCGACATAATCCGGTTACAACCGGTTACACTCTCACCCTGGGCAACTGCCTCTCGCATCAGCGCCATGCAGACCAGGTGGGGGTCTGCGACGCCGTCCCCCGGGATCCAGAGCCCGCTGAAGACATCCTCAACGTCGAGCAGCCGACATAATCCGGTTACAACCGGTTACACTCTCACCCTGGGCAACTGCCTCTCGCATCAGCGCCATGCAGACCAGGTGGGGGTCTGCGACGCCGTCCCCCGGGATCCAGAGCCCGCTGAAGACATCCTCAACGTCGAGCAGCCAACATAATCCGGTTACAACCAGTTACACTCTCACCCTGGGCAACTGCCTCCCGCATCAGCGCCATGCAGACCAGGTGGGGGTCTGCGACGCCGTCCCCCGGGATCCAGAGCCCGCCGAGGACATCGTCCACGTTGAGCAGCGGGCAGATCTCCTGGCACCGCTGGGAGGTCACCAGCTCGCAGGGTATGCCCCATGAGCTAGATAAAGAGAAAGGTTTGTATTGCCGTCTCTCTTGCTCGATTCAAGTATCAAATCCAAGAGTAACCCGACCTTCACTATCACTACATAGTATAAAATAAAGTCGCTTTCTCTGTCCCTGTGTCCCTATGTCCCTATGTATGCTTATATCTTCAAAACTACACAACGGATTTTCATGCGGTTTTTTTCAATAGATAGAGTGATTCAAGAGGAAGGTTTTTATATATAATTCTACGCAAACGAATTCGCGGGCAGAAGCTAGTGCAGTAATATAGCATTAAATTAAAAACTATAAAACCCCCCAAGCATTAGTCGAATAATCAAACCAAAATAAAAAAAAATGCTAAATTTTCAAGCATTGTGGCAAGGTCGAAGATTTAATACATTTTTTGATGGAGTGTGACATGACGAAGGATAATAGAGAGGTACCTTGCCGTGAGCCTGTTTAATGGAGCAGTTACAACATTGAGTTTTCCGGCATCAGAAAACGCGGTACGAATATACAGGTTTGCGAAATACTCCTTTCCTGCCAGAGAATCTGGTAGTGGGCGGGGGAGTGTTTGATGAATCTGACCCAAGAGACATGCAATGAGGCTGGCATAGTCACACAAGTGCATTTAAGCCTCGTAAAAATCTATATCTATATATATATAAAAGAAAGTCGTGTTAGTTACACTATTTATAACTCGAGAACGGCTGAACTGATTTAGCTGAAAATTGGTAGGGAGGTAGCTTAGAACCAGGAGACGGACATAGGATACTTTTTATCCAGATTTTCCCACGGGATTGGAAAAATTCCGAAATGTTGTACTAATAAAGCTACAGACATTAAATTTAGGATGCCTACACATTATTCCTTGATTAGTATAAAGATGCACTTACAAAGGAATTTTTAAAATTTCCCACGGGATAAAAACACAAGGTAAATAATTAAGACTATAATTAGTAGGAGGATCTGTAGGTGCTCTAAGAAGGGATTTTCCGAATTTCCCACGGGATAGGCAATAAAAACCTTATACTTGGAGACTGAGTGGATGTATGGGGTGTGTCGTCAGCCTGACGTTATGTGCGCAGACGAAGTCGCGGGGAAAAGCTAGTATTAGATAAAAAAAAACATTTAGAAAAAGAGCTGATTGATATTCTTCTAACTGCTGGACCGATTTTTACCAAGCACGGCTAAGAACTACCGCAAGCAAACTGACTGAAAAAACCGCAACGAAATCAATCCATCCGTTTGAGAGCTACAATGCCTAACGTGACAATTTTTTTTTTATCGGAGCGGGACATCTGTAGAATTATACGTACCTATATAAAAAAAGTTTTTATTATTTTGCAAGTTTTTTCTTATAGAAAATAGAGTTAGACAAAAACAATCGAAGCACTAAACACGGCGGCACTAAACGAGGTGGACCGATGACCTCACTAAGATCGGAGGATCGCGCTGGATGCAAGCCGCTTCCAACCGGTCTTATTGGAGGTCTAAAGGAGAGGCCTATGTTCAGCAGTGGACTTGTAATGGCTGAGATGATGATGATGATGATGATGACTAAACACGAAATAGTTGAGGAGGCACGGCTTACGCCCCAGTAGTGGCGTGACTTCGAAGTCGTATTTTTGTATATGACGGCTGACCAGATTTGTTTCAAAATATCGGCACTGAATCAAGCATTTCGAGCGTGAAAAGTACATTTTAAATTATCTTTTGGTCTGTTTGCAAAAGCGGGAGTACGTCCGTCTCGCTGGGGACACCGGGACAGACTGCCTGAAAGCGGGAGAGTCCCGCCCAAAACCGGACGTATGGTCACGTTAACAATACCACACACAAACACTGACGTCAAACTTATAACCAGGGATCGGAATATCGGTTAATATCGTTCCTAAAACCGGTATAATTACGTTCATTAGATCAGCCAGTTAACGGAGAACTAAATGAAAGGATTAAAATAATTTCGGTGACCGATTACTACTGGTTTAACTCAAAACAACGCCGCCCTCACCGCACCCGCACGCGCTAAGCCACGCGACCCTCTTTCTATCTCTTTCCTGCACGCCCTAGCAACAAAGAACGTTTGAAGACACGTGACAAGATGGCGTAAGTAATGGTAAGAACCCAAGTTAACCGGATAATTCCCGTTTTTTCCTTATCCCGTGGGAATTTCCAAAAATCCTTCCTTAGTGGATGCCCACATTGTATAAGGTATCTATGTGCAAAATTTCAAGTCTCTAAGTCCAGTGGTTTGGGCTGTGCGTTGATATATAGTTGTCAGTCAGTCAGGACTTTGAATTTTATATATGTACTAGCGACCCGCCCCGTCTTCGCACGGTATATTATGCATGTATTACACATATAAACCTTTCTCTTGAATCACTCTATCTATTAAAAAAACCGCATCAAAATCAGTTGACTGGTTTTGAAAATATAAGCATACATACGGACACGGGGACAGAAAAAGCTACTTTATTTTATACTATGTAGTGATAGTGAAGTGATACATATAGATAGAACACCATAAATATAATAGTCAGACATATGCTGCGGCATTTTTTGTAGATAATGATGTGTTCTGCAAAGTTGTAGTACATTATGTTCTATCGTCAATAGTTTTCGCAGCGCACTCGATGTAAGCAATTTTTTAGGTCTTTGTTTTGCACCTTGGATTACATTATTGCAGTTTTTTTAAGGATCCCTATTGTTTTTGAAAATAAAATATAGCCTATGTTAACCGGCAATAATGTAGCTTTCCAACGGTGAAAGAATTTTTTAAATCGGTCTAGTATTTTCGGAGCCTATTCAATTCAAACCAACAAACAAACAATCAAATCTTTCCTCTTTATAATATTAGTATAGATTAGGGTCTCCTACTTTGCAGGGGTGTTCAAACCAATATACCGAACAAGTTCGTGAACTACCATTAAAGGGTTTGTGACACCCTGTATAACACCCCTTCTTTTGTTTAGGGGGTTTAACTATTGAAACTCACACAGACTGACTCTTCATTCTCCTGTAAACTGTCATGCGGTCTCTGTTCCGTGCCAGCAGTAAGGAGCCACACTGTTTCCATCCTGTCGCCCGTCCCTTTCCCTCCAACTCCTGGAGGAGACGGATGGAAGACTGTGTGAGCTTGACCTGTGCCAACGAAGGTTTGAAGGCACCAATGAGACCTGACGAGTGCCAGCGGCTCCCGGCGCCTATCCTAGTAGACATTCATCAAGATAAATATCACCAACTAGCTGTTCCCACCATCATGCTTAATTTGACCAAAGTTCATGAAAATCGGATGAAAAACCACAGTTTCAAGTCAAAATTACAAAAGCAGTTTATTGTAATTTCTGGATATTAGCTGTTTTCAAGATACAGTGTTTTGTCATAGCCAGAGATCGGACAGATTTGCGTCATCGTTCGCAATAAAGTGGACATGACTCAAAAATTTAATCATTTAATTAATTTCTCGAAATAAAATTTGAACTCCCGGAGATAAAAATTTACACATGCATAAAATTATTAGCAAAATGTTAATTAAAGTGGCAGTTGTTGTTCTTGTAAATATTTTTATATAATAAAGAAATCACGATCCTGCTAGATATGATTATTATTTCTGACAAAAAAGTTTTCTAGTTCTATAGGTATAAAACCTCTGTGGATATACTTATTCTTAATATATGTATTTTGACATATTTGATTAATTTTGGAGTCATGTCCACATTATTGCGAGCAATGACGCAAATTTATCCGATCTCTGGTCATAGCTCAGCAGCGCATGTAAAAGCTAACATGTAAACTTGCTAAAATCTCAATAAAACTCAAAGATCTAATCACTGTCATCATTCTGTTAAAAAAATCATCACATTGTTTGCATAGACCTTTAGCAATATTCAGCTAACTGGACCTGTTAGAATCAATTCACACTTCAGAGTTACTACTTAATTTGATAATAGCAACATTGTGAACAATAGCGCTGGCATTTAATACCTTTTCAAAATAAACACTTCAATATGTACTTAACTATATTTGGTTGCTGCGATTTGACACTTAATAATAAATTCCTTATGGGATTTTGATTGTGCTTAAAGTTATTCAGAAGTCACTAAAAAATATATTTGAAGCTTGCATTAATGAACTAGCATGACTGTATGGACCTAGTTTCCTTTGCTTATCTCAGGAGGGATGAAATGTAACGAAAAAGTAATGAATTAAAAAATGTTCAGAATATAATCAGTAGTCCGAGAGCTGACATACATTTTTGAGTAGGTATTTAAGCCAGCATGTTATTTGAACACCCAGGTACTCATCTCTGAGCTGTAAACGTAACTTTAGCATGTAACAGTAACCAAAAACAGCTTTTACAGCTAGATATAGCCAGATACCCTGCTAGCATAGTATCTGGCTGTAGGGAGAATTCATATTAGGGACTGTACCTCTATTTTTTAAATCCTGATATCTTTATTTATTACTAAGAAATAGAGAGATGGCATCATTAATATCTGACACAATGAAAGCTCTTATTCTGATGGTGTCTTCTTTGTATGCATGTGTATGTTGCCTCATATACCTCTAAAATGTCTGCCAGCTCCAATTTTAAAAAGAATGTGATCAAAGTTCAGTTACTTAAGCACTTATTCTTTAAATTGGAGTGATGCCAACTAGTCACATTGGCATTATATTCGTTCAAGCAATTCACTAAATAGAAAAAAAAGTAAGATTGGGAAAACTCCAATTATAATTTGGTTGAAGGCTGGCATCACACAATGTACTTAAGCCTTGTAAAAAATTAAGAAAAAAAGTAGTTGCGAAGTTGTCTAAGAAATTCGCTGGCGTCCAACAGGCGCAATGAGCAACAAATCAAGACTATACGTACCTACATGCGTATTTAATTGCACACGTAAAATCAATACATCCATCAGTCAGTGTTTCTGTTCAAACACGTCAATACACTCGAAAACTACGTACAATTTAAACAGACAAAACTGATGCACTTTCTTTGGTATTCAAAACACGATTTCGTCGCTTGAAATGTTAATTTATGTAAGATACTTACTGTTCTTTTTCGATCAGTATAGTTTGGTCGCCCCATCCGCGCTTCGCAAGATGGTAGGCCACAGCGGCTCCCATAACTCCGCCGCCACATATCACCACCTTGGCTTTTTTTGGAAGCTGTAGAAGACAGCCGTCCAGTTTTTCATGGTGATCTAAGGCATCTAGACGGCTAGAAATTTCTCGAGACCCTGCACCGATTAGGCTAAAACACCGAGACACACTGCGCCGGTGCACTCGCCTTATCAACATATTTACAGTATAAAAACTCGAAAATAAAATAAAATGATATTATCGAGTGAAACTACATTGGATAATAGTAAAAAGTCTAAAAATAATATGCGCGGAATTCAAGGAAGAATAAACAAGTAGAAAAAGACATTTTGTTTTGACAACCGAAGGGCTGTGTTGCTAGCGCAAATATATTCAAATCTTATAAAGTAGCCAATAGAAATGTATTTGCTGTTACACGGTGGCGCCATTATTTAAATTAAATTGTACTGAACATGCGCAAATCCATTTCTGCAAGAAACACAAAGAAAATGCACTGGGAAACTCATAGTTCCTATTTTGGCCACCCGCAAAACGATTTTAAGGCGTACACTGTAGTGTCGCTGTACTAAATAATTGTTTTCATTTCATACAGTTTTTGTCACGTTAGTATTTTTTGGCTTTTATCTCAAATCATTAACTTTCCCGGAACCGATATTTTTTAAATGAAGTGCGTTGTCATTTATTTATTTCATCCATATTTCATACCACAGGCACAGAAGATTTGGAAAATGGTTACAATTGGTAATTTCTCTATGCTATCGTCGTTTCCTTGGAAATAGATAAACAAAAAAACTAGTGGGAAACACGTGCATTTACGCTTTTGTGTTATTTAAAAAGCTTTTTATATTTTTTGCCAAGTTTTTACTTCTTTTGAGGAATGTCGCTTGTAGAAATTGTAAGCCACAACGAAGTTATTTACACGATACTTGATAAACCGCCACCGGAACCTCCGAAAACACCAAGGTACGTGATGACGATAATGATGATATCCTGCGGTCTCACAGCACGTACGTACTTGAATTTTTTTTTTTTTTTTAACGTGTGGAAAATGCGCCTTATGCATCTCCGCGCTCGGGGCAGCACGAAAAGGCGGGAAACTTCAAGAGCAACGGACGAAAATTTTTGCCGCACTTATTCAAATTATTTACTACTTCGGTGTTTAGTGAAATTTTAGCGAGATGGGGAAGGCGAAAAAGCGGAAAAAGGCAGGTGTACTGGAGGGGGCAGAAGACACAGAAATTGTTTCGGAGGACTCTACCGGGAGCGCGGGTGAGGAGGAGGACGAGGATAAGTACCATCCATACCATGTTCCCAATTACATAAGATTGTATCCTGAAAACGGAGGCAATTTTGAGTACATAGTGTTTCTAGAGAGCTTAGAGACTGGTCAAGCAATTGGTGATAAAAATATGATGTCTTTGGCAAATGTATTAAAGCGTAATTTTAAAGGCATCAAACAACTGCAGAGAATGAACAAATATAAAATCGGCGTTATATTTGAACGGCCGGCGTTAGCTAATGCTGCGTTGAGAAATAAAAACTTTCTGGAAGCGCAAAAACTCAGGGCGTCGATACCTGCATCTTCGACGGAGACAGCTGGGGTGATTCAGCATGTCCCCATAGAACTAAGCAACAAGGAAATATTTAACAATTTATCGAGCACAAACAATATAATTTCTGTGCAACGTTTTGTCAAAAAGCAAGGAGAACAGCGGACTCCGCTAAAAACCGTCAAACTGACCTTCTCATCATCGGTCCTTCCAGAAAGTGTCAACCTTAACAGTTGGCGTTTCGAAGTAAGACCATATGTACCGCCAGTACTACAATGTCTACGTTGTCTCCGGTACGGGCACATTGCGAAATTTTGCAAAAATGCTACTAAATGTTCGATTTGCCAAGGAAGTCACAAATTTACCGAATGTACCACGGAACCTAAAGATGCTAAATGCTGTCATTGTCAAGGAAATCATATTTCTGTTTCCTCAACATGTCCTATTAAACAACAAAAAATAAAGGAAAATAAATTGAAAGTGGAAAATAAGAATCTCAAATATTCAGACTTGTTTAAGAATGTTAACTTTCCAAAAATAGACTCACATAAACCAGATCAGCTCATTTCTTTATTAAGTTCTGATTTAATAATGAATCTGTTAATTGAGTCTATTGTGAAAATAGTAAATCTAAATAAATCAAATGAAAAACCAGTTTGTACACAAATTATAAAAGATATTCTCACAGAAACCATAATAAATAAGAAAACAACATAGCATAGCTTTAGTCTTTTATGGGTAAACTAAAAATCATACAGTGGAATGCTCAAAGTATTTTAAACAAGTTTCATATATTTAAGTACTTTTTGAGGGAGAATGATATTGACATTGCTGTCATATGTGAAACATGGCTTAAGTCTAATAGTATTTTTAGTATTAAAGGTTATAGTGTAGTAAGACTAGATTCGGGCAATGATCACAATGGTGTTGCTATAATAGTTCACAATAGTTTACAGTTTACCAAAATAGATACATTCTGGGATGATTCATTGCAAAATATAGCTGTTAGAATTTTTTATGGGAATAGCAAAGAATTAACAATTGTAAGTATTTATTGCCCAGGAAATAATATAGTCAATTTTACGAAACATAAATTAAATAGATTAATAAGAAGTCTTCCTGAGCCAGTTTTAATTGCTGGAGATTTTAACGCCAAACATTCCATTTGGGGGTGTAACTCTATAGACAGTAGGGGACGTGACATAGCAGCTGCAATCGATGATAATTATTTATATCTATTAAATGAAGGCCATATGACTACTGTGGGCTCTCATTCCTGGCAACCCAATGCCTTGGATTTAGCAATGATAACTCCAGGTCTTGCTTTGTCTTGTGGGTGGGAGGTCCTTCAGGATCCTTTAGGTAGTTATCATTTACCTGTAAAGATAGAGATAAGTTATGGTGATGTACAGTATGGCAACGATGGGTTACCAGCTATGGCCTTTTATAATTTTAAAAAAGTGGACTGGGATAAATATACTGAGTTGACAAATAATATCCTTGCAAGCTCTGTATTTAATTATAATGAACCACTTGAAGCTTATAATCAGCTTATAGATCTTATTAATAAAGCAATAAGGCAGTGTTTACCTCAACATAATCAACAAATAAGTTCAACTTCTAATGTGTCCAAAAAAAGGGTTCCTTTACCATGGTGGAACAATAAATGCGATACAGCAGTTTTAAACGCTAAGAATGCATATATCAAATTTAAGAACGATATATCTCAGGAAAATTACCTTGAGTTCAAGAGATTGCAGGCAGTCAGGCAATTAGTGCTGAAAACTGAGGCCAAGTTGAGTTGGAAATCTTTATGCGAGTCCTTTAATAGAACAACTCCCATTAGTAGAATCTGGAATTATATGAAAAAATTTAATAAGACTTATGTTGATACATTTAAGCATAATAATTTGTCATGGGTCCAACAATTCTTAGAAAAATATACTTCAGATACAGTTGAACAGCCTTATCAGCCAACGTCTGTTAACAACGCTATTCATTCAGATTACTTGCAGAGACCTTTTACTTATGAAGAATTGGTTTCAGCTGTTATGTCACGTCGTGACACTGCATTTGGGTTGGATGGTTTGCCATACAAAGTCATCAAAAAACTTTCTCCTCATAGTTTACATGTAGTTTTGAATATATTTAACTTATTATGGATAAACTCATCAATACCTCAAGACTGGAAAATAGATTGCTTAGTCCCTATCTTGAAACCTAACAAAAGTAAAAATAATGCAGACTCTTATAGACCTATAGCTCTTACTTCCTGTTTCGGAAAAGTTTTTGAACAGCTTTTAAAACATAGATTAGAATTTTATGTAGAGAGTAATAATCTTTTACCATCAAACCAATTTGGGTTTAGGAGAGGAAAGTCATCTCGTGAGAGTTTAGTACATTTGCAATTAGATATACATAACTCTATCAAGAAAAAACACGTGCTTATTGGAGTATTCTTTGATATAGTTGGAGCATTTAATAATGTCAATCATCATATTTTGTGCTCAGAGCTAGCTTCACTTAACATTCCTGACAGACTTATTAATTGGATATTCCATTTTCTTCATGCCAGGCAAGTCTACGTTAAAATGAACAAGTCTCTGATTGGACCTAGATTATCACATAAAGGAGTTTGTCAGGGAGGAATACTGAGCCCATTAATTTTCATTCTGTATATACACAAATTAAATAGCATTTTAGGCTCAAATGTACTGAATCTTCAGTTTGCTGATGATTTAGTAGTATATGCATCTGGTACTGATGTAACTAATTTAGTCAATAGTTTGAACTATGCTCTATGCCAATTGCACTCTTATTTTTCTTATCTTAACTTGGACATTCATCCTGATAAGTCAAAAGTAATAGTTTTTAATAAGATTCGCCCATTTAGTGTAAATATTTTTTACAACCATGTAAAATTACCATTATCTTCCACTGTAAGATTTTTAGGTGTTGACTTTACCAATAATTTATCTTGGAACAAGTATGTTAATACTCTAATTGAAAGAACTTCTAGGGTTACTAATGTCCTCAGGTCTCTCACTAATACTTCTTGGGGAGCTGACCCTAAAACATTACTAATTCTATATAAAACCTTAGTTAGAGGTCACTTTGATTATGGTTTCCTATGTTACGCTTCTAACGAGAAACTTGTTAAGAAGCTAGATGTGATCCAGAATAGCAACTTACGTATCATAACAGGTTGCATGAAAACAACTCCCATTAATTCACTGCAGGTGGAGTGCAACTCCCCACCACTGCTTTTGCGTTTCAAATATTTAAAGTTTAGATTCATTTTAAAACTTCTTTCTCTGAAATCCAATTCATTACTTGAAAAACTTCAGAGTAGTAATACTCCCAATTTTGTTAGTAATTCTTCTACTATCCCTTTTGCATTACATGACCTGTCTGATATATTAGAGTACAAAAATAAATATTTTCTTTATGATTCTGAGAAGTGGCCATGCTATAATGGAAATTACACAAGTAAATTTACAAACATGAAAATTGACACTATATACAAGACAAAAACCAAAGAGGAGGTCTATGAAAAGTTAGCTAAGTATCCTGGTTACAATTGTATTTATACAGACGGATCTAAGAAAGATAATTCGGTATCTATGGCTATTTATCACTCTCAAAGTAAGATTGGACGGGGAACAAAGCTACCCCAAGACCTAAGCATATATTCAGCTGAAGCTTTGGCTATTTTTGCAGCTCTGCAGCATATTTGTGAGCATAATGCACAGGAGAATAACAAGAAATGGCTTATTATCTCTGACAGCTTAAGTGTCTTAAAAGCATTAGAAAACAATAGTTTTAGTGTAAATACAAACTATATCTTACACAATATCAAAAGAATGTGGTCTCAATTACAAGAAGATGATGTTGTGGTACAGTTTATGTGGTCTCCTGCCCATGTTGGAGTCGCTGGTAATGAAGCAGCTGATTATTTAGCTAGAACTATTGTAAATACTGCCGGTGGAAGTGTGCTTAATGTTGCTATACCATATTCTGATTTACATGTTCGAATTTCTCTACTAATTAATAGATTATGGAATCAAAACTGGACTGCATCATTGGAAAATAAAGGTAAATGGTATGCCGCTATAAACAAAACAATATCCAAGCCCTGGTTTACTAAGAGCTCTTACTTCAAAAGCAGAAGATTTTATGTCACCATTTGCCGTTTACGTTTTGGTCATGGGAAATTTAACGCACATTTGCATCGTATGAATATGGTCCCCTCCCCGCGATGCAATGATTGCAATACTGAAAACGATCAAACTTTAGATCATATTATATTCGATTGCCCAGCCCATAATCTGCAACGTATTACTCTTATAAATTCGCTTCTATCAGAATACGCTACCCCTGAGTTAATCCCGCGCAATACTGAACTGAAGATTTACTTATTAACACTGCAATGTATGACATAATTTATGACTATTTTAATAGCATTAGTTTTAAATTATAACCTGTGTCGAGTGAGAAATAATTGTGATTGTGACAATATAATGTGAAAAATGTGAATGAACTATTGACATTGACAATTTGACAGAACTGGAATAAGAAATTGAACGATGATGAACCAAACAGATAATGATTAAATTTATGACTTGATAAGAGATATACCAGAATTGGCTTGTTTTAACGGATAAGACAAAAATTTTACACTAAAGAATTGGCCTAGGCCTTGATGAATCTGGAATTGGAAAAATACAAAAGAAGACTTGGCTGTATGGTCTTTGACCTTTGCCTATCCCAAATGGGATGAATCCAAAAAACAACAAATCGGGGCAGCACGAATGGAGGTATGACGGGTTCTCCATCCCGCCGCTGCCTTCCCTATGGAAGGAGGGGAGAGGCCTACCGTCTAAAAACACACACGTTCCCTCCAGGCCTTGAACTGCGGGCGTTGCGGGCGAACACCGTGACCACCGCAACTCGTACGTACTTGATTTAACTTGATACATACATACCGACATAAAAGTCTCTTATCCCTTGTGGGGTAGACAGAGCCTAGGGTAACAAGACCTAAACGATGATTTTTGTTATATTTCTTATTTGGTTTGTAACAATAACATTCAGTAGGTACCTAACTAGCCCTAATAGAAATATTGATTTTCGATTTAACTATGGATTTTCCTCTCCGTCACGTGCCTACACGTAATTCTTATCGGCATTTGTTTTCACAGATACCAATCAGCTCTTGAAAAGCAGCTGAAGGAGACCAAGGTCCCCCAGCTGCGTCGTACATTCGGCTACGCCGAGGTGCCAGTCAGTCCGCCTGACAAGTTCTTAAAAAAGGGCGAAGGCTTAGGGCAACCTATCAAGATATCTGACCACAAGCACTACACACGCGGGGATCTGCCTCCCGTGCCGCGTCGCCCGCCTCCGGGCAAGAAACCGGAGAAACCGAAAGTCAACTTCCGCGTTGTGAATATCAAGAAAGCTGTCAAGGTGAAAGGGAAACCTGTTGAACCCCGGTAAGACAAGTCTAAACTTGATCTCTGGTAGAACTCTCTCATGTAGAACTTAACCATACCACGAGCACAGTGTGGAAACTAGGCTTATTTGTTTGAAATAAATACCTACGCTCAAATAGAGCGTTAGGGTTGTCGATCTAATTTTTGTAAAATTGTAACGCTTTTTGTTTAGTTACCGCTATCTCAGCTAGTAAGTCCTGTTTTAAAGTAACTAGCAACACTTAATTAAGAGTATTAGGGTTGGCACCCTTAATTTCCGTAAAAAAGAACATAAGATGCTTCAACAGTTTAAGATTTCTTTATTCGTCGGTAGTTAAGTATTATATGCTACTTACTGAAAAATACGTTTTGGATAGCTGTAACTATTATTAAATTTTATGGTATGAAAAATTCTCATCCGAATGAATAGCTTTCTTAAATAAACTATTGGGAAATATAGACTCACTGCGCAATACACGCTTGCATGTTGAAAACGAAAAGATCGCGGACTGTCTGGGCGCACGTAACACATGCCGCTCGTCTCAACGTGGCACTCGCGACTGGCGGCACCGCGAGATCCGCTTAAAGGGGCATTGTAGATGCGCGCGTCTGTGTGCGTTCGTTTCAACAGTTTTTTTCGTAGTTTCCTTGCTGCTTTAGCTTATATACTGTGGCACAAGTGACAAGAAAATGTTGCCAGGTTGGTTGACACCCGCGACGGCCACATAAAGAAGATCAAGGGATCCGGGGAGGTCCCGGAGTACTGCCTCCGGCCGGACTTTGGCCAGATGCCGGCGTACTTGGTGAAGCGGAACCGCCGGATACAGCGGGCTCTCGACGCTATCCGGTACGCTGATGAGCATAAGGAGAGCCTCTGCAAGCAGATCGCGGATGAGGAGCGGCAGAAGCTGCTTGAAGTAAGTAAAGGCGATTTGCATTGGGATTTGGAGGTTTTATAGACCGACCGCTTAACCTTTTCAACGCCAACGACCTATATATCCGTCCATTACTTCAATGCAAAAGCAGCCTTCGTTCAATTGGGTTTAGGTTCAATTTAAGGCATCGCAATAAAGACGTCTGGCGTATGGGTGACGTCTCTTGTATTTGACGTGGCGCCGAAAAGGTTAAATGAGTCCTTGCCCGCGCGTCTGCTGGCCGCGGGGTAGGACAACTGCGGGGAGCTCTCTCGGTGCGGGCGGGTAGTGCGCCTGCCGCCTGCACAGAGAGGCCCCCGCGATCGTCCCACTTAAGCGGTTGGTCTGTAGTTTATGGGTGGATCAATCAAGTATTTCTTGTTGTTGTTCTGTCAACAGTAGCTCAGTTTGTTTAAAGTCATGTTGTGTCTCATTATACGTACTAACATATTAATGCTTACAGCGGCGTAACTATAACGTCTGGGGCCCGCGGCAAATTCGTCAGATGGGGCTCCTTCCTCAATATAAAGAAGTGCATCAGCGTCCCTTCTGTGCTCTAAACCAAGCCAGTTCGGGGCCCCGTAGAGCTAGCGGCCCGTGGCATTTTGCCACCCCTGCCACCCTATAGTTACGCCACTGAATGCTTATATTAACAAAGACATGCTTGGTTAAATCGAATGACAGTACCTACAATAATCTGGTGGAGAAGTTCTGGTGACTTAGCCAGGATCGTCTCAGCAGGAGGGAACTCTTTGGTTTGATTGACTTGAAATTTGGTACACATTAGGACGGATGGCAACGCAAGTACAGTCAGAAAACAAACCTTGTAAAGAAAAAGATTTTTAGACGAACTTATTAGCTACTTACATCCTTTTTAGGACTTGAAACTCAACTGGCAACTGATGCAGAAGGCATTCCTGCAACTGCCAATGTTGACCGATACCCCACCGAAGATACTCAAGAAAGCTAAGATGGAACAAGAGCTGAAACAGCTGGAGAAAGACATAGCCCTTGTGGAGGCCAATCCTTACATTTATATTTATGAATAGGCTTATGCTTTTACCGCGACATGAGAGCAGATCAATAAGCAATGGGAAGGCGATGCAGCTATATTTTCACTAACTTTATTTCTTTTTTCTTTATAATCAATTCGTAGTCTAAAAACATCTTCATGACAAAATTGTACAGGGCGCGGAGAAACCTTTTTGAACACAGAAACATTGATTTGGATTGTTTGAAGACACTCCGAGTTTGAATTCGGTTGTAAGTTTGTGTGTGCACAATAAAGTATTGAAGAGGATGACACAATGGTTTTATTTTATACTAGCCTTCCATCCTCAGCTTCGCCCGCGATAAATTAATTTTCCCGTAGGAAAAGGTATTTTCCCGCGGTAAAAAGTAGCCTATGTCACTGTGATAATGTAGCTTCCTAACGTCAAAAGAATTTTTGAAATCGGTCCAGTAGTTTCGGAGCCTATTCAATGCAAACAAACAATAAAAATTTTCCTCTTTATAATATTAGTATAGATGGTGTTGCGCATGAAAAATTATGAGAAACCGAATTATAATTTAGGTATTTTAATGGTGAATTTCAACATTTCTGCTACTTGGTCTAGTGACATCAATCATAAAAATCTGTGCGGCGGTTCTTGAGTTGTAAATGGCGTAAACAAATCACGTCTATATCCCTTACGGGGTAGACAGAGCCCAGGGTAACAAGACCCAAAGGCCATTGTGGGCGCATAAGTGGAAGTGGAAAGGGGAATCAAAGACGGGTTGCTAGTTAGGTTTAAAACATGATTCTTAAGATTTTTACCATCTGCGCGGGAAGAGAAGCATCTGGTACATTACATGTAGTGGCGTAACTATAGGGTGGCAGGGGTGGCAAAATGCCAGGGGCCCGAACTGGCTTGGTTTAGAGCACAGAAGGGACGCTGATGCACTTCTCTATATTGAGGAAGGAGGCCATCTGACGAATTTGCCGCGGGCCCCAGACGTTATAGTTACGCCACTGATTACATGTGTGTTTATACATTAAAAATAAACACATCTCGGACAAACCAACAACTTTATTCCGACAAATGATTTACAATGTTCACAAAAATATGTTGAATTGCGCCTACACTATGCTTAAACTAATTGACTAAAATTCTGACTAGGTCCGAGCAGGATGCTTAAGATATGTCGGTATCTACACTTTGTAACAGTCAAAAATACGTGTAAAAGTACATACAAGGCTTCATATGAGTCATAAGTATGATGAAAGGAATTAAGCATGTACAGTTGATCATTGACTTACAATAAACAACTAGACTCTCAGTCGCTAACAAAGGTTCCTCAAGAAATGTCCGAGTTGCTTTGTCTATGTGTTGTGTGTGTCAACACATCGACTTAGACAGATAACATTAACATATTCATTCAAATTGACACCTTATTTCATGGCAGTAATGTTTAATATCAATGGCGTAGGATCGTGAGAAGTAATGACACGACGCCACGCGCTGGAAACCTGCCTGTCTCTTTCGTTCTCAATAGTAAGATTACGGTGCGAAAGAGACATATACATTGTTATCAACGCGCGGTCGAAACGCAGCTGAACAAAAACTCTGCACAATAGACGCGTCGTGCAGACTTTTGCTTCGGACAGTTTTTGAGCGTGATTGGGAGTCTAGTTGTTTATTGTACGTCAATGAGTTGAGGTCATAAATATCGATACAGCCGTCACGTCTTGTGTGGCATAAAGGTATGCAGATTGACGTCTTGGTAACGCATACACTAATTCATACGGGCATATAACTTAACAACTGATAATATACACACTAACGTAAAACCATGTGTAACAGCAACAACACTTGAATTTTATATGCATCACACAATGCGTCTATTAACCTTTTCAACGCCAACGACACATATAACAGTACGTCAATGCAAAAGCAACCTTCATCCAATTGGGTTTAGGTTCAACTTAAGGCATCGCAATAAAGTCTGGCGTGTGGGTGACGTCTCTTGTATTTGACGTGGCGGCGAAAAGGTTAAATTAACGTACCTGACACTTATGTCAAATGAAATTGTACTCGTTACATTGCACCTGAGGCTAACTTTAAAACATTACGCTTCAATAATTAAAGTTACTAACAAAATATCATTCTTACATTATTTATATGATCGATAACTACATCTGGATAAAATACGCCCGTGTGAAATTCACAGTATATTTATGCCATTTACTGCACCTACTATTGATGGGCTTGTGAAACAGCAGACTGCAGAATCAACCACTCAAACACACAAATTTAAAACTAGCTCTGCCAAAATTGGGACCGAGCGCGACGACAGCGCCACGTGACAGGCGGCCATTATGGACAATATTGTCACCGCTGTCAAACAAGAAGTAAGTAAATATTGTGAAAAATATTAATGAAATCTTGTGTTATTTTACTATATTACACAATTTTGGACAATGGTAGTCAGTAACGTGTATCAAATGATAACGTACTTTAAGTAAAATTTAAGAGGTTAAAGTCGTCGCAAAATAAAAGGCCCGTTTTGACATTTGTCTTCGCGACGTAACTAGTGATGTAACCATACGACTCGGTACTCGATACTCACGATAAATCGATTCAAGTTTGCATGAGTACTTGATCGATTTGAATATATATTGTAAAGTGCATTGGATTAAAGTTCTGTTTAGAAAATTTAACTTACACTGATGTTGTAGATTTTGAAATGATACAATGTTACAAGCTCATAATTTTCAGTAAAGATCACTACACAGCTGGTGAAAGTCAGTAATTAATTGATTGATGAACACTAGTATTTAATTAAATAAAACCGGCCAAGTGCGAGTCGGCCTTAAAAAAACATCTTGATCGATTTATTTTTTTCTTTAACCGATTATTATTAGTCTGTGGACAATATGAAAAAATCGTTATGCACAGCACTTAGCCGAGTGGGCGGTACCCATCAATGAAAAATATAATTACCTTCAGAACATTTCGTTCGGTAAAAAATAGAGAACTTCATAGGCGTGAACTGTCAAAACGGGCCTTTTATTTTGCGACGAGTTTAGGTAACTTACTTTTTTTTTCTTACGGCAAATATCCACTTATTTCTTTGGTCTCGTTTCCACCATGGTCTTGGAAATTGGTAAAATTTACAGTCGCTATTCTTCTTGGTATTATTACAATTCACAACAACACATCTTACCAGGACCATATTTTTATCTCAAAAACGATTAGAAAATGTTTATTGCAATATGGATTTGACAGCTCAAGTCAGCGACAAAAATGACAATTTTAGCCGTAGCGAGCGCTGTGATCGTTTAGGCTACCCCCTCCACCCGCTTTGCACTCTGCGAATATGGTTCATTCTGCATCTCATTGCAAGAGCGCCCTCTGTGATACAGACTATGAAATTCTCACGAAAATTGCCACCTTTTTATATTCCCTAACATTTTTTGTTCTTAAAAACCTCTCAATCTTAACAGGACAAAAAATGTCACCAAGTTTTTTTTACTATTTCGTTACTTTCCCATTCATATTGTACGGCGTAACGGGAAGCAAGAACATATCAATTTCGGGATTCTAACTTAATTCAAGATATTCTCCAACACCACAACTTAATTCTAATCACGATCGATATCCATAATCCCTGTTCGTTATCGTAATTAGTATAACGGTAAAGGACATTCACAGAGAATAAACGACATTACAACTATATCTAATGGAATGAGTGGAAGATACCATTACTTACATTAACCTTTGATGAGCGCTACCTCCTAGAGCCGAGTACAACGCTTCTAGTTTCTCAGGTTTACCTACAGTTGCTGTGTTCTGAATAAACATGAATGAAAAATAACGTTCAATGAACAAAAAATTTACTATTTGTTTTTACTGTAGTCGGAAATTTTTTTTTGAAGGTAGTTGTTAATGTATAATAAAAATCATAAATAATAGGGTACTTTGGGAAAACATTCATGGGCGTACCCAGGTTCTGGGCCAGGGGGGGGGCTAATCAGATTTTTTATAAGCTAGGTGCTTAAAAAAAATAAAAGTACTAGATAAGATACATAATTAGTAGGGACGTCAACATTATCCAGGGGGGGGCAGCTGCCCCCCCCCTGCCCCACCCTGCGTACGCCCATGAAAACATTGGTACATTATGCTTATATATACCTACAGTTTCGAATTAGTACGACGTTGGTTTGCATGTGTAACAGTTGTGTTCATTAAACTTTGATAATGATCCCGTAGAGGGATCGAAACGCGTCAGTGTTTGTGTGGTGTAAGGGATAATTAAGTTTGTGGGATTTATGTGTGTTTTATTGGCAGCAGTGGAGGGAGGGATTGCGTGAAAAACATATATATTTCACACAGGCATGGTTATTTTGCACGTGAGTAGCGGAGTAGCAAGGTAAATTTTTTGTTCATTGAAATGGACCTCCGCAAAGTAACGCCTGATTCAATTCAGCTGCATCGAGCACCAGCTCTGCCCCAACTACTCGCTCCCATCCCCTGTACCTTTTCATGTCTTTATTCGAAACACGGCAACTGTCAAATACATGAAACTAGAAGCACTATTCATCTGCTAGTTGTAACTGTAACTGTTTTATTTTCCATACATACATACATATGTAGACTGTAGAAAGTAGTAAAATTAAACAATTTAAATTATAGTAAAAATTCAACACGCAGCGCTGTCAAGAGCAAAAACACGACTCTCTTTTGTTTTTGTTTTCTTTTAGCGCTGCGTGCAACTTCATTTGTGGCAAATATAACAGTTTGATTAAAAGGTAGCTGCCTAAATAGGGGGCGTTCAAGTATTACGTAAGCGCTTGAGGGGGGCGGGGTGGTCTTTGCTTTGCTTATTTTTGATGACATGGTGTGTGGGGGGTCGATCTGGTGCTTACGTCAGCAGTTACGATTCGAACTGCTGCTCACGAATCATTCAAAAACAGAATCCATTAAAAGAAAAATGCATATAGGTACCAACGATTACGTAAGCATGGGGGGGGGGGGGGTAAGAGGTTTGCTTACTTTTGCTGACAAGGGGAGGGGGGGGGGCAAATAATTGTAAATAATCTGCTTACGTAATACTCGAATGGCCCCATAGGTGCGTCGCCTACAACATAAATCACGTCTTTACCAAGTGGTAAGTACGGGGTAGAGAGTCCATGGTAACAAGACCTAAAGGCCACGTTTAGCATGACTGTATTTTGCAGTCACGGAAGGCTCGCGAAACACGTCCACAACAGGTTTTGGTTAGAGTAACATTAGTTACGATTACAGCTCACAGATGAGTACTCGGCTTAACAAAATTCGTATGTAGCAAGAGAAATAAACTGAGCATCGATTCAGTGCACTTATGTGTCACTTTAACACATTTACGGAACATAGTGTATCTCTTTCGAACTCTCTTAGTAAAAGTGACACAGTTCGCGGAAGACTCGTAACGTATGTATAAAAATAATGTAGATCAAGCGATATTGCCTATATTTGGAAGAATATTTATTGGAATGGAAGTATAAGATAGTATATTTACGTAACTGCTTCAAAGAACCGTGAAAATCGATCGCTTATTTGTTGTAACACAGGAAAGTAAACACCACGGACGACTTACAAACTAGGATATATCCGGAGAAATCCGGACGGATGGTAAGCTAACCCTGTGAAAATAACATTACATTATTTCATGATTCCCTGCGCAGTTGTTAATGATCATAAAGTTGCATAGCATTCTGTAAAAATACAATCAATGACACGACTAATTTCATAACAATTAACTATTAGAATCTAAAGACAGTACAGTTCTCTCGGTAACTCGACTTTGCTACGTATAAACGACCAAACTTCACCACCCTAAGTTCAACCACATTTGGATATATTATTGTTTTTAAAATTCATTCCGCAAGGGAATAGTCGAAGGTCTTGCACCATACAGCCAAGTCTTCATTATTATACATAACATTACTTTTTTCAAACAAGTCTTAAGATATTTTTTTGTTCAGTTCTGAACTCAAATTGAGAACCTCCTTTATTGGAGTCGGTTAAAATGGTAAAGCATTTGGTCGACTACACATAAGCACAACGTTGGAACAGCGGCCGACACTCGGCGACTGTGTGCATTATGACCCGGTACACAATGAACCACAATGGCCCATTGCAGGCCATCAACATCGTGAAGGGGGCAATGACGCATAGCTAACAATTGCTATTGGCGATGAATCATGGCGTGCAATGGCGTGCAATGCTACAGTTCGAAGGAATCGTGGCTCAGCGTGGCCACCAGAGATGTACAGAATGGTTTTAAAAAAGCATTTAAATACAAAATACTTTTCAGATTTACTATTTCAAATGCAAAATACCAAATAGTTTTGCGTTTTGTATTTCAAATGCTAAATGCAAAATAGGTATTTTCAAAATACTTTTGATCGAATATCAGACATTTTTGGTTATATTAGGTATTTATCATGAGAAATAGAGACACAATGGGGAGCCGAACAAAAACGTCAATAACATGGCACCTTATGCATGACATTTTGGTCAAATTGATCAGTACGCGTATCAATAAATTCTGTTACGTTAATAATTAATAATAATAATAATGCTCACTTAAAATAATGTAAAGCAACTAGACTAACGAAAAGAGAGTCATGGCTCCATTTTGTGAATTGTGTGGCCATTTATTTCGGTTGATTGTGCATCTAGTGCGGCAATACAAGTGTCATTCGTTCATTTCCTTTTGTTTCACTGGTAATGTTGGCTAAACTTGATCACAAAGTATTTTGCATTTTGAAATGAATATGAAAAATGCAAAATACATCTTGAAAGGTATTTCAAATAAAATACAAAATGGTTTTTACAAAAAGGCATTTAAATGCAAAATACAAAATAGGTATTTTGCATTTTGTGTTTGCATTTTAAATAGAAGTATTTCAAATAAATCGCATATCTGGTGGCCACAGTGTTTATCTTCAGTGTCTCGGCATGTCGGGCAGTGGCGAAAGGCTCTGCAGCGCACGCTTCGAGCATCCACTCAGTTCTTACACTAAGCGTTTCACCAGGCAACAATGAGCCATGGACCATTGTCAACACCATTTCCTAGACAAATGACGATAGTCTACGCAGCGGATGGATATTCATGGTTCACTGTGTACTTGAGCCATTATGTACCCATTGTCAAGTTCATTTTGGTGCATAATAATAATGGTAAAGTGCGAACGGAAGATCAGGGCACAACACAAGAGTATGGGGCAGTAAAATCGCTTATTTAATCACAAAAATTAGACCGAGAAACTAAAGCAGGCTCTATTAGTTGCTATATGTAGTGTTAATTGTAAAACGAAAATAAAGGTAAAGACGGGACCTTATTACTAAGACTCCACACTGTCCGTCTGTCTGTCACCAGGCTGTATCTCATGAACCGTGAAAGATAGACAGTCGAAATCTTCTCAAATGTATTTCTGTTGCAACTATAAACAGAATATTTTTTAGTCTATGTAAGTAACCAATATAAACGGATCTCACACTGCCTAAGTTTTGCTTAAGAGCATGGCTCTGCTAACAGATGTCCGACTCTCACTTGGCAGGTTATTTTAATGATTGACAAAGCGTTTTAATGCCCCCATTTTGGCAACTTTAATCATTGTGGAATTACTAATTATTACATCTAATTAAAATCGTATTTAAGAGCCCCTGTCTTATACCTAATGACACAGCATCCCAAGCTTTTCCCGGCCATAAAGCTTACACTTCGGTCTTTAGAAAGAGACAATTGGAGCCACTAATTTAGAGCGAGACAACGCTACGAAGCCGAATTGAGCCGACAAGATGCATCTTTCTGGCCGGTTACTGTAAGTACAAATAGAAAATAGTGAGTGCACTTTTCTTTTCATTGCAGGTCGAACGCAGGGCCCGATTCTCGAAAGCAACGCCACCCGAAAGTGTCATTCGAAATTAGAAAAAACTAACTTGACAGCTGAAAATGTTGCCAGATATAGGAAAAAAATTGGCGACTATTTTAGAGGCTTACCATCGGCACGGGGAGAGAAGCAACTGGTACATTCTGTTATTTTTATGCTCCCAGACCACAATATGGAAAATTTGAAATTTTAAAAAATTTAGCGGATGAGTGATAGTTCTAGAGCCCACGACCAAAACCATGTCTCATAGCAATAGGTACGGCAAAAACCCTATAAAATCGTTAGATTGTATGATTCTGAACCCGACTAGGTGTGTAGTAACGGTCGAAAGTGTAGCAACAGCGTGGGAGGCCATTTCTGCTGTGTCAAAAAAAAAGGCAGTCGGTATTATAGCAATACGTCTGATAGTGAAAATGTACATAGATTTTATAATTGTATTGCGAAAAAGTTTGTTTTCAGACATTTTGCGCGTAGCATATAGCCTGAGCGCATTTTTGAAAATGTCAACAAATTTAGCCGACCTGTATCATAGCAATACGGATAATTTTTTTTTTTTACTTTTCGTATTGCTGCCAGGATTACCAAAAACCTGTTTTCAGACACTTTAAGTGTAGCATATACTCCCAAAAACGAAAATAACGTTTCGGAGTCGCCTGGCCGACGCCTCTGTTAAATGTTTTTTTAAATTTACAGCCTTCATAGATATTCAAGAATCTCCCTTGTCTATTGTATGTACTTTGACAGATGACAGATGTCATTACTTGTTTCTTTTGTAAAAGTTACTCAAGTGTGCTTTTTTTTTGATATATGAATAGGAAGGCAAACGAGCAAGTGGGTCACCTGATGGTAATGGTAGTTGTCATTCGTTGTGCGGTTGTGGTTATGTAAAATGTCGGACCTGAGTTGTGCGATTTATTTCAGTCCTTCAACTTCAATGTTACGGTTTCGGGTAAATTCTTTGTTAATTATCATCTAATAAATTCAGGGTCGCAACGTATTCATTGGTTTGTAACAGAGAATTCAAGATGCCTCAATACGATTTTTAAATGATATCTGAGTATCGAAAAGTTGTCTGATAGAGAAGGTGCTACACTTAATTTGTCTGATATAATTTTTTTGCACATGTGGACAACTTATTTTATCATGTCCAACAATTTTCAGACATATTGCTGTGATACCGATCGGTAAAATTTGTTAACATTTTCAAAACGGTCTCAAAATTTAATGCGTTCACATTTCCGTCTGAAAATTGTTTTGTTCGCATCAAATAACCAAAATTTACTAATAAAAAAGATTTTCAGACGTATTGCTATGAGACATTTTTTTTGTCTCATTTTTAATTTTTTTAAGTGATTTTACGGGCTTGCGCTACACCACTAACGTCTGGAAAATATATTTCCGGTATCTCAGAACTATCATTCAACTACAGTCTGCAAATCAGACATATTGCTATGATGCAGTTCGGTAAAATTCTTTGACAATTTTGAAAATTCGGTCAGATCAAACGCTACGCGGAAAATGTCTGATATTGGTATTTTCGAGTTCAGGATAATCGTATCTATCGATTTGATGCGGTTTTGGCCGTATTGCTATGAGACAAAAATTTTGGTCGTGGGCTCTCGTACTATGAGTAAATAGCAGAAGCAAAAGTGGCCCGGTTTCTTTGTTCCCGAGTACAGATTGTGTACTGCTATAAAAATACTTTTTTTTGTAATAGATAAAAGCTGTTTTTTTTTTTTTTT
Organism: Pandemis cinnamomeana; assembly: GCA_932294345.1. NCBI lineage: Eukaryota > Metazoa > Arthropoda > Insecta > Lepidoptera > Tortricidae > Pandemis > Pandemis cinnamomeana. The sequence goes on along the minus strand of OW028702.1, from coordinate 33,192,325 downwards.
TTTTTTTTTCAAATTCAGCACAATCTCGCACCGTTTGCGAGTGGCATTTTCACATGTTCCATCAAAAATCTGACCCCTTGGACGCTAGCAACACAGGTGAAAAACTTAAACGACCTGTTGTATGTAGTGTACAGAACTGATATGGGACTTAAGTCGTTTTTCTAATTTGGAACGTCAATTTGTCTATTCACATTACTCACACATACAACAGGTAATTAACTTAAGTTGTTCACCGATACTAGGGTAGTAGTGCTGCTACGATAGTTGCCCTACACAGCTGACTTACCTCACTATTAGTATTTATTCTCATTACGCTATGGTCTGTGGCGTGCAGCGGCAGCCAGGGTAGGCAGTACTTACATTCACAATATCTTAATAAAAATATCAAAAAGTGAAAAAGGTTATATCGATCATGAAAAACGGAAAATGAGAGTTTTAAACTAGCCAGCGAAAAGAGATCCGATGTCATGTGACGTCATTTGTCACAACGCCCATAAACTCCGTATTAAAATTCCGCTTTTCTCGAAAGTGACCAATCTTTGACAGCATCTCGGTTATTTTTATTTTTTTATATTGTTTCTTACCATGAGAAAAAATCATGAATAGTCAGTGTTGCGTCGCCGCTGCCTACCGCACGCCACTGGCTATGGCTAATCAAACATTAATTTAACATTACACGCACAGCAAATACCTAATTCTTTTATATAAACTCCCAAAAATATACCTCCGCCCTACATTCGAAGGGAAGGTCTTTTTGATTATGTCTTTGATAGTTTATTCGCCTATTTAACAGCTACCTAAGCCAGAAAGGATAAGCTTAAAATATTGTATTAATCACCGAGCACTTATTACAGGAGTAGCCTTTAGTAATAAGAACTGGCATCTCCAGTTATAAGTGCTCTTGTTTAATTAATAAGTTAAATTTATATTACATTAATGTAAGGTGATTTCGTCGCTGGTCACGGACCTATATGTATTTTGTAGATGACGCTAATTAAATTGTCTTGCATGTTACAAAAACATCTGTTTTTTTAAACAAAGCAGAAACGGTGAACTATGCGAGCCTGATAAATTCAAATACAAGCTTCCCAAAATAATGTAGATAGTTTCGTTTGAGTGTTAAAAAAATTAAAAAATTGACTAGTTCGGTTCTCAACTTCACCGTACCTACTTCATCTACTTTAACATAGGTCCATGTTGGGCGCCATTAAAATATTTCTTTGACAGATTGTCGTTACAACTTATAGTGCATTGGGGTAAATTCGAAATTGGGGGAATTACGACTCATGGACCACATACAGGGAACAATTAGACAATCTAGCAACGCTAGAAGCTTTGTCTTTGGCTCGTAAGCGTTGCCAGATTATGTAATCGTTCCCCGTTCAGTGGATATCCACGATATTCGAAATTGCCCCCAATTTCGAATTTACCCCAATGCACCTTATATCACTTAATTGATCGATAAAGATAATAAACATTAAGGTGTTAACGGCAAACCTAAATACTAATGATTCATTAAATCAAAAAAATCAAACAATTATTGCACATTTCAACGAAGACACGAACGAAATCATTGTACTAGCTGTTGCTTATCGCTATCCCGCGGGAACTATGCCATTTTCCGAGACAAAAACTATCCCATGCCCTTTACGCGGCACTTAACCTTTTCGACGCCAACGACCTATATATACGTCAATTGCTTCAATACAGAAGCAACCTTCGTTCAGTTCGTTTCTTTGTTCACCAGTTGGCGCCACTGTCGACTAAGGTCCAGAGGTATAGCTGTCAAAGGCGACTTTATAAGATCGCCGCCGAAACGTTTTAAATCTTGAATGTCATCAAGTTTACTATTTATAAACAACTATCATCATATCGAGTAAGTATGCCGCGTTGTGCAGTTCCGTTTTGTTCGGAAAAAAAATCCGCTTTCAAAGCGTTCACACTCATCGCCAAATCACTACATAGTATAAAATAAAGTTGCTTTCTCTGTCCCTGTGCCCCTATGTCCCTATGTATGCTCATATCTTCAAAACTACATAACGGATTTTTTAATAGATAGAGTGATTCAAGAGGAAAGTTTATATGTATATTACATGCATAATATACCGTGCGAAGCCGGGGCGGGTCGCTAGTAATCCACATTTGCGATAATTTCACGAAGGAGATCACTTTTCAATAGGTAAATGAGAGAAATTATAATTTATGTCACGAAGACCCCCAGAACCAGAGAAAAGTGAATGTTATTAGAGCTCACGTGACACTAGCGCCTCTAGTGGCAAATTCACACGCGATAGCCCCCACTGGGTTTAGGTTCAACTTAAGGCATCGCAATAAAGAACTCTGGCGTACGGGTGTCGTCTCTCGTACATGACGTGGCGGCGAAAAGGTTAAAGTACGAAGTGGTTTAGGCGTTCAAGGCAGACAGAGTTACTCTCGCGTTTATAATATTAGTACGGATTGATTTCGTTTAGTATCTTTATAATAAACTTAGAATTAATTGAGATCAGTATGTCAACGGATGTAAAACGCCTGGACATTACTTATATCTAATACTTGATTTAATCCGATTATTCTAAGCGACGCTGAAACAAACAAACAAACATGGTATAGTTATATCTGTCAGAATCATACATACACACATATATAAATCACATATATAAAGCATGAAAGTAGAATAAATGCAGTAGAAATGAGAGCGTTAAGAAGCATGGAAGGTGTATCACTGAAAGATAGAACGAATAGTGTGATAAGGGAACGTGCTGGTGTGAAAGAGGATATACAATACAATACAATACAATAACTCTTTATTGAACACCACATATAACAACCAAAACAGAAAAAAGGTATACAGAATATTACAAGGTAACAATAGGCGATATAATGACTAGGATAGAATAAAGTATGCTTAGTTGGTTTGGTCACGTAGAGCGGATGGATGAAAGTAGACTAACTAAACAGATCTATATGGGGAGTGTGAATGGTAAAGTGGGGGAAGGCCTAGACGGACGTTTCGAGACCAAATAGGAGACAGTTTTTTCCTTTACTTCCAGACCAGCGTGGAGGAACAATATCGCACATCATTTAGGTGGTAGTCCTATAGCATAATTGTGGGCGTAAAGCTAGGTACAGACACAGGTATAGGTAGGTAGGACAGGGGAATCAAAATAGTGATAGGTTGCTCGCATCACCTATAACATGATTCCTACGATCTTCGCCCAGATTCAAACATTCAGTAACTCACTATCAACTCACATTTTAGCCGTCTTCTTATTCATCTTCTGATACATGGATCCCATCGCGAGGCCCCCGGGCCCCTTGGCAGCGTCCGCGGGGCCCCGCGCTAGCGTGTAGCTCTTTTCGCGCGACTCAGGCCCCGACGGCTTCGCCGCCTGGCCCTTTCTAAGATCCGGGTTGGGCCCCTTCCAAGCCATGTAGTCTTCCCTGAAATATACAAGAATTGCGTGTTTAAAAGTATTATAGACTAGCTGACCCGGCGAACTTTGTTCCGCCTTAAATTTGAAATATTCCAGTGGTTTGGGCTGTGCTATCCCGCGGGAACTATGCAATTTTCCGGGATAAAAACTATCCTATGTCCTTTCCCGGGACTCAAACTATCTGTATACCAAATTTCAACTAAATCGGCCCAGCGGTTTAAGCGTGAAAAGGTAACAGACAGACAGACAGAGTTACTTTCGCATTTATAATATTATATATATATATATATATATATATATAGTAAGGATTATCTCAAGTGCCAGTTACCTATGATTCCCTCACTATTTATTACAGTAGACCTCTCCAATATCCATACAATACAACCGACCGTTCAAAAATATCTACACAATAGCCCTTATCAGTTACATAAAAAGTGTGTTTAGATATTTTTGAACAGTTGGCTGCGTAGATATTGGAGAACTCGACTGTACAGACAGAGACGTCATCATAGATAACTGACACTTAAGCTAACGGGAACTTAACAGAGTGGCAAGGCCTTAGAGGAGTTTAATTCATTAGATATTGTGTTTGACATGAAAATGTATATTTAACAATTTTGTTTTATATTTATTTCTTCGACATTGGAGACATCTCCAATAAATTTATTTGACGGTGGAGGCGTTTTACACCTCCACTGAACTTATTTTTTTTTGTTTTTGTTTTGACTAGTAGAGACTTTAATACATCTCTACTATAGATTAATATAATTTAAGGCTCGGAGACCTTATACATCCCTTTTATAAATGCATTTAATTTAGGTAGAATTTAAGTATTCTTACTGTATTTTATTTTGAAAAAAAAATGACTTTCTGCCAAGTTTCTTGCGGCGCATTCTTCTTGGCAGTGATGGTCTTTCCGAATGCGCTGGTAGTTTAAAAAAAACATGTAAAAGAGCACTTGGCGGCCAATTTGCAAAAATAAATTTTCATTTTCCATGGTTACCTGAGGCCCCTTAATTTGGTACGTACAGTAACAGACTGTCCTTGGGGCCCCTCCGTAGCGCCGGGTTCGGTCCGATCCCCGAAACAGCGATCTGCGATTTGTATTTGCCGTCGCCGCCGCTGCTCGTTTTTAATATCGGCCTGTATAAAGACAAAGGGAAAGTGTACATGCGTTCTCTTAACGAAAACGTCGACCCTGCAAAGGATTAGTCGAGTGATTTTTTTTATATCTAGTTTTATGCCAATGTATGTACCTTTGCAGGGACGTATCACAATTTTAAGAGAGTAGTGAGTTAGTGACAGAAAGATCACACTGCAATATACCTGAGCGTTATGCAAAAAAAAATTCTACATGAACATTTTTTCCACAATTTAAATATTTTGGGTTGTCCCTATCGATTCTCATACAAGAAAAAATGTGTCCCAGATTTTACTATGGAACTTTTTTCCCGTTCGTCACGTTCCATACATACCTAACTATATTAAAAAAGTGAACTGGAATGGAAATTGAGGGTTCTCTTGTTAGATGGTAAACGATTCTGAGTAATAAGCATAACCTAAAATAAATAAATTCTGGAAAAAATGCTCACGTGAACTTTTTTTTTGGAAAACACTCACCTAGTGTTCACGTAAACGAGCTAGTACAACGTACAAAATCGGCGGTCATTTTAGAGCCTTGTCGATGTGACACATACAACTGTCGGTGTATGGTTGCCTTATTACGACAAAGCACTAAAATGAGAGCTTTTTACGTTAACTATATTAGAAAACTTGGAAATACGCTGTGAGTTCCGAGGGAACAAATATTAGTTACCCTAAGGCTGACACCTAACTCTTTTATATTGCTTTTCGTTACACAGTTTGTCAAGAAAAACTAGCTTTAGGGCCTGTCTCACCACTCTATGTAAATCCGGTTATTTTAAGTGTTAGTTATTTATTCTTCCATAATGGTCTGGGAGTAAAGAAAAAACATAGAATTTGCCAGTTGCTTCTCTTCCCGCGCAGATGGTAAAAGCCCATCGAGGGAACGGGCGAAAGTCTTAGGAATCATGTTATAGGCGATGCGGCTAGCAACCCATCATTATTTTGATTTCCCTTTTCACCTACGCCCTTAATCATTCAAAACATCGCCTTAAGGTTTTGTTACCTTAGGCTCTGTCTAGCTCGTAAGGGGTAAAGACGTGATATATGTATGTAAGTAGTTATTTACCAGATAACCGGAATTTTAAAGATAATGGTGAAACAAGTCCTTGGTACCGCCATTAAATGTTAATATTCATCATATTTCAAAGACCTTAGCCGCTACATACAAAATCGGCTCGACAGAAAACTGCGTATGGTCTTAAAATTCTTCTGTCTTTATTATTTCGGCTTATCTTGGTCCGCAATTAAAATCACAATTCCAAAACCGCTAACAATTAAAATCACACAAATATTCCACAATTTATTTATTTCTGTTTCATTTCTAACAGTTCAGAATTGCGCCACGCCGCCGCTATAGTTCCTTCTCTTTCACTAACGCACGCGAACCGTATGTGCGAAGAGTGGCGCTGCTTAAGATCATTAGCGGCTGTCAGCGCCTTAAGACTTTACTAAGTTAATCTTTTTCTTTTATATCTTAAAATATACAACGCGCCGGCACGTAAAAGGCATCTGGCAGTGACCTTTTTTGTCCCTTTCATGCATACCTGGGCACAAAAGAGAGCGCTATACTAGCTCGCTATCGTGAACAGGGTATAAGTTGAAAACAGTATAAACAATGTTTCTGACACTTTTAATACTAAAATAACTTTTTCTGACGAAAATATACTTAGGTATATATTATTTCATGCAACTCACCAAGCTCTCAACTATCAGATTTTTCTAGCAACTATTTTCATTATTAAATTACATAATGAAAGCTATATCAGCGCCTTCAATCTAATATTTCGTTTTGTGACCATTAAAATGCTAAAAAAAAAGTATTCCTATAATGTATCAAATCACTATAATAATGTCTATTCGATTGTTATCTATCTGTGTGTGTTAAAAAATATCGATAATGCTAAATCAAAATAATATGAACATGAGCGTGATGGTCATATACTAAAAGATATAAAACTAACATTCACTTAAAACTTAAGCACTAGGGCTATTTCAACTGCCATCTTTCTCACTCTTAAAGTAGGTAAAGACTAAGTGTGAGCGGAACAAAAAAAGAACTTCAACAATCGAAGCAAGCAAGCAATCAAATAAGCTGTCAAACAAGGCCCCCCAATAATCCGAACGGTATTCTCCATTCCATTGCATTTCAAAGTTTTTGTACACAAACCAATTTTATCCATACCATTATCCATAAACGCTCTGTAGACTTCTACTAACTTAGCAATACCTTTCACAGATAGAGACAAACAATTGCTAAGTTGGCAGAAGCCTTTTACGTATATGCCATTTATGTATGTATGTAATATATTATTTAAATTTTCTATGAACACTAGTGGTCTTGTTTGTTTACAAAAGGGCCAAATGGCTTGGAATGGACTATAGAACGTATTTCTACAATGTAAGGTCCAAAAAATAACACATTAACCTTTTCGCCGCCACGCCAAGTACAAGAGACGTCACGCGTGCGCCAGACTTCTTTATTTGAACGTAAACCCAATTGAACGAAGGTTGCTTTTGCATTGAAGTAATGGACGTATATATAGGTCGTTGGCGTCGAAAAGGTTAACACACACCTTTTTATTTTCTACCAATCCCAAAATTCACTTAGAACCACAAGCTTTCATCCATCACTGTAGAAGAAAAAACGTCCCAAAAGTTTCATACATTTTCATGTCCTTTGCATTACCACATACTTTGCACGGAACATTGTAACAAGAAATGGAAAAATTTTGGACTATTTTATGACCCATTAAGATCGAAAGTAACATCACAAGATTGTCAGAGAGCACAACCATTCAAAAAAGTAGCCGTTCCTTCGAGAAACACTCAGTTATAACCAGAGATCGGAAAAATTTGCGTCATTGCTCGCAATAATGTGGACATGACTCAAAAATTAATCAAATAATTAATCATTTAATTAATTTCTCGAAATAAAATTTGAACTCCCGGAGATAAAAATTTACACATGCATAAAATTATTAGAAAAATGTTAATTAAAGTGGCAGTTTTCGTTCTCGTAAATCTTTTTATATAATAAAGAAATCACGATCCTGCTAGATATGATTATTATTTCTGACAAAAAAGTTTTCTAGTTCTATAGGTATAAAACCTCCGTAGATATACTTATTCTTAATATAATGTATTTTGACATATTTGATTAATTTTGGAGTCATGTCCACATTATTGCGAGCAATGACGCAAATTTGTCCGATTTCTGGTTATAACTATAGTCATACCAACACAAAACTTGGATAAAACCCCACAAAACATACAAAAAAAAAACCAACCGTCATGCAAAATCAAAACATATTTACCACGGCGTGATAACGGCGTCTAATACGTCAAGCTTGTCATCAATGCTTGGCTCATTCCTGCAGATATGAAGATGTTTCTAGATGAAATCTTACATGTAAGGGCATTTAGAAAAAAGCGTGTACCCGAAACTTTGAATCCAACATGAAAAGTGTCCATCAGTAAACCGGGGTGACTTTCAACATGAAACTACCGTGAGACTCAATCATAATTACACATAAACGGATAACTCACGTATAAAAAGTCGAGTGATGCTCGACATGTTTCGGACTATTTCGTAGTCCTTTTTCCAAGAGCGCTCGCCCCGGCGGCAGCGACACGAACACTGCGCGCCAGCGCTCTGCTCGCGCGGCTGTTCGACGCAACTGACAGCGGCGCACAACTACTCTCGTTTTCATCGTTATTTTTATTATTTGTTGTATTTCCTCTTTTTATCTTATGCTGATGTATCTCTTTCTTTGTTGTGTACCATGGCACATTAGCAATCGACTTTTTGTTTTGCAAACGCTGTAGGGTCATTAGGGCATCAAAGTTGCCACAAAATTGTCAGTCACCCCGGTTAACGACAGTTTTTTGTCAGTTGGCATAATTTTTTCTCACAATTTATATGGGTCGTCACAAAACTGACACCAACGATTTTTTGAAAATGCACTGTGTCTCAAAATTTGTCTGTAGTACTACAGCAGGTGGTCTGATCAGTTATCATAAGTGTCAGCTATCTATGATGACGTCTCTGTCTGTTCCGTAGACGGAATCTTACGAGGCAGACAGAGCCTAAAGGCCACGTTTAGCATGATTGTGGGGATCAAAACAGTGATGTGTAGCCTCCCTCGATGGGGTTACCAGAGAACTGCTTTTTGCTCCCAGACCGCATGAAAGAATCAGACTGACACTTAATATAACTAGAACTTAAGAGATTGATAAAACAGACCCTTAACGTTTTTAGGGATACTTTGGTTGCGTCTTTCATTTGTTACCTTAAATTGGTCGATGCTCTAAGTGTGATTAGAAATTACGATGTGAACTTATACAGAGTGTTCTATTAAACCCAAAGCCTGCTGAAATAGCTCCAGAATGATTCAAAGACACCTTGTATACAATGAGGTTGATGGTGACGACTGTAAAGAAAACTAAATTCTATTCATTCCGTCATTTAGTTTATCGATAGTATACAAATGGCGGCCGCGAAGTAGGGGTTTGCTGGCAACCCCTGTTTGTGGCCAAGGCTTGTACAGTGCTTATCTCAAACATGCAACGAAATAAATTAAAAACTAAACTTTTTTGTAGACAAACTAAAAGTAAACTAAACAAAACATTTTTTTTATAAAAGTAGTAAAATTGCTTATAGGTAGTTTTTTAATGGCTAAATGCCAAGATGCTGTTTCACAAAAACATTTACGAGCGTAAATTAAAAAAAAAGAGCACATTGCCGACTAAGGCCGACAATGTTGTACGAAATTCCGTTCGTTTACCCGCACCGGAACACAACATAAATATGTCATTGCATGTTCGAGAAAAAAAACATTGGACACATATTTTTTCTTTCGCCAATCAAACAAAAAACGACGGTGATAAAACGCGTCTAAGTTCGAGAGTTCGTGACGTCACTTTTAAGTAACAATTGTACCTAAATGTGACGTTATGGGGAATTTCGATTGAATATATCTACGTAATGTTTAGATTATAAGAAAAAAAAGTACGTGTCTACACGAAATATGTTGCCCGTCTTTTTCTTACTGTTCATTCTGGAAAGAGACGGGTAGTCTTCTGTAATGCTAGCCAAACCGGAATGGACAAAAACGTGCAATATGATGACTGATGATCGAGAATTGTATTTTTAAATACATATTCCCTATTTAATTCGTGACCCACCGTGGAACGTTCTCACAGTAAACGATAAATGATTTTCCTTTTCACTACAACGTAACGTCGCTATTAAATTTACTGTGAGACGATCCCCAGCGGTTCATGGGTCAATTTGTTCAACATATCTAAAGGTGGATTTAGACCAAAAGAACATAGATCTAGAGCATTATTTCTTTATCATTTAGCGTAAACAAAATTTGTATGCAGCGTTTACACCAAAACAGCTCCTAGCAAAAATAAGAACTAGAATTCTTGCACAACAGATATGAGCATTTCTAAAAAAAAAAATACCAAGAATACACCTACACAACAATACAGATACAGTCAAGTGTAATAATATGTATCTAGACAAAGTTTCAAAAATAAGTACCATAGTATACGCTCTTACGCCAGCGTAATAAGGTTGTGGAACATATTTTTGAGAAGTTCCTATCGATACTTATTTTTGCACTTGACCGTTCACAATAATAAATATAAAAAAAATATGATAAACTAATATATATGTCAGAAATATAAACTACATAAATATACGTTACACACACGAAACCTACTAAGTCCACTTAAGTATATTCATCAAGCGAATACTTGTTCAGGCGATTTCGCAGTTAGTTAGTTCTTTTTGGTGAGTTATTTTTGCTGCACACAATAAATTTGACAAAACGAGCATTCGCTCTTTTGGTCTAACTCCATCTTCAAACGAAAACGCTCTACATCTGATTACACTAAAATAGCTTTATTTAATGGGTATAGAACGAGCATTCGCTCGTTTGGCCTAAACCCACTTTTAGTGGCGAGACAACTGTTGCCTTACCATGACGTCTGAATGCGATTCAATTATTACCTACGTTTCAGCTGTCACTTTTGACACTTCTAGTATGGATCTGACACCGATCCAACTGTGATTCGGGGGTGCGAGTCGGGTTACCTCCACGCGTGGTCAAGATCTGCGGTTTTTTGGATCCGTCCGAACGGCACTTGGTCCGGTGCACCCTGGGCAACGTTTTCCTGGCAGTTTCTGAGGGATACCACTGACCGTTGGCTAAGAGCCCGACAACCTTATTACCGTACAACGTAGCCAACATTTTGCCACAAGATTTTTGAATTGCATTTCGATTACTTTGACATTGGCGAAGTTGTCGTCGCTGTAACGGCTCGATACACAAAAACGAAGAGAAAAAGCCTGTGATTCGGATTTTAATCGCATTAAGGCGTCACCGTAAGGCAAACGCTCGCGTACTACGGCGCAATACATTGCGTAGCTATTATAAGAGAATGAATACAACACATACGGGCGACGTTCGATGGTTAGGACGCACGGCGCTCCGCTCCTTTCCCGGTCCGCGTCCCTAACATTCATAGTGATATTGCGGGGTCCATATTGGCTCTCATAAAATTCTTAGTCCTATTATTACTACCGATTTGTAGTAACAATCATTCATCATATTTTTTTCGGAACTCACCAACAGAAATTTGAGCTTGTTCCCCGTACAGTCGCCATCAGATATATCGGAGCGGGCGAGGTCCTCAAATATTTCGGAGCAGCAGTAAATTTCAATAAATTCGTTACACTAGATAAGGTTAATAACATCAGAACACGCAATTCGTCATAAATATAAGAGCAGCGACTTTTCAATAAATTCGGAACGTTCAATGAGGTAAAAATATCAGGAAGCACAGATCGTCAAAAATATCGGAACATTTATGGAAAATAAACCTTACTTCTGTAATATACAGTTCCTTATCAATCTCACATTTAAAGTTGTCAAACACGATTTTGACAAGAGTAAGAGTAGGGTAAATCGTCAATTACTGGCCACCCTCCAATAACTGGCCACATTGTACAAAAATTATTAAATTAAGAATTTTACAATATAATTATATTTACACGCTTCAAGTAAATCACCAGATACCTAAGGGCAGCTATCTCAAGTATTAGTCGAGTAGATATTATTCTAAATATGATAGCAAAGACTATTAAGATATAAGACCAACACCGGAGATGACGACGCAGCGGAGCCACAACGTTTCGTCGCCTAAATAACATTTATTATGTTTTTTGAATTTTATAGCGCATTGGTTTCGACTGTAATGCTGTAATTTTTTTTTATTTTTTTTATTGACTAAATAAATAAATATAAATAAATAAGCTATTTCCTGAGCTTTTCAACTAATTAAGTTCAATATTTTCAAAAAATAAAAAATAAAATTAATTGTCAGATTAGACGGATCCCTCCAGATAATCGTCAGATTATGAGTCAGCTCATTTAGGGCATAAAGGTGACCCTATATATATTAATCTGACGCGCTTGAGTATGTCAAAATGGCGATTTTTTTTGCATATTCTAATAATGGCCACGAGTTTGCGTCACATCCAAATCGTCAGATTATTATATAAGAGCTTTGTTTAAGTTCACTTAACATCCCCTTAGAAAATCTGACGCGCTCGAGTAAATTTTTTTTTTTTTCATTTTCAAACCTAATATACGACCACCCCCATCACTGAAACAATCAGATTAACATACGTACATATTTAAAAATACGTAGGAAATGAATGCCAGCAATATCTGACACGCTGGAGTATGTCCATGCAACAGTTATTTTTACAATTTTGAAAATCTATAGCCGCTCCCCCTCCGATGAAAAGGTATATATTATATAACATTTTTTTCTTTTTATCATCTAAGCTTCGCAACTCAATAGGTCTCTATGACGCTTGAGTATATCCCGATTTAGCAGCGTCGGCTCCCCTACCATTATCATTTTGTAGAGGAGTAGATTCGAATTCCTAACAAAACAAAAATATGGCTAATACGTCATACAAAAATGAAAGATGTCACCTATATTTAGTACTCGTTTGCATGCATAATTCACTGTAATTTAAACTGTATATTACAGAAGTAAGGTTTATTTTCCATAAATGTTCCGATGTTAATGATCAGTCTGACTGCGTCGAAATTTTTGACGATCTGTGCTTCCTGATATTTTTACCTCATTGAACGTTCCGAATTTATTGAAAAGTCGCTGCTCTTATATTTATGACGAATTGCGTGTTCTGATGTTATTAACCTTATCTAGTGTAACGAATTTATTGAAATTTACTGCTGCTCCGAAATATTTGAGGACCTCGCCCGCTCCGATATATCTGATGGCGACTGTACATAACCAAGTTACGTAACCGGCACTGGTAAAAACAATGGTGGGATGAGTAATTTGGATTCATTTCGCTTTAGATGCGCATGTTTGTTTTAATTTAGAAATAGTCTTTATTTTACTTTAGAATGTTCTGGTTATGGAAAATAGTTATGTACGGGGAACAAGCGGAAATTTGTCATAATTTTCTTAGTCATAACGATCGGAACTCATAACAGACATTTATTAAATTTTATTTTGAATACAAATTAGTAGAAATACACGTTTGAGAGAGCATTCTTTAAAACTGATCAAGCAGCGAAGCGCAAGGAACCCCAGAAAACATTTCCTACCTAACCGTGTTGTGAACTCGTGGAACGCACTCCCCGAACTTGTGATAAGTGCACCTTCAGTGAACAGTTTTAAAAATAGACTAGACATTCATTTAAAAAGTCAGAGAACACAAGTGCAGTGATGAGAAAAAGCTGCTAGTGTATTATTTTAAATAATCATAATAAAATAATAAAAATTTTACATGAAAATATATTTTATTAGGTAATTCAAATGATTAGGAATTTCGGTCGTTAATATAAAAAAAACATGACGTATGATTAGCGATGTTATGAAGTCCGATGTTTAGGAGCTTCGATCAGTATTAAAAAAAAGAGTGATCATTATGACGTAAAATGTTATAAGAATCATTTTTGGACTTCCTATAATAGGACTAAAAAAATTATGTGATTAAATATGCACCCGATATTGCGACCATTGCGGGCACCATACAAGAACGTAGTTATCAGCATAACAGCAGCTATAGCCTTCTAGTATGTCAAGTTTTCTATACATTACGCGGTCGCGTTGTTACGGATTTACAATTGAGCGATCACCGGCCGCAATGTAATGCAACACGCACGGTATAATACATCTATATCTATACATATAATAAATCTGTAGAAAGTTCGTGTCTACACATTAAATAAATTCATCAAAAATAGAATGCTAACGATTAGGGAAGAGTAATAAAACACAAAAAAGTAGACATCGATCGTCTATTTTGTGACTCATCAATTCGCGTTTTATCGTAGGCCCCAAGCCATCAGCCTTTTCTTTTCTTTTTTTTACTAGAAACTGACCAGTGATTGACCTCTATCTCACTTGGTGGAACGTGCAGATGAGGCCAAAGGTGTAACTCACTGGTTCAGTAATAGCCTATTCACTCTAGCCTTGAAGAGCCCTAGGTTGTATCTGTCCGGAAATACAGACAATGGGAGCGAATTCCATTCCCGAGCAGTTCGCATTAGGAAGGATGAAGCAAACCCCTATCTTAGCATCCACCATATAGACTACATAATGCCCGCCATACGCCGTGATAAGTTTTTTGACACGATTGTGTCCCGTAAGGGGTAGCAAAGAGGCGGGTAGCCTAATACGGAGACAAATAAAAAGATTTAAGTTAAGAACGATAAGTTAATTTAATTCCAGAATAATAATTAAATTCAATTTAAACAGTAACAATAAAACAATAATAATAAATAATTTAAAACGTTAATTTCGTTTTAAGGATAAAACGAAATAACTATTAATTTAATAATTTAAGATTTAATAATTTAAGATTTAATAATTTAAGATTTAATAATTTAAGATTTAATAAATTAAAATTTAGTAATTTAATGAGATAATTTATCTTGTATAATTTCTATAATTCAGTATAATTTAATTTGTATAATACGTATAATTTAGTATAATTTATTCTATTTAGTAAAATAAAATAATTATTCACATCAATTCATTATTTAAAGCACTAGATTTAAGACTAATTTATTATTTTTAGATTTAAGTTAGATTTAATTATTAGATGTAAGGTAGCTTTAACTATTAGATTTGAGTAGGTTTAGTTATTAATTTTAAGTTCTAGGATTTAGCACATGAGACTAGCTCAGGGAGGGAATCAGTGCCACTAGGCAGGGCCGTGACTAGACGCCTGGACTGTGCGAGAATGGCCGTTCCTCCAAATACCGTACGCCCCTTGGCTGTGCGAAGCTCGACGCGGAGAGCCAGGGTGGTGTGACCGTCGAGAAGGTGAGACGGGCCGGAGCGCAGGTATGGGTGAGTAGTAGAAGGTGATGGCAGGGTGCTCTTCACCCAGTAGGGTGTTTAAAGTGTGGTGATCTTCACCCGGTAGGGTGTTCCCATAGTTTGGGACACAAGAACACTCACATTTAAAGACCATATTAAGTTTAAATTAAAAAATACGCTCGGCAGCGATCGCTCCGCTCCGAGTTCAGCTTTGTCGAGTACATAGTGACGCGGGCTGTGCGTCTTAAGGCCGGTGGCTGAGTGCGCGGCGACAGCGGGCGCTCGGACCTCCTCGAGGGTCTTCGGCATAGATCGGCTTGCGCCGGCGACCGGTCCCACGATATATATTAAAACATTATTTGCGCGTACGCTCCGTGAGTTTGTTTGTAGAAGTATTTAATTTAGTTAATTAGTGTAAGTTTATTTTTATTTAGATTAAGACGATTATTTAGAAAATTAGAATTTAGTTTTAAGGTTCGTATTTATAAGAATTCAACGTATTTAAGTAGATATTAAGGATTTTATGTGTAGTAATTTTAGTATTATTAGTTTTCTAGTTCTAGATTTTGTGTTTAGATGTAAGTTAAAAGGTTAACGTATATACGTTACAGTACACCGTCTCCTAGAAGAAGGATTTTGCCTAAGAAAAATCCTTCGAGAAGCACTCAAGGTCTTTAATTTACTACTGTACACTTTCATTCTTCCCCTTTCATTCTATCAAATCAGTCAAGTAGTCTCCTTACGCGCATATAAGCAAACGAAGGAAACATCTTCCAGTAAAGAGTGTCGCATTATCCAGTAAATGCGGCGCTCAAGTAGCAAATGAATATTGGTAGTGATAGCTGCTGTAAATTATATACATATTCATTAACGAAGTCACCACCCGCTTAAGTTTGAGCTTCCTTCCTAGATCGAAGAAAACTCTGGTGAAGGCTTTACGTGTTTATTTACTAATTGAAGTCACCACCCGCTTCAGGTTGAGCTTCCTTTCAAGGGAGGGGAAACTCAGGTGAAGGCTTAGAATACTTATTTAGTGAAGTCACCACCCGCTTCAGGTTGAGCTTCCTTTCAAGGGAGGGGAAACTCAGGTGAAGGCTTAGAATACTTATTTAGTGAAGTCACCACCCGCTTCAGTTTGAGCTTTCCTCAATAGGTGAAGAAAACTCAGGTGAGGGCTTAGGATTTTATCAGATAAATCAGAACTAGAACCAGAAAACTACAGCAAACTACTACAAATTTAAAAAACGAAACCGATCTATCGGTGACGGCCATCCGAAAACTCATCAAAAAAAAAACAAGAAAAAAAAACAGTCAAGCCTCATCTGACATGAAACCTTTAAAAGAGTTTGAGAATGATGCCATACTTAGCAAACTACAGGTATTTTATTTGCCGCGGTATTATTAGTGTACTTTTTGAGATGTTTTAATTAAGTTTTAAGCAAGGGGTTTTATTTATTTTTTATAGTTTAATTATAAGTTTATTGAGTTTAAGTGTTGTTTTTAGGATTTAATTAGTAATTACAGCGAGTGTGATTGACGAAAATAAGGTAAATTAGGTAAATGTTGCACAAGGTAAAGATGAATCTTACAGACTAGATCAAATAAGCGTCTACATTAATAGGCAGTAGTGGTGACGCGTCACAGAGGCTCCTTAAAAAAAAGTATGTTATCAAGATAAAAGTTTTACAATTTTTAGCACACAAGTTTACAAAATTTATAGACGCGTTGCCACTGGAATGGAAAGCGTACTAAGAAAACAAGAAGCATGGTTTGCTAGATCTAAGACATGCACACTCCAACACCAAGAATGCTTAAAGAAAGAAAAAAAACCAACCCTCACACAGTCCAATAGCCTATACCTATATAAAAAAACACGCGGGGGCGCCAATTTGTCCCGTAAGGGGTCAAAAAGGCGGAACGAAATAAAAAGGGTTAAGTTAAGAACGATAAGTTAATTTAATTCCAGAATAATAATTAAATTCAATTTAAACAGTAACAATAAAACAATAATAATAAATAATTTAAAACGTTAATTTCGTTTTAAGGATAAAACGAAATAACTATTAATTTAATAATTTAAGATTTAATAATTTAAGATTTAATAATTTAAGATTTAATAAATTAAAATTTAGTAATTTAATGAGATAATTTATCTTGTATAATTTCTATAATTCACTATAATTTAATTTGTATAATACGTATAATTTAGTATAATTTATTCTATTTAGTAAAATAAAATAATTATTCACATCAATTCATTATTTAAAGCACTAGATTTAAGACTAATTTATTATTTTTAGATTTAAGTTAGATTTAATTATTAGATGTAAGGTAGCTTTAACTATTAGATTTGAGTAGGTTTAGTTATTAATTTTAAGTTCTAGGATTTAGCACATGAGACTAGCTCAGGGAGGGAATCAGTGCCACTAGGCAGGGCCGTGACTAGACGCCTGGACTGTGCGAGAATGGCCGTTCCTCCAAATACCGTACGCCCCTTGGCTGTGCGAAGCTCGACGCGGAGAGCCAGGGTGGTGTGACCGTCGAGAAGGTGAGACGGGCCGGAGCGCAGGTATGGGTGAGTAGTAGAAGGTGATGGCAGGGTGCTCTTCACCCAGTAGGGTGTTTAAAGTGTGGTGATCTTCACCCGGTAGGGTGTTCCCATAGTTTGGGACACAAGAACACTCACATTTAAAGACCATATTAAGTTTAAATTAAAAAATACGCTCGGCAGCGATCGCTCCGCTCCGAGTTCAGCTTTGTCGAGTACATAGTGACGCGGGCTGTGCGTCTTAAGGCCGGTGGCTGAGTGCGCGGCGACAGCGGGCGCTCGGACCTCCTCGAGGGTCTTCGGCATAGATCGGCTTGCGCCGGCGACCGGTCCCACGATATATATTAAAACATTATTTGCGCGTACGCTCCGTGAGTTTGTTTGTAGAAGTATTTAATTTAGTTAATTAGTGTAAGTTTATTTTTATTTAGATTAAGGCGATTATTTAGAAAATTAGAATTTAGTTTTAAGGTTCGTATTTATAAGAATTCAACGTATTTAAGTAGATATTAAGGATTTTATGTGTAGTAATTTTAGTATTATTAGTTTTCTAGTTCTAGATTTTGTGTTTAGATGTAAGTTAAAAGGTTAACGTATATACGTTACAATTGGGGCCCCGCCCCTAAATCTGGCCGCCCTTTTTTTTTTAACGTGTGGAAAATGCACCTTATGCATTCCCGCGCTCGGGTCAGCAACGGGAGTATGACGGGCTCTCCAACTCGCCGCTGCCTTCCCTATGGAAGGAGGGGAGAGGCCTACCGTCTAAAAACACACACGTTCCTTCCTGGCCATGGACTGTGAGCGTTACGGGAGCACTAGGTGTCACCGCGACGCCCACTGGCCGCCCCGGGATGGGGCAGATGGCAACGGCACCGTTGAATGCGGGTTCCGGATTAAATCTGGCCGCCCTAGGCCCGGGCCTTAGGGTAAATCCGCCACTGCGTATTTGTATTTATCGTAGCGTGCTACATCGATCGTCTATATTGTAACGCTCATTATGCAAGTACTGTAGTTGACATACCTGTAGGCTATAGTTGTCGTTATGCTGTGGAGGAACTAAACTCTATACAAAAAGAACGGGCACCCATCTTTCTATGCCACGAACAACTGCAGCAGTTAAGCCCGAAGCCAGAGGTCAGATACGATTTTTATTTTTAATTTTATTTTTTGTAACCTTTACTAAACAAAGGAGAAAGTCAATTTAAGTTACAGACGTAGTAAATAATCTTTTGCCATGGTGAAGACACGATTACTTCCGTATGCTGACGTGTCTATTAGACTACAAAGCCTACCTAGAATGAAGCTTAGAGAGCTGTTACTATATCATAAAAACACTCTGAGCGCTATGCCGTCATTTCAGAGCGGTACATTTATGGAATTTCTCAGGTACAAGTGCGGAATTACGACTAATTATTAATTTACGGCGTTTTTATAGCTTATAGATGATTAAAAATAAATGTCGAAAAACCTAGTGCCGCTTTAAAGTGGTGGTGCCGGAAGTTAATCTGTACCGCTCAGAAATGACGGCATAGCGCTCAGAGTTATTTTATGATATAGTAACAGCCTTCTACGCTTCATTCACGCTGGTTCATTTCACATGGTTTTTTTTCCATGGGCTTGTAGTATATATGAGCCTGACTGAAGCATGACAAATACCATACAAACACGAACATTTCCAAGAAAATACGATGGGAAAAGATTTCGCACTACATCTGTACCTTATTTATCGGTCTAAATAAGAAATTTTTAACAAAATACAGGTACCCGTTTCTTTTGCATAAGAGTTTACAATGTCCGAATGTATCTACGACAAAAACCGAGCCCAATTTTGGGGGGCGATTCTAGTATATATTTTTTAACTCGCATTCTATTTAGCTATTTTAAATGCGTGTTTTTTAAAGAAACTATACGATTTTGGTCCTAGATATATTCTAAACCAAACCAAAGTCAACCAAAACAACGCCGAAAGTCGTCAAAAATCAGTACTTCCAGCAGTAGAAATAACGTGAAATTAGGCATTCTTAAATTGGTGACAAAACGATAAAATCATGACCGACCAAGAATTTCTCCGGAGGAGGGAACTCCTCAACGGTTGGGCCGATTGAATTTAAATTTGGTATAAATACATGTATAATATAAAATAGCAGCAAGCTGATCTGGGAGTAAAGGGAAAAAACATAGAATATACCAGTTGCTTCTCTTCGCGCATATGGTACAAGGCCATCGATGGAATGAGCGAAAATCTTACGAATCATGTTATAAGCGATGCTAACAACCCATCACTATTTTGATTCCTCTTTCCACCTGTTCGCTCACAATCATGCTAAACGTGGCCTTTAGGTCTTGTTACTGTAGGCTCTGTCTACTACTTAAGGGATGAAGACGTGATATGTATGTAAAATAGATGACAATGCAATTATCAAAACAAGAGTACAATAAGCAAAAAAAGAGCTTGTACATACATACACATAAACAAATCACTTCTTTATCCCTTATGGGGTAGACAGAGCCTAAGGTAACAAGTACCTACAGGCCACATTAACAAGATTGTGGGCGTATAGGTGGAAAATGGAATCAAAATAGTGATGGGTTGCCAGCATCGCCTATAACATGATTCCTATGATTTTCGCCCATTCCCTTGGACTTTTACCTTCGCGCGGATAGAGAAGCAACTGCCCAGCTAGCAAGAGAACGCACGAAAGTCGCGTCGCGTGTGAGGAAATGTACCCGTCTCTTTCTAGCACGAACAGTAAGAAAAAGACGGGCAATCTATCTCGCGCGCGACGCGACTCTTGTGCGCTTTCGTGCTAGACGTGCTGGTATATTGTATGTTTTTTCTTCGATCCCAGACCAGCATGGAGGAAGCTTGTAGGTATTATAAAATTTGTCTCCATGGTCGGTTGATAGGTCAAAAGTTTTGTCTACCAAATTAAGCTACTAACATCGAAATCAATGTATATGGACATCAAAATTCATTCATAACATCTTACGAATAACATAGAAATTGTTAATGGTTGGATCAACCTTTTCTAGCCACCCGTTGCTATGGTTGCGTTCTCGCTCACACTATACAACATAAGTTGCCAGGTTTAAAATTTGCCAAACATGTATTTTCGCGGTGCATTGAACCCTTTTCCATAATTGGTCATCTATTAAGCATGTTAGTATAATGACACACAAAATTTCTTCTAACAAACTGTACTACTTCTCCCCTTGCCGATGGGACAGAATAACAAGAAATAGTCGATCCACCAATATACCTAAAACAATACGCATAAGTACCATAGACACGAGATGGATGGATGAGGCATAGTGTTATTGGTTTAATTTTTTTTTCGCCAAAAAGTGGTGGTGAGCTATTTTTACGCCTTTAACCTTTTCGACGCCACGTCAAATACAAGAGACGTCACCTATACGCCAGACTTCTTTATTGCGATGCCTTAAGTTGAACCTAAACCCAATTGAATGAGGTTGCTTTTGCATTGAAGTAATGGACGTATGTAAAGGTAGTTGGCGTTGAACCTGCGGCGCTGATGTGTCGTTGGCGTCGAAAAGGTTATGGATACACTTATTCATGAACAAGACTCAAATGAAAAAGAGTAAACCTTTTTTTATTATTGTAATTTTTTATGCTATTGTAATAAATAAATAAATAAGATTGTACTAAAATTCTTTTTTTCATAGCGACATAAAGCTAGTAGCAGAAGAAGGGCTAAACTAAATAATTTCATTACGAAATATTCCACATGGGAAATTTACCATTGAATGACAAGTTATATCAGTGTCAAAAACTGAAAATAGCTCACCCCTGCCGACCTCTGGGACAGATACATTTAAAAAAACCAATATCACCATTATTTATATACAGTAATGATATTAAGAAAAAGCATTTTGACCACAAATATCAGATATACCGTAAACCGTTATGATTTACGTGGCGACTCTAAAAATCAGTTGTAATGACGAAATCATTATTTTTTTGCGTTTACTGCTTCTATTCGATGTCTTCATCGTACACCGCATATGGACAGTATCGATTTTGTAGCAATTTTAACCTTTTCACCGCCGCGTCAAATATAAAAGACGTCACCCATACGCCAGGCTTCTTTATTGCGATGCCTTAAGTTGAACCTAACCCCAATCAAACGGAGGTTGCTGTTGCATTGAAGCAATTGACGTATATATAGGTCGTTGGCGTTGAACCTGCGGTGCCAAGGCGTCGTTGGCGTCGAAAAGGTTAAAACTAAAAAAGGCGAAAATCTAAGGAATTATGTTAGGCTGTGTTACCTTAGGTTCTGTTTACCCCGTAAGAGATAAAGACGTGATTTATGTAAGGTATATCTGATATCAGTGATTTTTATAATCATAATAACAGTGTGTATATTTTTGTACTCTTCATTAACCATAAACATAACCTAAACACACTTGGTACTATCAAACCATATTCCTGACCCACCGTAGGACGTTCTCACAGTAAGCGACACAATGACTTTATTTGCCAATTCAATGTGACGTCACCATGACATTTACTGCGATAAGGTCCCACGGTGGTTCAGGAATTAATCTGTCCCATAGTACAAATGGTTTAACTCGTGATTTTAAGATTTATAAACTGAATGGATCAACTCACATTAGTATAGATGAGAAACTTAAGTAAACGACCTGTTATATGTGTGAATGTGTGCGAATAGACATATTGACGTTCCGAATTAGAAAAATGACTCAAGTCCCATACCAGTTCTGTACACTATATACAACAGGTCCATTTACTTGTTTGTCATCACTATTTCCATTCTTCTTTCTTGTACGCACGCAATCAATCCAAGCGTGGTTTAGATCTGGTTACCTTAAACTCTGTCTACCCCGTGAGGGATAAAGACGTGATTCATGTATGTACGGTCAAGTGCAAAAATAAGTATCGATATGAACTTCTCAAAAATATGTCCCACGACCTTATTACGCCGGTGTAAGAGCGTATGGTACTTATTTTTGAAACTTTGACTACATACATATTATTACACTTGACTGTACAATCGAGGCCATAAATATCGACACAACTATGTCAAATATAGATGTATACATATTTTTGACGTCTTGGTAACGTACATAATATTTATGCTCATGACTGTATAGTAGCAGAGTAGAAATAACTCAAAATTTCCAAAATCGAAAAGTAGTTTTTTTTTTCATTCCCAATTTCGATATTTATTTATTAATAGCAAAAGAAAACAATAAAGAACAGTCAAAACTTAAAAATAACTTAAACCTACCTAAAACTATTATTAAAGATAAAAAATTTCTCCCAAATCGCCGCCAATGGGGAGGGTGCCCAGAAGGCTGGCAGCATTGCCACGTTGTATGGCAATGCTTATTCGCTGAGCGAAATATTGGCCAGCCCTCTGGTCACGGGAGGCCTCTATAAGGCGCGCCGAGATATCTTTATAGACACGGCGCGCGCTTGGCCCCCATGGCCCCAGAGTTTCGACTCCAAACGCCTCGAAAATATAGCTGCCTCCAAGCGAGCTATACTTTCGGCGTTTGAAGTCCTCCGCTGAGGCCGCAGCAGAGCCAGCAACATTTTGGGTCCTTGAAAGATGGGTCGGAGCAAGAGTATCAACGCACGTTGCATCCCAAACTAAGGGCCGACCCATCCGCCAAGGAACCAGTGTCAGACCGTCGGGCCTCTTGCCATCGTCTCTTGCCAAGCCGTTAGGTTCCAGAACGGCTGGCACTTTAACGCTGACGAGGGCCCTACGGATGACATCGTTGAGGCTGGCATGGCGTGGTATACGCCCCGCGCTTCTGCTGCAAGATAGGCCGTGGTGCCCGTAGCTATCGGTCATTTTCCCACATTGGCAGCGATGAGGGACGTTGGTTGTTGCCCCTACCCTAAGACTGGTGGCGAGGCGAAAGGTGGTATTGTCCAACAGGGTACCTACAGTTGGTGAGGGTAGGGCTTGAAGCCAGAGGCCTGACTCCCACTCCGCAGTAGCAAGGAGACGAGCGCGTTCTGTCGGACTAGATGCCGTATTTAAAAGATTGTTTCGAACCAATTGGCAGAGCGGCTCGTCCCACTGCCTCTGCGAGCAGGGATTGTCAGGCACAGCAGTTCCTGGGCAAGCTAAAAGCCATACATTTTTGGCCTCGGAACAGTGCGCAACCTCCAGGACTCCTAATGAAGGAGCTAAAATTTTACCTAGAAGTGGCTGCGCACTGTGCACGGAGGACAAAAAAGCAGGCAAAGAAACACTTGAAATTTTTCGGATACCCAGGCCACCATGCCTTATAGGAAGGCTAGCCTGGGTCCATGATTTATCTTCGAAAGGGATGTTAAGAATGCATGATAGTGTCTCTTCGATTAGTTGGTCCAACTGAAGCATCAAAGTGGGATATTTCCAAAAATGACAACCACGAAGTACATAAGTGAATTTAGGTACGAAGAGACAGTGCCGAATGATACTATACGCGGTATGCATATTAATTTTAAGCAAACGGTCTGAAACGGATGAAAAATTTTGAATTTTAGATTTAACGTACTCTTCAAACGACTGATCCAAGATTGGGCATCCGAGAAGGTGAAGCGTTTTACTATCCAAAATCCTTATACCCGGAGCCATACTCTTAAACCGGTCTATTATTGATATTTTATCAGGACAGGAATCCGAAACAAAAAGTTCGCATTTTGAAAAATTTAGAGAAAGGCCTATATTTCTGAGACTGGTTTCTAGTTCCAAGTATTTAAATTTCTAAACGACACTGAACATTAGAAAAGTAAAGCTATGGCCGGGAATCGAACCCGGATCCTCGTCATTCCGTGACGCGCAATATACCCCTACACCACCCATTGCAGATGGCGCCTTCGAATATTTCTATCTGTTACTAGCTGTCACGTGACCTTGTTACTACGCGAATTTTCTTCGCTAAGCGTTATGTTAGAACAGGGCGTAGCTACCTAGGGACTAGGCGGGGCAGTGCCCCGGGGCCCTCAAGCTCAGTGGGCCCTCGAATCCTTACCAGAAAATCTCGATCGAACTAATATTATTAAAACGTAACCAGTTTACATAGTAGTGGGGCCCCATTTTTTTATTTGCACCAGGGCCCTTGGTTACCTAGTTACGCCACTGTGTTCGAATGTGTTTATACGACACAAGCTAGCTTTACTTTTCGAATAGTTCCGTGTTCTAATTTTCAATGTCCTTATTGGTAAAACCGTAAAAGTAAACATAAAGGATCAAGAAGTAAAAATTCTTGATACATTCGATAGTTAACAGCTACTTACCCCGGCTTGAGCTCAGGGGACCTGGGCCGCCTGGTCTCCGTGACCTCAACCTTGGCCTTGGGCGGATCGTCCTGCAGCACCGCGGTCAGTATCTGCTCAGCCCGCTCCTCATTGAAGTCCACACTGTCCAGGGCTAACGATATGACCCGTTCCGGGACCGAACTATATTTGTTCTGGAGCTTTTGCTTCACTGAAAATCAAATTATATAACAGGTTGTATATACTGTGACAAATTGAATTTGAATATACAAATCAACTAGCTGGCAGGTAATGCAAATATTTACTTTATTAAACTATTAAATTTGGGCACTTTGGGTGTCACGAACTATTCGACGCTGACTGTACGTACTTAGATATGAATGCATGTATTACACTCACGCTCAATCTTCTCTTCGGAAGTCTTCACGATGGTAACAACTTTCTTCACCGGTTGCGGTGTTTCTTCTTTCTTCTTCACGATTTCCTTAAAATATGTAATTCCAACTTTAACCTTTTCGCCGTCACGTCAAATACAAGTAGATACAAGCCGATGGAAGAAAAACATGTGAAATGAACCAGCGTGAATGAAGCTTAGAAGGCTGTTACTATATCATAAAATAACTCTGAGCGCTATGCCGTCATTTCTGAGCGGTGCAGATTTTTTCTCATAAATTGAAAAAAAAAAGAAAAAAAATTGCACTAACTTCCGGCACCACCATTTTAAAGCGGCACTTTTTTTTTATTTATCTTTATTGTTTTTACCCGTTAGCAATTACATTTCTAAACGACACCGAAAATCCGAAAAACTAAGCTGTGGCCGGGAATCGAATATGGATCCTCATCATTCTGTGATGCGTCGATTCCCGGCCATAGCTTTACTTTTCGGATTTTTCCTTGTAATTTTCAGTGTCGTTTAGATTTTTTTTTTAAACCAGCTTCTGCCCGCGACTTCGTCTGCGTAGAATTATACATAAAAACCTTCCCCTTGAATCACTCTATCTATTAAAAAAAACCGCATCAAAATCCGTTGTGTGGTTTTGAAGATATAAGCATACATAGGGACATAGGGACAGAGAAAGCGACTTTATTTTATACTATGTAGTGATGCCAGGATCGTAGCAAGTGTAACAAAGTAGTCTCTGCCTACCCCTGTGAGAAAGAGGCATGCAGGCATTAGAGTAAGATGGCAATAGCAATCAAGGTCCTCTAACTAAAGTTTCTATTAAGGTTTATCCTAGGTACTAATATTATAAATGCGAAAGCAAGGGCGGATCCAGCTTTGGCGCCAGGAGGGGGTCACATAGTCGTGGTCAAGTCAAGAACTTATAATTCAATTTTGATAACAATAGTCCTGGAACTAGATAACAAGACCTGGAACCAGCTCAGGGGGGGGGGGGGGGTCATGACGAAAGCTTGTGACGATGTGAGTGTGTATGTTTGTGGACATAGGGACATAGGGACAGTGAAAGCGACTTTATTTTATACTATGAAGTGATGATGATAGTGATAGTGATAGTGATGCTCACGTACCTTCTTGGAGAAGCCCATGGTGATCAGCTCTTCGCTGGCCTTCTGCACGTTGTTGTCTTTGTTCGCCAGGATGTCCAGTATGAGGGTCTCCTCTGCTTTCGGGAACACACTCTTCAAGTACCTGAAGACGCAAAGTTGAATTTCGGAAGTCATCAGTGTTGTAGTTTAGACCGACCGCTTAGATGAGTCCTCGCCAGCGCGGTGCGCGCGGGGTGGGACAACGGGGGGGGGGGGGGGGGGCGAGGGAGGCGCGCCTCCCACCCGCACCTCTCTCGGCCCCCGCGGTCGTATCTTTTATACGGTAACACTATACGAGTAACATCCATAGCCAGAGATGCAACGGATAGTTGTTTGGCCGGATACCGGATACCGGATATTCGGCCTGATCACCGACCGAATATCCGGTATCCGGACGCCGAATATTCGGCGATACCTACATTTTAGTTTGGCGGCGGGCGCGTCGTGCAGGTTTCAACCTGTTATGTATTGTATTCGCGCGGACCGTTTTCTAGGCAAGAACAACGTTAAACACACACACACACACAAATCACGTCTTCATCCCTTACGGGGTAGACAGAGCCTACAGGCCACATTTAGCAAGATTGTGGGCGTATAGATGAAAAAAAATGGAATCAAAATAGTGATGGGTTGCTAGCCTCATCGCCTATAACATGATTCTTATGATTTTTCCCCATTCCCTCGATGGGCTTTTACCATCTGCGCGGGTAGAGAAGCATTTGGTACATTCTATGTTTTTTCTTTGCTCCCAGACCAGCATGGAATAACAACGTTAAAGGTAATACTAATAAACGAATATTGATAATCTGTTGTTGTTTTCTTGTATACTAACCATTTTTCAAAGCTAAATACCAAACAGAATCACTATTCTGTATCCGGCCGGATAGTAAAATAATGGCCGGATACCGGATAGCAACCAATCCGTAGCATCTTTAATCCATACAGAAATTAGTTACGAAATTTTCCGCAATATGGCGACATTTTTTATATTACTTGGCAATCTTTACACTCAGAACTCTAATTATGAGTCATGTCATGAGACAAAAGCATAGCCATTTTTTAATTTTGATTCTGACAGTTCATCTCACACGATGGCCAAAAGGGAAATCCTAGAAAAAACAGATGAAAGCAACAGATGCGGGTGGTAGGGCCTTGTGCAGAACCGTCCGGATCGCTACCACCATCATACTCGCTAATCCTGCCGCTAAGTAGCAGTGCTTGCACTGCTGTGTTCCGGTGTGGAGAGTAAGACAGCCGGGGAAATTACGGGCACAAGAGGCATTGCATCTTAGTCCTCTAGGTTGGCAACGCATCTGCAATCCCTCCGGGGTTGCGTGTGTCTATGGGCAGTGGTGATCACTTACCGTCAGGTGACTCTTGCTCGTTTGCCTTCCTATTCATATAAAAAAAAAAATAAGAATAAGAATAAGAATAAGAATAAAATTTATTTCGTAAAAAATACATCAGCAGTATACAAAAACGATTATCTGGCAGACCCCAAACTAGGCAGAGCCTGTATCTTGGGACCTTGGAGTGCACTATACAAGACAAATTAGCTTACAGTGGTTAGTAGACGTCAGTTAGAAGTTAATGTAATTTGAAACTAAAAATTAAAATAAAATTAATAAAAATAAAAGTAGGAGCGAAACACAAAACAAAAAACAAAAAACAGCTTTAAGAACGTGTGTGTGTGTGTGTGTGTGTATGTGTGTGTGTGTGTGTGTGTGTGTGTGTGTGTGTGTGTGTGCGGGTGTGTGTGTATGTAGTTAGGAGTTGACGCGAAGTAGAGCCTCCGTGTCATCGTATGACAAGGACGCAAGCCATTTTCTTACGATCAGTACGAGTCTACCTGTCGTGCAGCGCTGCACACCGTGCACATTACAAACAGCTAAATAAAAAAGTTAAATTCAGAACGCGTTTTACTTGAGTTTCATCTTAGGCGACTGGTGGCGCGCCGGCTGTCCGGTCGACGACCGGGCGCCGTAATAACTGGAAGCGCCGGACGCCGGACGCAACAGGCACGGCGAACCTGCCGGAAACGAAATTATAATAGTACATACATACATACATACATAAATAAATAAATAAATATTAGGGAACAATTCACACAAATTGACCTAGTCCCAAATTAAGCGCTAGTAGGCTTGTGTTATGGGTACTAGACAACGATATACATACTTATATAGAGAAATACATACTTATATAGATAGAAACATCCATGACTCAGAAACAAATAGTCGTGCTCATCACACAAATATATGCCCTTACCAGGATTCGAACCCGGGACGCTTGCTTCGCAGGCAGGGTCACTACCAACTAGGCCAACCGCGTCGTCGTGTTTACATAAATCCCGTCTTTATCCCTTACGGGGTAGACAGAGCCTAAGGTGACAAGACCTAAAGACCACGTTTAGCATGATTGTGGGCGTATGGATGGAAAGGGGAATCAGAACAGTGATGGGTTGCTAGACACATCGCCTATAACATGATCCCTAAGATTTTCGCCCAATCCCTCGATGGGCTTTTACCATCTGCGCGGGAAGAGAAGCAACTGGTACATTCTATGTTTTTTCTTTGCTCCCAGACCGGCATGGAAGAACCAGCATGGATTATAATAGTAGGTACCTACTTTATCTACGCACATATCTTGCACTTTGATATGCCAACTTGTTGTTTTTGAACAATTTAGTTTTCCCTCCTTTTTATTTTCTGTTTATTGTAAACTATTTAATTAATTTATGTATTTCTTTAGTTACACATAAGTCGGGTTCTATCTAAGTATTGCATTGTTTACGTAAAGGTTTATGAATTATGTAGTATAGTTTATCTGTGTATCGTTTCGTGAGTCATAGACGGTTCTGGCTGAAAATCAGTGCTGCAGGTGTCTAACACCTCAGCGTAATGCTGAGCCAGCGACCGTTTCACTTTTGCGAAGACACACAACGCTGATGATCTATTTTTCATGTCTATGTTTTCTTTTTTTGTTATACCTTGTTTATTTTCTATAAAACTGTGTGTATTATCTTATATTTGTGTGTCTTGCAAAAAGGAATAAATGTCTTCTTTCTTTCTTTCTTTCTTTCTATATCATTAGTACTCTAAAATGCGTTCAGAAACCGTAGGAAATGACCAGCATTATTACACCCTTTAACCTTTTCAACGCCAACGACACACATATCAGCACCGCAGGTTCAACGCCAACGACCTATATATACGCCCATTACTTGAATGCAAAAGCAACCTTCATGCAATTGGGTTTAGGTTCAACTTAAGGTATCGCAATGAAGAAGTCTGGCGTATAGGTGACGTCTCTTGTATTTGACGTGGCGCCGAAAAGGTTAACATACATGTTAACATTATAGTACAAAAATCTGTACAGATTTTACCATAACCTTACAAAAATCTATTCTATTCTATTTATTCTTCCATGCTGGTCTGGGAGTAAAGATTTTTCTTAGCTTAGAATTGGCCTGTGTAATGTTAAAATCAAACATAGTCAGCAAATTACCCGAAAACGACACCCGACAACATTTTTGTGTCAAAAGTGTCAAAAAAATAAGCCAAATTCGGATTCAGAGCCACCAAACGTGTAAATCCTGCTTTTAGGAAGATGGATCGGAAGGACTGAGCGTTTATAAAAAAAAAAAACATTTTGTTTACCAGAATCTATTTTGCGTTTTTATTACTCAGAAAAAATGTGTCCCAAAATTTCCATTCCAGTTCGTCACTTTTTTGTTCGTCGTTTTTTTGTATGTATGGAACGTGACGAACAGGAAAAATCCATAGTTAAATCTGGGACACATTTTTTCTTGTATGAAAATCGATAGAGTACCTAATCGATTCTAAGTAAGAAAAAAAAAATCACGTTAACTTTTTTAAAAACGCTTGACCACATTTCAAAGTCCTTAAAATAGAACGTTGAGCATTACAAGGATAGGGCAGTAAAAAGAAAAATTCAATTAGGTACATACACAAACACAAATCATGTCTTTATCCCTTACGGGGTTGACAGAGCCTACAGTGACAATACCAACAAGCCACGTTTAGCAAAATTGTGGGCGTAGATGGAAAATGGAATCAAAACAGTTGATGGGTTGCTAGAATCGCCTATAACGTTATTTCTATTATTTTCGCCCATTCTCTCGTTGGGCTTTTACCATCTGCGCGGGAAAAACATTTTGGGAAATAGCTGATACTCTTCAAACTGTTGGTCCGATCTACGAACAGACAGACGGACAGTGAGGTACCCAAAAGGACCTTATTACTAAGGTAATAAGGTCCCGTTTTTACCTTTCGGGTACGGAACACTAAAAAAGACACATGCAAATGATTACTAGAATTACTTTATAACCTACCTAATGCACAATGAAATTCAAACCTATAATAAATTCGATAAAACAATATTGTTTGGTGGAAAAACTTTTCGTTAACCATTTTTCCGATATACTTTCGTAACAGCCGATATAAAACTGGCGATATCGTTGACAATAGATTTATCAGTATATGTGACTCAATCTAGGTTTGCACGAGTGTCCAAAGACAAATACATACATATATATCACGTCTTTATCCCTAGAATAGACAGAGCCTAAGCTAACAAAACGTTAAGGCCACGTTTAGCATGATTAAGAGGGTAAGGGATATCAAAATAGTGATGGGTTGGTAGCCGCATGGGCATTATTCCTTGATTAGTATAAAGATGCACTTACAAAGGAATTTTTCAAATTTCCAACGGGATAAAAATACGACTATTTATAACTCAAGAACGGCTTTACCGATTTGGCTGAAAATTGGTAGGGAGGTAGCTTAGATCCAGGAGTCGGACATATGAGGATACTTTTTATCCCGATTTTCCGACGGGATTGGAAAATTCCGAAATGTTGTACTAATAAAGCTACAGACATTAAATTTAGCATGCCTACACATTATTCCTTGATTAGTATAAAGATGCACTTACAAAGGAATTTTTCAAATTTAAGGCGGAACAAAGTTCGCCGGGTCAGCTAGTTTTTCATAAAAGTCTCTTAACAGACAGTCGACAGGACAAACATACAGAACGAACCATTTTCAAACTAGCATGGATAAGGCCGTTATCAACAATGATTCATTGATAAACGATAAGTAAGAGTAATACAGTAAAAAATTAGATTAAAAACGAAGGCCGAAATAACCCATACATACATAAATCACGTCTAAACCTTACGGGGTAGACAGACCCTAAGGTAACAGGAATCATTAGTCAGGTTGCATCGCCTATAACATGAGTAATAAAATTTTCGCTTCCGTCAATGGGCTTTTAACATCTGCGCGGGAAGTCAGTATTAAATATTTTGGGTTTTCATTACTCAGAATCGTTCATCCTATCGATTCTCATACAAGAAAAAAAATGTGTCCCAGATTTTACTATGAAAATTTCTTTCCTGTTTGTCACGTTCCATTCATACCTAGGTATAATAAAAAAGTGACGAACTGGAATATAAATTTTGGGACACCCAGGCCAAAACCAGTGAAAAGTTGATATTAGACCTCACGCGACACTGGCGCCTCTAGTGGCCAATTCACACGCGATAGCCCCAATTCTGAGATACCTCGTTAAACTTAAATACTTACCGTGGGGCGTTCCTGTGAGCGGAGTCAAATGCGCCGAGTGTATGGAGCCCGACATCCCTTTAGCCAGCTGTAGCGCCGAATAGACCCCCATAACTCCCTTCTGCATCCTAGCGGCAGCACAAGGCGACATGGTAAGAGGCCCTGGCGTCGTTATTGGGTGCTTTTCCACCTGCAGAGCGCTTATGACCACCGCTTCCCGGTTGTAGTACCTGGGGGAAGTGATGTAGGCGTAAGCACGAGCCGAAGGCGAGGGCTGGAGTTTTTTTTTTTTTATATGAATGGGAAGGCAAACGAGCAAGTGGATCACCTGATGGTAAGTGATCACCTCTGCCCATAGACACCCGCAACCCCAGAGGGATTGCAGATGCGTTGCCAACCTAGAGGACTAAGATGAAATGCCTCTTGTGCCTGTAATTTCCCCGGCTGTCTTACTCTTCACACACTCATATTCTCAGCAGTGGCGTAGCTACCAAGGGACTAGGCGGGGCAGTGCCCCGGGGCCCTCAAGCTCAGAGGGCCCTCGAATCCTTACCAGAAAATTTCGATCGAACCATTATTTTTATTAAACGTTTTAGGGCCGACAACGCACTGGCATCGCGTAAAGCGCTGCGGGTGTCTATGGACAGTGGTGATCATTTACCATCAGGTGACCCACTAGTTCGTTTGTCTGGCCTATCTAACATAAAAAAAAAACGTAACCAGTTTAGTTAGTAGTGGGGCCCCATTTTTTTATTTGCACCAGGGCCCTGGGTTACCTAGCTACGCCACTGATTCTCAGTGTGTGCGAGTTGGGATTTTAAGGAAAAATACGCAGGAAAATGACAAGTTTTTGTTAGAAAAATATTTTTTGAATACGCTTCTTTGCTGATGGTACCGTATGACCCTTGTAAGTTGCTTTCCTTCTTATCCAATCTTCATTTATACATAGCTCTGTCTACTGTAACTCTTGTATTTTTATCCTATACATACATACAGTCACGCTTCTTTCCCACAGGGGGTAGGCAGATACTACTTTGTTCCACTTGCTACGATCCTGACATATTTCTTTCGCTTCATCCACAGTCTTCTCTTCATACATGCTCGTCGGTTTCGGGTACTCCTGACCTGTTCTTTTATCCTATTATTTGCACAATTCAGTTTACGAATGCGGTAATATTATTGTTCCATCAATACCTACTTATACAACAGCATCTTGATATGCTGACAGTCGGGAACATCGCACTGATCTTGGCGACTCAAGCGTCAGTATTCGATGTCAGCGTCAGTAAGTTCTAGAACTCACTGAGCGTTACGACTGTGCTAATAATATTGTATCAGTACTCATTTCTTTGACAGTATCTTGATATGCGTCTCGCTGGCGGTCGGGGTCATCGCACTGGGGCCTTATCATGACGTTTTAATGCGATTTAAT
Organism: Pandemis cinnamomeana; assembly: GCA_932294345.1. NCBI lineage: Eukaryota > Metazoa > Arthropoda > Insecta > Lepidoptera > Tortricidae > Pandemis > Pandemis cinnamomeana. The sequence continues at coordinate 33,158,988 of OW028702.1, read as the reverse complement.
TCCGACACAGTTCAAGTTTTAGCTGTAATTTTTAGTATAGATCTGACAGCGAGCGAACCTAAACGCATCGCAAACGAATCGCATTAAGACGTCATGGCAAGCATCAGTGTCCGATCCGATGTTTGCGTCAGCAAGTCTTAGAACTTCTCACTAAGACACACAGGGCATCGAAACTTATGCTGGCGCAAATATTGTTCTATTAATACTTACTTTTTCAACAGTATCTTGATATGCGTCTCGCTGACGGTCGGGAACATAGCGCTGATCTTGGCGACCAAAGCGTCAGTGTCCGATGTCGGCGTCAGCAAGTCTTAGAACTTCTCACTAAGAGACACAGGGCATCGAAACTTATGCTGGCGCAAATATTGTTCTATTAATACTTACTTTTTCAATAGTATCTTGATATGCGTCTCGCTGACGGTCGGGAACATAGCACTGATCTTGGCGACTAAAGCGTCAGTGTCCGATGTCAGCGTCAGCAAGTCTTAGAACTTCTCACTAAGAGACACAGGGCATCGAAACTTATGCTGGCGCAAATATTGTTCTATTAATACTTACTTTTTCAACAGTATCTTGATATGCGTCTCGCTAACGGTTGGGAACATAGCGCTGATCTTGGCGACCAAAGCGTCAGTATCCGATGTCAGCGTCAGCGAGTCCTGGAACTTGTCGCTGAGGTGGGACACGCGGCCTGGTACCGGGCTCCCGCGGGGCGTGAGGCACAAGGCCCGGCCTAATATAGGGCTGTCGTTGGGCGTGCTGTAAGCCCGACCATCCTGCGAAGACATTTTTAAATTCAAGTATTCCGTCAGTAACATTAATGTAGAAGGTAGGTATATAAAATGTAATTACGGTATCATAACAAAATTCATCTGTCCTTGAATAGGTAAGATGTACAGTTGTAATATCAGGGGATATAAAAAATGACACAATATATTTTTTCTTAGACTAGAAATTTTGGTTTATTTCTGTCCACAGTCAAAAAATCTAGATACCGTTTCTCGTACTAGAAATAAAATGCGTATTTTTTTAACTCCCATTTAGCACACATGACACACATTTATTTTAGCAGTGTTATAGCCTTATAACTGGTAAGCAGTGTTGTAGCGTGCAATCTGTGCTAGCCATATTATATACAAAGAACATACATACATACATACACAAATCACGTCTTCATCCCTTACGGGGTAGAATTTAGAGTAACAAGATCACTGTCAGCGAAAAGGTGGATAAGGGAATCAAAATAGTGATGGTTTGTTAGCATCGCCTATAACACGATTCCAGTGGCATAACTATAGGGAGGCAGGGGCAAAATGCCAGGGGCCCCTAGCTCTACGGGGCCCCGAACTGGCTTGGTTTAGAGCACAGAAGGGACGCTGATGCACTTCTTTATATTGAGGAAGGAGCCCCTGACGAATTTGCCAGCCCCAGACGTTATAGTTACGCCACTGGATTCATAAGATTTTCGCCCATTATCGACGGGCTTTTACCATCAGTGCGGGAAGAGAAGCAACTGATACATTGCAAGTTTTTTCTTCTCTCAGACCAGCTTGTACCTAAGTAACCTAAATAGACCAGCGCGGAAGTACTGAGACCAGAATGGAAGCATTACCCTGGTACCATTGACTTACAATAAACAACTAGACTCTCAGTCGCTAACAAAAGTTCCTCAAGAAACGTCCGAGTTGCTTTGTCTATGTGTTGTGTGTGTCAACACATCGACTTAGACAGATAACATTAACATATTCGTTCAAATTGACACCTTATTTCGTGGCAGTAATGTCTAATATCAATGGCGTAGGATCGTGAGAAGCAATGACACGACGCCACGCGCTGGAAACCTGCCGGTCTCTTATGTTCTCAATAGTAAGATTACGGTGGGAAAGAGATATACATTGTTATCAAAGCGCGGTCGATACACAACTGAACCGAAACTGAACAATAGACGCGTCGTTCAGACTTTTGCTTCGGACAGTTTTTGAGCGTGATTGGGAGTCTAGTTGTTTATTGTACGTCAATGCCTGGTACTCACAATGTGCGACTTCAGACCCTTGGGATGGAACATCTTGGGGCTGTTCTGGTTCTGGAACGCGTGCTGGAGACGTACCGGCGACGGGTACGGGTGCACGGTGTACGGTGAGTGCGACTGATCCGTGTACAGACATGGGGACAGAACGACTGTGAACAAGTGCGCGTGCAATGTGTAAGTAATGCCATAGTGGTGCTGCCGCTCGAAAGTATTATTATTATTATTATAGCCTTTTTTATTCCGAATTCGCTACAATTTCATTAAGTATGTTGTTGTTGTTTTTATGTTATTATTATTATTATTATTTAATTGTCGCGTAACTCGGCGTGCCTCACGGCATAGGCCTCCTCCGTGTATTGGAGGGTTTGGGCTATAGTTCCCACGCGCGCCCAGTGCGGATTGGGAACTTAACACACACCATTGAATTTCTTCGCTGATGTGTGCAGGTTTTCTCACGATGTTTTTCCTTCACCGAAAAGCTCATGGCAAATTGCAAATGTAATTTGCGCACATAAATTCCGAAAAACTCAGAGGTGCGCGCCCGGGATTTGAACCCACGACGCTCTGCTTGAGAGGCCACAGGTCAAACCACTAGGCTACCACGGCTTTTCACGGCTCGAAAGTATCGATAGTTAATGATAGGACTAATAGTTGTCGCCAGTATCGATTGGCGACCGGATAGCCTAGTGGTTAGTGACCCTGACTATGAAGCTAGAGGTCCTGGGTTCGAATCCCGGTAGGGGCAGACAGTTGTATGATGAATACGAATGTTTGTGCCCGAGTCTTGGATGTTGTATGTATTTAAGTATGTATTTATCTACGTTATATAAGTATGTTTATCCGTTGCCTGGTGCCCATAGTACAAGCTTTGCTTAGTTTGGGGCTGGGTCAATTGGTGTAATTTGTCCGAAGATATTTATTATTATTATTCTCTGTATATTTATTTTTATCTTAAGTTAGGTTTTATTATTATTATTATTATTATTGATACAATTCGACGGTACACTCAACCTCGTATATGGAATTCGACATTGGAACTCTGAAGGAAACGGAATCCTCATAATCACTTTGTCCGTCCGTCTGTCCATCTCTCAAGGCTTTTCACAGGAATACGCGAATATAAAGTTGAAAATAATAGCAAATACTCGGACTCGCTGCCCTTTACAGCTGTAAAAGAATGTAAAAAAAATACTATATAATTTCAGTGAAGGAAAACATCATGAGAAAAGCTGCACACGCCTGCGAATACAATGGCGTGCATGAAGTTCCTAAACCGCGGCCCGCATGGGAACTATAGCCCAAGCCCTCTGAGGTGTAGGAATAGCCTGAAGAAAACTGTAAGCCTATTGTGAGACAGCTATAGCATAGTATTGCTATTTCACCAATACAAAAACTCTTTGCCACACCAATCTCTATGGCAGTATATAGCATGGCATATAATATAGTGCTTGTGCGACACACGTGATTTATACATATATATATATATATGTGATATGTACACGTGATATAGAAGGGAAACCAGTTAAGGTCTAAAAAAAATGTTAATTTAAAAAAGTTGCCCAGCTGTGAGTTTGCGAAGTCTGTTAAAAGTATGAGTTTGTAAATATTTTTAATGCTTTTTATCCTTAGATAGACAGACTAAGGTGACAAGACCTAAAGGCCATGTTTAGCATGATTGTGGCCATATAGATGGAATGTGATGCCTGTATAATCTTGAAAAAGTGGACTCATCAAGAACCATTTTTATTATTATAAATAAGCAGCTGTTGAGGTTTCACCCCATTCCAAGTTTTTCTTTTTACTTTAAATATTTGAGTTACGGAGAAAACAGTTTTTTTTTTAATTTCAATGATCAGACTACATTATGCAGCCACACAGATTTCACAAGCTCACGAGTTAAGTGTGAACAGGGCTTAAAATAGAGGTATCATCAGACCATAAACAATTTCCCATCTACACAGCATTCCTTTAGCAAACATTTTATGTCAACCCAATATACTTTATTGTATACTTTGTCCGTTAGCTGCACTCCGTGATGATGAAAACTTGTATGCAACCTGTTCTTCATTGTTAAGTTCAATGCTAATTCATTATCTGCAAACAACAAGATCATTAATCTCACTCAAAATTGGCATAATACAGGCCCTTGCCGCTGATGCCAATTTATGGTGTTATTAAAAAAAAGTAAAAAAAAAATTACCACACCACAGATGGTACAAAATACAGCCAGTATTTTTTTAGTTACATTCTCACCATTACTAACACAAGAAATGTATTTTTATCAGTGTCTCAAATTCCTAATAAATATTTTTTAACGGAAAAATAATTTAATTACTGCATTTTCGTAAAGATGCGTGAGATTTGAATGAATTATGCGGACAAATTAATAAAAAACAGCTAGGACTAAGGGTATTCTAAAATTACTCCTTACTTTCGTCTTAATTATAAAAAATGGGTGAAAGCTTATTGATACATAGTCAATGGGAGCATCGGTAACTGAGTACGCTAGCCCTTGAAGGAAAACCTCTACCAATTATTTATTTTTTAATCAGTGCTAAATGTTTTTATAAATAAGATACCTGAGAATTAATACATTCCAGGGCGATGTGGTGCGCAGCATTGTGCAGGGACTTGTGTTTAGATCGCAATTCTTCCATTTTAACAATTTATTTATTTACGTCTCAATTTAGCTAATATCGACACTTGACTACCTATCCGGCGTTATAAACAAAACATTCACATTTTGTCAGTAAAACTGCACTAGGAAGTCCTGTAACTTGTTCACTCGGTATTCAATATTGAATTAACGATTTTACCATCGTTATTCATAATAGTTTTGATATTTCCCTCCTTTATTTTTATCTTGTTTGTCAGATACGTGTGTCGTAAACGGGAACTACAGAAAGCTAACGCATATTGTCATCTAGCTTGAAAAGTATCGTTAGCTCTATAACGTTCCCGCAACAAGAGATCCTTCTAAATTTGGCCGAGTAATATTGCGTAAGAACATGGCGTTCTAAAATCAATAATGGCGAAATTACAGACGCGTTCACATTTTAAAACGTTTTCTGTTTAATAATCATTGACATTATTATATTATGTATGTTAATAAAATATGTTTTTGCATTAAAGCCCAAAACCTAAAAAATAAACAAATAAGTAGTAAACTGGTTGATTATTTCACAATTTACATTATTTATATTTGCGTTAAGAATTTATAAAAAGTTTGACATCTGTGAACGGGTGAAATGTTCAAAATAATTATTGATTTTATTTACGCAAATTACTGTCCCCATTAATAAATTATGGAAATAACCCATCATGGTCTTTTACGATGCAATAATGAACAACTAATTCGCGCTTAATGGCATTACGATCTTAATTCGAATTTGCCGCCATAACCTCGGCTGGTACGTGTGTAAAATGTTTTCATATTTCGATTAATTATGGCGGACTGTGGCTGAGCGAAGTTCATTTATCAGTTGACGTGCGTGAGAAACGGTCGTGCGTGGATGTGATTCGAGGAATACGGTATATCGGGGTGGGCGTTCGGCGATGGCAGAGAATAGAGGTTCGGTTGATGTCGTTATGCCGGACATTACCGAAGTTAGTGAGGGCGATCCGTTGGCGGCGGCGAGCGATCGCGAAGCCGATCGGGACGTTGCGCTGAAGGCCGCTCGGCTCACAGACTCTAATGGAGTGGTCACCGTGCCGGTTTCGTTGCCCGTTGGGACCCTGATCACCGGAACGACCTTCAATGTCATTACATCCGACCAGCTGCCACATTTCAAGCCTATGCTGTGCGTGGACAACGGCTTTATATCGGGCGGGCCTGTGACGGAGGACATCAAAGCTACGCATATTGTGATACAGAACCCTCCGTCGCCGCGGCATGAAGACAGCCAAGGGAGCGGTAGACACGGTACGCGGTCATGGGCTGAGACGGCTAACATGCCAATTTTGCCTGTTAGGTGCAAAAACACGTCTGCTGAACTCCACAAGCAAAGATTCGGGTCGGGCGGACGCGGCAGATGTATAAAATACGGACTAGAGTGGTATACGCCGAGCGAATTCGAGGCGTTGTGTGGTAGAGCGTCTAGTAAGGACTGGAAGCGTTCAATAAGGTTTGGCGGCAGGAGTATCCAGGCTCTCATTGACGAGGGTGTGCTGACTCCTCACGCTACCAGTTGTACTTGTGGAGCCTGCTGTGACGACCAGTCTGGTGAGTTTTTTTTAATCAATGCATGTGCTTGTGGCTGCCAGCCTCATTGGTGCATCAAAATAACTGGCTATCAATAATTGTTCGAATTTGAAAAGTGAACAAGGTTATTAGTTACACCAATGCTGGTAGCTTGCCCTTAAATGAGCTGGTATGCTCCATTGTCTATCATTAAGCTCTTAAATTCTATTATTTTGTATCAGGGTAGTTTCTCAATTAATATTACCCCCAAAGAGAACTATGGAATTCATTTTCCTGTTCGTCATGTTCCATACATATTTAAAAAAAAGACGAACTGGAATGAAAATTTTGGGACAGTGTTTTTTGTATAAGGATCGGTAGGGTAAACGATTCTGAGTAAGAAAAACCCAAATTAGTTAAATGCTGGAAAAAATGTGTGTGGACTTTTTTTGGAATACAAAAAGGTATCCTTAAAACTTGCACAATATAGTGTAGACTGCGAAAATAATGGAAGCACCTATGTAGTTGAGTAGTAAATAAAGGTCTTAGGCTGTCGGCCTACTTAGTTACTAATGTCTCAAGTGCAGCAAGCTGGCATTCAACTGCAATTGCCTTACTCATCATATTATTATTTGATAAACGACTCCACAGCTGCCACACATAAGTATCACATTGCAAGGGGGAGCACTGTTATGTGGGTAGGTGAATATTCAATCAAGCTAGACTACTCCTTAATTTATCCAGGAAATCTTCTATGCTGGTCTGAGAACAAAGAAAAAACATAGAATGTTGTAACAGTTGCTTCTTTCCATGCATATGGTAAAAGCCCATCGAGGGAATGACCAAATCATATAAGATATGTTATAGGGTCAGGGGTGACGAACCTTTTTTGGTGGACGTGCCATTTTTTCACAAATAAAGTAATATTTGGCTCTGACAGTCATCAAAGACCCTGTTGTCTTAAGAGTGTGTACCATCATATAACCACATTGCCCGTTTTCCGCCCTATTTCATAATAAAATAATCTTAAGTTGGTGATTTAATGGACAAAATAAACCTTTTTTATTATTGGCGTGCCCAAATTATTTTGAAGCGTGCCAACAGTGGCACACGTGCCATTGGTTCGCCAGCCCTGTTATAAGTGATGCGGCTAGCAACCTGTCACTATTTTTATTCCTCTTTCCATTATCAGAAACATGGCCTGTAGGTCTTGTTACCTTAGGCTCTGTCTAACCCGTATTAGTAGTATATCAATATTTATGCAGTTAAAAGTTGTATATAATCCTATTAATATTAAAATTATTAATGTGAAAGTTTGTAAGTATGGATGGATGGATGTTTGTTACTCTTTCACGCCAGAACGGCTGGACAGATCTGGATGAAATTTGGAACATAGATAGATTATAGTCTGGAATAACACATAGGCTACTTTTTATCCCGGAAAATTGCGTAATTCCTGCGGGACAGTGATAAACGAATTCTATGCAGACGAAGTTGCGTGCAACAGTTAGTAACGTATATATCTAACCTACCATATTCAATTACTACCTAACATGGATCAACAAAAGATCTTTAAAACACTAATCTGATTTAGATGGAAAATCGATAAGAAGGTCATGCCATTTGCTTACAAAAGAATGAGTTCCTTCCTGTTCAGTTTCGGTTACAATTCAGATAAAGATAACGAACACGAGTTACACACACACACACACACACACACACACACACACGTAAATCATGTCTATATCCGTATTATAAATGCGAATTCTTCCATGCTGGTCTGTAAGTAATGAAAAAACATAGAATGTACCAGGTGTACTACCCACGCAGATGGTAAAAGCCCATTGAGCATGCCCTGCCAAACTGAAATAACATTAAATTTCTAAATGTCACTGCAAATTAGAACACAGAATAATTCGAAAAGTAAAGCTATGACCGGGAAATAACATTGATTACTTATTATTTCAACTGTCTGTTACAGCAATGGGTCCTGTCCGTCTCTTCACACCGTACAAACGGAGGAGAAGGAACCAGGATAGTGAGGACCGGAAGCCGAAGGTCAAGCGGGACAGCAGCCTCGGTGACAGTGACATGGACAATATCCACCAGACCAGCAACAACAGCCACTCGAAGGAGGCCTGGCAGTCCATAGCTGAGGGTCTGGAGAACAATACTGACTATCATCTCCTAGAGGCACCTGATACCAGCTCGGATCCCATTGCTGGTGAGAACCACCATATTAATACATCACTATCACTACATAGTATAAAACAAAGTCGCTTTCTCTGTCCCTATGTCCCTATGTCCCTATGTATGCTTATATCTTCATAACTACACAACGGATTTTGATGCGGTTTTTTTTAATAGATAGAGTGATTCAAGAGGAAGGTTTTTATGTATAATTCTACGCAGACGAAGTCGCGAGCAGAAGCTAGTAATATAAATATATAATTAGTGTAGTGAGTAGTGTTAGAAGGTCGAGTGCTAGCGATATGTTATGGTGCTTTTTTTTATACAAGGACAGCAAACAAGCAAGTGGGTCTTGCCAGTTACCTTGCTGTGGATCTTAGTCATGTTTGTAAAAAAAACAGTACCAGCTTATTTCCAAAATGTTGTGAGGCATTTTTGTCACAAAATTGCTTTTTCTATTAATGCTTCGGTTTTTTTTTTAATTTTTAATTTAATGATATATGCGTTATGCGAATTGGTTCATTTAAAAAAATGGTTATATAGGTCATAATTTTCTCAGCTTATTTTTAACCTAGTAACATATCCATCCATACTCAACTGGGTGTTTCCAAAGCTATATTAGAAAGACAAAAATAAATTCGAAAGTTTCGTCAAAGCTGGTTTATACCAAACGTCAAGTCAATCCAACCGCCTACCCTCTGCGGCCGTGGCAGGCGATGTTCCGGGTTCGATCCCCAGCCATAGCTTTGCTTTTTGTATTTTTTTTTTGTGTTCAAATTTTCATTATCGCTTATTTATGTAATTTACGCGAGTGCGTTATTTAAATGCCCAGTTTGTTGACATTTTTTATTTTATTTTTATTTTGACAATGCAGCATAGCGAATTATCTAGAACAATTTATGATATTATATTCTCGTGTCATGTGTGTGTTGAAGGGTAAATATAAGCTGTGGTTAGTCTAGTACAGCGGTTCTTAACCTTTTTGGCTGGCGACCCAAATTATAAATATTTTTGAAGTCCGCGACCCAAATTTTTTTAATAATAGGACTAACAAAAAGCCCCTTGTTTGCTAAAATTGATATCATTATAAATATTTAAAAAAACATTAATAAACATTAAAATTTCGGGAGAATTTCGATTATTTAAAACTCCTTCCGGGAGCCGGGAGATTCCAGGAGAGTGTGGAACCGTACCCGCGACCCATTCCAGAACCGCCCGCGACCCAAATTTGGGTCGCGACCCGAGGTTAAGAACCGCCGGTCTAGTAGTTAGACCTATGGCCTCTTAGTTTTTCGGTAAAGGAAAACATCGTGAGTAAACCTGCACACACCTGCGAAGCAATTCAATGATGTGTGTAATCTAAGCCCTCTGAGAGCAGGCCTGTGCCCAGCAATGGGATGTATGTATGTAGATACCTGTTACCTGAAGCACTGTCTACCCTGTAAGGGATAAAGACTTGATATATGTTTCATGGTGTATGTTTTGTTTTAAGATAACATGAACAGGAAATAAACCTCATTCTAACCACAATTTGCTATAAATAGATGCGATGCGAACTATGCGTTGCTATCTATCTATCTATACATATAATAATTATGTGATTTCTTGTGGTTTTTACTAGTATTGTTATTGCTGGTAGTAATTATGACTAGGGGTGAGAATAAATCATGTTTGTTCAACCAACAATCCGTGTAGCTGAGCATATACTTCCATACATACTTCTATGCTGGTCTGGGAGCAAAGAAAAAATATAAAATGTACCAGTTGCTTCTCTTCCCGCGCAAATGGTAAAAATCCATCGAGGGAATGGGCGAAAATCATAGGAATCATGTTATAGGCGATGATGTTAGCAACCCATCACTATTTCGATTTCATTTTTCACCTATACGCCCACAGTCTTGCTAAGTGTGGCCTGTAGGTATCTGTTACTTTAGGCTCTGTCTACCCCGTAAGGGATGGGGACGTGATTTGTGTGTGTGTGTGTGTATAGGCCGTTGGCGTTGAACCTGCGGTGGTGATGTGTCGTTGGCGTAGAAAAGCTTAATTACTAATGCGAATATGAATTGACGAAAAGTCTGTAATCGATAAACTTACTCGTATGTGTCGACGGAACTTTGAGCGCGAAATCTATGCGAGTGCTTGGCGAAAATCTTAGGAATCATGCTATAGGCGATGCTAGCAACCCATCACTATTTGAATTACCTTGTCCACGTATACGCCCGCAATCGTTGCCCTAGGCTCTGATCATGACAAAATGGTTGTTCTCTTTAAATAGCTTTGTGAGATCTTCCCGTAAATGCTGGGTAAAAGGGTATCAATTTTCTTTTCTTCAATGTAATATGCAAAATGGTTTTATTTAAACTACTTGTAAAGTTGGTTATAGGTTAGAATTACGACCCATCACTACATAGTATAAAATAAAGTCGCTTTCTCTGTCCCTGTGTCCCTATGTCCCTATGTATGCTTATATCTTCAAAACTACACAACGGATTTTCATGCGGTTTTTTTTAATAGATAGAGTGATTCAAGAGGAAGGTTTTTATGTATAATTCTACGCAGACGAAGTCGCGGGCAAAAGCTAGTACTTGATATAATCGTTCGACGAAATGAAATTAAGTGAAGCGTTGACTTTGAACTGATATTCGATGAAAAGTTTGTCGAATGGGTAAACTATACTTAGACAAAAAAGAGCACTCGTCGCCGGTGGTCAACAATATAGGACTTCTAAGACTTATTACAACATTTGTTCTAATACATGTGCGGGAAGTGGCCTCGCTGCCCGCCGGGGTCACAGTCTGTTTTAGACCACTGACTTTAGACTGTATGTATATAAAATTCCGTTGATAAGTCCGTGCCCCCAACGTGGAAGCACACTTGACGTGTAAAATTTCCACGTATGCGCCAACAATCATGCTTGTTACCTTAGGCTCTCTACCCTGTAAAGTACGGTCAAGTGCAAAAATAAGTATCGATACGTACTTCTCAAAAATATGTCCCACGACCTTATTACGCCGGTGTAAGAGTGTATGGTACTTATTTTTGAAACCTTGACTAGATACATATTATTACACTTGACTGTACATACATACAGAAGTCACGTTTTCATCTCTTACGGGGTAGAAAGAGCCCGTGGGAACAAGACCTAAAGGCCACGTTTAGCATGGTTGTGGATGTATAGGTGGAAAGGGTGATGAGAGAATGATTCCTTAAATTTTCCCCCATTCCCTCGATGGGCTTTTTTTTTTACGGGTGGTAGGGCCTTGTGCAAGGTCCGTCCGGATCGCTACCACCATCTTACTCGCTAATCCTGCCGCTAAGTAGCAGTGCTTGCACTGCTGTGTTCCGGTGTGAAAAGTAAGACAGCCGGGGAAATTACGGGCACAAGAGGCATTTCATCTTAGTCCTCTAGGTTGGCAACGCATCTGCAATCCCTCCGGTGGATCACTTACCATCAAGTGATCCACTTGCACGTTTGCCTTCCTATTTATATAAAAAAAAAACCATCATTTGTAGAGTATCATCATATGTATGTATTTTTGGATTTTGTAAGATTTAGTTTCACAGTGCCTTGATGTTACTGTCATACTGTGAAATTTAATGAAATAAATAAATAAAAATAAATAAATAAATAGAGGAAAAAACCTTAATTTATGTACGTGTTTATTCCCAGGTCTTCCCGATATGGGTGGTGTGTTGAAACGGCTCGACGACATCGGTACGACGCTAGTTCGGCTCGCTGGCGAGCTGAAGCAGTGCGTCGAGGATGTTCGGATTGTTAGTGCGAGACAGCTGGAGCGGTTAGAGCAGGAGCGCGCGGCGGCGCTGCTCGCGGCGAGCGTCGGGCAGGTGGACGAGCAGGCTGCGCTGCACAGCGTGGATGATGCCGAGTCCAAGAAGGTGAGACACGCATCTATTGGCAGAGTGCAAAGCGGGTGGAGGGGGTAGCCTAAACGATCACAGCGCCCGCTACGGCTAAAATTGTCATTTTTGTCGCTGACTTGAGCTGTCAAACCCATATTGCAGTAAACATTTTCTAATCGTTTTTGAGATAAAAATATGGTCCTGGTAAGATGTGTTGTTGTGAATTGTAATAACACCAAGAAGAATAGCGACTGTAAATTTTACCAATTTCCAAGACCATGGTGGAAACGAGACCAAAGAAATAAGTGGATATTTGCCGTAAGAAAAAAAAAGTAAACTTACTTTTTTTAATTTTAGAGGTTAGGTAACTACCTAACCTCTAAAATTTTACTTAAAGTACGTTATCATTTGATACATGTTACTGACTACCATTGTCCAAAATTGTGTAATATAGTAAAATAACACAAGATTTCATTAATATTTTTCACAATATTTACTTACTTCTTGTTTGACAGCGGTGACAATATTGTCCATAATGGCCGCCTGTCACGTGGCGCTGTCGTCGCGCTCGGTCCCAATTGCACATAAAAATTTTAAAAATACAGAAATACAGATACAGTTCTATATGTGTCAGTAGTAACAAGATTTATTTATTCCGCAGTGCGCGAACTGTAACCGCGAAGCATCGGCGGAGTGCTCGCTGTGTCGCCGCACGCCGTACTGTTCCACTTACTGTCAGAAGAAAGACTGGGCCTCCCACCAGATCGAGTGTTTGCGGTCTGTGCCGACCATACACGCGGACCAGCATCAGAGCATCATGCTCATCGTGGAGAGCCAGCAGTGAGGTGAGACCAACTTTCCTTAACGGAGAGGAAACCTTTATCGCCCTATTACTGCAAATACCAGTTAAGTGACGACATGTCAAAAATGATTTTATTACACCTAAAGCTGAGGGCTTTATTGAGTCTGTTAAATACTATTAAAAGAAACAACTATCTTTGTTGCACACTATTCAGACTGACATTTTAAATACAAAAACAAGAAGAATTCTAAAATCAAAACATTCTAAAATAATAAAAAAGTATAAAAACATAAAACAATACAAAAAGGTTGTGCCTGTGGCACAACACCATTAGAATGTACTCTTCAAGCTCTACAAACTGGTAAAACCCGTTTTTCGATAGCTCATTCCGTTGCGAAGATAGCTAAGCCACGCTAAATGATTAAAGTCCCTTAACAGTCATTTAACCGCAAAATAGTAGGGAAGAAACTGTAATGTGTATGTTAATATAACGATTTTTGTTTACGTGTACAGGTAAAACAATGTATTGTTATTTAATGCTTTATTGCATTCCAATTTTTCAAGCCAAAACCAGTTTAGTGTCGAGGAAAACCCAACTGCGTAATATAAATCGCATTTTTGTCAGCAACATGCCCAAATATTAAAATTTTCACTAGGAAGTCTAGAATTTATTGAGATAAACTAAAGAAAAAACATAATTGGAATAATACACGCGTTTGTTGGTAAAAAAAACTTACGAACATTAAAATTGAATTATCTCGAAATTACTTTTTTACAGATAACTGGTATTTGCAGTAATAGGACGTTATGGACGCCCTAGGCACGGGGATGAAGGGGTATACCCAAATTAAAAACTTTCCGGCGTTGCCTGAACCCGGTGTGATGGGGACGCAGTGGGATGATAGGGATTCACCACAAACCCCCAAATCACCAATTTGACGTTCATACATGCAATTTTCCTTATAAAGGTGGCACTCGTCTCTTCCACGTGCCACTTCTGAGTTTCTCTTTCTTCTATAGAGTTAGACATACCCCCTTATTCACACACAAGTTCTTAAAGCTGTTTTTTGTTTTTGTGTTTCGCTCCTACTTTTATTTTTAATTTCAAATTACCTTAACTTCTAACTGACGTCTACTAACCACTGTAAGCTAATTTGTCTTGTATAGTGCACTCCAAGGTCCCAAGATACAGGCTCTGCCCAGTTTGGGGTCTGCCAGATAATCGTTTTTGTATACTGCTGATGTATTTTTTACGAAATAAATTATTCTTATTCTTATTCTTAAACGCTCTAAAGGCTTTTGCAAACTTAGCAATCGTTTGTCCTTATCTGTGAAAGGTAAATGTCTAAGTGACAGGCCTACAGAGCGTTTATGAATAAGGGGGATAGACTCTGATTTAACGGTTTTTTTTTCAGATGTCCCTGATTCGGACAAACACTGGAAGCGTTAAGGCTCACGCCTACAATAATCTATGACCGGGCACGGTCGTGCTAGCCTAGTGGGTTGACCCAAGGGCTGTCAAGAGAACTAGAGGTTTGACAATGCAGTTACAGTAGAATCCGTTTAATATGACCACCTATATTGACCAACCGCCTAAAGGTCTTCGCACATTAGACCAACTCCACGCCAATCCGACACCAACTCAACTCACACTCTCGATGAGTAGTCAACTAGTTGATCCACCCAATGGTCACTAGTGGGCAATGCGTTGTCAACGAGTGGACAACGCGGTGTCAACGAGTGGACGAACGCAGTCAACGAACAGTCAACGCAGTCAACGAACGCATAGTCGTTGCGTGGACAACGTGTGGTCGTTGCGTGGACGACGTGTGGTCGTTGCGTGGACGACGTGTGGTCATTGCGTGGCAAACGTGTCGGGGTTGACCTTTAGTGTACGATGCGTAGGCCACTCGTTGTACACTACTTTATAATCATTTTTTGAAATTAAACCTAGAACATATGACACAGGGCTAAAATTTCAATGTCTAGCATAGAGTCGAGTCGCCGTTGAGTTGTTTTAATGTGCGAAGACCTTAATATGACGTTAACACAACGAAGTTTGGTTTTCATATAAGATTCTTTAGAACAAAGTCGGATACAACTTCGCTCAGTGACATGTCGCTTATTGTGACCCATTTTTAATCAATTATGTCCGGTTATAATGGCCGAAGCGTTTTGGCCACGTTTGACCTGTGGCCTTGCAAGCAGAGGGCCGTGGCTTCGAATCCTGGGTTCGCACCTTTCGGAATGTATGTACGAAGTTACATTTGAAATTTGCCACGAGACTTTCGGTGAAGGAAAACATCGTGAGGTAACCTGCACACATCAGTATGTTAAGTTTCCAATGCGCACTGGGCCCGCGTGGGAACTACAGCCCAAACGCTCCGATAAATGGAGGAGGCCTATGCCATGAGGCACGCCGAATTACGCGATTATTTATTTAAAAAAAGATTACACAATGTACTGAAATTGTAGCGAAACGGAATAAAGAGGAGTTTATTACGACATAGTATAAAACAAAGTCGCTTTCTCTGGCGTGGCAGTAATGTTTAATATCAATGGCGTAGGATCGTGAGAAGTAATGACACGACGCCACGCGCTGTAAACCTGCCTGTCTCTTTTGTTCTCAATAGTAAGATTACGGTGCGAAAGAGACATATACATTGTTATCAAAGCGCGGTCGAAACACAACTGAACAAAAACTCTGAACAATAGACGCGTCGTTCAGACTTGCTTCGGACAGTTTTTGAGCGCACTGACGGCATTACCTCTCTGTACAGCCAGAGAAATTCGCTGGGAGAGGTAAGCGCCAGCTCTGGGGTCTCCTGAGGTCTCTATCAGACACGTTACTTATAATATTTTTTTATATACCTACTAACATTTAACAATTTATATCACCTGTTGTGGTCAAATGATTTTGCTTGTTGCAGTTTGTATTAATTAAATGTTATTTATTTATTGTCTGACTAAATAAATTATTAACGGAAATACGTCAATGAATTTAAATTATAGAATGAAACTAGCTTCTGCCCGCGCCTTCGTCTGCGTAGAATTATACATAAAAACCTTCCTCTTGAATCACTCTATTAAAAAAAAACCGCATCAAAATCCGTTATGTACTTTTGAAGATATAAGCATACATAGGGACATAGGGGCATAGGGACGTAGGGACAGAGAAAGCGACTTTGTTTTATACTATGTAGTGATAGTGATAGTGATGTCATTTCTCTGTTAAAATAAATAGTTACCTAGTAAAAGGTAGTTTATTTTCTCAAAATGCTTTGGATGACGTCCGCTTAGTATGACGTGTTTGTCGTTTCCCTTCGATGTCATAATAAACGGATTCCATTGTATATATTTTTTTAATATACTACGGATATTTCGGGGGATTAAAAAGTTTTTGAACTCTGGTTCCTATCCAATGAATGGAGCTACAATACAAAGGCTACGACACGTAACGCTACTGTTTTACACTTATACAGAATTACGCGAAAATATTTATAAATTTGAATATTTTTAAGTAGGTACTACGATGAATTATTTTTAAGCGCTTTTTGTTTTCGGTTGTGTGTAAGCAACTTTAAGTACAGAAGTATCAATTTCACAGTCACTTTGAAGTCGAAATTAATTGGTTGACAAGTATTATTTTTACACAAAAGCGATCTGTTTTTTCGGTTTGTTGCAAATTTACTTTTGTAAGTGCTTATATGAAGTTCATATTCCTTTTTACACCTAGTTTTTATCCGTTCGTAACATCCCAGATCGCGTGCTAACAAAAGTAATCGAACAAATTGAAAAGTCAATTTAAATCAATTAATATGATAATATAGATAAGCTAAAGATATCCCCCCTTATTCATAAACGCTCTATAGGCTTCTGCTAACTTAGCAATCGTTTGTCCTTATCTGTGAAAGGTAAATGTCTAAGTGACAGATAAGGACAAACGATTGCTAAGTTAGCAGAGGCCTACAGAGCGTTTATGAATAAGGGGGATCGTCTACTGAAAGAAGTCGTATCTCGAAATCGGTGATGTTGCTATGAGCTTTACTGTGTACGCTCTATGGTTGAGTTTAGTTTGATATCGGTTCGAGATACGAATTTTAATGTAGTGGGGGAACATAAAAGAAACGAATACTGCTTTTACGATGGAATTTATAATGAAATATTAAATTAATTATTAATAAACGCACTATAATAATTTTTTCAGTCCTATTAACAAACAAAAAGTGGTAAGAATATCAGTGATTTTATTTTGAATTTACTTGTAATTTTGTTTTTGCTGTTGTTTTTTTTCTGTTAGTTCAGACGTGTGCTACGTACGCTGATCTTAAATTGAATTGAAAATTCATCCATGCTGGTCTGGGAGCACAAAAAAACAATGTACCATCGGCTTCTCTTCCCGCGCAGGTAAAAGCCCATCGATGGAATGCGCGAACATCGTAGGAATCATGTTATAGGCGATGTACTTTATATATTAATAATGTATTTATCCCTTAGATACGAAGTAAACAGAGTTTAAGGTAAATGAAACTGCCGAATCATACTTTTTAATAAAGTACAAGGATAAAAATATCGTAACACTTTCACTAAGTGTGCCTCCGCACTGGGGACACGAACTTGTTAATGTAAATTTACATACAAATACTTGTACGTGCTGGACAAGACCTAAATGCCACGTTTAGCATGATTGCAGGCGTATAGGCGGAAAGTGGAATCAAAATAGTGATGGGTCGCTAGCATCGCCTATAGCATGATTCCCACATTACCACGCCGTAATTGCACATTGGTCTTCTCGACTAGTCTCGGCTTCGCAGTTGTCTCGCTCTAACTTACGTGACGCTAATTCTCTTTCCAAAGACCGGTGCAATTCATTCGCTCGATGCGGTTTTACCATCTGCGCGGAAGAATAGCATTCTATTTTTTCTTTTGTACAAAACCAGCATGGGAGGGATAGTGAATTTATAAACAGGGCTCGAACAATATATGCGGATGACGTAAAAATGAAATAATTTTGCACATGGAATGTTATTTGTATTTAAACTTTCGTGTGACAATTGTCACGTAGGTTCAGGTGACAGGAGATGTAAATAAAATATGAGCTACAAAAACTGACTACCGTAAGGTACGATTTTTTTAATTTTTTTAATTTCTCAATTGATTCTTTCAACATGAAACTACCGTGAGACTTAATCATCATTACACATAAACGGATAACTCACGTATAAAAAGTCGAGTGATGCTCGGCATGTTTCGGACTATTTCGTAGTCCTTTTTCCAAGAGCGCTCGCCCCGGCGGCAGCGACACGAACACTGCGCGCCAGCGCTCTGCTCGCGCGGCTGTTCGACGCAACTGACAGCGGCGCACAACTACCCTCGTTTTCATCGTCGTTTTTATTATTGTCAAATGTCGAGCGTTTATGTGTAATGATTCTCAATTGATTGGCTGGAAAAACAAACATTTGGTGTCTTTCCTAGACAATCGTAGCAGTCATGCTCGGTTCGTGTAGAGTTTCCATCCCATGCCGTTTAGTATGCGTTTCCACGGATATGAAAATGTCGGGCGTGTTGTCGTTTTACTCCTGAGGGACTATTTGAATTTACTTACGAGCAGTGTTGCCAGTGGATTATCTAAAAAGCACGGTAAGCTTGTTCGAACACAAAGGCAAAGGGATTACTAGCCTATACAGCTAACTTTTTGGTTTTTAGTACGACAAACGGTCAAATAGTACCGAAAGGTACGTTCTGGTGACGCTGCTTGCGAGTGGATTGACGTCATCCGCCTGAAATGTCCGAGCCCTGCAGGCTTATTGCCAAACTCGCTCGCAATCGCCATCGTGTTCATTTTGACAGTTCACGTATGGGCTGACAGTTGGCATCGGAATCGACTAGCTGTCACATTCATACATGAACTGTCAAAATGAACACTATGGCGATTGCGAGCGAGTTTGGTGATAAGCCTACCGATTGTTACAAAGTATTACGTAATTTACTATCGTAAAAAAAAGTATAAGTATTTTTTGAGCCCCCCTAGTGATGAAATTGTGTGTCGGATGCCCAAACTCGGAACTTGGTACAGTTACCATTGTTGTAAGTAAGTTAGTTAGTAAAAATGTACTTCCGTTACCAAATATTAACTCGCTGTTCTTTATTGTATTGTAAATAGTTTTAAGTTATTTTTCTGCGTACTGTTCTCGTTCAGATGGGACGCCGGTGGTTCTTTTGTTTATTATACTTTGTTAAGCAATTTCGAGGTGTCCTATGAACTCAGGCCTCTATTTCAACAAGCCGACAATTGGCATTGTTCATTTTTTTTAGTATGCTCCAATTCGAAAACCATTTCGAGGAAAACCACCATTTATCCGATTTATCTTGTCCGATTTCAAAAATACTTTATGATTGCAGATATTTTTGTAAAAGTACTTTGAACCTTTGTTTGACCGAACGACCCGGTTTTTAGACAGAATCCAACATCGAATGTTTGCCACAAAAATGAAAAAAGAAAGTTTAGCTATGGCAACTGTCACATGTCAAAACCATAGACAAAGCCGTTTTTTTTTATAGGCAGCCGAACGAAGGCGATTGGGATTCTGTCTAAATTCACGAATTATCAAACAGCTAAAAAATATTTATTATTAATTAACAAAGCTACGTAAAAGCATAATATTCAAATTAGTTGCTTGAAATAGTCCATTTTATCAAATAAAGGTGTTAAAAGCACAGCTTAAAAAAATGAACAATGCCAATTGTCGGTGACATGTGACAATTCGAAATTCAATGCGTAGTCGGTATGAAACGACCCGGCATTCTTTTCGAGTTTGTTATGTGAACGGAAAGGTTGTCGACTGCTGGATACTAAGGAACCTTCGAGGAATATTAACTATCGGTGTCCGATTTGTCCATATGATATTCATTGGAAAATTTTGTTTTAAAAACTTTTCGCTGTAAATATATTTTAAATCTAAGATTGTTTTTATTGGTGTAAAGAAACTTAAAAATTAAATTTGTTCAACGTTATGGATTTATTTTAGTAATGTCTTTTTATTCTGCGCAAGGAGATATACCCGTCCTAGAACGAACAGTGAGAAGAGGGTTAGTTTATCTCGTGTTGGATGTTAAATTTGGCGTTTGGAATTAACCTTTTAACCTAGTCATCCAGTGACAGCCAATGACAAGGCTCGCACGTCAATGTCGTCCATTCACCAACATTCAACTCGCAATTAATTCTGCAATTGAATTAAATGAGTTTCTGTCTAAAGTTTCTTTGGGGCCATTCAAGTATTACGTAAGCAGATTTTTTACAATTGTTTAGCCCCCCTCTCCCCTTGTCAGCAAAAGTAAGCAAACCTCTTACCCCCCCCCCCCATGCTTACGTAATCATTGTTACCTATATGCATTTTTCTTTTAGTGGATTCTGGATTTTTTATTGATTCGTGAGCAGCAGTTGGAATCGAAACTGCTGACGTAATCACCATATCGATCCCCCCACCCACCATGTCATCAAAAATAAGCAAAGCAAACACCCCCCCGCAGCGCTTACGTAATACTTGAACGCCCCCTTTGTTACTGCAAGCTTTTTGGCTGACTGTATTAGCATTGTCATCCGTACGACATGTGTACCAAATTTCAAGTCTGACCAAACGTTGACGAGTTCCCTCCCTCCTCATTTCTGAGCGGAACCCTAAAAATGATGTACAAAATGAAACAAGTGTTGGTATTCAGTTCTTTAATTCTATTGATATTGGTATGGTGGTTGCTAGAAATCTATCACAGCTTGGAAAAACATTTAAAAGTTAAAAGGTGATCCTGACGAGATTAGGGTTAGTATTTGACACAGACTATAGTTAGTCAAGCAATCATTGTTCGATGGTACTGTCGAACCATTTGATTACAGACCCACCGTAGAACGTTTTCACAGTAAACGTCACATGTTTTTCCTTGTCAATTCAATGTAACGTTATGGAATTTACTGTGAGAGGGCTCAGTGGGTCAGGAATCAATTTGTTCGATGGTGCATCTATGGTACAAAACATTGGTTCAAACAAAGTGGTGTTAAAAAATAATAAATATAAAGTATAGTCCGTTATAATCCATTTAATGCGTTTGTAAATAAACAAGTGTCCTCCAAATTTTAAATATATTATGATCGTAGTATTGTTATAAAAAGGAGTGTATCAAGTATGATCCTTCAACATTCCAGTGGATGTAATGATTGCTTACAATGAGTGCCTTCCGGACCATCAAGTTGGATTCCCCCGAAAGTTGGATTCCCCCGAAAGTTGGATTCCCCAAAAGTATGATTCCCCCGAAAGTTAGATGCCCCAAAAGTTGGATTCCCCCGAAAGTTGGATTCCCCCGAAAGTTGGATTCCCCAAAAGTTGGATTCCCCAAAAGTTGGTAGTTGAGATCCCATTAATTTGGATTTTAATGCGTAAGAGTCGACGGATCTTCGTTCCTATTCCCGCTCAGTTTGGGCCTCCGACCCTGACGCAATTCTAACCCAACCTAACTTATCCACTTAAAATCCATCTTTCATCTTCTAAAAACCTAAAAACATACATTTTGGTGAATAGGTTAGGTTAGGGGAATACAACGTAAGGCACTTGTCCCACCGCCGACGATGAGCGATAAACGAGTAGAACGATAAACTAGAAACGAGTGGGCGAGCGGCGAGAAGAGAGTGTTAGCTCCAATAGTTTTGTCGCTCGGCTATAGGCGAGTGTTCGAGTGCGACGGGCTATTACTCGCGTCACTCGCTCGGGCGTTGCAGTTCAGCCGAATACGCAGACGCCGCAGTCTTGTTCAGTTGAGTTCTAACTACCAAGCGAGTATCGCCGAGCGAGTATCGCTGAGCTAGTTTTATCTTATCGCTCTTATCGCGGCGACAAACTAGTTGAGCGAGTGTTCTCGCCGGCAGTGTGAACAGCCAGCGATGAACGATTAGTATACGTGTCTCTTTTACTAACACAGGATCCTTATCTTTTGTTCGTTTCTTGGGCGAGAAAATCGCCGATAGCTAATCGCTTACTCGCTCTTGGTGGGACAAGTGCCTAAAGGGAATACAATTTTCGGGGGAAACCAACTTTCGGGGGAATACAACTTTCGGGGGAATCCAACTTTCGGGGGAATCCAACTTGATGGTCCGGGACCCAATGAGTGACTGGGGATTTAGATGAAATTGCTTTGTTTGCAAACGCGTTAAACTGGGTTGCAATGGATAGTTTAAATATGAAGTTCTTTGGAATTACAAAAGTGCATTGACGAAATAAATCGGAAGGTTTAAAACAGTAATACGCGTCACGGGAAACGAAGAATGTCTCAGAGATTCGCCTTCAACTCGCGCAATGATACCCAACACGGCATATTTATAAATAGGTATTGTTATTTTGGAGTATGTGTTTCAAAGACAATTACACAATTAAGAACACGGTAGTCGGTCGCATTCGGCGAGCAATAGCTGTAAATTAAGCGCTTATGTGGACGACGTTTGTGCCGAAGTAGAAACAAGTTCCGCGACATTTGTAGATCGCAATAGCGTAATTGCCCCTTTATGGCAACAATGCAGAAATAAAAGCATTGATATATAAAACCATGGCTAGTATTGTTTTGATAAATCTTGAAACTGTTTCAATCAATCTGCTGAGACATTCTCTGCTTTATAGCGGGTACACACTTCACACATTTGTATCATACCACTCTCTCCCTGAAATGTGTATTAGTGTGAGCGGAACATGTGCCCCTGCCAGCAGCAGTGAGCGGTATAACTAATCAGTGGGAAACACGCCAATATCGCCCTATTACTGCAAATACCAGTTAACTGACGATATGTCAAAAATGATTTTATTAACACCATTAGAATGTACTCTTCAAGCTCTACAAACTGGTAAAACCCGTTTTTCTATAGCTCATTCCGTTGCGAAGATAGCTAAGCCACGCTAAATGATTAAAGTCCCTTAACAGTCATTTAACAGCAAAATAGTAGGGAAGAAACTGTAATGTGTATATAACGATTTTTGTTTACGTGTACAGGTAAAACAATGTATTGTTATTTAATGCTTTATTGCATTCCAATTTTCCAAGCCAAAACCAGTTAAGTGTCGAGGAAAACCCGACTGCGTTATATAAATCGCATTTTTCTCAGCAACATGCCCAAATATTAAAATTTTCACTAGGAAGTCTAGAATATATTGAGATAAACTAAAGAAAAAACATAATTGGAATGAAAAAAAAACTCACGAACATTAAAATTGAATTATCTCGAAATGACTTTTTTGCAGATAACTGGTATTTGCAGTAATAGGACGATATGTGTCCCTGCGAGCAGCAGTGATCGGTATAACTAATCAGTGGGACACACGCCAATATGTGTGTCCCTGCCAGCAGCAGTGAGCGGTATCTTGACGCGCGTGTCCTTTATCTCGATGTTCCTGATGCAGCCCGTGTACCCGCGTTTGGAGCGGACACCGCGCACTTTGGATATGGCGCGCTCGTGCCCGCCAATGTAGAGGGCGGACCGCGTGTCCGTCGAGCCGGACACACCGAGACCCGCGTCCGAGAAGTGGCCGTCGACACCGACGGACACAACGTGGCGGGACTTCACGACTGCGGATGGAAATGGTCGTTAAAGTGGCTGCAATAAATTAAAGGTCTTCGCACATTAAAACAACTCAACGGCGACTCGACTCTATGCTAGACATTGAAATTTAAGCCCTGTGTCATTATGTTCTAGGTTTAATTTCAAAAAATGATTATAAAGTAGTGTACCACGAGTGGTCTACGCATCGTACACTAAAGGTCAACCCCGACACGTTTGTCACGCAATGACCACACGTCGTCCACGCAACGACCACACGTTGTCCACGCAACGACTATGCGTTCGTTGACTGCGTTGACTGTTCGTTGACTGCGTTCGTCCACTCGTTGACACCGCGTTGTCCACTCGTTGACAACGCATTGCCCACTAGTGACCATTGGGTGGATCAACTAGTTGACTACTCATCGAGAGTGTGAGTTGAGTTGGTGTCGGATTGGCGTGGAGTTGGTCTAATGTGCGAAGACCTTAAGCGCTATCGTCGTCGCCGACTATTATTAGACAGTTTCTTTTCGCCGCCACATCGAATACAAGAGACGCCACCTATACGCCAGACTTCTTTATTGCGATGCCTTAAGTTGAACCTTAGCCCAATTGAACGATGGTTGCTTTTGCATTGAAGTAATGGGCGTATATATAGGTCGTTGGCGTTGAACCTGCGGTGCTGATATATGTGTCGTTGGCGTTGAAAAGGTTAAGTTGAATCTTAGCCCAATTGAACGAAGGTTGCTTCTGCATTGAAGTAATGGACTTATATAAGTGTCGTTGGCGTGGAAAAGGTTAAGGTTATTTGTACGCACATGAAACGCGGGATAATTCCCGGAATTCTCGAGGTGACTGTCTGCGCGTAAATTTCTTATTACACTGACAAATGACAATCGTTTTCCCGCGCAACAACCTCAGACTGTCCAGCGCGTTGCTTTGTCACCAATGGCGATTCTGGTGTATTATTGCCAATCTATCCATATACACAACGAAGGCAACGAAGGGTTTCCAGGGCGATACATCGATCTAAGCTTCATTTTTAGGAAACGTACCAAAAAAACCGACCAAGGGGCCCGATTTTTGAAAGCTAATGTGTGAAAATACCACTCGACTTTAGTGAAATATTGTACTGAATTTGAAATACAAGTAACATAGAAAGCAACACATTAATCTTGTGAACTAGTCAAAATTTTGATTAGAGCTGAACAGATTTATACCACTTTCGAGTGGTATTTTACAAATGTACATACATACATACATACCGTCACGCCTCTTTCCCATAGGGGTAGGCAGAGACTACTTAGTTCCACTTGCTACGATCCTGACATATTTTTTCGCTTCATCCACAGTCATCAATCTCTTCATACATGCTCGTCGGTTTCGGGTACTCCTGACCTGACCTTTTTCCAAAACGTGTCCTATTTGGTCTCGGAACGTCCGTCTAGGCCTTCCCCTAACGTAACCATTCACACTCCCCATATAGATCTGTTTAGTTAGTCTACTTTCATCCATCCGCTCTACATGCCCAAACCAACTAAGCATACTTTTTTCTATCCTAGTCACTAATATCCTCTTCACACTTACACAAATGTGCTTTCAAAAATCGGGCCCCTGTCATCCAGGTAGCGTTGGATGTATGAAAAAGCTGTTAAAACACGTCGAAACTTACCTTGTATCTTGTGCCAGTTGCCGTCACACAGCGAAGCCTTGTCGGCCAGCTTGTAGCTCGCATGGAACGGGCCCTTCCCATTCTCCACGTTGGCCACCACCTCGTTGTCCAACAGTTCCAGGATCATGAAGTCCCTCCGGCCGTGGACGGAGAGCAGCAGGCCGGTCGAGTTGCGGGGCTTGATTTCCATGGTTATGGAGATGCTGAGGCCCACTTTGAAGGACTCTTGAAGCTGATGGGTAGACAATTGACACCATTATACCTACTATAAATAGTTGGACGACTCAACTCTAGTAAAATTGACGGAGTGTTACGGCATGCTTGCCTTTTCTTTATTTCGCTCTCGGACTTGAAAAAAAATTGATTGCAAAACGAGATATCGTTACTGTGTCTCCGCTCTTTTGACGTGTATAGTTAAGCAGAAATCATGCAACCGCTTTAAAACAGTCTGGCATGCTGTTCTGCTGGCAGCTGCTTCACTTCCCAAGCAGATCCTAAAAGACCATCGAGGGAGTGGGTGTTAAACTTAGGAATCATGTTATAGGCGATGCGGTTAGCAACCCGTGATTGATTTTGATTCCTCACATGCCAACCTCAGCTTTTAGGCCTTGTTACCCTAGGTTCTGTCTCCCCGTGCTCACCAGCGGGGATTGTGGGAATTCCCAAACCTGCACTGCACAGGTGCTGCGAAGAGGGAGCCCCATCCTGGGGTGGTGACACCGAGTACTCCCGTAACGCCTCACATACGACCGAATAGGGAATCCGTGTGGTTTTTAGTGGGTATGCCTGCCGTCGCGGGAGAGCCCCACGCCCCGGTAACCCCGTATCGGGAGGGTGCATAAGGCGCATTATCCACATCATAAAAAAAAGGTTCTGTCTCCCCGTAAGTGATATAGACGTGATTTGGGTAAGTATGTGCACCTATGGATATTCAATTCCTGAAAAAGGTTTATTAAACTATTCTTCTGTAGCCATACTTTTTTCTATATTTAAGATAGTTGTTCCATGCACCTATGGAGATTATTTTTACCACTATAGTGGGAAACTAAGAGGTCCTCGTGTATAAGCCGCTGGTATACCTTAAGGTAGTTGCTGGAGGTGTTTGTGGAGGGTCCGAAGTAAACGCCCTCCTCGATGTTGTCCGTGCAACGCAGCGAGTTAACCCGGCGGAGCACCTCGGTCACGTACTGCCCGTTCATCATCAGACCCTTGAGGCAGCCTTCGAAGGGCTGGTAGAAGTCCTGCAACAGTCCATCAAGTTTATGACACTGAAGTATAGTGAAAGTTTTTTAACATAAACGGATAACTCATGCACCTAATTAAAATCGAGATTGTTGTGCCAAGTGTCCGTGCAAGCAGACTCGCCGACAAATTCCTCCCAATTTTCAGTAGTATCGCCGGGCCCTTCCTCAGCCATCAGACCAGGCAGCTGGTTTTAACTCACCGACAAATGCGTGGCAATCTCGTCACACTCCTCAGCCCACCTCAGTGATACCGACGCTTTGACCCTGCCTTCCGTCAGACGGGCAACTTGTCATAACTCACCGACAAATGTCTGCCAATTTTCTTACTGACCCACCGCAATCCACCTCATTAGTACCCTCCCACCTCAGTACCCTTCCTCGACCATCGGACAGGCAACTGGTTTTAACTCGCCGACAAATGCCCGCCGATTTTCTCGGTCACACTCCTCAGCCCACCTCAGTACCGACGCTATGACCCTGCCTAATTTGTTATAACTCACCGACAAATGCGTGCCAATCTTCTCGCTGACCCTCCTCAACCCACCTCAGTAGCACCCTTCCTCGACCATCGGACAGGCAACTGGTTTTAACTCGCCGACAAACGCCCGCCGATTTTCTCGGTCACACAGCCCACCTCAGTACCGACGCTATGACCATGCCTAATTCGCCATAACTCACCGACAAATGCGTGCCAATCTTCTCGCTGACCCTCCTCAACCCACCTCAGTAGCACCCTTCCTCAACCATCGGACAGGCAACTGGTTTTAACTCGCCGACAAATGCCCGCCGATTTTCTCGGTCACACTCAGCCCACCGCAGTACCGACGCTATGACCCTGCCTAATTTGCTATAACTCACCGACAAATGCGTGCCAATCTTCTCGCTGACCCTCCTCAACCCACCTCAGTAGCACCCTTCCTCGGCCATCTGACAGGCAACTGGTTTTAACTCGCCGACAAATGCCCGCCGATTTACTCGGTCACACTCTTCAGCCCACCTCAGTACCGACGCTATGACCATGCCTAATTCGCCATAACTCACCGACAAATGCGTGCCAATCTTCTCGCTGACCCTCCTCAACCCATCTCAGTAGCACCCTTCCTCGGCCATCTGACAGGCAACTGGTTTTAACTCGCCGACAAATGCCCGCCGATTTTCTCGGTCACACTCCTCAGCCCACCTCAGTATCGACGCTATGACCCTGCCTAAAGGTCTTCGCACATTAGACCAACTCCACGCCAATCCGACACCAACTCAACTCACACTCTCGATGAGTAGTCAACTAGTTGATCCACCCAATGGTCACTAGTGGGCAATGCGTTGTCAACGAGTGGACAACGCGGTGTCAACGAGTGGACAACGCGGTGTGCTGGCAAATGATTGCCCGTCACGCGTCAGTCGCAAACGCATAGTCGTTGCGTGGACAACGTGTGGTCGTTGCGTGGACGACGTGTGGCCGTTGCGTGGACGACGTGTGGTCATTGCGTGACAAACGTGTCGGGGTTGACCTTTAGTGTACGATGCGTAGGCCACTCGTTGTACACTACTTTATAATCATTTTTTGAAATTAAACCTAGAACATAATTATGACACAGGGCTTAAATTTCAATGTCTAGCATAGAGTCGAGTCGCCGTTGAGTTGTTTTAATGTGCGAAGACCTTTATTCGCCATAACTCACCGACAAATGCGTGCCAATCTTCTCGCTGACCCTCCTCAGCCCACCTCAGTACCGAAGCTATGACCCTGCCTAATTCGCCATAACTCACCGACAAATGCGTGCCAATCTTCTCGGTAACGCTCCTCAGCCCGCCGTAGTAGTACGGCGGCGCGAGCGCAGCCGCTCCGGCGCAGCTCACGCTCGCCTCGCCGACCCGCTCCGAGTCCACGGTCATCTTGCCGTGCCCACTCGTCCGGATCACGGTCACCGTGTGCCACTCCGTGTCGTTGTACGTGTCGCTTGACACCACGAGTGCGGTGTCACCGCCGCAGTTGAATGTGAAGTGTAGCTGAGGACAACAGTTCTACTAAGCACCAATTCCGTTTGAGCACCAAGCGTCAAAAACGTCACCCATCCCAAAGGGATATTATTAGAGAGCAGAAAAGGAATCATGATGGGACATCTACAACATGACGAATTCCTTAAAAATATTATAGAGGAAACGATAGAGGGAAGGAGAGAGAAAGACCAACACAGTATATATATAAGCTAAAGCAGTAAGGAAACTACGAACAAAACGGTTGAAACGAACGCACACAGACGCGCGCTTCTACAACGCCCCCTAAGCGGATCTCGCGGTGCTGTCTGCTCTATTTATTTACTGTGCCAAGGAGAAGCTGCATTCAGCAGATTAAGCAGAAGGTTGAGGATGTGTCGTACCAGAAAATGAAAGCAGTTCTTCTTCTCCTTTTTTAATATGGCCCCATCGAACGATGCGATGATTTCGCCAATGTCAAAATAATAGATACAG
Organism: Pandemis cinnamomeana; assembly: GCA_932294345.1. Lineage (NCBI taxonomy): Eukaryota > Metazoa > Arthropoda > Insecta > Lepidoptera > Tortricidae > Pandemis > Pandemis cinnamomeana. The sequence continues at coordinate 33,129,971 of OW028702.1, read as the reverse complement.
TATTCAAAAATCTTGTGACAAAAATTTCGGCAACGTACGGTAGAACACGGTCAAAAGACATCTCCCCCCCTGTCGGGCTCTTAGCCAACGGACAATGATATCCCTCGGAGACCGCCAGGAAATCATTAACCGATGCCCAGAGTACACCGGAACAAGCACTGCACTTCCCCTCGAACGGATCCAAAAACGAACCGCAGCTCTTGATCACACGCGGAGGTAACCCGACTCGCACCCCAATGAAAGCAGTTGTCGCAGGACAGCAATCGATGGCGACAACTCTACTGACAAGCGAAGCTCTTTAGAGAGAGAGATCTTGTGGGCTCGTGCTCTTTCGTACTCAATCCTGCCCTGGACGAGACGCTCAACTGATACTCACCCTGGCGTCCTTCATGTAGATGGCCAGGAACTGATCTGGAGCCGTGGCCGCGCTCGCGTAGAAGACCAGCCCGCCGTGCCGGTCGAACGTGCGCAGCGTCACGGTCAGGTCCAGGCCGTCCGACTGCCGGCCCGGCAGCTTCGCGTACTCGATACGGCTGTCGTTGCGCGTGCCTGACAAAGAGAACATACATACATACAGTCTCGCCTCGCCCACAGGGGTTACATAGGGGTAGGCAGAGATTACTTTGTTCCACTTGTGCCACTTGAAATTTGCCATGAGTTATTCGGTGTAGGAAAACATCGGAGGAAACCTGCACACATCTGCGAAGAAATTCAATGGGCCTATGCCAGGAGGCACGCCGAATTACGCGACAATTTAATAATAATAAAAAAAACAACAACATACTTACTGAAATTGTAGTGAATTCGGAATAAACAGGCTACATTACATAATACCGATGTATGTCAGGCGTAAATTTCAATCCCGATGAAGGACATGGGATCATTTTAATCCCAGAAAACGACGGTCCCGCGGGATAGCGATAAGTAGTCCATCACACTCACCAAACCTGTACCCCTCGAGCGGGTCCCCGATGGTGTACTGGTGGTCGTATGCCAGCGCGCACCCGGGCTGGGGTTGCGGGGCGGGGCGCGGGGTCGTGGGGCGCAGGGTCACGGGGCTCGCAGGGGTCGGCGCAAGCGTCGTGGGGGCCGCCGTGGGGGCCGCCGTGGGCGCCGGCGTGGGGGCCGGACGGTTGCCTAGTTCTGGAAAAAAAACATTTCAGGCGTTGTGGCCTGCTGAATGTCGGATTCGGAAGCGAACTCACATTAATGCTTTGTTTGGATTTGTTAATGTGAATTTCTGTGTAGTAAAGCATTGTGAGGATACGTACACACACGTCTGCAAAGTTATGGTGTGTGAAGTATAAATTTGCATCATGGATCTGTGGGATATATAACCGTTACACACAGTATATGGAGGCCCGAATCCAACAGTTTGACGAAAGTTCAGTCAACGTCAAAGATATCTTTACACTTTAGTGCCTTGTCATTGTCTCATGTTCGAACTTTCATATGAAGTTGTCAAAGTGCTTGGAGCGGCAAAGCACTAAAGTGTAAAGTTTGTCGTCGACATAATAAATTGACTAGGTAGTAGCAAGTTTATACATCTCTACTTACAGGATGTCTCATTGAAACCGGTTAGTATGGGAAAGTCTGAAACTATAAGACATACGAAGATCTGTTCTTAGGAACCATGTCATCGATTTTAATAACATGAAAAACTGGATTCATACATTTAAAAAAATCTGTATTCAGCTCGGGAATCGAACCCGGTTGTTTTGAAAAAATAAACTTACACTTATTTGGTTTTGAATCTAATACCTTTACTAGCAATTCTCAGAAACGGCTCCGAATTTCATGAAATTTTGTATACAGGTGTATACCTGTGCTATTTTTGTATAAAAATACTGAACACAGCTCGGTCATCAAGATACTAATAAAATAAATTAAAGCTTGTCCAGAAACCATTTCAAGCTAAAACAAAATGGCCGCTGGTTACAAGATGGCGGCACCAACCTGAACCCGGCTGTTTGGTGACCACGTCTGTCTCCTGCGGCGGCGGCAGAGTCGGCAGCAGGTCGGTTCGCTCCGGCTCCTGCCACGACTGGTTATCTGTGGAAGCATCAACTATAGACCGACCGCGTATATGAGTCCTCACCCGCGCAGTGCAGACGCATGAGGTGGGACGACCGCGGGGTGGCACGTGCACTACCCGCCCGCACCTCTCTCGGTCCCCTTTATCGTCGTACCCCACGCCCCTGCGCCGCGCGGGCGAGCCCATCTAACCAACTAAAGTAAATGACCTGTGGTATGTAGTGTACAGAACTGATGTGGGACTTAATCCATTTTTCTAATTTGGAACATCAATGTGTCTATTCGCACACATTACTCACACGTACCTACAACAGGTCGTTTGTTTAAGTTTTCACCTATAGGTACCGCGTATGAATTCGCCGTAAGATACGCTAGTGTAACATGAAGCCATTAGTAAATGTGCATTTCCTGCTTTAGGTATATGACTTTTTGTAGTTTTCGAGTAATTAATTTTTAAAGATTTTTTCAAGAATTTTCGGGCCGAGCAGTTTATCATCATGTAACTTTTTTTGGTTACGTTTTTTGAGTGTTTTTTTTTATGACATTATCCATTAATCAGCTTCCCAATCTTGAGCCAAGTTACAACAAACTTGACCGAAAGTGAAAGTTTTACCTTTGAGCAAATCGAAGTTTGATTTTGTAATTAAAAAAAAAACTAAAAATCTCAGAATTCAAAGGCCATAAGTAATTTTAAAAACTTCGCCAGTCTCTAAACTTGCAGAATAATACAAAAAAAGTGACACTTAATAGGTCATAATTTGCTGAATTCGACTTTCAAACGTACGAAGGTAGATCCGGTAGCCCCGGATGTGAGGCATCTAAATTTTTTTTTAGACGTCAGTGTTTGGGCCATCCTGTATATTAACTTTGCACGAAAGCCATTACGGAACCCTTGGTGCACAAGTCCTACTCGCACTTGGCATGAAAACGACTGACTACCAAATACCAACCAGGATTGAACCCACTGATGGTCTCCCCGCAGCGCCCAAACGTGACCCCTTGCCTGCTGACAGGCTCCAGCAAGTTCAGCACCCGCCCGTTGATGGTGGCGTCGGCTATGCACCCCTGGAACGCCGCCTTGGTGCCCGCCTTGTAGGTGGCCACGTATTTCGGCGGCGTGCCTCCTATCAGGAGGACGCCGTCCAGTATGAGGAGAGGGTCCGGCGCCGTGTCCGAACTGGGGAAGACGATGAGAAGCATAGAGAAAGATGGCACCAGTTGAACTCTTCTTTATATCTATGTGTCTGTGGGGAGAAGTCACAATACCGCCGCGGCGGTGGCGTGGCGGCGCGGGTGGTAGGGCCTTGTGCAAGGTCCGTCCGGATCGCTACCACCATCTTACTCGCTAATCCTGCCGCTAAGTAGCAGTGCTTGCACTGCTGTGTTCCGGTGTGGAGAGTAAGACAGCCGGGGAAATTACGGGCACAAGAGGCATTGCATCTTAGTCCTCTAGGTTGGCAACGCATCTGCAATCCCTCCGGGGTTGCGGGTGTCTATGGGCAGTGATGATCACTTACCATCAGGTGACCCACTTGCTCGTTTGCCTTCCTATTTAAATAAAAAAAAAAAAAAAAACTCTATGCAGATGCTATGCCTGGGGACCGAAGTCCGAAGGAAGGGAGTTGGAAGTTGTATTTATGCATCCGCGTTGAGAAATTTTGCTGGCGTGATGTAGAACGATGTAACAGCTGTCACTAGAACTGGCGCTGGCTACTCGTGCGTCGTAGTAGTTATGCAGTCGACAACTAGGTGGCGCTAGAGTCGCTACATATCTATACATAATAATAACGCTGAAGAGGGTGAAAAGTACAGTCAAGTGTAATAATATGTATATAGACAAAGTTTCAAAAATAAGTACCATACGCTCTTACGCCAGCGCAATAAGGTCGTGGGACCTATTTTTGAGAAGTTCCTATCGATACTTATTTTTGCACTTGACCGCACATGAAAGATAATAATTAATAAGTAAGTTATTTTTTTGTGATACACAGGTAAATTACATATATTAAATAAAAATTGGCTGGAGATACTTAGCATCGATAACAGAACACGTTACAAGTTTTTAGAATTTTCGCCTGTTTATCGGTATAATTACGAGCGCATCACGCGAAACCGGCTGAACTGATTGTGATCCAAACTTTACTAATCTGTTGTGAAAATCGCAGGCTGCATTTTATCCCGGAAAACTGCATAGTTCCCGCGGGATAGCGCTAAACATGCCAAAGGCCGCTGCTGCCTAGAGTCGCAACGTGAATTATATATTGCTTCAATATTCAGTATCATAGACTTAATAATAATAATGTCTTGGGACAATTGACACCAATTGATCTAGCCCCAAACTAAGCAAAGCTTGTAATATGGGCACTAGACAACGGATAAACATACTTATATAGATAAATACATACTTAAATACATATTAAACATCCAAGACTCGAGAACAAACATTCGTATTTTTCATACAAATATCTGCCCCGACCGGGGATCGAACCCGGGACCTCAAGCTTCATAGTCAGGTTCTCTAACCACTCGGCCATCTGGTCATCGTCTAGTTAGCTAGTGCAAGGGCGTCGCCAGCCGATGGCGCAGGGGGGGGGGCAAGTTGACTTTACCTACTACAATTCATACTTTTCTCATTCTCTATGACTAGTCTAGGACTTTGATTGCATTATTCCTGATCCTCAAAGGGCCGGCAACGCACTTGTGATCCCCCGGGTCTTGCAGGTGTCCCTGGGCGACGGTGATTGCTTTCCATCAGGTGACCCGTCTGCTCGTTTGCCCCCTCTTATATATATTTAAAAAAAAAAACTTTTTTTAGAATCCTGGGGGGGGGGGGCAGCTGCCCCTCCCTGCCCCCCTTTGGCGACGCCCTTGCTAGTGTTACACAAACCTGTAGTGATCGAAGTCGTCGACGCGCATCTTGAGGGCTGCACCGTGCGTGACGGTGACCACATGCCACTGGTTGTCGTTGTACGTGTGCAGGTTCGTGTCCAGCGTGTCGTGAGGGCTCATCAGCACCAGTTTACCTGACGAAGGAACCATAGCTACACCATGTCCAAGAGCACGAGGCATTAAGGTTCTCTAGGCACTTATGTAAGCTAAAGGGAAGAGAAGATCGTGGGCGTAGACAATTGGCATTGTTCATTTTTTTAGTATGCTCGAATTCGAAAACCATTTCGAGGAAAACCATCATTTATCCGATTTATCTTGTCCGATTTCAAAAATACTTTATGATTGCAGATATTATTGTAAAAGTACTTTGAACCTTTGTTTGACCGAACGACCCGGTTTTTAGACAGAATCCAGCATCGAATGTTTGCCACAAAAATGAAAAAAAAAGTTTAGCTATGGCAACTGTCACGTGTCACTGTCAAATCGACAAAACCATAGACAAAGCCGTTTTTTTTAACAGCCAGCCGAACGAAGGCGATTGGGATTCTGTCTAAATTCACGATTTAACAAACAGCGAAAAAATATTTATTATTAATTAACAAAGCTACGTAAAAGCATAATATTCAAATTAGTTGCTTGAAATAGTCCATTTTATCAAATAAAGGTGTTAAAAGCACAGCTAAAAAAAATTAACAATGCCAATTGCACCTCAATAGGGAATATTCATGATTTAGTTCATGGCTATCATGGCACTTTTCCATGCTGGTCTGGGAGCAAAAAAACATCGAATATACCAGTTGCTTCTCTACCCGCGCAGGCAAAAGCCCATCGAGGGAATGGGCGATTATAATAGGAATCATGTTATAGGCGATGAGGCTAGCAACCCATAACTATTTTGATTCCATTTTCCACCTATACGCCTACAACTATGCTAAACGTGGCCTTAAGGTCTTGTTACGTTATAAATACGTCATTTATGTATGTATGTATGTACGTACGTATCATCACTATCACTACATAGTATAAAACAAAGTCGCTTTTTCTGTCCCCAAATCCGTATGTATGCTTATGTCTTCAAAACTACACAACGGATTTTGATGCGGTTTTTTTTAATAGATAGAGTGATTCAAGAGGAAGGTTTATAATGTATAATACATGCATGATATACATGTGCGAAACCGGGGCGGGTCGCTAGTATAATATAAAATAAAGTCGCTTTCTCTGTCCCTATGTCCCTATATATGCTTATATCTTCAAAACTACACAACGAATTTTGATGCGGTTTTTTTTTATAGATACAGTGATTCAAGAGGAAGGTTTTTATGTATAATTCTACGCAGAGGAAGTCGCGGGCAGGAGCTAGTTAAAGATAATGTTGACGGCGGCTTACCATTTACAATTGACAATGATATGCTATCCTGCATGGCTGCCGTCTGCATCCTACTCAAGTATACGAATATGAGACCGTCCGGCTGCGACGTCTTGAACTTTAATGTCAACTGCAAATTCTCTGATGTGATGTTGACGTATCTGAGGTAGCTGTCCGTGCCAGACAGAGACACGAGCGACGCGAACTGAAAAAGGAAGAATAATAATATAGCCTTTTTATTCCGAATTCGGTACAATTTCAGTAAGTATGTTGTTGTTTTTTTTTTGTAATTATTAAATTGTCGCGTAATTCGGCGTGCCTCATGGCATAGGCCTCCTCCGTATATTGGAGGGTTGAAAAGGAAGATTAACACATTTAAATTAGCGTGCGGTGAGCAGATTTTCCACGGGAGCTTGTAATTGTGTCGTACAGACACATCCGAGAAGCCGTGGTAGCCTAGTGGTTTGACCTGTGGCCTCTCAAGCAGAGCGTCGTGGGTTCAAATCCCGGGCGCGCACCTGTGAGTTTTTCGGAATTTATGTGCGCAAATTACATTTGCAATTTGCCATGAGCTTTTCGGTGAAGGAAAACATCGTGAGGAAACCTGGACACATCTGCGAAGAAATTCAATGGTGTGTGTTAAGTTCCCAATCCGCACTGGGCGCGCGTGGGAACTATAGCCCAAACCCTCCAATACACGGAGGAGGCCTATGCCATGAGGCACGCCGAATTACGCGACCATTTAATAATAATAATTTAAAAAAAAAAGAAAAAAACAACAACATACTGAAATTGTAGCGAATTCGGAATAAAAAGGCTATAATAATAATAATAATGACAGACACATCATTCAAACAGATGACGCTTGGCGACTAAAAATCGCATAGTAACAAGGTCACGTGACATCTAGTAACAGTTAGAAAAATTCAAAGACTTACCCACCTGTTATGGGTGGTGTAGGGGTATAGCATGCGTCACGAAACGACGAAACTCCGCCCAAGGGCCCCCGGGCGGAGCTCTTGTTTCTGAGTATTTTGCCCTTTAGCCAACTGAAGATACCTAACTAGCCTAACCTACCTATATCACTACATAGTATAAAACAAAGTCGCTTTCTCTGTCCCTATGTCCCTATGTATGCTTATATCTTCAAAACTACACAACGGATTTTGACGCGGTTTTTTTAATAGATAGAGAGATTCATTAGGAGGGCTTTTATGTATAATTCTACGCAGACGAAGTCGCGGGCAGAAGCTAGTTTGTATTATAATAAATATGAGTGATTGAAAATTATGTCAGCATATCTGGTCAAATTAGATGGACCACGGGCATGAACTCTTCTATCATCTACTAACCATGTTAGTATAGTGACACAACATTTCATCAAGTTGTACTGCTTTTGTCCCCTCGGTGATGAGCAGAGATCGGACAGATTTGCGTCATCATTCGCAATAAAGTGGGCATGACTCAAAAAATAATCAAATAATTAATCATTTAATTAATTTCTCGAAATAAAATTTGAACTCCCGGAGATAAAAATTTACACACGCATAAAATTATTAGCAAAATGTTAATTAAAGTGGCAGTTGTCGTTCTCGTAAATATTTTTATATAATAAAGAAATCACGATCCTGCTAGATATGATTATTATTTCTGACAAAAAAGTTTTCTAGTTCTATAGGTATAAAACCTCCGTGGATATACTTATTCTTAATATATGCATTTTGACATATTTGATTAATTTTGGAGTCATGTCCACATTATTGCGAGCAATGACGCAAATTTGTCCGATCTCTGCTGATGAGACAACAGAAGAAAATAAACACTTGATCCAAATGGATTTGTTAATCTGACGAGCTCACCTTGCAGCCGTCACCGACTCCAATGGACTCTATACTGCCCCTGCTGATGTCTACGTCCACGGAGTCCACGGTGATCTGGCGCATGCAGCCGTCGAAGCCCTGGTCAGTGACCTGGACGATGCCCTTATTGTTGCCACCGAAGTTCATGTCGTCTAGTGCGTGAATCTCCACCTAGGACAATAGTACATCATTATGCTGAGTGGGGCCCATTTTACACCATATCGGTACTATTCCTAAGTATATTGTATTTCTTCCTGTTATATATCTACGTGTACTTCACTTTAAGTTTCACTTTAATTTTATATTTTAAGTAACTGTTAAATAAGTGTTCATTTGTTTGTTCCGTGGGTTGTGGCAGAATACCAGTGTTTTGCTTTTACGAGCAATGTTGACCACTGAGCCATGGCCCTTTTGTGCTACTGTAGCGCACACAAACAAAGATAATGTTCTAGTTTTAAGTTTCTGCTTGATATTTTGATATTTTATGTAATCTCGATTGTGTGTGTTGGCAGTACCAAATAAACGTTTTATCTATCTATCTATCTGTATCGAATGTGTGTAAATAAATGCTTCTCTCTCTCTCTCTCTCTCTCTCATACAGGAAGAAGCCAGAAAGGGGTCACCGACCGAGAATGTAAATTTGTGGCTTGCAAACCTTAAACTAACCATAATGCTTCTCTCAAACATGCAATGATATAAATTAAAAAAGCAACAATTAGCAATTGACATTTTTATCGCGGGTACTATGCAATTTTCCGGGACAAAAATTAGCCTATAATATGGCCGGTAATTTTCTCAACAGATTAGTAAAGTTTACATCGAAATCCATTCAGCCGCTTTCATGAGCTGCGCTCGCAAATACACAGACAAACAGACAATAATTCTAAAAACTGTTGGAACGTGTTCTGTTATCGATTCTAAGTATCGCCAGCCAATTTTTTTTTTAATATCTTCCATGTACAGACTTGCGACCCTGTTCAGCATTATTATAATATGTATCGATTAAAGTTTTATTAGTAAGGAAGCTAAAAGCCAAGACGCTGTGTCACAAGTGTGGAACGAAAATTAAAACAGCAAATTGCCTTGGTCTGCAATGTTTTATGAATTCCCATTAAATACCTCTCGTCTAGTCGCACCTGAACAACACTTCGCAGCCATTGACTTACAATAAACAACTAGACTCTCAGTCGCTAACAAAGGTTCCTCGAGAAACGTCCGAGTTGCTGTGTCTATGTGTTATTTGTGTCAACACATCGACTTAGACAGATAACATTAACATATGCGTTCAAATTGACACCTTATTTCGTGGCAGTAATGTTTAATATCAATGGCGTACTAGGATCGTGAGAAGTAATGACACGACGCCACGCGCTGGAAACCTGCCTGTCTCTTTTGTTCTCAATAGTAAGATTGCGGTGCGATAGAGACATATACATTGTTATCAAAGCGCGGTCGAAACACAACTGAACAAAAACTCTGAACAATAGACGCGTCGTTCAGACTTTTGCTTCGGACAGTTTTTGAGCGTGATTGGGAGTCTAGTTGTTTATTGTACGTCAATGTTCGCAGCCTAATATAAGGAAGACAACTTCAATATTTCATTGCATATTTGGTCTAAGGCATTACCTGGCTAGACGTGGACACTTTCTTGGTGATCTCGTTGTCCACGCGCAGCGAGCAGTTGGAGAGGTACCGGCCTGCGTCCAACTTGTGCCATTTGCCATCGTTGTAAGTCTTCGTGGTGCCAATGATCACCAGGTCTTCTGGATTGCCAAGCGACACCTGGAACAAGGCAGTTTGTCGATTGCATGATTTTATGAAGAGCAGTCGTCTAGTAAGTCAGAAGAAGGTTCTGGTTTTGCGATATTTATGAGCGAAAAACTTTAAATTTGAAGCAGTTCACTGGCGGGAGAAAGATTACGATCAATACTGGCCTCGTGTTGGGACTGTTTCGAACTACAGTTCAAATGCTTTGATTTGAGAAAATGCATGTAAGAAGTTGGAGATGATAGGACGATGATTCACACAATGACTGTGTCAGACTCGAAATTAAAACCAGAAGAATAAAGACTTCAGGTTTTTTTTTTCAGATCTATATGGGGAGTGTGAATGGTAATGTTAGCAGGGGAAGGCCTAGACGGACGTTTCGCGACCAAATAGGAGACGTTTTGGAAAAAGGTCAGGTCAGGAGTACCCGAAACCGACGAGCATGTATGAAGAGATTGATGAATGTGGATGAAGCGAAAGAAGTATGTCAGGATCGTAGCAAGTGGAACAAAGTAGTCTCTGCCTACCCCTATGGGAAAGAGGCGTGACGGTATGTATGTATGTATGTATGTATGTAGAATAAAGACTTGAAGGTAAGTAACAGATAGAAACAAACCAATGTTAAGTTAACAGTGACAGCTCAGAAGTCCAAAGTGTAGCGCTATCTGTACTTCCACAGAAACTTAAGTCTCATCCATTAAAAAAGGGACCAGTGCCTTCATAAACTAGCCACAGTCACAGCTCATGATTTGGACGTCACTGCTCAGATGTGTCATTATCATCCCCCCATCCGACCATTTCTTGGTTGCCTCAAACATACCTGTAAGAACACCTTCCCATCCTGCATGGATATCGAGAAGAAGCTCTTCTTGTCTCCCAGGAGGTAGATCAGTCCCTTCTTGGCGTAAGTCCTGAAGAACAGTAGAAGCTGGTTCTTCTGTGGCTGGACGTAGGGATGCGCCGCCATGGTGACATGGGCACGACCGTTGAAGCGGTACTCTTGCGGGCCATACTGCGAGGTGATCAGCTTATCCCTGAGGATGATAGATTTTTTTAAGGAGAACAAGTGAGTCACCTATCGGAACCGGAGCTCAGACATCAGATCAGATATACTATAGTACCTATAGGTCTCGCTAATATCACTATTTGTAACGAAACCAAGCGTGCAGATTTTTTACTAACTGTGACGTCTCAGCAGACATTTAGCTACGGGGAATTCGAACTATACTTCATTTAATTTAGGATGAGAAACCACAACATCATTATATTGCGGCTCGTGAAGTGTGCTCTCTTTGCAATTTGTACTGGAGTAATTGTAAACGACACGAAAATAAAGTGGCATTAAAACAATTTTATTTTGCGGCTCCCAGACTATTGCACTGTACTATTTGCTAGGTAAAAAATAGTTGACCAGACGCAATTTAATGTTGTTGTGGTTTCTCATCCTAAAATAAATGAAGTATAGAGCCTTCAAAATGTCTACGTATTTTCTTTTCAAAATTTGTGGAAAGAACCTTAACGTTTGGCATTTGCGTAATCTATTGTATATCTCATGTGTGGAAACCAGCAACCTCAAGAGAGCTGCTGATCCGTTGCATTGCCTTTAAAGGAATATGCTTTGATGCTCTATATCTTGATGTGTTCCGGTGTGGAGAGTAAGACAGCCGGGGAAATTACGGGCACAAGAGGCATTTCATCTTAGTCCTCTAGGTAACGCATTTGCAATCCTTCTGGGGTTACGGGTGTCTATGGGCAGTGGTGATCACTTACCATCAGGTGCTCCACTTGCTCGTTTGCCTTCCTATTCATATAAAAAAAAAACTAGTAGACTGAAGACAAAAGATATGCCTTTAGCAACTGACCTCTGCCTCGCTCCCTTCAGATTCTGTCCCTCAGCGAAGTTCCACAGTCCCACAGGTGTATCGCCCACCATCAGTTCCTCGATCTGACCCACGAAGGCGGGGAAGCTGATGCCCTGAAGCTTGGCGTTGGACGGCACCCCGCCAACAAACAGCTTGGACTTCTGGCGGTCTGCAAACATAGTACTATTTAGCAGCTGTTCTAGTTCTCAAGAATCTCAAGCAAGATGGTAATGAAATTTCTAAATGTCTATGAAAATTAGAACACATAGAAAAATCCAAAAAGTAAAGCTATGGCCGGGAAACGAACCCGGATCCTCGTCATTTCGTGACGCGTGCTATACCCCTACACCACCCATAGCAGGTGGGTAGTCTCCGAATTTTTCTACCTGTTACTAACTGTCACGTGACCTTTTTTTACTATGCGATTTTTTTGTCGCTAAGCGTCATCTGTTTGAAGATGGTAATGGATTCTAACCCAGGCTAGTGTATTAGTTTGTGCTCTTTTATCTGGCCATTTTAACTTTTTTTATTTTCGACAGTGGATCTCCAGTTAATTTATTTGACGGTGGAGGCGTTTTACACCTTCACTGAACTTAATTTTGTTTTGTTTTTTTGACTAGTAGAGACTTCATACATCTCTACTATAGATTAACATAATTTAAGGCTCGGGGATCTTATACATCCCTTTTATTCTTACTGTTTTTATTTTGAAAAAATGACTTTCTGCTAAGTTTATTGCGGCGCATTCTTCTTGGTAATGGTCTTTCCGAATGCGCTGGTAGTTTCCAAAAGACATGTAAAAGAGCCCCTGCGGCCAATTTGCAAAAATAAATTTTCATTTTCATTTTCATTTCATTCGAAATGGAATATGCATCCAATATGAAGCTGACCGGCGTAGCCTCTTTACGAAAGTCGCGTCGCGCGCGAGATAGATTACCCATCTCTTTCTAAAACGAATAGTCAGAAAAAGACGGGCAATCTCACTCGCGCGCGACGCGACTTTTGTACGCTTTCGTGCTAGACGTACTGGTGAAACTGGCACACGTACCCAGGTTGAAAATGGTGTGCTGCCCCGGAAGGACGGCTTCGATCGGATGCGAGACCTCGGTCCCGTTGTCCAGGGTTTCCCGTATGGTCAGCTTCACGTTGCGACCCATCCTAGAAAATATAAATGATTATAACAGGAGCTGTTCTTAATGAACTCTTTCTTTAAGAAACAGCCCCAGAGGAAGTGGACATGGCGAAGCCCCGACACTGTGACTAAAAATGAGATCAGACTGCAGGCAGATGCTGGGTGCGTCAAGCTAAAGACAGGGCGCTATGGCGCTCATTAGGGGAGGCCTATGTCCAGCAGTGGACTAACATAGGCTGATGATGATGATGATGATAACAGGTTACTGGTAGACAGCACCCGGCCAGCAAGATTATTTCGACTTCGTAGAGCGTTGTCTCGCTTACGTCTATGGGATATCATGCAACAGGTACAGTTAGCAGTAGAAGCTGCATTCAAAATTAAAGTCTTAGATTGGGTAATTCTATTTGTATTCATGTGTTTCTACCCTTGTTTGTTTTCTTACTCAAAGCTCTGGATTATTCAACTGTTAAGTTGCTAAATTGATATGAATAAATTACCTTATAATCTCATTCAAATCAACTCATAACATATTTGTCATCACCATCATCGTCATCACCTCCACCACCATCACTACCACCACCAACACGACCACATTCATCACCACCACAACTACCACATTCATCACCACCACCACTTCATCCAGCACCATCAATACCACAACCACGTTGACCACCACCACAACCACATTCATCACCACCACCACCGTCATCATCGTCAGCACCACCACCACCATATGTGGGACGACCACCAGATTCATCACCACCACCACCTTCACCAACGTCATCATCGTCAGCACCACCACCACCATATGTGGGACGACCACCAGATTCATCACCACCACCACCTTCACCAACGTCATCACCACCATCACCACTTTCATCACCACCACCAACATCGTCACCATCATCGTCCTCCTCATCATCACCACTCTCCAAAGCTTCATCTCACCTGTCAACGACGACCTGGTACCAGCGGTCGTCGGCCACGAACTTCTCGCTGCTGATCCTTGTCGGCGTCCGCCCTGACTCCGCGCTGTCGCCGATGTCTATCACCAGGTAGGGGTAGCCCTTCTCGATGCTGAGCGCCATAAAGTCGTCCTGGAATGGGATGTGATCATCAGAGGGCGAGCGAAAGATGTTACTATGGTGACGAAAGCATAACACGGATATGACTTATATAAAACTAGCTTCTGCCCGCGACTTCGTCTGCTTAGAATTATACACAACATACATATAAACCTTCTCGCAGTGGCGTAACTATAGGGTGGCAAAATGTCAGGGGCCCTAGCTCTACGGGGCCCCGAACTAGCTTGGTTTAGAGCACAGAAGGGGCGCTGATGCACTTCTTTATATTGGAGGAAGGACGAATTTGCCGCGGGCCCCAGACGTTATAGTTACGCCTCACCAGTTGCTTCTCTACCCGTACAGATGGCAAAAGCCCATGGAGGAAATGAGCGAAAATCATAGGAATCATGTTATAGGCGATGAGGCTAGCAACCCATATTTTGATTCCACTTTCCATCTAAACGCCCTCAATCATGCTAAATGCCTGTACCTGTTACCTGAGGCTCCGTCAACCCCGTAAGGGATAAAGACGTGATTTGTATGTGTATGTACACTGCCACTTTGCTTGTCTCCAACTCACCGACTTGGTTCTCCTCAGCATAGTACCTTCCGGGTTACCGAGGTACAGTATGAAGCCGTCCTCTTTGTTCGTCCTGAAGTAAGCTGAGACGTGGGTAGACGTCGACATCTCGTCAATGGTGTCAGGCAGGCGAGGCTGCAGCGTCGTGAGACGGTCGAAGTTGACCCCCACGTCGATACGGTTGGCGACTGTACGGGCCTGGTATAATAATAGTATTATGCAACAGTTACATAATGAGGGCGCTTAAAACACAAGTGTGCTTTCGGAACGAGCCTCGGCGTATTTCAGAATAGGAACACACGAGTGTTTTAAGGCCTTAATTACTTTATCTACACATAGCATAAGTACTCTAAGATGGGTTAAGCAGTAGGGAAATGAGCAGCATTATTACAACCAATTATACTAGGTTCTGTCTACCCTGTAAGGTATAAAGCGTGATTTATGTAAGTACTTTCTTGTCTGTGGTAGTAGGTAAAATCTGTACAGATTTTTGTACTGTAATGTTAATACAGTATACGTAGATAAAGTGTTTTGTCTAATTACATCCATACATAAGTACTTCCCTATAATATGTTCAGAAACGATTAGCTAATGGCCTATAGTGATCGTATTATAATGTTTACATTAGAGTATCAATATCGATACTCTAATGATATTCAAACTTCGAACAACTTAAATAAAAAGATCTCTGTGTCTATTGTCTTAGAAAACATGTCACTCGCATGAAGGCGTCGTGGTTCTATCTATTCTGGCCTCTCTAGAGGTATATATATATTTCATAATTTTGTTTTATATAAATTTTTTTTCCTGCGACATTGGAGACATCTCCAATTAATTTATTTGACGGTGGAGGCGTTTTACACCTCCACTGAACTTACTATTATTATTATTTTTATGTTTTTTATTTTGACCAGTAGAGACTTTATACATCTCTACTATTTATAGATTAATATAATTTAAGGCTCGGGGACCTTATACATCCCTTATATAAATGTATTTAATGTAAGTAGAATTTAAGTATTGTTACTGTATTTTTATTTGAAAAAATGACTTTCTGCCAAGTTTCTTGCGGCGCATTCTTCTTGGCAATGATGGTCTTTCCGAATGTGCTGGTAGTTTCAAAAAGACATGTAAAAGAGCCCTTGGCGGCCAATTTACAAAATAAATTTTCAATTTTTCAATATATCTTGCATGGCAGGCTCACCAGTTGGATAAGGTCGTTGACTTTGCTGAGCTTCTTGTCAGCTTCCTCGCGTCGCTTCTCGAAGTCCTGCTGCTTTTGCTGAACACTGATGAATTTCTCTGACAATTTTGGCTTGGTACCGTCTATGTTGTTCACTGTAAAAAAAACGAGGCATAAAAATGACATTTCCACTACCTAATAGAGCTTTTAAAAAAAAGTTACCTTACATACATATACACAAATTACGTTATCCAGAGCTCAAGGTAAGACCTACAGGCCACGTTTAGCAAGATTGTGGGCGTATAGATGGCAAAAAACGGAATCAAAATAGTGATGGATTGCTAGCCGCATCGCGTATAACATGATTCCTATAATTTCCGCCGGGCTTTACCATCTGCGCGGGAAGAGATGCAACTGGTACATTCTATGTCTTTTCTTTGCTCCCACACCAGTATGGAAGCACAAAGTCTACTTACATGTTTTTTTTTCAGAATTTCTCTCATCCTCATACAAGACAAAATGTGTCCCAGATTTTGTTTTTTTCCGGTTCGTCACGTTCCATACATACAAAGGAAAACACGAACAAAAATGTGACGAACAGGAATGAAAGCTTTGGGACACATTCTTCACCATCCCGACTCAGTTCAGGTTTTAGCTGCCATTTTTAGTACGGATCTGACAGCGAGCGAATCTAAACTGAATCGGAATTGAATCGCATCAAGACGTCATGGTAACCCCTCTGCATCATGACCTCCGCAAAGAACCGCCTTAGGGGCCGTCCATTAATCACGTGAGGCTTGAAAGGGGGGGGGGGAGGGGTTTGACAAAAATCACGAAATGTCACAAGGGGGGAGCGGGGGTGTAGTAAGATATCACGTGTATTTATTTTTTCATTATTTTTTCAAACGCGCGATTTTTAAATTACAGTTACATGTATTATAGTAAAATGACACAAAAATATATCATGACATATACGATACCAAATTAATATATAAATTCAACACGCGCGCTTGCGGGCGCAAGACAATCCTAGTTCTAAAAAATTTTAGATTTTTTGTAGATACAAAAAATACACGTGATGTTGGATGGGGGGTGGGGGGTAGTCTTAAACCTCACCAAGGGGGAGGGGGGGTTAAAAATGCTTAAAAAAAGATCACGTGTTTAATGGACGGCCCCTTACACGATCAACCACCCAACACTCACCCAAGTTCTCAACGTTGTCTTTCATCTTTAGAGCTTCATCAGCCAGCTTGGGCAAAGTCTGAGCGAACTGCTTGCTGGCCGTCAGATCATCGCCAAGCTTCGCCATGACCTCCAACGTATCTTTGACCGTGTGATTGACCTTCGCGGCTTTGTCCATCTCTGGTTGGAGAGAGAACTGGGCCAAGCTGGGCAGAGAGCTGTGGAGAACACGTTAGTTATACCAGTGTTCAGTGGAGTCAAGCTGACGTAGACAACAAGACACCTAACTCCGTATAATGCCTAAGAGTGAAAGGATCAAGTTATAATTGTCAGCCGAGCGCAGTGAGCAAGGTCAAAGTTCGTTTATAATTATAATATTATATCTCTGACCGCTCGAATCTATCTCCTCCAAAGTTTACCTGATCAGCGCGTCTGAGCGTAAGTTACGCTCACTCAACCAGTGATCACAAGCGGTTGAGCTTACCAGTCAAGCGTAAGTCTTACTTTGCAGTAGCGCTGTACCTGTCCTCGCCTCTATAGGCGATAGATATGGAGAGCCTGCTCAAAGTGTGTCTGGATGTGTAACGTTCACTCAACCAGCGATCACAAGCGACGGAGCTTATCAGTCAAGCGTAGGTCTTACTTAGCAGTAGCGCTGTACCTGTCCTCGCCTGTAGATATGGAGAGCCTGCTCAGTGTGTCTGGATGTGTAACGCTGACTCAACCAGCGATCACAAGCGACGGAGCTTATCAGTCAAGCATAGGTCTTACTTTGCAGTAGCGCTGTACCTGCCCTCGCCTGTAGATATGGAGAGCCTGCTCAGTGTGTCTGGATGTGAAACGCTCACTCAACCAGCGATCACAAGCGACGGCTTATCAGTCAAGCGGAGGTCTTACTTGGCAATAGCGCTGTTCCTGTCGTCGCATTTGGATATGGTCTCCCTATTCTGCGCTAACGCTTGCTCGGCGCGCGTCTGGTTCGGGGACAGCTGGTTGTTGACCTCTTGGAGCGCTAGCATCGCTTGCTCGGCAAGCGCTTGCGAGCGGACGACAGCAGGCTCCGCAACACTGTTCAGCTGTTTGTTCTGTGGAATAAAAATAAGTATATTGAAAAGTCTATTTTGACGTTCAGCTCGCAAGGTCAGCGGAGTAGTTGTTAAGTCAAAGCAAATTAAAATAATAATTTAAATAATTTACACCGATATTTCTACCAAATCCATGTATTTTCCACTCAGACTCACGGGGAGGAGGGAGAGAAAAATTACAAGACATTTCCATACATGTTCTTTCTCTTGCGCTACAATGTACCAACCATGTTATTATACAAATATTTTGGATAATTGTAACAGCATAGGGAAAAAAACACAGGCTAAGCACAGGCGGGCTAAAGACAGGGCGCTATGGCGCTCATTAGGGGAGGCCCATGTCCAGCAGTGGACTAACATAGGCTGATGATGATGATGAGGGGAAAAAACGGCAAGCAGCAATTTTTGTCTTGTTGACTTGGAACCGACGACAAAACTTTTTAAAAACTTAGTTCATTGTCTTCCTTTGGCAACACGGGTACAGAATACCCAGCCAAGCGTCAGTACTCACAATATTTGAAGACTTAGTGTCAGCAGCTTCCGCCTCCTCAGCAGCTTTCTTGGCAGCGGCGATCTCTTGCACGATGCTGGAGTAAGCCGAAGCAGCGCTGAAAGCGTGCTGAGTGCGAGTGTTGTTGTTCTCTCGCTCTGCCTGCGCGCGCAGCTCGTTCGCCTGAAAGGGACAGATATGGTTTAGTAGTTTCGTTCACACACCTTTTAAGACTATTAGGAATTGTTAAAAAAGAGAACAAAAAAAAAATCTAAATGAAACTGAAAATTGGAACACAGAAAAATCCGAAAAGTAAAGCTATGGCCGGGAATCGAACCCGCATCCGCGTAAGATAACGAAACATGCCTTAGGTAATACCGATAATATTGTACAGAAAATTACTGAATGCTGGGTCTTCCATGCTGGTCTGGAAACAAGGAAAAAACATAGAATGTACCAGTTGCTTCTCTTCCCGCGCAAATGGTAAAAACCCATTGAGGGAATGGGCGAAAATCATAGGAATCATGTTATAGGCGATGCGGCTAGCAACCCATCACTATTTGATTCCACTTTCCACCTCTACGCTCTCAGTGTCTTGCTAAACGTGGCCTGTAGGTCTTGTTACCTTAGGCTCAGTCTACCCCGTAAGGGATAAAGACGTGATTTGTGTATGTGTATGCAGTAAATTACTGAAACTTGATATTATTAGAATCTATAGTTTAAGTGATGTTCGATATTTTATTCGACATCGATAATATTGTCTTTGCTCAAACCATCGTCTATATATACTTTTTTTTTTATATGAATAGGAAGGCAAACGAACAAGTGGGTCACCTGATGGTAAGTGATCACCACTGCCCATAGACACCCGCAAGCCCGGAGGGATTTCAGATGCGTTGCCAACCTAGAGGACTAAGACGAAATGCCTCTTGTGCCCGTAATTTCCCCGGCTGTCTTACTCTCCACACCGGAACACAGCAGTGCAAGCACTGCTACTTAGCGGCAGGATTAGCGAGTAAGATGGTGGTAGCGATCCGGACGGACCTTGCACAAGGCCCTACCACCCGCTACTATCGAGCACAGCAAGTCTAAAGCATCACTAACCTGACTCCTCAGCCCGTCACCATGGTTGCTCGCCACGTCCGTCATTCTGTTCAACGCCGGTATCTCCTCCCCCAAATGTGCCAGCGCCTCCGTCAGTTTGGCGTTCGCGAAGTTCAAGTTGTCCAACGCCACCTTGGCGTTCTGGACTATGTCGGTGGCCGCCGCGTTGAGCCGCGACGAGTTGTTGATGTCGGAGCCTGCTTCTATCAGGTCCCGCATGGCGGCCAGGTTGAGAGCCGTCACCGAGTCCACTTTGGTGCCGACCTTTGACTTCCTAAATACAGATTGTTCTATTAAATCTAGTTAAACGTGGCCTGTAGATCTTGTTGCCTTAGGCTCTGTCTACCCCGTAAGGGATAAATAAAATCTATCTATATAAATAAAAATGAATTGTTGTTCGTTAGTCTCGCTAAAACTCGAGAACGGCTAAACCGATTTGTCTAATTTTAGTCTTGAAATATTCGTGGAAGCCCAGGGAAGGTTTAAACGGTGAGAAAATATTGAAATTTTGAAGAAAAAAAAACGGGAGCGAAGCCGCGGGCAACAGCTAGTAAATAAATAAATATATTGGGACAAATTACACCAATTGACCCAGCCCCAAACTAAGCAAAGCTTGTACTATGGGTACCAGGCAACGGATAAACGTACTTATATAATGTAGATAAATACATACTTAAATACATACAACATCCATGACTCGGGCACAAACATTCGTATTTATCATACAACTGTCAGCCCCTACAGAGATTCGAACCCAGGACCTCTAGCTTCATAGTCAGGGTCACTAACCACTAGGCTATCCGGTCGTCCGATAAAGACGTGATTTGTGTATGTATGTATCTAGTTAAAGAATCTTTGCGTGTAGTAGGACATCGTGCAAGAACGATCCGAATCGTTACCACCATAAAAGAAAGAGATACCTTCTTCTTCTTCTTCTTTTTTTAATATGGCCCCATGGTCAAAGTAATAAATACAGTATTCAAAAATCTTGTGACAAAAATGTCGGCAACGTTGCACGGTAGAACACGGTCAAAAGAAGTCGGGCTCTTAGCCAACTGTCAATGATATCCCTTAGGAGACCGCCAGAAAATCATTACCCGATGCCCAGGGTGCATCGGACAGATTTTGTTGGTGTTTTACCTGTTCTTGTCAGTCAGTTTGTTGGCCCCACTAGCAAGATGTGAAGCCAATTCTGTGTACTCCAGCATAGCATCCATTTTCGCTTGCAGACCCTTCGTCTCGTTCACAAGAGCATCGAATCTCTGTCAAAAACAAAAAAAACATTAAATAATATGCACTGTCATATAATGTAGGGTAGATCGCGCCAGCCTGAGGCAAGGTGTCAAAAAATTCTATCAAATGAATCAAAAAAAAATATTTCTTGATTTTCATGTTTACTTTTACGGTTTTACCGTTAGAAATTAAATTTCTAAATGTCAGTGAAAATTAGAACACATAGAAAAATCCTAAAAGTAAAACTATGGCCGGGAATCTAACCCGGATCCTCGTCATTCCGTGACGCGTGCTATACCCCTACACCACCCATAGCAGGTGGATAGTCTATAGGCGGTGTAGGGGTATAGCACGCGTCACGGAATGACGAGGATCCGGGTTCAATTCCCGGCCTTAGCTTTATCGTCATTTTTATTATTGATTGAGATGACTGATATTAAATGACGTTTTTTATTACTTCTGCCGATGGCCCAGCTCTATTCTGTACAGTAGATTGACAAAACTTATGGACATCATACCTTGCCCTGAAGGTTCACTGGTGCAACGAACAGATTCATCTTCTCGAGCTGTTCCGTCGTGTTTGTGAGGACTAAGAACGCTTGCTGCTTCTTCAGGTCCAGATCTTTCGCTGTTAACAAAAAGATTTAAGTGAAAACTACTTTAGCGGCGTTGAGCACTTATTGCAGTGGTTCCTAACCTGGGGGTAATTATCCCCGCAGGGGTAAAACGGAGATTCTAGGGGGGTAACACGGGATGGCACGAAATAGTATTAAAATAGCAATAAAAAAAATAATAGTACGGTAAACGGTAGCACGGCGCTCTCATGCGCGCGGCATTTTTTTCTTACTTTACTTACTAGTTACCTAAACGTGCAATTTATTTTCTTACATAATAAACATATTTTCGTTCGAATTTGTGTGGTTTTAATTATTTTAAATTAGCTAGGGGTAAACTCAATTCTCATACTTGTTCACAGGGGTAGTGACATTGAAAAGGTTAGGAACCACTGACTTATTGGGATGAGTAAAAAATGTTAAACTCGCGTCAGGTAAGACGGAGCGTCGTAAGCTACGTTTAGCCTAGTGGTATAAGGTGTGGAATAAGAGTGCGTTCCAGTCCAGTCTTCATGGCGCTCTTTAGGCAGTTCAGCAGTCTTCCGACTGATGAAAGGTCTCACCAGCAATATCGTCTCTGATCTGTCTCGCCTCCGCCAGCGCGCTGTCGACCTTCGGCTGTTGGCTGAGCTCCAGTCCAGTGGCCAGGTCAGCCACATGCTGTACAGCTGTTTCAGCAGCCTTGGCGTTCTCTCTCAGCGACGCTAGCAGCTTGTCTGCGTCGTCGGTCAGAACACCAGCACGGGTGATCTGCTTCTCGCTATCAGTGGCTGCAAACTCCGCCTGGTAAAAAGGTGATCAAATGATTAAGTGTTGAACAAACGTAAGTTAGTGAGTGAGCAATAATGGAGTGAGTCAGCGAGTAATTTATTAAGCAGACGAGTAAGTGAAAGTCCAAATATGTCATTAGTTCAAAATGAATATTATTCAATACAACAGTTAACGGATAGTCTGTAAATATTTGTACGCACATACATACACAAGTCACGTCTTTATCCCTTACGGGGTAGATAGAACCTAAGGTAACAATACCTAAAGGCCACGTTTAGCATAATTGTGAGCGTAAAGGTGGAAAGAAGAATCAAAATAGTGATGGGTTGCTAACCGCATCGCCTATAACATGATTCCTAAGATTTTCGCCTATTCCCTCGACAGGCTTTTACCATCTGCGCGGGAAGCGAAGCAATTGGTACATTTTATGTTTTTTTCTTCACTCCCAGACCAGCATGGAAGAAATATTTGTAGTAATATATCTAATGCTGATTAAGATTAAAAACGAAACATACCATACATTATAAATTGGCTATTTGATGTCTCATGGCGCAACTTACTGGTGATAGTAAACATACACATAATTTCCACGTATTATACAAATAAACTCATTTGATTTGATTCGATTTGAAAATTACTGGTTGAACGAGTTATCAACTTAATGATCTGCCATTAAATATGCGAGAAGGTTGAGCAAACGAGTAAGCAAATTTAGTGACTGAGCGAGTAAGTGAGTCACTGATTAAGTGATCGAGTAACACTGTGACAGCAACTCACAGATCTGAGCAGGCCCTTGCCGCTGGTCTCGACAGTCTTGACCGCTGCTGCGGCGGTTTCCACGTCCACATTGCGCAGCTCGTTGATGCGCGGGCGCAGGCTGGCCGTCTGGCTCGATATGTAGTGGAGACGCTGTGTGGTGAAGAACGAATCCGCTTTGTCCTGAAATAAACCAATGGTGAATTACTGAGATACATACACATACACAAAGCACGTCTTTATCCCTTACGGGGTAGACAGAGCCTAAGATAACAAGACCTACAGGCCACGTTTAGCAAGATTGTGGGCGCATAGGTGGGAAAAGGAATCAAAATAGTGATGGGTTGCTAGCCGCATCGCCTATAACATAATTCCTAAGAATTACGCCCATTCCCTCGATGGGCTTTTACCATCTGCGCGGGACGAGAAGCAACTGGTACATTCCCGTCAATAATAAATATCAGGGAACAAGCCACACAAATTAACCTAGTCCCGTAACGGTTGTGTTATGGGTACTATAATGTATAACGATATAAACAAAAAAAAAATCTAAAATGTTTATTTGGTATGTAGGTTGGAACCTTCCTTTAAGCATGAGAAATGCTTGTATCGGAATGTTCCGCTCTCTTAACTTGACGGTTAACAAAAACCAAACGGAACCTAAACCAATTCTATCAATAACTTAACTACTTAACTAGTGTGCAACTCACGCTGTTGTGTGTGTCTGTGCTCCTCTTTATATTAGTGTAAATATATGAGAGTGTATGTCTATTTACCTTGAACTCCTGGGTCTCGTTGGAGAGTAGGTCGCCCATGTCCTGCACCGAGAATATTAGCGCGTCGGTGCAAGAGTCGCATTCCAGACAACCTTCTTGCGGCAGCAGCACCCATCTGTAAGTCGACTTAGAGTTATCTATGCCCTGGAGTAGCGTCAGTACCAGTAATGTCCAAGAACCCAATAACGCACAATTGTGTACTCGTTTTTAAAACAAGCGAAGGGATAGAAACAAGAGGAATTCCATCTTGGCCTTCTAGGCTGGAACGCATGTACCAGAAAGCCGAAAGTATACATCCTTACTAATATTATAAATGCGAAAGTAACTGTCTGTCTGTCTGTCTGTCTTTGTTGTCTGTTACCTTTTCACGCTTAAACCGCTGGGCCAATTGAGTTGAAATTTGGTATTACTAATTACTAATATTATAATAAATACTTAAATACTATACTAATATTATAAATGCGAAAGTAACTCTGTCTGTCTGTCTGTCTGTCTGTCTGTCTGTCTGTCTGTCTGTCTGTCTGTTACCTTTTCACGCTTAAACCGCGGGGCCGATTGAGTTGAAATTTGGTATACAGATAGTTTGAGCCCCGGGAAAGGACATAGGATAGTTTTTATCCCGGAAAATTGCATAGTTCCCGCGGGATAGCACAGCCCAAACCGCTGGAATTTTTCAAATTTAAGGCGGAACAAAGTTCGCCGGGTCAGCTAGTTGACAAATAAAAAAAGATGACCGATGGTCGTTGGTGCCGAAAGGCTCTCGAGTGGAGACCGCGGATCGGCAAGCGGGTGCTGCGGGTGGTAGGGCCTTGTGCAAGGTCCGTCCGGATCGCTACCACCATCTTACTCGCTAATCCTGCCGCTAAGTAGCAATGCTTGCGCTGCTGTGTTCCGGTGTGGAGAGTAAGACAGCCGGGGAAATTACGGGCACAAGAGGCATTTCATCTTAATCCTCTAGGTTGGCAACGCATCTGCAATCCCTCCGGGGTTGCGGGTGTCTATGGGCAGTGGTGATCACTTACCATCAGGTGACCCATTTGCTCGTTTGCCTTCCTATTCATATAAAAAAAAAAAAAAGCGCTACTCACCGTTCTGGACAGCGGTCACACTTCTCGCCGATGACGCCGGGCAGGCACTCGCACTGCCCCGTGGCGTTGCACATGAAGCCGACAGAGTAGCCAGTGTTGCAGTTGCAGTCTGCCGACAAAGTTCATCCTTGAAGCCGTACTAAGCCCCTATTATAGCCACCGTTAAAGCGACCACAGTGCCGCGTATACGCAGTGACGTGCAGGCGAACCGTGAACGTCTTTTACGCACCGGTGTGGTTGCGCCTTTAAATGACAATTATGACGGCTATTTCACCAACACGACAATCGTTGGTGTCAGGTGTCAATTCTGTTTACATTACAGACTCAAACAGAATCTGCGCCAGTTGGCTACCTTTTGGGTACCCCTTGGGGGGGGGGGGGGGGGGGGGGGGTATTTAACCAACATACATACACAAATGTCTTTATCCCTTACGGGGCAGACAGAGCCTAAGGTAACAAGACTTGAAGGCCACGTTTAGCATGATTGTGGGCGTATAGGTGGAAAAGGTAATCAAAATTTAACCAACCAAACCAAAATTTGGACCAAAATAAACAAGATGAGATAAGTAATTGTTGAAAAAAAAACAGAAACGTCAATGTCGAGCTAGAGCCAACATACATACATAAATCACGTCTTTATCACTTACGGGGTAGACAAGTCCCTAAAGGTCATGTCTAGCGTGATTGTAGTCGTATAGGTGAAACGAGGAATCAAAGTAGTGATAGGTTGCTATCGTTGCCTATAACATGATTGCTAAGATTTTCGCCAATTCCCTCAATGGACTTAGCATATCCTCGGGAAGAGAAGCAACTGGTACTCTCTGTTATTTCTTTGCACATAGACCAGCCTGGAAGATAGACAGAAGGGCCGACGCTGGATGGAAATGAATAAGAAAGACTCACGGTCACATCCTTCCTTGGTGTAGTTCCAGTAGCCAGCCGCGCACTGGTCGCAGTGCTTGCCAGTCACACCCTTGGCGCATCTGCAAAATATCAAATAAGCACCCCATAAATATTCATCTTATTTGTGGCGTATCAGTCCCTGTCGGCAGTGGCGTAACTATTGGGACCGTGCGCGACGACAGCGCCACGTGATAGGCGGCCATTATGGACAATATTGTCACCGCTGTCAAACAAGAAGTAAGTAAATATTGTGAAAAATATTAATGAAATCTTGTGTTATTTTACTATATTACACAATTTTGGACAATGTTAGTCAGTAACATTATTGCCAATAATATTAAAATTGTTGTTTTCAGTGAAATTTTAGAGGTTAGGTAACATACTTTTTTTTTCTTACGGCAAATATCCACTTATTTCTTTGGTCTCGTTTCCACCATGGTCTTGGAAATTGGTAAAATTTACAGTCGCTATTCTTCTTGGTGTTATTACAATTCACAACAACACATCTTACCAGGACCATATTTTTATCTCAAAAACGATTAGAAAATGTTTACTGCAATATGGGTTTGACAGCTCAAGTCAGCGACAAAAATGACAATTTTAGCCGTAGCCAGCGCTGTGATCGTTTAGGCTACCCCCTCCACCCGCTTTGCACTCTGCCAATAGGGTGGCAGGGGTGACAAAATGCCAGGGGCCCTTAGCTCCACGGGGCTTCAAACTGGCTTGGTTTAGAGCACAGAAGGGCTGATGCACTTCTTTATATATTGAGGAAGCATCTGACGAATTTTGCCACGGGCCCCAGACTGTATAGTTACGCCACTACCTGTCGGGCTCTTAGCTAACGGTCAATGACATCCCCCAGAAACTGCCAGGAAATCATTAGCCGATGCCCAGGGTGCACCGGACCAAGCACTGATCTTCTCCCCGGAAGGATCCACAAACGAACTGCAGCTCTTGATCACACGCGGAGTTAACCCAACCCCCATAATTACAAAACCGCAATGAGAATGGGAATTAAAGATATGTCATTTCATAAACTATTTGACGTAAGAATATGAAGTAACTGTCAGCTCCAACCTATACTAAATATGGTTTACACTTATACACTTAAAAGTAACCAGTCTTAGGTCATCATCAGTTAATCACCAGAATTGGTCAGCAACAGTTCATGTATGTTACTCTAGATGGCGCTAAAATCAAACCTACTTGCACCGCGGCACCGTCCTGTCTCAAGGTCGAGTTGCCTCTCCTCGCGGACCACTACGCGTCGTAATTACGTCACCACAGTTTCCCGTTCGTTGTAATAGTTCATTGTGTTCTGTACTAGATGGCGCTAAATTCAAACCCACTCGCACCGTCTAGTCAGCTCGTACTCTGCTTCTCATCAGGCAAGCTCGCTCGCCAGCACCCAGTGCTCAAAAATTACTTCACCATACGCTTGTTGCACCATAATGGTTCATGTATGTATTATTTTATTTTATTTATTTAGCTATGTATTATATTTATGTTGGTATTGTTGTTTTTATTATCCCTGCGTTTATCCTGTCTATTTGTTTCCGCCACCTACTTAAACTGTCTCCAACTCATTTCTCCTTCTTATTGGTTGTCTGGCAGAGATCGCTATTAGGCGATAAGACCGCATAATTGTCTACTTTGTTATTTGATTCTGTATTGTTTTGTACTGATTTGTGGTGTTCAATAAAGAGTATTTGTACTGTATTGTATTGTATGTCAAGCCAAGCCCGCTGGTCAGCCTCCAAAAATTACGTGACCATACGCTAGTTCTCTTTGTGTCGTGACAGTTCATGTATGTTACACTAGATGGCGCTAAAACCAAACCTACTTGCACTGTCCGGTCTCAAGGTCGCACTGCTTCTCCTCAGCAGCCAGCCCGCAGTCGCAGGGCGTGCAGCCGAGCCCGCTGGCCAGGCCCCAGTGCTCCACAGCGCAGCGGTCGCACCGCTCGCCCTCCACTCCGGACCGACACACGCAGGTGCCGGTGGCCGCGTTGCAGTGGTCCATGCCGTATTCGTCGCAGCTGCATGCTGTTAACAGTATGCATTTCTAAAACTGACTATATTGAATTTGGTAACTTTGCTGCATTTTTTGACTCAAAAACCTACGCCAAAAGCCTTAATATTCTATGCCCCCATTTGATTAGGGTGTCCAAGTTCAACGCCACCAGTTTTAGTCTTCTATGCCTCCATTGGGGTTAGAATGTCCAAGCCAGTGGCGTAACTATAACGTCTGGGGCCCGTGGCAAATTCCTCAATGTACAGAAGTGCATCGGCGTCCCTTCTGTGCTCTAAACCAAGCCAGTCCGGGGACCCGTAGAGCTAGGGGCCCCTGGCATTTTGCCACCCCTGCCACCCTATAGTTACGCCACTGGTCCAAGCCACTCACCAGTACAGTTCTTGCTGAACACCGCGTCCCCGTAGAACCCTGGCGCGCAGAGGTTGCACGCCGCACCGGCCGTGTTGTTCACGCACTTCAAACAGTCGCCGGTCACGCTGTCGCAGGAGTAAGGGTCTAGCGGGTTGATGTTGCCAGAGCAGTTGCAGGGTTTACAGTAGTCACCTGTTAAACAATAAGGCGAGTATAGAATTACATACATATATACCTTCTCTCTTTTCCACAGGGGTAAGAAGAGACTAATTTGTTCCACTTGCTACATTGACGTACAATAAACAACTAGACTTCCAATCACGCTCAAAAACTGTCCGAAGCAAAAGTCTGAACGACGCGTCTATTGTTCAGAGTTTTGGTTCAGTTGTGTTTCGACCGCGCTTTGATAACAATGTATATGTCTCTTTCGCACCGTAATCTTACTATTGAGAACAAAAGAGACAGGCAGGTTTCCAGCGCATGGCGTCGTGTCATTACTTCTCACGATCATACGCCATTGATATTAAACATTACTGCCACGAAATAAGGTGTCAATTTGAACGAATATGTTAATGCTATCTGTCTAAGTCGATGTGTTGACACACACAACACATAGACAAAGCAACTCGGACGTTTCTTGAGGAACCTTTGTTAGCGACTGAGAGTCTAGTTGTTTATTGTAAGTCAATGACTGACATACCTCTTTCGCTTCATCCACATTCATCAATCTGAGCTGACCGTAGCAAATTCACCAGATGGAAGTCCTTCCTCAATATAAAGAAGTGTATCGTCTCTTTCTGTGCTCTATACCAAGCCAGTTCGGTAATAGAGCTTAAGGCTCTGCCTCCCTATAGTTACGCTACTGCGTAGTACATATTACAGCGGATTCGTCATAAATTAGTTACTAGCTATGGCCGGTTTAGTCACTATGAAAATGCTAGTTACACCATTACGACACTATTGAATCTTGTCCTATGTCTTTATCTGTTTTTGTGACGACTTGTCTTAGCTATGCAGATTAATTACTAATTTATAGTCAGTCACAGATTAATTACCACTTTACAGTCAGTCACAAATTAATTACCACTTTACAGTCAGTCACAAATTAGTTACTACTATATAGTCAGTCACAGATTAGTTAACAATAGTCAGTCACAGATTAGTTAACAATAGTCAGTCACAGATTAGTTAACAATAGTCAGTCACAGATTAGTTAACAATAGTCAGTCACAGATTAGTTAACAATAGTCAGTCACAGATTAGTTAACAATAGTCAGTCACAGATTAGTTAACAATAGTCAGTCACAGATTAGTTACTGCGCTTACCAAGTACTTCCGGCTCGCCGTAGTAGCCGGCGGCGCAGTACTCGCACCGCGCCCCACCGTATCCCGGTTTGCAAGAGCAGGAGATCAGAGAGCCGTTCTCGCTCAGATCACAGCCTATAGCGAAGCTAGAAGACAAAACATGTGTTACAAATTTAAATGAAAAACAAAATTTTAAATAAAATATAAAAATATAACCAACAGCAAATCCATGATGACGAGAGATTTAGACATTATTTCATAGATTTTGTCATAAATTATATATGTACGTTGAGCGTATTTTGAGCTCAGAGAACCCTGAACTGTCAAGGTCCTAGTACACAATGGCTCATTAGTGGTGCACTATGAGTCATAGCCATCGTGTACAGAGGGTAATGGCAAATGCTGGCGGAAGATGGCCGCGCATGGTCCATTGTGTACTCCTGACACCTTATTATCTAATAATAATAATAATAAATTTATTTCAGATATTTTTTTTACAATCATCTATATTTTGGTTAGTAGGTACATTTAGTGCTTAGCTACTATGTTAGTAAAAACTTAAAATTTTAAATTTTAAAATTACTTAAAATTAGTGACACCTATAGCAATTTTCACCATATGCTTTAAGAGAGAGCTAATGAGCGGACGCCCGCGATTGCATAGACCATCACCCTTTTCGTTCAACAGGAAGAAAAGCTATCTGAGATTGTGATACTAAGCGCGCGAGACTAGAGTTTCCCAACCTTTATTTAGGCGAGCCCCTTAAGTTACAACAAAAATGAGAAACACACATTATTTTCCCTTATTTGTACTACACTATCGCCCTATGTCGCCCCTCCTGACAATTTTCTACACCAATTAGGAAGGCCTGCCCCCTTGGTTGGAAAGTACTGCGTGGTGTCTCTTCAATGCAACAAATAGCTTGATGTGGCATTAAGTAGGCAGGAAGTTATAGCTTACTTGTTAGATGGGTAAGGAATGGGACAAGCGCAGATGAGGCAGTCCCGGGCCGTGGTCGCGTCGCCGTGGTATCCCGGGATGCAGAGCTCGCAGTGGTCTCCCATGGTGTTATCGAGGCACTCCTAGTGAAGGGACAAACGGGACTTTTAGCAAATACCGATGTAGTGAATTTGCCGTCGGGTAAAATCGGTAACTACGGATTTCAGGGGTGCGGTTTCAATTATTAATTGTAATTTAATGTAACAATTGATTTCGAGTTTAACTTCTAGCATTTGCCACTATTAACAACAAATTTGATTATCTCGGTGCATGCAATTTCATGAAATTGCGAAATAAGTTAACTTAACTATTAATTTCCTCAGTGCATCTAAAATTTAAATTTAAAGTCAAATAATCAGGTTTTCAGGGTCAAAATAAAGTGTTATTTAGAGCTGTATCTTTGATTTATTATTTACTAGTCTTTGCCCGCGACTCCGTCTACGCAGAACTTACTTATCGCTATCCCATGTCCTTCCTCGGGACTAAAACTATCCCTGTGCCAAGTTTAGGCATGAAAGCGTAACAGACCGAGTTACTTACGATTTTTTAATATTATCTACCATATTCCCCTTTCCACTTACCAAGCACACGCCTGTGTTAACATCGCACTCGGTCGAGTGTCCGTTGCACTCACACGGCACGCAGAAGCCGGCATGCGGACCGGAGCTGAGCCGGTAATGGCCCACGGCGCACTGTTCGCACGACAACCCCCTGTAGGCCTGCGGGCATTGGCACTCTTCTACGGAGGACGCGCGGTTGGACTCGTCCCCGAACTCAGCGACGCCGATGTCGAGGCTCACATCGATTAATCTGTTTCAAAAGAAAAACGGTGACGTCACTGCTTCTGTTGTTCTTACGGCAAATTGCGAGTGCGCGTTTTCCAAAAAAGGCCGCATGAACATTGTTTCCAGACTTTAAAATTTTGGGTTTTTCTTACTCAGAATCGTTTACCCTATCGATCCTCGTACAAGAAAAAATGTGTCCCAAAATTTCCATTCCAGCTCGTCACTTGTTTTGTAAGGCATGGAACGTGAGGTCAAGGAAAATAAATTCCGTAGTTAAATCTGGGACACATTTTTTCTTGTACGAGAGAGTTCTGGAAAAAATGTTCACGTAGATTTTTTTTTGGTTGCAAAAACTTGACTTAAAATTATACTGGTCACAAAAGCGCCGTATGATTTGTGTTATGCGTGAATAAAATGATCGTTCTTCTGCTATAAGGGAAATAATGCAGTTTCATTTTACAAATGAATTAATTTGAAATGTTGTTATGAATATCGTCCAAAAACTACAGAACTAATTTTGATGAAATTAGGTATACAATTATTAAAACCCCAGATACCTCTCATTCCAGAAAATGGCTTACTTTCGCAGGCTATCGACGTCAAATTTAAATTGGAGAATTTATTAGTTTCTTGGGTTGTTGGTCCTCTAGTAAACTAACCTGGTGGTCACCGATTCGTCTTCGTACGTGGCCCTTATGTAGATGCTGGTCAGCCCGACCAGGGTGCTCATGAACTGGTCTCTGGTGACAGCGGTGCCGTCCAGATTCGTGAACTCTTCCTCGGACAGCTTCACCTGGTGCGTCCAGGTCATTTGGGATGGCGGTTGCTCTGATAAAGTAAGTTACACGGCAAAATTAGAATGTTACGAGATTTCCGTTCTTCCAACTTTTAAAAGCTATTTAATTCAGCCAGCAAAAAAGGCCAACGGTAACGTATCGTTGTTCAAAAACAAGACTGCTTTTTCTCTGCATACATACACAAATCACGTCTTTATCCCTTACGGGGTAGACAGAGCCTAAGGTAACAGGTACCTACAGGCCACAATTAGCAAGATTGAGAGTGTATAGGTGGAAAATGGAATCAAAATAGTGATGGGTTGCTAGCCTTATCGCCTATAACATGATTCCTATAAGCTTCGCCCATTCCCTCGATGGTCTTTTACCATCTGCGCGGGTAGAGAAGCAACTGGTACATTCTATGTTTTTTCTTTGCTCCCAGACCAGCATGGAAGAACTTTTTGTATTTATATTTAACTTAAAGATCAATCCGAACACTTAACATGAATCAAATTCAACATGCGACATTCGAAACGGATAAGTTCTTCTCATACATACTTAAACAAACTTTTAATCGAGTCCTGCGTATTTTAATTTAAATCGTTATTGGTGCATTGTTGCCCTCCTCCTCTAGTAATTAGAGGATATTGCAAGCCCAATTTCATTTCCCGACTTTCATTATACCCTCACCACCAGTTGGCAGTCAACGGGCGTTCGTTTCTTGCGCAACTTCTTACCACGCACGGCTTAACTCTGAAATCAGCTAGCGGCACCTATTTTTCTGTACCAACTTAGGGATCTTCAAACACCAGCATATTCTTTACTTCAAGGGCCGGCCACATATACTCTTAACTCGTTTTCAACTATTATATAAAAAACTTACCTATGCTCCTATGTAAAATGTAGCCGTTGGGACCTCCGATAATGACGTCAGCAGCGTCTATAGCTCGCCCAGTTTCCTTGGCGACGTAGAATACCGAATACGTGAGGAAGCCGCCGTACGAGGTCAGACGTTTGCCTGCAAATGTTAAACAGTTTATAGAAGCACGTTATGCCTAATCGAATCTTAAAATAGGCTCAAACTGTGACGCGTGGGTTGGATACGATTCGGACACCGAATTTCTCTTTTATAAACAAAAATTTTAACAAAAAAAAACCGACTTATATTATTTATAATATTTGATACATTTTTAGTGAATCTGAAGTACACTAACATTTTTTTCTAAATATGGGTAGACCTACTAAACGTGCTGCTCATATGACAGCGCCGTTTAAATGAAACTGACGATTTGTCGCACACATACTTAATGCTAAATGGAGGTCTAAAGGAGAGGCCTACGTCCAGCAGTGGACTTGTAATGGCTGAGATGATGATGATGACTTAATGCTAATTTCAGACTTATATGGTTTTCTCATGGGTGCCATTGTCAGAACTGGACTAAATTGAAATGGGACCACACGGTAAGCACCAGCTTTCAAAGAAAAAAAGAATCATTAAAATCGCTTCGCCCAGTCGAAAGTTATGAGGTAAAAAACAAAAAAAAAAAAAAAAAAAAAATATACAGACGAATTGAGAACCTCCTCCTTTTTTTGAAGTCGGTTAAAAATGCATGTGCACGATGTAGCCTTTGGTAAGAAAAATACTGACTCTGAAGCTAGTACACAATGAATCACAAGAGCCCACTACAGGCCAACGTCATTGTGTAGACTGGGCGAAGGTGTTTAGTGAGTCATGGTAGACTGCCAGTGGGTATAAATTGTAATACAACGATGTCGTGTATGGTCCACTGTGTACCCGGATAAGATGTCGGAATTGTGTTACTACTCAAATGTAGCTTAGGTACACTCTTAAGTTGGCTGTGTTATATATACATTGTGAAGAAATTGTGTCCTAGTACTACTTAAGTCTATAAAAACTAGCGCAAAAAACGAAAAGAATATTTAATTTAGATGAAGTGAGACGCACCTTCCAGATTCTACTTACGGCTGCGTTGATTCTTTTGTCTCTAAGTGGCCAGCATGAAATTAATGTTAAAAGAAGTATGTACAAAAAAGTATTACAATTGTTAACTACTGTAGTTATTTCTGCAACGGTCAACTGTACTTAAAACAGTGTATATTTTACACAAGGTCTCTTAACCTTTTCAACGCCAATGACCTATATACGTCCATTACTTCAATGCAAAAGCAACCTTCGTTCAATTGAGTTTAGGTTCAACTTAAGGCATCGCAATAAACAAGTCTGACTTACGAAGGGCAGGTCAGGAGTACCCGAAACCGGCGAGCATGTACGAAGAGATGAATGTGGATGAAGCGAAAGAGGTATATCCTATCCCTATGGGGAGGCGTGACTGTAAGTATGTAATTCGAAGATACCTCGTATAGTACTGTAGAGCTGCCCTGATAACGACACCTCCTAAGTATACTGAGGCAACTGCAAAATCATGATTTTACAGGAGAGCCGTGCAAAGGTAAAATCATTTGTAACTTTTTTATCTGTAAAGTTCATTCAATAAAACTTTGGATTCGCTCGAACAAAAGTACCTCTTTTCAGACTACATATATGGAATTCTGAAATTAATGATAGTTTTTGAGAAAATGGTAAATACACTAGTGTACGCGTATTTTACGTGTTCTGATTTGTGGTATACTGAGGCAACTACCCCTTGATCCAGTATACACCGTACTAAGTTAATTGTTATTTCTTTCTATTTTTCATTTAATAATTAGATAAATATGTTACATAAATCCATACTGTTTAAAAATAAATACGTAGCTCATGCTCAAATGCCCTTTATCATTATTTGGTCGACATATTAGTCACTTGCACCAGTATACGCTTAAATTAAGTTCGCTTACACCTGTATACTGTTAAAAATATTTAATGTTTTGCTGTTTAAAACGAGAAATTATATTATATATTTTTATTAATAATAATAGAAAAAAGTTTTTTTTAATAAACAAACGTAAATTTCAAATAAAAACTGCTTTTATTATGTTTGTAAATCTTTTAATCATAGTTTCACATTCTTAAACGTAACGTATTCAACAACCACAGTTTGAGCAATATTCGTTTTAGTTTAAAATATCTATCCAAAATAGTCTTCTTTTCTTAATTATTGAGACTGTACGATTAAGTACTTATAAAAAATCTATAAACTTAACTGGCTTCTTCTAAAGGTTCGATTTATCATTAGCAAGGATTCATTCCTTATTTTTAACGCCTTGGTAGGATTTATCATTGCACCTTTATTCTTAACTTCCAAAATTAAAAATTACTTATTTAAAAATTAGAATATTATTATGAGATCACTACTGGTTCCTCTTTACAAAAAAAAACTTAATATTTATAAACTTTTCTTGACAAGTTATTCAACTGACCTTAACAAATTGAAATAAATTAAAAAAAACTGTCCTAATCGTTTACTCTCTTAATTATAATGGCACTAGAATATTTATCACTTAATATCAAAATCACAATTACGAGTAAAAGCCTTTATTCCGAATTGACAAGGTACTATTTTCTTTAGTCATCGTTTTTTGTGACCAACCTGTTGTAAAATTCAGTGTTTTGCGACGGTATTATACCACAATTATTGTGGAGGGCAAAACCGTAACCCGATTGTATTTCTCATGTACATGTACGCTTGTTGGAAGTATATAACAATTTCACATCGTTTTTTAGTAGTTGGACACACCCAAAACGAAGGCGATAGCATGCATGCTCTAATTGAAAAAAGAACGAAAAATGTAATATATATACACGCCTGAACAGTGGGACATGGCTATTCGTATGGCAAAAACTGACAAACCCTATGAAGTCACAGAAGTATCCCAAGAATTGATATTTGACTTTAAAGCTTGCTTGCCTCTGTTTCAAAACCGGAAAAAGGGTAGATACTAATGGAGAAACCGTAATGTGGAATCAAATATGTGAAATACATGTATCACGCGAAGACCCATCACTATCATCACTACATAGTATAAAATAAAGTCGCTTTCTCTGTCCCTGTGTCCCTATGTATGCTTATATCTTCAAAAC
Source organism: Pandemis cinnamomeana (assembly GCA_932294345.1). Lineage (NCBI taxonomy): Eukaryota > Metazoa > Arthropoda > Insecta > Lepidoptera > Tortricidae > Pandemis > Pandemis cinnamomeana. The sequence goes on along the minus strand of OW028702.1, from coordinate 33,093,935 downwards.
TACACAATGGATTTTGATGCGGTTTTTTTAAATAGATAGTGATTCAAGAGGAAGGTTTAGATGTATAATTCTACGCAGACGAAGTCGCGGGCAGAAGCTAGTTCAAAATAAATTACAAAAATACTTTTGATGACGACAATCATAAATCAATTGAATGTTCTTCCAGTAAAAATTTAAGGATTCGCCAAAATGACCTCATAATTGGCTTAAGAAACATTAAAGTAGCGTACCACGAACGTTTGCTAATTGACAAACAAAAATTTAAAGATCTTAAGATCATTAATGATCTTTGTCGAAGTGGTATATAATACCATCTCATCACACTGAATTTTACAACAGGTTGGTCACAAAAAACAATGACTAAAGAAAAATAATAGTACCTTGTCAATTCGGAATAAAGGTTTTTACTCATAATTGTGATTTTTATATTAAATGATAAATATTCTAGTGCCATTATAATTAAGAGAGAAACGATTTAGACAGTTTTTTTTAATTTGTATCAATTTTTTAAGGTCAGTTGAATAACTTGTCAAGAAAAGCTTCATTTTGCAAGGTTACAAGTATAATAATCATTAATTTTACGGAAATCACAGTGCATTAGAAAATAAGTGGTTGTATCTTAGACAAAATAATTTAATTTCTATCGTAAAAGGTAAATTCGACGTCCGCCGTGTCGTTGGTCTATCGCGTATATTGAGGCAACGTGAAGTTACACCACACTTATGCCGCCCCTCCACAATATCTGTGCCGCGTACAGTGGTGCAAGCGACTTGCCTCAGTATACAACGTACTGATTTACAAAGTTGTGTTGTATACATTTATATACGTCACTTTATTTTCGAAACAAACAGGAATTTTACCACGAAATTTTTGTGGCAGGTAGATATTAGTATTTTAGTGAAAATTATGTAAAAAACCGAAAATGTCAAAATGGTCACTTGCCTCAGTATACTTAGGAGGTGTCGATAAGGCACTTCAAACTGTACGGGAATCGAGATACAGGGTGTTAGGTAATGAGTGGATAATCCTTGAACTACGGATAGAGGGCACTTAGGATGTTATAATAAAGCTAAAATAGGTTTAGTAAAAGTGGCACGGTTTCCGAGATATTCGGACTTTTAGGTTTTTTTCGAAAATGAACACCCTTGTTCAATGTTTTGATCATAGCACCATTTTAAGCTAACTTTTTCAATTTTTTATTTTTGCTCAATATTCTTGAGTACTTGTATTTTCAGATAGGCATTACTATTTTGGTGAGACTACATGGGATTTTTAAAAAAAAAATTGCAAACTTAATTTTTGCCTTTTTAATCGTACATTGATCGAATTTTCAGCTCTCACTGTGAAAAAAAAAATACACTACCGCCTAGTTGCCAATAAGCTTAAAAACATGCCGGTTTATTGACAATTTAAAAATGGTAATTACCTTTTGAATTTAAATTCAAAATGACAAAATAATAAAAAAAAATACACGCTCACCCACATTTTTCCCGATTTACTTTTTGTATCACGGGCGTAGAACTCAATTTTTTTTATTGCAAAAATAACATTATTGGCCACTTATTTAAATGCAAATGGCATTTTAATAATTCCAAATTTAAAAAACATGCTGACTGCTTTTTGTTTTTTTTTTCTACTTCGATTTTGAATTTCGGTATTATTACATAATGAATGGTGAAATTGTGCCTTGGCACTCACCATAAATGTAATGCATTTGGGCATATTCTATCAGTGTGTATTATGTTCGAAGCAGTATTAAAGTAAAAAACTTCAACACAACGATCTAAACGCAAAATTAACCATTCATTACGCAATAATAATAGCTAAATTCAAAATCGAATTCGAAAAAAAAGCAAAAGGCAGTTGGCATGTTTTTTAATTTTGGAATTATTTAAATGCCATTTGCATTTAAATAAGTGGCAAATAATGTTATTTTTGCAACAAAAATTTTTGAGTTCTACGCCCGTCATACAAAAAGTAAATCGGGAAAAATGTGGGTGAGCGTGTATTTTTTTATTATTATTTTGTCATTTTGAATTTAAATTCAAAAGGTAATTACCATTTTTAAATTGTCAATAAACCGGCATGTTTTTAAGCTTATTGGCAACTAGGCGGTAGTGTATTTTTTTTTCACCGTGAGAGCTGAAAATTCGATCAATGTACGATTGAAAAGGCAAAAATTAAGTTTGTAATTTTTTAAAAAAAAATCCCATGTAGTCTCACCAAAATAGTAATGCCTATCTGAAAATACAAGTACTCAAGAATATTGAGCAAAAATAAAAAAATGAAAAAATTAGCTTAAAATGGTGCTATGATCAAAACATTGAACAAGGATGTTCATTTTCGAAAAAAACCTAAAAGTCCGAATATCTCGGAAACCGTGCCACTTTTACTAAACCTATTTTAGCTTTATTATAACGTCCTAAGTGCCCTCTATCCATAGTTCAAGGATTATCCACTCATTACCTAACACCCTGTATAAAGTTCCTAACCAAACTGTTGTAGCAGAAGGCCGAGCTATCTCAAGTTAAAACGCAAACTTATTAATTCTTGTTTTTATTACAATTTTAAATTATCATTACAAAATATTAATGCTTTCTGCCTATGCGGCTTTCGGTTCGAGCTGTTCTGAAGGCCGTACCCAAGTTCCAAAACAAAACACTTAAAATATCGAACGGGTGTTCTATATTCGGAACTTGAACTATTTCAGACCAGCCAGTATTTCTGCGGGTGGTAGGGCCTTGTGCAAGGTCCATCCGGATCGCTACCACCATCTTACTCGCTAATCCTGCCGCTAAGTAGCAGTGCTTGCACTGCTGTGTTCCGGTGTGGAGAATAAGACAGCCGGGGAAATTACGGGCACAAGAGGCATTGCATCTTAGTCCTCTAGGTTGGCAACGCATCTGCAATCCCTGCGGGGTTGCGGGTGTCTATGGGCCGTGGTGATCACTTACCATCAGGTGACCCACTTGCTCGTTTGCCTTCCTATTCATATAAAAAAAAAAAAAAAAAGCCAGCACCCAAAACTTGCCAGCATAAACTAGCCGAACCTATTCCTACAGTACCTACTTACCCAAATAGTAATCTGGTGCTCCGAAGTACACCACCTTCTGATTCTCACGGTCTCCTGACATCTCGACCCCAATGATAGAGTCGTTCACCTGGCTGGGGGGTGCGGAGTGGGGGAACACGTTCAGGGTCCTGTTGGCCTCCACGTTGACCAGGTGCCAGTCCAGCATCACGCTTATCTGGATTTCACAATATCATAATGTCCAAAGTATTTTGACGCATTACAAACTTTCACATTTATAATATTCCAGGTCTATCAGGGCGGACGTAACGGTGGGGAAAGATGGAGCAGGGGGATTATCGTGTGATACTCACTTGGGCCCAAGTCAGCTGAGCGCTGGTGCATCTGGTGGTCTTCCCGAAGCAGTAGCATTTAGTACAACCGTCGGGGTTGCTGGCCTGCAGGTTGAAGTACTCCTCCTTGCAGGTGTCGCAAGACTGCAACAAACGGGCTAGTTCAACATGGAATACGGGTGGTAGGGCCTTGTGCAAAGTCCGTCCGGATCGCTACCACCATCTTACTCGCTAATCCTGCCGCTAAGTAGCAGTGCTTGCACTGCTGTGTTCCGGTGTGGAGAGTAAGACAGCCGGGGAAATTACGGGCACAAGAGGCATTTCATCTTAGTCCTCTAGGTTGGCAACGCATCTGCAATCCCTCCGGGGTTGCGGGTGTCTATGGGCAGTGGTGATCACTTACCATCAGGTGACCCACTTGTTCGTTTGCCTTCCTATTCATATAAAAAAAAAAAAGAATAAAAGCATTGTCTGCTGACTGTACTTGCATACAGACGTAAGCTTGCCTTCAGAATCCAAAAGCTTATTGGTTACTTACTTGACATGAAATGTATATTTCATAATTTTGTTTTATATTTTTTTTTCCTGCGACATTGGAGACATCTCCAATTAGTTTATTTGACGGTGGAGGCGTTTTACACCTCCACTGAACTTACTATTTTTTTTTTTTTTGTTTTTTATTTTGACTAGTAGAGACTTTATACATCTCTACTATTTGGGCAGTTCTCCGGAGTGGCATTTTTACGTGTCCGGGGCAAAAAATAATAGATTTCGTCGCTAGATAATACTGAAAAAAATCAGACATATACTTTAGGCTCAGTTCCGCTTAGAGAACTATTAAAATACTCCATAGTTATTTACACCTCTGAAGAAAAAAATATTACATTTGAAAATTGACATTCGGTGGTAGTGTCCCCTACGCAGATGAGCGGAGAAAAAAAAATATATCTTAAGATACGAATTTTATTTCCAGGTCTCAAATGGGTTCCTATATACAAAACTTGTTTATAACTCATATAATACACACAAATAAAAAATATCATTTAAATTCATTCAATTAAAACAATTTTTCGCCATGTCCGAGGGTAACGTCTGAACTCGGTGGAGTTTACGAAACGCGCCGGCATCCTAACAAAGAAACATACCAGAAATCTCGCTACGCGCGTGTAGGTAGCCTCAGATGTGCCGTGTTTGCTGGCGAGAGTGGAAGTCGATTCACAACTCAGCACCAAATTTTTCGAGGTAATATTCGTCGTTCGGTGGGTTTGGTTTCGTGTTTTGTTGAATTCGGTGAAGCAATTAATTTTTTCAGTGTTAATTCTATTGGTAGTTTGATAGTAAGTAAGTCATCTCTAGGGGTATGTGATTTCATTATTAAGTGACTCTTGTAAGTACTATTCCTATATTTTCTGTTATTTGGAAAAAACGTTTAATTTTGAATTCGGTGGCAATGATCTCCGTGGATTCGGTGGGGTTTTGGGCCACCGAAATCAAGAAAACTGCCGCTGAAATCAATAAAACTGCTACCGAAATCAATAAAGCCGCCACAGCTATCAATATTTATTTTAGAAAAACGTTAAAGTATTCTTTATTTTTGCACGAATACTTATTGCACGCACGTAATAAAATTAAAGAAGTATGTCTGTCCATCTCTCAGTCAAGTTGTCGCTTGTTTACGCTTTTTAAACGGTTGAATCGATTTATATGAAAATTAATATAGTATGTGCTCCAGAAAGATTAAAATATACGTTTCATCCCAGAAAAAAATATAAAGTTAACGCTGACGTAGTCACAGATAAAGACAAGTCATTAAAATTACATTAAAGCTGCATTTTTTCTAAAATAATGTATCTAAGTAAAAATCTTAGTACTATCGAAATAATTAAATGCTGTATTATAGTTCAAGTGCTAGTAGAGATATAAAACTAATTCTCATTGCGTTTTTTAGATACAAAAATGGCAAAATTGACGAAAGAGGAAAAATTAGAAAAAAAAGCTAGCTGAGCAGGCTCGAAAAGCAAAGATAAAAAGTGATCCAGAACTCTACGAGGCATACAAAGCGAAAAATAGGGAAAGATATCCCAGAAGAGATGAAAGAAATTTTACGATTATTTTTAAATATTCCCTTTAGCCGAAGACTGATTACCATTATGAGGATCGAAGTGCCTGGATAGGATAGACGAATTATTTTCTTTTGAAGAAAAGTTGAGATTTTAATTATTCCAGCATTTTAAAGCTGATTATTGTGGAATTTTGTTATCCTAATTCTTAAATTTCTTTGAATGTCTTTTTATTGTTTGAAACTATGGTGCAATGAGAGACTTCAAAAATCATTATTCTTTACTTATCTCTTACTTATTTAGTTACTCTGGCACATTGAAAGTTGGAGGCATTTAAGCAAGTTAAGTAAGAATGTGTTTTTTGAAACCATCCCAATTTTCGCAATTATGTAAGAATTACTGTTTTATTTTTTTAATATATTTTTTTGTAATTAAAGCGTGTTTGGTATAATTAAAATGCGTTTTATTATTATCAAGTTGATTTCAGTGGCACTGTCTTTTGAATTTTGATTTCGGTGAGTATGTTTGATTTCGGTGATTGTTTAAATTTAAATATCTCACTAACTAACAGGTTTACTAGAAGGCCTTTAGTACCAATATTTTTTAAATTTAGGCCTGTATTTAGATCTTGAGGTGATACAATAAAAAAGTCAGTAGAAAAATTTACCACCGAAGTCACCTAAAACAGCTTGTCTCGGAGAACTGCCCATTTATAGATTAATATAATTTAGGGCTCGGGGACCTTATACATCCCTTTTATAAATGTATTTAATTTAAGTAGAATTTAAGTATTCTTACTGTATTTTATTTTGAAAATATGACTTTCTGCCAAGTTTCTTGCGGCGCATTCTTCTTGGCAATGATGGTCTTACCGAATGTGCTGGTAGTTTCAAAAAGACATGTAAAAGAGCCCTTGGCGGACAATTTGCAAAAATAAATTTTCATTTTCATTCATTTTCATTTTCAACACGGAATAAAAGCATCGTCTGCTGACTGTACATGCATTGTCATCCGTCCTATGTGTACCAAATTCCAAGTCAATCGGACCAACCGTTGAAGAGTAGGTACCCGCCTGCGGAGACGGTCCCGCATTAAGCAAAGCTTGCAATATGGGCACTAGACAACGGGTAAACATACTTAAATACATATTAAACATCCAAGACTCGAGAACAAACATTCGTATTTTTCATACAAATACCTTTTTTTTTTTTTATGTTGTGGAAAATGCGCCTTATGCATCCGGCCCTGTACGGGGTTACCGAGGGTAACTGGGGCTCTCCCGAGGCGTCAGGCATACCCAGTAAAAAACACACGGATTCCCACATTTGGCACTGTTGCAGGGGGCCGCGGGAGAACTTTCGTGAACCGCGACGCCCCTGCGGGCCCACCCCGGGATGGGGCTACCTCTTTGCGACACCTGTGCAATGCAGGATTGGGAATTCCCGCCCTCCCCCGCAGGTTTCATACAAATACCTGCCCCGACCGGGGATCGCACCCGGAGCCTCAAGCTTCATAGTCAGGTTCACTCAGGCCATCCGTTCTTACAGTATACTGGCTACACACCTGAGATCGCACGTGCTTCTTACAGTAGCACTGCGCTGTGTTTTGGTCGCAGACATCCGCAGTGGTGCCCTCTATTGAGCACGAGCACAAAACACAGTCCGGGAACGCGTAGTGCCCCGGCACACAGCGGTCGCAGACGCGGCCGATCACGTTGTCTGTGCAGCTGAAATTAAAAAAAAGTTTAAATACATACATATCACGTCTTTATCCCTTGCGGGGTAGACAGAGCCTAAGGTAACATTAAGGCCACGTTTAGCATGATTAAGAGCGTATAGATATAGATGGAAAGGGAAATCAAAATAGTGATGGGTTGCTAGCATCGCCTAAAACATGATTCCTAAGACTTTCATCGCCCTCGATGGGCTTTTGCCATCTGCGCGGGAAAAGAAGCAACTGGTAAATTCTATGTTTTTTCTTCACTCCCAGACCAGCATGGAAGAAAATTAAATACATGCCAGTACTAAAAAAAAAATACGTCACCCTAGGCCGTAATAGGGCCAAGGCAAGACGTAAAACTTTATACAAACCACGGGCGGTAATTCGTAAACCCCAGATCGCATATTCACACCTACACCTGCGATCTGAGACAATTACGAGTTCACCGCCCTAGGTATGTAATGTACTATTAAACACGCATTTTCATCTGATAGCGAGCTGTTGATCGTTTTGCAACTGACCGTGGAAGACACCTAGCGGATTGCAACGGCAGACGTTGCTGCCACATTGAACGTGAGCGTTTTGCAAAGTAACGAGAGATGGTAATGTTGACTCGGTTGCAATTGCCGCTGTATTGATCACACTGCAGCTCACCATTGACGACTTCTATCGAAATGCATTGGCGGTCGTTGCTGTCATGTTGAACGTGAGCGTTTCGCAAAGTGACCAGGGATGCTGACCGTGACTCACTTGCAGTATAGCGGTTTGCAGCAACAGAAATAGTCACAGCCACGTTGAACGTGAGCGGTTCGCAAAGTGACGCAGGATGCTGAACGTGACTTACTTGCAGTTGCCGCTGTTCTGGTCGCACTGCAGCTCGCCGTTGACGACACCTAGCGGGTTGCAGCTGCAGTCGTCGCAGCCACGTTGCACGTCAAAGTTGAATGTGAGCGGTTTGCAGCGATCGCAGTTTTCGCCCTCCACGTTCTTCGGGCATATGCACATACCTGTCAGAGGGCATGGTGTCATCAACAAAATACTACAGTGTTAAGCAGTTGACTGTACTGCACGTGCCATTAGTTTTTAAAAACAAATAATTAAGTCAAAGGACCACGTATGCATTCTAAACATGCTTTTACAAACAAACTTTTATTGCTTGCTGTGTTAGTACGATATAAATATAATATAAAAGAATATTCCTATTATTCCAATACAATATTCCATTGGGACACGAAAATTAGTCATACATTTGTATGGATAACTTTCGTGACATTCCATTGTGGCACGAAAATTAGTCATACATTTGTATGGATAACTTTCGTGACATTCCATTGTGGCACGAAAATTAGTCATACATTTGTATGGATAACTTTCGTGACATTCCATTATTGTGGCACGTAAATTAGTCATACATTTGTATGGATAACTGTCGTGACATTCCATTGTGGCACGAAAATTAGTCATACATTTGTATGGATAACTTTAGTGACATTCCATTGTGGCACGAAAATTAGTCATACATTTCTATGCCTAATTTTCGTGTCACAATAGAAAAAGTTAGCGTATTTAAACTACCTTACTAAAGCAAGTTTAACGGTGTGTAACTTTTTGGTCCTCGCCCATTATACGTACCGTTGTCGTCGCAGATGGCTGTCGAAGGGCAGTGGCAGGGGCGGCAGTTGGGAAAGCCATAGTAGCCAGTCTTGCAGGCGCCGCAGGTACGTCCTGGTAGAGAATACGTTATTAAAATCTGCAGTTGTTCTTGGACGATGTTGTATTTGAAGAGTTGATCCACTCAAATGCCTTAAAAGTTTCGCTATTCGCAAATTGATGAAGGCCTAGACGGACGGAGACCAAATAGGAGACGTTTTGGAAAAAGTTCAGGTCAGGAGTACCCGAAACCGACGAGCATGTATGAAGAGATTGGTGAATGTGGATGAAACGAAAGAAGTGTGTCAGGATCGTAGCTCGTGGAACAACGTAGTAGCCTACCCCTGTGGGAAAGAGGCGTGTATGAATGTACACAATGATTTTTTCCTAAGTACTATTCAAATGAATCAAGAATTTTAGGTTCGTGATTTTTTAGGTATCCTTTAGAAATTAAATTTCTAAAGATACTGCAAATAAGAACTCAGAGAAATCCGATAAGTAAAGCGTAGAACCCGAACTCATTCCGTGACGCGTGCTATACCTCTACACCACCCATAGCAGGGGGGTAAGCCTTCGAATTTTTCTATCTGTTACTAGCTGTCACGTGACCTTGTTACTATGCGAATTGTTGCCGCCAAGCGTCATCCTTAGAACGATTTAGTTTTCCCCCTTTTTATTTTTTGTTTATTGTAAATTGTAAAATTTATATATTTAATTAATTTATGTATTTTTTCAGTTACACAATAAGTACATAACGATTACGTAGTAGTTTCGTGAGTCACTGACGGTTCTGGCTGAAAACCAGTGCTGCAGGCGTCTAACACAGCGTAATGCTGAGCCAGCGACCGTTTCACTTTTGCGAAGACACACACAACGCTGATGATCTATTTTTCACGACTGAGTTTTTTTCTTATTCCTTATATTTGTGTGTCTTGCAAAAAGGAATAAATGTCTTCTTCCTTTTCTTTCATCTGTTTGAATGTGTCTGTACGACGCAATAACAAACTCCTTACTTCTTTTATTATTTTCTAATTCAAACTCACCAATGACATTCTCGCGGCACTTGCATTGTCCGCCGAACTGCTCGCACTCCAGGTCGGTGGAGCCCTCGACGTCGCACGCGCAGCCCAGGGTTCCACTGTTATACTCCGCCGTGATCGAGAACACCGCGTCCCGGCAGAAGCCTGCAGGAAAATACTAGTGAATATCGAAGGCTGTAGAACCAGAGCTTGTCTGAACAAGTCGTTTCATGCCGTGAAGAACTGCAGCGTTAAGAATTTCTGGAGGAGGCCACAGTCAACATATTTTTTTATTGTGTGTCTGCATGGGCGTACCCAGGTTCTGGGCCAGGGGGGGGCTAATCAGATTTTTTATAAGCTAGGTGCTTAAAAAAAATTAAATTAAAATACATAGATAAAATGCGTTTATTAATATTTATGTACAATAAAAGTACTAGATAAGATACATAATTAGTAGGGACGTCAACATTATCCAGGGGGGGGCAGCTGCCCCCCCCTGCCCCACCCTGCGTACGCCCATGTGTGTCTGCTTTTTTGCAGAGAGGCTTAACAATTTTTGTTTTGACCAGTATCAGGATACCATAGATACAACACTGAGGTACAATATCAAAAAAAGCGTTAATTATCTACCTAACTTTAGGATAAAAAAAAATATATACATTTTCCAAAGATTTAGCATGGAAGAAATTTTAAATTTGCCATTTAGCATGGAAGAAATTTTAAATTTGCCATTTACTACTTTTTAAAAAGCACCCCAATCCTCCTAAACCTCTGCGCCCAGCAGTTGGAAGACGGAGATACTCACCAGTAACGTTGGGGTGTATGTAATAATGGTTGCTGGCGCACTTTGATATGAACTCTCGGGAGTAGTCAAGCATGTTAGCCTCTTTTAGGACAGGGTCGGCGAAGTCAGCGCTCTCTATCGCCAGCAAGTAATCCAGCCACACGCCGTTTCTTCCGTTGCCCTGTGGAAAAGGACTTTATCAATCAGCACACCATAAGGACTTACCCCCTTATTTATAAACGCACTATAGGCTTCTCATACTTAGCAATCATTTCTCCTTATCTGTGAAAGGTAAATGTCAAAGTGAAGGACAAACGATTGCCAAGTTAGCAGAAGCCTACAGAGCGTTTATAAATAAGGGGGTTATAATCTAATCTACCTGACCCCTACACCATCTCGACAATAGTCGGTGACAAGTGACAATTCTGTTAACATCTGGCCGCTCACTGCTGCCGCTGCTGGCGCGCGAGGACAGCCTCCGCCAGAAAGGCAATTTCGGTTTAAAGACATTTATTCTCATAAGAACAATACAGTTCACTTAGATGAGATACAAAAAATATTCTTAAAATAGTAATTACATAAACCACCATAATTTTAATATACAGGGTGCTCGCGAGGAACCCGCATAACTTTGCCACCGTATTCCTGACCATGTTTAGAAAATAAAATGTTGTATAAAGTAAGCTGGATTCGGCTTAGTTTGCGAGTAATTAATATTTTTTGCTTTAAATAGAAACCAGTATAATGCACCTTTATGATAGCGACGTTGCAAGACCGCGTCATATTATCTGACTGGCGTAAACTGCAGAAGTTCGTTCCTGTCACTGTCTTTCTGTTTATGTGTCATTGAAAATAAATACGGCCGCCATTAAGGAGAGAATAAGAAGTAGAATATTAAAATTCTTAACACAGTGTTATTTGTAAAATCGATTGATTTCTTATGATGGCATAATAACGATGCTTAGATATCGCAAGGGCCCCCCGCCTTGGGTGGGACTGGATATTCACTTAAAATATGAGAAACTACACATGAAAGTAAACAGTTCGTGATGATAATATTTTATTACCCATAATTATGTTATGTTCAATGTACAATAACAATATTAAATAAATCAAAACGAATTTTAATGAGTAATCTCATTCACTAGCCTTCCGTCCGCAGCTTCGCCCGCGATAAATTAATTTTCCCGTAGGAAAAGGTATTTTCCCGCGGTAAAAAGTAGCCTATGTTTACTCTTTTTTCGACTATCGACGTCAACCGTCTAAGTTAAACCGCACAATTTGTGCAATAGGTAGGAAAATTATGATTTTTAATCTATCGTGAATGAAAATTTATGTTAACTTAGTAATTACCTATTCGGTTTTATTAAACTTTATGATAAGGGTCTTGTTATTTGTTTTTTTAAGTAAAAATACACAATCATTAATCAATTTGTTCATTTATTATTACACGACAATACATGAATACCCTAGTACACGAGTAATTGTAAATCACTGTATCAGCTACGTGCAAAGCCGGGACTTGCGTTGAAATCCGGGGACGCTGAGCTAGAATACTCAAAATCCGCAATAGCACTCCCACGTTTCTCAGGATCTGAGTGATATTTTGCACCATGGACCGAAAACACTCTGCAACATTTTTTTTAGCTGTTAGGTTGACCGTCTGATCACTCGCAATTTCTTCAAGTTTTATTACAAAGATTATTTTTATCTTAATTACATTTTCTACACCGTTAGAATCAATAGCAACAATGTCACCCATCATCCATGTGACTGATGTCATTATTTAAAGTACACACTCGACACTCGAAGGAAATTTCCAAGTGGCCAGTACCGAGAATAATACCAAAGAATAAACTTTTTGAACGCAAATACGAATTGCTAAACTGAATAATTAAAGTCAAAGTTTACGAAGCACGTTTCCAAAATGAAATAAAATATTACTTTTAATCAAGCAAATCACTTCCTCCTTTTGATCCTTTTCTGCTTACTTATATCGTGCTTTTGGTAGCATTGCTGGATTCAAAACATTAAACATTACGTCAGCAGGAAATGTCACGTTGTCATTGGTTGACCATTTTTGTTATTAAGTAACCATAGCAACGTTAGCTTCCGGAAAATCGTGTTCAGTCATTGGTTGGCCGTTTTTGTTATTAAGTAACCATAGCAATGTCAGCTTCCGGAAAATCGCGTTCAGGCATTGGTTGAACGTTTTTGTTATTAAGTAACCATAGCAACGTCAGCTTCCGGAAAATCGCGTTCCGTCATTGGTTAACCTTTTGTTTAAACGTAACTGTAGCAACGCCCGCCTCATTGGTCAACAGAGTTCGGCCAAAGTCGTTATTCCAGCCTCGTAAGAGTCCGGACCCCGATTTGTATTACACGAGCAAGTTGCGAACATTGACAATGTCAATTTGTCAAGTCGAAAGTCTTGGGCAAAGAGAGAGAAAGAGATAACAATAACAAACGTTGCCAGCTCGTCCTATGAGGCATTGTGTTACTGGTGAACCAAAAATAATTTATTTAATTTGTATGAAAAGTTAAAAAAAGTTAAAAATCATATTTCGACCTATGTTATATAACGTTTTTTAATCATTACGACCTCAGGTATACACTGGTAAAGTTATGCGGGTTCCTCGCGAGCACCCTGTATGTGATCATGAACGTAGTTTTTTAATTTAGCTTTAAACAGACCCAAAGATTCGCATTCTTTGACATCTCTTGGCAGGTTGTTATATATCTGTGCCCCTTCGGATAAAATATTTCTTTTACCATAGCCAGTTCTGTGCCTAAATAGTTTGATCTTGTTTGTGTTCCTCAGATTATGCTTAAATGTTCTTTTCGTAAATGTTAGTTGCGAGTGTATTTTCTTCTCTAATATCTTTTTGATGAGCATGCAAGTTGAAAACGTATAAATCTGTTTAACATTGAAAAGCTTTGTCGCAGTAAACAGTAATTTTGTTCTTGTTAAGTGATGATATTTAAACAAGGTCTTTATTAATCTGTGTTGCGCCGTTTGTAGACACTTTAGATTGGTCTTGGCTACACAGCCCCATACTTCAGCGAGATAGTCCAAGTGAGATTTCGCTAGTGAGTTATATATCATTAGACGTGCCTTGTAAGGTATGCAGCCTACACATTTTTTTAATACTCAGACATAGATTAGTCTTGCATCCTTTTTGATGTGCAGAGTTGTGACATATTTGAAATACTTGTATTTAAAATACAAATACAAAATACAAAATACGTATTTTGGATTTTGTACTTAAGTACTTTTTTTTAAAAGTATTTTGTATTTTATTTGAAATACTATTCGAGACGTATTTTGTATTTGTAAAATGGTTTGTAAAAATACAAAATACTTTTTTATTCTAAGCTTCATTTTTCTAAACCATTCCGCGATTCAGTAAAAACAAAAAATGGCCACTAGTGGCGCAGCAGCTTTGAAAGTCTATGCGCAAAATGACAGATGAAACCAAACGCATATAAAACCTGACCAATAATAATATATGAGGGACCCCTCTTGACAATCCTCAAAGTCACTGTTACGTTTTGCAGTGTTGACAGCTATTTCATTATTTCTGTGTTGTTCGCTCGAAATGTCTTCAAAAAAATGCCAAAACAAATTGTATTTAAACAATATGCCGTGTAGGCAATAATACGTTATTTTAACGATTCGTATTTAAGTGATTATGATAATTTTACCATAAAGTATTTTATTTCAAAAAAGTATTTTGAAAATACATAATTTTGTATTTAGTATTTAAATACAAAAGGCAAAAGTATTTTGTATCTTGCATTTGAAATACTATATTAAAAAAGTATTTGCATTTTGTATTTAAATACTTTTCGAAAAGTATTTTGTACATCTCTGTTGATGTGTCTATCTCACCTCTAGAGTGACGGAACAGTTGTCCGCGACCGGGAACTGGTCACTGTCCAGCTGTAGCTGCGCCCGGCAGCCGGAGTTGGACGGGCAGTGCTCCACGGACACCCGGCCGGCGTGCTTCTGCCCGTCACAGCTCACAACCACATCTATGGCGCTCACTGAAACACACATCACGTCTATAACCTTACGGGTAGACAAGGTAACACACCTTAAAGACCATAGTAAAATTTTGCTTATATGTTTTATTTAAATTAAGTATTGTAGCGCGGGCTTAACTACACGTTTCTGAACGCAACCCGCCGACCTTCTCGCTCGCTCGGTATCTCTCGCTCTCTCGCTACCGGCATCCGATCGAGCCGCACGCGCGCCGAACCGCGGTGCTCAATTTTAGTGAACTTTACATCGTAAAACTGTATTCTTGTACCGAACCCTTATGTAACTACTTTTACTGGATAATAAACACCTTTCATGCTACAGTACTTTTTATATTTGTTTCGCGTCCTTACGCGTCCGTCACATTCAGCTAGGAGGCTGAATTTCTCAAGTCGGCTTATTTGATTCGATTTCATTATAGTAATATAAAAACAGAAATTCTAACGAATTCATCAATAGTGTTCTTATAAATGTGAAAGTAACTCTGTCTGTCTGTCTGTTACCTTTTCACGCTTAAACCGTTCGACCGATTTAGTTGAAATTTGGTATATAGATAGTTTGAGTCCCGAGGAAGGACATAGGATAGTTTCTGTCCCGGAAAATTGCATAGTTCCCGCGGGATAGCGATAAGCGAATTCTGCGCAGACGAAGTCGCGGGCAACAGCTAGTTATGGATATAACTGATAACATGATAGAATCTAAAGCTATTGATGAATACGTTAGAATTTCTGCCTATAGATTACTATAATAATGGGATTTGCTACCACGGCTTTTTACTTACCAGGATGGTCAGGCTGATAGTAATGCAGCACCAGCTTGTACAGCCCAGGAGTGGGCACCTTGACTTCCACGGTCACAGGCTTCGAGCCCTCTCCAAGGTACACCACAGTTGTACTGTTATCCAGGATAGAGGGACGGTTGCTGATGTCTGCTGTGGCTGAGGACTCTATCTCCACCTAGGATAAATTACGTAACATACATTAATTCACATTATCCCTTACGGGGTAGACAGAGCCTAAGGTATCAGGTACCCACAGGCCACATCCAGCAAGATTGTGGGCGTATAGGTGGAAAATGGAATCAAAATAGTGATGGGTTGCTAGCCTCATCGCCTATAACATGATTCCCATTACAATCGTCCATAACCTCGATGGGCTTTTAGCATCTGCGCGGGTAGAGAAGCAACTGGTGCATTCTATGTTTTTTCTTTGCTCCCAGACCAGCATGGAAGATTAGAAAGAGGAATCAAAATAGTGATAGGTTGCTAGTAGCATAGCCTATAACCATGATTGCTAAGATTTTCGCCCATTCCCTCGATGGGCTTTTACCATCAGGGCAGAGAAGCAACTGGTTACATTGGGTTTTTTCTTTGCTTCCATACGAGCATGGAAGAAAAATATGGCATGAATAAAGAAAACCACTGTCATATCCAGCCTATTAGTCCCACTGGGCTTGGGATAGTGTGGATTGAAAACTCAACAGTCACTGCTGAGGGTTGTGATCATCTCGATGGACTATTTTAATTGGGTTAAAGGAAATGTCTTTTCGACCAAACCATGGCTCAACTTATGGTGCCGAACAGCCGACAGTTAAAGAGCGGGAGAGACTGAATCGTTCCCCTTTGCGCTGGGCAGACCAAATCAAACATATTATATACATACCGTTACACGTCTTTCACACAGAGGTAGGCAGAGACTACTTTGTTCCATTTGCTACGATCCTGACATACTTCTTTCGCTTCATCCACATTCATAAATATCTTCATACATGCTCGTCAGTTTCGGTTACTTTTGACCTGATCTTTTATCAAAACCTCCCCAATTTGGTCACAGAACGTTTGTCAAGGCTCCTCCCACCCATTACACTCCCCATACAACCTACATACACTACTACATGTTTAGTTAACATTGTTTCATCCATCCTCTCTACGTGACCAAACCAACAAAGCATACGTCACCACGACTGCCCTGTCAAGAGGATCTGACAAAAAAGATGGCTCAAACTGCTTCGTCTCTTTTCTTTATTCCTTCCGTTCTTACCTTCTTAGAGTCCACAGACGCGGTGAACACAGCCGGTGCGCAGACGCCTGCGCGGCGCAAGCAGTAAGGCCGAGGTGTGATGTGGGCGAGATGCCATTCTGATAGAGGGATCGCTACGATGGACTTGATACCAGCTAGGGAATCCGTACTGCCCTGTGAAATAGATTGGAACGTTAATCGCTACTATAAAATACATAATAATGGTTGTATGCATTTACAAGGGTGTAGATACGTATTATTACTGACCTCTAAAGTAACAACGTTGTCTTCCGCCACAACATCAGCCACGAATGTCCTCGCTCTCCCATCAATCACAACCTGCCTACACGGTGTAGTATACAGGCATTCGTTGAGGTTCATAACCGCTTGCGACTCCTGCTCTCCCGACTTGAAACGGACATTGATGGCAGTGTTCCCGCTCGGAGGAATCAGGTCCATAATAGCGTTTCGGTCTATTGGGGTCACGTATTCTATGATGAGAACGTATTGGCCGTTGGGCTGGATCTTCATATTGTAGACGAGGGGTTGAGCGTCCAGAACTGGGATGGTGGACTCGGAAACCTTGAGTTCTTTGAGTTGCTGGAATAGATAGAATTTGTTAGAAAGAAGGAAGACATGCTTGATGCGATACCTAATTACGCGTACACGTTGAGATGAAAAGACCAGGCGAACGAGAAAGTAGAAGACGTGCCGTATCAGTATGACAAGAGCCTAGCTTTTAAGTGCAAAAAGAATGTTGAGATGCATTCATTTGAGATTTCTTAGGAGTCACAAAACTGCGTAGCGTAGAAAATCGTTGGGAGGATAGGTTCCAACGTTAGTTTTTTATTGTTATTCATGTAAATTACACTGTAACCATAACAGAAGCAATTCGAAAAGTAAAGTTATGGTCAGGAATCGAGCCAGGCTCGTCAAAAAGACTTGAAAGGGCGTGGCATTATCAAACCCTATCAAAAACAGAGGTGTTATGGTTTTTAAGCTTTATTCTAAGGATAGTTTTGTAGCTAAAACTAAGTCACTTACATTCCGTGAGGTCTAAGCATTCCGTTTGAGTTTCAGTATCATCAGCTGAATCGAGTATCAAACTAATAAGAGTGAAACGGCAAGACAATCCCGAACTGCATTCTAAGAGCTCACAGACTGTAGCAGCTGTAAGGATTTCCGGACCAATTTAGCAAAACCTCCTTCCCCACTCACCACGGCGTCGTCGATGTATCCATTAGGACTGGTGACCAGACCGCTGACGTCAGTCGTTGGGTAGCTGTTCAGACTGGGGTACGCGAACTCCCGGCACAAGTCCTGGTCTCCAATGGCGCACGGCTTGTCCACCAGTTTGGTCATCACTGTCGCTTCGTAGTACGCTCCGGGTATTAGGACAAAGTAATCCTGTCGAAAGATATAACAGTGACATAGTAAACAGTTCAAAGTGGAATTTATGCTGGATCCATCAGAAGCGCTGCCACCATCTTATACACCAATCCAGCTGCAGTGCTTGTGAAATGTTCCGGTGTGGTAAGCAAAGGAAACCGGCGAAATACTGGCACATGAGTTCTATTCCTACTCCTCCAGGTTGGCAACGCATCTGGAATCTTTTAGTGTTAGGGATGCTCATTAAGTAGGGGTGCACTTACCATCGAGTGACCCACTTGCACGTTGGCCATCCTTTTTATCCCTACTAATATTATAAATGCGAAAGTAACTCTGTCCATTACGCTTTCACGCCTAAACCACTGAACGGATTTTAATGAAGTTTGGTACAGAGGTAATTTCAGTTCCGGGAAAGGATATAGGATAGTTTTTATCCCAGGAAATTGCATGGTTCCCGCGGGACAGCGATAACCACGCGATAGTAATTCTGCGCAGATGGAGTCGCTGGCAACCGCTAGTATAAAAAATATTTTGAACACATAGCGACTCCATGCATGCTATCAAAATAACCTGTATCCATATCAACCAATCTGAATAGTTTCAACATCTCAGCTCTACATTTCAAGTCTTTATTATTGGCACCGTACTCACAATCATGACTTCCTTGGTCGTCTTGATGGTGACAGTCCAGTTGCCAGGGTTCATCACGAAGGGCGACGGCGTAATGCCCTTCTCCCCGGAAACGGTGACAAGCTGTGGCTGTATAGTCGGACGTAGGAGCACAGTATATCTAGAACAATGCATACAGTAAGGGAACGTTTGAGTCTGTCAATTGTGAACTAACACTCACATACACACACGCGCACACATACAAACACACACATACACACACACACACACAAATTATTTTGGATTTTTATGTTAACCTCTTATTGTTATAACTGTCTCTAGTCTCCGCGACACAGACCCTGAGTCTAGTGCGGAGGCTGCCGAACAAACATGTTGTAACCTTTTGCGTATTATAAATAAAGACTTTTTTACTTTTTCACTTTTTAATTGCGACAGGGTGCTACGGTGGTTCATCACGTCTGTCAGAACCTGGTAACAAGACCTAAAAGGCCACTTTGGAAAGGGGAATCCAAATAGTGATGGGTTACCGCATCGTCTATGTACAACATGATTCCTAAGATTTTCGCACCTTCCCTCTGGGCTTTTACCATTTGCCTAGAAGCAACTGGTGCATTTTGTTTTTTCTTTGCTCCCAGACCAGCATCGAAGAAATATATAAGCACACTTTTACTTACGTCTGCTTGATGTCGGAGACGCTCTCTGGGTTGATTACAATGGTCGCCAACACGGGGTCCTTGATGGGATTCGCGTATTTGATGACCATACGGTACAGCGAAGACTTTTGGATCTGGACTATGTTGATGACTTCATTCTGCGAATGTGTGAGACGACATTAGTATCGTGATGGAGTAAGGAACCCTCTCTCCGTAAATGTCTTAGTGACGCTACATTGAATCGACAAGGAAAATCTTTGTGACTTTTACTGTGAGAACGTTCTACGGTCTTTGATGTGCGATCATCGGAATCAATGCCGCCCATTCCGATCTCAACATAACCCGGGGTAAGTTCTTAAAAAGACGAGCAAATCTGACCTGCAGCAATGAGAACACGACGTATCCCTTCCAAGAGTGTCCCGGGAACGCTTCCTGAGAGTCCCGATACCTGACCGCCCCGGACGGAGTGTAGCCCTCTTCGAGTTCATACTTGAACTGGTGGAGGGTGGGGAAATAGTGCGCTCTGATTGGCTGAGAGCAGCGGCGGCCTTCGACGCGGGAGTGGCAGTAGCATTGGCCGCTAGTCTTGTCGCAACTGTTGTATGTTGAGCCACCGATGTCGCAGTCGCATTCTGGTAGGAAGGTTAGAATGAGAAAGGAACATAAATGTGATGAGGAGTTTTTTGAATAATAGAATTTGGAGATGTTCAAGGGGCCTTACTATGACGTCTTAATGCGATTCGGTTCAGGTTCTAGTTGCCATGTGGGTTTAGTATGGATCTGACAGCGAGCGAACCTAAACTGAATTGGTATGGAATCGCATTTAGTCGTCATGGCAACCCCCGAGTTGACTTAACACTTTGGTATCATAACGATCGGTCTATCTATATCATTTGGAAGGAGACGTTTTGGAAAAAGTACAGGTCAGGAGTACCCGAAACCAACGAGCATGTATGAAGAGATTGATGAATGTGGATGAAGTGAGCGAAGAAAAAAAAATCTAAATGTCAGTGAAAATTAGAACACGTACAAAAATCCGAAAAGTAATATGGCCGGGAATCCAACCCGGATCCTCGTCATTCCGTGACGCGTGCTATACCCCTACAGCACCCATAGCAGGTGGGCAGTCTTCGAATTTTTCTACCTGTTACTAGATGTCACGTGACCTTTATTACTATGCGATTTTTTGTCGCTAAGCGTCATCTGTTTGACTGTGTGCGACACAATTACAAACTCCCGTGGAACATCTACTGCTCACCAGGGACGAGAGTATGCACAATTGTGTATGAGTATGTCAGAATCGTAGCAAGTGGAACAACCTCTGCCTACCCTATTGTATCGTCAGTTACATACGTGTGCATCCAAACACGTTGCCAGCATTGAGGCTGTAGAAGCCGTCGGCGCATTGGGAGCACTGCCGGTCAAAGACGTGGAGTTTGCACGCGCACTGCCCAGTCTTGGTGTCGCAGGCGCCCAGCCCGCCCAGGGTCCCACTGACGTCACAGTTGCAGTCTGGAAGAAGATATCTGTTAGTAGACGCGGTAGAGTTACCACGAGCAAATTGATAGTGGTTCATCGAGATATAAGTAAGTAAATGCTTTATTGTACAAGTATAAAGGAACCGATACAATTGACAAAAAAATAAAATTCCTACGAACTTATCCCTATAAGGGATCTCTACCAGTTAACCGAGTAGATGAGAAGATTAAACGGGGGACCGACAAAGTGTGAGTTTAAAATTCCAGATAGTGAAAGCCACAATAGAGCGTAAATATCTAAGTACAGTCAAGTGTAATAATATGTATGTAGTCAAAGTTTCAAAAATAAGTACCATACGCTCTTACACCGGCGTAATAAGGTCGTGGGACATATTCTTGAGAAGTTCATATCGATACTTATTTTTGCACTTGACGTATAAAACTTGAGGTATAAAGGAACAGATACAATTGACAAAAAATAAAAATGACATTAATATATGCACAAAGGCCAAGTCCCTATAAGGGATCTCTACCAGTTAACCGAGTAGATGAGAGGAGCATTAAAAGGGGGACCGACAAAGTGTGAGTTTAAAATTCCAGATAGTGAAAGTCACAATAGAGCGTACATATCTAAGTACAATAAACAAATCATAAAATAAACTATAAAAGATTACTATAAAAGATCATTACTAGTAAACATTTACCATCATTTGCTAAACGTATTACGTATTTTTTTAGTTACACATAAGTCGGGTTCTATTTATTACTTTATTTAGGGGAGGCCGAGGCGAGTTGATACAAAGCCGATTTCTCTGAACTGTGACAGTTTATCGGGCTGGTAACTTCACTAATTCGTTGCTCTTTCTACACTCCACAGTATGTATGTATGTATGTATAACTCTTTATTGTACATAAAACACAAGAAAAAGATGAATACAGGACAACACACATGCACAAAGGCGAACTTATCCCTAAAAGGGATCTCTTCCAGTTAACCTTTGAACGATTGACAGTTTGTGTGAAGTTGTGACCTCGCTAACTGTCATAGGTGCAGAGAAAAAGGCTTTGTATCAACTCACCTCTGTCTTACGTATAGATTCATGCACAAGATGCCAGATGGTAGCTAGGGGGGTTACCTTCGCATCCTGATGGGTTGTAGTCCTGAAGGTTCCAGTACAGCGGCTTGCAGTCGTTGCAGATGCGTCCTTGCACGCGATCCTTGCACTGGCACAGCTCCCCAGCTGGCACGGATCCGCAGCCTAGGAGACGAAGAGTTAGATAACAACAATACAATACAAAATACTCTTTATTGAACACCACAAATCAGTACAAAACAACACAGAAACAAAGAACAAAGTAGAAGCCGCAGCCTGAGAGACGAAGAGTTAGATAACAACAATACAATACAATACAAATACTCTTTATTGAACACCAAAAATCAGTACAAAACAACACAGAAACAAAGAACAAAGTAGACAATAGGCAGTCTTATCGCTTAATAGCGATCTCTTCCAGACAACCAATAAAAGAAATAAGTTGAAGACAGTTTAAGTAGGTGGCGGAAACCAATAGACAGGATAAACGCAGGGATAAAAACAACAATATCAACATAAATATAATACATAGCTAAATAAATAAAATAATACATACATATACACATAACATAATATTTAAGATAAAATAAATGTGAGAAGCAATGAAAAATAAGAAGGCCATACAGCAGAAAAGGATTTGATTAGAAGCAAAGAGAATATAATTATGAGGTACTAAAGACAGGGAGTGGAATAAATTAGTGATAAATAGTGAGAACAACATTAAGCCACCACTCTCTGTTAGGTTCTAGCTATCGAAGTGTCAGTTATCTACGAATAAGCCTCTATTTATTACAACGAAACAGACAGAGACGTCATCATAGATAACTGACACTTAACTGACGCATTAATCGAGTAATCAATCATACGTAAATAAGAAAATAATTCAATGTATGCCTTCCACCATTTTGGAAAAGAGCTGATGTTGTTCACCAATTATCACCAAATACGGCTAAAAACTACCGCAAGGAAACCGGCTTTCGAATGAAAAAATCCGCATCCAAATCAGTCCATAAGAGCGGCGATGGCACAGACAGACACATACACTATTTTTACGGCGGGGTGTAAAAAGTAAAACATCCATGATGAGACCGCGGAGAAGTTTCACCGCCAGAGTCTTTCTCACCGAAGAGACATCCCTACCAGTACTTAAACACATACATAAATCCCGTCTTTACTCCTTACGGGTAGACAGACCTAAAGGCCACGCTTAGCATGATTCTGGGCGTACAGGTGGAAAGGGGAATCAAAATAGTGATGGGTTTAACATGATTCTTTAGGATTTCACCAATTCCCTCGATGGGCTTTTACCAGCAGCGCGGGAAGAGAAGCAACTGGTACATTCTATGATTTTTCTTTGCCCTCAGACCATGGAAGTCTTTTAGTATTTGTTGTTATAGCGGCAACAGAAATGCAGCTGCGAAAATATCAACTGTTTAGCTGGTTGGCTACCACAGTTCACGAGATACAGCCTGTCTGTCAGACGGAAAGAGGACTCTTTCAAAATTCCAAGCTTTATTTTGCCAGTAGCCAAGGGCTTTGTGTCTTTTTTGAAACTACCAGCGCATTCGCCGACCATCATTGCTGAAGAATCAAGAAGAAAAAGGTTACCCTTTGGGTTTGGACTAAAAACAAATGCTCACCAGCAAACGAAGCGATGACACCCTTCGGGTCGCAGTTGCACTCCTCGCACGCCGGGTAGTTGTAGAAGCTCTCTTTGCAGCTGTCGCACTTGGTGCCGTCGAAGTTGCTTTTGCAATGGCAGTTGCCGGCGTCGTCGCATGTCGAGCCGATGGAGCCCGAACCGTCGCAGTCGCAAGCTGCAAGATTGCCATGGTAAAAAAAACACGAAAGTAGGCGGTTGTCTTCGGATATCGATAACACGCGATTTTAACTGATTGCAAAGTTATAAGGTATCCAGTTTTAAGAAGGAAGCAAAATGATGTATTTACGCCGAGGGCATTGAATTCAGAATGTAGCGAAGAACTCTACAATAGAGTCTTGAGCGAGTAAGGGATTCTAATCTAAAGTAGTACATAAATACATACATAAATCACGTCTTTTTTCCTTATAAGGTAGACATAGCCTAAGGTAACAATCCTAAATGCCACATTTAGCATGATTGTGGGCATATGGATGGAAAAGGGAATCAAAATAGTGATGGGTCACTAGCATCGCCTATATAACATCCCTAAGATTTTCGCCCAATCCCTCGATGGGCTTTTACCTGCGCGAGAAGAGAAGCGGTACATTCTATGTTTTTTCTTTGCTCCCAGAACGAACACGAACTTACAAAATCTGGAACGAGCTTCCCGCTGAGGTCTTCCCATCGAGTTACGACCTGGGTGCCTTTAAGAGGCGAGTGTACAATTTTCTGCAGGGCCGACAACGCACTGGCATCGCGTAAAGCGCTGCGGGTGTCTATGGACAGTGGTGATCATTTACCATCAGGTGACCCACTAGTTCGTTTGTCTGGCCTCTCTAACATAAAAAAAGATCAGCATGGATGGACACCTGCGTGCCTGGAGAGAGATCACTCTATTGTGGCACTCTCCACAGGGCAATATTAAAAAAGAAGAAGAATAAAATGATAATTACACATAAACGGATAACTCACGTATAAAAAGTCGAGTGATGCTCGACATGTTTCGGACTATTTCGAACCATGTCGAAATACATATATGTGTGTGTGTATTGACCAAATGGTGAGTGTGAGCGAACCTTTACGGAGTGACGGGATCAGTGTTGTGTGTTGCCCGACATTTGACAATAATAAAAATGACGATGAAAACGAGGGTAGTTGTGCGCCGCTGTCAGTTGCGTCGAACAGCCGCGCGAGCAGAGCGCTGGCGCGCAGTGTTCGTGTCGCTGCCGCCGGGGCGAGCGCTCTTGGAAAAAGGACTTCGAAATAGTCCGAAACATGTCGAGCATCACTCGACTTTTTATACGTGAGTTATCTGTTTATGTGTAATTATGATTGAGTCTCACGGTAGTTTCATGTTGAAAGAATAAAATGGTATACTCACGCAGGCATTCCGGATACTTGTAGTACCCTGGCGAGCACTGGTCGCAGCGCTTGCCCCCGAAGTTGGCCAGACAGTTGCACTTGCCGTCAGCAGCGCACGTGGTGGACGTGGAGCCAGTCTTCGAGCACTCGCACTGTTCGCACTGCCGCTCCCGGCCTCGGATCTGCATGTAGTATCTAGAAGACCAAGGTTTTCACAGAACCACCCAAGCCGGCCTGAAGGATCTGAAGCTCTGAAGCTGTTTGTCGTTCAGAAAACCGGTATAATTAACCGCTTAACGGAGGGAACTTAATTAAAAGTATTAAAATAATACATGTACATACATACATACATACCGTCACGCCTCTTTCCCACAGGGGTAGGCTCTACTTTGTTCCACTTGCTACGATCCTGACATTCTTTCGCTTCATCCACAGTCACCAATCTCATACATGCACGTCGGTTTCGGGTACTCCTGACCTGACCTTTTTCCAAATCGTCTCCTATTTGGTCACGAAACGTCCTAGGCCTTCCCCTCCCAACTTTAACATTCACACTCCCCATATAGATCTGTTTAAAAAGACAAAGGTTTTCACAAAACCACCCAAAAGCCGGCCAAGTGTACGTCAGGCACAGGGATCGGAAGCCGTTTGTCGTTCAGAAAACCGGTATAATTAACCGGTTAACGGAGGGAACTTAATTAAAAGTATTAAAATAATACATACATACATACATACATACATATCGTCACGCCTCTTTCCCACAGGGGTAGGCTCTACTTTGTTCCACTTGCTACGATCCTGACATTCTTTCGGTTCATCCACAGTCACCAATCTCTTCATACATGCACGTCGGTTTCAGGTACTCCTGACCTGACCTTTTTCCAATACGTCTCCTATTTGGTCTCGAAACGTCCTTCTAGGCCTTCCCCTCCCATCGTTACCATTCACACTCCCCATATAGATCTGTTTAAAAAGACAAAGGTTTTCACAAAACCACCCAAAAGCGGGTCAAGTGCGTCAGGCACAGGGATCGGAAGCTGTTTGTCGTTCAGAAAACCGGTATAATTAACCGCTTAACGGAGGAAATTTTATTAAAAGTATTAAAATAATTCCAGTGGCTACACTATAATTATACATCTCTACTATAGACTAATATAATTTAAGGCTCGGGGACCTTATACATATAAAATGGTGGCGTTTTGGACGCGGTCAAAAGAGATTCCATTCTGCTCTGTTATTATTTATTCTATGTATAAGGGTTCCGTTTTATTTTTGTTTTAATCCTACTCTATTGTTAATTACTCACCCGGCAATGCACTGGTCGCAGCGGGCGCCTCCAAAACCTTCGCTGCAAATGCACTGGCCCGTGACGTCATCACAGATGCTGGCTTGCGTGCCGCTAGTGTCGCAGTTGCATTCTAAAATAATGAGATTTATTAGGCAATACTGTAATACACACTATAAGTAAACAACAGAGAATAATTTTATTCTATACCTACCCTTTTCAATAACTTTAAAGTAAGTAGGTAAATAAAAATTACATAAATGAAATGAATACAAATTAAACTATTAAATTAAAAACTAAACTAAAACTAATCTTAAAATAAAATAATTAAAAAAGGAGGGGCCCCCGTAGCATAGTTCCACAGACACTGGCAGCATTCCCCCTTTGGACAGCGATACTAAAACGCTGTCCAAGGAAGCTGCCAGCTCTGCGGTCACCCGTAGCGTCTATTAGCCTCTTCGAAATATCTTTGCTAATAGCGCTAGGACCCCACGGACCAAGGGTTTCAACACCGAAAGGGACAAAGTTGTATTCGGTGCTGAGACCCCTATATTTATTTATCTTGCCTGACTAACAACTACAGACTACAACTACAGAGACAATATTGAACGTGGGTATAAGGAATATAAACTCTGTCGAAAAAAATATTGTGACAACTAATTTTAAACTTATACGCGAAAGCATTTATTTTAAAATCAAAAGGAAATCGTGTTGATAATGATTTTTTGCTGAACATAAAACGGTTGAATTCAGCATAAGAATCTTTTTCCGCTTTTGGTAGGTATAGGGTCTCCCTAAGTTTTCCCCGATAATTAGTAATACGACAATACCTCAAGAAAGTTTTAGGGTTGTTATAGTTATAGGGTAGTTTTAAGCTATCAGGGTAGGTAACTGTAGAGCCGTTATAGGGTAGATGTAGACTAGTTTTACGGTAATCATAGAATCACTAGGCTAATAGACGCTACGGGTGACCGCAGAGCTGGCAGCTTCCTTGGACAGCGTGTTAGTATCGCTGTCCAAAGGGGGAACGCTGCCAGCGTCTGTGGATCTAAGCCACGGGGTCCCCTCCTTTTTTAATTATTTTATTTTAAGATTAGTTTTAGTTTAGTTTTTAATTTGTTTTAATTCCATTTTGTATCCTATTAATAATAAAAATATCAAAATTTCTAAGCTCTTCATATTGGATTTTATATCCCCCAGGCTGATAGTCATATTGGCTTACGAAGACACTTAGGGTAGTTGTAGAATCCAGCCTCGCACTCGTCGCACATCCGTCCGCTGAATTTGCTCTTGCACGTGCAGTTGCCGCTGTCCTTGTCGCACACTTCCGACACGGAGCCGATGGTATTGCACTCGCAGGCTGTGAGAGAGACGGAGCTATTAATATCAGTACACGCCAAGAAAACCTAAGTACTCGTTATGAAGAGCGAATATAGCTTTTGTTTCTTAAGGTCTTCTCTTTCTTAAGGTAATTCTCATGTGGGTTTTACCATCTGCGCGGGAAGAGAAACTGGTGATTCAATTTTTTCTTTGCTCTTAGACCATCTTGGGAGATTTTGTATCGATTAAAAGTATGTCTATTGTTTGTTGGCGTCAAAATAACACATCAATAAGATCCTACTAATATTATAAACGCGAAAGTATGGATGGATGGATGATATTTGTTACTCTTTCACGCCAGAACGGCTGAACAAATATGAAATTTGGAACACAGATAGATTATAGTCTGGAATAACACATGGGCTACTTTTTATCCCGGAAAGTTGCGTATGTCCTGCGGGATAGGAATAAACGAATTATATGCAGACGATGTTGCGGGCAGTGAATGAAGAGACAACACTTACGCTTGCATTCAGGAGAATAGTAACCATCAGCACATATCTCACAGGAATGTCCCGCGTAGTTCGGCTTGCAGGGACACTGTAACAGGAGCGGGTGTTAACATTTTAATAGTACATTGTGTATTAAGGGCGGTAAGTAAGGAATTACGACCGAGGCTCTAGTAGAATCTTTTAGTCGAAGACTGAGTGCTTTCTGAGTCGAGCTCCATAATACGTGAAACATACGATGTTTTTCATCACATTTGTGAGTAAAATAATATAAAATATCACTCGAGTTTGAGTAGCGGCGTCCTGTCAATTACTACGATAGGGTTCTAAGGTGGTAATAGAGACTTTATTCATGTCTACTATATACTAATACAATTTAAGGCTCGGGGACCTTATACATCTATTTTATAAATGTATTTAATTTAAGTAGAAGTTAAGTATTGTAGTATAGGTAGTAACATAATGTTGTAGTTTATTTTGAAAAAATGACTTTCTGCCAAGTTTTTTGGCAATGATGGTCTTTCCGAATACGCTGGTAGTTTAAAAAAAGACACGTAAAAGTGCCCTTGCAGGGCAAATCACAAAAATAAAATTTGATTCTTGAATTTTGGTACTTGAATACATAGATCGGGTGACTCGGGCGCGGGCATTACTTACCGCCCTAGGGTTTTATGACAAGAAAAAAGCCCAAGGGTTTTACATACATAGTTACATACATACCGTCACGCCTCTTTCCCACAGGGGTAGGCAGAGACTACTTTGTTCCACTTGCTACGATCCTGACATACTTCTTTCGCTTCATCCACATTCATCAATCTCTTCATTCATGCTCGTCGGTTTCGGGTACTCCTGACCTGACCTTTTTCCACAACGTCTCCTATTTGGTCTCGAAACGTCCGTCTAGGCCTTCCCCTCCCAACTTTACCATTCACACTCCCCGTTTTATATGGGGCATTACGGCCTAGTCAACCTGTATGTTTTGATAACGTTTACGTGCAAGTGTGATATAATACTTTTAAGGTTTAGATTAAACTATAGCTCGTTTAAAAACTTACTTTTCCATCGTAAGGTGTGCAGTGCTCCCCTGCGGTGCCATTCAAGTTGCAGGTGCAGGGCTGACAGTTAGGGTAGTCGAAGTAACTGGCAAAATAGACAAGTCATTTGGCATACAATATACATATATACGTTACACCCCGGTGGTGAAACAAAGAATGTCTCAGATAGCGTGAACTTGTCGCACGAGCCGAAGGTGAGAGCGATAAACATGCGGACTGAGGCTTTCTTTATTACCGCCTGAAGCGTGTACACGATTTCACGTCTTCCCCTGGCCAGGTAGTAGAAATGCTCGCGTAGCGGCCGGTAAATTGCTATTTACGGCCCGGAGCGACGTAAAATACATAAATGCATAAGATTTAAAACATATAACGCGATTTTCTTAGAAAATGGCAAATTAAAAAGATTGTTACAAAACTAACCTAACTAACCTAATTTTATGGATTACGCTATCAAAAAATTAGTAAATACATACATAAATCACGTCTTTATCCCCTACGGGGTAGACAGAGCCTAAAGTAACAGACCTAAAGACCACGTTTAGCATGATTAAGGGCGTATAGCTGTAAAGGTAAATCAAAATAGTGATGGGTTGCTAGCCGCATCGCCTATAACATGATTTCTAAGGCTTTGATGAGACGGAGAAACGATTGTATCTTTAGACGGACCGCTTAAATGAGTCCTCGCCCGCGCGGCAAAGGGGCGCGGGGAGCTCTCTCGGTGCGGGCGGGTAGTGCGCCTGCCGCCCGCACCTCTCTCGGCCCCCGCGGTCGTCCCCGCGCGTCTGCACCGCGGGGAGCTCTCTCGGTGCGGGCGGGTAGTGCGCCTGCCGCCCGCACCTCTCTCAGCCCCCGCGGTCGTCCCACCCCGCGCGTCTGCACCGCGGGGAGCTCTCTCGGTGCGGGCGGGTAGTGCGCCTGCCGCCCGCACCTCTCTCGGCCCCCGCGGTCGTCCCACCCCGCGCGTCTGCACCGCGGGGAGCTCTCTCGGTGCGGGCGGGTAGTGCGCCTGCCGCCCGCACCTCTCTCAGCCCCCGCGGTCGTCCCACCCCGCGCGTCTGCACCGCGGGGAGCTCTCTCGGTGCGGGCGGGTAGTGCGCCTGCCGCCCGCACCTCTCTCGGCCCCCGCGGTCGTCCCCGCGCGTCTGCACCGCGGGGAGCTCTCTCGGTGCGGGCGGGTAGTGCGCCTGCCGCCCGCACCTCTCTCAGCCCCCGCGGTCGTCCCACCCCGCGCGTCTGCACCGCGGGGAGCTCTCTCGGTGCGGGCGGGTAGTGCGCCTGCCGCCCGCACCTCTCTCGGCCCCCGCGGTCGTCCCCGCGCGTCTGCACCGCGGGGAGCTCTCTCGGTGCGGGCGGGTAGTGCGCCTGCCGCCCGCACCTCTCTCGGCCCCCGCGGTCGTCCCACCCCGCGCGTCAGCTCCGCACGGCCGAGGACTCATTTAAACAGTCGGTCTATACACTTACCCGTATGCGCAGGAGTCGCAGGCGGGAGGGTTGAACTCTTTGCGGCACTCGCAGCGCCCTGTACCTTCCTCGCAGTTGCCGGTCGAGTAGTGCAGGTCGCAATTGCAAGCTGAGAAAAAATTGGCGAGTTGAGAATGTGGTCAGTTGAGAATGTGGTGAGTTGAGAATATGAAGTTGAGAATGTTCTGCGATAGTGATCACACGATTACTTCCGAATGATGCCTACATGTCTATGAGTCTGACTGAAGCATGACAAACACCATACAAGTACGAACATATACGATGGGAAAGGATTTTGCACGACATCTTGGGCCTTAACATGACGTCTTAGTGCGATTCAATACCTCTTTCTTTCTTACTTACTTAGACAAGCTCAAAATGAAGCAATAGATGAAAGTGGCTTCAGATTAGAAATCGTAACTCACGTTGGCACACGTCTATCTCTTCCCACCGCTTCCCGACCGGCCGGAAGAACGTCGGCTGGCACTTGTTGCAGTTGATGCCTTCCGTGTTGTGCTGGCAGTTCTGGCAGACGCCGCCGCCCTCGTACCGGCCGTGGACATCCAGGGAAAGGTGCTTCTCATCAGTGACGGGGTCATACGAGCACTCAGTGCTGTGGTTGTGGCAGTTGCAGGCTGAGGAGGGGACAGTCAAGCTACATCAGTGGCATAGCTACCTAGGGCAGGGGTCGGCAACCTGCGGCTCGCGAGCCACATGCGGCTCTTTGGATGTGAGGCTGCGGCTCTTTAGTTCCATTCGCAAATATTATTAGGATATTTATTGTTGGCGAGAAAAAAAATTGTGGCTCTTTAAAAACTTGAATTTTGTAAATAGTAATTTTTGGCTCTTCCGACTCAAAAGGTTGCCGACCCCTGACCTAGGGGCTTGATAAATAATAATAAATATCTTGGGACAAATTACACCAATTGACCCAGCCCCAAACTAGGCAAAGCTTGTGCTATGGGTACCAGGCAACGGATAATGATACTTATATAATGTAGATAAATCCATACTTAAATACATACAACATCCGTGACTCGGGCACAAACATTCGTATTCATCATACAATTGTCTGCCCCTACCGGGATTCGAAGCCAGGACCTCTAGCTTCATAGTCAGGGTCACTAACCACTAGGCTATCCGGTCGTCCTTGGAGGTACTGTAGAGCTGCCTAGATGAGGCACTTAGTTTTGTACGAGTGATCGTGTTAAAAAGTGTACTTATTCAAACTTATTGCGTAAGGCCTAAGCTACTATGAGTTAAAATGCAAATTTAATGAATACTCCAGTTTTTATTCAGCTTGGTTAAACTATCATAAATAACAAGAAATATTAAAAATGTCCATCAAGGTTCCCGGTCCAAGCTGATCTGAGAGCCGTCGGAAGTTCCAAACAAAAGATTTAAAATATCGAACGAGTGTTCGATGGAACTTGAACTAAGTCTCATAGCAGCCAGCAACAGAAACCTGCCAGTATAAAACTAGCAGATCCTATTCCTACAGTACAGTGCCCCGGGGCCCTCAAGCTCAGCCCTCGAATTCTTTCCAGAAATAATACTTAATATTTTTACTTGATAAAACCTAACCAGTTGAGATAGTGGGGCCCCATTTTTTAATTTGAACCAGGGGCCCCAGAGCCCTTGGTTACCTAGCTACGCTACTGAGCTACATATAAATAGACAAGGTAAATTACGCGGTCAAGAGCGTGTCGGGCCACGAGCAGTTCAGGTTTCCGTGGAATTTGGATGAAATTTTCATTTTTACTAGGTACTTAAAGTACATTTGTCAGTTGGTCGACTGTAACTCGTTAAATTGTACAGCCAACCTAGCTGTGAGGGTTTTCCTTAACTTACATACATACATACATATATTTTCTTTTTTTTTTTTTTTTATATGAATAGGAAGGCAAACGAGCAAGTGGGTCACCTGATGGTAAGTGATCACCACTGCCCATAGACACCCGCAACCCCGGAGGGATTGCAGATGCGTTGCCAACCTAGAGGACTAAGATGAAATGCCTCTTGTGCCCGTAATTTCCCCGGCTGTCTTACTCTCCACACCGGAACACAGCAGTGCAAGCACTGCTACTTAGCGGCAGGATTAGCGAGTAACACGCCCACACGCACGTCTTTATCCCTTACGAGGTAGATGTTGAATCAAAATAATGATGGGTTGTTAGTCGCGTCGCCTGTAACATGATTTCTAAGACTTTTGCCCATTCCCTCGATGGGATTTTACCATCTGCGCGGGAAAAGAAGCAACTAGTAAATTTTGTATTTTATCAGACCAGCATGGAAGTAAAAACTCCTTTAAACTAGCAATTTTTTTTCACCCATCTAAGTACACCATTCCTCATTCCTTCCATGCTGGTCTGGGAGCAAAGAAAAAACACAGAATGTACCAGTTGATTCTCTACCCACGCAGATGGTAAAAGCCCATCGAAGGAATGGGCGAAAATAATAGGAATCATGTTATAGTCGATGAGTACACCCACAATCTCGCTAAATGTGGCCTGTTGGTACCTGTTACCTTAGGCTCTGTCTACCCCGTAAGTAAAGACGTGATTTGTGTATGTGTATGAATATATCTAAATACAACCATTTAGCTAGGACTTTTGACTCTAATTAATTAAAACTTTAAAGCATACTATAAGGAGCGACCACACCGCTGCGTAACGCAGTGACGTGTCGCATGCGTCACGTTCTCTCACCGTTTCTTAATGCATTTTGTTGCGTAAACGCACCGTCAACGTCTCCGCACCGGTGTGGCCGCCCCTTAAGGGTTGACTCTACAAAATCTCGATTACAAATGTCATAGGTAGTTAATCAAATTTTTGACTAGCTCACAAGATTCATGAGAGCCGTAATTATCTTCTAAGCTCGTATTTAAACTTCAGCACAATTTTTCACCACTCCCAAGTGGTAATGTCACACATGCCTTCCAAAATCTGGTGGTGATGCTGATGGCGGCCACTTACGTTCGCAATTGAACCTGTCCCAGTGCTGGGATATCCGCCATTTCTTCTGCTCGAACCCTGGGCAGCACTGGGCGCACTGGGGCCCGCAGGTGTTGTGCTGGCAGCGGCAGACCAGGATGTTCTCTGATGCCGGGTCACAGTACTCAGCATGCCCGTTACACATACAACGACCGCCGATACTGATGTCCTTTATGCTGTAGAAGTACTGGGAGAAAAGGTGATATGGATGAGACTTAAAATGTCAAATGACAAAACAGATTCTACATGAGAGCGAAAGTGGATAGCAGTGGCGTAGCGTTAATAGAACTCGATTCCCAATGGCTTTTTTTTTTATATGAATAGGAAGGCAAACGAACAAATGGGTCACCTGATGGTAAGTGATCACCACTGCCCATAGACACCCGCCACCCCGGAGGGATTGCAGATGCGTTGCTAACCTAGAGGACTAAGATGAAATGCCTCTTGTGCCCGTAATTTCCCCGGCTGCCTTACTCTCCACACCGGAACACAGCAGTGCAAGCACTGCTACTTAGCGGCAGGATTAGCGAGTAAGATGGTGGTAGCGATCCGGACGGACCTTGCACAAGGCCCTACCACCTGGCTTGCCTATTTTAAGGCAGTTGGGCACTTTATTGTGCAGTATTAGAGGAAAAGGCTGGTTAAATTCCTTTCGGCTTGCCTTGAGATATACTTGACGCCACGCCACTGGTAGATAATATTTATTTGTAACCTTTTTAAAAATACAACACATTTAAATGTCAAATATAAGTAATTCAGAAAAGGATCGTCAATTGTAATAAAAAAAGAAACAATAATTGAAACTCAATTAAAACCAAATAAAAATAAATAAAACGTCGATATAGATGATTCACAAAGAAAAAAAAAACCAAAATACAATAAATATAAAATCACAACTGAGAATGTTTTCAGAAAATAAATAACGAAAATATAAAATCAAAGAATAATTTTCATACATAATGCGCACAAGCAAATGTCAAGCCGAAATGTCAAATGTTACGTTCTTTAAGTCGGCGCCCGAACGTTTCATCCGAACATGCACTTTTTACGCACGTTAAGCGTAAAAAAGTAAATAGAAATCTCGCTTGAAAATCGCTCCGTAGCACACGCACACTTCGACGCGTACACAGACACGTGTTTACCACAAACAAAGCTCGCTCGCCCTCGTGGTTTGCAAGCGCTACGTGCGATACTCACTCTTCTGGTGACCGTAGGATCTTGTCTGGCGACCGACATGAGGTGACCCAGCAGATTCTTGGTCCTGAGCAGCCGCAGCCGGACAGTGGTGGCCCTCGTCCAGTCTTGGAGTACGGAGGAGTTGAAGTACTTGTTCGCCGAAGGTCTAGAGTTCAGCAGAGAGATAGGGATCTGAAACAAGATGCTTCCGATGATGAAGTCTTCGGAGTAAGGTTCTTAATATGAAGTGAAGAGTAACGGTCTTTCTGTTTGAATGATGTGTCTGTACGACACAATTACAAACTCTCGTGGACCATTTACTGCTCACCAGGGACGAGAGAAGGCGCTGTTTTTCAAATGAGAGGTACTATCAAATGAATCAAGAATTTTTATTTCTTTATTTTTATGTTTACCTTTACGGTTTTACCGTTAGAAATTAAATTTCTAAATGTCAGTGAAAATTAGAACACATAGAAAAATCCGAAAGTAAAGCTATGGGCGTGAATCGAACCCGGATCCTCGTCATTCCGTGACGCGTGCTATACCCTTACACCATCCATAGCAGGTGAGTCTTCGAATTTTTATCGTCATCTGCCTTTTTTGCTTTTTTGCTTAGCGACAAAAATTCGCTTAGTAACAAAAGTCACGTGACATCTAGTTTTGGATTTCGTCTGATACTTAGCTTTAGTAATTTTATTAGTCCCAACAAACATTATAAAGCCCATTTATTCTCAATACCGTAAGAATTTCAAAGAATCTCCCCAGTCTTTTATGTTAATCAAGGAATATATTTTGCAACTTTTTTATTTTTTACTACAAACTGACCAGTGATTGACCTCTATCTCACTTGGTGGAAGGTGCAGATGAGGCCAAAGGTGTAACTCACTGGTTCAGTAATAGCCTATTCACTCTAGCCTTGAAGAGCCCTAGGTTGTATCTGTCCGGAAATACAGACGATGGGAGCGAATTCCATTCCCTAGCAGTTCGCATTAGGAAGGATGAAGCAAACCGCCTCGTGCGGGCCAATGGTATGTTGACAACAAATGGGTGAAACCTACTTTTGAGTAAGATTATTTTGGTTAAGGTTTTCGGTACCATGTTGCTGCCCTTGTTTCTGATCCGTTGCCACGTCTCCCACAAACTATTACGAACCTAATTACACATAAACGGATAACTCACGTATAAAAGTCGAGTGATGCTCGACATGTTTCGGACTATTTCGAAGTCCTTTTTCCAAGAGCGCTCGCCCCGGCGGCAGCGACACGAACACTGCGCGCCAGCGCTCTGCTCGCGCGGCTGTTCGACGCAACTGACAGCGGCGCACAACTACCCTCGTTTTCATCCTCATTTTTATTATTGTCGATCCGTTTATGTGTAATTATGATTGAGTCTCACGGTAGTTTCATGTTGAAAGTGGCAAATCTTTATTACGAACCTCTCCGCCTTCCAGGGGCACAATCTCGGAGTATTCGGTGCTGCAGATGACGGAGTCGTCTCTCGTGATTGGCTGAAGACTCTCCTTGCCGAAGTATCGCTCACAGTCCCTGGGGAACAGCACAAGTATCAGAACTGATTTGGCTAAGAGGGTAGTTATTATATAATACTAGCTGACCCGGCGAACTTTGTTCCGCCATAAATTTGAAAAATTCCAGAGGTTTGGGCTGTGCTATCCCGCGGGAACTATGCAATTTTTCGAGATAAAAACTATCCTATGTCCTTTCCCGGGACTCAAACTATCTGTATACCAAATTTCAACTAAATCGGCCCAGCGGTTTAAGCGTGAAAAGGTAACAGACAGACAGACAGAGTTACTTTCGCATTTATAATATTAGTAAGGATGGAACAAAACTAAAACCGAGGGTAGCACTGATCATTGTCCACCTTTTATACCTGTATTAAAGATAATATTCTAAAATTTTTCAAATTTTTTTTACATACATACATACATATCGTCACGCCTCTTTCCCATGGGGGTGGGCAGATACTACTTTGTTCCACTTGCTACGATCCTGACATATTTTTTTCGCTTCATCCAGTCATCAATCTCTTCATACATGCTCGTCGGTTTCGGGTACTCCTGACCTGACCTTTTTTCAAAACGTCTCCTATTTGGTCTCGGAACGTCTGTTTAGGCCTTCCCCTCCCAACTTAACCATTCACACTCCCCATATAGATCTGTTTAGTTAGTCTACTTTCATCCATCCGCTCTACATGCCCAAACCAACTAAGCATACTTTTAAAATTCTTTGTGGGTACTAAAAATACACGTGATTTTGGATGGGGAACGGGGGGGTTGTTTTGAACCTCACCAGCTCGCCACATATCACCAAGGGGGGGGGGTACAAGTGCTAAAAAACCATCACATGATAAATGGACGGCCCCACGCCAGAACACAGCGCAAACGCGGCGGACCCGGGAAACCCAATCCAAGATGTTACCACACTCAGCGTTCTTCAGTTCTTTGTTCTACAATTCTACTTACTGAGGGGAATCCGAGAAGTACTGCCAGGGTTTGAAGGTCTTCCCGTAGTCCTGAGACTTCTCCAGCGCCCACAGCCCTGGTCGCGGGGAGTTGCCCATCTTGACGAACACGTATGCCACATGGAATTCCTGAAAGAAGTACCATTAACATTCAATACATACATACATACGTAAATCCCTTACGGGGTAGACAGAGCCTAAGGTAGCAGGTACCTATACCATTAACATTCAAGACCTAAGCCAACGCCTGAGGGAGGCAACAGACCCTCGCGCGGGCAGCTTTCTCGCACAAAGACTCGCAATTGCGATACAACGCGGGAATGCTGCCTGCGTGATGGGGACCCTACCTAAGGGTCCAAATTTACTTTAATTTTTAACATTAATTTTATTTTACTAAGTTATTTTAATGTAGCCTAAGTTTATATTTTAATTATTTTGTATTTACTTATTATATAATCTTTGTGATTAATAAATCGATTCTATTAACATTCATAATAATATAATTTACTAGCTTCTGCCCGCGACTTCGTCTGCGTAGAATTATACATAAAAACCTTCCTCTTGAATCAATCTATCTATTAAAAAAACCGCATCAAAATCCGTTGTGTAGTTTTGAAGATAATAAGCATACATAGGGACCTAGCGACAGAGAAAGCGACTTTATTTTATACTATGTAGTGACTATGTAGTGATAGTGATGATGATGTTACGAAGCCCGCCAAAACCAGTGAAAAGTGAATGTTATTGGAGCTCACGCGACACTAGCGCCTCTAGTGGCAAATTCACACGCGATAGAGCCCATTGAATCGCATGGCGTCATGATAAAGCACTAGCTAAACGATATGGGACCAATCAAAATAGTTTATTGAATCAGGCGTTACTTTGCGGAGGTCCATTTCAATGAACAAAAAATTTACCTTGCTACTCCGCTACTCACGTGCAAAATAACCAAGCCTGTGTGAAATATACCAACGTCGTACTGATTCGCATGTGCATGTGTAACAGTTGTGTTCATTAAACTTTGATAATGATCCCGTAGAGGGATCGAAACGCGTCAGTGTTTGTGTGGTGTAAGAGATAATTAAGTTTGTGGGATTTATATGTGTTTTATTGGCAGCAGTAGGAGGGCTTGCATGAAAAACATATATATTTCACACAGGCTTGGTTATTTTGCACGTGAGTAGCGGAGTAGCAAGGTAAATTTTTTGTTCATTCCTATCAAAATAGATTTTTATCGTTGGTTCAACAAAATAAAAGCGGTTAATGTGTTTTATTAGTCGTAAAAGTTTACACAAAAATCGTACTGCCGTTTTAACCGTGATGAATCAACGTGAAGATGGATCAAAATAATGATCATTAAGTAAACTCATACATACATCAAACTCAGGTTAACTGGAAGAAATCCCTTCTTAGGGATAAGTTCGCCTTTGTACTATTTTCTGTGTATTTCTGTATTTATTTATTTTTAATTTTTATGTGCAATAAAGAGTTTACATACATACATACTCATACGTACATATGTCACGTCTTTATCCCTTACGGTAGACAGAGGCTAAGGTAACACAACCTTAAGGCCACGTTTTGCATGATTAAGGGCGTAAGGGGAATCGACATCAAAATGGTGAAGGGTTGCTAGCCGCATCGCCTATAACATGATTCCTAAGACTTTCGCCTATTCCTTCGATGGGCTTTTACCATCTGCGAGGGCAACTGGTAAACTCTGTTTTTGTTATTTCGTTATTGATTAAAAAAAAACTTCCATACTAGTCTGGGAACAAAGAAATAACATAGAATGTGCCAGTTGCTTCTCTGCCCGCGAAGATGGTAAAAACCCATCGATGGATCGGTCGAAAATCTTAGAAATCATGTTATAGGCGATGCTACCAACCCATTACCATTTTGATTTCCCTTTCCAGCTATACGCCCTTAATCATGCTAAACGTGGCCTTAACGTTTTGTTACCTTAGACTCTGTTACCCCGTAAGAGATAAAGACGTGATATGTATGTATGTATGTATGTATGAGTAACTTCGCTTCGCTTCCAAGTATTACATGTATGTTTAATTATCTGCCACCCACTTCTTCCTGTCGTCGGTTGACGACTGATTACTATAACATACCATAGAGTAATTAAACAATAGAGCGCAACGGGATCTTCAAGGCCGTTGCAAGCAAATATATTCATATAGCATAAAATCATCGACTATTTTCCATTTTTTTTCAAACTTTTTGTATTACGGTATCTCTTCACTACATAGTATAAAAGAAAGTCGCTTTCCGCTGTCTGTCCTTATCTATGCTTAGATCTTTAAAACTACGCAACGGATTTTGATGCGGTTATTTTTACAATACAATACAATACAAATACTCTTTATTGAACACCACAAATCAGTACAAAACAATGCAGAAACAAAGAACAAAGTAGACAATAGGCGGTCTTATCGCTTATAGCGATCTCTTCCAGACAACCAATAATAGAAATAAGTTGGAGACAGTTTAAGTATTTTTAATAGATAGAGTGATTCAAGAGTAAGGTTGGTACGTAAAATTTGCGCAGATGAATTCGCGGGCAGCTAGTTCTTTTATCTATGTCTTAACCAGTTGTGAAAAACAGTTGTGAAGGTGAACTAAAGGTTTTTCTCGTCATGATAACTTGTAACTGTCAGAATCCTTAAGCGCAGTCACCTCCTGTTACAGTTCAGGAAACAGCTCCAAATATAAACTCGGCTGCATGGTGCATTGAACCCCGTTACCTCACACAGAGGACATAAAATTATATATAGACCAGGATGCTTACTCAGTCAAGACATGTAATGTATTAGACTGCAAGCCCATGGCAAAAAACATGTGAAATGAACCAGCGTGAATGAAGCTTAGAAGGCTGTTACTATATCAAAAAATAACTCTGAGCGCTATGCCGTCATATCTACCTATAAACTGCAACTTTGCCATCTGGCTTCAACATTGCCCGAACTGATTTAGAGATGCCCGATCATCATCACTACATAGTATAAAATAAAGTCGCTTTCTCTGTCCCTATGTCCCTATGTATGCTTATATCTTCAAAACCACACAACGGATTTTGATGCGGTTTTTTTTAATAGATAGAGTGATTCAAGAGGAAGGTTTTTATGTATAATACATGCATAATATACCGTGCAAAACTGGGGCGGGTCGCTAGTTAAAAATAAATGATAAATAATTAAAGCTTAATTGTCTCCCAAACTAGGTAAGCTAAGGCAATGTTGTGGACAGTTGGCAAAGTTGTAGCAGTATACAGTACCTGTCCCAAGTCGATGGTGAGATTGACTTCATTGTACTTCATCCCCCTGGAGAGGGGGGGGCTCTGCCAGCGTGTCTCCATACCGTCCACGGCATATTCTGGGGGGTGCTTCTTGAGGGGGTCGCTTGCATCGCAGTCGGCACATGCCTAGAATGAAAGTAATTTTATTAATAGAAAAAATCATGGGCGAGTAGTGACTCAAGGCCGAGCGAAAGCGAGACCATCTGATGAGTCTAGAAATTGAAAAAAAAGATAGACGAAAGCACATATTTTTCCTTGCTGTTTGAACATTTTTTTTTACACAGTAATCGCTGCTGGAAGGCTTACTGTCATTTAATATTACATACCATAAATCACGTCACGGCATAGACAGAGCGTAGGGTAAAAATAACGAAAGGAGACGTTTACCATGATTGTGGGCACATACGAAAGAGGAATCAAAATACTGATGGGTTGCTGTCCGCATCAACTATAACGTGTCACGATTCCTAAGGTTTTCGCCCATTCCATCGATGAGCTTTTACCATCTGCTCGGGAAGAGAAGCAACTGGTACATTCTACGTTTTTTTGCTCAAACCACCATGGAAGAAGAAATCATTTACCTACCTAATATTTCGATTAAAATATTTACACAGCGACCAATAATGGATTTTCGTACTTATATTTCTGGCCAAGGCCGTCAAAGAGTCAGTCGACACTGTCGCCCAAAAACCGTTTAACTTTGCGTCTTCTTTTTAAAAAATAATTTTATAACAGTAATATTGTGTTGTAAAAGAAAAAAACACAGTTGGTATTGGTAGGCACGTTAATAAGTTTTCGTCTATGCTTTAGTGCGAGTGAGAAAGACAAGCCAAATTCTTATACACAACGTGACCATACGTCCAGCTATGGGCGGGACTGTCCCCCTTTCAAGAGGCATTGCATCTTTGTCCTCTAGGTTGGCAACGCATCTGCAATCCCACCGGGGTTGCGGGTGTCTATGGGCAGTGGTGATCACTTACCATCAGGTGACCCACTTGCTCGTTTGCCTTCCTATTCATATAAAAAAAAAAGTCTGTCTCGGTGTCCTCAGCGAGACCGACATAGCCCCGCTTTTGCAAACAGACCAAAAGATGATTTAAAATGTACCTTTCCTCGAAATGCTTGGTTCAGTGCCGAAATTGTGAAACAAATCTGCTTAGCCGTCAAATACGAAAATACGACATAGAAGTCACGCCACTACTGGGGCTTAGGAGGCGTCCATTAATTACGTGAGGCATTTTTGACCCCCCCCCCCCCTACCCCTTGGTGAGATGTAAGATTTTTCTCGACCCCCTCCCCCCTACCCCAATCTCACGTGAGATTTTTCAAAACTTGTACCTACTTTGGGTGTTTAATAAAAGTATTGGATTTATAGACGAATATAATTGTGTCAGATTTTATTCAAGATACGCTTTTTATTTTCATTCAACTTTAATTTAACTTAATTTTCACGCAGCTTTACACCATTTTCTGCTAAAAAAATACGTGATATTTGCCAAGACCCGCCTCTCCCCCAAGTGAGATTTAGTAAGATTCGGCTCGACCCCCTCCCCCTCCCTAATTACCTTGGACGCCCCCTTAGTAAGCTGTGCCTACTTAATGTTTAGTGCTTTGACTGTTTTTGTGTTACTCTATTTTCTATAAGAAAAAACTTGCAAACATTTTTTTTTATTCCACAGATGTCCCGCTCTGGCAAAAAAAAATGGTTACGCTACTTATGCACCAACAAAAATACCACGCCAGCATAAAAAGGACATCTCTGCAAAAGTTACCAATAAGACACAACCACAAACTTACATTTGCAGACAACAAGCCTATCAAAACAAACCCTTTAATCAAGCAAAAGTATACTCTACGCCAACGCCGTAACAACACTCTCAAGCGCTAATGTAACGTGGTTTTAATTTAAATTACCGCGACTCCCAGTTTCACAGCCGCAAAGACAAATTGGTGGTGCACTATTTCGCGTAGCGAGTCGAATTTCTGTTCGGGCGTCTCCGGCTATCTTCGGGGATGTTCGGGCATTTTTGCAGCATGTGGCGAACAAATGTTCCTTTGTTTGAGTCCCGAATATTTTGTTCGGAAACGGTCGCTTTTTGTGGCTGTATGAATGGAGTTTGAAAGCCCTGAACTTTTTCAACCCCTAATAAAAAAACAATAATAATAACCCCTGCTTCTTATTCTTATATTTTGTGGTAGTATATCTTAATAATGATATTGTATTAGTATGTTCTTGTATATACAAGTGTACTCGCTCACTGAGGGTTCCGAAGCCGATCAAAAATAAGTGGCCTTTAGCTCTTGTTACCTTAGGCTCTGTCTGTCAAGCTCTTGTTACCTTAGGATCTGTTTATCTAGCTTTTGTTACCTTAGGCTCTGTCTGTCTAGCTCTTGTTACCTTAGGATCTGTTTATCTAGCTTTTGTTACCTAAGGCTCTGTCTGTCAAGCTCTTGTTACCTTAGGATCTGTTTATCTAGCTTCTGTTACCTTAGGCTCTGTCTATCTAGCTCTTGTTACCTTAGGATCTGTTTATCTAGCTTTTGTTACCTAAGGCTCTGTCTGTCAAGCTCTTGTTACCTTAGGATCTGTTTATCTAGCTTCTGTTACCGTAGGCTCTGTCTATCTAGCTCTTGCTACCTTAGGATCTGTTTATCTAGCTTTTGTTACCTTAAGCTCTGTCTGTCTAGCTCTTGCTACCTTAGGATCTGTTTATCTAGCTTTTGTTACCTTAAGCTCTGTCTGTCTAGCTCTTGCTACCTTAGGATCTGTGTATCTAGCTTTTGTTACCTTAAGCTCTGTCTGTCTAGCTCTTGCTACCTTAGGATCTGTCTGTCTAGCTCTTGCTACCTTAGGATCTGTTTATCTAGCTTCTGTTACCTTAGGCTCTGTTTATCTAGCTCTTGTTACCTTAGGATCTGTTTATCTAGCTTTTGTTACCTTAGGCTCTGTTTATCTAGCTCTTGTTACCTTAGGCTCTGTCTAGCTCTTGTTACCGTAGGCTCTGTCTGTCTA
This sequence comes from Pandemis cinnamomeana, assembly GCA_932294345.1. Lineage (NCBI taxonomy): Eukaryota > Metazoa > Arthropoda > Insecta > Lepidoptera > Tortricidae > Pandemis > Pandemis cinnamomeana. The sequence goes on along the minus strand of OW028702.1, from coordinate 33,050,435 downwards.
GCTTTTGTTACCTTAGGCTCTGTCTATAAGGGATATGACGTAGTTTATGTATGAATGTAAGTTTGTTCAAGCTGGTAAAGTAGGTAACTTTGTCAACGGACGAGTTTTTTAGTCGCTTTGATAAAAGGTCATAGGTTATTGATAAAACGGAGTATTCGTTACACTTCGTACGTTATCAGCTTCTGAATTAGTTTAATTTTAATAAAACTACCTAATTACGTAAATTTACAGTAGCTAAGCTTTGAATAGTGTTAGATACATTTGTTGTAACTATTTTTGTATTACTTCCATGCTGGTCTGGGAGCAAAGAAAAGCATAGAATTTACCAGTTGCTTTTCTTCCCGCGCAGATGGTAAAAGCCCATCTAGGGAATGGGCGAAAGTCTTAGGAATCATGTTATAGCCGCATCGGCTAGCAACCCATCACTTTTATGATTTCCCTTCCTTCTATACGCCCTTAATTTTACTAAAAGTAGCATTAAGGCTTTGTTACCTTAGGCTCTGTCTACCCCGTAAGGGATAAATACGTGATATATGTATGTATGTGTGTATTAAGATTTAAATTTTATTAGAACTCGAGTGGACTTGTTTGTTTACAAATGAATTATATGGATTAAAATGGGCTATAGTTGAAACATTAGGTGGCCTTATTGCCCGGCATTCTCTGCTAGATAACAGCGGCCTATTTAGCCCGGGAGCGATAATATTATCTCGTCCTGTTGCCCGGTTCGTAAGATAACGGGTTCGATGCTCGGCTTCATTCATCAAACAAGAACATTTTGTAATCGTTAGCTTGATGAAATTCTAGAGGAAAATATACCAATCCCACTGCTGGGCATAGGCGTCTCAGCATAAGGGAGCTTGCTACATACATACATACATAATATCACGTCTCCCTTACGGGGTAGAGAGAGTTTAAGGTAACAAAACCTTAAGGCCACGCATTAGCATGATTAAAGCGTATAGCTGGAAAGGGAAATCAAAATAGTGATGGGTTGCTAGCATCGCTTATAACATGATTCCTAAGACTTTCGCTCATTTCCTCGATGGGCTTTTAACTACGCGGGAAGAGAAGCAACTGGTACATTGTATGTTTTTTCTTTACTTCCAGACCGAGGAGAATTAGCTTGGGCATAAGGTGTCTTAAATTTGTTCTAACATTTCAGCAAGTGGTTGTTATTCACGGCGCGGGCGCAACATCGCGCAATAATTTTGCTTCCGAGTGGCTCATACTTTTCAGACCGAACATTAAAAACTTGAAAAAGAATCCTAAATATGATTAAACAGCTACCACTACCAGCATAGAAAATAGCGTGGTTTTATAATTACCAACTTCAAAAAATTGCATTGGCATAACAACACTTAGTAGCCGTGAACAGCAAAAAGTCAGGGAGCAAAGCTTACTTCTGAATGAGAGGTCTGAAAAAATGTTTTAATATGCGGCAAGTTGATTTTTATAGATAACTAGCTGTTGCCCGCGACTTCATCGGCGTTAATTAAATTAAAATAAGCCTGTGCTCATCAGAGATAATATTAATTCCAACGGTGAAAGACTTTTTCAGATTAGTAGTTTCAATGCAAACAAACAATCATATTTCCTCTTTATTATAATATTACGAAAAGACTTCCAGCGGTATGGATTTTAGTTTAATAACGATCTGTCGATTAGTTTCATAGTTTAAACAATACACGCTAAAATATAGGCGAATCCCAGCTCACCCGCGGGGTCAGAAGGGATACAAACAAATAAAATGACGATAACAAATTACCAGAAAAAAGGAGATAATATTATAATTACGTCTAAAAATAACTAAACTACTTTTAGAGCAAGCTGCGCCAGAAACTAAGTAGCAAGTGAAAACAAAATATTAGTTCTATCCTATCCCCCATTTTACGCTACTCAGCGACACAAAATTATCTATATTCCGTACATAATTATGAGGTCCACATTTTTACCGCTCAGCTTAAGTCCCGGCAGCCGTTAACTCTCTTCCCTGGTTCTTACCTGGCCTTGTATCACCCGTTCGTCTTCATCGGCCCCTCCCACCAAGTTGCAGTACAGCTCTCTGCCCTCGTCTCCGCATGTCGCCGTCGCCGTTATCCGTTTACCAAGAGCCAGATTCAAATATGGCGGCGTTAGGATTTCCGCTGCCGCTCCGTAGAGGAGCAAAAGAATGGTCGCGAGCCGCATCGTACCGCGGCGACGGCCGATCACGGAATGGCGATCCGAGGCAGGGGGAGGGGCGTTGATAAAAGTTGGGCCTTTTACCCGCGGAGGGTTACAGCTTTAAGTTTTGGTGAAAAAAGTCGTGTCTCTTTTGACGGCCGGATAGTCTAGTGGTTAGTGACCCTGACTAGAGCTAGAGGTCCTGGGTTCGAATCCCGGTTGGGCCAGACAGTTGTATGATGAATGATGATGAATAAGGAGCGGAGCCTTTTATAAATGTATTTAATTTAAATTCTTAAGCATTCTTACCGTATTTTATTTTGAAAATGATTTTCTGCCAAGTTTCTTGCGGCGCATTCTTCTTGGCAATGATGGTCTTTCCGAATGCGGTGGTAGTTTCAAAAAAGACATGTAAAAAAGCCATTGGCGGCCAATTTGCAAAAATAAAAATTTGATTTTTGATGGGTTGCTAGCTAGCATTGTCTATAACACGATTAACTGAAAGGTTAACTGGTAGAGATCCCTTATAGGGATAAGTTCGCCTTTGTGCATATATTAATGTTTTTTATTTTTTTGTGAATTATATCTGTTTCTTTATATTTGTACAATAAAGCATTTACTTACTTACTTACTTACGATTCCTAAGAATTTGACCCATTCCCTCGATGGGCTTTTACCAGCGCGGGACGAGAAGCAACTGGTACTTACATCCTATGTTTTTTTTTACTCCCAGACCAGCATGAAACAAGTAGTTTTTACTGTAATTTTTTATTCAAAATTAAAAAGGGATTTATAATTATTTTTTACACAAGATTTCAAAATACTGTATTTATTACTTTGACATCGGTGATTTTCGCATCGATCGATGGGGGCATATTAAAAAAGAAGCAGACCTATCTGATGATTGCAAAAAGGTTAACACCATAGTAAAAAAAAAACTGTTAACGTACTTATTTCTGTAACCTTTGCAATAAGCAATCTATAAGAATGGAAAACTTTTTAATTTACTAATTAATTTCCCCTAAGGCTTGAGCCAATGTCAGTTTAGTGTGCGGTTGATTCGGTCCACGTCAATGCAGTGGCGGACTAACAGGGGGGCGGAAGGGGCGGCCTGCCCCGGGCCCCCGGTCTTTGGGGGGCCCCAAATGCCTCCGCGTTCTCCTGATCAAATCCTAAACAAGACTTTCAAAATGTGCTTAGCAGTTAGTACCTACATAATGTCATCAAGAGGGCATCTGGGGGGCCTCATTTAGTTTTGTCGCCCCGGGCCTCTGACGGGCTTAGTCCGCCACTGCGTCAATGCTACCTTTGGGGTGCGAGTCGGGTTACCTCCACGTGTGGTCAAGAGCTGCGGTTCGTTTTTGGATCCGTCCGGGGGCAAGAGCAGTGCTTGGTCCGGTGCGCCCTGGGCATCAGCTAATGATTTCCTGACAGTTTCTGAGGGATATCATTGCCCGTTGGCTAAGAGCCCGACGTCTTTGACCATTACCGTACAACGTTGCCGACATTTGGTAACAAGACTTTTTAATTATATATTTTTGACATTGATACCTATTGGCGAAGTTGTCGCTATAACGAACGAGTTGATACGCCACAAATAAGAAGAACGCTACCTTTGCTCGATGACATCTGTCAATGCACTGTCATTTGACATTTACGATGCGGTTCTATTGAACGCGTCGATATTTACACTTTTTATAGTATTTTTATTTAAGTATTATGATCCTATTTTTGATACTATCCCATTTTACAATACTGGTGGAGTGTGAGAAGTTGTCTCAATTGATCAAGAGCCAGAACGTTTACATGCCGATGGAGGACCGGTCGGTAGTCCGCCAGGATGATGACGATGATGCCGCTCCAGACGAAGACATGACGACTGTGGGGATCAGGGATTACATCAATGATGATTTAGATGATGATCCCCTTCATAACAGATCCAAAGCGCGAAAGTACGGGGACCCTGACGAGGACAATTACGTAGGTTTCGTAGGTAGGACAACTGCTGTCACTGTTTGAGCATTACAATGCCCCAGCCAATCAATCAATACATACATAGGTACAGTCAAGTGTAATAATATGTATCTAGACAAAGTTTCAAATATAAGTACCATACGCTCTTACGGCAGCGTAATAAGGTCGTGGGACATATTTTTGAGAAGTTCCTATCGATACTTATTTTTGCACTTGACCGTACATACCGTCACGCCTCTTTCCTACAGTCAGAGACTACTTTGTTCCACATTGCTACGATCCTGACATACTTCTTTCGCTTCAATCATTTATTAATTTGTAAGCATAGGTACAATAACCGGCCAAGTGCGAGTCGGACTCGCTCACGAACGGTTCCGTACATACATACATATATCACGTCTTTATAACTTACGAGTTAGACAGACCTTTTTTTAACGGAGAGGAAATTATGCATGCCCTACGCACGGGGATACCTAGGGTTATGTGGGACTCCCCCGAAGGGGTATACCCAAACTAAAAACTCATCGGCGTCGCCTCAATCCGGTGTGATGGGGACGCAGTGGGATCCAAGGGATCGTTTCTCCACAAATCGCCCGGTGGTTTCCGCCATGACCGCGCCAAGAAAGGGCCTGTACGCTGGGCTTGTGTTCCCTTGGACAATGAGACCGTACAATGCAGGAAGGTAATGACAAGGTAGACAGAGCCTAAGGTAACAAAACCTTAAGCCCACGTTTTGCATGATTAAGGGCGTGTGGAAAGGGAAATCAAAATAATGTTGGGTTGCTAGCATCGCCTATAACATTGATTCCTAAAACTTTTGCTCATTCCCTCGATGGGTTTCTACCTGCGCGAGAAGAGAAGCAACTGGTGTATTCTATGTTTTTTCTCTACTCCCAGACCAGCATGGAACAAAGAGTTCCATACCATCCTACTAAAATTATAAACGCGAATGTGTCATAATAGAATTTATAATAGCACTAGCTTCTGCCCACGACTTCGTCTGCGTTGAATTATACATGAAAACCTTTCCCTTGAATCACTCTATCTATTAAAAAAACCGCATCAAAATCCGTTGGGTAGTTTTGAAGATATAAGCATACATAGGGACATACGGACAGAGAAAGCGACTTTATTTTATACTATGTAGTGGTTAGATACAATAATGATTAATTATTATTAATCGTCGGTATAAAGGGTACCGCGTAAGGGATAAAGACGTGAAGGCTAGGTTTCATTCAGTGAGGACGTCAGTACGTATTATCTAGTGAACTTATGAAGTAAGATGCGCCTTGTGTGAATCCTTTTCTAGGTGAACTTGCCGTACAGGCCGACTATGAAAATGGACGCGATCAACGGTTCTAGAAACTTCTTGATCGGCCCCAACCTCCAACTTCTACAGGTAAGCTGTTTCATTCATGTTTTAGTTATTTTACAATACATACATACATACATACATACATACCGTCACGCCTCTTTCCCACAGGGGTAGGCAGAGACTACTTTGTTCCACTTGCTACGATCCTGACATACTTCTTTCGCTTCATCCACAGTCATCAATCTCTTCATACATGCACGTCGGTTTCGGGTACTCTTGACCTGACCTTTTTCCAAAACGTCTCCTATTTGGTCTCGAAACGTCCTTCTAGGCCTTCCCCTTCCAATGTTACCATTCACGCTCACCATATAGATCTGTTTAGTTAGTCTACTTTCATCCATCTGCTCTACGTGACCAAACCAACTAAGCATACTTTTCTCTATCCTAGTCACTATATCCTCTTTCACACCAGCACGTTCCCTTATCACACTATTCCTTATTCTATCTTTTAGTGACAAGCCTTTATTTAAACATCCATGCTGCTCTGAGTAGAGAAAGAACAGAATTTACCAGTTGCTTCTCTTCCCGCGCATATGGTAAAAGCCCATCGCCCCTAAAACCTTAGGAATCATGTTTAAGGCGATGCGGCTAGCTACCCATCACTATTTTGAGTCCCTTTCCACTTCCACCTATGCGATGCGCCCACAAGCTAACCGTGGCCTTTGGGTCGTGTTACTCTGGGCTCTGTCTAGGTCTTTGTATGTATCATCATTTTAAGACTGTATCAAAAGACCATCGTACTAAGAGACACGACACAACTCAATTCCAAATAGCGTCAGATATTATTTACGTGTAGATCATTCTTTAAACCATTTCAGAATGAGGTACCCTACAGCGAGGAGCCTTGGCCAACCATAACCTTGAGCACGTTTGACGTGATCGTGCCGATGATACCGACGTGGCCTACGAAGACCAGCCCCCCCACTTGGAGGAGCTACTTCCCCCCGTTAAAAACCATGGCAAATCAAGACGAACAAAAACGGAACATATCCCGAGACGCCTTGAATTTTACCACAGAGAGAGCGTCGAAGTTTGACGTTGGTATCCTTGATAGGTTCATATACCCTGAAGACTATATCCTATCGACACAACAACCAGATGAAGAAGCAGAAGACACGGGGATCCCTACGTTCTTGTCACGGTCGACCGTTACGATGGTGTCCAGGCCGACTTTAACTTGGTTCAATCGGCCAAAAATCAAAAACAAGATGCGCGTTGTGGTGAAGTTCACGAATACCACGTACAAAACAACACCGTCTAGAACGACAGCGAGACGTTTCTCCGTCGTTTTCAGGACGGAAAAAAAAGCGCACGCTGCCTTACGGCAGGCAAAAAAGAAACCTAAATGGTTGTGCTATAATTGCGGCCTGAACGAGACCACGTTGAGTACGCCGGCGTGCCACAAAATATTTCAATCACCCGACGGAAGATTCAGAGGCAAGCGGGTGGAGTACATGAAACAGTGTACCGGTAGTGCGAAACTATATGGCACCTGTTTCACGAGATACCTTGACGTGGGTGCGACGTTTGAGGAGCGGGGCTGCCGGGAAATACCGCCTGTTATGGGGAAAAGTTATGCCTCTAAAAGGCTGGCACGGCTTGAGAACCTGTTGAAGTATGAATTCAATGGATGTGTTAATAGTCCCTACGCCATTCTAACACCATTCAGTAGAGCTGTGTATCTATATGCGCGGTTTCACGTCTGCGTTTGTAAGGGTAAACTGTGCAATGCTTCTTTGTGGGTCACTCCTGAGCCTTTGGGTGTTGTGGCGTGTCTGCTTTGCTATATCGTCAGCACCATTAAACAAACATGGGCTCTATCATGAGACTGTATGTTTTACTCTATGTCTGGATGGATTAGGTCAGAAGGACTGTCGCAGGAGTTTTTTTATTTTTTAAAACGATTTCTTGTGGCAAGTCTTTGATGATGCGTTTGCTAACAATTCTACGGGACTCCTAACGTTTAATGGATTTCTGTTGAAATAATAAAAAGTGTTCTTAATTTTATTTATTTAATTATAAAAAGGATGGGAATTTAAAGTAGACTAAGAAGACTAACAAGGCTCGTGTATTTGTCTAAAAACAGAACTAGAAATATTGTGAAACATTCTACGCGATTCTATTTACTTAACACAAAATTGTGACATTTTGTTACAATCTTCCAGCGCATTATGATAATTAAGTATTCAAACGTGTCTTTTTAACTTTGGTTCTTACATTTGCTAACTTTTACGCCACTAAAGCGAGTACTGAAATTTATGCCCTTCGTCTGGCTTCTTTTTCTCAATTTTCTGTTCTTTACTACTATCCACGCTGCTTTGTCTTCTCAAAGATTTCAAATCAATCTGCTTTTTTATACTGGGATCCTTTTTATTATGTTCTTTCTTATCTTTGACGTGTATTAAATCATCGTCGCCATCAGTAGTGCTGATGGTAATCACTGGTATGACTGATCCGCCGTCTGAATGCTTTGAATGTGTACTAGTTTCAGACATCTGTTTCTTATTAACCCTCTTTTCATTTACTTCATCCACTTGTGTGGTAACAAATCTTGACTTTGGTACGTCGTTGTTACGCTGTTCTACAGCCGCTTTGTCCGTGTGATCGTCTTTATCAGCTTTGACTTTCAAATTTTGATTTTCTTCATCTAGCTCGTTTTTGACTTTGGACTTGAACTCGACGTTCTTTTTATCAGGTTTTATTATGGTTATGTCTTTGATTTTGAGCACTTCTCTTGGCAGAGTCTCGTGGAAGTCTGTGTCTGTTTCGTCACCGTTGTTTGGGGAAATAGATGGATCATCCAGTTCTGATATTTCAGATCTCTTGTCCACGACTTGTCCGACTAAATTGGCTAAAAAGCTGCCTGTGTAAAAAGTAATAACAATATCAAAATAAATAGTAACAATAAGTAGATATTTACATATTTTTTATGAAATATAGTGGAAAACGAGCAAGTGGCTCACTGAATGGTAATTCGTCACCACCACACGTGGCAATTGGACACCCGCCGCACCACATAATTGGTAAGGTGGAATACCTCGTATCAGTAATTTCACCCGTGCGAGCCCGGGCTCGAACCCACAACACCCTGCCTGAAAGGCCAGAGGTCAAACCACTAGGCTACTACGGCCTTCATTTACTCTTTGATGACTTTTTAATGTGATAACGTCTTATAAATCGATGAGCGCCGGCTGCACTCACGAAAAAGCATGAGTCATTGTCACGATAGTGTGCAAGCGAGAGCGCGAAACAAGCGATAGAGAGGCACGATCGTCTCGCATGACGTCAGAGCTAGCAGTTCGAATGTTTCTTTATGACGTTTCCAAGTAACTATCGTCCGTAAACCGACTTTTATAGACAGTTTTTTCTTTACCTTTTTTCTTTATCGGCTTCGACCGTACTTTGTCATCATCTGTCCCAGTTTTGCGGTCGTCGGAATCAATGGACTTGCCCATGGGCAGACCGGGAAGAGCTTTCTTCCATCTGCCAAAAGGAGTGTTGTCCATGGCAGATTGCCCTCTCGTGTCGTCGACAAGTTTGAAAACCTTGCGTCTCTCTTCTGTACGCTCTCGGCGCAATTGTATCTGAAAGAGAGAGTGTGGTCAATTGAAAGATGGCTTTTTAGAGTTCCGTACCCAAAGAGTAAAAACCCTATTATAGGACTCCAAGCTGTCTGTCTGGTTTTACAAAGATGATGTATTTCAAAAAAAAATTGAAAACAATGTTTCTTAAGTCTGACTGTCCGTGTAAGTAATTGGTCAAGCATAATAGTCCAGAATTTGACTTAATCTTTTCGATGCCAACGAAACATATCAGCACCGGAGGTTCAACGCCAACGACCTATATACGTCCATTACTTCAATGCAAAAGCAACCTCCGTTCAATTGAGTTTAGGTTCAATTTAAGGCATTGCAAAAAGAAGTCTGATGTATGGGTGACGTCTCTTGTATTTGACGTGGTGGCGGAAAGGTTAACTGATTTTGAAGTTACACGATTCAAGTTTGGATATGCGTTGTTTAAAAATAATGTGTACGGAATGGGTGATAAATAAAACTGAGAAATTCTTACCTTTAAATCGTTGTTGGCTTCTCTCAAAGAATTCGTTAAAGATATCAAATAGTAAATAATCAATGTCAGTAACACCAGTAAAGGTATTACTATTGCAGGAGACGCTATATACTCTACAGTATAATTGATCGATTTAGGCAGCAATCTGTACAAATTCTTAGTCAATATCTCGTAGATCTTTCCGTGCTCCGAAAAAGGACCGCAATGCCACGAAGGCTTAACCCAAACTATGGAATACCCAACCGGCAGAACACACAAAAACAACATAGTGAGAAGGAGCCCCAAATAGAAATTGTTGCTCTTCGACACTCTGAATACCACTTCGTGTGGTACATTGCAAGTCATGACAGCCCAGGAGCGTAGGTACATCATGATGACGAGTTTGAAGACGTTGATGATGACCAAACCAGGGGAGAAGAACATGCCCATCCAGACCATCCCCTGGTTGTTGATGAGGTGGAGAATGTTCTCGGCTATTTTGAAGTCGCCGTATTCGGGGAACTTCTTCTCCAAATCCCAGCACCAGCAGCGGTTCATGTAACGCACGAACAGGGCTCGGAAGAAGTCCATGAACAGCGTGCCGAACAGCAAGAACACCTGTAAACAGCGATGACAATACAATAACAGATAAGTACAAATAAGTAGGTAATGAAAGCAAACACAAAAGCAAATGAAGGAGTAGCAGCTCTTCATCATCATCTCAAGCCTATATGCGTGCCACTGCTGGGCACAGACCTCTCAGAACGAGAAGGCTTGGGTTATAGTTTCCACGCGGGCCCAAAGCGGATTGGGAACGTCACACACACCATTGAATTGTTTCGCAGATGTGTGCAGGTTGGGTGAATGCTTTATTGAACAAAAAAAAAGAAACAAATAAATACAATTGACAAAAGGATCTCCACCCGTTAACCTTTGGAATAGATGAGAGTAGCATTAAACTAGGGATCGATAGAGATACGGATGATGAATAGAAAGTCAATATTATCTTGTGGTCTATGCATATCGCGATTCGTCACCAAAAAATGTTAATGCGTAGGTATTGCAGCGAATCTGGTTCTTTTGAAGTCCAAGATGCTATATTAACCAGTGTCACGACAAAATGGACTGTCTATACCACGCCGAACGCTACCATTGATATAATACTTACCAGGTCCATCATTGTTAACTTGACCAATTCTTGTCCAAACATGGTTTCCCAGCATAGCGACATCAATTTCAAACGCGTTGCTGAGCTTAAATTGTACGCTTTTCTATTTTCTTTCGTAAGATAAACTATGTCTTTGTCAGACGCGTTGGTCGCGTTTGCCGTAAAATTGTCATTCAGCTGACTTACAGGTACCCGATGCGTGATGAAACATAGCATTTGTACGGGTTTACAATTGGACATTTTTATTTGATGGGTGACATTCATTTCGCCGCAGTTCATTGTGCAATTGAATATGTAATCGTGGCAAGACTTCGTAACTTCTGTTGTTTGTATTGTAGAAAAATCGAATGTTACGTCGTCAACTGCAGCTGTAGTTGTTTCTTCCATGCCAGTTGTACTAGAATAATAAACGTAAGTCGGCGTCGGTGAAAAGCCTTCAGTAGTCTCAGTACTTGCAGATTCTGAGATAGTTCTGTCTTCGACTGTACTTGTTTCACCCGTGGAAGAGAGTGTAGTATCATCACTTGTACTTGAAGTTTCAAACGCAATTAAACTATCTTCAGTGGAGCTACTCGTGTCTGTATAATCTGTAGCATCTGTGCTAGTAATTGACGTATCATCCCAAGTGGTTTCAGTATATTCATTCGTTCTGTTTGCATCAGTTGCATAGTCTGCAGTTTCATCTGTTGTATAGCTATTACTGGTGTTTGTATCGGAATTGCCTGCAGTTGTATCAGGTTCATCGTAATAATTTATGCCAGCGTCTTCTTCACTTACATCACTTTCTGTTGAATAATTGTCTGTGATATTGTAACGTCTCTCTAAATCTTTCAGAGGATCTATTTCGACGGTGACAGTATCAAAATCAAAAGTTTGAATTAGATTTTCGGCTGCCATTATTTCGGAACGACTGTGCGTAGCAGCGTGAGCTGCATCGTTATTGTTTTCGTCTTTTCTCATTGAATTATGTTTGTAGTTTGACTTTTGTAGTTGTAGGCTTTGTAAAGCTTTGGCAATATTTTCTTTGGTAGTGAACTTTGTGGCGGCCGCTATGGTTGGTATAGCGAAGTACATGCCGCACGGCATACACGCCTTTGGTATCGTTGAGCATATAACGCTGACTGTAACTGCTACTGTTTCATTGACGACTAACGAGTTGTTAGGAGCAGTTGAGTTCGGTTTCAGGCTCTCTAATTCTTTGCTCATGCCCTGAATTTTACTGAACAGCGCGAATATTAACGAGAAAAGGTTCAGCAGATTGAGCACCATGATTCTGAAAACGTGAATGAATTTTATGCATTACGTGTTTTATATTTTAATACACTTGTTTTTTTGCGTCTTTTCAGACTGTTGTTTCTGCCATTACTTTAGCTTGTCGATCATTTTTTGCTTCTTTCTGGAAGAGATCGCTTTTAAGCAAAAGGACCGACATTACCTTGTCAAAGTTATTTGTACACTCACTGAACTGTTTTGTGGTATTTCTACAATGAGTATTGTTGTTGCATTTGAAATCAGCAAAAATATTTAAATCTCGGCGGTTAGGGACCACAAATAAAAATGACCACTTTCAATAATAACCTTCATTCGAAATGCCCATAATCTACTTTCGATAAGACCCATTTTTTGCATTACCCACTTTCATTAACGCTACGCTGATTCAGTCAGTGAAATAAGTAATTCGTTGTGTCTCAAATAAAAATAAATAAACTAGATTCAAAATTAGAACAAAGTGAAATATAAAGTGGTAGAGAATTGCTATGTTCTAATACTCTCAAGTCTAAAACACGATCAATTCTTACCTAGCCAACTGCCATCGCAACTGCCTCCGTGGATGATAATGTTCCAATAACCCAAGATACTCGAATGCAACTGGGAAGATTATCGAAATGGTGGTGACCACTATGGTGGTGAGGTTCTCGTGCAGCCAACTGCCTGGTTTCTTGCGGTCTTCTGACACGACGTTAATGACGACGTACACCGAAGTGGCTAACAGAACTATGACCGAAATGTTGACGAATGCTCGTATTGAGATGATTCGCCAGCTGAAAGTGGGTTAAAGCGTTAAGTTACCATTCTGAAACCGGCGGGGCCTTCATAATTAATACCCCACGTCCATTGACGTACAATAAACAACTAGACTCAAAATCACGCTCAAAAACTGTCCGAAGCAAAAGTCTGAACGACGCGTCTATTGTTCAGAGTTTTGGTTCAGTTGTGTTTCGACCGCGCTTTGATAACAATGTATATGTCTCTTTCGCACCGTAATCTTACTACTGAGAACAAAAGAGACAGGCAGGTTTCCAGCGCGTGGCGTCGTGTTATTACTTCTCACGATCCTACGCCATTGATATTAAACATTACTGCCACGAAATAAGGTGTCAATTTGAACGAATATGTTAATGTTATCTGTCTAAGTCAGACAAAGCAACTCGGACGTTTCTTGAGAACCTTTGTTAGCGACTGAGAGTCTAGTTGTTTATTGTAAGTCAATGCCCACGTCATATCAAATACAAGCAAATGTGTAAAGATAGACTTATTATATCGTAGTACTCAAACGAATGGATCGATTTCGACACGGTTGTTTTCATTTGAAAGCCAGTTTCCTTGCGATGGTTCTTGGCCATGCTCTTTTCCAAAATGATTGATTAATTTCGAATTTAATGTTACTGTAACTTTTAGTACTTCCATGCTGGTCTGGGAGCAAGAAAAAAACATAGAATGTACCAGTTGCTTGTCTACCCGCGCAGATGGTAAAAGCCAATCGAGGGAACGGGCGAAAATCATAGGAATCATGTTTTAGGCGATGAGGCTAGCAACCGATTACTATTTTGATTCCATTTTCCACCTATACGCCCACAATCTTGCTAAATGTGGCCTGTAGGTACCTGTTACCTTAGGCTCTGTCTACCTCGTAAGGGATGGAGACGTGATAGATGTATGTATGTATGTATGTATGTATGTATGTAACAATCATTTACAAATTAGATCAATATTGGACTTGAATGTGACGAGAACCATTGCTCTCTCTTTGCGTTTAACAGCAAGTGCTAGTTACTTTCTGGGGTCCTTCTTCTTCTCCGCCTCTTCTAGCAACGCTTCCTTAAACCCGAGTATGACCGACGCCGCCCGATTGTGCGCCGTCTCCGCATTCCCGATCATGAAGTCCCAACCGGTGAACAGTTTCCACGAGAATATGCATTCGTCTTCCTTTTCTGATAGCTTGGACATGCGAGAATTCTCTGCCATTCTGGAAATCATTGACGCCTTAGATGGAAAATACTTCTACAGCGTTGAGTCCTGCACATATTGTTTGTACTGATTCTTTCTCTAATCTTGAATCAATGTTCTGTACAGTCTCCTAAGATTGTTCGAGAATATTCCAGCATGAGGTTGGCTTTTGACTAAATACCCATCTAAATATTTTTTGAAGGATTCATGAATCACAGTTGACAAATCTACTTCTACAGCGTTAAGCCCTGCACAGATTGTTTGTACTGGATTATTCTCTCTCTCTCTAATCTTGAATTAATGTTCTATACAGTCTCCTAAGATTGTTCAAGAATATGCCAGCATGTAGTTGGCTTTTGATTAAATAGCCCTCTAAATTTTTTTTAAGGATTTATGAATCACAGTTGACAAATGTGTAAATAGATCCATCGATGTACACACATCAAAGCTATTCGGTAAGCAGGATAGATACGGCGCGAGCGTGTGTAGGTGCTTACCTGATTATATTGCCGTGTGTACAATGTGAACTAGTCATTCCTCAAGTAAAAATTTAAATGGAAAATCTTTGTTGGGGTGTTCAATGGAACTAGCTAAGCCTGCTGTGATATCCAGGAACAATAAGTGACTACGAGTACAAATAAAAATTGTAAACTCACTTTTTTAAAATTGCGACAAAACTGTAGATGTACACGACAAGACCAGTGAGGAAGTAAGCCAGGGGCATCCTGTATTGGGAGCGTTCTATGCTGCTGTAGTATCTGTGGGTTCAACATTAAATGTTAGCAATTGCGCTGGCTGTAACACCATTTTGTGACAAACTACTTATCTGTAGATTTTTTTGTTTCCTTTAACCAACTGTGTTGTTCTTTCTTTCAGTATAAGATAATATAAGGTATAAGGTATACCAAGCTGGTCTTCTAGCAAAGAAAAAACTACAATTTGCTTCTATTCCCGCGCAGATGGTAAAAACACGAAGGAATGGATGAAAGTCGTAGGTGATGCTAGCAAATCATCATTACTTTGATTCCCTTTCCACCTATACGCCCGCAATCATGCTAAACGTGGCCTTTAGGTCTTGTTTGTTACCTTAGGCCCTGTTTGTAAGATAAGGTATTTTATCCATAAAGTTACATACATACATACACAAATCACGTATTTATTCCTTACGGGGTAGACAGAGCCCAAGGTAACAGGTATAGGACACATTTAGCAATTCCTGGGCGTATAGGTGGAAAATGGAATCAAAATAGTGATGGGTTGCTAGCCTCATCGCGTGTAACATGATTTCTATGATTTTCGCCCGTTCCCTCGATTGGCTTTCATCTGCGCGGGTAGAGAAGCAACTGGTACATTGTATGTTTTTTCGTTGCTCCCAGACCAGCGTGGAAGAATCCAACAAACTTTGAACAAAACTTGAATAACTTACCCGTAGAAAATTGGTGATACTTTCAGGAACCCTTCAAATTCCCATAGAGTTAGTAGATTGCTTGCATTCTTCTGGTCTTCTTCTCTTATTGTCTTTCTTTCCCTGTCTAACTCAGCATTTCCGGTTAAGCACTGCGAAAACGAAACACGTTATCTCTTTTGTGATTCAAGCTTTTTGGCATATCGCGTAGGTCATTATTTTTGTTTTTGCGACAGTGACCAGTTAAATTTTACTTCGGCCTGGGCTGTAAGTAGCAATTTACCGGCCGCTACGCGAACAAGTATTTCCATTTTCCTGGCCAGGGGAAGACTGCCCTGCGGGCGGCGATAAAGAAAGCCTCAGGTGGCATGTTTATCGCCCTCGCTGCTCATGCGACAACTCCTGCGATCTGAGACATTCTTTATTTCACCATTTTCATTAATTCTTTATTAATATCTTAAAGTGCTAATTCCTGATTCCTTTTGTTTCTAAGAAATGATTTGACATTCATAAAGCGAAATGTTTTTGAGGATAATTTGACGTATTATCCCGACGATCACGTTTTAGCAAGACCCTAAGCAAGGACCATTCTAGATTTTTCTTACCTCAGGGATTATAACAAAGATGAGCAGTATGAAGCCGATGACCAGATTCACCCAGAACAGCCACCGGAGGAACGTGAAGTATGAAGCCACGACCGACCCAAAGTGTGACTCTATCTCCTTGATGCGGAGCTCCCAGGGTATCAGCAGGTTCGAGGTGTTCGCGGCTTCTCGCTTCAGCTGGTGCAGTTTCTGCGAGAAAGAAAGGGAAGACAGACATGTGAATACATTCGACGTTGATGCAAATAGGTGCAGTGATGATTTGCTGAGTGATGAGGTAGTTCGCAGAGTTTAGATTCGGAAAACTGAAGACGAGGAAAAATGACTTGTTTTAGGGGAGACCAGTGGACTGTAGCAGGCTGATGGTGATGATGATGAAGATGATGATGATGATGTTTAGAAAGTAGTAGAATGGGCATAGAATTTTAAATACATTAGTAATGCAAAAGCACTCTCGATCTTGGTGGCGAATTTGAAACATAACAAAATTATTTTCAAGGATGTTCCAAGGGAAGGGTCAATTCTGGACATCTTTCGGCTGTAGATGATGATGTATTGTCACAGGCGATTTGTCAACACAGGACTAGCACAGCTACTTCAGCTTTATCGAACTCACCGAGGCCAGCAAGATGTTGAATCGTGCGTAAATATCTCTGGTACTCTTGGATTGTGCCAGTCGCTCCTGCAACTGGCCTTCATGGCGCTTAATGTAGCCTTTCGCCTGGAAAAGAAGTACATCATTATCATCTTCAGCTTATATCTGTCTTACTACTGGGCTCAGACCTCCGAGAGGACTTGGACTAAAGACCATTCTGAGGAGGCCTGTGCACAGTGGGACTTGTACAGGCTAGAGATGAATGAATGTAAGGCCTACGTGTTAATTCAGAAGCCTCTGATCCTCGACGTGACCTTGGAAAGTCACTGGACAGTACTATACTACTACTGCAGCTCCTTGTACCAATTGCTGGCATATGTCTACACATGACTCCTGTAGACTGTCTTAAAATGAATCCAGAATTCATTGGTATTAGTCAGTTGGAGTGAACATTGTCAATGTTTTTCAGGATTTATTGATGTTCAATCGTTGTCATCGACAAAAAATGTGTTTTTGGTCAATGTTCAAAGTGTATACGTTAAGGGGGTGACTTAACTTTACAGAGTACCTATTTAGTCTGATATTGTTAATTGGATTTCACTGGAAATCGTATATCCCGATAAAACAAAATTTTTACATAGGTACATACATACATCACGTCTTTATCCCAGCCTAAGGTAACAAAACCTTAAGACCACGTTTAGCATGATTAAGGGCGTATAGGTAGACAGTGGAATCAAAATAATGATGGGTTGCTAGCCGCATCGCCTATAACACGATTTCTAAGACTTTAGCCCATTCTCTCTATGAGCTTTTCCCATCTGCGCGGGAAGAGAAGCAACTGATCCTGTCTATGTTTTTCTTTGCTTCCAGTCCAGCGTGGAATTAATTATTTTTTTTAATCCAAAATAACAATAAGAAACCTTAAGAGGAGTCTCAACTCAAACAAACGAAACCATGGACTCAAATGTTCCAAAAATATTCTGAGACTTGTGTAGAAGAGGCCGTCGTCCCATTAAATATGGACACGTCACCAGCTAAGAGGATACAGGGTCTGAGCTTGCTTACCAGGTGTACGAGTTTCAGCTTCCTCCTCAGCCCCAACGGCTGCTGCTTGACGGAGCTGAGCACCTCCTTGTGCATCCTGATGTTCTTGAAGATCTCCTCCTGCGTCACTGTTCCCTGGTCCTCCATTGATATCGCTGTCCTAAAAACACGCCACTGATCGTACATAATACCTAACTACATGCATAAATTAAGTCTTAGCAGACAGAGTCGGAGTCGACGGAGCATAAGATAAAAAGACCTAAGGGCCATATAGGTGGAAAGGGGAATAAAAATGGGTTGATAGCTTAAAACGTGCTTCCTGGGAATTTCGCCCGTGCGGGAAGAGACGCAACTGGTACATTCTATGTTATTTCTTTGCTCTCAGACCAGCGTGGAAGTAGCTCAGCAGTCAGCGTCATGCTGCATAGGTGAGAGATTACGATGCATGTGGCCATTTCAATAGTTATTTGAAAGTTTTAGGTTAGTTCTTGTGGTCCCACTGTTGTAATTACCTCACTCGAGATAGTTAAATTAGGTTAGGTTCGTTAGGTATTATCGAATGCCTGAAAGGAAACCCCAATATAAATAGTCGACCGTATGGTGGGATGTAATTCTTTTTTAGAACAGCCGAACATAACAGTGGGATCACGAGAGTTACGAAATTAGTTTGCCATATACGTCTTTGTCTTTAATACAAACATAGACAGAGGTAGACAGAGCCTGAGGTAACACGACTTAAAAAGCTCGTTTAGCATGATTGGAGGCGAATAGGTGGAAAGGGGAATCAAGTAATGGGTTGCTAACCGCTTCGCCTGTAACATGATTCCTAAGACTTGCCTATTCCCTCGATAGGCTTTTACCATTTGTGCGGGACGAGAAGCAACTGGTCCATTCTATGTTTTTCCTTTGCTCCCAGACCAGCGTG
This sequence comes from Pandemis cinnamomeana, assembly GCA_932294345.1. Classification (NCBI taxonomy): domain Eukaryota; kingdom Metazoa; phylum Arthropoda; class Insecta; order Lepidoptera; family Tortricidae; genus Pandemis; species Pandemis cinnamomeana. Next base: position 33,031,903 of record OW028702.1, on the reverse strand, counting down.
GAAGCCTTTAATGCCTTTACTTATTTTGGTTTCATCCGTGAAGCCCGTGCGAGAGCTAGACACACATAGCATTCTACAGCTAGCTTAGGACTACTAGTGGTAAGTCACTAGTAGTCCCAAGCTAGTCAACTCTCTCGAGCTGAAGACGGAAGACCGGCGACGAGCGCGCACATCAGGCAGTATGAGAAACAACAGTAGCACTACGCTTCTAGCTTAGTACGACTACATCTTACTCTCCAGAGCTGGTGGTGAAGACGGAAGACCGACGGCGGGCGCGCGCGTCGTCCGGCAGTAGTGGAGACGAAGCGCGTCGGCGACCCTTGCGTGATCGACGGACGCTGCAGCGTCGCTGACGCAACACAGCACTGATGCTCGCTGAATAGTCCTCGTCTTCTGAAACGTCTGAGGACCATGCGTGTGTAAGCTTTACAGGTTAAGACCAGAGTGAGGCTGCTACTGAACCAGTGAGTTACACTGCCATCTACACTTCATCAGCTAGTACATAATATGAATTGGTATAACCTTCGCAAGGCAATCAAATGTTAGAACATCAAAATATATCGCATCGCACTTGAACTAGATATAGTGCATTGGGGTAAATTCGAAATTGGGGGAATTTCGTAACTCGCGGATATCCAGTAAACGGGGAACAATTACATAATCTAGCAACGCTTACCTAGAAGCTTTAATGTCTTTGGCTTCTAGATAAGCGTTGCCATGTCCACGATTTTCGAAATTCCCCCAAGTACGAATTTACCCCAATGTACCTTATTTCATGCGACATAAGGCGGGAAACGTTACTATTGCCTTTTCTAATGGAGAGTAATTAATTTTCAAACATTTATTCGACGTTTAGGGGTGCAGATTTAAATTTCAACGCAATCAAATGTCAATTAATTTGTATGAAAAAAAACGTATTTTTCTAACCAATATAAAATCATTAGGGTTTATGCTTTCGGGCCTTCAAATATTATGTTCTTATGAATTACACATACACTATATATAATAATAACCAAATACCTATTTAAATAAATTCTCAATGGCGGTGCCGCTAATAGTCATTGGGACAAACCGCGCCATCTTGTTTTGTGAGCGTTAGTGACGTCATTCGATGATCACAAAATGGCGGAAACTGGTGCACGAAACTATTGCCTTACTTGACAGGATGCCTTGAAATTATTCTCGATACCTATATTAAGATTAATAATTATAGACCATAGAAAAAAAAGATTTACTTAGTAGAAGTGGCATGTGAAGGAAAGTCGCGCGAAAAATTGCATGCGTGAACGTCAAATTCAAGTTCACGGTTCGAGTAGCAGAATGTGTGTGTAGTGTTCCGCTGTGGTCAGTTAGATTTTCAATCACGTAAACCTAAACGCCATTCAGCAGAGTTCATTTTGCAACGCAGTTATTTTAACGACATCTGTTGTGCAATGGCAGAAGTATTATTTAGACAACTGCCATTTTCAAACTGTTATCACTCTAGATGGTGTTTGGACCTCTACAATGGACTTTAAACAATGTTCTATGGGTGGAAAGTTCAAATTATAATACCGATTAAGAACTTATTACATTTTTGTGATAGAAAAGCTACGACCAATAATTGCCAAGATTTCAAGGTGTGAGTAAATTGTCAATGTCAAAGTTTGGCGACACCGGTTTATTTGGCGAAAGCCAATTATCGCACTTCTACTATATCTTTTTTTTCTATGTTATACCTATAGACAGCAGGACAAACCCGAGTGGCGTTCTAAAGGTGGAGTTAGACCCAACGAGCGATTGCGCATTCTATCCCCACTCTGCCAAAATTATAGTGTACTGCAAAAATAATGGTTGGCTTTTCATACAAATGTGTATGGAGAGTGATCCGTTATTTTTGCAGTTCACAATAAATTTAATAGACTAAGTTGGTCTTGCTTGTCGTTTGGTCTAGCTCCACCTTAGCCCACGGACTGTAGATTTGTACCAGGGTTCCACTTACCTCCGGCGGGTGAGAACTTGACTTCATTGCTGACCGGGGTCTCTGTCGGCAGGTGAAACAGGTTGACTGCCGTTGAAGCCATGCTAGGGTCCGCCCAGGTCACTGACAGCCGGTCCACTGAAGGCTGGGGCGATGAGGGGACACGCTCGTAGGACCCCTGTTGGCAACACCAAGTATGTGCTTTTTTTTTTTTTTTTTTATGTGAATAGGAAAGCAAACGAGCAAGTGGGTCACCTGATGGTAAGTGATCACCACTGCCCATAGACGCCCGCAACCCCGGAGGGATTGCAGATGCGTTGCCAACCTAGAGGACTAAGATGCAATGCCTCTTGTGCCCGTAATTTCCCCGGCTGTCTTACTCTCCACACCGGAACACAGCAGTGCAAGCACTGCTACTTAGCGGCTTAAATGAGTCCTCGCCCGCGCGGTACAGGGGCGCGGAGTAGGACGACCGCGGGGAGCTCTCTCGGTGCGGGTGGGGAGTGTGCCTGCCGCCCGCACTAAGGGGTCGTATCGCGAAAAAGTTTGAAAAACACTGCTTTTGAGTAAAGTACAGGTGTAAAGTCGTCGAGCCGTAAATACGCGAACTTACTCGCCCGTCTGTCTGAGTCTTAATAAGAATGTACTAACTCGCAATCTATCAAAAAATATTTGTATTTTGTCCCTAAATACTCAAACAAATTGGGTGGAACGAACACAAACATTTTGTACTTTTGACGGATTTTAACGTCTCCAACGTTACCAAAACGAACGGATAGCCTAGTGGTTAGTGACCCTGACTATGAAGCTAGAGGTCCTGGGTTCGAATCCCGGTAGGGGCAGACATTTTGTATGATGAATACGAATGTTTGTTCTCGAGTCATGGATGTTATATGATTTAAGTATGTATTTATCTATATTATATAAGTATGTTTATCCGTTGCCTGGTGCCCATAGTACAAGCTTTGCTTAGTTTGGGGCCAGGTCAATTGGTGTCAATTGTCCCAAGATATTTATTTATTTATTTATTTATTTATTTAAAACCTGTCACCGAAAGTGCGTGGCAAGCCGACATATTCACACCCTATAATCTTTTATTTAATCACAATCCCATTTAGCAATTGCTTGGTTCCGACGGTCATTATTTTCACTTTAAACGTAGCGTTCTTGTGGATTTTAATTATTTTAGTTGGCCACTGCGTGGGCTAGGGGGCGGTTATACTCATTACACTACACTGTCGAGCAAAAAGTATATGTTCATACAATTTTATTTGGTTGGATCGCTAATAGTCTAAGATCCGAATATAACGTCGATCTGCACCGAGCTGATAATAGAATGAAACATATTTTATAATAAATTTAGTATATTAGAAAATATAATAAAAATGGGTTGGCTAAAAAATCCTGGACAGAGTATAAAAAAATGATATAAACAATATATTTATATATCTATTGATTTATAAATATAATATATCTATAATAGGAAAGTTTAATGTAATACTATCATATTCAACAAACAAACAGAACATCAATGAAATAAATATATTTAAATATAAGTATATTTATTGACTTATAATTATAAGAATATATCTATAATAAAAAAAATTGTAACTCAAAATATGATAGTGTAAATAATAACCATGCCTTCACTTCACTACATTTACCGCAAATAAATATTATTATTATTATTTTAATTATTTATTATGAAGAAAAAATAGTCTGTCCAGAATTTTTTTAGCCAGCCCATTTTTAATATATTTTCTAATATACTAAATTTAGTATAAAATATGTTTCATTCTATTATCAGCTCGGTGCAGATCGACGTTATATTCGAATCTTTACTATAAGCATCCACTATTTCAAATTAACTGCATACAAAACTGGACTATGAGAAACCAAACCGTTAAGGATGTTTAGTGGAAATCTGTGTAGGGTACTCTTGACCCAACTTTATGTCAAAACGTCCCCAATTTGGTCACAGACCGTCCCTCACACAGAAAAGCCTCCCCGATCCACTTCCAACGCTTCACATTTCGCCAGTCAATCATCACTACATAGTATAAAACAAAGTCGCTTCCTATGTCCCTATGTCCCTATGTATGCTTATATCTTCAAAACTACACAACGGATTTTGATGCGGTTTTTTTTAATAGATAGAGTGATTCAAGAGGAAGGTTTTTATGTATAACTACGCAGACAAAGTCGCGGGCAGAAGCTAGTTAATTATAATTTGATTTCAGGTTGGGTCAAGAGTACCCTAACCGCCGAGCATAAAGAGATTGATGAATGTTGATGAAATCAAAGTGTCAGGATGGTAGCTAGTGTCTCTGCCTACCCCTACGGGAAAGAGGCGTGACGGTATTTGTGTACGAGTAATTAATTTAAGAGAGAGACGGCACGACACGAACTTCGGAAATTGAATTCGCTGTGCGATGAAGCTGCCAGCTCTTGGGTCTCCAGCTTTATCTCCTACGGGGTAGACAGAGCCTAAGATAGCAATAGCTTAAGGTCACGCTTAGCATGACCAAGGGCGTATATAATAGGTGGAAATCAAAATAGTGATGGGTTGCTAGCCGCATTGCCTGTGACATGATTCTTAAGACTTTTGCCCATTCCCTCGATGGCTTTTACCATCTTACTCCCAGACCATGGAAGACGAAATATACCAAGTAGGTAAGTACTCTGGTAAAGTAATATTGTACGCACATATCTTCCGAACGGTAGCACCAATTTTTTTTTGTTGTCTTCGATATTGTCAGGACAAGGTCTACAAAAACAAAAGTTTCAAAAAAAATAAGGAACGGCGCCAAAGCAGCGGGCAGCGTATATAGTTGTTTTAAACTCCCCAGAATTTAAATTCAATGGTGTGTGTTGCCTATCCGCACTGGGCCCACGTGGGAACTATAACCCAAGCCCTCTCATGCTAAAAGGAGGCCTGTGCAAATAACAATTCGATCCCGTTCAATGCAACTCCAATTCCCATTTCAAAATGCAAACGACCCGTTTCGAATTTTTCGAACATTCGAAATCCGTGTTCAAAAAGTTACTTCAACGCCTCGATTTTATGGCCGCGTTCTTATTTCAAACTTTTTCGATCGTTTTTTTTTACTTTTTTTTTATTTACCGTCACCGAAGCAGCGACTGCGGCGGCTGGGAGCTGACTGAGCGACGCACAGGCATTAACAAGAGAATTTACGACTGCTTTGCGTTCTGGCCAATTACGATCATTAGTAAACACCTCGGGTATCACGGATTATTGGAAAATACTGGAAGGAAAGTTACTGCTACCAACATCAGGGGCCCGATTTTTGAAAGCACGTATGTGAAAATATCACTCGAAAGCGGTGAATATTTGTGCGTTTTGAAATAAGAGTAGCTTAGAAGATGATTGCAGTTCTCATTAATCTTGTGAATTAATAAAAAAATTGATTAGAGCTGTAGTTTTGAAGATATAAACAGATTTATACCACTTTTGTGATGTACTTTCCAGTGGTGTGCTTTCAAAAATCGAACACCAGTGCCGTTTGCCGTTATATTTTGACGCTACTCAGCACCCATTTGCGTTTGTTTTGTCTGTGGCGAGTGTAATTTTTTAAAGTTTTTTTTTTAACTCTCAATTTGTATGCACAAACAATTTTAATTGTAGAGCCACTACGGAACGCTGTCATGTTGACTTTTTTTTTATATGAATAGGAAGGCAAACGAGCAAGTGGGTCACCTGATGGTAAGTGATCACCACTGCCTATAGACACCCGCAATCTCGGAGGGATTGCAGATGCGTTGCCAATCTAGAGGACTAAGATGAAATGCCTCTTGTGCCCGTAGTTTCCCCGGCTAAACTTTAGCAACGTGTTTTAAACACTAACAAGGGGTGCGAGTCGGGTTACCTCCGCGTGTGGTCGAGAGCTGCGGCTCGTTTTTAGCATCCGGCCGAGGGGAAGAGCTAAGCTTGGTCCGGTGCACCCTAGGCATCGGTTAATGGTTTCCTGGCAGATTCTGAGGGATATCGTTGTCCGTTGGTCAAGAGCCCGACGGGGGGACATTTTTGTCACAAGATTTTTGAATACTGTATTTATGAATTTGACATTGGCGTAATCATCGCATCGATGGGGCCATATTAAAAAGAAGAAACACTAACAAGCAATCATATCACATCACCAACTATACAAATAGTTATTGAACGTATGTTTGTCCGGGTGGAATATTGCAATTTTGAAGCAGATATAACCGATTGAGTTGAAACTTTGCATGTGTGTGGATGACAATACAACAATCTGGTGGCTCGATTTTTGAAAGCACATCACTCGAAAGTGGTATAAATCAGCTTATATCTTCAAAACTATAGATCTAATCAAAATTTTGACTACTTCCAGTGGCGTATCTGTACGGTGGCAGGGGTGGCAAAATGCCACGGGCCCCTAGCTCTAGGGGCTCCCCAACTGGCTTGGTCTAGAGCACAGAAGGGACGCTGATGCACTTCTTTATATTGAAGAAGGAGCCCTAACGAATTTGCCACGGGCCCCAGACGTTATAGTTACGCCACTGCCTGCACCATAGGAAAAGACGCCTCTCGGCGTACAAGGCTTCGAGGGCCTCCGCCTTGAAGACCTTGTTGCCAAACCCAAGTTCCGTAAGACGCGTCCAAAGCCCCCCTACGACTAATAAAGAGTTATACATACATACATACTACAAGTTGGGATCGCAAGTCATATTCGAGCGCATGCCATTAACTACTGGCCGTAAAGACTGCACATCGATCTTCTCAGCTAATTTCGGCTTTGTAGAGCGTTGTCGCGCTCTAATATACGCCGTCTCTTTCCAAAGACCGAAGTGACCACTGACTACTTCACAAGATTAATGAGAGCTGTGATTCTCTTCTAAGCTACTCGTATTTTGAATTCGGCACAATTTTTCACCACTTTCGAGTGGTATTTTCACACATGTGCTTTCAAAAATCGGGCCCCTGGTAACCCAGGACCGTCTCCGCAGGAGGGAACTCTTCAACGGTTAGCTCGATTGAGTTGGATTTGGTTCGCATGTGGGTCGAACGACAATGCAAGTACAGCCAGCAAAAAGTACTGTCAGTTAAGTTTGTAAGCAAAATGTATTTTTTGTAACTTATTTTCTGTCGGTTGATTTTGAGGCAACAAAGCGAGAATACTCCGCGTTTCAGTGTCCGTGGATCCTTAATATCGGGAATTAATAGAAGCTATTGTAGGTGTGGTGAGAAATAACTTGGAATTGTGTACAGTCGTCGACAGTCGACTTTAGCTGGCGATATTATTAATACACAAAAAGACTTCTCAAGAATGCATTTTTCGCCAGTAGCCAATTTTACGAATATTCGAAATCCGCACAAAAAAACCGTAGTAGCTTAGTAAGTAAGTAGGTAAGTAAGTAAATGCTTTATTGTACAAATATTAAGAAACAGATACAACTCACAAAAAAATACAAATAACATTAATACATGCACAAAGGCGAACTTATCCCTATAAGGGATCTCTGCCAGTTAACCTTTGAGTAGATGAGAGGAGCATTAATCGAGGGACCAGAGCCACAATAGAGCGTACATATCAAAGTACAATAAACAAAACATAATATAAACTACTAAATATATATATCTTAGTGTAGGGGGCGTTATGTTATGTGTTAATGTTTTCAACCGTGAATTAAATGTTATTCCAAAATCAGCTCAGCTACCGCCGTATCAACGGTATCAATGATATGGGGCCCCGGGCTACAGAGGCCCCTGACGTGTGTAAGCTGAAAATAGTAAAACATAGTTACATCACATAATTTGGGCCCCCCAACTAATTTTGATACAGGGCACTACGCCACTGTCCAAAACAATTCAAAGACATCTTCTATCCTTATCCTTATTCTTACTACTATTATAAATGCGAAAGTAACTCTGTCTGTCTGTCTGTCTGTTACCTTTTCACGCTTAAACCGCTGGGCCGATTTAGTTGAAATTTGGTATACAGATAGTTTAAGTCCCGGGAAAGGACATAGGATAGTTTTTATTCCGGAAAATAGCATAGTTCCCGCGGGATAGCACAGCCCAAGCCACTGGAATTTTTCAAATTTAAGGCGGAACAAAGTTCGCCGGGTCAGCTAGTATTATAAGCGCTTTTGCCTCCGACTGTACACAATGATATAGTTCCAATGAGCACGCCATTTCCATGCGCCCCGTGGTCTCCAGAATCGTAGCTTATCCGACAAGAGAACTGGGAGGTTATTATATGTATGTATGTATTTAACGTCGCTCCGAGCCGTAAGTAGCAATTTACCGGGTGCTACGCGAGCGGTAATCTCCGCTTCCTGGCCGGGGGAAGACGAAATTGTGTACACTCGGGCGGTGATAAAGAAAGCCTCAGGTCGCATGTTTATTGCCCTCGCCTTGGGCTCGTGCGGCAAGTTCCTGCGTTCTGAGACGTTGATTTACACCACCCTAGGAATGTAATGTAATGTAACTATAATAATAATATCAGTTTAATTATTCTATATTTTACAAAAAAGTATAAAAATTACCACTTCCATGCTGGTCTGGGGGCAAAGAAAAAAACATAGAATGTACCAGTTTTTCTTCCCTTGCTGATGGTAAAAGCCCATCGAGGGAATGGGCGAAATTCTCCTTTCGACACGCCCACAATTATGCTAAACATGGCCTTTAGGTCCTGTTACCATAGGCTCTGTTTAACCCGTAAGGGATAAAGACGTGATTTATGTATGTGTTATGTAAAAAAGCCATGGTAGCTTAGTGGTTTGACCTGTGGCCTCTCAAGCGGTGTCATGGGTTCAAAACCAGGGCTCGTATCTCTGAATTTTCAGGAACCTTGAGCTTCGAGGTGAGACCTACACACATACATACATACATAAATCACGTATTTATCCTTTACGGGGTACACAGAGCCTAAGGTAACACCTAAAGGCATTTAGACTGGCTGTGGGCGTATAGGTGGAAAGGGGAATCAAAAATAGTGATGAATAGCTAGCCGACGCCCATAACATGATTCCTAAGATTTTCATAAGTCATAAGTCATAAGTCATTTATTTGCAGAAAATAGTGTACAATAAGATGATAAACAGGAATAACAATGACACAACTATTTCACTACACAGTAGTATGCAAATTATTTCTAAACAAGCACTACATCTACAAATGCAAGCGATTTATTTTACTTATATTATATCGATGAAGTCACTCTTTACAAGACAAGAATTCATTAATGGTGTAAAATCTTTTTTGCAGTAGCCAACTATGCAATGTTCGTACACATAACCTATATGGCAGACCAGTTATATTTGTAGGGACGTGATTAAATATTCTAATGGCCATGCAATAACAATTTTTGCTGCAGAGTTTAGAAGCCACTCTCGGTAGAATCAGTCTTGTGGGATATCTCGTGTTAAAATTGCATGCACTCTTCAGTTCTTTAAAGAGATGATAATTTTTCGCCCATATATATGCTCACAATTATGCTAACTGCCTTTAGGTCTTGTTACCATAGGCTCTGTCTATCCCGTAAGGGATATAGACGTGATATGTGTGTGTACCCTCGACGGGCTTTTACCAAGAGAAGCAACTGGTCTATGTTTTTCCTATACTCCCAGACCAGCATGGAAGATGGAAATGAGGAAAGATTGTGTAAAATTTGTACCAGAGACTGGTATACTGACTCGCCAACGCCCGTGCCGTGCTAGTAGGCAGTCAGTCTTGAATGAACACCAAGTGCCAATCGACCGTTGATAAACTACCTTCAACAGGGCTGCCTTGCCGGCCAGTATCGATTTAAATATGATGTGCTGGTGTGAAAGAGGATATAGTGACTAGGACCAAGGGCGTCGCCTAGGGGGGGGCAGGGAGGGGCACCTGCCCCCCCCTAGAGATTCTAAAAAAGTTGCCAAATATAATGCAACCTAGTCATAGAGAATGAGAAAAGTATGAATTGTAGTAGGTAAAGTCAACTTGCCCCCCCCCCCCCTGCGCCATCGGCTGGCGACGCCCTTGACTAGGACAAAAAAGTATGCTTAGTTGGTTTGGTCACGTAAAGCGGATGGATGAAAGTAGACTAACTAAACAGATCTATAGGGGGAGTGTAAATGGTTGCGAGGGGAAGGCCTAGGACGTTCCGAGACCAAATAGGAGATGTTTTGGAAAAACGTCAGGTCAGGAGTACCCGAAACCGAAGAGCAGAAGCGAAAGATGTATGTTAGGATCGTAGCAAGTGGAACAAAGTCGCTGCCTACTCCTATGGGAAAGAGGCGTGACGGTATGTAATGAAATGTTATCATGACCCTATTTTCGGGGTGTGAGTCGACCTCCATGTGTGGTCAAGAGCTGCGGTTCGTTCTTAGATAGGTCCGGGGGGAAGAGCAGTGCTTGGTCCCGTGCACCCTGGGCACCGGCTAATTTCCTGGCAGTTTCTGAGGGTATATTATTACCCTCGGGAAATTTAGAATACTTAGAAAAATCCGAAAAGTAAAGCTATGGGCGGGAATCGAACCCGGATCCTCGTCATGCCGCGTGCTATACCTCTACACCACCCATAGCAGGTGGGTAAGCTTCGAGTTTTTCTATCTGTTACTAGCTGTCACGTGACCTTGATACTGTGCGATTTTTTGTCGCCAAGCGTCATCTGTTTGAATGATGTGTCTGTACGACGACCAGGGACGAGAGAAGGCGCGGCGCTGTTTACTATAGAATGAATAAAGAAATTTTACTTCATCATCATCACTACATAGTATAAAATAAAGTCGCTTTTTCTGTCCTCATGTCCGTATGTATGCTTATATCTTCGAAACTACACAACGGATTTTGATGCGGTTTTTTTAATCGATAGAGTGATTCAAGAGAAAGGTTTTTAAGTATAATACATGCAAAATATACCGTGCGAAGCCGGGGCGGGTCGCTAGTAAGATATATGCTTGAAAATTGCACGATTCCACCCCGAAAGACATCCATACACTGAGAGTTAATAAAAGCTGCTATGTACTTATACTCGGCAGAGCACGCGTCACAGAATGTCGAGGAACCGGGTTCGATTCCCGGCCATAGCTTTACTTTTCGGATGTATCTGTGTTCTAATTCGCAGTGTCGTTCACAAATTGAAATGTACCTAAGCTTGTAAAAAAGTTATTTCTTGAGTGGCATCCCTAACAGTCCATTAAATCCCCACCCACAGTGCTGCATTATAATTAATTTGCGATTTTCGGTAACTAATGAAACGGTCGATATTTGCCACACCTTTCCAATACCACACGTACAACACAATTAACAATTCACTGAAATCAATCTTGTGACTTACTATTTTGGGTTCATATTCGATTGATGGGTGTTGTGATTTAGGGCGTTTTGTATGGTGATAGTTGTTTACTACTTTAGTGATTTAGGTCAGACATGGAATATAACAGTTGCTTCTCTTCCCGCGCAGATGGTAAAGCCCATCGAGGGAATGGGCGGAAATCATAACAATTAGTTGTAGGCATCGGCTAGCAACCCATTACTATTGTGATTCCACTTTCCACCTACACTATACGCTCACAATCTTGCTAAAAGTGGCCTTTAGATGTTAACGTAGGCTCTGTCTACCCTATAATGGATAAAGACGTGATTTATGTATGTATGTATGTATTATTATTTTTGTATGAAAAAAGTACCACACAATACTTTATAATTTATAATAATATAGCCTTTTTATTCCGAATTCACTACAATTGGGATTGTCTATTTTTTTACAATGTATAGTAAATCGAAAACCATTTCGAGATAAATGCTTTTTAAATCGTTTTCTGTATTTACTTTATTTTATTTTACTATAATGAATTTATTACATGAAAAATAAGCAATGACCTTCATTTGACATTCCCAGACATGACCTAGACGGTCCAAAATGTACTTTATTTGCAAAGGTTACAAATTCTATGCTATTTACGCGTGGATTATACTACGGAGTTCAATTTGGACCCGCAATCTGACATTTCATTCATCTTATGACAGATGACAAGCAAATGGGCAATCTTGTTACTGTCATTCTTGTTTTTTCCACTGTTTACTTTCATATTGTTGTATTATAGTTTAGATTTAGAAGCACTTTCGGTAGATAATTAGGCAAGAGTGTAACCGGACAGCGATGTGCTTCGCTCACATGAAAGATTTTCCGCTAAATATTTTAGTGAAGAGCGAATATATTACGTTTGCGGTTTACTTTCGCCTACTGAGTTTACTGACTTATTTCCGGGTCCTGTTTTGTCTCGATCATACCTGGTATGTGTTTATGGACCTTTCTGCTTCGCACAGAATGTTATGGTATGTGTAACGGTTGTGAAAATATAAAATTCATAGGAGAAGATCGCGTGAATCTTCCTGTGTTATTGTTGAATCATGTTGACATTGATACTAATGACAGTTTGCCAACTTCACCACAGATAGAATAGACGTTAATGGCGGCGCTTCACATACGTTTTATGATCAATTTATCCAATAAGCAGATGTGTGACACCGGCAATGGAAACTCTGACGTCATCAACCAAAATACTTTCAATAATTAATAGTAAAAAAAATACCGAGTTATATGAGAAAATATTGAAATTGGTTTCTTATAATTGACTATTCTGCACAAAAAAAATATAAAAAGGATAGGTATTTTTTTTTAGACAATCCCAATTTCAGTAAGTATGTTGTTGTTGTTATTTGTCGCGTAATTCGGCGTGCCTCATGGCACAGGCCTCCTCCGCGTATTGGAGGGTTTGGGCTATAGTTCCCACGCGCGCCCAGTGCGGATTGGGAACGTAACACACACCATTGAATTTCTTCGCAGATGTGTGCAGGTTTCCTCACGATGTTTTCCTTCACCGAAAAGCTCATGGCAAATTGCAAATGTAATTTGCGCACATAAATTCCGAAAAACTCAGAGGTGCGCGCCCGGGATTTGAACCCACGACGCTCTGCTTGAGAGGCCACAGGTCAAACCACTAGGCTACCACGGCTTTTTACTTAATAATTTATGACACTGTATGTATGTATGTAAACTCTTTATTGCACATAAAATTAAAAAAAAAAAAAACAGAAATACACAGAAAATAACAAAGGCGAACTTATCCCTAAGAAGGGATGTAATTGCTTTAAACTGACTAACAACGATGCAAACAATCGATCCTCAAAATACGCATCTGATTTTCAAGCAGCCTGTATATAATCTGTGTCTCGGAAACGGCTCGACCGATTTCCATGAAATTTGGTATACAGGGGGTTTTAGGGGCGATAAATCGATCTAGCTAAGTTTCCAAGTATAAAAAAACCGAGCAAAGCTCAATCACCCAGATTCTAAAATAAAATGTCGGTAAGACGTGGCTGTCAACTTGACAGTTCGACTTTGGCGACATTTTCATTTGATAGGAACATACATAAATTATGTCTTCACCCTTACGGGGTAGACAGAGCCACACGACCTAAAGGCCATTATTAGCATGATTGTGGGCGTATAGTTGGAAAGGGGAATCAAAATATTGATGGGTTGCTAGCCGCATCGCCAATAGCATGATTCCTAAGATTTTCGCACGTTCCCTCGTTGGGCTTTTACCATGTGCGCGGGAAGAGAAGCAACTGGTACATTCTATGTTTTTTCTGTACTCCCAGACCAGCGTGGAAGACTTGAAAGTTCTAGATCAGTTATCTACCCTGCCTTACCTGCGGAGTCAGCTCCGTCCTCTCCCTCGCTCTCGGCTCCAGCTTCAGTATACCCCTCTCTTTCTGTTAAAAAAACAATCAGAGATCAACAACTCAGATAATAATACAACTTCTAGCTGTACCCCGGGACTTTGCGCATAATTGGCTCGCTATCCCGCGGAAACTACGCATTCCAGGATATAAAGTAGCTGTGTTATTCCAGACTAACCCATATATGTTCCAGATCTGTTCAGCAGTTCTGGCGTGAGAGTAACAAACATACATACAGAAGTGCATACTTACTCGTACTCACAAAAATTCACATATTTAAGAAAATTACTCTTACGATCTTAATAACACATCAGCATACCACCTGGCCCTTCTTATTCCACCACCGCGACAATTGTCGGTGACAAGTGACAATTGTGTTTATATTACAAACTCGAAGAGAGTCTACTAGACTACAAGCCCATTGAAAAAAAGACATGTGAAATGAACCAGCGTGAATGAAGCTTAGAAGGCTGTTACTATATCATAAAATAACTGAGCGCTATGCCGTCATTTCTGAGCGGTGCAGTTGACTACGAGAGTACATTACAAGTGGGGAATTACGACTAATTATTAATGTACGGCTTTTTTATAGCTTATAGATGATTAAAAATTAATGTCGAAAAACCTAGTGCCGTACTAAAGAGGTGGTGCCGGAAGTTAGTGCAATTTTTTTTCATGTACTCTCGTCACCTGTACCGCTCAGAAATGACGGCATAGCGCTCAGAGTTATTTTATGATATAGTAACAGCCTTCTAAGCTTCATTCACGCTGGCTCATTTCACAGGTTAATTTTTTCAATGGGCTTGTAGTCTATACGCCGGTTGGCTTCAGATTGAAAACGCGTTGCATTTCGAATTGTCAAAGGTCACCGACAATTTGTCGAGTTGGTGGAAGCGGCTTGGCGTGACGTTTTTTGCCGACTTATGAGCGACAAATAGGTAATCTTGAGTAGGTAAAGGAAAAGTACCTCTTCTTTTTTTAACATGGCCCCTTCGATGCGATGATTTCGCCAATGTCAAAGTAATAAATACAATATTCAAAAATCTTGTGTCGAAAATGTCGGCAAAGTGCGGTAGAACACGGCCAAAAGACCCCTTTCCCTAGGCTCTTAGCCAACGTATAATGATAACCGTGCCCAGGGTGCACCGGACCAAGCACTGCTCTTCCCCTCGGACGAATCCAAAAACGAACCGCAGCTCTTGATCACACGCGGAGGTAGCCCGACTCTTACCCCAAAGTACTCTATTTAGTAAATTAGGTTTAGAATTTGCATGCCAAATTTTGGCAGAGCATACATGACATGTACCTTCCTCTGACAATATGTGTAAAATTTCATAAAATAACATCTGTGTACGTTCTTACGAATTAAATCATTTCATTTCATTTCATTTATAAAATGGCAAACATTTCAAAACAGTCTTTAATAGACACTGGCAACATCTTCAACAGACAAAGCGGTTAAACAAACTTTTTAAAACTCATTCCGTTTACAAACTGCCAGGCCTTTTCCAAATTCAAAATTCAAAGTTCGCTTGCCGTTCCGCTATTTTTTTTTAAATGAACCCATTTGTAAACTGCCAGGTTCGAAGTTCGATTTACGCCGTTCCTCTCACTAACAGTCATCAATACGAGAGTGACAGAGATGGTAACAGACTTCAAATTTAGAGTATGTGCTGATATTGTGCGAAAAAAAAACAATTACCTTGTCCATGGTTGAAGCGGTCGCCACCAACGGCTGTAGGCAACTGCCGCCGCGCGCGCCCCTCACGGCAAAACCATGTAACCCAACAAATTCAATTAGCACGTTTTAAAAGATTGTATATCAGGTCCCTTGGCATTCGGTGATTAAGTGCCAGTGCTGTATATTGGCTATTAGAAATTGTTTCTAGGAACTCCAACGCCCTTGTAAAAAGCTGTGGTTCTGTGGAGACATACAGTATTCAGTCTGCATCTCTTACAGGGTAGACAGAATACTTAAGCATGATTGTTAACGTATAGGTGGAAAGAGGAATCAAAATAGTGAGGGGTTGCTAGCGTCGCCTGTAACATGATTCCTAAGATTTCGCCAATTCCCTCAATTCCGCCTATAGGCGATGAGGCTAGCAACAGTAGCAACCCATCACTATTTTGATTTCATTTTTGAATCTTGCTAATTGTGGCCTGTAGGTATCTGTTACCCCGTAAGGGATAGTGACGTGATTTGTGTATATGTGTACGTGTATGTAAAATATTCCGGAAAAAAATTGTTGCACCTTGTTACGGGTGGTAGGAAATCGTGCAAGGTCCGTCCTGATCGCTATCACCTCTTACTCGCTTATCCCGCCAAGCAGCAGCGCTTGCGCTGTGTTCCGGCGTGGAGATGACAGCCGGTGAAACTGGCGCAAGACGTACGGATGTATGCATCTAGGCCAGCAACGCTGCAATCCTCTGATGGTGCTCGCTTACCATTAGGTGACACACTTCCTCGTTTGCTGTTATTGTCGTTACTTCCATGCTGGTCTGGGAGCAAAGAAATAGCATAGAATGTACCAGTTGCTAGTGGCGTAACTATAACTCCTTCCTCAGTATAAAGAAGTGCATCAGCGTTCTTTTTGTGCTCTAAACCAAGCCAGTTCGGGGCCCCTGGCATTTTGCCACCCCTGCTACCCTATAGTTACGCCACTGCCAGTTGCTTCTTTGCTCGCGCAGATGGTAAATGCCCATGGGGAATGGGCGAAAGCCTTAGGAATCATGTTATAGGCGATGAGCCGAACAACCCATCACTACTATGATTCCCCTTTCCACCTATATGCTCACAATTATGCTAACAGTGGCCTTTAGGTCTTGTTACCATAGGCTCTGACTGAACATTTTTTTGTTTTTTGTTTTGACTAGTAGAGACTTTATACATCTCTACTATAGACTAATATAATTTAAAGCTCGGGGAACTTATACATCCCTTTTATAAATGTATTTAATTTAAGTAGAATTTAAGTATTTTACTGTATTTTATTTTGAAAAAATGACTTCCTGCCAAGTTTCTTGCGGCGCATTCTTGGCTATGATGGTCTTTCCGAATGCGCTGGTAGTTTCAAATAGACATGTAAAAGAGCCCTTGGCGGCCAATTTGCAAAAATAAATTTTCATTTTCATTTTCTGTCTGTAAGGGATATAGGCGTGATATGTGTATGTATGTATGTATGTCGTCAAAAAATGAAAATTCTTACTTACCTAGTTTTGCCGTGCGGCCCCGTAATTAGTGAGTGCTGTGCAAAGCGAGCTGTTAAAAGGGGTGAGACTCTCAGTTAACATCGCTATCCATTTGGGTGGTGCTGTGCCACCGGCTCCTTTTGGCACTCGGCGTCATACGAAATTGAGTACGCGGGCGTTCGAATGTTACACCGCTTTTACCGTACTTTTAACTAACGACGTTCTCAAATGACAAAAGTGACAAAATCTAGTAAAATTTAGGTTAGTCGTTGATAGGGAGGCAAACAAGCAAGCGGGTAAAAATATGGTAAGCAAATAACCCTTCCACGCTGGTCTGGGAGCAAAAGAACACATTAAATGTACTAGTTGCCTCTCTTCCCGCGCATCGAGAGAATGGGCGAAAATCTTTGGAATTATTTTATAGGCAATGCGGCTAGCAATCCTTCACTATTTTAAGAGAGAGAGAGAAAGAAAAACATTTATTAAGGTACACATTCGATACACGAAATCGTGCTGAACGTGGCCGTTAGGTCTTGTTACCTTAGGCTCTGCCTACCCCGTAAGGATAAAGACGTGATTTATGTATGCAACGGACAATGGCCTTACCATGGCGTCTTAATGCGATTCAGGTTATAGCTGTCATTTTTAGTATGGATCTGACAGCGAGCGAACCTGAACTGAATCGGGATTGAATCGCATTAAGACGCCATGGTAAGCTCTCTGATTGGTCGACTAAAGCAAGGTCAAGCTGGATACCGGTAGAGTTCGGTAAGTTACTGTACACATACACAAATCACGTGTTTATCCTTTACGGGGTAGACAGAGCCTAAGGTAACAGGTACCTACAGGCCACATTTAGCAAGATTGTGGGCGTATAGGTGGAAAATGGAATCTAAATAGTGATGGGTTGCTAGCCTCATCGCCTATAACATGATTCCTATTTTGGCCCATTCCCTCGATGGGCTTTTACCTGCAAGAGAAGCAACTGGTACATTCTATGTTTTTTCTTTACTCCCAGACCAGCGTGGAAGGTAACTTTCCATTCTATTGGTTAATTGATCTGTGGCACAGTACTCATCGTTATTCGCACCGCACATACTCAGCGATCGAATTACATGTATGTTTGTCTTTTGTTGCACTTTGCTGTAATGGCTACTTCCATGGCCATCGTTCTCGTCCTATATTTAATTTAATTACAACCTTTTGCAAGCTTTTTTTTTCTCCCATGCTGTGGGAGTAAAGATAAACAAAAATTTTAACAAAAAAAAACTGACTTCACAAAAGGAAACTATTCCAAAACAAACTAATACCCACTAAAAAGAAAAAAATAATTGCATATACTTCTACAACTTAATAATCAACTTACTTTTTCTACTTATCAATATTATGTAGATACGATCGATTTCTTCCATGCTGGTCAGGGAGCAAAGAAAAAACATAGAATGTACCAGTTGCTTCTCTTCCCGCGCAGATGGTAAAAGCCCATCGAGGGTTTGGGCGAAAATCTTAGGAATCATGTTAAAATAGGCGATACTAAACCCTTTTCAGCTATACGCCCTTAGTCATGCTAAACGTGGTCTTTAGGTCTTGTTACTTTAGGCTCTGTCTACCCCGTAAGGGATAAAGACGTGATTTATTATCTATGTATGTATCTTCATCCGATTAAGCTCACATTTTACATACTTGTGTATATCAGATGACACCACAATAACATACATACATACATACCGTCCTATTTTGGTTCCCCTTTCCACCTATAGGCTTATAATCATGCTAAACGTGGTTTATAGGTGTTGTTTCTTTAGGCTCTCTACCCCGTAAGGGGTAAAGACGTGATTTATGTAGCACTTTTATCACGGGGTCATTGAACCGCGTTATCTTTTTTATCAAGTTTTGAAACAGCTTCCGTTTTGCTCTTAAAGTTTTAGGCGTTTGATAATACAACAGATTATAATGGCTCCATCTTCACTTTATTTTAAAACGTTGTTGCTCAAGGAATGGGCGATAGAAATCATATATATGTTACAGGCGATGCTAGCAACCTATCACTCGTATTACTATAAATAAATCACGTACTTATCCCTTACGGGGTAGACAAAGCCTAAGGTAACAAGACCTGAAGGCCGCCCTTTACATGATGAAAATTAAAATGGAAATGAAAATTTATTTTTGCAAATTGGCCGCCAAGGGCTCTTTTACATGTCTTTTTGAAACTACCGCGCGTTCGGAAAGATCATCATTGCCAAGAAGAATGCGCCACAAGAAACTTGGCAGAAAGTCATTTATTCAAAATAAAATACAGTAAGAATACTTAAATTCTACTTAAATTAAATACATTTATGTAAGGGATGTGTAAGGTCCCCGAGCCTTAAATTATATTAATCTATAAATAGTAGAAATGTATAAAGTCTCTACTGGTCAAAATAAAAAACAAAAAAACAAAAAATAATAGTAAGTTCAATGGAGGTGTAAAACGCCTCCACCGTCAAATAAACTAATTGGAGATGTCTCCAATGTCGCAGGAAAAAAAAAATATTTATATAAAACAAAATTATGAAATATTCATATATCATAATATTGATTGCGGGCGTATAGGATGGGAATCAAAATAGTAATGGGTTGATAGCATTCCCTCGATGGGCTTTTGCCATCTGCGCGGAAACAGAAGCAACTGGTGAAGAAATAAGTAAACTAATACTGAAAGCACGCGGTAACACATAACCCTCCAAACTTTGCCGGCGTCGGGTAAAATAAATGCAAATGCACGCTGCTATAATGGTATTCTGAGAAAACTGACCGCATCGTTCTGATAATTCGCCAACCGGTCTAGACATATGTTCCACATCTGACTTTGTTTAGTTTTTACGATACCGCTTGGCGGCAGAATTAAAAGACAAAACAGACGTACAAAAGCGAACTTGTTCTTATAAGACGTTTCTTTCAGTTAAACTTCGAACGATTGTCAAGAACTTTTAAGCAGTAGATAGAATAAAAAATCCTTTGATTCATTTGCTTTTACCTGTCACACCGAAGATTAAAAAAATTGAAAAAGAATTCTAAATATAATTAACTAGCTTCTGCCCGCGACTTTGTCTGCGTAGAATTATGCATAAAAACCTTCCTCTTGAATCACTCTGTCTATTAAAAAACCGCATCAAAATCCGTTGTGTAGTTTTGAAGATACAAGCATACAAAGGGACATAGGGAGGGACATCGGGACAGAGAAAGCGACTTAGTTTTATACTATGTAGTGATAGTGAAGAACTACCAGCATAGAAAATGGTGTGGTTTTACAATTATCATCTTTAAAAAATTGCATTAGCATAAAAATCACTTAAAAAAGTCTAAAGCAGAAAAGTTGCACTTTGGTCGCTGTCGAGACATGAGCAAAGTTTACTTTTCTGAATGAGAGGCGTGAAAAAACTTATACTGCCATTGTTTTTTTAATTTGTCCATTCTACAAAGGTCACAAACCATACAGCCGTTCAGGACCAAATACGGTGTTCAGTTACTTAAAAACTAGAATTGTACATAGTTTAAAAATAAAACGTCTCTATGTTTTAGAAAAGATAACCTCTCCTATTTCAATGACCCCTTTATCGCAAAACCGATACGTTACGACATTTTTGTGAATGATCTGTATGTTAATAATAAATACGTACGATTTTTTTATCTAAAACCTGTTTAAAGACTCTAACTATAGACCGACCGTTTAAAAGGCGACAAAGAGGGCCGAGAGGGGTGCGGGCGGCAGGCGCACTACCCGCCCGCACTGAGAGAGCTCCCGCGGTGCAAACGCGGGGGGGGGGGGGGGGGATGTATAAGATCCCCGAGTCTTAAATTGTATTAGTCTATAGTAGAGATGTATAAAGTGTCTACTAGTCAAAGTAAAACAAAGTATGCAAAGAAAGAAAGAGAAAAAAAAAATCAATAAAAATAATTTAAGTTCAATAGAGGTCTGAAACGCCTCCACCGACAAATAAATGCAAATGTGAAACACCCACACACACAGATACACACACACAAGTACATACTTGCATATACCACACCTCTGCTCAGTAATCGTATCTATCCGTTGCAACTAGCCTCCGATAAAGGGACCAGACTGAAAACCTGGGATCATGTAACCCAGCACACGCTGAGACTGGTACCCGTTGCCGGAACATAGCCCGCCTAGTGTGTCTCTTAGTTTTATTTTCTCTTTTTTTTCTTCTTTAGTCTTGAATCTGTTGTCAACTTAACTTCTATCGGCTTATGTTTTGGTAATCATTTTTTATTTTTTATTTTTATTTATATTTTAAATTGGAGATATCCCCAATGTCAAAGAGAAAAAAAACAAAATTATGAAATATACATTTCATGTCAAGTAAGTAACCGATAAGCTTGCGACACAAATGCGATTCACTTCCGATTCAATTCTGTTTTAGCTGTCATTCTTGACACTTCTAGGAGAGAGGATTCTTCTGCTTGGTTTATTTCACTGGGAAGAATTAATTTGTCAATTGCTTAGTCATGACATCATCATCACTATCATCACTACATAGTATAGAACAAAGTCGCTTTCTCTGTCCCTATGTCCCTATGTATGCTTATATCTTCAAAACTGCACAACGTATTTCGATGCGGTTTTTTTAATAGGTAGAGTGATTGAAGAGGAAGGTTTTTATGTATGATTTTACGCAGACGAAGTCGCGGGCAGAAGCTAGTTTGAAAACAAAGTGTTGTATTTGTAAGTAAGATAAAACATTAATATTATAAACAAACAAATAATATTGAAGTGTTAAAAAGACCTTTGTAATATCATGTTTCTAATTAAAACTCTACTAAATAGTTATGTAAAGAACAACAGTTTCTTTTTTTTCAAATACCTTTAAAATAGTCAAAGATTTGACTCTATTTTGTTCTAGAAAACAATTTAATATGTAGTTTGTATGTTTTATTACGTCACGTGACATGTCGGATCTCTCTTTCTATTCGCTGTCTAGTTAGTAATTTAAAATTATTTAATTTCACTTTTGCCATCTTGTTTACGATATTTTCATTGTTGCATGTGAAATCACATTCCCTATTAGAAGCTGACTGTAAACAAAATTATCCAATCAGCAAACTCAAGCGAAAAGTTTCCATTTATTCTTAAGAAAAACAGACCTATCACTAAATCATAGCCCTGTGATTTAGCAAAATCAGTGTAGCACTCCAATTCTTTGCCGTCCTTCTCTAACTAATATACTCATTAACTCGAGAGTGAGTGGGACGGGATACGTCGGAGCCCCCGTCCCATGCCTCCGTGACCGCACGTGGTATTTCAAAGACAAAAGGGCCTTTTGGGCCCTTTATAAAAAAGCGGTCGCTTGCCCGCTAGCCGCTTAGCGCTGTCTGCCGCGGCAAAGAGTGATAATAATAACAGATGGTGCAACAACGTGTGTTTGTACCTACCCGGGTCACGTATTTGATACATTTGATACCACTTTTAAGGCCTTAAAATAACAGCGGGGTCCTCTTTCTCCATAATAACTTCAAAGACTGTTTTTCCTGCTATGGTGAAGGTACATTAAAAAATTATTCATTTCGCGAAGTACATTGAAATCCCTATCCTCTGGCATTAGTTTCATCCTTATGAAAGAAAGAAGGAAAAAGTTTATTTTGACAAATACAATAAAATTGGCTAAAGGAAATAAAAAGCAATAATAAGATACATCCATACATACATACATAATAATATAAATTACGTCTTTATCCCTTACGGGGTAGAGCCTAACTAAGGTAACAAAGGTGAAAAGGGAAGCCAAAATAGTAGTAAGTTGCTAGCCACATCGCCTAAAACATGATTCCTAAGACTTTTAGAGGTAGATTACTTGTTCGTTTTTATTTATTTAACCACCGACGTAAAAAGAGGATAGCTTTCCTTGTGTATGTATGTATGTCAAATGCTATGAGAACAATTAGTTGACGTATCGATGAGCAAGTGGCGCTGCCAATTATTCCATAGTAATTGAGACGTTTAGAACGCGTTTGAGACGTTTTTATATGCGAAAACTTACACTAGAGGCTCACAGTTGCTTAGAGTAAGTTTTACGTCGCAAAATAAGTGTCGAACGCGTTTGCGTTAAAACGTCAAACACTATGAGAACAATTCGTTGCCGTTTCGATGCGCAAGTGGCGCTGCCAATTATTCCATACTAATTGAGACGTTTAGAACGCGTTCGAGACGTTTTTGTGTGTTAACTTACACAGGCTTACCGGCCTCTCTGAGCGAGCTGCGCGTAGGCACTCACCCCCCCTACTCTTTGCCGCCATGTTGTGAAACGCGTCCCCCCCAGTGCTCGCCCGGCCGCCTCGGAGTACACACGGTCGCGCGATGTCGCGAGCCATGCTAGTACTTTTACTAGCTTCACTAACAACAGCACAGGACCTATTTTATACACCTCGGATCGGAACGCAGAAGCTAGCGTCGTGTTACTACCCCGACGGAGCGCCACAGGTACTACCCAATCTTAATGTAGATTAAGTTCATTGAAGTTACTAACGACGCGAAAGGCTTTGCTCCTAATAGGTTTGAAAGGTAAGCTTTTTAGTTGGAAAGTTTAACTTGATCAATATTCTATAGACTTGTGGATTTACGTTATTTTGTAACTTTTGCAGCGTCTGTTGTTTCTAGTTTATACTCTATGCTTTGACCTCAGCCTTGCCATGACGTCTTAATGCAATTCAATTCAGACTGAGTTCGGGTTTGAGCTGTCATTTTTTGTGGATCGTAATTGAATCGCATTAAGACGTTAGGAGTGTAGAGTTAGAGTGAGTTTCGAGTGTTTCATTAGTAAGCTATTTAGTGCAATGTCCTTTGTAGGTATGGAATTAATGCTAGAGTAAGTACTTATTTTATTTACTTACATGGTGGCATGCAGCGAAGGTAGACATACATACATACATACATGTATATTCACGTTTTTCTTACGGGGTAGACAGAACCTAAGCTAACAATTACTGAAGGTTCAGCATGATTGTGAACGTATAGTTAGAAAGAGGAATCAAAATGGTGATGGGTTGCTAACATCGCCTGAAATATGATTCTTAAGATTTCACCCATTCCCTCGATGGGCTTTTAGCTGCGCCACAAATTACACCAATTAACCCAGCCCCAAACTAAGCAAAGCTTGTACTATGGGCACCAGGCAACGGATAAACATACTTATATAATGTAGATAAATACATACAACATCCATGACTCTGGCACAAACATTCGTATTCATCATACAGTCTGTCCCTACCGGGATTCGAACCCGCTCTAGCTTCATAGTCAGGGTCACTAACCACTAAGCCATGGGGTCGTCATTTTGTTTCAGCTGTAATTTTTGACACTTCTAGTATGAATCTGGCAGCGAGTGATCCAATTTTGGTTCGGAATTGAATTGCATTAAGACGTCATGACAAGGCCGCAACTGAAATCAAATTGTCCATTGGTACTGGAAGTGTGTCAACACTCACTTGCAACTTTTTGTTTGTATGTATGTAAGTAAACTCTTTATTGCACATAAAAATTAAAAAACACAGAAGCACACAGAAAATAGTACAAAGGCGAACTTATCCCTAAGAAGGGATCTCTTCCAGCTAACCTGACTTTTTGTTTGTATGAGTGCTTCAAGCTACTTTAACAGTAACCAAACCATAAGTTATGGTTCATAACCATAGCTGTGCTAACTTGGTGCAACTATACTAAAGAGATGTAGCGAAATCTATCGACAAATAATATATCGATGTCACTGTCAACGTCTAAAATGTTATTCAACGTAAATAAACATTACCTCTTCACTTTAAAATAAAAACAGTAAACAAATTAAAACGTTTATTTTAAAATAGTTCTCACAATAAAGTAAGTAAGTACCTACCTAAGTAAATGCTTTGTTGTACGAATAAAGTATAAAGAAACAGACACAAATCACAAAAAAATATGCGAAAAGTAAAGCCAATATTTTTTCCAAATTCATCGGTAATAAACAATCAACGGGGTAGACAGAGCCTGAGATAACAAGACCCAAAGGCCACGTTTAGCATGATTGTAGGCGTATAGGTGGAAAGGGGAATCAAACTAATGATGGGCTAGCATCGCCTATAACATGTTCCTATCAATTACGCCCATTCCCACGATGGGCTTTTACCATCTGCACGGGACGAGAAGTAACTCGAAGATAGTCGTATTATGTCCATTTTAAATTACTGAACGTTCTCAATGCCCACATTGGGGCCCGATTTTGGAAAGCACATAATGAGAGAGAGAGAGAGAGAGAGAAAGAGAGAGAGAAACATTTATTTATACACATTCGCATTCGCATTTTTTTATAATGTGAAAACACCACTCGAAAGTGGTGAAAAATTGTGCTGAATTAAAAATAAGAGTAGCTTAGAAGCTACGGCTCTCAATAATCTTGTGAAAGTCAAAAATTTGATTAGAGCTGTAGTTTTGAAGATATAAACCGATTTATACCAATTTCAAGTGGTATTTTCACACAAGTGCTTTCAAAAATCGGGCCCTTGGTCTTGGGGCATTCTCAAAGCATCGACATCTTTTTTATCGACATCAAATCCCTTAACGTGCACAGAGTAAGCACAGGTATGTAAAGACGTCAAATAGTTCGTGACACCCAAAATAGCCAAATAGTTCGCAACACATCACTGTTACGTTTGAAATAAGGTCGTGTTGCTAACTTTTTGGCCACCTTAGGTGTCACGAACTATTTGACGCTGACTGTACGATGCATTTGAGATTTTTTTTTAATTTTATAGCTCGTGTTAGTCATAGTCTAAAACCAGTAACGCATCTAACCGCCGACTAAAAGCCGGTCGGCAACTATTTCGAACTTATTAGCAGATCACGAGGTTATCTTGAAGTTGAAATACTGAACCAACGTTGTTATCGTCGGCCAACGGAACACGATAGTGATATCCTGTGTCCCATTCATTTATGTACCGTACTGGTCATATTCAAGTTTATAACAACACAAAACGTGTAAATAATTAATCAAATATTTATTTACTAGCTGTTGCCCGCTACTTTGGCTTAGAATTCGTTTCCCAGAATTACGCAATTTTCCGGGATAAAAAGTAGCTGTTATTCCAGACTTTATCGATCCGTTCTGGCGTGAAAGAATAACATCCATCCATGCTTACAAACTTTCGCGTTTATAATATTAGTAGGATTTATTCATTGTCAAGTCATGTACATTATAGAAAGAAGAAAGAAGACATTTATTCCTTTTTGCAAGACACAAATGCTCACTAAAATGCTCATGACTCTGAAACAAATGAAAATCGCTGAGCATACATGGGGGTCGCTTTCGCTTCATACACATTCATCAATCTCTTCATACATGCTCGTAGCTTTACGTAATAGGATTAATTTTAGTATTTTATATTACATCCCGTCGACAATGGGCGAAAATCTTAGAAATCTAGCTATCTATAGGCGATGCTAACCCATCACTATTTTGATTCCCCTTGCCTATACGCCCGCAATTATAAACGTGACGAAAGCCTTGTTACCTAGGCTATGTCTACCCCGTAAAGGGTAAAGACGTGATTTATGCATGCATGTTATATTACATGACTAAACAGCAAAGCATTACAAGGAAACAGTTTAACGACTCGGTAAAACGTCAAAATAGCATCCCTAAAAATAGATAACTTCAGGCCGTTCACATCTGTTAGCAATCTTTACGTGCACCCGATAACACGTGCTCACAGAACGCATACTTTAATTACGTAAGAATAAAGTGCGTTTTGGTACGGCTGCCGTTTGGCAACTGTAGCTGTTGTTTTGTAATTGGAGCGCTAGAGATGGGAGAATTGTTTTTATTTCGATATCGCTTGTTGGTTTTTTGGTACGTTCGATAAGTAGATAGCGAAGTGGGACGAACGAACCAAAAGTAAGTCAGTGAACTGTTCTTTGAGATAAACGGGACTCATTAAGTACACATAATTATTGAGTATTTTTTACGGAACTTAGACACACGGGTAAATTTTTAAGATTTCAAAAACGGGCTATGGTAAAAGAGATGGGTACTTCACTATCACTACATAGTATAAAATAAAGTCGCTTTCTCTGTCCCTATGTCCCTATGTATGCTTATATCTTCAAAACTACACAACGAATTTTAATGCGGTTTTTTTTAATAGATAGAGTGATTCAAGAGGAAGGTTTTTATGTATAATTCTACGCAGACGAAGTCGCGGGCAGAAGCTAGTACCTTCATCTGCATAGAATTCGTATATCGCTATACCGCAGGAATTAGCAATTTTCCGGGATAAAAAGTAGCCTATGTGTTATGGCAGACTACGATCTATCTATGTTCCAAATTTCATCCAGCTCTGTCCAGAACTGGCGTGAAAGAGTAACAAACATCCATCCATACTTACAAACTTTCGCGTTTATAATATTAGGTAACCAGTAGGATAGGATTTATTGCCAAGCAAAGCATTGACGCACACAAATAATAAGGTGCAGTTGAAGAAGCCAAAGAAGTTGATATGTTTACAAAGTAATATGATATTCAGAGTCCATTGTTTTGAGAATTGTCTTTGCTAACGAAACAGTGGAAGCCATTGTTGATTTTTATTTAATCTTATTGATAGCTACTGGTAACAGACTAAACCCCTTATTCATAAACACTCTATAGCTGTGGTTCCTAACCTTTTCAATGTCACTACCCCTGTGAACAAGTATGGGAATTGAGTTTACCCCTAGCTAATTTAAAATAATTAATACCACACAAATTCGAACGAAAATATGTTTATTATGCGTTTGTGGTGAAGGTCATCCATAAAGATTTCATCTCCGTTAAAAAAAGGCTCTGTCTACCCCGTAACGGATAAAGACGTGATATATGTATGTACCAAACATCACAGAGATCTCTAACAACTCAATTTACCATCTGTAATGCATTATCTAACTTAAGCGATAAGATCATTCTGTGTGAATTTACGCCGTCTGTTAAACGCTTTAAGGTGATGTCATCCGTATATACCGTCGGAAATATCTATGCACCTCAAATTCAGTCTTGATATAAATCCATAACACTTCAGGGGCCTTACCATGATGTCTTAATGCAATTCAATGCCGATTCAGTTTAGGTTGGCTCACTGTCAGACCCATACTAAAAATGACAGCTAAAACCTGAACTGAGTTAGAATTGAATCACGCAATCGATTGAACAATTAAGATTGTTTTGTAATTTTGGATGAAAATTGAGTAACTTATTACACGCCGTATGAATAACGAACGACCAATGTATGGAAATAAACTAATCCTACTAATATTATAAATGTGAAAGTTTGTGAGTATGTTTGGATGTTTGTTACTCTTTCACGCCAGAAAGGCTGGACAGATCTGGATGAAATTTGGAATATAGATAGATTATAGTCTGGAATAACACATAGGCTACTTTATCCCGGAAAATTGCGTAATTCCTGCGGGATAACGATAAACGAATTCTATGCAGACGGAGTTGCGGGCAACAGCTAGTAATTAAATAATGATATTAAAATTTACACAACTAGTCATGCTAAACATGGACTTAAGGTTTCGTTACCTTAGGCTATGTCTACCCCGTAAGGGATAAATACGTAATATATGTATGTAGGTACAACTAGTTATCCTGTAAAATATTAACGGGGGTGTTCAGTTAAAGTAACCTAACCTGCTAAAGACAGATAGACACTCTACGACGTATTGATTTTACAACAAGGTGCACAGATATTTCCGACGTGTATCGACCGCGGCCTACATCTGGCCTTCAGTTGCTTCAAGTATTTACGTTCATACGAATTATTAATCGTAAAAAAGGCGATCAAACTGCTTTTTATTCCATACTAGCTGTTGCCCGCGACTCCGTCCGCGCAGAATTCGCTTATCGCCATCCCGCGGGAACTATGCTGTTTTCTGGGATAAAAACTACACTGGGGAAACTAACTGTATACCAAATTTCAACTATGTATACATATTTATTTATTTATTTCCATAACTATTCTACCATTACAGATTTTTGCTAACCTAATGCGATAGAATCTTAAAAACCTACATTTACATGTGTACGTATGTACACATGTATGTGTGTGTGTGTATGTATTTATATGTGTACGTATGTATCGTTTCTTCGCAGAGATGTATTCCCGAGTTCGTGAATGCCGCTTACAAGGTTCAGATGGAGGCCACCAACACCTGCGGCGACCACGGCGAGATGGAATACTGCCAGCAGACCACGGCTGGTGCTTCTAGCAGGTAAAAACCTACTGCGAAGACATTAAACCACGTTAATAAACATTAAGTCCTTCGCCGCACATGCTGAGAGGCGTCTCTAGCTCTTGTGGCGCCCGTGTGCAACCAGTACCCTGGGCGCCCTCTAACCTAGTAGTAGCAATTTACCCCCTTATTCATAAACGCTCTATAGGCTTCAGCTAACTTAGCAATCGTTTGTCTTTATCTGTCACTTTGACATTTACCTTTCACAGACAAGGACAAACGATTGCTAAGTTAGCAGAAGCCTATAGAGCGTTTATGAATAAGGGGGAATCCTTAATTATCTGTTTTAAGGCTGATTTCACGTTGAGACAAAAGTTATTGTGTAAATTTAAATAGAGTAGCCTTGCTTTGCTACCGCGCCGCACGCCCGGCATAACACGGTCGCCACGGTCGCTGGATCTTTGAGAGCGCCGGCGCCGCGAGCGACGCATCTTTGGAGGTGTCGCGTTAGAGGGCGCTCGGCGCCCCCTTAGACCCGGCGCCCGTGTGCGCCGCACGCCTCTGCACATGCTCTTAGACTGTGGAATCGTCTACCTGTTGAGATCAGGCTGTCTCAGTCGGCTGTCGCGCTGCGAAATCGCCTGAACAATGATGCTTGATGTGTCTTCTTAAGTGGACTTTAGTATGTTTTGTGTGTGTATATTATGTATTTTATATGTAGTATATTTCTGACATATATTAGTTTATCGTAATTTTTTTTCCATCATTATTTTGATTACATTTTCCACCTATACGCCCACAATCTTGCTAAATGTGGCCTATAGTTACCTTTTACCTTAGGCTCTGTCTACCCCGTAAGGGATAAAGACGTGATATATGTATGTATTCTCTGCTGTTCCTCCCCAGGTCCTGTGAGACGTGCAAGCCTGGCCAGTTCTCGAGTTACTACCTAACTGACAGACATTACGAACACAACGAGATCACCTGGTGGCAGTCTGAAACCATGAAGGAGGGTATCCAGTATCCTAATCAGGTCAACCTGACCCTGCATTTGGGTGAGTGGCCTTTCACTATCGCAATAGTGTCACACACACACACACACACGTCATGGACTAGCTTAAGAAGGTCCCTAGGAATAGGCTTCTCAGAACGAGATGATTTGGGATTTAATTCCTATGGGGGTCAGTGTGAATTGGGCACTTCACATACATCATTAAAGTGCTTTGTTGTGTAGTAAAATATATATCTTATTAAATTTCTCTATTGTAGTCTAACTCCACAAATGTAACCATGAGTAAAGATAAATAGAATTTACCAGTTGCCTCTCTTCCCGCGCAGATGGTAAAAGCCCGTCGAGGATTGCCGAATACATACATACACAAATCAATTTTCCGGAAAAAATTTAAGAAACATTGTAATTTCTCATAGCTTGAAACTTAGAGGTTCGATATAACATTACTTAGCTGGAGAGAACATAGCTCAAAACACTAAACCACTACAGAATGAAAACAGTAGATTATACTAATAACATCATGATATGACAAAAATAATTATGATTGCTTTTGTTACCTCATTAATGGCTACAAAAAACTATACAAACGGTTATGTGGCGATGACAAAGTTTGTCGTGCCACAAGGGTCCGTAATGGGACATTCTTTTTATACAACCAGTATATTTGTTTAGGCAAGTCGTATGACATCACGTACGTTCGGCTCATGTTCTACTCTCCGCGCCCGCAGAGCTTCGCCATCTATCGGAGAGCTAGTGAAAACTCCGAATGGCAACCATATCAGTATTTCAGGTAAGTTTCGGTGTGAAGTTGGTAATATAAATAAATATGACCTATCCGATGCTTTTGATAGTTTATGCTCCAAAACCTGCATACAACATTGCCTACAATATTAGTATTTTTAAATATTTTTTTGAGGCGTTCACGCGCAACTGCAGAAAACAGTTCTCAAAGCGACTTTGAGAATTGTTTTTCCGGCACGTATTCGAGCAGTAGATGTTGAGATAAATAGTTGACGGATGGGACCCACTGGTTTGAGGTTTATTCGTTTTAAGTACCAGAAAGGGGTGGCAGAAGTTGATTACCGAATAAGATTTTCTTAGTTTCTGGCAGTCATTGGCTTTTTTCTGATGATCTTCTAAACATCACGTTATCTCCATTTGCATCCAGTGCCTCCTGTCGTGAAACCTACGGCGTCCAAGAACAGAGGGCGGCAGAACTTGGTGCTGAAACCAGAGCGCTCTGCACCAGCGAGTACTCCGACATCTCGCCACTTTCCGGTGGAAACGTGGTCTTCTCCACTCTGGAAGGAAGACCATCAGGTTACACGTTTGACAGCAGCCCAGAGCTACAGGTATGGCTACAAAATTACCGGTAAATCGGGTAATCTACGGGGTCACCGTCTTTTATGAAGCCTTCTTTTGAAAAGGACTACTTTACGAGTATGAGATGTGAAAACGCTTTTCTTGTCGACTACCTTCAGCTTTAGCAGGTTCAGTTGGTTCAAATTGACTACAGGTATACCGCTGTAAATGATCTTCAGGGTCTACAATGTAGATAACAAAATGTTACCAAACCCGAGACTTCTTCAGGTGCCTCAGACGCAAGTGTGCGTTCAAATGTCTGTAAAATTATGACAGCGGCATTGGGCGAAAGTCACGAAACCGCTTATGTGCGTTTGTGGCAGTGAATGTGTTAAATTAGTCGATGGTTAAAGTGTAAGCCGACTTAATTTACAAGCTTTTCTAACAATTCGTCAATTTTGAAGCAGATACCTTCAACCGATTGGATGATAATACAATAATCTGGTCTCCGCAGGGAACTCTTCAACGGTTGGTCCGATTGACTTGAAATTTGGTAAACATTATGTAGGTCGGATGACAATGCAAGTAGAGTCAGCTTCCTAATACCTGCTGATATATTCCATCATAACTGACTTGTATTTCGAAATCCAGGAATGGGTGACAGCGACCGATCTCCGCATCTCGCTCGACCGTCTCAACACGTTCGGCGACGAGATATTCGGCGACAGTCAAGTGTTACAGTCGTATTGGTACGCGATTGCTGACGTGGCCGTCGGTGCCAGATGCACTTGCAACGGGCATGCCTCTATCTGTGACGCTCAGCAGCTGTCAGATGGATCCACGATCAGAGCTTGCAGGTAAGAAGTATTTACTTTAGAAACTGTCAAAAGTATCAAGTATCTGTGGGACACTGAAAGACAGAATAAGGAATAGTGTAATAGGGGAACGTGTTGATGTGAAAGAAGGTATAGTTGGTTTGGTCGCGTAGAGTAGATGGATGACAGTAGACTAACTAAACAGATGCACATGGGGAGTGTGAATGGTTGCGTTGGAAGGGGAAGACCTAGACGGACGTTCCGAGACCAAATAGGAGACGTTTTGATATAAGGTCAGGTCAAGAGTACCCGAAAAAAACGCTGCAAAAGACTGAACCCTGTGGTACCTGCACTTTTAAAATCTATACTCAGTGACGAGCAACGGTATTTCGTAGGCGCTGCCTATGCTCTAGCCTATACTGTAGCCTCTCAAAAATGCATATTTTACCGGTACTGAAATACCGGTACCAGTTAACTCGTGATTGCGAGAGTGGAGTCTAGGATTCTCAGTTAACTGGTACAGGTATTTTAGTACCGCGTCAATCAGTACCGAAAATACCGGTACTAAATTGGCGTGTACCGGATTTTCAGCCTTAGCTGTATTGTGTGCCCACCGCAAAATTGACAGAGAAATGTAGTGAAACGGTACGGTTGTGCTAAATGTGTAATTTCCTGTGTGTAGGTGTGAACATAACACAGGAGGGCGGTCCTGCGAGAAATGCCTGGACTTCTACAACGATGCACCTTGGGGACGAGCGTCTCCCAGCAACGTCTTCGAGTGCAAGGGTAAGGCTTGATAATTAAGGCCGACATAAAATATTAAAGCGCACATAGAACATTAAGGCCGACACAGAACATTAAGGTACGCGTAGAATATTAAGACACGCATAGAATAATAAGAAACTTCTCTAACGCGCTCGCGTAAACGTCAAAATTAATGTTTATAGAAAATTTTACAGAACCTATAGTGGCTGCAATTCTCATAGTAAGCGTTTGACATTTCAAATGAACTCTGATGGATTGTAAAAAAAATGTGTGGATTAATATGAAACATTATCTGGAACCTCGTCAGTAGGTGTATTACCTAACTCGCTCGCAATCGCCAACGTGTTCATTCGACAGTTCTTGTATGAATGTGACAGCTAGCTGATTCCGATGCCAATTGTCAGCGGACATGAACTGTCAAGACACGATGGCGATTGCGAGCGAGTTAGGTAATAAGCCTACAGATCTCTAGTAATATTAAACAGTTTTTCTTACTAACAAATGTACAATTCGCATCTGCATTTACTATCTCATAATTAAAAGGCTATTTTATGCTTGCCAAGCGACGGTTATGCTGTGCGAAGTTGTCTTCGTTAATCGTGTTGTACTCCGAATTATTTGCTACCTGTTTATTGAACTCTTTTATGTGATTATTGCGCTGTCCCTTTATTTCCCGTGGCACTACTGTCCAAAGATTTCTACTTCAAAATCAAGTTTGACGACCGGATAGCCGAGTGGTTAGTGACCCTGACTATGAAGCTAGAGGTCCCGGGTTCGAATCCCGGTAGGGGCAAACAGTTGTATGATGAATACGAATGTTTGTATCCGAGTCATGGATGTTGTATGTATTTAAGACAAGTATGTATTTATCTACATTATATAAGTATGTTTATCCGTTGCCTGGTACCCATAGTACCTACAAGCTTTGCTTAGTTTGGGGCTGGGTCGATTGGTGTAACTTGTCCCAAGATATTTATTTATATTTACTTTCGCGGAGCTCCTATTTCTGTGTATTTTTGGCCTGCTGAAGATCTAACATAGCCTTAACCCACCTCCCATTTATGATATTTTGGTCTGTAGTGCCACGCAGTAGTGCCATGGGTAATACACTGCGTTGTCGAGAGCTCTAGGGGCTACGACATTTTATGTGTGAAATTCATTGACTTACAATAAACAACTAGACTCTCAGTCGCTAACAAAGGTTCCTCAAGAAACGTCCGAGTTGCTTTGTCTATGTGTTGTGTGTGTCATCACATCGACTTAGACAGATAACATTAACATATTCGTTCAAATTGACACCTTATTTCGTGGCAGTAATGTTTAATATCAATGGCGTAGGATCGTGAGAAGTAATGACACGACGCCACGCGCTGGAAACCTGCCTGTCTCTTTTGTTCTCAATAGTAAGATTACGGTGCGAAAGTGACATATACATTGTTATCAAAGCGTGGTCGAAACACAACTGAACAAAAACTCTGAACAATAGACGCGTGTTCAGACTTTTGCTTCGGACAGTTTTTGAGCGTGATTGGGAGTCTAGTTGTCTATTGTACGTCAATGGTGAAATTTATCTACGCACATAGCATTAGTGCTCTAAAATGCGTTCAGAAACCATAGAAAATAACCAGCATTATTACACCCTTAAAAAATCTATATTGTAATAACATAAAAGTACAGTACCTACTAACACATACAAGTAAATACTAACATAAGTCAAGTCTTTATCCCTTGCGGGGTAGACAGAATCTAGTTTATTTCCCTACTGCTTCTGAACTCATCTCAAAGTACTTATGATATGTGTGTAGGTAAAGTAATGAATGCAACTGTATATAATTAGGCCTTAAAACACTCGTGTGATCTTATTTTGAAACTCTAAAAAGTAAAAAACGACACTTGTGTTTTAACGACCCTCATTATGTAACGGTTGCGTAAAATAGTATTTCGAAGGTGGTATCATACCGTCTCTCTTTGCCTCAAATTAATGACTTAGTGTGAGCGGAATGACACGAAACGAAAACTTATTCAGTGACTTTGGGGTATCACAGCAATTTAAATCCACCTTGGGTTGTGGCACAAGCTGACAAGCATCTGTAATGGACACTTCATTCTTAATTTAACCATTTCAACGCCAACGACACATATATCAGCACCGCAGGTTCAACGCCAACGACCTATATATACGCCCATTACTTCAATGCAAAAGCAACCTTCATTCAATTGGGTTTAGCTTCAATTTAAGGCCTCGCAATAAAGTCTGGCGTATGGGTGACATGTCTTGTATTTGACGTGGCGGCGAAAAGGTTAAAGAAATTTGAATGCTTTTGCGAATGTTGTGTATTATAACTAGCTTCTGCCCGCGACTTCGTGTACAATTAAACTTAAGAACTGATGTTGATTATATTCTGCAATAATTATTTACGCCGCGACTCTTGCACCTGCGACCTGTGACGTGTTTACGCGAGAACTATGCAATTTTCTGGGATAAAAAGTAGCCTGTTTCAATCAAGGGTACCATCTCCATTCTAAATTGTATAGAAGAAGGAACAAACATACACACTCACTTACAGGGTCACAAACTATCGCATTTATAATATACTAGCTTCTTCCCGCGACTTCGTCTGCGTAGAATTGTACATAAAAACCTTCCTATTGAATCACTCTATCTATTAAAAAAAACCGCATCAAAATCCGTTGAGTAGTTTTGAAGATATAAGCATACAAAGGGACATAGGGACAGAGAAAGCGACTTTATTTTATACTATGTAGTGATAGTGAAGTAAGATTAAAATGTGTGTTCTCCCATGCTGGTCTGGGAGTAAAGAAAAAACATAGAATTTACCAGTTGCGTCTCTTCCCGCGCTGACCGGTAAAAGCCATTCGAGGGAATTGGCGAAAGTCTTAGGAATCATGGTTATAGGCGATGCGGCTAGCAACCCATCACTATTTTGATTTCCCTTTCCACTTATACGCCCTTAATCATGGTAAACATGGCCTTAAGGTTTTGTTAGCTCACGCTCTGTCTACCCCGTAATGGATAAAGACGTGATATATGTCTATGTATGTATGTAAATGGGTGAATTGTAGCAATATATCTACTGTGAAGTCTGCACCCATGCTTTGATGAGTTCTTCTTTAAGATTCACTGTGTTGTTATTCTTATTGTGCGAAATCAATTGGATGTTTTTTGTTTATTGTCCATTCTGTGGAAGCCTCAAGCGAAATTCTATCTCTTTATAACGCGAGAGTGAAAATTTCTAGACTGTATCTTTTTGGATCCTTTGGAGCGGCACTCACTCACTAAATTTTTCACAGCTGCAACTGACTTATTGTCTATGTTTTTCGTATACAATCAGTATTTACAATTTTCACTGCCTACGTCAAAAAATCAAAACTTTATTTTAGAAATAGGCCGCCAAGGTCTATTTTACATGTCTTTTTTGGAACTGCCAGCGCATTCGGAAATACCATCAAACTTGGCAGAAAGTCACATTTTTATTAAATAATACTTATGTATAAGATCACCAAGTTAAATTACATTAAAGTCTTAAATACGTTATGTTCCCTTCCCTGCTTACTTCCCATCAACACAGGACCTTGTCATTTTAAACCACTCTCTCCCGCAGCTTGCAACTGCAACGGGTTCTCCGACAAGTGCTACTTCGACAAGAGCCTGTATGAGCACACCGGGCACGGCGGCCACTGCATCGACTGCGCCGAGAACCGCGACGGACCCAATTGCGAAAGATGCAGAGAGAACTACTTCCAAGCTTCAGGGGACATATGTTCCCCTTGTAATTGTGATGCCACTGGTAAGTTTGCGTTTTTGGACGATATTTTTTTTTTTATGAATAGGATGGCAAACGAGCAAGTGGGTCACCTGATGGTAAGTGATCACCACTACCCATAGACACCCGCAACCCCGGAGGGACTGCAGATGCGTTGCCAACCTAGAGGACTAAGATGAAATGCCTCTTGTGCCCGTAATTTCGCCGGCTGTCTTACTCTCCACACCGGAACACAGCAGTGCAAGCACTGCTACTTAGCGGCAGGATTACCGAGTAAGATGGTGGTAGCGATCCGGACGGACCTTGCACAAGGCCCTACCAAACCTATCAATCACAACCTATGAATCCTTCCATACTGGACTGAGAGCAAAGAAAGCATAAAATTTCTCTTGCCCCGCAGAGGGTAAAAGCCCATAGAGGGAATCAAACAAACAAAGTAATAAAAATTCTTGATTCATTTGAAAAACAGGGCGTTCTCTCGTCCCTGGTGGGCAGATGTTCCACGGGAGTTTGTAATTGTGTCGTACAGGCACGTCATTCAAACAGATGACGCTTAGCTTAAAATTCGCATAGTAACAAGGTCACGTGACTGCTAGTAACAAGTAGAAAATTCGAAGACTACCCACCTGCTATGGGTGGTGTACGGGTATAGCACGCGTCACGGCCATAGCTTTACTTTTCGGATTTTTCTGTGTTCCTAATTCAGTGACATTTGGAAAATTTTGGAATCATCGTTATCATCATCAGTTTGAAGACGTCCACTGTTGAGCAAAGACCTCCCCCTCAGCACACCATAATGAACTACACTCGCCACCTGCATCCACCAACTTTCACGATGGTGTTGGTCTCACCTACTGGGAGGCCTGCTAACGCTGCGTCTTTTGGCAGACGGAGGGAATGTGTAGGAACATTTCATGTTATAGGCGATGCTAGCAACCCATCACTATTTTGATTCCCCTTTTCACTTATACCGTGGTCTATATAAACGTGGTCTTTAGGTCTCATTACCTCGTATCTCGACCCCGTAAGGCAGGGGTTCCCAAACTTATTCATTACGCGCCCCCTCTCTAAAAAGATAAAACTCTGTGCGCCCCCTATTTCAGCCGTAGGCTGTTAGGCATAAACACAAGAAATTTGTTAATAAGGTTCTATAAGGTCCTGTATCGTAGCCCACGCCCCCCTTTGCAGGTCACTGCGCCCCCCTAGGGGGGCGCGCCCCCCACTTTGAAAATCACTGCCGTAAGGGATATAGACGTATGTGTATGTATGTACAACTTCCAGGTTCCCGTAGCCTTCAGTGCAACGCTGAGGGCAAGTGCCAGTGCAAGCCAGGCGTGACCGGCGACAAATGCGACTCCTGCGCAGCCAACCACTACGAGTTCACCGCCCTCGGCTGCAAGCCCTGCGAGTGCAGCGAGGATGGCTCCTACGGCAACACTCCTCAGTGCGACCCCGTCACGGGAGTCTGCATGTGCAAGCAGAACGTGGAGGGACGGCGGTGTCGCGAGTAAGTGGCGTGGGCAGTGGTAGGCAGCGGGGTGACAACGCAAGTTGCTCACAGCAGACTCTAGATGAGCAAGCAAATGGAGGGACTACGGTGTCGCGAGTAAGTGGCGTGGGAGGCAGTGGTAGGCAGCGGGGTGACAACGCAAGTTGCTCACAGCAGACTCTAGATGGACAAGCAAATGGAGGGACTACGGTACGAGTAAGTACAGTGGCGTGGGAGGCAGGCAGCGGGAGGGTGGCGCTCCGATTGTATGAGATAGGCAGCCCCAGGCGATATACACGTCCTAGCTGTAGCATTCAGTAAAACACTGATAAGCATTTGGAACAAAAAGTGAGACTCATTTAAGCGGGCGGTCTATAACCATCCTACTACCTACTAATATTATAAATGTGAAAGTTTGTGAGTATGTTTGGATGTTTGTTACTCTTTCACGCCAGAACGGGTGGACAGATCTGGATGAAATTTGGAACATAGATAGATTATAGTCTGGAATAACACATAGGCTACTTTTTATTCCGGAAATTTTCGTAAGTCCTGCGGGATAGCGATAAACGAATTCTATGCAGACGCAGTTGCGGGCAACGGCTAGTATTAGTATAATGTGACACAACATTAAATTTCTTCTAATAAAGCTGTACTGCTTATAGCCCCTACGGGATAGGATGACAACAAGAAATATTTCGATCCACATACACTCAAAAGCCGTGGTAGCCTAGTGGTTTGACATGTGGCCTCCCAAGCAGAGCGTCGTGGGTTCAAATCCCGGGCGCGCACCTCTGAGTTTTTCGGAACTTATGTGCGAAAATTACATTTGAAATTTTGCCATGAGCTTTTCGATGAAGGAAAAACATCATAAGGAAACCTGCACACATCTGCGAAGAAATTCTGTGGTGTGTTTTAAGTTCCCAATCCGCACTGGGCGCGCGTGGGAACTATAGCCCAAACCCTCCAATACACGGAGGAGGCCTATGCCATGAGGCACGCCGAATTACGCGATAATTTAATAATAATAAAAAAAAACAACAAACATACTTACTGAAATCGTAGCGAAATCGGAATGAAAAGGCTATATTAAATATTATTATTACACTCAGTTTAATTAAGTTTTTTTTTTCTTCCCAGGTGTAAGCCAGGTTTTTTCAATATGGACCTGGAAAACGAGTTCGGATGCACGCCCTGCTTCTGTTTCGGCCACTCGTCGCAGTGCAGCTCGGCGCCCAAGTACCAGGCGCACGAGCTGAGCGCCCACTTTATCCGGGACGCGGAGAAATGGGGCGCCGAGACCGACCGCCGGGCGCCCGCTACTCTGCAGTTCAACGCTAACGCGCAGAACATAGGTTAGTACCCACTAGTGGTAGTAAAGGTGTCTGAGCGACAATTTAAAATATTAATTAAATGTTTCTTAAATATAAATAGTCTATGAAATAAAGTTGTCTGAGCGCTCGATTTATTTGGGACGGGGAGAAATGGGGTGCCATGACTGCCGCCGGGTACAAGGTGCTCTGTAGTTCAAGGCTAACACGTTCAACTTAGATAGCAAAGTTCACGTTAGTCTCAATGACATTGGCACCCGCGTGCCAGGCGTACGACCCGGGTGCCCACTTTCTCCGGGACGTGGAGAAATAGGGTACCTAGTAGTAGCCACTAGTAGACCCAATTATAAATTAAGAAAAATAAATTAAATGCAATAATCATCATTTCTTCGTTTCGCTGGTCTAGGAGCAAAGAAAAAACATAAAATTTACCAGTTACCTACTTCTTTTCCCGCGCAGATGGTAAAAGCCCATCGAGGAATGGGCGAAAGTCTTAGGAATCGTGTAATAGGTGATGCGGCTAGCAACCCATCACTATTTTTATTTCCCTTTCCACCTATACGCCCTTAATCATCCTAAACGTGACCTTAAGGTTTTGTTACCTTAGGCTCTGTCTACCCTGTAAGGGATAAAGACATGATATATGTATGTATGTAAACAGTCTATTAACATTCTTACCCAATTTCCCCGTAGTGACAAAAATGACGAGCAGTAACTACCCTTCTGTTTAAATATTCTATGCCAGTTAAAGTTAACTGATACGACAGCCAATCAAAGTTGTTATTTTTGGCCTTGATTGATTTTAGTCAGTGGCGTGCATGACGGGTCGTTAGGGTAGGCAGCAGGAAGCTGATGCGACACAATTAGTATTCCGCGACAACTGCGCACCCTATACTTCATTTAATTTAGGATGAGAAACCACAACAACATTATATTGCGGCTCGTGAAGTGTACTCTCTTTGCAATTTGTACTAGAGTAATTGTATACGACACGAAAATAAAGTGGCATTAAAACAATTTTATTTTGCGGCTCCCCGACTATTGCACTGTACTATTTGCTAGGTAAGAAATAGTTGACCAGACGCAATGTAATGTTGTTGTGGTTTCTCATTCTAAAATAAATGAAGTATAGCCGTTGTGTTAACTCAATTTCGTTTTACAGAGGTTCGGTCTACCGGCTTTGAGACTGTGTACTTCGTGGCTTCGAACCAGTTCTTGGGTGATCAGAGGCCTTCCTATAACCACCAGCTCAAGTTCACCCTCCGTCTCGGTGAAGCCAGAGGCTACCCATCCGCCCAGGACATCATCTTGGAAGGAGCCCACGCCTCTGTAGCCATGAATATCTACGGGCAGAACAACCATGAGCCTACCGACCAGGTACGCTTTGCTGTCCAAACATCTGTGAAATTAGACAAAACTTTTTTTTTTTTTTTTGGAACAAATTACACCAATTGACCCAGCCCCAAACTAAGCAAAGCTTGTACTATGGGTACTAGGCAACGGATAAACATACTTATATAATGTAGATAAATACATACTTAAATACATACAACATCCATGACTCGGGCACAAGCATTCGTATTCATCATACAACTGTCTGCCCCTACCGGGATTCGAACCCAGGACCTCTAGCTTCATAGTCAGGGTCACTAACCACTAGGCTAACCGGTCGTCAAAACTGCACGGTAGTTTCCCAGTCTGTTTTTTTATTTTATTTATATTATAACCGACAAACGGGCATGCGGTGCACCTGATGGTAAGTGATCACCGCCGCCCATGGACAACTGCAGCACCAATGGGACTGCTAGCGCGTAGCCGGCCTTGCAAGAAATGGTACACTCGCCTCTTGAAGGTACCCATATCGTAGCCAGTTGGAAAAACCCCAGCCGCCAGCCCATTCCAAATTTTGCACGTACGGGGAAAAAAAGACCGCTTAAATCGCACGGTGTTAGAGCACCAACTATCGAGGTGATGTTGGTCTGTATAACTCTGCCAAGATAAAATCTCCCGAAAGACTCCCTAGCTCAAGATGTTTGCCGCAAGGGCTTGTACAGAAATCATGTGAGCATATTTATAAAAATTACCTACACGTGATGTGTTCTCGGACACCGCCCCTCCCCCATTGTGATCATTCGTGATATTCTGAAGGATATATAATTTCGGATCCGGATATGGATATGGATATTGGTACAGTATAATATCGGTTTCGTTTACGGTTATGGATATTAAATTATTTCGGATTATCCGATAGTTTCGGTTACGGATTTAAAATTTATAAGGAACTGTAAAATGAAATACAATACGACTAAACGCGCGCGCGGCTGGTCTGCCGGCCGGGCGAAAACAAAAACCTGTCATGACGTGTCATATTTACTAAGTTGTATTTAGTTAGACTCCGGTCTATCCGAAACTATCCAAAACTTTTATATCGGATTCTGTTACCGTTACGGATATTTTTTTATTTCGGATATCCGATAGTTTCGGTTACGGATATAGATATCCATAACAACACTGGTTTTAATGGTTACCTGAGGCCCCTTAATTTGGTACGTAGTAACAGACTGTCCTTGGGGCCCCTCCGTAGCGCCGGGTTCCGTCCGATCCCCGACACAGCGATCTGCGATTTGTATGTGCCGTCGGCGCTGCTCGTTTTTAATATCGGCCTGTATAAAGACAAAGGGAATGTGTCCATGCGTTTTCTTAACGAAAACGTCGACCCATTAACGATCACAATCACATGATTTCTGGACGAGGCCTAAGCTAATCATTAATATTCCAAAATATACCTCTTCCTACAAACATATCCTCCTTGTTGACTTTTCCTAACATATATAATTCGTTAACATTATTTATTTCTAAAAATAATATCAAAATATAATACTCATAATATGCATATGTTATGTATCTATACATTCTACCTTGACCTTTGACGACCGGATAGCCTAGTGGTTAGTGACCCTGACTAT
Source organism: Pandemis cinnamomeana (assembly GCA_932294345.1). Taxonomy (NCBI): domain Eukaryota; kingdom Metazoa; phylum Arthropoda; class Insecta; order Lepidoptera; family Tortricidae; genus Pandemis; species Pandemis cinnamomeana. The sequence goes on along the minus strand of OW028702.1, from coordinate 32,989,338 downwards.
GAAGCTAGAGGTCCCGGGTTCGAATCCCGGTAGGGGCAGACAGTTGTATGATGAATATGAATGTTTGTGCCCGAGTCATGGATGTTGTATGTATTTAATTATGTATTTATCTACATTATATAAGTATGTTTATCCGTTGCCTGGTACCCATAGTACAAGCTTTGCTTAGTTTGGGGCTAGGTCAATTGGTGTAATTTGTCCCAAGATATTATTATTAAAATTAAGGATAGGACTAATTAAGGATAGAAAAAAGTATGCTTAGTTGGTTTGGTCACGTAGAGCGGATGGATGAAAGTAGATTAACTAAACAGATCTATATGGGGAGTGTGAATGGTAACGTTGGGAAGGGAAGGCCTAGACGGACGTTCCGAGACCAAATAGGAGACGTTTTGGAAAAAGGTCAGGTCAGGAGTACCCGAAACCGACGAGCATGTATGAAGAGATTGATGAATGTGGATGAAGCGAAAGAAGTATGTCAGGATCGTAGCAAGTGGAACAAAATAGTCTCTGCCTACCCCCGTGGGAAAGAGGCGTGACTGTATGTATGTATGTATGTATATTATTATTATTACCTACCCTGACCCTTTATTCCAAATTTCACACGTATCCCTAAGACGAACCATTCCTTATCCGTGTCCAAATTCCCAAACTTGAATATGGCTAAGGGTAACACCAAAAGCCCAAGTCCAAAAGAGAAAAAAAAAAGAGGCCCAAGCTGTATTCTCAAATGGTCCTTTCAGGCGCAAGATTACACGTTCAGACTCCACGAAGACCCTCGCTACGGTTGGACGCCGACGCTGTCCAACTTCGAGTTCATGTCGATCCTGCAGAACCTGACGGCTATCAAGATCCGAGGCACCTACAACAAGGGCGGGGTCGGGTATCTTATGAACTTCAAACTGGAAACAGCTAAGGTTGGTTTTATCTTTTACATACATATCACACACAAATTACGTCTTTATCCCTTACGGGGTAGACAGAGAAATGAGATTATGTGGAAATGAGCAGCCAGATTTAACAGTAAATAATGTATATTAAAGCAAAACTATAAAAACAGGCCCCGACGTGTTTACGCACGTCAGTCTCTCAATCAAGACACAATATTATTGTTGTCATGTCTAAGCACAACATTCGGTGTTGCTTAGACAACCGTTTAAACTCTTACGTACATGTAAATAGATTACATTTACAGCCAGTATATAATCAGGCGCTATACAGCCTCTAATACAGAGCCTAAGGCAACAAGACCTAAAGGCCACGTTTAGCGTGACTATAGGTATAGGTGGAAAATGGAATCAAAATAGTGATGGGTTGCTAGCCGCATCGCCTATAACATGATTCCTAAGAATTTCGCCATATTCCGTCGATGGGCTTTTACCGTGCGCGGGAAGAGAAGCACCTGGTACATTCTATGTTTTTCCTTTGCTCCCAGACCAGCATGGAAGTTGGAACATACATAACATACACATATAAACACGTTGTCGCACTAGATTTTTTTTTAATTTGGTGTTTTAAATCTTGTGCCTTTATTTTTTATAATGGTGATTTGCATTTTGAAAAAGTTAATAACTAGACAGTAATGCAATTTGTATGCAACGTTACTGGAGACTTTAGCGCTACTGTAATGTTTTTTTTTTGGACTGACCGGCAACAATTAACTTCTTCAATTAATTAATTGTAATTGTGTAGTACAGACACATCATTCAAGCAGATGACGCTTAGCGACAAAAATTCGCATAGTAACAAAGGTCACGTGACAGTTAGTAACAGGTAGAAAAATTCGGAGAATGGGTGGTGTAGGGGTATAGCACGCGTCACGGAATGACGAGGATCCGGGTACGATTTCCGGCCATAGCTTTACTTTTCGGATTTTTCTATGTGTTCTAATTTTCACAGACATTTTAGAAAAATTAACTTCCTGTTCTGATATGTACCTAGTTAACAATGACGACTTTAGCTGACATTTTTGAGAAAAATATAACAAATTCCTCAGCTCTCTCAGATCGGCAGAGAGAAGGGCTCGGCGCCCGCCAACTGGGTGGAAAAGTGCAGCTGCCCCAACGCCTACGTGGGTGACTATTGCGAGGAGTGCGCGCCTGGCTACAGGCATGAGCCAGCTAATGGCGGCCCTTACTCCACCTGCATACCTTGCGACTGCAATGGCCATGCCCACATCTGCGACACTGCCACAGGTGAGGCTCTATTTACCAGAGTCCAGAATTCTACCATAAGTTTAGCTTTCTTGTACATTTTTGCTAGTTCTCTTGGTGGAGGTTTGTTGTTGGGTGGGGTTAAACGAAAAAAATTACCTTGCTACTCCGCTACTCACGTGCAAGATAACCAAGCCTGTGAGAATATACAGGGTGTTAGGTAATGAGTAGATAATCCTTGAACTATGGATAGAAGGCACTTAGGGCGTTATAATAAAGCTAAAATAGGTTTAGTAAAAGTTGCACGGTTTCCGAGATATTCGGACTTTTAGGTTTTTTTCGAAAATGAACACCCTTGTTCAATGTTTTGATCATAGCACCATTTTAAGCTAACTTTTTAATTTTTTTATTTTTGCTCAATATTCTTGAGTAGTTGTATTTTTAGATAGGCATTAGGTACTATTTTTGTAAGACTACATGGGATTTTTTTTTAAAAAATCGCAAACTTAATTTTTGCCTTTTCAATCGTACATTGATCGAATTTTCAGCTCTCACGGTGAAAAAAAAATACACTACCGCCTAGTTGCCAATAAGCTTAAAAACATGCTGGTTTATTGATAATTTAAAAATGGTAATTACCTTTTGAATTTAAGTTCAAAATGACAAAATAATAAAAAAATACACGCTCACCCACATTTTTCCCGATTTACTTTTTGTATCGCGGGCGTAGAACTCAAATTTTTTTGTTGCAAAAATAACATCATAAAAGTTATAATAACTTGCTATAATGTTGATCTCATTATTAAGATTCTTTGGTAGTATTGGTATGGTAACTTACTGCGATAAATGGTTGCAATATAAAGGTACCAAATATTTGATTTTAGGAAATAAAAATACTCTGAATAGAATTTTATAGTTATTTTAATTCTACCTAATCACATGTAAAAGATCCGTAAATGATCCGCGTAAGAAGTAACGGACACGGATACGGATTTTTCTTTTCCCTCGGATATCCGCAGATACGGATATCCGGAACATCACTAATAAGTACCAGCCCCCCGCGTCAGTTAGCTCATCAACTGAAATTCGATTCCCAGTCCCATCTAACTGCTACTGCTATCTGAAGAATGAAACTAATGACACTTTCCCCAGGTTTCTGTATCTGCAAGCACAACACCACTGGCAGCAACTGTGAGCTCTGCGCCAAGGGTTTCTATGGCAACGCGATTGCTGGCACCCCTGATGACTGCAAGCCCTGCCCGTGCCCGAAGGACAGCGGCTGCATCCAGCTGATGGACCAGAGCATCGTCTGCACTGACTGCCCCAACGGATACGCTGGTGAGCAAGGAAGGAACTCTATCTCCTATTTACCCCTGACTACTGCCAGTGTTCCAAAGACTCGTCGGCTCGAATCCTCGGGATCCCACGGGATACCTGAACCCGGCGAGTGGTCAATGCCGTAGTGTTTTAGTTGGTATGTTCCCCCCTCCCCTCTCCCCAGGGAGAGAGGATTAGGGGGGAGAGCTCCACATAACCGCTCGGCCCCCCCCGGGCCCGGGGGTACTCGTAAATGAGTTTTCACTACGTTAACAAAAAAAAAATGTGTTCCAAAGACAGCTGTATCTAGCTGAAGGAACAGAATATCGTCTCCCCAACGGATAGAGGCAAGAAACTTATTCCTGACGATTGAAATACGAGCAGCGTTACCATGACGTCTTAATGCGATTCTATTCCGAACCAAAGTTGGATCGATCGCAGTAAAATCTGATACTAGAAGTGTCAAAAATGACAGCTAAAGAATGAGAACTTAATCGCATTAAGACGTCGTGGTTATTCCACGTCCGTGTCTTAAAGTCAAACAAATTGTTAAACATCGACGCGAGTCAACGAAAAATCGTAAATTGAAAGACAAAGAAACAGACGCCACGGACGAGGACTTTGTTCTGTTATAATCAGAGATCGGACAAATTTGCGTCATTGCTCGCAAAAATGTGGACATGACTCAAAAATTAATCAAATAATTAATCATTTAATTAATTTCTCGAAATAAAATTTGAACTCCCGGAGACAAAAATTTACACATGCATAAAATTATTAGCAAAATGTTAATTAAAGTGGCAGTTTTCGTTCTCGTAAATCTTTTTATATAATAAAGAAATCACGATCCTGCTAGATATGATTATTATTTCTGACAAAAAAGTTTTCTAGTTCTATAGGTATAAAACCTCCGTGGATATACTTATTCTTAATATATGTATTTTGACATATTTGATTTATTTCTTTATTTATTTGTGTGATGAGCACGAATATTTGTTTCTGAGTCATGGATGTTTCTATCTATATAAGTATGTATTTCTCTATATAAGTATGTATATCGTTGTCTAGTACCCATAACACAAGCCTCGCTAGCGCTTACTTTGGGACTAGGTCAATTTGTGTGAATTGTTCCCTAATATTTATTATTATTATTATTATTAATGACGCAAATTTGTCCGATCTCTGGTTATAATGTAGTGATCTCCGGCATCCACCCTAATCCAAAGGAATAATCCTTAGCTTGTAATATATAATAATCTAGACAGTATTACATAACCAGCCAATCCCTTTGCATCCCATCAACCATTCGACCACTCGCTCATTCAAGAACTTCCCAGGACCAAAATGCGAGGTCTGCGCGGATGGCAACTTCGGGGACCCGATCGGCCAATTCGGGCCGCAGAAAGAGTGCGAAGAGTGCCAATGTAACGGCAACATTGACTTGAACGCCGTTGGTAACTGCAACAGAACCACTGGGGAGTGTCTGAAGTGCATCTACAGTACCGCAGGGGAGCATTGCGACAAGTGTTTGAACGGTGAGTACCTTTGAATATGTCTGTCCTGTTCTCCGGTACAGATAGAGTCAGACAGGAGTACTTAAGTAACAATTATGAGTTGGGAGTCTCCGAACCGAATTTAGCGACTTTCGTATCACAGTTTGTATACAATACAAAAACTTAGTAGTAGTTTGACACTATCTTACGATCTCACTACACACACCTGCGAAGTAATTTTAATGGTGTGCGTGTGAAGTTCCCTATCCGAACTATACTGTCTTAAGCCATCACATTTCGAGAGGAGACCTCTGCTCAGCGAAGGTATATAGGCTAGAGATGATGTAATGAGAGATGTTCGGCAGGCTTTTATGGAGATGCCCTGGATCCTACGAAGAAGGGTGACTGCAAGCCTTGCCAGTGTCACGAGGCTGGTACCCAGGAGAGTGAGGATGGCGCACCGCAGTGCGACGGTCTCACCGGCTACTGCGCGTGCCGGCCGCATGTCATCGGGAAAAACTGCGACCGCTGTGAGGTAAGGAGGTCCCAGGAGAGAAGATGGCGAAGCGCAGTGCGACGGTCTTCCCGGCTACCGGTCGCGTATCATGCGACAGCTGTAGGGTAAGGAGGTCCCAGGAGAGAGGATGGCGCACCGCAGTGCGACGGTCGTCCCGGCTGCCGGTCGCGTATCATGCGACAGCTGTAGGGTAAGGAGGTCCCAGGAGAGAGGATAGCACCGCAGTGCGACGGTCTTCCCGGCTGCCGGTCGCGTATCATGCGACAGCTGTAGGGTAAGGAGGTCTCAGGAGAGAGGATGGCGCACCGCAGTGCGACGGTCTTTCCGGCTGCCGGTCGCGTATCATGCGACAGCTGTAGGGTAAGGAGGTCCCAGGAGAGAGGATGGCGCACCGCAGTGCGACGGTCTCACCGGCTACTGCGCGTGCCGGCCGCATGTCATCGGGAAAAACTGCGACCGCTGTGAGGTAAGGAGGTCCCAGGAGAGAAGATGGCGAAGCGCAGTGCGACGGTCTTCCCGGCTACCGGTCGCGTATCATGCGACAGCTGTAGGGTAAGGAGGTCCCAGGAGAGAGGATGGCGCACCGCAGTGCGACGGTCGTCCCGGCTGCCGGTCGCGTATCATGCGACAGCTGTAGGGTAAGGAGGTCCCAGGAGAGAGGATAGCACCGCAGTGCGACGGTCTTCCCGGCTGCCGGTCGCGTATCATGCGACAGCTGTAGGGTAAGGAGGTCTCAGGAGAGAGGATGGCGCACCGCAGTGCGACGGTCTTTCCGGCTGCCGGTCGCGTATCATGCGACAGCTGTAGGGTAAGGAGGTCCCAGGAGAGAGGATGGCGCACCGCAGTGCGACGGTCTCACCGGCTACTGCGCGTGCCGGCCGCATGTCATCGGGAAAAACTGCGACCGCTGTGAGGTAAGGAGGTCCCAGGAGAGAGGATGGCGCACCGCAGTGCGACGGTCTCACCGGCTACTGCGCCTGCCGGCCGCATGTCATCGGGAAAAACTGCGACCGCTGTGAGGTAAGGAGGTCCCAGGCTCTCCTCTCTAGGATGGCGCAGCGCAGTGCGATGGTCTTCCCGGCTGCCGGTCGCGTATCATGCGACAGCTGTAGGGTAAGGAGGTCCCAGGAGAGAGGATGGCGCACCGCAGTGCGACGGTCGTCCCGGCTGCCGGTCGCGTATCATGCGACAGCTGTAGGGTAAGGAGGTCCCAGGAGAGAGGATAGCACCGCAGTGCGACGGTCTTCCCGGCTGCCGGTCGCGTATCATGCGACAGCTGTAGGGTAAGGAGGTCTCAGGAGAGAGGATGGCGCACCGCAGTGCGACGGTCTTTCCGGCTGCCGGTCGCGTATCATGCGACAGCTGTAGGGTAAGGAGGTCCCAGGAGAGAGGATGGCGCACCGCAGTGCGACGGTCTCACCGGCTACTGCGCGTGCCGGCCGCATGTCATCGGGAAAAACTGCGACCGCTGTGAGGTAAGGAGGTCCCAGGAGAGAGGATGGCGCACCGCAGTGCGACGGTCTCACCGGCTACTGCGCCTGCCGGCCGCATGTCATCGGGAAAAACTGCGACCGCTGTGAGGTAAGGAGGTCCCAGGCTCTCCTCTCTAGGATGGCGCAGCGCAGTGCGATGGTCTTCCCGGCTGCCGGTAGCGTATCATGCGACAGCTGTAGGGTAAGGAGGTCCCAGGAGAGAGGATGGCGTCTTCCCGGCTGCCGGCCGCATGTCATCGGGAAAAACTGCGACCGCTGTGAGGTAAGGAGGTCCCAGGAGAGAGGATGGCGAAGCGCAGTGCTACGGTCTTCCCGGCTGCCGGCAGCATGTCATCGGGAATAATTGCAACCGCTGTGACTGTGAGGTAAGGAGGTCGTAGGAGAGTGGGGATGGCGCACCGCAATCTGGGCCGTCTTTAACTAGGCTGGGGACCTTGGGCACACAAGAATTTGGGGCCCTTTTGGCAAGTAAAAAAAGCGAATTATAATAATTGGGAATAAATGTGTGAGAGAAATCGTTGGTCCTTCGGGGCCATCGGAGAATGGGGTGCCCTTATGGTGAAGACGGTATTGACCCCAGTGCGACGATCCTACCGGTGGCCGGTCGCATGTCATCAGGAAAAACTGCGGCTGCTGTGAGGTAAGCAAGTCCCAGGAGAGAGGATGACGCACCTCAGTGCGACGGTCTTCCCTGCTACCGGCTGCGTAAGTTGCAGAACATTCTCAAAATATCAAGAATATTCTCAGAAGTTTCTAGAAAGTTTCACGAGAATTTATGCTAAGTTTCCATAACGAAATTTTCCAAAGGTAATAAAAAACATAGTTTGTTAATTAGCTTCTGCCCGCGACTTCGTCTGCGTAGAATTATACATAAAAACCTTCCTCTTGTATCACTCTATCTATTAAAAAAACGCATCAAAATCCCTTGTGTAGTTTTGAAAATATAAGCATACATAGGGACATAGGGACATAGGGACAGAAAAAGCGACTTCATTTTATACTATGTAGTGATATACTGTGGACACCTAACATTTTTTTTTTATATAAATAGGAAGGCAAACGAGCAAGTGGGTCACTTGATGGTAAGTGATCACCACTGCCCATAGACACCCGCAACCCCGGAGGGATTGCAGATGCGTTGCCAACCTAGAGGACTAAGATGAAATGGCTGTCTTACTCTCCACACCGGAACACAGCAGTGCAAGCACTGCTACTTTCCACTTTTTTACATGTTGCCATTAATAAATAAATTTTAAATTTCTGAGAAAATTCCACTGAAAATGTTCACCGCTTTGGAAACTTCTGGTGCTTTGCTGATTCGGACATCTTTAACCACGAGGTCATGTTGGCAGGACGGCTTCTACAACATCGGCTCGGGCGAGGGCTGCAAGTCCTGCGAGTGCAATCTGGAGGGGTCTTACAACTCGACCTGCCGGCCGGCCACAGGGCAGTGCTACTGCAAACCTGGCATCGACGGGTGAGATGCACTTGTAATTTTTTAGTTGTCATTTCGCTACCATTAGGCTAAGTTCAGATGACCGCGCGGCTCGGCGCGGTTGGCTCGGCGCGCGGTTCAAGATTGTAACAAATCTATGTTGCTGTGTACATGAGCGCGCGCGCCGCCGTGCACCGCGCGCAAGTTCTTGTCCCGCGCGGCAACATAGATTCGTTACAATCTTGAACCGCGCGCCGAGCCAACCGCGCCGAGCCGCGCGGTCATCTGAACTTAGCCTTATGTCAACGGTGTGCTCACGTGCATTCATTGTGCGCGAGGTTTCACTAAGATCGGCTACAAGCCGTCTTCGGGCGCATGAGCGTCACTAACTAGGAGTCGAAGTGGTCATGGCCGAAATCGGTCGGAAGGATCATCAACGCACTTGTAATTTCAACCGTTGGAGTAGTGCTGCAAAAGTCGATGGTTTGTTTATCGATAATTTTTATTACAATTTTCAGTAAAGATCACTACACAGCTGGTGCGATTCAGTAATTAATTGTCTTAAACACTAGTATTTAAATAAACAAAACCGGCAAGTGCGAATCGGCCTTAAAAAATATCTTGATCGATTAATTTGACCGATTTATAAATAGTCTGTGGACAATTTATGAAAAAAATCATAATACCTACTACTTACTTACGTACTTAGCCGAGTGAGCGGTACCTTTCAATGAAAAATGTAAATACCTTAGAGCATTTCGATCGGTAAAAAATAGAGAATTTCATGGGCGTGAACTGTCAAAACGGGCCTTTTATTTTGTGACGAGTTTACATACAGGGGTGCATTCAGTTTGATCACCCGACGACGCCCGACGCCGCCTGGACCCGTTCAGTAAGTCAGTGCGATCATCGGACGATCACGCCATATCGTTCAGTAACATCGTCGAGCGTCGTCGGGCGATCGCACCGGTCACCCCATAAAATAGATGGGTAAAAAAAGCCCAGACGTCACTTTGACAGTTGAAAGCGGCAAAATTTATAATTCGAACGCTGGGGATATAAACTTATTATTACGAATACGAAATCGCATGCCATCGACATTTAAATTTAATGTGAATTTAATTTAAAATGGGAGGTTCAATGAAGACGTTAATGATTCAAGATGAAAAGGGACAGAAATATTCTATTCAGGTCTCGGAGCAAATATTTTATTTTGAATTGACACTTTTGACAGAGGAACGTCCCAACTCGTTCAGTAAGTGTGTTCATGATCGGACGATTTTCATCCGACGATAATCACACTGACACTTTAGTTACTGAACGTAGCCCAGGCATTGACTTACAATAAACAACTAGACTCTCAGTCGCTAACAAAGATTCCTTAAGAAACGTCCGAGTTGCTTTGTCTATGTGTTGTGTGTGTCAACACATCGACTTAGACAGATAACATTAACATATTCGTTCAAATTGACACCTTATTTCGTGGCAGTAATGTTTAATATCAATGGCGTAGGATCGTGAGAAGTAATGACACAACGCCACGCGCTGGAAACCTGCCTGTCTCTTTTGTTCTCAATAGTAAGATTACGGTGCGAAAGAGACATATACATTGTTATCAAAGCGCGGTCGAAACACAGCTGAACCAAAACTCTGAACAATAGACGCGTCGTTCAGACTTTTGCTTCGGACAGTTTTTGAGCGTGATTGGGAGTCTAGTTGTTTATTGCACGTCAATGAGCCCAGGTCATTTACTTCCTTGTATTTCCCAGGGAGCACTGCGACCGCTGCCGGGAGTACCACTACGGCTTCTCGACCGACGGCTGCCAGGACTGCGACTGCGACAACTGGGGCTCCACCAACTACCAGTGCGACGCCACTGGCCAGTGCTACTGTCAGGAGAACGTTGAAGGCCGGCGCTGTGACAGGTAAGTCACAACCAGGGTTCGGAAACCGGTTCTCGAAATTAACCGGTTTGGGGTAAATGACCGAAACCGAAATGGATTGTGGTTACCAGTTTTAAACCGTTTTCATACCGGTTTACGGTTTAATTGTGATTAACCGTTTTCATACCGGTTTACGGTTAATTTGTAATTAACCGGTTACAAGTTAACCGGTTAAAATGCCGTCTCTTGTTATCTCTCTTCAAACATTCTTTGCCCACGCATGCTGGAAAGAGATGGAAAGAGCGTCGAGGCGTGAGTCAGCGCGTGCGGTCGTGCGGTGAGCGCGATCTTCCATGCTGGTCTGGGAGTAAAGAAGAAACATAGAATGTACCAGTTGCTTCTCTTCCCGTGCAGACGGTAAAAGCCAATCGAGGGGATGGGCGATCATCTTCGGAATCATGTTATAGGCGATGCGGCTAGCGACCCATTACTATTTTTGATTCACTTTCCGCCTATACGCCCACAATCATGCTAAACGTGGTCTTTAGGTTTTAATACCTTAGACTCTGTTACCCCGTAAGGGATAAAGACGTGACTTGTGTTTGTATTTGTGTTAATTCAGCTCCCTCCGTTAACCGGTTAATTCAATGTCCGTAATTATACCGGTATTCTGAACCGGTTCCGACACTGGTCACAACCACCACGAGGGGTTGATCGCTGCTCAGCTTGTGTAACAAAAACTGATCATGTACGTTTGTATGGCCAGATGTATGGAGAATAAGAAACGGCGCGCGGACGGCCAGGGATGCGAGAGCTGCCCGCCTTGCTACAACTTGGTTCAGGAGGCTGTTGATAACCACAGGAGAGAGCTCAAGGAACTAGACGATGTGAGTTTGGACATTTTGATATACTACTGTTCTATCCTTGCAAGGCCCAGACATTAAGGCCTAAACTTATAATGGCCTAAAATTTTAAATGGACTATTTAACCTCCTTTCGGCTTTAAGCGTAGTTTTGTAATAGTGATGTGCCGGATCGTTTAAAATGTATATCCGCGGATACGGATACGGATACGGATCTTTATTTTTTTATTCGATTGGTGTCGGCGCCCGCGACCTTGAAGCGATAGTTTACGAAAGATTCTTTCAGTTATGTAGCAATTGGTATGGTAACTTACTGCGATAAATGTTTGCAATATGAAGGTGCCAAATAGTTTTAAAAGCAGAGCTGGTTTTTCGGCCACCCCGTCTTTGCCAAAACCGTACTCAGAGGCCAATTTAGCTAGAGCCTCGTTTTTTCATTTGCGCAGCTGAATCGGCGGTCAAGTTATATTTGTGTCCTCGCTTGTAGATCCTGTCAAAGATCTCTAAAGCCCCCACCGTGGTCGAGAACGCGGACTTTGACAAGGAGCTGCAGCGAGTGCGAGAGGACATTGAGAGGCTTGGCGAGGAGGCGCGCGCGCAGCTCGCTGGCGGACCCGGAGCCAGCCTCACTGGCACGCTGGCAGAGCTGGCCGACCGACTCGGAGACGTCAGGTAATAATAATAATAATAATAAAAAAAAAAACCCTGAAATCAGCACTCAAATTATTAGATCTTCACGACAACACCTTCATACCCCTACAAAAATCAATAGTTTTAGACACCAGCTCTATAGTACGCCGCTTTCTTAACCCAAATTCCCTACCGATACATAACAATCAAGAAGATATACACACACACACAACCGTCCAGCGCGACATTTACACAAACACACACACTCAACATGACATTCACACTAACTTCTAAATACACAATGGTACTATGGTACTTGGCGTACGCCCGTATCATGGACCAAAAAAAAAGCCGACAATATTGTCGAGATCAAAATTACTTGAAAAAATGATAATAATAATATCTTGGGACAATTAACACCAATTGACCTAGCCCCAAACTAAGCAAAGCTTGTATGGGTACTAGACAACGGATAAACCTACTTATATAATGTAGACTAGTATTTCGCGTGGGGGCCGCGGGCCCCGAGGGCCCCGCGGAGGTCCCTGCCACCCTGTTTTGTTTTAATAATCCTAACCTTTTTTTTTTTACTAAATACTTGGGCCGCCTTTTTGAAACCGCCACTTTGAAAACAGTGATTCATACCCTACCGCCCTGTTTTTTTTCAAATATTTCTAACGTTTTTTACTACAATCTTTGGCCGCCATTTTGTATCCGCCATCTTGGAAGAAGTATTTCGCGTGGAGGCCGCGGGCCCCGCGGGACCCGCGGAGGGTTCCCTGCCACTCTGTTTTTTTTTCAAATATTTCTAACATTTTTTACTATAATCTTTGGCCGCCATTTTGTATCCACCATCTTGGAAAAAGTATTTCGCGCGGGGGCCGCGAAGGGTAGCCTACCATCCTATTTTTTTCGCATGGGGGCCGCGGGCCCCACGGGACCCGCGGAGGGTACCCTGCCAGCCTGTGTTATTTTCAAATATTACAACATTCTTTGGCCGTCATTTTGAAACCACCACCTTGGAAAAAGTATTTCGTGTGAGGGCCGCGGCCCCCGCGGGGACCGCGGAGGGTAACCTACCAGCCTGTATTTTTTTCAAATATTTCTCACCTTTTTTTTACTTTATTCTTCGGCCGTTATCTTGGGAACAGCATCTCACATGGGGGCCGCGGGCCCCACGGGACCCGCGGAGGGTACCCTACCAGCCAATTTTTGAGGCCGCGGGCCCCACGGGACCCGCGGAGGGTACCCTGCCAGCCTGTATTTTTTTCAAATATTTCTAACGTTTTTTACTACATTCTTTGGCCGTCATTTTGAAACCACCATCTTGGAAAAAGTATTTCGCGTGGGGGCCGCGGCCCCCGCGGGGTCCGCGGAGGTTAACCTACCACCCTGTATGTCACTTAGTCGAGCACAACCCATCCATCTCGACTGGCCTCTGAGATATTCGCGTTTCAATTTTGTATGGCAGCCATCTTGTTTTTGCAATTTTGAAAAAAAAATACCGGTCCACCCATAGGCTGGCTGTTCTGAGCGACTTTAGTTCCAGGCAAACTCGATAGGGCAAGTCGTTGCTGAGTGCTGGCCCATGTGTCAAGTCAGTTTCCACGTTAAGGTTGGATTTGCATTTTTTTTGTACTTGTGATAAAAAAAATATGCAATTGTATATACAGTCGAACCCTATTTCTAAAAACTGCTATACAATCCAAGTGAGTCTATGAGTCTGACATTACTTTGTATGGCGGCCATCTTGGAAAATGGCGGACTCGAAAAACCAAGTATAGCGTTTGAAATTGTGGCCTCGAAGAGCCCCGGATGCAAAATTTCAATCGGATCGGATTAAAAAAAAATTTGGCCGCCATTTTGAATCCGCCATTTTGGAAAAAAAAAATGGTTCAATCAATTACTCCGCCCATTTTGATCAATATTTGGTCGAGCACCACCCACCTATTGTGATTGGCCTCTGATATATTTGCGATTCAATTTTGTATGGCGGCCATTTTGTTTTTGCAATTTTGAGAAAATTTTACCGGTTCACCTATTTGCTGGCCGTTCTGAGCGACTTTTGTTTCGGGCTAACTCGATAGGGCAAGTAGTTGCGGAGAGCTGGCACATGTGTCAGGTCAGTTTCCACATTCAGGTCGATTTTTCATTTTTCAGGTATTTATCATAAAATTTCTGAAGCGAAAGTGTATAGAGCCGAACCCCACCTCTTATAGGCTCCTCAAAACAACAGGTCAAAGATACAGAAATTACTTTGTATGGCGGCCATCTTGGAAAATGGCGGAATCGAAAAATAAAGTATGCCATCTGAATCTGTGGCCCCGAAGAGCCCCGGATGCAAAATTTCAATCGGATCGGATAAAAAAAAATTTTGGCCGCCATTTTGAATCCGCCATCTTGGAAAAAAAATTGCTTAATCAGATTTCCCCCTCAACTCTGAATGACATTTGGTCGAGCACCACCCACCTATCTCGACTGGCCTCTGAGATATTCGCGTTTCAATTTTGTATGGCGGCCATCTTGTTTTCGCCATTTTGAAAAATCTTGGACCGGCTCACCCATTGGCCGGCTGTTCTTAGCGACTTTAGTTCCGGGCAAACTCGACAGCTTAAGCCGTCGCGGAGAACCGCCCCATGTGTCATGTCAATTTCCACGTTCAGGTCGATTTCGTATTTTTCTGGTGGTCACGGCGGCATTTCTGATGCGATGGTGTATAGAGTTTAGCCACACCTCTTATGGGTTCTTCAAAACAGCATGTCAGTCAGTCAGTGAGTCAGTCAGTGGGTATTCAGCTATATATATTATAACTAGTATTTCGCGTGGGGGCCGCGGGCCCCAAGGGCCCCGCGGAGGTCCCTGCCACCCTGTTTTGTTTTAATAATCCTAACCTTTTTTTTTACTATAATATACTTTGGCCGCCTTTTTGAAACCGCCACCTTGAAAACAGTGATTCATACCCTTACCGCCCTGTTTTTTTTTCAAATATTTCTAACATTTTTTACTATAATCTTTGGCCGCCATTTTGTATCCGCCATCTTGGAAAAAGTATTTCGCGTGGTGGCCGCGGGCCCCACGGGACCCGCGGAGGGTTCCCTGCCACCCTGTTTTTTTTTCAAATATTTCTAACATTTTTTACTATAATCTTTGGCCCCCATTTTGTATCCGCCATCTCGGAAAAAGTATTTCGCGCGGGGGCCGCGAAGGGTAGCCTACCATCCTATTTTTTCGCATGGGGGCCGCGAGCCCCACGGGACCCGCGGAGGGTACCCTGCCAGCCTGTGTTATTTTCAAATATTACAACACCTTTGGCCGTCATTTTGAAACCACCACCTTGGAAAAAGTATTTCGCGTGAGGGCCGCGGCCCCCGCGGGGACCGCGGAGAGTAACCTACCAGCCTGTATTTTTTTTCAAATATTTCTCACCTTTTTTTTTACTTTATTCTTCGGCCGTTATCTTGGGATCAGCATCTCACATGGGGGCCGCGGGCCCCACGGGACCCGCGGAGGGTACCTTGCCAGCCTAATGTTTCTTCAAATATTTCTAATATTTCTAGCCTTTTTTCTATATTCTTTGGCCGCCATCTTAGGAAAAGCATTTTGCATGGAGGCCGCGGGCCCCACAGGACCCGCGGAGGGTACCCTGCCACCCTGTTTTTTTTTCAAATATTTCTCACCTTTTTTTTTTACTTTTTTTTTCGGCTGTTATCTTGGGAACAGCATCTCACATGGGGGCCGCGGGCCCCACGGGACCCGCGGAGGGTACCCTACCAGCCTATTGTTGAGGCCGCGGCCCCCGCGGGGACCGCGGAGGGTAACCTGCCACCCTGTATGTCACTTAGTCGAACACAACCCATCCATCTTGACTGGCCTCTGAGATATTGGCGTTTCAATTTTGTATGGCCGCAATCTTGTTTTCACAATTTTGAAAAAAAAATACCGGTTCACCCATAGGCTGGCTGTTCTGAGCGACTTTAGTTCGAGGCAAACTCGATAGGGCAAGTCGTTGCGGAGAGCTGGCCCATGTGTCAAGTCAGTTTCCACGTTAAGGTCGGATTTGCATTTTTTTTGTACTTGTGATAAAATTTCTTATGCAATCGTATATACAGTCGAACCCTATTTCTAAAAACTGCTATACAACACAAGTGAGTCTATGAGTCTGACATTACTTTGTATGGCGGCCATCTTGGAAAATGGCGGAATCGAAAAATAAATTCTAGCGTCAGAATTTGTGGCCCTGAAGAGGCTCGGATGCAAAATTTTCCTCAGAACGGACTCGAAAAAAGTTTGGCCGCCATTTTGAATCCGCCATTTTGGAAAAAAAATTTGGTTCATTAAATTACTCCGCCTACTTTGAACAATATTTGGTCGAGCACCACCAATCCATCTCGACTGGCCTCTGAGATATTTGCGTTTCAATTTTGTATGGCGGCCATCTTGTTTTTGCAATTTTGAAAAAAAAATACTGGTTCACCCATTGGCTGGCTGTTCTAAGCGACTTTTGTTCCGGGCAAACTCAATAAAGCAATTCATCGCGGAGAGCTGCCCCATGTGTCAGGTCAGTTTCCACATTCAGGTCAATTTTTCATTTTTTTCGTTCTTATCATATAATTTTTAAAGCGAAAGTGTATAGAACCAAACCCTACCTGTGATGGGTTCCTCAAAACAACAGGTCAAATATACAGAAATTACTTTGTATGGCGGCCATCTTGGAAAATGGCGGAACCGAAAAATAAAGTATGCCATTACAATCTGTGGCCTCAAAGAGCCCCGGATCCAAAATTTCAATCGGATCGGATTAAAAAAAAATTTGGCCGCCATTTTGAATCCGCCATCTTGGAAAAAAAATTGCTTAGTCAGATTTCCCCCTCGACTCTGAATGACATTTGGTCGAGCACCACCCACCTATCTCGACTGGCCTTTGAGATATTCGCGTTTCAATTTTGTATGGCGGCCATCTTGTTTTCGCCATTTTGAAAAAACTTTGACAAGCTCACCCATTGGCTAGCTGTTCTGAGCAACTTTAGTTCCGGGCAAACTCGATAGGTCGAGCCGTTGCGGAGAACCGCCCCATGTGTCAAGTCAATTTCCACGTTCAGGTCGATTTCGTATTTTTCTGGTGGTCGGGCAAGCATTTCTGATACAACGATGTATAGAGTCTAACCACACCTCTTCTGGGTTCTTCCAAACAACTCTGGGGTGAGTGAGTGAGTCAGTCAGTGGGTATTCAGCTATATATATTATAAAATAAATACATACAACACCCAAGACTCGGGCACAAATTAGAGTGAGTAATAAGGGCTACACAATTATGATATTTATCTATTTATTCTTCCATGCTGGTCTGGGAGTAAAGAAAAAGCATAGAATGTATCAGTTGCTTCTGTTCCCGCGTAGATGGTAAAAGCCCATCGAGGGAATGGGCGAAAATCTTATTAATTATATTATAGGCGATGCGGCTAGCAACCCATCACTATTTTAAAAATAATAATATCTTGGGACAACTGACACCAATTGACCTAGCCCCAAACTAAGCAAAGCTTGTAATATGGGTACTAGACAACGGATAAACCTACTTATATAGATAAATACATACTTAAATACATATTAAACATCCAAGACTCGAGAACAAACATTCGTATTTTTCATACAAATATCTGCCCCGACCGGGGATCGAACCCAGGACCTCAAGCTTCATAGTCAGGTTCTCTAACCACTCGGCCATTCGGTCGACAATACAGCTGCAGACCATAGAGGAAAGCACTAATTAGAGATGCTGGTTTGGGATTCTTTTTTTTATATGAATAGGAAGGCGAACGAGCAAGTGGGTCACCTGATGGTAAGTGATCACTGCCCATAGACACCCGCAACCCCGGAGATTGCAGATGCGTTGCCAACCTAGAGGACTAAGATGAAATGCCTCCCGTGATTTCCCCGGCTGTCTTACTCTCCACACCGGAGTAAAGAAAAAGCATAGAATGTATCAGTTGTTTCTCTTCCCGCGCAGATGGTAAAAGCCCATTGAGGGAATGGGCGAAAATCTTATTAATTATATTATAGGCGATGCGGCTAGCAACCCATCACTATTTTGATTCCATTTTCCATCTATACGCCCACAATCACCTTACTCATTTTAGGCTCTGTCTGAGGGATATGCCAAGACAGAGCAACAAACTTACGCCTTTATAACATTTGTAAGATTATAAGAAACCTTCGGGTACTCCTGAACTGACCTTTTTCCAAAACGTCTCCTATTTGGTCTCGAAACATCCGTGTAAGGTCAGGTCAGGAGTACCCGAAACCGACGAGCATGTATGAAGAGATTGATGAATGTGGATGAAGCGAAAGAAGTATGTCAGGATCGTAGCAAGTGGAACAAAGTAGTCTCTGCCTACCCCTGTGGGAAAGAGGCGTGACGGTATGTATGTATGTATGTATAAGAAACCTTGATGCAGGAACATGCTGTACAAGATCGAGGAGCAGTGTTACGAAGGCAACGAGGCTGTGGACAAGAGTAAAGGGAACGTGTCCAAAGCCGAAGACACCATCGAAGCTGCGCAGAAGGAGATCAATGTGAGTATGGTTGCCATCACAGGCTGCAGTCTCGAACACCGTCGAAGAGTTGCATGTCTGTCTGTTTTTTATCGGATACATTTTGGTGAGTGTGCGCAGGAATTGCACGACCTTATAGCTCCGTCTCCGTTTCGCCAACGGACTTCCAGGCGGGGGGGCGTTTTCACCCATTTGTTGTCAACATACCATTGACCCGCACGAGGCGGTTTGCTTCATCCTTCCTAATGCGAACTGCTAGTGAATGGAATTCGCTCCCATCGTCTGTATTTCCGGACAGATACAATCTAGGGCTCTTCAAGGCTAGAGTGAATAGGCTATTACTGAACTAGTGAGTTACACCTTTGGCCTCATCTGCGCCTTCCACCAAGTGAGATAGAGGTCAATCACTCTGCCGTCATACGGAAAAAGGACGCATCTAACATTTTTGTTGAAATTGAGTTAACTATATATTCGAAATCAGGAAAAAAAGGCGGATCTGCCAGTATTTTTAATTTTTACTAAAAAGAACCACAACCCCTTGAAACGCACAAGCAATTAGGGCACATCTGCGACAAAACTTCAATATTCCTAAATTGAAAAAACATTTCTTATCTATACTAAGTAAAAAAGAAACAATTATGCAGAAGCGTTTTATTTATTTAAGAATTATTCACGTGGTCATAAAATGAAATGACGTATATGCATGTTTTGAAGAAGAAAAAACGGTTCTGCAAAATATGCGCCCTTTCATCTTGGTAATAGAACTATTACTCGGGCGCAAGTGGTAGTAGCGTCTTTTTTACTTAGTAAGGTAAGCTGTGAGGGGTGAAGTGGGGATTGCGGTAGGAAACCAGTTGAATCAGTTGCGCCCAGGCTTTATGTGCCGAAATTATGAAACCATCCCATAAAATATTTTATGGTTTATTATATTATAGCAAATACTAACAATTACGATCTGCCTTTGCCTAGTATTACAAATACTAACAATGAGGATCTGCCTTCGCCTAGTATTACAAATACTAACAATAAGGACCTGCCTTTGCTTAATACTGCAAATACTAACAATTAGGATCTGTCTTTGCCTAATATTACAAATACTAACAATGAGGATCTGCCTTTGCCTAGTATTACAAATACTATCAATGAGGATCTGCCTTTGCTTAATACTGCAAATACTAACAATTAGGATCTATCTTTGCCTAATATTATAAATACTAACAATGAGGATCTGTCTTTGCCTAATATTACAAATACTAACAATGAGGACCTGACTTTGCTTAACACTGCAAATACTAACAACGAAGATCTGCCTTTGCCTAATATTACAAATAACAACAACTATAAGCTGACTTTACCTGATACTACAAATACAAAATAATGATGAGCTGACTTTACCTGATACTACAAATACAAATAACGAGGAGCTGATTTTGTCTATACCTAGTTACAAATGAAAATAACGAAGATCTCTTAAATAACATCGATCTGGATTTTGATTCGGATGATTCAGTTTTCGATAAAGATTATGTCCCTCCAAGTTTAGAGCTTCAAATGTTTTTGGAAGAATCTGATAGCTCTGTGAATACCATTTCCAATTCGCAGCCGGACAAATTGATCGTTCCTGAGTCACCTTAAGTCTCGAGCGTCGAAAACACACCACAAAGTCTAACAAAGAAAGGGCAAATCAGGAAACGTAAAAAGAATATCGAGTCACTAGCACAGAGGAAACAAATGAAACAAATGAAAGATATTGTAAATAAATAAAAACTAAAACCAGGATGTAATGTTAATGAATGTAAAAAAAGTCATCAATTTAGTTTACAATTAATAAGTAAATATAGTATCGTAAATTTAAATTGATACCACTGAGGTTGTGATTAAATAATATGGTTCCTATCGTATTAGTTTAAGACAGCACGTTTTTATTGATAGTCTTTATTTTTGTACGTGAAAAAGTTAAATGTTGTACGTTACAGATGTTTGTAACTGTTACGTTTTTTTTTAATACGT
Organism: Pandemis cinnamomeana; assembly: GCA_932294345.1. Classification (NCBI taxonomy): domain Eukaryota; kingdom Metazoa; phylum Arthropoda; class Insecta; order Lepidoptera; family Tortricidae; genus Pandemis; species Pandemis cinnamomeana. The sequence continues at coordinate 32,968,996 of OW028702.1, read as the reverse complement.
AAATTTGGTCTAATAAGTTTTTATTATTTCACAAAATGTCTAATATATAAAAATCTCGTTTGTTATCGAACTCCTCCGAGACGGCTTGGCTTTCTTTTTATCTGTATTCGGTAGGTCTGAGAATAGGTCGTAGGCTATTATTCTTCGCGGACGGGGTCGCGGGCAACAGCTAGTATTCCTATAATATATTGTTAAAGGTTTGCTAGATGGTTTCAAAACTAAAAAAATGTAACTGGTGCTTGTAGAAATATTCTCAACGTTCATAGAAATATAGTTCGTAAACTAAGTTGAAACGCAGCTAGTGGCTAAATACGTTATTTTTATTTAGTTTACTTAAAACTAAAATCACGTTACCACTAAGTTGGAAAGGCGTTTCATAAAATTACTAAGTTGAAAGAACGTATCTAGCCAGAAACGTCTTTTCATTGCAGTTTTTCGTATTTTGTTGTATTTTTTTTACCAAGAAGAAAAAGAAAATTAATTTTATTTATTATAATAATAAAAAAATCTATAATTTGAATTTACATTAAAATAGTTCAAACATTCCTACACATTTTTGCATTAAAATACTGTTAAATTGTTTATTTTCCTTGAGGCGGCGAATTTTTTAATTTTTTAATTACAAAACAATTTTTTTCTCCGTTTCGACTTTAGCGTAGAAACGTCCTTTTACCATATGACGGCAGCACTGGTCAGTTCGTAGTAAAAAAAAAAACACAGATTGACTCCTCGTAGGTACATACTGTGGAACTGCCCTTGGAGCACTACCCACTAGACTAAAAGTCCACATGAACATTTTTTTCGGAATTGAACTATTTTGTGTTATTCTTGCTCAGAATGAAATAATGTGTCCCAAAATTTCCATTCCAGTTCGTCACTTTTTTATATATGCATGTATGTAACGTGGCGAACAGGAAAATTGATTCCATGGTTAAATCTGTGACACACTTTTTCTAATAATTATTTACGTTGAGACTCCAGGCGGGACTTTTGTTCATCGGTATCCCGCGGGAACTATGCTATTTTCCGGGATAAAAAATAGCCTATGTTTTCATTTAGGGTACCAGCTAACTTTGTTCTAAATTTGATCCAAATCCGACCAGTCGTTGGAGCGTGAAGAAGGAACACACACACTCACTCACATCGTCACAGACTTTCGCATTTCTAATATTAGTAGGATGTGGTCTTAATGATATATTTTTTGTTTCTCTGCTGCTCTTAATGGTCTGCTGGTATAATTTGTGCAAGTATTTTGAATAATAATCAATTTCTAGGGTTTCAACCTTTTTGGCTGTTGGTGGCTGGCTGGCGCTAGTCCATTGCCACGCGCCGCACGGCGGAATAAAAAGAACAATAAGGCGGCTGTCACTTGTTTTCTTAATTTGTCGGTGCACGGTCGGTCGTTTATGCGGATTTGTATTTAACTTATTGTAAATATTTGTTAGTGTGTGTAACATTTTGGTAAAAGTGTAATTAGTGTACATAATACCACGGATAGTCTTCGGGTGTGTATTTACTAAGCGGCGGCAGTGGCAAAAATACTTTACGGACAAACTCTACACAGCGTTGGTCGAAGCCGGCTTCCTAAAGGTTTGTGGCTCTGGAATTGATTGTTAGGCCTAATACTGCACAAGGGACAGCTAAACCACGGCCTTGGTAACAGTCACTATTTATCTATCGAAGGTTTTATTAAACATAATTTAACTGTTCTTCTTGTAGAGCGCTCTAGAGTACTTGGAAGGCGAAGGTGCCGCGGCTTTGGCGAAGGCACGCAATCGCTCGGATCAGTTCGGCAAGCAGTCGGTCGACATGTCGGCGCTGGCCAAGGAGTCGCGGCTGTTGGCCGACAAGCTGGAGCAGGAGGCTAGGAACATCAGGTACATTGAACGTAGAGTATAGTCCGCGAGCTCTTAGAATGCTCGTCTTGCTGTCTCCCTCTCTCGCCCGGTTCAAGTAAACACGTAAAGAGTGTGTGGCGTCAGAAACGTCACCCATCCCCAAGGGATATTGTAGTTAATGTATTGGCATCACTGGCCCGGTCTTCTAATGAAGATCAGAGGCCCGATTTTTGAAATCACGTGAAAATACCACTCGAAAGTGGTGAAAAATTGTGCTGAATTTGAAATACGAGTAGCTTAGAAGACAATCACAACTCTCATTAATCTTGTGAACTAGTCAAAACTTTGATTAGAGCTATAGTTTTGAAGATATAAAAAGATTTATACTACTTTCGAGTTATGTGCTTTCCAAAATCCACCAGGCCATTGATTGGTCGAGGCAGGCAAAAAGCATCCTCATTCGCTCTGAACGGAATGGGGAATGACTGCCTTAATATTTGCCGCTGTAGCGACCCTAGCGCCACCTAGTTGCCCTCTACATAACTACTACGACGCCCGAGTAGCGCGCCAGTCCTAATGACAGCTGCCACATCGTTCTACATCCCGCTCACGAAGTTTCTCATAAATACAACTTTCAACTCTCTTCCTTCGGACTTCGGTCCCCAGGCATAGCATCTGCCTGGAGAAAGTTCTCCCACACCGCTCCGCGGCGCTGCCTCGCCCTCTTCCCTTCTACAACCGTGGCTGAATAAACAACTCCACCAAAATACGTCGTATCACTTCACTTACACGCACTAAGTGCAGGGTACTCCGAAAGTGAATTGAGACGGCAAGACAAATACATCGTCACATCCATCCATCCTCACAAACATTCGCATTTATAATATTAGCAGGACATTTTCAACAGTGTTTATTCAGAAGTGAAGATCTTATGTCTCTCTTGTTTGCAGGGATATAGCTGAGAAGGCGTATAATACCTCAATCGTGGCCAACAACTTGGCCAAGGATGGTATCAACAAACAGGCCAACATCAGGTGAGAAGCTCATTCATGACCAAACACAAGACTGACTGAGTAGACTAACTACACAGATCTATATGGGGAGTGTGAACGGTTACATTGGCAGGGGAATAGCCATGAATAGCTCAGCCAAGGCCGTCTCCGCAGGAGAGAGCTTTTCCCTCCCCGGCCTCTTTCCGCACGGAAAGGGGCAGGTGGATACCCACCAAAAATCCTTCGGCGAACCCCGCTTGCCGGGTTTAGGAAGGTGCTGTGGGATCCCGGATAGTCCAGCCAACAACGCCCCCCGGAAGCCAAGTTCAAGCTAACAGAACCGGCAAGCAGCACCGTGTGTAAATTACACGAACCATTTGGAGCCACATTTGACCACTTTTCAATACAAGTGCCCACTACCAGGGTTTGAACCTGAGACCTCAGCTTGACAAACCACTAACCACTAAGTTTTCCGGTCGTCAAAGTTGGTACTATTTTTTTACAGCAACGAAGTTCAGATCCTGGCGAACGAACTGAATGCAGCCTCTGGCAAGCTGAACAGTATGACGGAACTGGCTGATGCGGCGCTGAAGAGAGCGAAGACTGTGTACGAGGAGGCTCTGGGTCTTTACGCTGAAGTCAACACCACGCTGCTGCCGGACATCAAGCTGGGAAAGCTGAGACAAGACGCTGTTGAGATGAACAAGACGGTAAGCTTTTGAGAAAGACCGTGGTCTTTTGTTCTTTCTTGAGCAAAATTATGAGTTGGCACCAAAGTGTTGCAAGCGCTTATCCATCTAACTCAATCTCACGTATGCCACCAGATCGACCAAAAATCATCAGAACTGGACCACCTCATGACCTCCAACCAAGCAGTACTCCAAGACTTGGACGAAGCCATCAAGACTGGCTGGGAGCTACTGGGCCAAGGGCACGAGCGGCAGGACGAGCTGGGCGACTTGCTGGCCAGGCTGGACGAACTCCAGGCACAAGCCAAGAGCGACGTGGAACTCACCAAGATCACGCTTAAAGATGCCAACGAGATCTACAAGACTTTGAAAGGTAAGCAAATTCAATGGCAAAGCAAAGTCACGGGGATAAGCTGGACGACTAGCTAGTCAGGTAGGACGAGCTCTCAACGCAAGCCAAAAGCGATGTCGAACTCGTTCCACGCCACATTGCCATTTTTTTCACAAACGTCCTGTTAAAAAAATCTAGCTGTCCCAAATCATTCTCTTCAGCCAACCGAAAATTTTCCACAAGGCTTCCAAGACTATTCAACTTTCTTTCACCAGAATGCTTCTCAAGATGGACTATTTGCATTCCTTTCACCAGAATTTAGCGACCAAGTGACAGAGTCCCGGCAGCAGGCCGAGCTGGCGACCCTGGACATCCCAGCCATCAGGGACAAGGTCACAGCCGCTGACACCAGCATCAACAACATCGCTGAGGAGCTGTTCTTGGCTTCGGACAAGGCCAACGATGCCAGAGGCGTGGCGCAGATGGCGCAGAAAGAGTACGCTCAAATGGCTAGCGAGGTGAGTGATGAAAATAGAAAGAGAGAGAGAGAAACATTTATTTACACACATTCGATACACGTATACATATAAAAGCAAGAAACACAATATACTTACTTAAGAATAGTAGTTTCTTCCATGTTTGTACGAAAATAATCCTACCTAAAAATTTCATTTTTGATACAAGCATTTTTTGCTGACTTGTATTGGCATGCGTCTTACATTAATATAGTACCAAATTTAAATTAAATCGAACCAACTTTAATTGAATTGAGAACCTCCTCCATTTTTGAAGTCGGATAAAAATGCTCATAAAAAACGATGTGAGCCGAAACGCGAAAGCCGAGCTACAATCTTGGAGAAGAGTTAGGTGTAATTCAAAAGTGTACCTAGTAGTTCAGTGTAGGAGTGTGATAATCGGAAATTTATTGGGCAGGGACAAGACTGAACTGTTTTTCCTAGTTACTTAGGTAACCTAGTGTTGCTACACGTAATCTGTATAAATCAACATTGCCATATTGTAACAGTAATGTTGTATTTGTGGTCAGGCCGCACACGAGATTCGAAAGAAGGCGTCGGCGTCGAGAGCGGACGCAGCCAAGCTCAGGGACGAAGCCGAAAAGCTTTCAAGTAAGTGGCATAAAAAAAATATAAGCATGTTTTGTGAAAAGAACGTTATGCGTTACCTTGGTGATAAAAATAATGATATGTTATAAAGTGTTGTTTTGTAATTGTGTCGTACAGATACATCATTCAAACAGATGGCGCTTGGCGGCACAAATTTGCATAGTAACAAGGTCACGTGACAGCTAGTAACAGAGAAAAAATCGAAGGCTTACCCACCTGCTATGGGTGGTGTAGGGGTAGCACGCGTCACGGAATGACGAGGATCCGGGCTCGATTGCCGGCCATAGCTTTACTTTTCGGATTTTTCTGTGTTCTAATTTTCAGTGTCGTTTAGAAAGATAAAATGTTCTAGATCTCTTAATATTTCTTTGTATCATAGCTATACATTGATGTTTGTTAAACAGCCCGCGTGGAAGGCACGGCCAAACAGATCGAGGAACTGGAGAAACAGGCTGCGGACAACACACAGCTGACACGGGATGCGAAGATGAAGGTACCAGTCTGAGGCATCTTAACTATATGCTAGATTCACAGGGTTATATTGAAGACAGCTTGGCCTAATGGTTTGAGATCCTGACTATGATGCTTTAGGGTCTTACGGTCTTTTTATGTATTTAGGGGCGATTGGTCGTCGATCTATGGTAGAGTGGAACAGTCGACGTCGATCGATTCGATTGGTTTATACGTCGATCAGCCAAAGTTACCACACTAATCGATCGATATCAATCGATGGTCGATCACACCCTTAGGTTCCGGATCGAACCCCGTTGCATATAATATCATTCATGGCTCTTAAAGCGTCTTTAAAAACTTTTCGACGGCACTTTCGAGCGGCTGAAGTTATATCATATCAATTTGTATATTTTTAGTAGTATTGGTAGTTTGGTAGTTTTGGTAGCATTAGTAGTTTGGTAGTTTTAGTAGCTTTAGTAGTTTTACCAAATTATTTTTTCAGGTGGGCCAGGCGAATACGGACGCCAGGGAGGCTGAGAAGCAAGTGTCTAAGGGTCTCGAAGACCTCAAGGTCATCACCGACGAGCTCCAGAACCTGCCGACCTTGGACGCTGCTGCTTTGGACAGGCTCCGTAAGTTTACAGTTCATTAGTTTAATAAATAGGACTGAGAATAGCCATACCAAAGCTCTGCCTTGCAAACTAGTACGTAGGCTCCCGAGAGATGTCGCTATTAGGGCCTGTCTCACCACTCTCTGTAAAGTTAGAGTTTTTTTAAGTGTCAGTTTTATCTATGTTTCCCTCTCTATTTCTTACTACGAAATACACAGAGACGAAATCATAAATAACTGACACTATAAATAACCCTAATTTTCCATCTTTACGCCCACAATCATGCTAATTGTGGTCTTTAGGTCTTGTTACCTTAGGCTCTGTCTACCCCGTGTGTATGTATGTGATGATGATGATGATGATGATGATGATGTATGTATGTATGAATTAACGTAATGTTTGGTTGCAGAGGACAACTTGAACAAGGTGACAGCTGATTTGAAGGCGCTTGATCTCGACGGCAAGATCGAAGCCCTCAAAGAGGCCAAGAAGAACCATCTCAGGTTAGTTTTGAACATAGAACATATTGAACAAGGTCTCAGAATGTATCTTCATCTCCAGCCTGTAAGGGGCCGTCCATTAATCACGTGAGGCTCCGAAAGGGGGGAGGGGTTCGGCAAAAATCATTTTAAAATTCGTTACTTCCTAAGTTATTTTCAAGATTTGCTAACTTTCGTTGCTAAAAGAAAAAACGATATTGGTTTTTGTTAATTATTTTAATTTCTGGTTAACCGCAAAAATAGCAACCAAGCAGGAAAAAACAGATATTATGATGCAAATTCAGAACGCGCCCCATTTTTTTTTTAATTCAGTCTAGTTAGTGCGATTTTCTAACTTTCTTTTTAAAAATATATCTATGATTAGAAAAAAAAAGTTTTTAGAGATTGCTCGTCGGGAAACCGAAAAGTTGACCAAAATTGTTGTTTGGTTTATGATAAAATAGTATAATACACAAGAAATTAATGTGATAGAACAATCAGAAAAAATAGTTTTACTTATTAGATTATTAGACTAGGCTGTATGGGCTTAGATCCTTTTACCTTTCTTATTTAGAAGAAAAAGAATAAAAAAACTGATTTACTATTAGACTGTTTTTCTTTCATCCACCATTTTTGTCGCTGTAGTGAGGTGAAAAATTGTGTGTTTCGCTCGGCAGCAAAGTTGTTTAGTATCTCGTACCTTGAAACCCTCGCGACGCTCAGGATTCTTCTTTTGAACCACTCGCTTCGCTCGTGGTTCAATCATGTAATCCTTCGCTTGCTCGGGTTTCAATTCAGGCACTCGCGCCAAACAAACACTTTGCAGCCTTGCATAACAAATAACTATTCTTATTTCTTATTAACAGATGGATGGACCAATACAAAGAAGAACACAAGAACCTCCAGAATGAAGTGGCCAACGTGAAAGATATATTAGATCAACTGCCACAAGGTTGCTTCAAAAGAATCGTTCTTGAGCCTACGGAGGGGCCGCTGAGCAAACCCGCGAGCTACAGGTAGGCTAGTGGCGCATGAGCGTTGAGAAAAAAAAAGAAAAAAAATTTTTTTGAACATTCTGTAGTTACATTTTGCTATGTTTAAAACCGATGGTTACTTCTGATTTAAAGAGAAAATTCGTTTTTTTGTGTTTGGTGATTTAATGTTACACAAAATGTGTATGGGTGGATCAACATATTCATGTCACTCGGTTGCTATGGTTACTGTCTGGGTCACTCTTTAAACTCTAGGGTTACAGGATTGAAGTTTGGCAAAAATCTTAGGAATGCAATAGGCGATGATGGGTTGCTAGCCGCATCGCCTGTAACATGATTCCTAAGACTTTCACTCATTCCCTCGGCTTTTACCATCAGCGCTACAAGAGAAGCAACTAGTAAATTTTATGTTTTTTTCTTTTTTTCTGACGGAACAGAATAATAAAAAGAAATAGTTGATCCACCTACACATTTTTTTAACATAGACGGTTTTAAAACAACTGTTATGGGTTTGCATCAACCTCTTTGGTTATTCGTCGATATTTCGTACCATAGAAAAAAGAAAAAGTCGAAGTGTGACACGTCACATTCGCTAGAGAAACCTTGAAATCTTAGCAATCATCGGTCGTAGCTTTTCAATTATAAAAATGTAATAAGTTCTGAATCGGTAATGTAATTTGAACTTTCCATCCACAACATAATATTGCTAAGGGTCCATTGTACACCATCTAGCGGGAAGTAGCCAAAAAAACAAGTCTGAACATGTCAGTTGGCTAAATAATAGTTTAGCAATTGCACAATAGATGTCGCTAAAATAAGTGGTTTGCGAAATTAACTTTGCTGAGTGGGATCGAGGTTTAAGCGATTTGAAATCCTAACTGAAGGCAGCGGAACATTCGAGAAAATCGACTACTTATTAATACGTGAGGTACTTGAACGCGTGTCTCGTTCACACGCCACTTCTACTTTTTCTTTTCTTTGGTTCGTACTTTACACTCCAAAATTCGAATTTCGAAGTTCATTTCGTGCTGTTCCACTCACACTAAAGCAATTACATAATTTGAAAGTGAGAAAGGTATTTATTATACGAGCTTCGAGTATAGAATTTCGGAGCAGCCTCCAGAGTGCGTTTGCCGAGGCAGGCCTAACGTCTTCAGTTGTGTTATCAACCCGTCAAGAGATGTCGCTGTCAAACGTGTTTCGTTAAATTGCCGTTAGATGGCGCTTAACATAATACTGAGTAAAACACTGAATGAGGCAGCGTATACAGTGCTTCTATAGACCGACCGCTTATATGAGTCCTCGCCCGCGTAGTGCAGGGGGGGGGGGGCGAGGTAGGACGACAAAGGGGACTTCGGTAATGCTGTTTTAAAATAAAGAATTATATTTTTTATTTAAGTAGTATCTTATTTCTCAACGCTCGGTTCACAATGTGCCTTACTAGTTCTAGATAAGATTAAGATGAAATGGATTCTACCAGCTTAATATTATAAATGCGAAAGTAACTGTGTGTCTGTCTGTTTCGCTTTCACGCCTAAACAACTCGACCGATTTTAATAAAATTTGGTGCGGAGACAGTTTCAGTCCCGGGAAAGGATATAGGACAGGTTATCCTGGAAAATTGCATAGTTCCCGCGGGTAAGCTGAGTGAATTCTGCGGGCAACAGCTAGTAGGTAATTTATAACGTGCAAGCAATGGACATCTCTCATTGAAATTTATGCTCACCAGAAATTAAAATTAAAAAGTAAAAAGCGCCATTCTAAAGAGGATACAATGCTGATCGATCAGTGATCATGTTTGAATCAAAAGAAAAGAGTATTAACCTTTTCGCCGCCACGTCAAATACAAGAGACGTCACCTACGCCAGACTTTATTGCGATGCCTTAAGTTGAACCTAAACCCAATTGAACGAAGGTTGCTTTTGCATTGGAGTAATGGACGTATATAGGGCGTTAAACCTGTTGTGCTAGTATGTGTCGTTGGCGTCGAAAAGGTTAAGCGACACCGTCATAATGCAAATTGTACTAACCGCCATTTGTTCAAGAAAATTAGCTGAATATAAACAACTCAAGGGCAATGTACGTTGTCAAAACGTCAAAAACATCTGTACACTTTAAGGTCCGACCACACTGGTGCGTAAAAGATGTTGACGGTGCCTTTACGCAACAAAATGTATGAAAATACGGCGAGAAAACGTGACGCCTACGAAACGTCACTGCGTGTACGCGGCGGTGTGGTCGCTCCTTTATGCCACAAATAATAAGGTCGGCGACACATTATATTTGACATGATGGCTTTATCGATATTTATGCCCACGATTGAACGAGTACATAAAATTTTAAATACTTCTGGTGAGTTCAAAAATGACTGTGAAATTGCTATCAAAAAGTAGGAAATTTTTTGTACTTATTACAATGCATTTAATAATATTTTACACATAATGTAGGACTATTCTTAATTTACCGCAGCTTCCTTATAATGTGCCATAATTGTAGATCGGCAGAAATCTTGTAAATATTTTGTTTACTTAATGCAAAATAGTTTTATTGTGGAACATAGAGTGGTCTTGGCGTTTTAATTTAATTTTTACATGCACTTCCGCTGTTTTTTGTCATGATTCAAATTTACTAGTTCAGCAAAAACGAGTGCGGCTTATTTTTGAAAATAATTATATATTAGTGTTGCGAATGAAACAATAGTAAAACAATTGTAAGATTCCTAAATTATGTCTGTATGTCATATTGAAATTTGATTAAAATAGATGGACAATTGTTATAATCGATCTGTATGTCCTAAGCGCCATTGTAATATTTTCAGATAACTTTATGATGTAGTTACTATAATAATTATTATAATATAAGAATCTTAAAAATTCGGTTTGTTTTTAATTAAGTTCGCCAAAGACGAGAGGTTTACATTAAATTTAAGATTTTTTTTGTTAATTTAGTACATTTATGTATTGTGGCTTATTTATTATATTAAACTTTTAGGTTAATTTAAAGTTTGTTTTTTTAACTGTACCGTCATCTTCATATAGCTTATTGAAGCTACCATCTGCGCGGGAAGAGAAGCAACGGTACATTTTTTCTATTCTCCCAGACCAGTATGGAAGAATTTGTCTTAAAACAAATACTCCCGGTATGAAGGCTTCCAACATCTTCCTTCTCTGTCTATTTGCATAGTAAACTGTAAGAGGTAAGTAGTCGATTCATCCAGGTTACACACGGGAAATCACGCTCTACGGCAGTGGTGTGGGTGACCATGCTTGAAGAAATTATGGGAAACGTTTTCTTGTATAAGAGAGGACAGAGTTTTTGGGTTTTTGGTCACTGTTACGTTCAACGCTTACTGTTACAACTTGCAGATGAAATACTTGGCTTCAAGAATCATGTTGAAGTGACCCATCACTATTTTTCAAGCGTATTATGTGTGAATGTAAGTATGTTTGTGTTCTGTGTATTTGTATCTTCAATTAGTCACCGTTTAGGTATATATTTCATTCTTTAGTTCGTATAACAAGCAAATCTTGCCGCTAACTGAATCTTCTTCTTATTTGTGGCGTATCAAGTCGTTATGGCGACAACTTCGCCAATGTCAATGTAACAAAAATATAATTAAAAATCTTGTGACAAGATGTTGGCAACGTTGTACGGTAAAACTACGCAAATTCACGTCTACAAAATAATTGATATTTCGTCACTATTACAAAAAATGTAGCCGTTATTTTCCCTAGAAAAACATGGCTACCCTATTCAACACGGCAGCGGTCCCGCGAGTCACAAATTTATGGTGAACATTCCACTATATCCATTGTTTTTTCAAATATAACACTTACCCCTCCCCCTTCTTTACACACCGTGCAGTCTTACCGGAGTCAACGAACCCTGACTACGTTGAAGAACTCTAGATGGCGTTAACATACACACACAAACCACGTCTTTATCCCTTACGGGGTAGACAGAACCCAAGGTAACAAAACCTTAAGGCCACGTTTAGCATGATTGCGGGTGCATAGGTGGAAAGTAACATGATTCCTATCCCAATGCCCTCGATGGGCTTTTACCATCTGCGCGGGAAGAGAAGCAACTGGTACATTCTATGTTTTTTTTAAATCCCAGACCAGCATTCAAGCAATCCTACTAATATTACAAATGTGAAAGTTTCTGAGTATGTTTGGATGTTTGTTACTCTTTCACGCCAGAACGGGTGGACAGATCTGGATGAAATTCGGAACATAGATAGATTATAGTCTGGAATGACACATAGGATACTTTTTATTCCGGAAATTGCGTTATTCCTGCGGGATAGCGATAAACGAACTCTATGCAGGCGAAGTTGCGGGCAACAGCTAGTTTCTAATATTATAGCGAAAGTAACTTTCATACGTGTCTGTCTGTTACCTTTTTAAGCTTTAACTGCTGAACCGAATTCGTTGAAATTATACAATGCGTGTAGACCAGAGTTTTTAGTAGGCGTTGATGTTTCAGTCAGTCACAAAGTACTTTTCTTTTTAGGTACATAAATAACTATTATTAGGCAATTAGGCACCTATTTTTATTTGAAATTTAAGGGCCTGTTTCACTACTCTCTGTTAAGTTCAAGTTATTTTAAGTGTCAGTTATCTATGACGTCTCTTTCGTAGTAATAAATAGAGAAGGAATTGTAGATAACTCATACTCAAGATAACTGGCACCTAACAGCGTGCTGAGACAGGCCCTAACCTAAGAGACAATACAGATGCAAAAAATTAGCTCAAAAAAAGTTTAAAATTGAATAGCAATTTTATTTGAACGCGTCGGTAAAGCATCTTAAAAAAACGTAAAAAAAACTCTTAAACAACGTTACAATAAATACTGAAAAATCAACTATTTACAAAAGAAACTGAACATTAAAAATTTATGAATGCCTTCTACACACAGCACAGAGTAAGCAGTAAAAAACAATATCCACAATAAAAATAAGCTCACGTTTTAAAACGCGGGGAAATTCCATCTCTCTCACACGTAACAAAGAATATGAGAAAGCAAATCTGCAGATTTTTAAGTCGAATTTGACAGCTATCAAAGCTTTTCAATTTCTGACCACAATACACGAAATTACGGTTGTCTACAAGCATATAGCATACATAAGCATACTCAAAAGAATGGCCAATAGTTTCATAGTTTACATACATACATATATCACGTCTTAATCCCCTACGGGGTCGACAAAGCCTAAGGTAACAAAACCTTAAGGCCACGTTTAGCATGATTGTGAGCGTTTAGGTAGAAAGGGAAATCAAAATAGTGATAGGTTGCCAGCCGCATCGCCCATAACATGATTCCTAAGACTTTCGCCCATTCCCTCAATGGGCTTTTACCTGCGCGGAAAGAGAAGCAACTGGGAAATTCTATGTTTCTTCTTTACTGTCACACCATCATTCCGTGACGCGTGCTATACCCCTACACCACCCATAGCATGTGGGTAAGCCTTCGAATTTGTCTATCTGTTACTAGCTGGCACGTGACCTTGTTACTATGCGAATTTTTGCCGCCAAGCGTCATCTGTTACAATGATGTGTCGTACAACAATTACAAACTCCCGTGGAACATCTGCTCACCAGGGACGAGAGTAGGTGCTGTTTATCAAATGATAGGTACTGTCAATTGAATCAAGAATTTTTACTTCTTGATTTTTTATGTTTACTTTTACGGTTTTACCGCCTTTATTCCATCCAGTCCTACTAGTAGTTCGATTGTGGAACTGATTGGACTTGTTTTTCCAAATAGTTAGACTGGCGGATCGAACTATCTTGATTGATTGATTGATTGATTTGATAAACAGCGCCATCTCTCGTCCGATCACTGAATGGAATAAAGGTGTTACCGTTGGAAATTAAATTTCTAAACGACACTGAGAATAAGAACACAGCAAAATTTTTTAATGAAATTTAATTTGCCTCTACTTTCTTTTGAGTACACGAATACATTATGTTTAGTTTTGTACAAATAAAACACAATATACGTTTGAAAACATTCTCCGGCCACTAATATCGGAATAACCAATTAATCACCTTCAGATTTGTAAGTCTGTATGTTCAATTCATGTCACGTTTGCGTTTATATACGGAGACCTGAAACTCAAAAAGGCACGCTTCAAATAACTTGTGCTCTTTCAAAACTGTTACTCCTTTATATCCATTCAAATAATCTTACCACGATCTAATAACTGTGGAGACACGCATTCGAATTTCTCGTTTTTGCTTTATCTTCTTTTCTTTTGTCTTCTTTTATTCTTTGAAATGCATTTGTACTCAAACAATTTGCCACAGTTAAGTCTAAACGCGTGTGCAGTCCTGTTTCCGTCTTTCGCATCAGAAACCTCCGTCATTTCTATAAACGGATCAGTCTTTTCAATATTCCTCGGTCCATTAACAGAAGTATCAAAACTATTGACTTTCAAAATAATTAAAATACTTTCAATTCCACGTGTAAATATATACTTTTTAAAGTAATCCCACGATTTGACCGCATGCAATGACTCCGCAGAATTCCGAACTGGAGGCCGAAAATTCCGCTGAGTATTCTCTTTATGGGTCCACCTGCGTTGTATATTTGTCTGCTGCGTAGCGCGCACATAAACACGTATATCATCATCTGTGTCTTCTTCAGTCACCTTCATTTCATACGCAATCTGATCGGGATCATTGACGTCATACAGCCAGTCGTTCCCTGATCCCTTCCCACCTTTGGCTACATTCTTTTTAACTGTAATAACAGGCTTTTCGACTTTGTGTAACGTTTTACTCTCGTATGTATACAGTGTAGGTTCTGGTGATGTAGTTTGTGCCGGTTCAGTGGTTGTAGTAGTATCGGGGATCAAATCGGTTATTAAATATGTGTTGGTTATTGCACCGTGTGGGCGTGTCGCGTATTTTTGTAAATTGTACACCCAAACTCTTTCCGTGAACGTAGTGGACGATAAAGCTTTCGTGCGAGACAATGGTCCGCTAGTCTCTTTATATTTGTAGTAAGTTACAGCGGTGGGCATAGGCATTGTGTGTATCTCTATTTCGGGTGCCGGTACCGGTCCCATAACAGTTTCATATTCTTTAACTTCAGTCACTTGGATCACATTCTGATCTTTGGCTTCTGCGTAATCTGTGTCATAGTGCACAGAGCCATCGTCATTGATTTTTAACTTCTTCGACTTTCTAAACGATTTCGAGTGTGGACCGTTATCAATGGTCTTGCTGAACAGAGAATGTTCATACGGCGTAGCCTGATCGTTGTCATAGCCACGTAGAAGTCTATGGACTAACGCCAAATCCGCGGTACGTGAGTTCTGCTTTTTCAAATTGAACGTCCAGGTTCTTCTTGTGCGTATCCCAGAGGCACCTTTCATGTAGCGCAGAGCTATGGTCTGCCATGTATCTTGGTTGCAAGGACTCGTGTCTTCGTAGTAAATATTAGCTGTAGCCTCCATCGGTACAGTACGTTCAGGTGCTCTAGGCTCATTCGGTGCTAAAACTGAAGGCTCTTCATTATTTTCAGTTGCTTTCGAATGAACATGCTTTTGATCTGAATAATAGTCAACGCCCAAATTATCTTCAATGTCGTTCAGAACTTCAGTTCTTTTCCTCTTCTTCGGGAAATCAGGCGTATCTATCACAGCCTTCCCGTAGTCTTTTAATTTATTTTTCTTATAAGCATCTTTACTATCGTAAGCGTCTATATCGTTGAACATATACGGATCGTTTTCTACGTTATCCGAAGCAGTAGTTGGCTTAAGATCAAATAATTCTAAAATATTAGCCTTCAGTATTTGTCGGGCTTCTCTAGTACTGTTGTCTACATCTGTTACGTAGTTTTCTTTAACGGTAGTCTGTTTTCGTGGTAGTTTTCTTTGTTTAGTTCTGATACGTCGTCGCCTGGACCTTTTTTTTCTATTAAGTTTATCTTGTATTAGCTCGTAATACTTGCCGTTGTATTCGTTGTAATCGTCAATAATTTCAGTTTTCACTTGAGCTAGTGCTCTTGTGTAGTATATCAGCTCTTCAGTGTCTTCGTCAATTTTAATATCAGATCGAAACTTTGTCATCTTTGTTTCTGGATTCAAAAAAGCATCCCTTAACACAAAATCATGCGTTGCCGACGACTGACTCGAATTTATTGCGTGAAAAGTGTAACTGAACTTATGGTGTACATTTGGCATAAAAATAATAATAAATAAATAGAATGAACATGACATGACTATGATTTGACAGGTTGATGTTTGTACCATAAATAAGATGGTAAGTTTTATTTGAATCGTGGTTACAGCGTAGAGTCTGACTGACACAAGTTGTGGCTGGAATCAGGCGGCAGGAAAATCTGTGTTGTGATTGTGATGAATATTATCCTACTCCTACTAATGTTATAAATGTGAAAGTTTGTGAGTATGGATGTTTGGATGTTTGTTACTCTTTCACGCCAGAACGGCCGGACAGATCGGGATAAAATTTGGAACATATATAGATTATAGTCTGGAATAACACATAGGCTACTTTATATCCCGGAAAATTGCGCAATTCCCGCGGGATAGCGATAAACGAATTATATGTAGACGAAGTTGCGGGCAACAGCTAGTTGTTCATAAATACTGTGTTCATGGTGTATGTAAGCTGTTTGTAGCGACACCATCTAAGCACGGCTAGCCTGCAGCACAAAGCGCGAGAGCTGTGTCGCGCGCAAGATGGACTACCCGTCTCTTTCTAGAAAGAACAGTAGGAAAAACACTGCTCTCGCGTGCACTTTTTTTTTTTTTTTATATGAATAGGAAGGCAAACGAGCAAACGGGTCACCTGATGGTAAGTGATCACCACTGCCCATAGACACGCGCAACCCCGAAGGGATTGCAGATGCGTTGCCAACCTAGACGATTAAGATGAAATGCCTCTTGTGCCCGTAATTTCCCCGGTTGTCTTACTCTCCACACCGGAACACAGCAGTGCAAGCACTGCTACTTAGCGGCAGGATTAGCGAGTAAGATGGTGGTAGCGCTCCGGACGGACCTTGCACAAGGCCCTACCACCCGCACTTATGCCGTGCAAAGCGGAATATTTTTTTTCTTGGCTGCACTCGGTAGCAGCGTTCCAGACGGACCTTGCACAAAGTCCTATGCAAAACACATCGGGGAACCTCACGAATACACAAATCGAGTACCCTTACGGGGTAGACAAGAGGATAACAAGACCGAAATATCACACTTTTAATGTGATTGTGGGCGTGGGGAGGGGAATAAAAATAGATGGGTTGCTAATCATGCCAATCGTGGCCCTCAGGCTCTGTCTACCCCGTAAGGGATATAGACGTGATTTGTGTATACATACATATTTTAATACAAAAACAGGTAGGTTAGGTTAGTTAGGTATCTTCATTTGTCCGATGGGCAAAATACCCAGAAAATGGGCTTCGTCGACAACCAGGTGGACCACGACCCATAGCCTGTTTTTAATCTCCCACAAGATGGAGCTTTATGAGAAGCTTTTAGATAAAATTTTCATAGCTCTTCTATGTTGGTCTGCAAAAGAAAAAACATAGAATGTACCAGTTACTTCTGTTCCCGGTAAAAGTCCATCAAGGGAAAATCGAGTGAGCGAAAATATAAGGAATCATACATACACCATACACAAATCACGTCTTTATCCCTTACGGGGTAGACAGAGCCTAAGGTAACCTACAGGCCACATTTAGCAAGATTGTGGGCGTATAGATGGAAAATGGAATCAAAATACTGATCGGTTGCTAGACTCATCGCCTAAAACATGATTCCTAAGATTTTCGCCCATTCCCTCGATGGGTTTTTACCTGCGCGGGTAGACAAGCAACTGGTACATTCTATGTTTTTTCCTTGCTCCCAGACCAGAATGGAAGTTATTAGGAGTATTAGGAATCATGTTGGCTGGCAACCCATCACTATTTTGATTCCTCTTTCCACCTACACGCCCTCAATCATGCTAAACGTGGCCTTTAGGTCTTTTAGGCTCTGTCACGACGATAAAGACGTGATTCATGTATATGTATTTCATTGGTCACGTAGAGCGGATGGATGAAAGTCGACTAACTAAACAGATCTAGGGAGTGTGAGGTGCGTTGGGAAGGGAAGGCCTAGACGGACGTTCCGAGACCAAATAGGAGACGTTTTGGAAAAAGGTCAGGTCAGGAGTACCCGGAACCGACGAGCATGTATGAAGAGATTGGTGGATGAAGCGAAATAAGTATGTCAGGGTCGTAGCAAGTGGAATAAAGTAGTCTCTGCCTACCCTTGTGGGATACCCACAAGTGGGTACCACGGGTGGGGCCACGTGTGGGTTTACCCAGCGGATTAGCAAGTTGAAATGGCAGTGGGCAGGGCACATAGCACGGAGGACGGATGACCGATGGGGTCGAAAGGTCCTCGAGTGGAGACCACGCACCGGCAAGCGCAGCGTGGGCCGTCCACCCATAAGGTGGACCGATGACCTCATTAAGATCGGAGGAGCGCGCTGGATGCAAGCCGCTTTCAACCGGTCTAATTGGAGATCTAAAGGAGAGGCCTATGTCCAGCAGTGGACTTGTGATGGCTGAGATGATGATGATGATGACGATGACCCTTGTGGGAAAGCAATTTCATAGCAATCCCTCCCATAATCACACGGATTTCACCTAATTCAGGCCTTAATTCGTTCGGGGAGCAGCCACGCTTCCCTCCCAATTAACCAAAGTTTTTCTATTAAACGCCGGGTTTTTCCACCCGGATTACCAGCGTAACGTGGCCCTTTAGTTCTGGTTATTTAACTTAGTTAAGGGCTCTGCCGTGGCTGGGTGGTTCCGGTTTTTCGGCCACTAGTTCTAGTTCGGACAGTGAGGTATTTGTTAATTTTCTCGCTGCAAATTTGTTGCGCGCTAATAATTAGTTGAGTTCAGAGTTTCAGCGGTTTTCATCGGGTTTTTTTCGTCGTTTGATTTTGTGAACGTTGAAATTTGTGGATGAGACTAAAAGTACTTAGACTACAAGCCCATGGAAAAAAAAACATTTGAAATGAACCAGCGTGAATGAAGCTTAGAAGGCTGTTACTATATCATAAAATAACAAATAATTAGTATATAGTATTTAGTTCATTTTTTTTGTACAGTCTAATAAAATTTATGTTTACTACAATAAATAGTAAAAAACCTATACATACACACACACACACACACGCACACACACACACACACACACACACACACAAATCACGTCTTTATCCCTTACGGGGTAGACAAAGCCTAAGGTAACAAGACCTACAGGCCACGTTTAGCAAGACTGTGGGCGTATAGGAAAGGGAATCAAAATAGTGATCGGTTGCTAGCCTATATTATTTATAACTGTTTTACAATTATTTTTCGGTACATTTTCTAAAAATTAAACCTATCTAGATCGATTGCTGGGGTGCATACTAAATTTCATGAAATCGTTGGAGCCGTTTCCGAAAAATACACAAGAACAAAAATATATCCAAGAATTGCTCGTTTAAAGGCATTAGATATAGATAAATAGATAGGTAAATACATAGATAAGATAGATATAATAGAGAGATAGGTCTATACATAGATTAGATAGATAGAATAGAGAGATAGGTATATACATAGATTAGATAGATAGAGTAGAGAGATAGGTCTATACATAGATTAGATAGATAGAATAGAGAGATAGGTCTATACATAGATTAGACAGATAGAATAGAGAAATAGGTCTATACATAGATTAGATAGATAGATAGATTGTCGTTCGTTTGTCTCGCTAGAATTCGAAAACAACTGGACCCATTTTGCTAATTTCAGTTTTTAAATATTGTCTTAACTCAACCACGGAAAATAAAACTAGATCGCCTCACTGAAACCACAGCAGGGTACTATTCTATTCTATTCTCCCTTAATGGCGGCCGTGAGGCTTGGGCCAATGTCAGTTTAAATGACAGGTGTGGGTTGATTCTGTCCACGTCAACGAGTGAGCAGCAAGGAAATAATTTTGCAACTAAACCCCTTTTCGGGTGAGTGCTGATGTGGAGTCACTCTAACACAGCAGGGTAAGCATTGCTCGACGGCAGCTATTGGGACCGTGCGCGACGACAGCGCCACGTGATAGGCGGCCATTATGGACAATATTGTCACCGCTGTCAAACAAGAAGTAAGTAAATATTGTGAAAAATATTAATGAAATCTTGTGTTATTTTACTATATTACACAATTTTGGACAATGTTATTCAGTAACATTATTGCCAATAATATTAAAATTGTTGTTTTCAGTGAAATTTTAGAGGTTAGGTAACATACTTTTTTTTTCTTACGGCAAATATCCACTTATTTCTTTAGTCTCGTTTCCACCGTGGTCTTGGAAATTGGTAAAATTTACAGTCGCTATTCTTCTTGGTGTTATTACAATTCACAACAACACATCTTACCAGGACCATATTTTTATCTCAAAAACGATTAGAAAATGTTTACTGCAATATGGGTTTGACAGCTCAAGTCAGCGACAAAAATGACAATTTTAGCCGTAGCCAGCGCTGTGATCGTTTAGGCTACCCCCTCCACCCGCTTTGCACTCTGCCAATTAAGACGGTGTTAGAAATCCGGGACTACCTTACGCGAGGTCCTACGCAACGCCCGCTAAAAGTAAAAACGCAGTATACCTCGCAGTATAATCGCGGGTGGTAGGGCCTTGTGCAAGGTCCGTCCGGATCGCTACCACCATCTTACTCGCTAATCCTGCCGCTAAGTAGCAGTGCTTGCACTGCTGTGTTCCGGTGTGGAGAGTAAGACAGCCGGGGAAGTTACGGGCACAAGAGGCATTTCATCTTGGTCCTCTAGGTTGGCAACGCATCTGCAATCCCTCCAGGGTTGCGGGTGTCTATGGGCAGTGGTGATCACTTACCATCAGGTAACCCACTTGCTCGTTTGCCTTCCTATTCATATAACAAAAATCCTACTTTTTTAAATAAACGCCCAATGGCGTCAATTCTTTCGCATTAATTAAGCATCAATCGTCTAATTAAAGTAATAAAAACCGTCCCCAGGAAACTGATCAACCCTGTTTATAAAAAGGGGCGTGATTGGAGATCCTGGCAAATTTTGGGCGACTGTACATCGCTTGTGTAACTTTAAAAGTGGTCAAGGGTGAGCGGTACTTGAGTCGGTCCTTTGGAGCAAAGAGTTTTTAGCCTCCGACGCAAAAAGAAGAGTTATAAGTTTGACATTGATGTCTCCCTCTCTCTCTCTCTCTCTCTCTCTCTCTCTCTCTGTGTGTGTGTGTGTGTGTGTGTGTATGTGTGTGTGTGTGTGTATGTGTGTGTGTGTGTGTGTTGATACATTTAACAAGCTTTAATTTAACTTACAACGTATGTAGATGTGAGGGTGCGAGTCGGGTTACCTCCACGGGTCAAGAGCTGCGGTTCGTTTTTGGATCCGTCCGGGGGGAAGAGCCGTGCTTGGTCCAGCCCTGGGCATCGGCTAATGATTTTCTGGCAGTTTTTGAGGTCATTGACCGTTGGCTAAGAGCCCGATGGGGGGAGGGGGTCTTTGCCCATTACCGTACAACGTTGCCGACATTTTGTCATAAGGTTTTTGAATTATATTTTTGTTACTTTGACGTTGGCGAAGTTGTCGTCGCTATAACGACTTGATATGCCACAAACAAGTAGAAGAAGAAGAAGAATGTGTGTGTGTAATGTATTACCTATATGTATCATGCGGCTCAATTTTGAAGGTATCTGATGATTGAGCTGAAATTTTGCATACTTATGTAAGTCGGATGACGATACAATAATATCTGGTAGTGGAGTTCTGGTGAACCAGGACTGTCTCCGCAGGAGGGAACTCTTCAACGGTTGGTCCGATAGACTTGACATTTTGTACACATACGGACGGACGGATGGCAAAGCAAGTGCAGAAAAGCTTGTATTTTTTTTGATAGTAACTTATTTAGGTACTATCAAATGAATCAAGAATTTCTACTTGATTTTTTATGTTTACTTTTACAGTTTTACCGTTAAAAATTAAATTTCTAAACGACGCTGAAAATTGGAACACAGAAAAATCCGAAAAGAAAAGTTGTGGGCGAGAATCGAACCCGGATCCTCGTCATTCCGTGACGCGTGTTATTCCCCTACACCACCCATAGCAGGTACCTTACTTGTTGTATTTGTCAATGTGTTCTAATGTTCAGTGTCGTTTAGAAATTTAGAAACTTATCATCATCATCACTATCACTATCACTACATCACTACATAGTATAAAACAAAGTCGCTTTTTCTGTCCCTATATCCCTATGTATGCTTAAATCTTTAAAACTGCGCAACGGATTTTGATGCGGTTTTTTTAATAGGTAGAGTGATTCAAGAGGAAGGTTTACATGTATAATACATGCATAATATACCGTGCGAAGCCGGGGCGGGTCGCTAGTTTGGTATAAAATGTATAACTATTCATTTGATCAAGTAGTTTACTCTCGCCGTTTGCGATTTGAGAGTTCTGTACACAAAATAAGACGCGGTACCCCAAAAAAAGTAATTAGTGTGCTACCCTAATAAAATTGTGGAAAGAGGGGAGTTCCACAAACTTAGCCACCTTGCCCAGCGTCGTAAAGACGTGAAAAAAAATCAATTTATTTTTAAAGCTAATGAAAAATGGCGGACGGCCGTTCGGAATTTAATTGGGGCTTGTAGAAAAATTTGTTATGAAACTTTTTCGGGCCCAATTTTATGAGCGCCAGCTATTTTGTGAGCCATTTTCGGAGTTTCGTTGTTGTTCAATTTTCTTTCATAAAGTTAAATTTGATGTAAAAGGTAACCATCTTCACTACATATTTCATAATGTTGTTTTATATTTTTTTTTCTTGCGACATTGGAGACATCTCCAATTAGTTTATTTGACGGTGGAGGCGTTTTACACCTCCACTGAACTAACTATTATTATAATTTTTTTGTTTTAGAGCAAGCTTTTCAATTAGCGCGCAGAAACTAGTAAAATCTAAAAAAAACAATACTTTCTGGATTTCCCGTGGGATACTCTAAGATAACTACCTAATCTATGTAACTGACTAGCTAATATAGATTTTTGGTATTTGGCAGACATTCCTTGAGGATTAAATAGGTTTTTCATGACGGGATTTTTCAAATTCCCACGGGATCAGTAATCTTATTACCTAACTCGCTCGCAATCGCCATCGTGTGACAGTTCATGTATGGGACAATTGGCATCGGAATCAGCTAGGAGTTAGGTAATAAGCCTACAGGACGGGATAGGAAATCAAGAAATAAGTCCCATTTCATATCACCGTATTCTGATTATTTTAGTCGTCTACCGACAAATCCGCCACAAATATCAGTTTAGGACGAAGTCGCGGACAAAAGCTAGTATCTATCTGAAGTATAAGCCGATAAGCTTTCTGTACTTAAGTGTTCTTAGAGCTTAAAGACAAAATAGCTTTGAACTAATCATTTTCTAGGAAACGTGATTTAAGAATCGCAATCGCAGTTCAGCGCGGGAATGCCTGCGTGATAGGCACCCTGCCAAGAGGCCCATCTCTCTTGTATAATTAACTAGCTTCTGCCCGCGACTTCGTCTGCGTAGAATTATACATAAAAACCTTCCTCTTGAATCACTCTATCTATTAAAAAAAACCGCATCAAAATCCGTTGTGTAGTTTTGAAGATATAAGCATACTACATAGGGACATAGGGACAGAGAAAGCGACTTTATTTTATATTATGTAGTGACAGTGATTTTAAAGTTTATTTAGTTATTTTAATTTAATAGTAGTTTTAGTTTTGTATTTACATTTTAAGTATCTGTTTTTCACCCTCTGATTGTATTGTAATCATATAAATGAATACATTGATTTAAGACTAATTTTCTTTTGTTTCCACGACCCGATTTTTGAATGCACATATGTGAAAATACCGTGGTAGCCTAGTGGTTTGACCTGTGGCCTCTCAAGCAGAGCCTCGTGGGTTCAAATCTCTGAGTTTTTTGGAATTCATGTGCGAAAATTACATTTGAAATTTGCCATGAGCTTTTCGGTGAAGGAAAACATCTTGAGGAACACAGATTTGCGAAGAAATTCAATGGTGTGTGTTAAGTTCCCAATCCGAACAATCGAAACTGGGCGCGCGTGGGAACTATTGCCCAAACCCTCCAATACACGGAGGGGGCCTATGCCATGAGGCACGCCGAATTACGCGACAATTTAATAATTAAAAAAAAAACGATAATAACATAGGTAGGTACTTACTGAAATTGTAGCGAATTCGGAATAAAAAGGCTATATTATTATTATTATTATATGTGAAAATACCACTCGAAAGTGGTGAACCAGTTGTGCTGAATTTGAAATACGAGTAGCTTAGAAGATACTTACGGCTCTCATTAATCTCGTGAACTAGTTAAAAATTTGATTAGAGCTGTAGTTTTGAAGATATGAACAGATTTATACCACTTTCGAATGGTACCTACTCCCCCTCCCCCCTTTCCACCAATATCTATACGCCCACAATCATGCTAAGCGTGGCCTTTGGGTCTTGTACCCTTAGGCTCTGTCTACCCCGTAAGGGAGAAAGACGTGATTTATCTATGTATGTATGTATGTATGTACCTACTTTCGAGTGATGTGCTTTCAAAAATCGGGCCCCTGTACGTTTTATTCACACATTCACAAATGCGATCATTGCATTATTTTTGTGGTACCAGACTCGCTCTTGGCTTGTTTTTTAAAAACTTGCTCAGACTTGTCGTGTTGTATAGAAGGCTACGTACCTAAAGTTTCAGAGAATGGCCGCTACACTCTACAACGCCGTCAAAGTTGCACTGCACTAGAGTCTAGTGATGGGAAAGTGTCGATATAAATTAATGAACAATTTTATTATAACATTATAATGCTCTCATGAAATTGTTCCGATTCTGTTGGTTTGACTAAGAGTCTTTCACCACTCTCTGTTAAGCTCTAGTTATCTTAACTGTCAGTTATTTATAATGACGTCTCTATTCAGTGGAGTAACTATACCATCTGGGGCCCGTGGCAAATTCTTTTGATGGGGCCCTATCAGTAAAAGTCGTCACGTTGTACTCAGTTTAATTTTCAATATTTTTGAGCTCGCGGCCTCTTGGACCGGGGCCCTCTTGGGTCGGGGGCCCAATTTTGCCAGCCCTGCCAGCCCATTGTTACTCCACTGTCTCTATTTATTATTATAAAACAGACAGACGTCATCGCAAATAACTGACACTTAAAATAACTGTAACTTAACAGAGATGAAACAGGCCCTAAATAGACGTATTTTTTTCAGAGGAAGTGAAAATCTTAGGAATCAATGTTATAGGCGATGCTAGCTACCCATCACCATTATGTTTCCCCCTTTCCACCAATACGCCCACAATAATGTTAAACGTGGCCTAAGCTCTGTCTACCCCGTAAGGGATAAAGACGTGATTTATGTATGTATGTATGTATGTATTTTTTTTCATGACTTTTTAATTATAGTTAACAAATATTGATAATTAAGTGATTTTTGTTCTAAATGAACCTAGGGTATAAGTTTTGAATCAAAAATGTACATGATAATTCTTTGTAGGAGTGTTTGTCGATCTGTGCCAACCTTGTGAAATAGAATGGCGAAAGCAGAATGTCGTAAGTTGCGACGCGACCGACAGGTTTGGCTGTTGGCCGAGATATGATTTCTAATGATCTATCTATCGAATACCTATCAAATGAATCAAGAATTTTTACTTCTTGATTTTTTATGTTCACTTTCACAGTTTTACCGTTGGAAATAAAATTTCTAAACGGCACTGATAATCAGAAGATAGAAAAATTCGTAGGCTTACCCACCTGCTATGAGTGGTGTAGGGGTATAGCACGCGTCACGGAATGACGAGGATTCGGTTCCGATTGCCGGCTATAGCTTTACTTTTCGGCTTTTTCTATGTGTTCTAATTTTCAGCGTCCGGCATAAATGTTGGGACCTATAGTTTGTTTCAGTTAAAATGACGAAAATGCACTTAACGTGAGATTTTACAACTTCTTTTGTTGCTGAATATGAAAGGAAAAGATAACAAAGAGACGTAATAAAACTGACCGAAGTATGGCACGTGTATTGGAGTAGCTCAACCCTTCTTGATCTTTCAAATGAAAGATTTTAAAATTTATTTAAAGTAATCAAAGTCCAATAAAATGCATCGAAAACTTAGAACACCAAAATCCAATTAGAAGCATTCAAAGTCCAGTAAAGTATAGCCAGGTTGTAAAAAAGAGACTATTTTTGCAAATATAACACATGTACTAAAAGAGCGAAAGCCAGTTAGACACTAACAAAATGTTGCACTTAAGCCTAGAAAGTATCCCCTCTTATTAATTATTGTTTATTACCTGGACTGGAAACACGTTAGTTTTAGACTTTTCGTCATTTTAACTAAAACAAACTATACTGACAGATGTCAACGACTAGTATTTCGATAGATATCGATACATCGACAGCGGGTACATCCCTAGCGTATGAAACTTTGATCGCCATGCCTCATTACCAGTTTTTTTCCAGTAAATTCTTCAGTAGACATGCCAGTGATTTTACCAAAGCTTAGCGGACTCCTCCAAACTAACGGTTGCAGCCGCCCGCAAAACCTGAGCCCGTAACGCCGGGTACTAAAGCGGGTATTCCTTTGGCTTTCAGTTAGAAGCCAGCATTGTTATTAGTAGCTGAAGCAGCACGCAATTTGTATCAACAGCTAGTCGCAAAGTTACGTTGTGCGCTCGGCCGAAAATGGAACTAATTTTGAGTAATAGATGCTGGTTGTTTCGCGTTGACAGTGGCGCCGTTTGTACGTGTTGTGTTAAGTTGGTGACAGGATAATAGAGAATGAATGTAGTTCTTTTATTGAATTCTTTTGGAGCAATAGATAAAATAGTAGATTGTGTAACGAGAGCATAAAACAAATCGTTTTACTTTTTAGGGAAAATGGGTGCTCGGGTTCTTCAATGCTGGTCTGGGAGTAAAGAAAAAACAGAATTTACCAGTTGTATTTCATCTCGCGCAGGTAAAAACCCATCGAGGGAATGGGCGAGTCTTGAATCATGTTATAGGCGATGCGGCTAGCAACCCATCACTATTTTGATTTCTCTTTCCACCTTTGTCTATTAAATTAGTAAAGCATCTGGTTGAAAAGCCTAGTGGCCTGAGTCTTCAAAGAAGAAATAGCTTTTTGCACAAGGGGATTAAAAGCGCTTTGTGCAGCATTTTCTCGACAATGAACGTGAAATTACGTTTTTAATTTTTTGTAAATTAACTATAACGAAGAGTAGGACCGCACGAACAAAATACTTTCGCAAGAATAAGCCGTGGTAGCCTAGTGGTTTGACCTGTGGCCTCTCTTACAGAGGGTCGTGGGTTCAAAATTACAATTCAATACAATACAAATATTCTTTATTGAACACCACAAATCAGTACAAAAACAATACAGAAACCAAGAACAAAGTAGACAAATAGTCTTATCGCTTAATAGCGATCTCTACCAACCAATAAAAGAAAAAAGTTGGAGACAGTTTAAGTAGGTAGCGGAAACAAATAGACAGGATAAACGCAGGGATAATAAAAACAACAATACCAACATAAATATAATACATAGCTAAATAAATAAAACACCAAGCTAAGACACACACACACACACAAATCACGTCTTTATCCCTTACGGGGTAGACAGAGCCTAAGGTAACAGTAACATCAAGCTAACCAACCAACAATCTAAACTTACCAAGCTTTACGGTGAAGGAAGACATCGTGACGCACACACGCGTAGCATTTCAGTGTGTGTGTAGTTCCCAATCCGCACTGATCCTTGCTGAGATACCTATGCCCAACAGTGGGTTGTATATAGGCTGAAGATGAATGTGGTCCTAGGAAAATTTTCTATTTCACTGTAAGACTTAGCTACGCGGATTCAGAACTCTTTTCACTAGGACCCCAAACATACCGGTTCAAAGGACCATATGGCCCTTCGACCCGGATACCAAGAATACGTAACACGTTTAGAAACGCGAATGCATTAATCAGTATTGATAGACCGACAATGGGCAGGCCTGGGCAAACAGTTGGGGCCAATTAGGGCTCCGCTAACATGGATAACATGGATTAGGCAAATATTGTTTGCTGCTATTGTGGAGCAATCTGAGTCGGGCAAAGAGTGAATAGAGTGGACAGTCGGTTGTAAATCTGACGAAGTAATATTAAAGTATTAGGGCCTTGTCTGTTTCGTAGTAATAAATAGTGATGCCATGGATAACTGACACTTAAGATAACTGGAACTTAACAGATGGTCAAACTGGCCCTTAGTATTTTAAATAAATATATATATTTTAATATTAAAACCGACCAACGGGCATGCGGTGCACCTGATGGTGCACCTCATCTGCACCTTCCACCAAGTGAGATAGAGGTCAATCACTGGTCAGTTTGCAGTAAAAAAAAACAACAAAAAAAAGTGATCACCGCCGCCCATGGACAGATACAGCACAAATGGGACTGCTAGCGCGTTGCCGGTCTTTTGCACGTACGGGGCAAGAAAGACCGCTTGAATCGCACGGTGTTGGAGCACCAACTATCGAGGTGATGATGGTGGAAACTACTTTTACGTCGAGTAGTACGGTGATGGAACTTGACAGCTGGGATAAGGTTAAAAGAAAAGTCAAGAAGTAAAAAAATCTTGATTTATTTCAAAAACAGCCAGTGGCGTAACTATAGCGGCTGGGGCCCGTGGCAAATTCGTCAGATGGGTCCTTCCTCAATGTAAAGAACTGCACCAGCGTCCCTTCTGTGCTCTAAACCAAGCCAGTTCGGGGCCCCGTATAGCTAGGGGCCCGAGGCATTTTGCCACTCCTGCCACCCTATAGTTACGCCACTGAAAGCAGCGCCTTCTCTCGCTGGTGAGCAGTAGATCCACGGGAGTTTGTAATTGTGTCGTACAGACATAATCATAACAGATGACGCTTGGCGGCAAAAATAGTAACAAAATCACGTGACAGCTGGTACAATCAAATGAATCAAGAATTTTTATTTCTGGATTTTAATGTTTTACTTTTTGTGTTTTACCGTTAGAAATTAAATTTCTAAATGTCAGTGAAAATTAGAACACAGAAAAATCCGAAAAGTAAAGCTATGGCCGGGAATCGAACCCGGACCCTCGTCATTCCGTGACGCGTGCTATACCCCTACACCACCCATAGCAGGTGGGGAGTCTGGGTAGCTGGTACAAATAAAAATATTCGATGGCTTTACTCACCCCCTATGGGTGATAGATGTTTCTGTGTTCTAATTTTCAGTGTCGTTTAGAAATTTCTGAGTGCGATCTGAGTGCAGGCGAGGAAAGATCAGATAAGAGGAGCAAACTAGGGACAGAGACATAATGAGTTTTACAAACAGCGAAAGCCACAATAGCTCATATACACAATAGTATAATAGTAAGTAAGTAAGTAAAATTTATTTTCCAAAATAGAATGAAATACAGTATTAGAAAGTTCAATGACTCCACACTAGGCACAGCCTGTATCGTGGCAGCCAAGAAATATCAAAATAAAAAACGGTTACCATCAATTATGAAGCGGTCAGAATAACAAAAAAGGTAAAAACAGAAAAGTTTACAGAGATGGGAACCCAAATACTAACTAAAAATTAAAACATAGTAATAATGTAAATATATAGCTGCAAATGTGTAAGTGTGTGTGTGTGTGAGTGTGTGTGTGTGAAAGTGCGCTAACTCACAACACTTAAAACTTAATACTTACCAGAAACATACATGCATGCGTAATGCAGTTGTCTTTGTTCTGAGAACATGTCTGTAAGAACGTGTGAAGCTTTTGCTGTAGGCATAAACTCATGAGTTTTGTGACCACTCTGTCGTCAATTTTTCTTTATTTGGTAAGAATCGACGGGCAAAGCGCCTGGAGCTATGTATACATACATCGAGAAATATCAAACCAATAAAAGGACTACGAAATAGTCCGAAACATGTCGAGCATCACTCGACTTTTTATAAGTGAGTTATCCGTTTATGTGTAATGATGACTTACACCACTTTCGAGTGATGTGCTTTCAAAAATCGGGCCTCAGTTGCTCCTTTCTCGCGCAGGTAAAAGCCCATTGAGCGTACCTACTTAGGAATCATGTTATGGGAGATGCTAGCAACCCATCACTATTTTGATTTCCCTTTCCACCTACCCCTAATCATGCTAAACGTGGCCTTAAGGTTTTGTTACCTTAGGTCCTGTCTACCCCGTAAGGGATAAAGACGTGATATATGTATGTATGTTGTAATAGTACGCTGTGTTGTATATGTACACCTATGTATTCATGTGGTTTCAATCCATGTTATGTTATGTACAGTCAAGTGTAATAATATGTATCTAGACAAAGTTTCAAAAATAAGTACCATACGCTCTTACGCCAGCGTAATAAGGTCGTGGGACATATTTTTGAGAAGTTCCTATCGATACTTATTTTTGCACTTGACCGTACCTGTGTTGTGAGAAAATAAAGTTATCTATCTACTATATTAAGATTAAAAAGCCGCGGTATAGCCTAGTGGTTTGCCCTGTGGCCTCTCAAGCAGGTCGTGGGTTCGAATCCTGGAAAAACATGTATATTTCACACAGGCTTGGTTATTTCCTTTCTTTGTCAGGTTAACTGGAAGAAATCCCTTCTTAGGGATAAGTTCGCCTTTGTACTATTTTCTGTGTATTTTTGTATTTTTTTTAATTTTTATGTGCAATAAAGAGTTTACATACATACATCTTGCACGAGAGTAGCAGAGTATCAAGGTAAAACATTTTTTGTTCTGTTTTTGAACTGAAATTGTAGCGAAACGGAATATAAGGGGCTATACATACATATATATCTATGTTAAGAGTCTGCCTTCCGCTCCGAAGCGCAGCCCGTATGATCACTGCCTAAGTGCCTTACCTGATACCACCAAAAGCTAACAGTAAATAAATCAATTGAAAGGGGCCTAAATCTAAGGAGGGTGCATCTGAATCACGCTCTTTGTTCGATACAATATTATAGTTCAGCTTTCGTCGGGTGACCGGTTTGTAACTATTGAAAATATTTTATTTATTTAGTCTATTATTTTACCTCGGATACTAAATGGACAAGTGCAACTGTCAAGTTGTCGAATAATGATACCAGCTTTTATTGTTTAGTGATGGCCAATTTGCAAAAATAAATTTTCATTTTCATTTTCACCGCCTCTCTACTAGCTTCACTTGAGCTAATATAAACAGACAGTGACAGCTATTCTCTCTTAAAAAGAAAAAGCAACTCCATCCAAGATTAGTATAAGAAAATGTTTGCATGCCAATATTCTGGTTAGACATGTCAGCGCACTGTACACTATTTTTAAGACACAATTTTTTACTTACCATGTCTAAAGCAAAATAAATTATTTCATTTCATTTCAAGATTATTTAGCGGAAAGGCTGTAAATTTGCATGTTGACACACAATACACAAATCATCTTTATCCCTTACGGGGTAGACAGAGCCTAAGGTAACAAGACCTAAAGGTCACGTTAAGCATAATTGTGGGCGTATACGTGATGGGTTGCTAACGGCATCGCCTATACCATGGCTATTATTGATAATTCCTTTTCATATATTATTATAGATGGTAAAAGCCGACCGAGGGAACAGTCGAAAATCTTAGAAACCCACCATTTTGATTTCCCACCTATACCACTCAACTAAACGTGGCCTTTACGTCCTGTTACCTCAGGCTCTGTCTACCCCGTAATGGATAGACGTGATTTATGTATGTAATTGTGACGCTTACGTTAATGCGTTTCAGTTTTTATGTGCGAAAGCGAACTACGTCCACTAGGGTGGTAGGGCCTT
Source organism: Pandemis cinnamomeana (assembly GCA_932294345.1). Lineage (NCBI taxonomy): Eukaryota > Metazoa > Arthropoda > Insecta > Lepidoptera > Tortricidae > Pandemis > Pandemis cinnamomeana. Next base: position 32,937,579 of record OW028702.1, on the reverse strand, counting down.
GTGCAAGGTCCGTCCGGATCGCTACCACCATCTTACTCGCTAATCCTGCCGCTAAGTAGCAGTGCTTGCACTGCTGTGTTCCGGTGTGGAGAGTAAGACAGCCGGGGAAATTACGGGCACAAGAGGCATTTCATCTTAGTCATCTAGGTTGGCAACGCATCTGCAATCCCTCCGGGGTTGCGGGTGTCTATGGGCAGTGGTGATCACTTACCATCAAGTGACGCACTTGCTCGTTTGCCTTGCTATTTATATAAAAAAAAAAATCTAGGATTTTCGGTAACTGTAACTTTTTTGAACTTGGCTGACGAGCTACCGCGTGTTCGTCAGCTATGGTTACATGCACCAGCAATGTTATTCGCTAGCCCCCAAAAACAGCAATATGCCTGAGGCGATCGAAATCATGGGGTGAGTTCGCACCCTTCGTGGAAGAAAGACGTAAGTCCCATTGTAAGTCAATAGGACTTACGTCTTTCTTCCACGAAGGGTGCGAGTTAGAAAAACATGTTTGTCCCGATACCAGAGGGCGCCGCGGGCAGCTGGTAAAGCTAAATTAAATTATAGGATTAACAAATTTAAATTAACTATGTGTTTACAAGGTAAGTTGATCGATTGTATAACGGGATGGCCGCAGGCGCTTGCTTTTTGGGGTAGTTCTCGTAACAACTCATTCATTCAGTGTTGCCAGAAGATTACTTTTGTAACCTTTTAGGTGATTTTTTAACTGCATTGGTTACTTTTAGGTTACATTAATAAAAAGGTTACTTTTCGGAATTTTTAGGTCCCGGCAAAAGATAATTTTTTCCTGTTATTAACACTGTAAACAAAAATATTATTCCTAAAATTCGTATGATGAGGTAAAAAAAAAAAGCTCGTTCCCGAAGATTTAAATGAAAATGGAACTTTTCTACCAAAAAATAGGAAAGGTTATTTTTTTTATATGTCAGGTAACTTCTGACAAGACCCGACTGGCAACACTATATGATTTCCGAGTCAGGCTACCTCCGCGTGGTAAGAAAGAGTGAGAAGCAGATATATCTTTATCGAAATAAACAATCGCGTATCAAATTAATAACGTACATAAATTGTTGCGGATTGTCAAAATTGCGATGATATGAGGCGTCGGCGAAGTTGCCATGGGATTTGATAATCTAGGGTGCGAGTCGGGTTACCTCCGCGTGTGGTCAAGAGCTGCGGTTCGTTTTTGGATCCGTCCGAGGGAAAGAGCAGTGGTCCGGTGCACCCTGGGCATCGTAATGATCTGGCAGATTCTGAGGGATATTATCCGTTGGCTAAGAGACAGAGGTCGACAGGGGTCTTTTGACCGTGTTCTACGTTGCCGACATTTGTCACAAGATTTTTGAATACTGTATTTATTACTTTGACATTGGCGAAATCATCGCATCGGTCGATGGGACCATGTTAAAAAAAAAGATTGCCGTTTCATACATTCACACACAGATCACGTCTATATCCCATACGGGGTAGACAGCCGAAGATAACCAGACTTAGGTCACGTTTACCATGATTGTAGGCGTATGAAAAAGGAATTGAAATAGTGGGTTGTTAGTACATGATTCCTAAGATTTTCGCTCATTCCCTCGATAGGCTTTTACGTTCTGCGCGGGAAGAGAAGCAACAAGTACATTCTATGTTTTTCCTTTGCTTCTAGACCAGCATGGAAGTAACTGTGGTAACTGTGATTGAAAATATGTATGTATGTAAACTCTTTATTGTGCAAAATAAACAAGACAAAATACAATTGACAAACACTGAGATACATGCACAAAGGCGAACTTATCCCTTTAAGGGATCTCTTCCAGTCAACCTTTGAGTGGATGAAAGGAGTATTATAAAAATATGTATCGGACTGTATTTCTTTGTTGTCTTAACGGGATTAGTTTAAAAATCAAATAAATTCCTAGTTATATTTGGGTACAAGAGTACGTACTAAGAGATAAGAAACAATTCTTTTGTTTTTATTTTATTTTGACTAGGTACCTGTGCTAGCTTATATAATTTAATTCTGGCTTGTCCGACGGTAAAATGTATGGAGTCCGGTGTTCCCTCTCGCACCGTACTACGAGACGTCGAGAGTGAAAGGGACAAGTGAGAACAAGGTGAGTTGATAAACACATAAGTGTAAAATTCAAAAATCAAAATTCATAGTACATTGTGTATTAAGGGTGGTAGGTGCGGAATTACAACCGAGACTAGTAGAAGCCCGAAGTCGAAGACTGAGGACTTTTTGAGACGAGGTTCGTAATTCCAGTACCGCTCATGAAACATAGGTACAATGTTTTTCATCACATTTGCGAGTAATTCCCCCTCCCACGTATACGCCCACAATCATGCTAAACGTGGCCTTAAGGTTACATCAGGCTCTATCGACCCCACAATAGATAAAGACGTGATATATGTATGTATATGATAAATGCACTAGCACTCACATACTACACACACACGCGCGCACACACACACACCTACACACACGCACACAAATTATTTCGATTTTTTATTTATTGTTGTAACTGTCTCTAGGCTCCGCGACACAAACCCTGAGTCTAGTGCGGGGGCTGCCGCACAAACATGTTGTAACCTTTTGCATATTATAAATAAAGACTTTTTTTTTTTTACTGATGTATTTATCTCAAGCCCAATGTATTGTACACTTTGTAAGGCTTGATGCACACGTGGTAGGGCCTATTAGGTCTCGAGGGAGTTGTGACGTATGGCGCGCGCGGGCTGTAACTCACACCGCAAGTGGACACCGACCTTTACCGAGGTGTTCGTTAAATAGTGCTCGGTGTACCCGCCTTACAGCCACAGATAATAACAGGCCTGAACAAGCAAACGCCACTAATATTTGGCATGGCAACACGGTGACTTCGAATAAGTATTTTTATAAGTCACTAGCTGACCCGGCGAACTTTGTTCCGCCTTAAATTTGAAAAAATCCTTTGTACTAAGTGCATCTTTATACTAATCAAGAAATAATGTGTAGGCATGCCAAATTTAATGTCTGTAGCTTTATTAGTACAACATTTCGGAATTTTCCAATCCCGTGGGAAAATCGGGATAAAAAGTATCCTATGTCCGTCTCCTGGTCCTAAGCTACCTCCCTACCAATTTTCAGCCAAATCGGTTCAGCCGTTCTCGAGTTATAAATAGTGTAACTAACACGACTCTTTTATATATATAGATTTTTTTTTTTTTTTTTTATATTTGGTTTCTAAATGAAACAAATGAGACTATACCTAAATTTTAACACTAATTTAATCGGTATAGACTTTTGAATACGAGATTTTTTTTTGCCGTAAGTAAATAAGTTTATTAAAACTAAGGCGACCTTAAAAATAACTTAATAAAATAAAACTTAGGCTAAAGAAATTAAATTAAAATTAATTTGGACCCTTAGGTATGGCCCCGCGCAGGCAGCGTTGCCGCTTTGTATCGCAATTGAAAGAAAAAGAAAGAAAGTCTTCGATTCTTTGTGCGTTGTCGAGTCTTTGTGCGAGAAAGCTGCCCGCGAAATAATAATAGCAAACAAAAGAATAGTCCTGTGAAAAAGAAAGATCTCGTAGGAGACGCGCCAGGGACTTCCACAGCTATCGAAAGGAACCAGTTGAGCGCACTGTGACAACTTAATCCACTCTCTGAAGACATGCAAGATGCCCAGCCTATTTACAGAATCCCTGCTCCTCGCAGCCAAGGGCTTTAATGTGCCTCCTTGAGCCTCTCAATATCCTACTAATCCTACTAATATTATAAATGTGAAAGTTTGTGAGAATGTTTGGATGTTTGTTACTCTTTCACGCCAGAACGGCTGGACAGAATTGGATGAAATTTGGAACATAGATAGATTATAGTCTGGAATAACACATAGAGTACTTTTTATCCCGTAAAATTGCGTAAATCCTGCGGGATAGCGATAAACGAATTTTATGCAGACGAAGTTGCGGGTAACAGCTAGTTAAAAAATAAATGTAAAAATAAATAGAGTTCAAAAACATTGATTTGAACCATTTATTCTTAGTTAGTAATTGATGCTGTAGACTGTAGAAACTAATAAATGAAACAATTTAAATTATAGTAAAAATTCAATACGCAGCGCTGACAAGAGCAACGACACGACTATCTTTTGTTTTAGTTTTCTTTTAGCGCTGCGTGCAATTAACTTTATTTGTGGCCAGTGCCAAAATATAATAGTTTGATAAAAAGGTAACGGCCTAAATAGGTGCGTCGCCTACAGATGCCAATAACATTTTAATTAAAAAGGAGTGTTAAAATGTACATACATGTATAATTACAAACTTTCGCATTAAAACAAATCAACTAGCTTCTGCCCGCGACTTCGTCCAACTAGGATAAGACTTAAGAACTGATGTTGATAGTAACTGCAATAATGATTTACGTCGCGACTCTAGGCTACGCGGGAAGTATACAAATTTCGGGGATAAAAAGTAGCCTATGTTTTAATCTATGGTACCAGCTATCTCCGTTCCAAATTTGATCCAAATCCGTCCAGTCGTTGCAGCGTGAAGAACAAACATACACACTCACATCGTCACAAATTTTCGCATTTACAATATCAGTAGGATAGGATTATATGGGACAAGAGGAATGTGATTCTGTTTCTTCAACCGTACATTAAGTAGTATAAGCTCAAAGTAGTATTAAACTATTTTCAGTTTGTAGTCTGTCTATGTCTATATTAAATGTATTTATTGAATTAACCGATACGGACATGACATTTCACTTTCCGCGCGCTAAGTGCTTTTATTTCATCTTTCTGCGGCTTTGTTCCACTGAAATTTCACTATTCTAAAGGTTCTGTAGTTTAACTCTCAGGTTCTGTAGTTTAACTATTCTAAAGGTTCTGTAGTTTAACTATCAGGTTCTGTAGTTTAACTACCCTAAAGGTTCTGTAGTTTAACTATTCTAAAGGTTCTGTAGTTTTACTATTCTAAAGGTTCTGTAGTTTAACTATTCTAAAGGTTCTGTAGTTTAACTATCAGGTTATGTAGTTTAACTATTCTAAAGGTTCTGTAGTTTAACTATCAGGTTCTGTAGTTTAACTATTCTAAAGGTTCTGTAGTTTTACTATTCTAAAGGTTCTGTAGTTTTGCAGGATCTCGTCCACTTCCATGCCTTGGGAGCAAAGAATAGTTATGTGGAACACGAGTGGGGTTCTATGAAACGAAGCGAAGGTGAGCTCCATAAAGATTGCACGATGCCAAGTTATGTACAGTCAGTGGTCACATACATAGTTTTATTTACATTCATATTCAGTTTTCTACAATAAACTTTTTCACATCAAAATACGTAGGTGACATTATTTTTTGTTTTTCGAAAGTTTGAAACAGATGAAGTGACTGACATTTATATTATTATTATTTATCATAATAAATTCATACACGATAGACAAAGATTTTTTTTACTTAAAATGTTCGAAGCTTGAATGTAATTAAAGTATCGATTTTATATTTATTTTATTTATTTTTATATGAATAGGAAGGCAAACGAGCAAGTGGGTCACCTGATGGTAAGTGATCACCACTGCCCATAGACACCCGCAACCCCGGAGGGATTGTAGATGCGTTGCCAACCTAGAGGACTAAGATGCAATGCCTCTTGTGCCCGTAATTTCCCCGGCTGTCTTACTCTCCACACCGATATTGATACTTTAATGTAAACATTAGAATACAACCTCAGGTGCCGGTTGCTTAATGTAGGCCTTTTGCTAATCGTTCCTGAATATATTGTAGGGAAGGGAAGTCATGATTATGAATGTAGATATAACATAGGATGTATCAGTTGCTTCTCTTCCCGCGCAGATGGTAAAAGCCCATCGAAGGGACGTGCAATAATCTTAGGAATGTTATAGGCGATGCTAGCCACCCATCACAATTTTGATTAGCATTTCCATGTTAAACATGGCCTTTAGGTATTGTTACCTTTAAGTGTCTACCCCGTAAGGGACACAGACGTGATGTATGTGTACGTGTACACATATTCACACATCGTTCATCCAATAAAACAATAACGCTATTGCATTTTTGCGATTTTACAAGAAAGCGATTTAATTATTACAAATATAGGGTGCGAGTCGGGCTACCTCCGCGTGTGATCAAGAGCTGCGGTTCGTTTTTGGATCCGTCCGAGGGGAAGAGCAGTGCTTGTTCCGGTGCACCCTGGGCATCGGTTAATGATTTCCTGGCGGTCTCCGAGGGATATCATCCGTTGGCTAAGAGCCCGACAGGGAGGGGTGTTTGAACGTGTTTAACCGTACAACGTTGCCGACATTTTTGTCAAAAGAGTTTTGATTACTGTATTTATTTGACATTAGCGAAATCATCGCATCGATCGATGGGGCCATATTAAAAAAGAAGAAGAATTGGCATTGTTCATTTTTTTAAGCAGTGCTTTTAACACCTTTATTTGATAAAATGGACTATTTCAAGCAACTAATTTGAATATTATGCTTTTACGTAGCTTTGTTAATTAATAATAACTTTTTTTTCGCTGTTTGATAGTTCGTGAATTTAGACAGAAGCCCAATCGCCTTCGTTCAGCCATTTAAAAAAAACGGCTTTGTCTATGGTTTTGTCGTAACAGGTGACAGTTGCCATAGCCAAACTTTTTTTTTACATTTTTGTGGCAAACATTCAATGCTGGATTCTGTCTAAAAACCGGGTTGTTAAGTCAAACAAACGTTAAAAGTACTTTTACAAAAATATCTGTACTCATAAAGTATTTTTGAAATCGGACAAGATAAATCGGATAATTGATGGTTTTCCTCGGAATGGTTTTCGAATTGGAGCATACTAAAAAAAATGAACAATGCCAATTATTACAAACCGAAGTTTAAAAGGCCAATAACAGGTTTTTTGCACAAGCGCCATTGCTCTGTCGGATGAGCGATATGTCCTTTCAAAAGCCGGGCATCTGTCTCATTAATGTAGTGGTCGGATTTGTGTAAAGCCTTGGCATATTTACGAATAGTTACTTACCCATGTAGCATGTAGCTGTGTGGGAGCGCTGCTGGGACAGTAACCGGCGGCTCCAGCCAAGGGGAACTGGGCTGAATGATCGCCATAGAGGATCGACAGCCCACCTGATCCAGCCAGGCGTCCCCACATCATCATCATCATCATACCCATGTAAGCCCAGTAACAACATAATAGCCATAGATACAGGGTGTTACCGTGACGTCTTGCGATTCAATTCCGATTCAGTTTAGGTTCGCTCGCTGTATTGAATCGCATTAAGACGTCATGGTCCTCGAGTGGAGACCACGCACCGGCAAGCGCAGCGTGGGCCGTCCACCCACAAGGTGGACCGATGACCTCATTAAGATCGGAGGATCGCGCTGGATGCAAGCCGCTTCCAACCGGTCTTATTGGAGATCTAAAGGAGAGGCCTATGTCCAGCAGTGGACTTGTAATGGCTGAGATGATGATGATGATGATGATGTCATGGTAAGCCAGTACGATCGCTTAGTCACTGTTGCCTATTATAGAAGTGACCCAATATTGGTTCAGGTGAGAAATGAAAATAAAGGTCACAATAAAACCATGGTGTTACTAATATTTCTATTTTCAGTTTATTGTTTATTGGTTTCCGAAATAAGATTGTCTCCTTTAATTATTAATAACAATAATTAATTAATCGCAAGAGATTCTATGTTCTACTTAAACGTATAGCCGAATCAATAAATTAGCGTAACAAAATATAACATAGTTTAAAAAATGTCGCTTAGTATAAAACAGTATCTTTAATTACGCTATGAAAGCACTAAATCATCGAAATAAAACCTTTCGTTAGGTTTACAATAAAACCTGTGTAGAAAGATGTCATTTCTGGATTATTTTCATGAAACTGTCAAACATTTGAACACTTTTAAATGACTCCAAAATGTGATTAAAAATGGCGCTTAACGCCTTTGTAGTTCGAATTTTACAAATTTTAGTCGGCCCATTTCAGACATATCAATAAAAGACGTGTAACAATAATTATCCTTTTGAGTTTTCTTCGATTATTTACAAAAAAAAACACTTCATTATGTGTAGAAGTTGTGAGTAAAAATCCAAAAAGTGTTAGCAAAATTTCATACTTTTTACACTTCATAATCTACAAGAACTTTTTTGGTACATTGTTAAGTTAAATAATCGTCAACTAAAAATCAACACAGATTTTACACGATTTATTATTTGCCGCCGACTCTCTGACCTAAGACTTCGCAAACGCATTTTGTGTTCAAATGATTGCTAACATAACATCAGTAATTTTGGGAAAGTCAAAAAATCGCGATCCCAACCATGCATGACTTTGTTTCATAAACTGAAATCGTTCCTCATTTCACGCTCTTTAATAATTTATTCTAACGTGTGGTAATACTAGATTAATGCCGAGGCCTGGGAAGTAGCCCATTGCTGGATAAGTAACTTGGTTAAAAACACGAACCGCAGGTGAGTGTTTTTAAAGTTACGAATCCAGCAATTGCTCTTCCAGCTGAAGCAGATAATATAATGTTTTTCTCAAACATTGAGAGGAAATGAAAATTAATTTTGCACTTTATGTCAACTATCACATTAAGCTATTTGAGACATTGATAAAAACGTTAGACTCGAACAAAACGCGCACTCCTCGGCTGTCAACTTGGCTGTATGACATTGTTGTTCATTATTCCATAGTCTCTCTGACTTTTTATAAAGTTGAAAACAAATGAAAAACAGTCCAGCAGTCCGATTTATGTTCATAAAATCGCGCCTGCAATACGCTTCGTCTTTTACTTAGAATACAATGACGACATTTACGACAATGTTTGAGAAAAAAACTATATGTGTAACTTTTTGGTGACAATATTAATGAGTATCACTTGAACTAAAAATACATCAAAATGTAAAATATACGCTACTAATAAATTATTTTAAAACAAGAATGACTAGAGTCGTATAATAAAGCGTTTTTACAGATTGGTCGCATATGACTCGGAAATATTCGTGGGTCTCCGTAAATGCTCGTCGGTATTAGCCAATCGCAAGCCAGCAAAGTTATTACCTACCTGCTCATTTAATTTTTTTAAAAGATATAATTACTCCGTATTTAAAATGTGTGTCAATTAAAGTACTTTGTTAACTTTAATTGTCTTTATTACTTTTAAGTAACTTTGTGGTACCTTCTGTCATATAAAACCAACTGTTTTTTACATAAGCATTTGGTAAGTCCGTAAGACAATTAAATTCCTAGCAGTTATAATAATTACCAATGTCTAAATTGCACGTGTTTAATACTTAATTATTAAATTCTATATTTACAAAATATCTTTTAAAAATACTATTTATAATTCGCAAACTTTTTTATTTTTTTTTGTTAATTTCTTAAGCGGTTGCCCCTCCATGGATTCATGCTATAGCTATCTTTTAAGAAAATGGTGTATTTTGATATAGACTGATTATGATTATGACGGACTATGACTATGTGCTACTTTCACAATTTTAGAGATATTATGGCGCTTATGCACTCAATATTTTAGACGCCATATTACGTGTTAAAAAAAGAAGAAATAACCATGAACACAAATTAATGACATGTGTCAAAGCGTAGTCATCCTTGTAGTGTATAATAGGTTTAAATTCCCGTAAATGTTCGTCGATTTTTGTAACACAAAACATACTACAATAAACTTCTTATTTAACCGTAAAAGCAAATGTTGGGGTACCAAAAAATTTAAACTGCTGAGCGATAAATAAATAAGTCAAGGCAGCAACGATACTTAAAATACATCAAGACATTTTGTTCGAATGTATTTTAGAAAGTCATGAACGAACATTATGTTCTAAGCGCCATTGCTTCAGCGTTCTACATTTATCCGGTTTAAGACTAGTTCAAAACATAGGTAGCGCCGTTGTTCTAATTGTTTTCCATTTAAATCTTTTTTATGTATGAGTTCATTTCTGCAATTTAATTTAAATTCGTCTTTAAAAGGGCTCAGTAAAAGTCCATACAGTATCTTGTCTACGGCTTAATGAATTAGTAATTTCAAAACGATTGCGGTAGCTTTTTCACCGTCCTGCTAGGATAACTTGAGGATAATAAAATAGGATTCCTATTTTTATACCAATACCTGCTCCAAGATTTGGCATCGAAATTTTCGTAAAATTACTTTTGGCAATACATTGATTCCCGAAACAAACAAGCATGAATCCGTTCGCGTTGTACTAGTTCCCATAAATTAGGTAAACCCTATAATTAATTTAAATGCCTAAGTTGTAGACCGAAATGTGATATTTACAAATGTTTTAACGCTATTTTGGCTAAATGTCTCTAGTAACTTCTTACACTAAATTAATTGTGCCATTTCGTGAAATGCATTTATAATAAAAAACGAACGTTTCGTTAGATACAAAAACATGAACTACTGATACTATCTACAACTAAAAAAACGAAATTTTTACCCTTAATTTAATTTCTTTGTACAGTTCATAGTATCAGAACAGAATATTTGACTAATGAGCGGTTTTGACAGGCAAAATTGCTTAAACGCCAACAGTGTGACTACATTCCTTGATGTAAAAATTAGCAGAGCAATAAGCCAAACGCGTTCGCGTCTTAGCAGTACATCACAATTAGTATAAGTAAGTAAACAGCGATGTACCGGCGAAAAACTGTTCTCATAGTAGTTTTGACACTTCTGCGTGTTCGAGATGATTGATACTACGAAAAACTTAACCTTAAGATTTGGAAGTTATCTCTAGATAAATTTCACAGCGGCTTATCGAAATTTTGGTCGCTTAGCAATTTTTGCCAACATTACAACCGTCTCACTAATCGAATTTAATCTATAAATTACACAAGAAACATGGAGATAGTTTCGATACAAGCAAATCGTTTATTAATACATTTTTTACAATAAATAGGTGCTTAATTGAGCCAGACAAGTATATTTTGGTCGTCGAGTAGATCGTTATTTTACTTTCGTTAAACAGTAGCTCAGTATGGCCGTATTGGTGTCCCATGGATAATTTAAACAATACTATCTCGTTATTGTTAACTGTAAAACTGAAAATAATATATTTGATGTTCATACAGTCCGCGCGCGAGCTAAGGCATCGGGGGCCGGGGAAGCGGGGGCGCTCCGCTCCCGCACGCCGCCCCTTACCCCGCACATGCCTGGTACGAGCGTGAAGCTTAACGCGAGGATTAACAAGCTTGTAATTTTTTTTCAGGAATAATTTGGAATTTATACAGGGTGTACAAAATTGTTCCGGATCTCAGCAGTTGGTATGTTTGACTAATGTTTTTCAGCATTTTTTGTTTCTTTACATTGACCGATGTCAAAATGAACGGCGTCAAGAGAATTAAATTGAATTGGGTGAATCAAAAATTTGAAAGAGAACCATTTGTAGGAGCGTTCAGTCTTGCCGAGTATTCCGGGAAAATTCTGAATCACCTTGCGTTCTTCGGAGCGCGTGCGCAGACTGTTGCAATTTACGAGTGGAGTTTACAATCGAACAATCCTTCGTAGGCGAGGCGTTAACTGAAGGCTAGTGTCGCCTCTATCAATGCATTTGGATAAAATCTAGTCTCACATGTTCCCTGTGTAATCTACGCACGGCATGAGCGACGAGCGGGCCGCCCCCGCTGCCGCCTGTGGCGCGGTGCCGCCCCAGCGCCACATCAGCGTTCAAGTTACTTTAATATTAAACACAGAATATTGATATTTGCAAGGCACATTCTCTTAAAAATCCTGATTTTCAATTTTCCTCATGTACAAGAACGATGTCAACACATCAAATTGGGACAACGCTCGACGCGCCATCTAGTTACTGTAATGATATGTATATAACAGATTAGGTACATACCCTGTGTCTCGAAAAATATATGAGTTGCCATCGACGATGTAAACGGAATAACTACTAATTGAGATGTGTTCAAAGAATGAGATCGAAACGATTTGTTTATTTTATTGCTTACGAAACGGGTTCCTAGTTGCCGCTGGATAGACCATCATCGATAGCGTTCCGATAGACGATCGATAGTTTGCGCATAGACTATACTATCGATACTTTTGGTAGACTACAATACTATCTATAGTATCGACAGCATTGATCATTGACGACGAACAAACTATCGACACCGCTTTTCAATTTAACATAAATCATTGATACTATCCATTGTTTTGTACAATCCATAGGATGGATAGTATGGCATTTGTCCGTAGAAACTATCGATGGGGGAACTACAGGTTTAGCGGCAATGCTAGTGGGACCCGAGGGCGGCCGGCGGGCTGCGCGCGCGGCTAGAAGCCGTACCCAGAACCTGGGTACAGCAGCGCCGCACCGCCGCCCGCCGGTCAGTGTTGCGCGGCAAACTTCATCCGTTTCTGTTTCTGCCGCTGGTTACAAAACCACACCCTCACCACGTTCTTCTTCAAATCCAGCTTCTCTGCTATAGCGGCTATCTTCTCCCCCGACGGACGCGGCTGCACCGCAAAATAAGCTTCCAAACTCCGCTTCTCCGGCGCCGCTATAGATGTACGCTTGCGTTTCTTCTCCCCCGCTGGTAGCACGCTCGGAGCGTCAGGATCCCGCCTTTTGTTCTTCGCTTGAGCCTCCGCTTCCTCCAGCCACGCCTGCAGTATCGGTTTTAACGCTATCATGTTGTTATGACTGAGCGTCAAACTTTCAAAGCGGCATATGGTGCTCTGGGACAAGGCTCCGACCCCTGGTAGTTTCAAATTCGCTAACGCTTTGCCGACATCTGCCTGGGTGACTCCAAGCTTGATCCGTCGTTGTTTGAAGCGTTCAGCGAAAGCTTCGAGCTCGCGAGGGTCTGTGTCCGTGTCAGGGTGTAAGGCTGCTGAAGGGTGCGCGAGGTGAGCTGGTGGCGCGTGGGCCAATGAGCCCGCGTGGTGGTGGTGATTCATCACGTGGTTCATCCCGTATCCGTGGAGCTGGTGGTGGGGGGGAGCGACTTCCCCCATCGGGGCTAGGGTCGTCATAGAAGAGGAACTGAGAGGGTCCAGCATGTCCAGCGACTCCATGCCGTGGTGGCCCATCTGTGAAAAGAAATGCTTTTTGTAATTCGTTTTATCTACTGTCCACGGTTAATTGATTTCGGTACACGGTTTAATGGGAGGAGTGGTGTTGCTGCGAAATCGATAGATTTTATGGAAAAAATCCATAATATAGATAGGCCTATCGATACTTTCAATATTATACTTTGCTATCGATCGCATTGTACAGAAAATTAACAAACTATTGATATACCAATAATATTACTGAAATAAAGGTAGGTAACATATGTTCAAAACTATCGATTGTATCAATAGTTTATTAATATTGAAAATCAATTGTATTGATACTGTCGCTAGTATTGAAGTTAACCAAAACCATCGGAACTGTCGATGACTATCGATACTTTTGTCTATGGTCAAACTATCGATAGTATTGAAGACTACCAAAACTATCGATACTATTGTATATGGTCAAACTAACGATACTGTTGTCTATGCTCAAACTATCGATAGTCTATCGAAATATTATCGATAGATGGTCTATCGAAATACTATCGATAGATGGTCTATCGAGCGGCAACACTAGAGGAGAGTATAAAATGGGTAGGTATTCAGTTAGCGCATCAGTTTTTTGTGATCTGACGATGGATGACACCTAAATATGACAGTTTTTTCTGTTCAGTTTAACTCCAACTGAAGCCATTTTAAACTACGCCTCGCCGCGTGTGTGTGCGTGTCTCAACTGGCTATACACCAAGCACAAGTTGCCAAAGTTGCTAAATTTTCTAGTGAACTGTTCTCAGAAATCAAAATTTATTAATTACTAGCTGTTGCCCGCGACTTCGTCCGCGCAGAATTCGCTTATCGCTATCCCGCGGGAACTATGCTGATTTCTGGGATATATATTATATAGATATAGGATAGTTTTTATCCCAGAAAACAGCATAGTTCCCATGATTCCTATGATTTTCGCCCATTTCGATGGGCTTTTACCATCTGCGCGGGTTAGAAGCGACTGGTGCATTCTGTTTTTTCTTTGCTCCCAGACCAGCATAGAAGTTGTATGTATGTAACAAATAATATATACTGTGGACTCTTTACGCTATCCCGTTAGTAACTAACCCCCTTATTCATAAACGCTATATAGGCCTCTGCTAACTTAGCAATCGTTTGTCCTCATCTGTCACTTTGACATTTACATTTCACAGATGAGGACAAACGATTGCTAAGTTAGCAGAAGCCTATAGAGCGTTTATGAATAACGGGGTAAATCACTGCGAACTTCCATTATAAATTTTTGCGACTTAAGTAACTTCCCGGCGCATTGCCACATGGAATCCCCAAACAAAAGCCCCTAAGGAGTAAACACTCTTCAGCCAAATTGCCAACATGTGCTGGCCGTGCTCGAGAAATCATTTCAGCAACAATGCATTGTTTCGCCAATCAATGTCAAAACATTCTACAAAACAAGTGTGTGTATTCAACGGAGGGGTGCCTTTGTGCTGGCCGCGGGGGTAATAGCCCGGGACATAAAGCATTATTATGCAACGATAATCCTTTTTAGCTTGCGCAAATAATTGTTATTCATACGAGCTCAACGAGGGAATTTATTGTTACTTTTCAATACATACCTACACAATTCACATCTTTAACATTTAATAAAAAACAAATATATTTATAAGATTTAAAAGTTAACTAAATATACAATACTTAAAACTAACTAAATATACCTAACTTGCGGGTAGTAGGGCCTTGTGCAAGGTCCGTCCGGATCGCTACCACCATCTTACTCGCTAATCCTGCCGCTAAGTAGCAGTGCTCCGTCAGACAGCCGGCGAAATTACGGGCATAAGAGGCATTGCATCTTAGTCCTCTAGGTTGGCAACGCATCTGCGATCCCTCCGGGGTTGCGGGTGTCTATGGGCAGTGGTGATCACTAACCATCAGGTGACCCACTTGCTCGTTTGCCTTCCTATTTATATAAAAAAAAAAAGCACTTAACTGACAGATACCCATAGAGTTGTCCGTCGAATACGGCTTATCTGACGATTGAAAAATCGGCCCTTAAAAGTTAACTAAATATCATGACTATATTCGACTAAGTTAACTATATTTGACGACCGGATGGCTTGGTTAGAGAACCTGACTATGAAGCTTGAGGTCCCGGGTTCGATCCCCGGTCGGGGCAGATACTTGTATGAAAAATACGAATGTTTGTTCTCGAGTCTTGGATGTTTAATATGTATTTAAGTATGTATTTATCTATATAAGTATGTTTATCCGTTGTCTAGTGCCCATATGACAAGCTTTGCTTAGTTTGGGGCTAGGTCAATTGGTGTCAATTGTCCCAAGATATTATTATTATTAGGTAGGTATTATTATTATATACAATACTTAAAACTAACTAAATATACATACATTCATATATACATAGTGTCACGCCTCTTTCCCACAGGGGTAGGCAGAGACTACTTTGTTCCACTTGCTACGATCCTGACATACTTCTTTCGCTTCATCCACAGTCATCAATCTCTTCATACATGCACTAACTAAATATACCTAACTATAAAAAGAAAACTTCGTCTAAAAGGCCCTCCTGCATAGACCCCAACACACTGGCGGCATTACCTCTCTGTACAGCCAGAGATGCGCTGGGAGAAGTAAGCGCCAGCTCTGGGGTCTCCTGAGGTCTCTATCAGCCGGGACGACAAGACTCTCATGAAGGCCCTCATGTCAGCCGACCAGGGACCCATTCACATCTTTATAAGGTAACAAGACCTAAAAGCCACTAGCATGATGGTGGGCGTATAGGTGGAAAGGGGAATCAAAATAGTGGTGGGTTGCCAGCCGCATTGCTTAACATGATTCCTTAGATTTTCGCTCACTGTTTTCCCTCGATGGAGTTTTACCATCTGCGCGGGAAGAGAAGCAACTTGCCAGTTCTATTCTATGTTTTTTCTTTACTCCCAGACCAGCATGGAAGTCATTTAACAAAACAATATAAATAAAATAAATAAATAAATATCTTCGGACAAATTACACCAATTGACCCAGCCCCAAACTAAGCAAAGCTTGTACTATGGGCTCCAAGCAACGGATAAACATACTTATATAATATAGATAAATACATACTTAAATACATAAAACATCCATGACTCGGGCACAAACATTCTAATTCATCATACAACTGTCTGCCCCTACCGGGATTCGAACCCAGGACCTCTAGCTTCATAGTCAGGGTCACTAACCACTAGGATGTCCGGTCGTCAAATATCTAATGAAACTCCCATTAAAATAATAATACTGTGATTATTTCTTAAATTCCCATTGGAAACTTTCGCTATGGGAACTTACCGTGAATTCTCATGAAAGTTTCCAGAAATTTCTGAGAATCTTGCAATTTCGAGAATTTTCCGCTACTTCTACATCCCTCTATGATTTCTCTAGCAATAGATCCTCTTAATTTGCCCAGGAATTGCCCCAGGGTCTGATTAATTGCCTAATAACACAGCAACTGCAGTAGGTACTCCCCTAATTCGTAACGGATATCTCACCGGGTATTTGAGACCGATGTTTCGCTAGCTATCCAAATAAATCGATCGAAGTAAATCAATTTTTGAAAATGAACAAATATACTTCCAGCGTGGGAGTAAAGAAAAAACATAGAATGTACCAGTTGTAGTTACACCTTCAAGCGCAAGCTGAAGGATCACTTATTGACGCTCCAAAAATCCTTCCAATAGTCCTCCAGCACTATGCACTTTGATATGCCAACCTGTAGTTTTTGAACAATTTAATTTTCCCTCCTTTTTTATTTTTGTTTATTGTAAACTAGGTATTTAATTAATTTATGTATTTCTTTAATTACACTTAAGTCGGGTTCTATCTATGTATTGCATTGTTTACGTAAAAGTTTATAGATTATGTAGTATATTTTATCTGCGTATCGTTTCGTGAGTCATAGACGGTTCTGGCTGAAAATCAGTGCTGCAGTCTAACACAGCGTAATGCTGAGCCAGCGACTGTTTCACTTTTGCGAAGACACAACGCTGATGATCTATTTTTCATGTCTATGTTTTTTTTGTTATACCTTGTTTATTTTCTATAAAATTGTGTATATTATCTTATATTTGTGTGTCTTGCAAAAAGGATTAAATAATGTCTTCTTTCTTTCTTTCTAACTACTAAATGGCTCTACTGTCCAAAGATTTCTATTTCAAAATCAAGTTTAACATAGTCGACGGAGCTCCTGCTTTTGGGTATTTTTGCACTTCGGGCCTGCTGAAGATCTAACATTTTTTTTTTTTTTTTATACGAACAGGAAGGCAAACGAGCAAGTGGGTCACCTGATGGTAAGTGATCACCACTGCCCATAGACACCCGCAACTCCGAAGGGATTGCAGATGCGTTACCAACCTAGAGGACTAAGATGAAATGCCTCTTGTGCCCGTAATTTCCCCGGCTGTCTTACTCTCCACACCGGAACACAGCAGTGCACGCACTGCTACTTAGCGGCAGGATTAGCGAGTAAGATGGTGGTAGCGATCCGGACGGACCTCGCACAAGGCCCTACCACCCGAAAAACATAACCTAAACCTCCCATTTATAAGATTTATTTTGGTCAGTAGTGCCACTTAGTAGTGCCATGGGTAATACACCGACGCTTCTTGTGCGCACCCCCACATCAGTGCGTTTTTTAAACACACTCCACGCTAATTGTGATCTACGGCCCCCAAGGCGCCGGCGCACTACGGTGCGGGAACTCGGATATTTATAACAGGCCTGTAATTGTTTGTCGGACATCGGCATTGCATTCGACACTGGGGTAGGTGAGCTGCAAAGTAGTTCTCGAGTCTTTTAAGTCTTTTAAGTCTGAAATGGCAGGGCATGAGACCCTGACGCAAAAAAGGGCTGAACTTTGACTTTATGCTGGTCTGGGAGCAAAGAAAAAACATAGAATGTACCAGTTGCTTCTCTACCCGCGAAGATGGTAAAAGACCATCGGGGGAGTGGGCGAAACTTATAGCAATCATGTTATAGGCGATGAGGCTAGCCCAACACTATTTTGATTCCATTTTCCAGATATACACCCTCAAACTTGCTAATTGTGGCCTGTAGGTCTTGTTATCTTAGGCTCTGTCTACCCCGTAAGGGATAAAGACGTGATTTGTGTATGTATAACTTTGACGTCAATGTGTCTGTTTCAACTGTCTAGACACGGTTAATAACTTTTTTTTCTGTCTTTCTTCCATACTCGTTACTACTTTGATTTACTTTGATTAGTAGACTTTATTCATCTCTACTATAGACTAATACAATTTAAGGCTCGGGGACCTAATACATCCCTTTTATAAATGTATTTAATGTAAGTATTCTAACTGTATTTTATTTAAAAAAAATGACTTTCTGCCAATTCTTTCGGCGCATTCTTGGCAATGACACGGCATTTCCAAATGCGCTGGTACTTTAAAAGACACGTAAAAGAGCCCTTGGCGGAAAATTTGCAAGTTTTTTTTTTTTGATACAGTTTGATGACGGACAGTCGGACAGCAAAGTCTTAGTGATAACCTTTTGCCGTTGTGTAAGGAACCCTAAAAATACCGTAAATAAATGTCACCGGCTGCGGTGGCAAATCCTTACAGGTGCATCAAACATCTATTTCCTATGACGTGTCGCCCCATTTTGATGGGGTATGCGTATGTCACTGTACAATCACACCCCTATGCCCCTTTCAAGTGCTAGTGAGGGGGCAGTGTCGATAATTTAATTACACATTTTACTATTCAACGTTGCACATACTTAAATTTCGAAATGTCACTGAAAATTTGAACACAGAAAAATCTGAAAAGTAAAGCTGTGGCCGGGAATCGAAGCCGGATCCTCGTCATTCCGTGACGCGTGCCCATAGCAAATGGGTAGTCTTCGAATTTTTCTACCCACAGTTATATAGAGAACTGCATACTTAGATACTCATACTCATACTCGTTTATTCGTAATACTTATAGTTATTACATGTCATTTTAATTTACAATAGAAACATCCATGATTCAGGAACAAAATATTCGTGCTCATCACACAAATATGTGCCCTTATCAGGATTCGAACCCGGGACTCTTGCTTCACAGGCAGGAACGCTACCAACTAGGCCAAACGCATCGTCATTATTTATGATCAGTAACAAAAAGGAATAAATATTTTCTTTCTTCTTTCTTTCTTTCTAACAGTGAATGATATATTTGTAAAACAAATATTAAACACACGGAAGCAATCTTAAGACTCACTCATTCTTTTTCTCTCTCTAACCTATGACATCCACTGTTGCTATCTCGCTTACGCACTACGTTTATAACAAAAGTATATTTCTGCCTTACATATTGAATGAACTTTTGTACTGAATGAATAAACTCATTTTTCGTTTAGCTTTTCACCAGATCGCTTCGTACCATCGATATTTTACTATCGACTCGACCAACACTGTCCCCTCCCTACGCGCGATTGCAAGTAGATATTAAATAAATTATATTCCGTTAATAGTGATTTGTATCAGAACGTTATGATTTGGACAAGTGGCCGAATTTGATGCGAGTGGGGCCACGAAACCGGCGGCTGGAAAACAATAAATACATACATACATACATATATCACGTCTTTATCCCTTACGGGTTAGACAGAGCCTAAGGTAAGAAAACCTTAAGGCCACGTGTAGCATGATTAAGGGCGTATAGCTGGAAAGAAAAATCAAAATAGTGATGGGTTGCTAGCATCACCCATAACATGATTCCTAAGACTTTCGCCCATTCCCTCGATGGGCTTTTACCATCTGCGTGGGAAGAGAAGCAACTGGTAAATTCTATGTTTTTGCTTTACCAGACCAGCATGGAAGAAGAAATAATAAATGGTGGATACAAACAAACATTTTGAATTTTTTGCTCCGACTATAAAATAGGTAGGAACAAAAAACTGCCACATTCCAAATCTTTTTGACAGAACGATGTCTGTCGGGACCGCTAGTACATAATAATAATATAGATACTGTATACAGGGTGGGCCCTGTAACAGAAGCAAAGAATTACACCACAGTTTCCAGTATTCGTCCTGAGCTATTCTTTGTACAACTTTTAAATATAACCTGTGCCATTGTTATTATAGTTTAAAGTTTAATTGGACAAGCAATGTGTTGCTAAATCCGTCACTTAGTTGTGACAGGCGATGTTTATTTAGGCTATTGGATGCCGTATTGAAAATACCATTTAATTTATCATCATCATCATCATCACTATCACTTCACTATCATCACTATCACTACATAGTATAAAATAAAGTCGCTTTCTCTGTCCCTGTGTCCCTATGTATGCTTATATCTTCAAAACCACACAACGGATTTTGATGCTGTTTTTTTTTAATAGATAGAGTGATTCAAGAGGAAGGTTTATATGTATAATACATGCATAATATACCGTGCGAAGCCGGGGAGGGTCGCTAGTTTGGTATAAACATAATGATAATATTACTTAGTTTTTGAAAGTTGCAGAACTAAAGTACTTCCATTTGAGTAGCAGATCTTAAATATTTTATTGAATCAGGCGTTACTTTGCGGAGGTCCATTTCAATGAACAAAAAATTCATCGCCTTTATTGCGTGTCCATTTTGATGAATAGAAAAACTGTTTTTGTTAAATACAGAACCCTTTCTGTTTTTGCTGTAGTCGGAATTTTTTTTTGAAGGTAGTTGTTTGTGTACAATAAAAATCATTGCATGAGACTAGCGGGATAGTGAAAAGCGAATTCTATACTAATATTATAAAGAGGAAAGATTTGTACCTATTTTTGTATGTTTGTAATGAATAGGCTCAAAAAGCACTGGGCCGATCTGGATGAAATTTGGAACATAGATAGATTATAGTCTGGAATAACACATAGGCTACTTTTTATCCCGGAAAATTGCGTGATTCCCGCGGGATAGCGATAAACGAATTCTATGCAAACGAAGTTGCGGGCAACGGCTAGTAATATATAAAGACCAACATTGCCTATTTGTATTCCCAGCCGGTCCGCTAGTTCTATGGCCACCCCTCTCCCCTGATATACAGGGTGAGACAAATATGATGAGTACGCGCGCGGCTATTATTAGGCGCGCAGGCTGAGTGGAATTGTGACATGCGCCCTCTGAAGAACGACAAATAACACGCGATAAAAACATCCCCCTGTAGGTCAACACTTTTGTCGTTATTAAAAAAAACTTAGTGCACCATGCAGTGTAGAGCTGTTGGGACTTCACTTTTTACGCGCGGTTATTAGTGTTTTGTTTATTGACGTTCGTTTGTTGTCACTTTTTAAAATTTTGCATATTTTTTTTTTTTCACTAGCTGTTACCCGCTTCGCCCCGTACCAGTTTTTTTTTCAAAATATTGTGACAGGACGCCTGTGCCTAGCAGTGGGAATATACATAATATGTAGGTTGGATTTGAGATGATAAAATTTTGCTTCCATTTAAGGAAGCAAGAATATTATTTGTTATGGATCCAAATACATTTCACATTTTATTTTA
Source organism: Pandemis cinnamomeana (assembly GCA_932294345.1). Taxonomy (NCBI): domain Eukaryota; kingdom Metazoa; phylum Arthropoda; class Insecta; order Lepidoptera; family Tortricidae; genus Pandemis; species Pandemis cinnamomeana. The sequence goes on along the minus strand of OW028702.1, from coordinate 32,916,014 downwards.
TTATTATTATTTTTTTTTATTATTACAAGCATTTTATTAACTTGCAACGTATGTATGTATGTATGTACACTAGTCCGAGTGGAGTCTTGCGACTCAATTTTGAGGCAGATATCTTCATCCGATTGAGCAGAAATTTTGCATACGTGCAAATCAGATGACAATACAATAGATAGTAGAGTTCCGGTGACGCAGCCAGGATCGTCTTCACAACGCAAGTACAGTCAGCAAAAAAGCTTGTATCTAAAATTTGTTTTTTTACTCCACCAATATTTTTAACATTTTCCGTTTGGTATTTTTTTTAGTGGCAACATTTACTTTTGTATGGCAACACTGGCAACCCTAGCGTGCGCCGAGTGCTAAGCGTGTACGAAAACAGTGCCACGGGTGGACAGACATGGCCGCTGCATCCCCAGAGACCCCGAATGGGGGGTAAAACGTGACAATTTCGGACATCGGGGTAATTTTTTAAACGTAGCTGCTTTTTTGGTGTTAGCGCCATTTCAGATACTTTAAACTATTTACGTTTATTTTTAGCTCTTTATACCTAATTGTATATTTATTTACAAAACGAATCGAATCAAATTTAATATACCTAATTTGAATGTGATTATTTAAATTCGTTTTTAGTGCTATGCTGGTCTGGGAGCAAAGAAAAACAGAATGCACCAGTTGCTTCTCTTCCCGCGCATAGTAAAAGCCCATCGAGGGAATGGGCGAAAATCATAGGAATCATGTTTTAGGCGATGCGGTTAGCCACCCATCGCTATTTTGATTCCCCTTTCCACCTATACCCCCACAGTCTTGCTAAACGTGGCCTAAGTCTTGTTACCTTAGGTTCTGTCTACCCCGTAAGCGATAAAGACGTGATTTGTGTGTCTGTGTATGTTTTTTTAAAGTCCTGATAGGTACACCTTATTTTTCTCTTTTTCTATGTTTAGAATGTAAATTTGTTATACGTGACAATTACTGTGTAAATGAATAAATATTCAATTATATTCTGTTTTATTTGTAAAAGTACAGGTGCGAGTAGCAATTTTACATACATCTCGTATTTATCTTTATTCCTGGGTAGACAGAGTCTAAGATTACAGGACGTACGCTACGTAATAAATTAAGTAGAATTTAAGTACTGTACTTTTTCATTTTGAAAAAATGACTTTCTGCCAAGTTCCTTGCGGCCCATTCTTCTTGGCAACGATGGTCTTTCCGAATGCGCCGGTAGTTTCAAAACGGAGAGCCCATGGCGATCTATTTGCAAAATAAAGTGTTGAATTTCGAATTTCGAATTTAATACGGCTCACTGTCTCGCTCACTCTTATAAGTGAGATATTAGGCCGATGTTACAAAAAACCCGAAAGCTACTACAATTTTGTAGAATAAAATAAACTATCCAATTCCAATAAAAAACCATGACAATTTCAGAACATAGCCGGCAACTTACAAGCCTTAAGTTGGCATAAAAATCAAGCCGGCAACCGATACGCACAACGAAAATTCAATTTGGACAAATTTTAGTGCACCTCGGTTGGGTCCCCTGTCGGGGTCCCAGAACAAGCATTTATGGACACGCACCCTGCACTATATTTATAAATTAGGAACCCTGAATTGCCGCCGCCGGTGCGCGGGCGATAAAGCAACCATTACGCGGGTTCGAGCCCTGCGAGGGGTACTTTAAATTGGTCGGGTAATGCTCGATTGTTCATCCAGTGATTGGATACGTAACGTTAGTCAAGTGCGCATTAGAGGTGTTAAAATGAAGCTTTTATTGATAACTAGCGACTGCTTAGAATTGGACTTAAGAACTGACGTTGACTGTATATTCTGCAATAATTATTTAGGCAGCTACCTTTGACATGTTTGACGACTGGATAGCCTAGTGCAGCGGTTCTTAACCTCGGGTCGCGACCCAAATTTGGGTCGCGGGCGGTTTTGGGATGGGTCGCGGGTACGGTTCCACACTCTCCTGGAATCTCCCGGCTCCCGGAAGGAGTTTTAAATAATCGAAATTATTACAAAATTAAAAAAAATTTGGGTCGCGGACTTCAAAAATATTTATAATTTGGGTCGCCAGCCAAAAAGGTTAAGAACCGCTGGCCTAGTGGTTAGTGACCCTGACTGTGAAGCTAGAGGTCCCGGATTCGAATCCCGGTAGGGGCAGACAGTTGTATGATGAATACGAGAATGTTTGTGCCCGAGTCATGGATGTTGTATTTAATTATGTATTTATCTACATTATATAAGTATGTTTATCCGTTGCCTGATACCCATAGCACAAGCTTTGCTTAGTTTGGGGCTGGGTCAATTGGTGTAATTTGTCCCAAGATATTTATTTATTTTATCACTATCCAAATGTACAGCGGGGAAATGCTGCCAGCATCTTTGGCTCAATTTAGTTTAAAAAGTGAAGGATAGAATTCAGTCAAAACATGAAATAGAAGCTTGAATCTTAAAATAATAGGAGCGGCATTAAAAACGTAAAATCAACTTTTCATCGATCATTCGTAGTTCAACCTACCTAAGCTCGTCGCAGGTAAACATGATCGTCAAATAATAAACAATAAAAAATGATGCAACAAAGGGCGCGATATTGTAGTGCATAAAATTACCTCATTTATAGTAGTGTATATTTTTCTGGGGAAATTTTCCCCCTGTATGGCAACTCCCCACGGGGTTCACCCTCGCACATATGGGAGCCTTAAGATTTCCATCTGGTACACAGTGTACGGCAAAGCTGCCACGGTGATATATTTCCCCCAGTTAAGTGGTTTTTTTGGCTTTCATGTTTTAAGCTGAACATTGAATACGTTCTCTGGTCTGGGAGTAAAGAAATAACAGAATGTAGTTGCTTCTCTTCCCGCGCAGATGATAATGCCCATCGAGGGGATGAGCGAATATCTTAGGAATCATGTTATAGGCGATGCTAGTAACCCGTCACTATTTTGATTCCCCTTTCTTATACGCCCACAATCAAGCTAAACGTGGTCTTTAGGTCTTGTTACCTGAGGTCCTTATTATAGGTATGTTCCGATTTCTTAGTATGGAAACTTCCTTTCCTTCTCTGTTGCCAATTTGGTTCGTGGTAATAAAAAAGAAAGTTGCCATTCAAATAAATTGGGACATTTTGGTAGACAATGTTATTTAGGGTCAGTTTCATTCACATCTAGCCGTAATTTTTTTTCCGCAAATTTTAAACGCATATTTCATTAGCGACTCAAATTTGAAAAAAAAAAATTGCTCAACTTGGAACTCGCGCTTAGTGCTGATTAACCACGCTGTTAAGTTCCAGCTATCTTAAGCATCAGTTATCTATTATGACGTCTCCATTAAGTAGTCTAATAGTCAATTATTCAAAATTTTATTCTGCAAATAGGGATATTTTTTGTAACAACCATCATTGCCTAGAAGAATGCACCGCAAGACACTTGGCAGATTAGCTACTACAATACTTAAATTCTACTTAACTTATAATACACTAGCTACTGTCCGCAACTTCGTCTGCGTAGAATTATACATAAAAACCTTCCTCTTGAACCACTCTATCTATTAAAAAAACCTGCATCAAAATCCGTTGTGTAGTTTTGAAGATATAAGCATACATAGGGACACAGGGACAGAGAAAGCGACTTTATTTTATACTATGTAGTGATTTATAAAAGAAAGAAAGAGAAACAAAAAAAGGGATGCATAAGTTCCCCAAGTTAAGTATTTGTGACCTTAAATTATATTAATCTATAGTAATGTAAGATGTATAAAAGTCTCTACTGGTCTATCACTATCACTTCACTACATATTATAAAACAAAGTCGCTTTCTCTGTCCCTATGTCCTTATGTATGCTTATATCTTCAAAACTACACAACGGATTTTGAAGCGGTTTCTTTTAATAGATAGAGTGATTCAAGAGGAAGGTTTTATGTATAATTCTACGTAGACGAAGTCGCGGGCAGAAGCTAAACATATAAAAGAAAAAGAAGAAAATAATGAACAAAAATGATTTAAGTTCCACTGAAAACGCCTAGTTATAAATAGACACGGAATCATAGACAACTGACATTTAAACGAGTTCTTGACAGAGTGGTGATACAAGTAAGACACCCTCAGACGGCATAGACACACTGCATTTACTTTGAACATTATTTATGCGGGGGAGTGCGTTCGCGCAATGTTTATGGTATCCCTTATTTTTATAGTTGCCAGCATTCGATTGATATTATTGATACGTACCGCGGGGTACTGTTTGATTTTATCGCTTTAAAATTATATTTACAGTAGTTGTGAGGGTATATAAAAATGAAGTGTCCCTTTTGCATTGAGGGGTGATTTTGATTTGCTTACGCGTTGCTTAGCGGGGCCTTGCCATGACGTCTGAATGCGATTCAGTCCCGACTCTGTTTATAATAATAATAATAATATCTTGGGACAATTGACACCAATTGACCTAGCCCCAAAGAAAGAAAGAAAGAAAGAAAGAAAGAAAATTTATTTTGCAAATTGGCCGCTAAGGGCTCTTTTACATGTCTTTTGAAACTACCAGCACATTCGGAAAGACCATCATTGCCAAGAAGAATGCGCCGCAAGAAACTTGGCAGAAAGTCATTTTTTCAAATAAAAATACAGTAACTAAGAATACTTAAATTCTACTTACATTAAATACATTTATATAAGGGATGTATAAGGTCCCCGAGCCTTAAATTATATTGATCTATAAATAGTACAGATGTATAAAGTCTCTACTGGTCAAAAAATAATAATAATAGTAAGTTCAGTGGAGGTGTAAAACGCCTCCACCGTCAAATAAACTAATTGGAGATGTCTCCAATGTCGCAGAAAAAAATTTATATATAAAACAAAATTATGAAATATACATTTCATGTCAAGTAAGTAACCAATAAGCTTTTGGATTCCGAAGGCAAGCTTACGTCTGCCGCCCCCAATGTTGGCTTTCACGCACTCATGTCCTGCTCTGAAAGCAGAGCGGTACCGAGGGCATGTCTCGCTTCCGTCCCCACAGGCACACTATGGGAACGTTTTAGGAACTTCGACGTCGCTAGCCTGCAACTAAACAGTAAAAGAAAAAAAAAATAAGAAAAAAAATTAAACCGGAAATCCATAAGCTTAACAATATACCTACCTAATACCTAATACCTAAGCAAAGTATAATAACTAAGCAAAGCTTATAATATGGGCACTAGACAACGGATAAACATACTTATATAGATAAATCAAACTTAAATACATATTAAACATCCAAGACTCGAGAACAAACATTCGTATTTTTCATACAAATATCTGCCCCGACCGGGGATCGAACCCGGGACCTCAAGCTTCATAGTCAGGTTCTCTAACCACTGGGCCATCCGGTCGTCAAGTCAGTTCTGTAAGCTTATTACCTACCTAACTCGCTCGCAATCGCCATTGAGTTTGACAGTTCTTGTATGAATGTGACAGCTAGCTGATTCCAATGCCAATTGTCAGCCCATACATGAACTGTCAAAATGAGTTGGGTAATAAGCCTACAGGTTCTGGAGGTTAGTTTCTGGAGCTGCGGTTTGTTATTGGATCCGTCGCGAGGGGAAGACCAGTGCAGAAGATCAGGCTATTAATTCCTGGCAGATTCTGAGGGATATCTATCGTTATCCGTTGGCTAAGAGCAGGGGGGAGTGGTCTTTATACTGTGATAAGGGAACGTGCGGGTGTGAAAGAGGATAGAGTGACTAGGATAGAAAAAGAATGCGTACCCCCCCCCCCCCCCCCCCAGTGGGACCCCTCGGACCCAAGGTTTGCCAAATGGTGCGTAGGTGCTCTTCTAAGTAGCGTATTCGGTGACGGCCAACCTTTGGTAACCGGAAAAGCTGAAGGTCAGCTGGCTGATATAAAACAAAAATACCTGATGAGGCCTCGCGTTGTGCGGCGGGGGCCCCCCGACCCCGTGGTGGTACACCATGTCGTGCTTCAGCTGCGGCAGGGGCCCCGGCTGGGGGCCCGACTGGTGCTTGCTGATGTCCACCGCTGCCAGGGCCTCCGCGCGGCTGAGGAGACCGTCGTTGAGGCCCCCAAAGAGGTCGCCCTGGAAAAAGATTCGTGTGTTTAATGCTGTTCATGTTGAGTAAGCTCATAGGGAACATACATATACATATCACGTTTTTATCCCTTACGGGGTGGACCGAGCCTAAGGTAACAAAAACTTAAGGCCACTCTTAGCATGATTAAGAGCGTATAGGTGGAAAGGGAAATCAAAATAGTGATGGGTTGCTAGCCACATCGCCTATAACATGATTCCTAAGACTTCCGCCCATTCATCTGCGCGGGAAGAGAAGCAACTGGTAAATTCTGTTTTTTCTTTACTCCCAGACCAGCATGGAAGAATTTTAATAATCTATAATTAACTCCAATTGACCTAGTTCCATAAGCAAAGCTTAATGTGGGTACTAGGCAACAAACACATACAGCATATATGAATGTGTATCTACTTAATTATATCTGTACTTGTCATACTTACAACCTGTCCAGAACGGGGATCGAACCCGACAAGATTCATACGGTCATCAAAACTAACACAAAATTCCTGTCAAAACTTATTTTAAAATAACGCTAAAATCAGAGCCGAGCGTTGCCAACCCCTGGACCTATATCGAAACAGCAGCAGCTCAAATTAAAAGAAGTCCTGTCGGCGCAACTAATTCACTCCTCGCATCAACAAGTCATGAGCGCGCAACCTTCGGGTTTTTGCTGTATTACCCTAAATTATTTATGAGTTGCCCCTGGCCTCTGGAAACTCCTCCTGACTTTCAAATAGACGCTTTTATTACTCCTACCACTTTAAAGTGGATAGTTTGTTTCTCGATTTACCAGTGGTCGGATATGGGTTACATTTGAATGGGGCGGAATTTGTACGGTCCGCTTGCGACGGCTTGCGATTTAAAATAACAAATCTTTATTGCTAGTGACAAGGTACATATAGAAACAAAAATGACATGCTATAAACTTAAAAGTAACAGTACACAAGTTTAGCAAAGGGAACCAATCTCAGCGTATGCTGGGCTCGAGAGCTCAGCGCTGGTTTACAGCAAGGCCCCTTGATGTGGTACGGACAAGTGCAAAAATAAGTACCGATAGGAACTTCTCAAAAATATGTCCCACGACCTTATTACGCTTTGTCTAGATACATATTATTACACTTGACTGTACATCGCAGCCCCTGCGTGAATTGAAACAAAAAAGAAAAATCTGGAAAGGCAAAAAAAATGGCTACAAAAGAAGATAACGCGATCGTACTCATCATGTTGTGCAGAGTATATATATGTGTGTGTGTGTGTGTGTGTGTGTGTGTGTTAGTGTGAGTGACTATTATTCATTTGTTAACTTCTTAACAATAAAGATGTAATAATCACTATCACTACATAGTATAAAAGAAAGTCGCTTTCTCTGTCCCTATGTCCCTATGTACGCTTATATCTTCAAAACTTTACAACAGATTTTGATGCGGTTTTTTTTATAGCTAGAGTGATTCAAGAGGAAAGTTTTTACGTATAATTCTACGCAGACGAAGTCGCGGGCGGAAGCTAGTAAAGTATAAAACAAAGTCGCTTTCCGCTCTTTGTCCCTATGTATGCTTAGATCTTCAAAACTACGCAACGGATTTTGATGCGGTTTTTTTTAATAGATAGAGTGTTTCGAGAGAAAGGTTTGTACGTATAATGCACAGACGAAGTCGCGGGCAGAAGCTAGTCCTACTAATATTATAAACGCGAAAGTTTGTAAGTATGGATGGATGGATGTTTGTTACTCTTTAACGCCAGAACGGCTGGACAGATCTGGATGAAATTTGGAACATAGATAGATTATAGTCTGGAATAACACAGTAATTCCTGCGGTAAACGATAAACGAATTCTATGCAGACGAAGTTGCGGGCAACAGCTAGTATATTACAAATGTGATGTTTTGAGATGTTTGTTCCTCTTTCACGTTAAACGATCGACTAAAACTGGATGAAATTTGGCATAAAGATAGACTATTCTATTGTGGCTTTCACTAATCTGGAATTTTAAACCTTCACTTTGTCAGTCCCTCGTTTAATGCTCCTCTCATCTACTCAAAGGTTAACTGGTAGAGATCCCTTATAGGGATAAGTTCGCCTTTGTGCATATATTAATGTTATTTTTACTTTTTTGTGAAGTGTATCTGTTTCTTTATATTTGTACAATAAAGCATTTACTTACTTACTTACTTACTTACTATTGCCCGGAATACCAGGCGTAATAATAGCAGGCTTTTTATCCCAGAAAGCTGGATAGTTGCTGCGTAATAGTGATAATCGAATTATTTGCACACAAAGTCGAGGGCAAAAGCTTGTATTTATTAGATAAAACACAGCCGATCCAAATAGCTAAGCACATTGCATTTGAAGTTACGCATATTTAAAAAGTGTCTTTGAATTATTTATGAGACAGAAGGACCCTTTTTACAGGCGTCGTGTCAAATGTGAATTGGGCGTATGAAAAATTCATAAACCGTAGTCGTTGCAGGCGATTTAAAAAAAAACTGTGTATTTGGCGCCGAGTTCACAGCTTTCGTAGTTTTAGTTACGAGTGCGATGATTTCGCCAATGTCAAAGTAATAAATACTGTAGACTGTAGAAACTAATAAATAAAACAATTCAAATTATTAGTAAAAATTCAACACGCAACGCTGACCAGAGCAATGTCACGACCGTCTTTTGTTTTTGTTTTCTTTTAAGCGCTGCGTGCAATTGACTTTATTTGTGGCCAGTGCCAAAATATAATGTTTTAATAATAAAAGTAGCTGCCTAAATAGGTGCGTCGCCTACAAATACAGTATTCAAAAATCTTGTGTCGAAAATGTCGGCAACGTTGTACAGTAGAACACGGTCAAAAGACCCCTCCCCCCGCTCTTAGCCAACGGATAACGATATCCCTCAGAATCTGCCAGAACGTCATTAACCGATGCCCAGGGTGCACCGGACCAACTGCTCTTCACCTTGGACGGATCCAAAAACGAACTGCTTTAGGCTCTGTCTACCCCGTAAGGGATAAAGACGTGATTTAGGTATGTATGAATGTAACCATTCTATAAATTAAGGGGTCACAAACAATTACCAATGCCCCCATTTTTAACAATCAAAAAGACACTCGAATGTATTGGGTTCACTAATCTCCTCACATCTTCATTTGAAAGCGTATACAATTTCAGAGGGGGCCCGGGTCGCTAGCAAATTATAATTACTGTAATAAATGTTAAAATGACACCTCCATAATTACGTTTAGACGGTGCAAGGGAAAAGAGGAAGCGGTTCTTATAAATGAGCTTCTGCCTGCAATTTCTGCATATATACATAATATATATACATATATATCAGAGAGAGAGAGAGAGAGAAACATTTATTTACACACATTCGATACACGTTGATATATAATAGGAAGAAATACAATATACTTAGCAATAGTACCGATATGGTGTAAAATGGTATCACGTCTTTATCCCTTACGAGACAGAGCCAAAGGTAACAAAACCTTAAGGCCACGTTTAGCATGATTAAGGGCATAGGTGGGGGGAATCAAAAAAGTGATGGGTTGCTAGCATCGCCTATAACATGATTCCTAAGACTTTCGCCCATTCCCTCGATGGGCTTTTACCATCTGCGCGGGAAGTTGTACTGGTATATTCTGTGTTTTTTCTTTACTCCCAGACCAGCATGGAAGAAATTTCTGCATAGAATTAAACATAAAAACTCGTTGATAGTATATTCTGCAATCATTATTTACGTTGCTACTCTAGTTTATCGCTATCCCGCGGGAATTATGCAATTTTTCGGGATAAAAAGTAATACATGTTTTAATCTAGGGTACCAGCAATCTCCGTGCAAATTTGACCCAATACCGTCCAGTCAAAGAAGACACAAGATAACTGGAAAGGGAAATCAAAATAGTGTTGCTAGCCGCATCGCTTATAACACGATTCCTAATATTTTCGCCCATTCCCTCGATGGGCTTTTACCATCTGCGCGGGTAGAGAAGCAACTAGTGCATTCTAAGTTTTTTCTTTGCGCAGACCAGCATGGAAGGTAGGCAGATATATGTATGCAATTAAGAGTATTTGTATAGAACTGTTAACTTTTTTTTTTTTACTACGAACTGACCAGTGATTGTCCTATATCTCACGTGGTGGAAGGTGCAGGTGAGGCCAAAGGTGTAACTCACTGGTTCAGTAATAGCCTTGAAGAGCCCTAGGTTGTATCTGTCCGGAAATACAGAGGATGGGAGCGAATTCCATTCCCTAGCAGTTCGCATTAGGAAGGATGAACCAAACCGCCTCGTGCGGGCCAATGGTATGTTACTTTTTCCGAGACCTCTTGTAACTTATACCACACATGTAATACAAATCGGCACAAGCCCGTCTTCTCACGCTCAATTGCCGTCATTTTTTACAGCGCGGATTAGTCTGACAGTGACGCTCACTTACCCACTTACAGCTGTCAAACTGTCACTATCTGTCAAAGGTCTAGGGAAGACCTTTCACCCCACGCTTGGGCTAATACGTCTAATTTAGTGCTTACAAAGGAAATTTTGTGTAGGTATTTGGTAACTGCCCTTTAATGATTCCTTATTACACACACACACAAATCGCGTCCTTATCCCTTACGGCAGACAGAGACCAAGGTAACAAGATCTAAAGGCCACGTTTAGCATGATTGTAGGCTTATTGGAAAGGGGAATCAAAATAGTGATGGGTTGCTAGCCTCACCTATTAAAATCATGATTCCTCTGCCCATTCCCTTGATGGGTACCATCTGCGCGGGAAGAAGTAATTGGTGCCTTCTATGTTTTTTGTTTCCCAGACCATCGTGGAAGTATCACTATTTTGACTGTCATACTACTTTGATTCCATTTTCCACCTATACGCCCACAATCTTGCTAAATGTGGCCTGTAGGTATGTTACCTCAGGCTCTGTCGACCCCGTAAGGGATAAAGACGTGATTTGTGTATGTATGTATTATTAATCATCCCAAGTAACACTAGTTTTTGCTGTAGCGGTTTTCCCGTTTCACCCGTCTCTTTTGAAGTCGGTTAACTGGAGATGAGCCAGCACACTAAGTCGCTCGTTACGCGAGGTAATCGCGCGCCTAAAAGCGCATCATGCTAATCCAAGGGACCGGGTACAGTCGCGAGCTCAAGTGGTTAACAATTCATTATCACAATTTGTATATTAATTTTATGTCTTTTTGTGAATTTGTGTGTTATATGGTCTGAGAGTGAGGAAAAAAACATAGAACGTACCAATTGCGTCTCTTCGCGCTTGGTAAAAGCCCGTCGAGGGAATGGTCGAAAATCTTAATAATCTTCCTATACGCTTACAATCATGCTAAACGTAGCCCTTAGGTCTTGTCACCTTACGCTCAGTCTACTCCGTAAGGGATAAAGACGTGATATACGTATGAATGGTGTGGCGTCAAGTATGTCAGAAGGCAAGCCGAAGGGAATTTAACTAGCCTTTCCTCTCATTCTGCACAATAAAAGTGCCCAACTGCCTTAAAATAGGCAAGCCGGAATCGAGTTCATGGACGCCACGCCACTGGTATGTATTCTTTGACATTTTCTGACTGACGAAGACGTGAACGCTGCTCTGACGCGGCGTCACTTCATTCCAAATTCACTAGTTTCCGCTGTTACTCAATCTATTTCGCAACGGCAATAACAGTAAGTTTACGCCCCTCATAATAACAAGACGGCGCCGTGCAGTGGGACCACTAAAGGTGTTATTAGTTCTCTGTAAGTGCTAGTTCCCATTTCGTTAGGATGAAACGGAAAGATGTGAGTTACTGTCACAGAGCAAATAGAATAGAGTAGAAACAAATTGTGTTAGTATGGTATACGTCGAAAAGACTGATGTGTTGCCTAAATGGCTCTTATTACCTGAACCTTTCCTCAATGCTTACTGGATTGGTTGCTTGGCACACAGTTTGGTTGTGTCTAGCGAAAGCTTGGAAGCGTTTTTTCATGATGCAGGGTGGCAAACGAGGCCGCGGGTCACTTGTTGGTAAGCGAGTTCTTATATTTTACAAAAGTTTTTTTTTTTGTTTTGTAACAGTGTTTTGAATCTTGAAACCCTTTTTTTTAATACTACCGACACTAAATGTGCCTGTTATGTTTTGTAAGATTTTCAATGAACATTTCTTATGAACTAGGTAATTCGATTCCCACCGGCTTGCCTATTTTAAGGCAGTTATGCGCTTTTATTGTGCAGAAATAGGGGAAAAGGCTAGTTAAATTCCCTTCGGTTTGCCTTCTACTTGACGCCACGGGACTGGTACATAATAAAAATGTTAAATTACTATTAATATTTTGCTTAACACTTCCCTGCACGACCGTACGCTCTCATCAGAGGGCTTTGCACGTTATGTCTGTGACACTTGATACGGTATTAACCTTACCCCCGATGGGGGCGCCTCTGTCAACCGTAGCTTGGAAACTAGTAGGCACAAACATTAGTTCCCAATTTCTCCACCCGCATAATTACATTGGTCGCTGTAAACCTTGATATTACGAACAAAGATGGCGGATGACGGATGAAATTTCGGGTTTACTGAATTACTCGTATTAGGAATTATTAGAGGAAAAACTTAACAGTTAATTGCTAAGTTAGAGCATTTCGATTCGATTAAATTTCTAAACGACACTGAAAATTAGAACACAGAAAAATCCTGCCGGCTGCACTCACGAAAAAGCATGACTGATTGTCACGTTCCGCGTGACGTCAGTGTGCAAGCGAGAGCGCGGAACAAGATAGAGAGGCACGATCTCGCGTGACGTCAGAGCTAGGAGTTCGACTGTTTCTTTATGACGTCATTACGTAAAACTATCGTCCGTAACCTTACCCCGTACCTGTTACCTTAGGCTCTGTCTACCCCGTAAGGTATAAAGACGTGATTTGTGTGTGTGTGTGTGTATCGTCCGTAAACTGACTGTAGACAATCGGTTTTTAGAACAGGATTATGAGTTTCCATGCTGGTCTGGGAGCAAAGAAAAAACATAGAATGTACCAGTTGCTTCTCTACCCGCGCAGATGGTAAAAGCCCATCGAGGGAACGGGCGATTATAATAGGAATCATGTTATAGGCGATGAGGCTAGCAACCCATCACTATTTTGATTCCATTTTCAACCTATACGCCCACGATCTTGCTAAATGTGGCCTGTAGGTACCTGTTACCTTAGGCTTTGTCTACCCCATAAGGGATGAAGACGTGATTTGTGTGTGTGTGTGTGTATTAGGAGTTTTGAAATGTTTGAATTTGAACGCATTTTTTATCTGTCGGGAAACACATTTTTTTTATTTAATACTTTTCGTACGGGGTGAGAAGGGATTGCGGGGGGAGAATCGATGTTATTAATATTTTGTGTTTTCTCTTGCTAATAGAGGTTTCTATCTGAGTTTGCTCTAAATGTAGGTAGTTTAGTTTTCTGGTAATTTGTTGCCGACATTTTTTATTTGTTCCTCCTTTTTGTGTTTATTGTTTAAAATATAAAACTAAACAACAGGTAACCATTATTAAACTAAAATTCGTGCCGACGGAACATTTTTTTTATCTATAAAAATCAAATACATTGAATGTACCAGTTGCTTCTCTTCCCGCGCAGGTAAAAGCCCATCGAGGCAATGGGCGAAAGTCTTAGGAATCATGTTATAGGCGATGCTAGCAACCCTATTTTGATTTCCCTTTCCACCTATACGCCCTTAATTATGCCGAACGTGGCCTTGAGGTTTTGTTACCTTAGGCTCTGAACTGAAGTTTTGAACTTCAATTGTCTCCCTCTCACCCCGTTCTACGGTATTGGAAAAGTAAAATTTCAATGTCCATACAAAAAAAAATATAGGTTAGGTACTCTTCTTCTTTTTCTAACACGGCCCCCTCGATCGATTCGATTATTTCGCCAATATCAAAGTATGTAATAAATACAGTATTCAATAATCTTGTGACAAAAATATCGGCAACGTTGTACGGTAGAACACGGTCAAAAGACCCCCATGGCCCTTAGCTCTTAGCTCTTATCCCTCAGAATCTGCCAGGAAATCATTAACCGATGCCCAGGGTGCACCGGACCAAGCACTGCACTTCCCCTCGGACGGATCCAAAAACGAACCGCAGCTCTTGACCTCACGCGGAGGCAACCCGACTCGTACCCCTAGATTATCAAATCAACTTCGCCGACGCCTCATATCATCGCAATTTTAAAAATTATCCGTAATAATTTTATCCCTCATTAATTCTCTAATTAAATACGGGATGGCGCTTTATCCGGCAATATCCAATGGAAGCCAATTAATAGTCAATTACCGGTACGTTATTAATTTGATACGCGATTGTTTATTTCAATAAAGATATATCTGCTTCTCATTTAACTTCGCGTAGTAAGTTGGAACGGTGACACTTTGTTATCTGTTGTCGCTTTTTAATTGGTCAGTTGACATGCTTCGAAATTCTACAGTTAATATGTATTGAAATGAACAAAAAACGTCACTTGCAACGCTGCCAAGCCTGTGCCAAATATACCAAATACGTCATCACTATCACACTACATAGTATAAAACAAAGTAGCTTTCTCTGTCCCTATATCCCTATGTATGCTTAAATGTTTAAAATTTTGATGCGGATTTTGATGCGGGTTTTTTTAATAGATAGAGTGATTCAAGAGGAAGTTCTATATGTATAATACATGCATAATATACCATGCGAAGCCGGGGCGGGTCGCTAGTACATACATATAAGAAAGAAAGAAGACATTTATTCCTTTTTGCAAGACATGAAAAATAGATCATCAGCGTTGTGTGTCCTCGCAAAAGTGAAACGGTCGCTGGCTCAGCATTACGCTGTTACGCCTCTTTTTACTACTTTGCATAGGATAAATAAGAACATAGTAGAACGGAAACTCCCGCTCCGGCCGGACTCAAGGCCACGATATTAGAGTACCCGTTAAGCGGGTATTTCAGTCGGGCTGTCACGGCCGGCGTCGCCGCACGTGCGTTTGGCTGTTTGCAACGGAATAAACAACTACTTGTGTCTATCCCAACTTAATTTCCGGGTTCAAACTATCTTTAAGTACGTCTTTATCTTCCCCGTAACTGGTAAGACCACTGGTTGTCGAAATTACGATATTTTGTTAGCTTATTTTTTGACATATTCCTAGAATTGTCTTTGCGTGAGTTATCCATTTTAATTCGCTATCTTATCCGATAAGATTTCGGGATTTCGCCTTTGTCAAAGAACACGACAAAGTGATTTAAGATATTAAATGATTCAAGAAAATCAATAAAGAAAAAAACGTCATAGAATAATCATACAATTTATTACAAAACAACAGTAAAACATAATAAAATACAACAACATGCTTACTGAATATAAAATTACAAACAATCATAAACATTACCTAAAACTAAGATTAGAATCAACACAATCGCATTCAAAAATCACAACAAAAAAACTAGGTAATCAAATTATATTTATATACAAAAACTACGTTTGAAATCACACTGCCCAGCTAGCACGGGGCCGCGCGACAGCCCTATCGCTCGCGAACAGAGATGTACAAAATACTTTTCGAAAAGTATTTAAATACAAAATGCAAATACTTTTTTAATATAGTATTTCAAATGCAAGATACAAAATACTTTTGCCTTTTGTATTTAAATACTAAATACAAAATATGTATTTTCAAAATACTTTATTGAAATAAAATACTTTATGGTAAAATTACTGCAAAACGTAACAGTGACTTTGAGGATTGTCAAGAGGGGTCCCTCATTATTGGTCAGGTTTTATATGCGTTTTGTTTCATCTATCATTTTGCGCATAGACTTTCAAAGCTGCTGCGCCACTAGTGGCCATTTTTTGTTTTTACTGAATCGCGGAATGCTTTAGAAAAATTAAGCTTAGAATAAAAAAGTATTTTGTATTTTACAAACCATTTTACAAACACAAAATACGTCTCGAATAGTATTTCAAATAAAATACAAAATACTTTTTAAAAAAAGTACTTAAGTACAAAATCCAAAATACGTATTTTGTATTTTGTATTTGTATTTTAAATACAAGTATTTCAAATATGTCACAACTCTGCTCGCGAACAATACTCGTCATTTTCTTACTATTCGTTCAAGAGAACTTCGTGCTAGACGTGCTGGTAACCTACATTGAACGACAAAAGCAAAAGCTAAATTACAACCAACGTATGTTTGCGGCGCTTGTTTCTGAATTTTTTAAACTATGGAATCTCGGTCGGCAAAAACAAAATATAAACCCTTGTTCCTTATTCCTTAATCATCCGCACAGAACTGGCCACAGACGACCCTGGCTGGCTTACCTCTCTCAAAGGCTAGGACCGTTTGCACATTTATTATATTTAGTTACATTAAATTACTTGAAATCTCTCAACAGTTAGTATGTAATATTGGTTCGGATGTTTTACGATAGATGTCACTCTCAAGTTTAAAGCCCATCCTGCATCGCGCTGTTGAGATTTTTCTCAATTCAGCATGACTGAAGACGATCAACTTTAATTGTTCATCTCCAACACAACTATTCAATTAGTAACTTTATACTATTAGGTCTCTCTAGGTCTTGTAATGTACAAAAACCAAATCTGTTTTGGTCATGCGCCCTTTTAAATTAAGACGACAGTGTTGTGATGGAATATCATGCCGTAAGTACGTTGTAGTTTTAGGGCCTGATTCACCGCTGTCTATGACGACATCTCTGTCTGTTTTGTAGTAAAACATAGAGAGGGAATCTTAGATATCAGGAACTAAACAGTGGTGATACAGGCTCTTAGTGCATTTTAACATTTTGCTTCTGTCGTTGCTTTAACAGTATTTACTTAGATGATATTATAGTGTTAAGTACTCACATTATGCCTCGGCGACCACGAATTGCACATGAGCGATGCGTCCTCCAATATCCGACTCTGGAAGAAGAAACTCCGCTCGTTTAGTTATTTAAATGTTTGCATGCAATTTGTACATTATTAAATACATATATAAAGGCTAAGATCAATGATAATTAGCTGTTGTCCGTGACTTCTTTCGTGCGTAATTCGATCAAACACCAATACCCGCGAATGTCGACGTTTCGGGTCACCCACACTAGGGGTTTTAGTTCCTGTGACGTGCAACAGTCCCAGTTACATCTTGCAGGTGAATGCTCGGCTTTTGCCTGGTTTTTAAGCTACCAGGATATTCAGTTTTCAAGTTATATTCATGGAGCTGAGCTAAAGGCTACATTTGTCTACATCCTTACTAATCCTTACTTATAATATTATAAATGCGAAAGTAACTCTGTCTGTCTGTCTGTCTGTTACCTTTTCACCCTTAAACCGCTGGGCCGATTTAGTTGAAATTTGATATACAGATAGTTTGAGTCCCGGGAAAGGACATAGGATAGTTTTTATCCCGGAAAATTGCATAGTTCCCGCGGGATAGCACAGCCCAAACCACTGGAATTTTTCAAATTTAAGGCGGAACAAAGTTCGCCGGGTCAGCTAGTCGTCTATAATTCTGTTATAAGAAGTCCATTTTGGTCAACCATTCAGTCCTTTTGATAGAAAGAAGCGGACAGAAAATTCCGAGTGATTCTCATCTTCCAAAGCAATCCCATCCAGGTTGGATATTGGGAAATCAAAGTGCCATCTTCCAACCTGCCGGTTGGATAGTGGGAACAAAATTTGCTATTATATTTCTTTCAACCTGTACATAAGTAGTCACAAACAAAAAAAAACAAAAAAGTGCTTTCATATAATATTTATTCCTTTAAAATCTTTCATCACTCTTGGAACAAGAGCCAATTTACGTGACGATTGGGTACTGTAGGAATAGATTTTGCTAGTTTTATACTGGCAGGTTTCGGTTGCTGGCTGCATTGACACTGAGTGCAGGTTCCGAATATCGAACACTCGTTCGATATTTTAAAATATTTTGTTTGGAACTTGGGACGGCTCTCAGAGCAGCTTGGACCGAGACTCATGTTAGGCTAATTTTTGATACTTAATGTAAAATAAGCTCGGAGTCCTAATAAACCAGAAATATGAAAGTACGTGTTTTAAATCTTTGTAGCTTGGGCCATATGCTACATCAGTTTGTTTAGGAACACATTTAACACGATTCCCGTACAGTTTTAAGTGCCTCATCAAGGCAGTTCTACAGTACTTTGGTTTTTGATTGTGTTAGGAGATAATACTTTACGTTTAGTTCTATTAGTAGGTCTTAATACCAAAACGGACTAAGGGAACTGCCCTCATAAGGGCAAAAGCGCTACTTTTAACCGAGGCGTAACTATATAACTTCTGGAGCACTTGGTTAATTCATCAGCTAAGGATCCTTCCTCCATACAGCGTCTCTTAGTTTTGTGCCGAGATATTTCAGCAGGCAAACAGGTTAGATTGACTGAACACCCCTAGAAAGATTCTTCAGGAAAGGAAGAGGAAGAGAAAGACCCAGATTAAATTATCATGAGAACATGTTAACGTCCAGTCGTACGGAGAGGTCAAACTGGCGGGAGAACGGGAGAAGTGACAATCACTCCACCAACAAGATTCCAACTCTTAAATGTATGGATACATAACAGTCACCCCTCTATCCCACGGCAGGCAAAGACTACTTTGTTCCACTTGCTACGATCCTGACATTCTTTCGCTTCATCCACATTCATCAATCTCTTCATATATGCTCCTCGGTTTCGAGGCTGACCTGACCTTTTTCCAAAACGTCGCCTATTTGGTCTCGGAACGTCCGTCTAGGCCTTCCCCAACGCACTCACACTCCCCATATCTGTGGTAGATGCATGGACGGGATAGCAAAAAAGGTGACATAGGTTTGAGTATCAGAAAACCTCGATAACATTTCAATTTCCATCCGGCGTGTCCGGCTCGTATAATTTATTAACCACTCGTGTAATTTGGAAGAAATAAACGAAATCGTAACTAACCCACGGTTTAAGTTAATGACGGGCTCGCGTCGTCTATTATTCAATCAGACCGTCGATGTGCAGGCTGTGTTAAAAAAAGTAGCTGACACGCGAAACGCGAGGTTCCGTGGGCACTACGAGAACCATAAAGCTATAACCAGAAGACCATACGGGGTATATCTCAGAATTCTTCTAGAATTTTTAAGCACGAGCTGGGTTAGTTCAATAGGGAATGGGTGGTTATTTTAAAAATTCTTGATGTAACCATCCTTAGCTACAGAAAAAGTTACAGAATTTTCCGTTGAGCTATGAGGGGTTATACGATACGAAAACCAGAAAATTTCTAGTCGCTTCTTCAAGGAAAGGTTGTCACTGGCACATGATGACTTTCTAGACTTGAAAGTGCGCACCAAGCGTTCTGCCAAACCGTTGGTCCTTGGATGGTACGGAGAGGATTTTATGTGCAAGATTCCTTTGTCCTTGCAATAGTCTTGAAATTCCCGTGACATGAATTGAGGGCCATTGTCAGATACCAAGAATTGTGGGAAGCCAAAGGTAGTAAAGATCGAATCTAACTCCTCACAGAGTTTAATAGTAGTTATTTGACTCATGGGTTTAATTTCAATCCATTTAGATAGGGCATCTGGCAAGACAAACCAGTATTTGCCCTCAAAAGGACCCGCAAAATCGACGTGCAACCTCTCCCACGGGTTATCAGGCACAGACCACGAGTAAAGAGTTAAATGTATCGCATTTAAAACTCTTAATTGTGAGCTTGTTGCTGGTGGCTGTTGTACTTGCCGAGAGGGCGGGCTCCATCACTGGTGCCGCTGGTGCCGCTGGTGCCGCTGGTGCCGCTGGTGTCGCTGGTGTAGGGGCCACCGCTGTTGGCCGTAGTAGTTGTACAACATGTTGTAAAATGTCCGCAATGTGTTGTTGTAGCGCTTGTTGTAGTTGTAAAAATTGTTGAAATTGTTCGGCGCTCATTATGTTACATTAAACCTAAACCATAGCAAGTATCTCTATAGTCTATGAGACAAATTGCAGCACACACGTTTTCAAATAAATATTTTTCAATTTTATTCTTTTCAGTAAAAACGGCTGGTAATATATTGCGCACGCGACGCGTCTGCCCTGCTACACGAGCTGACACCTTTTAAGAATTTTTCATATTTCCGCGATATTTAATTACAGAGTACTATTTGGATAGGAAACAACCAGTTTCAACTTGATTGTGACAAGCTTGACACAGAAAGTGATACTAATAACAGTTTCCATTTACGGTTCACAAAGACTTGGCAACTCAATAGTTTGATTTTATTTTTATGCAGTCTCTATGTCAGTGGTGTGACATCCGTGGAAGATTCCCACCAGCTTGCATATTTTAAGGCAGTTGGGCACTTTGATGTGTAGATTTATAGGAAAAAGCTACTAAAATTCCCTTTGGCTGTCTTCTGGTATACTTGACGCCACGCAGCAATTAGTATGTGTGCCAGGTTTAATATTTCAGCATTAGTTGGACTACTTTGACCTAAAACTTCTACTTTGGCAACTTTGTTCGTTTCAACACAAAGGCGATCGATGAAGTACATCGATTGGAAGCAGTAAACGCAAATAAAAATGATTGATTCCGTCATTATGACATCTTTTAGTTTATAGATTATGTAGTATATTTTATCTGTGTATCGTTTCGTGAGTCATATACGGTTCTGGCTGAAAATCAGTGTTGCAGGTGTCTAACGCCTCAGCGTAATGCTGAGCCAGCGACCGTTTCACTTTTGCGAAGACGCACAACGCTGATGATCTATTTTTTATGTCTATGTTTTTTTTGTTTTACCTTGTTTATTTTCTATAAAATTGTGTATATTATCTTATATTTGTGTGTCTTGCAAAAAGGAATAAATTTCTTCTTTCTTTCTTTGTTTTTTTAAAGTTACCCCAGTCTCTGCTTTTAGAGTTCGTTCCGGACACACCCCTATCAAGTTTTTATTTATGATGAGAATCAAACTTTCACCATCGTGTGAAGATCGCTTGAAGATCGATGACTTGTCCCTATGTCGATAGAATGTGCCCGGAATCCGGACTTAAGTTTTGGCAGACATACATACATACCGTCACGCCTCTTTCCCACAGGGGTAGGCAGAGACTACTTTGTTCCACTTGCTACGACCCTGACATACTTCTTTCGCTTCATCCACATTCATCAATCTCTTCATACATGCTAATCGATTTCGGGTACTCCTGACCTAAGCTTTTTCCAAAACGTCTCCTATTTGGTCTCGGAACGTCCGTCTAGGCCTTCCCCTCGCAACCTATTCACACTCCCCACATATATCTGTTTAGTTAGTCTATTTTCATCCATCCGCCCTACGTGACCAAACCAACTAAGCATACTTTTCTATCCTAATCACTATAATCTTCTTTCACACCAGCACGTTCTATCTATTCCTTATTCTATCTTTCAGTGACACCTTTCATACTTAACGCGCTTAGTTTGACTTAAAGCCCTGTAAAACGTCTTTCAGGCCCCTATGTCACCAACGCGACAATTATCGGTGACATGTGACAATTCTGTTAACATTGCAAACTCGGCAAAACTCTACGCCGATTGCCTTCGTATTGACTTGGCATTGGGGGTGCGAGTCGGGTTACCTCCACGTGTGGTCAAGAGCTGCGGTTCCTTTTTGGATCCGTCCGGGGGGAAGAGCAGTGCTTGATCCGGTGCACCCTGGGCTTCGGCTAATGATTTCCTGGCAGTTTCTGAGGGATATCATTGACGTTCGCATTTATTACTTAAGCAGTCTAATCCACATTATTCGGGGTTTGGTTCAAGCAGACCAAAAAGGCGGAGGCTAACATTGGGACTTGTTGACATTGACAGTCGAGGCTGAACAGTTACAAGGCGCGGCCCCCGCTAGGCTAATTAAAATTTAAAAAATCGAACTATCTACGGAACTGCCAACAAGACTGACAAATTAAAAGCCTCGTAAATCCAGCGGCGGCAAACCCTAAACTGTACCTAATATCGAACAAATTCGGCCCGTTTTGTGCTTCCAAATTGGCTTGTGTACATACAAGCATTTAAGTCTAAATTCTGTGGACTTAGTTAAAAGGCCTGTAATGCGGTGTGGAAAGCATGTGCCTGGAAATCAGCTTATTTTTAACTAAACTGTTTTTGCTCAATCAAGCTAAACGTGGCTAGGTTTTGTTACCTTAGGCTTTGTTAAATAACAAACAAATTAAAATAAGTTTTGCTCTTACAAATCTAAGTAAATAGTTACTTATGAGATTTTTTCCAACTATAATTTTTGTTTGTACGACTTCCATGCTGATCTGGGAGCAAAGAAAAACATAGAATGTACCAGTTGCTTCTCTTCCGGCGCAGGTAAAAGCCCGTCGAGGGAATGGGCGAGTTAGGAATCATGTTACAGGCGATGCGGCTAGCAACCCATCACTTTTTTGATTTCCCTTTCCAGCAATACGCTAATCATGCTAAACGTGGCCTTAAGATTGTGTTAGGCTCGATCTACCCCGTAAGGGATAAAGACGTGATATATGTATGTGTATATATTTTTTTGGCTGTATCCACTGCCGTCCCTTCACATTTCCCCGCCAATCAAAATAAAATTTGACTTGCAAGCTTTGACGGCTTATTGAATTGGATATATTATATAATAATATATATTATATATTTATATATGTAGTAAAAT
Organism: Pandemis cinnamomeana; assembly: GCA_932294345.1. NCBI lineage: Eukaryota > Metazoa > Arthropoda > Insecta > Lepidoptera > Tortricidae > Pandemis > Pandemis cinnamomeana. The sequence goes on along the minus strand of OW028702.1, from coordinate 32,893,335 downwards.
GAAGAGATCTAGTTTCAGTACCTACTTAAAGGTAATTATTTTGTTGTGTATGTATGTACAGTCAAGTGTAATAATATATGTATCTAGTCAAAGTTTCAAAAATAAGTACCATACGCTTGCACCAGCGTAATAAAGTCGTGGGACATGTTTTGAGAAGTTCGTGTCGATACTTATTTTTGCACTTGACCGTACCTCGCACATTATGAAATCGATGTACTTTACTTGTAAATTTTTCGAATGAATGAAAAGTATTATACAAACTATTAAAAGCTAAACAACTATAAAGAAAACTAAAACTCGCAGAGTTGATTTAAAGTGAAGTTAAAAATGATTAAAAATTAACCTAAGAAATCCCTCTAATTCGTGCCTGGTTCAAAGGTTCCCATTATGCTGGCCGCGTTGCCTCTGAACTGCAATGGCAACCCTTTGAACCAGCCACGAACGAAAGACTAAAGCACGGAACTATCAGTGCCTAAGGAAAAATTTAGTACCTTATTTTTTATTAGGAATCGATAAGCAATTATGGGATATCGTGAGGAAGGTTCAATTTAATATTAAATAAGTGACCTTTCTGAGTATGATTCAGTGTACGAACTAATTAATTTAGGGCATTTGAAAACACGAACATGGCGTTTTTAGAATGAGAATATCAGTAAACGTACGTTTGGAATGGAAGATGATAATTGAAAGAAGAAAGAAAAGTGGGTGAAAATCTCAGTGATCATGTTATATAGGCGATGTGGCTAGCAACCCATCACTGTTTTGATTCCCCTTTCCATCCATACGCTCACGATCATGCTAAACGTGGTCTTTAGGTCTTGTCACCTTAGGCTCTGTCTACCCCGTAAGGGACAAAGACGTGATTTATGTATGTATGTATGTATGTAAGAAAAGTTTATTGAATCATTAAAAACTCGCAAAAGACTCGCAACTGCGGTACAACGCGGGAATGCTGCCTGCGGATCCAAATAAGGGTTCATTTTAGTCTTAAGTTTAATTTATTTTACTAAGTTATTTTTATGGTAGCCTCAGTTTATATTTTAATTAATACTTTTGTAATCATTTACAAAATAAAACGAAAAACTTGGAAAATATATGTTAAATATTTCTTAATTACACAAACGGATAACTCAGCTTGGTCCTTCACCCTGGGCATCGGCTAATTTCCTGGCAGTTTCTGAGGGATATCATTGACCGTTGGCTAAGAGCCCGACAGGGGGGAAGGGTTGACCATTACCGTACAACGTTGCCGACATTTTGTCACAAGATTTTTTAATCTGTTTGTTACTTTGACATTGGCGAAGTTGTCGTCGCTATAACGACTTGATACGCCACAAATAAGAAGAAGAAGACCCTAAGGTAACAAGAGCTAAAGGCCACCTTGAGCATGATTATGGGCGTAGGTGGAAAGGGGAATCTAAGTTGTGATCGTTGCTAGCATCGCCTATAACATGATTGCTGAGATTTTCGCCGTCCTTGATAGGCTTTTACCGTCTGCGCGGGAAGAGAAGCAACTGGTACATTCTATGGTTTTTCTATACGCCTAGACCAGCATGGAAGAAACTACTATTCTTCAGTTCGCCTTTGTGCCTGTCAGATTTATACAAAAATGACAGCTAAAACCTGAACTGAGTCGGAATTGAATCGGGTTAAGACGTCATGGACGTCATAGTAAACACGAGCACCATCGACTTTAGTATAGGCAAAAAGTGTCCTAAAGTTTTCATACAATTTTCAACATTCCATTTTGTTACTCTCATACACACGATTCGAAAGCATCGGCGGCTCTATAGCGTTTTATGGGAAGTCCCACATCAGTTCCGAACACATGCAACAGGGCATTTACTTGAGTTGCTATATACAGCTATGTGTGCATCGATTATGAAACCCAAACGACTCCAATTGAATCGTTAAAGGCTTGTTACGAAGTTACATTTGTTTAGTAATTTGCTCCATTACGGGTGCAGACGGTTGATTAAATATGTAGGAGTTACGTGCACAAAAGGCATTCATAACGGTTATTGTTTTCCGTCAGATTCCTTTGACAGGCCCTGGTTATAAACACTTAAGTAAATTACCTGTTGTGTGTGAGTAATGTGTGCAAATAGAATTGACGTTACAATTTAGAAAGATGATGTAAGTCCCATATCAGTAGGCTTATTAGAACTCCGCGGTAACGCCTAGTGCTATCGTGAAGCTCACAGTCTGGCCAGGAGGGAACGTGTGTATTTTTAGACGGTAGGCCTCTCCCCTCCTTCCATAGGGAAAGCAGCGGCGAGTTGGAGAGCCGTTATTTACCGTTGCTGCCCGCGCGGGAATGCATAAGGTGCATTTTCCACACGCTAAAAACAAATGCTTATTAGAACTCGCTCGCCATCGCCATCGCCATTTTGACGGTTCTTGTATGAATGTGACAGCTAGCTGATTTTGATGCCAAATGTCAGCCCATACATGAACTGTCAAAATGAACACGATGGCGATTGCGAGCGAATTAGGTAAGCCTAGTTCTGTAACTACTACGTACAACAGGGGCCTTACTATGACGTCTTAATGCGATTCAATTCCGACTCAGTTCAGGTTTTAGCTGTCATTTTTAGTATGGGTATTATCCCGCGGGAACTATGCAATTTTCCGGGATAAAAAGACCTATATTACGACCTATTCAGTTTTCACTCCTTTTTTTTATTGTAAACTATTTAATTAATTTATGTATTTTTTTTTAGTCTCACATAAGTCGGGTTCTGTCTAATTATTGCTTTGTTTACGTAAAAGTTTATGGATTACGTAGTATATTTTATCTGTGTATCGTTTCGTGAGTCACAGACGGTTCTGGCTGAAAATCAGTGCTGCAGGCGTCTAACACAGCGTAATGCTGAGCCAGCGACCGTTTCACTTTTGCGAAGACACACAACGCTGATGATCTATTTTTATACGTCTTGATTATTTTCTATTTTAAATTGTGTATATTCTCTTATATTTGTGTGTCTTGCAAAAAGGAATAAATGTCTTCTTTCTTTCTTTCTATATTGTGGCCAGTGATTTTCTCAACAGATTAGTGAAGATCGCATCAAAATCCGTTCAAAATTTACAGCTAAAGAAACGAAAATTCTCACCCTTTTCAGCTTTAGTAATTGTATAAATCAGTAGGGATTCGATGAAATAATGTGTCGCGAAACGGTATTGCATCGATTGCCAGCTGACGGGTAAATTACTGTGTTTTAGGCAAGGTTCTCCGTTTGCAGGTAACTTAAGTCGTAAATGTAATATAATTTATACGCGGCACATTTCATGATATCGATTTACTGCTTTCTAGGTGTGGAAAGCTTTGAATTATTGGCGACATCGCCTTTTAACTTGTCAGCGCTTATAAAAGGGGTCATTGTTACATTTTGTGAAAGTTGGACGATTTGGTGAAAAAAAAAGAACATTTTAGGCCTTTTGAGTTGAAAAAACTCATGTTATACCGTAAGTTACGTTAAACTAGAGGCCCGCTCCGGCTTTGCACGGGAGCAATCAGTGTTCCTCAACTATATTATGCATGTATACAACCTTCCTATTGAATCACTCTATCTACTAAAAAAACTGCATCATCCGTCGCGTAGTTTTAAAGATATAAGCATACATAGGGACAGACAGCGGAAAGCGACTTTGTTTTATTCTGTAGCGATTTACAAAAGTATAGGTCTTCATTTAATTTAGGATGAGAAAGCACAACAAGATTATATTGCGTCCGGTCAACTATTTCTTATGTAGCAAATAGTACAGTGCAATAGTCTGGGAGCCGCAAAATAAAAGTGTTTTAATGCCACTTTATTTTTGTGTCGTTCACAATTACTCGAGTACAAATTGCCGAGCCGCAATATAGTATTATGTTGTTGTGGTTTCTCATCCTAAATTAAATGAAGTATAGTTTTTAAACAATCTTTATCACAAATTGTTTTCAGACGCAGTCACTTGATCTAAGGTTAGGTTAGGTGTGTTATTTCCCAGGCATTGCTCAGGTGCCGCGAAGAGGGAACCCCATCCCGGGGTGGTCGTGGGGCGTCGCGGTGACGAGTGCTCCCGTAACGCCTCACATACGACTGAATAGGGAATCCGTGTGGTTTTTAGTGGGTATGCCTGCCGCTGCGGGTGAGCCCCACATACCCCCGGTAAACCCGTACCGGGCGGATGCATAAGGCGCATTTTAAGCACCATAAAAAAAAGGTTAGGTGTGTTGGGGGTGCGACATCGGAAACCTCCCCGAGAGCTCTAGCTTTACAGTTCCCTTCTAACAGAGGCTCTTTGCCTCACGGGGGGGAAGGGTAACGCTTAGGCCGGTGCACCCTGGGCAACAACGGTTAATTAATTTATTTTGTAAGTTAGTTAACTGTTGGCTAATATCCGACTAGGGTTGGGGTTTGAGGGATGGGGCCCACCTGTCGCAAGTCATGTGCCAGAATGTTCTGTGTTCTTATTTTCAGTGTCGTTTAGAAATGTTCCTACTAGGACTAAACTGAATTTTCTGTCTCTTTATTCCTACTAATAGTCCACTATAAATTTGTGATGCGGTCTGTGGTATTGCCATCTAATCACACTTATGGAAGGTAAACAACTTGTTCGGAACATTGACTGTAATTTGTCTTCATTGTGTATACAAATTTTTTAACTCGCTTCGTGACATTTAAATGAGGCGCAGACGGTATAAAGGGGCAATTACACTGCTGCGTTCGCGTAATGCGGTCGCCGAACATGTTTTTTTAATACAAGGAAGACAAACAAGCAAGTGGGTGGGGATGATTGCAGATGCGCTGCCAGCCTAGAGGGCTGGGATAGAATACCTCTTGTGCCAGTACTTTTACCAATTGCCTTACTTACTTGGAGCACAGCAGCTCAAGCACTGCTGCTAGGCGGCAGGATTAGCGATCCGGACGGATCTTGCACGAGGTCCTACCCGCAAAATATTTTAAACTATTGCTATAAATCGTGGTCTGTCTGCCTGTCTCTTTAGCTGTCCGATTAGGCAGTGTGAATCCCAATTCGCGCTGGGCCAACGTCGGTACTATATTCCAAGTCCTCTCAGATTGAGAGGAGGCCTACGCCCAGCAGTGGAACGTAGGCTGGAGATGAGATGATAATAATAATAAAACAAAGTACAAATAACCTTATGTATCTAAACTTAGATCTTTTAAACTACACGCAGAATTCTGCGGCTTGCAACGAATGATCCTCTTCGTAATTAAATGTGATTTATCTATCTATCTATCTATCTACAGCCATTGTACGTCCACCGCTGGACGTAGGCCTCCTTCATTGCACCAACTTTCGCGATCCCGGGCTTCCCCCATCCAGCCACTGCCAGCTGTCCTCCTAAGGTCATCGGTCACACTACGCTTTCCCAAACGTGGTCTCCACTCTAGGATATTGCTCCAACGGTTGTCAGTTCTACGGCAAACGTGAACAGCCCATTGCCGTTTCGACTTACTAATCCTAAGCTAACTAAATGTGATTTAAATACATTTAATTGTCATGCGAAAACGGTATGCACTTTTTTTTCTTTTTTTTACTACGAACTGACCAGTGATTGACCTCTATCTCACTTGGTGGAAGGTGCAGATGAGGCCAAAGGTGTAACTCACTGGTTCAGTTTCAGTAATAGCCTATTCACTCTAGCCTTGAAGAGCCCTAGGTTGTATCTGTCCGGAAATACAGAGGATGGGAGCGAATTCCATTCCCTAGCAGTTCGCATTAGGAAGGATGAAGCAAACTGCCTCGTGCGGGCCAATGGTGTGTTGACAACAAATGATACATTTCTGGGTGAAGCAACTCTTTCGGATTCGTTGCATTTTTGACAAATTCTTATCCCATCCTACTGTTTAAAGATTGAACTCAAAAGAATGTAACCATGAAATTTATGACAAAATTTAATCTACCCTTAGACCTTATAACTGCCTTCATAATCCTTGCCTTCATAAATGCGAAACTAACTCTTTCTGTTACGCTTTCACGCATAAACCACATAACCGATTTAAATGAAATTTGATGTAGAGTTACTTTGAGAGAGGAAAATTGCATAGTTCCCGTAGGAAAGCGATAAACGGATTTTTCACAAAGTCGCGAGCAACAGCTAGATAATGTTAAAGCGTAAATCTTATCAAACTCGACACTCGTCACTTAGACATACTTTCTCCAGACACAGGCAAAATCAAAAACAAAATTTTATTTTTGCTATTCGCCGCCAAGGGCTTTTACATGGCTTTATTGAAACTACTAGCGCATTCGGAAAGACCATCATTGCCGAAAATGCGCCGCAAGAAACTTGGCAGAAAGTCATTTTCTCAAAATAAAATACAGTAAAAATACTCAAATATTTATAAAAGGGATGTATAAGGTCCCCGAGCTTTAAATTATATTGGTCTATAGTAGAGATATGCATCTCTACTAGTCAAAACATGAAGCCCCATTTTAGGAGATACGAAGTTAGCTGCTTATTTGTCTATGTTTAACAATAAAGCAGTAAATATATACAGGGTATTTAAAAGGAACAAACTTGAAACATTGTATGGCAGCGAAGGCTTGATTACTACAAAAAAATCACCCCTTTAGGGGGGAGGGAGGGACCCTCATTTAGTCGCACCATTTAGCTCGCTCCGAAAGGGCTGCTGTTTAATAATTAATAAGGCGACCCCAGTTGGAAGATGTCACAGGCTGGCTGGGCCAAAGGTTTTACAACGAAATTTTGACGAGCGTCGCCAATTTAGCTAGTTTGTCGCCACAATGGCGCTTTTTGGTTCGCTTCTGGCGGCAAAAAATGTAGCGACATAATTGTCGGTAGACAAGCGGCTATATTTGTAATTTGTTCTATCAGGTTTTCGTTAGCTGGAAAATGTTTCTAGGGATAAGTTCGCCGTTGTAGTTCTTCTTGTTTGGTGTTGTTATTTTTTTATATGCAATGAAGTGTTTATAGACCAACAAACAAACTATTAGGGCACTTTTTAAGAGTTTCAAGTGGATTTTGTAACCCTTTTAACAGTTTGAGCGGATAATTACTGAGCTACTTTTACAAACAAAATGCGGCTAATAACCCATCACTATTTTGATTCCCCTTTCCACCGATACGCCCGCAATCATGCTAAACGTGGCCTTTAGGTCTTGCTGCCTTAGGCTCTATCTACCCCGTAAGGGATTTTTTGCAATAAGCTTTACAGCTTTAAGTCTGAAAAATTGGCAGCGCCCCTTTTGGATCGAAACGGCAAACTGTTTTCATAGTATTTCACATTTTAACGCAAACGCATTCGAAACGTGTTTTTTGACAGAAAACTTACACAGGAATTTGCTCGTTTAGCGATTTTTGACGTAAAGGTTGGCAACTTGGACGGTTTGCAGTTGGCAACACACATTTTGACAAGCTCCAGCCTCGAATTAAGTTTCTAGTGCCTAGGATAGGATATGTTTAGTTGGTTTGGTCATGTAGAGGGGATGGATGAAAGAAGTAAGCAGATTTATAAGGCTAGTGTGAAATAGGTGTGTTGGGATGAGAAGGCCTAGACGGACCGTGACCAAATTAGGGACGCTTTGCAAAATATCAGGTCAAGAGTACCTTAAACTGGCGAGGAATAGCAATCAGTCTCAGTTAATTTAGATCTGAGGCCTTATCGTGACGTCTTAATGCGATTCAATTCAGACTCAGCTCAGATTTTAGCTGTCATTTTTAGCATGGATCTGACAGCGAGCGAACCTGAACTAAATCGGAATTGAATAGCATTAAGTCATGGTAAGGCCCTTGATCTAAAGACTTGGCTTCGACCCTAGAAAAAACCCCTAATTATGATGAGATCAGATGAATATTTACAACAGACATGACTGTATGGGCACTGTTTCCTTTGCCTATCCTGTGACAAAAAAATGAGCGTTTGACAGCTCCCTCAAAACTACATGCGGGGAACGCTTCAACAAATATATACAAAATCAACCTTTAATCAACCGTAGGTACATTACAAACCATTTTAAGCTGAAGATTAATCCAAAACTACCACTTCGATCGCCCCATCCCAACCCATCTGTTCTTAAGAGTCGCGTATTTACAAATTCAGCTAAATCCCTCTTCCCTTTTAGTCCCCGAAAAACAGCGGGCATTAAACAATATCTACGAATTACTCCAAGCACCCTCATTGGCTACTTTATCTGCTCATTTCCATAATCTGTTTACCTCTCGCTCTAGCTAGAGGTATGACCCTCTCTGTCGCAGTCTTGAGGCGGCCGCTTTAGTTAAGGGGACGTGCGACATCCGAGTGTATGAATGGGAAAAACTTTTAAAAAATGCTTTTTTATCCGGGAGCAAAAAACAGAATGTACCAGTTTGTTATCTTTCCGCGCAGATGGTGAAATTCTTAGGAATTACGACAGGGATAAAAACGTGATTTTTGACAGACCAGTATATAAAATACAAAATAAACGGATTAATTCACTATGGTAAGTCGACGGTTAAATATAATCATCAGACAGAATGCTTTGTTTAATCGTGTTTGCTTTTAGAACGTAATACTCCAAATAAAACAGTGTTCACTTGAGTTCCATACATACATATATCACGTATTTGTCCCTTACGAGGTAGACAGAGCCTATGGAAACAAAATCTTAAGGCCCGTTTTGCATGATTAAGGGCGTATAGGTGGAAAGTGAAATCCAAATTATGATGGGTTGCTAGCTGCATCGACTCATAGTTCCATCGGTAAATATAAGTATCTAACAAAATTATTGTTTTTACTGACACTACTAAAATTCTATTTAATAAAAAATAGTTGACACATTTATATTTATGTATGCTTATTTTTCACGCTAGTTCAAGTGAGGAAGGGGGTGACTTTTAACGCTTGAAACTGATAGATGGAGCGCCATGTTACTTTAACCTTCTGATAAACTAATAATTAATAATGATGATAATGACTAAAAACAATATAACCAAATAATTGTAGACTGTAAATATCGTTTAATAAGAACTAGCTGACCCGGCGAACTTTGTTCCGCTTTAAATTTGAAAAATTCCAGTGGTTTGGGCTGTGCTATCCCGCGGGAACTATGCAATTTTCCGGGATAAAAACTATTCTATGTCCTTTCCCGGGACTCAAACTATCTGTATACCAAATTTCAACTAAATCGGCCCAGCGGTTTAAGCGTGAAAAGGTAACAGACAGACAGACAGACAGACAGACAGGCAGAGTTACTTTCGCATTTATAATATTAGTAAGAAAGTAAGAATAGTAAGAATTACGTAAGGCCGAGGCGGAGATGGTGGGATGAGCTAAACGCATTCTCAAGCGACTTGTCAGGTATAAGAGTGGAAAGGGCGAGTTGAAATTCTGCAGCCGCCTTTGGGCTGGCAAATATAATATGCAATATTACTCCTCAATTAACAAAAAACACTTTAAATGCACCAGCAAATTGAATTCATTTCTAAACTTAACCTACAAATAAAAGTTTGCTTCAGCAGACGCCATTTTAGTTACTTTTTAGGTTAGAAATTTAACAGGACTAAGTGTGGGTTGCGCTAAGAAACTAACAATAACGGTAACCATGACGTTTGACATGATATTTCAGAGGTTTTCTGTCAAAAATAGTTGGCTACAGTTGAAGTTATTTTTAAAATAACTTATTACAACTTACACTAAGCTTCATGGCTCATTTAGACACAAATGCAATACATTACAATGCGAGTTGCCGGGGTAAACCGAATTCAAACGATCTGTCAAACTTCGCAATGTAACTATAATGGCGTAGAATTCTTCCAAGAGTCTAAATGGGCCTTTATTCAGACTATTCCCCGCGCGCCGTATTCGCCTTAATACCTGCCAAATTTAAGGGAGTATGATTTAAGGAAGATCGTCTCAAACTCCTAAGAGGAACGCGATTATGCCCGAATAATTGCGAGTTGAGTGCTTTGTAATTTTTTTTACAGCCCAACTTGCGTGGGAAGGCACAGGTGCGATGCATTATGCCATAAATGTCAATCGGGCCGGAATTACAAGCAATTACCGGGCGATGCACTGTGAACTGGAAAAGTGAGTGTTAGTGCCGTGTTTGCGTAGTAAATACAGTGGAAAAGGCGTAGACATTTGTAACCATACAGCCATGAAAATATGCAACACAATATCTACAGTAAAAAGAAACACTATTGATTTTGGATTGACAATAATAAACGGCTATAACGGAATAAGTAAACGGCGGCTTTTTGTTTGTTTATCGCACTGTCTGTTATAGGCGATGCTAGCCACTCATCACTATTTTGATTTCCCTTTCCTATACGCCCTTAATCATGCTAAACGTGGCCTTAAGCTCTGTCCACCCCGTAAGGGACAAAGACGTGATATATGTATGTATTTACTAAGTAGGAACACTAAGACACCGTGTATTTACTTAGTCAACATTGCCCGCCAAAATGCTTGTAAGACACTAAGTTTTAAACCTTCAATTATCTTACGTATACATACTACCATTAGAGCCGTGATTGCCTATCCGGGCAAAGTTGCATTTCCATTAGTGGTACCAATAACAGTAATCGTTAAAGGCATAATTGTTATGGCTGCCGGGGAGGCAACCCTTACAATAAATATAGGGTATACCTAACGTGCTTATGTCGATAGCAAGCCTGCAGGAGCTATTCGATTTTAATCTTGCACTTGGCAAGTGGAACTTTGCCCGTAGGTTTATACTCGTCGAGCATCACTCGACTTTTTATACGTAAGTTATCCGTTTATGTGTTAATTTCAACGTGACCAACTTTACATTTAAGGTAATAAAACTATTTTTCAAAACTAAGCCTTAACTCGTACGACGTTGATTGTACAGTAGCTAAATTAAAATGAAATTACATACCTACTCGGAGTAAACGAGTGTCGTATCAATTTACGAGAATAGCTAATTTCAGATGGAAATACACGCGAGGTCATTGACGCAGCGTAAAGCCACTTTGTCTGGACGGCACTAAGGCACCCATTCGTTCGATCAATTCAAGGCGATATACGTCCCACTGCTGAGTCAAGCCTCCTTTCAGAGTGAAGATTATCTTGCATTAGAAAAACTAGGAGAAGTATGTTACTGAAGTCGATAACGTAAATAAAATATTGGGATAACCAAGACTGCCATTAGGGATGGGCCAACTACTTGCCAACTAGTCGGCATTATTTGTAGTCGGCGACTATTCGGCAAAAGATGACGACTAGTCGGCATTATTTGTAATCGGCGACTATTCGGCAAAAGATGACGACTAGTCGGCATTATTTGTAGTCGGCGAATATTCGGCAAAAGATTAAGACTAGTCGGCATTATTTGTAGTCGACGAATATTCGGCAAAAGATGACGACTAGTCGGCATTATTTGTAGTCGGCGACTATTCGGCAAAAGATGACTACTAGTCGGCATTATTTGTAGTCGGTGACTATATGGCAAAAGATGACGACTAGTCGGCATTATTTGTAGTCGGCGACTGTTCGGCAAAAGATGACGACTAGTCGGCATTATTTGTAGTCGGTGACTATATGGCAAAAGATGACTAGTCGGCATTATTTGTAGTCGGCGACTATTCGGCAAAAGATGACTACTAGTCGGCATCATTTGTAGTCGGCAAATATTCGGCAAAAGATGACGACTAGTCGGCATTATTTGTAGTCGGTGACTATATGGCAAAATATGACGACTAGTCGGCATTATTTGTAGTCGGCGACTATTCGGCAAAAGATGACTACTAGTCGGCATTATTTGTAGTCGGCGACTATTCGGCAAAAGATGACGACTAGTCGGCATTATTTGTAGTCTGCGACAATTCGGCAAAAGATGACGACCACTCGATTGATATTCATTCAAAAAAGGGTGCATAAATTATACCACGGTGACTAAAATTAAATGTCTTCTAAAGCAATGATTGTATCATCATCAGCAAGGCGAAATTTTACCAAGAATTTTTTGCAAAAACACGGTTGGTTGAAATCAAATGTAAAAAAAATTGACCCACAAGTATGCCCGAGCGATGTCAATGGGGACTATCGTTTCTTTGCTCGCCAGTTGGTGCCACTGTTGACTAAGGTCTTTATAAGATCGCCGCCGAAACAAAGTTGAATTTCATTAAGTTTATTAATTATAAATAACTATATTTAATTTAAATTTTGAGGCCGCTTTTTTGCGACTCTTTTTTCTTAATTCTTTACATTCATCGATAAATCACCCACATTTGCGATAATTTCACGAATGAGATCACTTTTCAGCAGGTGAATAAAAGAAATTATAATTTATGTCACGACGCCCGCCAGAACTAGTGGAAAGTGAATGTTATTGGAGCTCGCGCGACACTAGCGCCTCTAGTGGAAAATTCACACGCGATAGCGCATTAGCCGAAGGCGAAAATTTTTATCCGAACGGATGCGGAAACAAAGTGCGTTGACCTGCTCGCAAATTCGTCATTTTTGGAACCGATTAGTCGGGTACTCGGCCCATCACTGGTTGTCATCTATCTATCTTATATATAATTAAGTAGGTATACAAAAATACAAAATTCCAAGTCAATTAGGCCACTGCTAAATTTAACTTGTAAGATTTAACGCAACAAACATATATTTTTTTTAATTATTCATATACCTATAACTGCAATCAGTCGCCAAACTTTTATCAGCTGTGTTGAGTGGATGCAGGGCTTTTGAAGTACAGCAGGCCAATGCCTTGCTGCCAACTTAGAATATGTGGTTCCTCTTTAACCTCCTAACCACATTGGCATTGTCAAGTAATCCAGAAGCAAGTGGATTGGAGTGAACATACGTTATAATTTATTTCGTGCAAATATCACTGATTCTGACTTATTTATCAGATTGGTTATATCTCAGACTTATCACTTACTCCCAGACAAATGTGTGTACCTAATAGCATTAACTTTAGCTCATGTTTTGATCGTTTTTTTGGCGGTTAAAACGGTTGTTGACTGACAAATACAAAGCATACATTTTTGCCAAACTTTTACATATTCAATCGGAATTTGTCATTATATAATATCTACATGAAAAAGCTCTTAGCATTACCTAATTTTATTATTAGTATGACTATAAGCAATTCAATTGAAAATAAACATATTTTAGTCACACATCAATGACCTTTGAAATCGTATTTGCTGAAACACAGTTTTCATTTGTGTAATGAAATTGTATAGGCACATTATTAATTTGATTTTGATCAATTTTCAAACGAAACTAATTTCCAGTGTCGTTTTAAAACTGGCTTAATAAGCACAAAGTAAAAGGCTTGCTATTTTTTAATTTTAATTCGGCTGACTTCAGACCTAAGAAATTTAGCAAATTTTTTCGAAAAATCATCAACATAAATAACACAAACAATGGCTTGAGCCGGCAACCAACATTTGGGCAAACCGGTACAAACCGCTTGATAGCACCGAATGGGCTAAGGCAGAACACGAAATTTTAACACAAAGGGGGCGGGGCTCGATCGATAGTGGGCGGAGCCAGAGATTTGAGGCTGCGTACCGTACTCCATTCGAGCGGCAACAGTACATGGCTGATAGGTTAGAGGAGAAGCAACCTTACCTCTTCGGCTTAAAGATGTTAAGGTTACATGGTTGTAGCTGTCGCCCCAGCGTAATTGATTGATGGCTATGGACCGACAGACGTCTGGCGTGGGTTTGCCTTTTTATTGTGGAGCTGCAGTTGTGATTTCATTTTGTTTAATTTGAGGGTAGTAAATGTTTTTGTTTATTGCTGAGATAAAATTTTGTAGATTAACTTGTGCTGCAACTATTTTTTAATGCGGCCGTTTGTGTGAGTTTATTGGAAACGTTTTATAGTAGTCGGTTTGTTACGGCGTATAGTTCGAGACATGGGATAATTATGCTGCCATGCTGGTCTGGGAGTAAAGAAAAAACATAAAATGTACCAGTTGCTTCTCATCCCGCGCAGATGGTAAAAGCCCATCGAGGGAATGGGCAAAAACTTAGGAATCATGTTATAGGCGATGTGGCTAGCAACCCATCACTACTTCGATTCCATTTTATAACGTGGCATTAAGGTCTTGTTGCCTCAGGCTCTGTCTAGGGATAGAGGCGTGATTTTTGTGTGTGTGTTATATTAAAGATCTAGTCACAAACTAAGCAAAGCTTGTAATATGGGTACTAGGTCACGGATTAACAAATACTTGCTAATGATAAATACGAGCTTAAATTCATTCATTTGTTCAATACTCGAAAACAATCGTATTTTTCATACAGAGTTGGTGCCAAATAGTTTTTCTTAAAGTTCCACAGTAGGTAAGGAACATTATTTCGATATGAAAACTTACCTACAATTTTGCTACTTGTTGCCATGTTTGTTTTACTGGCGTGGATTTAATAAGCATTGACTAATCTTAGATGATTCATACTATATTTAGGTGGGTACAACATTGCCCACTTTTTTTTAAATCAGAGGCAATTTGGCCCAGTCTCTACACAAAATTACCTATATTTGCATACATGTGAGGGTTACATTTTTTACCTTTGAGTAACACAACTGCTAAACACAGCTCTCAAAACTTTGAGATACATTTTACCGGAACAAATTCGAACAAATTTTTTGATTCATTAGTCTCGCCCTTGACACGGTTCATTTCGAACCTCGGACTTCGAACATAGATCATACATACATACATACGTAAATCACGTCTTTATCCCTTACGGGGTAGACAGAGCCTGAGGTAGCAAGACCTAAAAGACCACGCTTAGCATGATTGTGATGTGATGGAAAGGGGAATCAAAATAGCGATGAGTTGCTAGCCACATCGCCTATAATATGATTCCTAAGTTTTTGCCCATTCCCTCGATGGGCTTTTACCATCGGCGCGGGAAGAGAAGCAACTGGTACATACTATGTTTTTTCTTTACTCCCAGACCAGCATAGATCAATGTATAAAAATCCTGAAACGGTTAGGGGCGATTGAGGTCCCGGGTTCGATCCCCGGTAGCGGCAAGTATAATAGATAAAAAATGCGAAAACTTGTTCACGATTCTTGGATGTCTAAAATTGTATTTTACATACAGAAATCGCGTCTTTATCCCTTACGGGGTAGACAGAGCCGAAGGTAACAGAACACAAAGGCTACGTTTAGCATGGCGGGGGAATCAAAATAGCGATGCTATCGGCTATAACATGATTCCTAAGACTTTCGGACATTGTGTTTTTGTATGTATACATACATACATACACATACACAAATCACGTCTTTATCCCTTACGGGGTAGACAGAGCCTAAGGTGGCAAGACCTAGGCCACGATTAGCAAGATTGTGGGCGTACAGATGGCAAAAAATGGAATCAAATGATGTTCGCCCATTCCCTCGATGGGCTTTTTCCATCTGCGCGGGAAGAGAAGCAACTGGTATATTCTATGTTTTTTCTTTTGTATGTATACATCTATATAAATATGTTTATCCGTTGTCTAGTACAAATTCCAGGCTTTGCTCAGTTTGGGATTAGGTCAATTGATGTCAATTGTCGTAAAATCTTTTTGGGTTCTCAGCATTAGGGTTCCCGCGGTACATTTTAAACAAGACCCTATTTTTTATCAACGATTCATTTTCCATGCTGGTCTGGGAGCAAAGAAAAAACATAGAATGTACTAAATGCTTCTCTTCCCGCGCACGGCAAAAGCCCATCGAGGGAATGGACAAAAATCTTTAGAATCATGTTATAGGCGATGCGGCTAGCAACCCATCACTATTTTATACCCCACAATCTTGCTAAATGTGGCCTGTAGGTACATGTTACCTTAGGCTCTGTCTACCCCGTAAGGGATGAAGACGTGATTTGTGTGTGTATTCATTTTCACCCGCAATGGCCGGCACTCCAAACATCGTTACCATAATATCAAACCTACTTAATTTGTCATAACAACACCAAATCATAACAGATGCGAGGCTAATAAAAATGGGGGTAGCGCGCCAACTTAGCCGTGCGGTGCCCAAAAGCGGAACTAACGGGAACGCCGTAGTAATTCCGTTATAAGTTAGGACGGTGGCGCCGCCGTCGCGTGCAAAGTTAACTTGGCAAACGCGCTTGATGTTTGCAAACGGAAGTCTGAGTGGATCCGGCCATCTTGCCTAACTACGCGCTTCCGGGCAGGGATTGTCAACCCACCGGATGTGGCTTTGAGTTTCGATTGAGGGATTTTGCTTGTTTTAACGGGAATTAGGGTAATGAATTCGTATTTTAGGAGTACATTTCAAAATATTATTTTTACACTTTTTAAACAGTAACTAACAATGGTATATAATAATAATAATAATAATAAGAATAATATAGCCTTTTTATTCCGAATTCGCTACAATTTCAGTAAGTATGTTGTTGTTGTTTTTTTTTTTTTTATATAATTAAATTGACGCGTAATTCGGCATGCCTCATGGCATAGGCCTCCTCCGTGTATTGGAACAATGGTATATACCTACAAAGTAAGTTTTTCAGGTCAGGAGCCTATTTTATCCTCATGACAAATTGTCGGTGACAAGCGACAATTCTGTTTACATTGCAAACACACACACACAAATCACGTCTTCATCCCTTACGGGTTAGACAGAGCCTAAGGTAACAAGACTTTAAGGCCACGTTTAGCATAGTTGTAGGATGAGAACGCAGGAACTTGTCACACGAGCCAAAGGTGAGGGCAATAAACATGCGACCTGAGGCTTTCTTTACCTTTACGTCTGCCCTGGCCAGGAAGTGGAAATCTCCGCTCGCGCAGAGGGCGGTAAATTGCTACTTTCGGCCCGGGGCGACGTAAATTACATTTTAGGCATGTCTAAGACGCGTGCCTAAGTTTCTTGTGATAACACCTTTATATCTTAGGTGCCATTTGTATTACTTTTCAAAGGAACCTAAGTTGTCAAGTATCCAATAATAACTGAATTTAAACAGCTGTACCTACTGAAAGTGAAACGACGTAATTGCTATGATATTCCTATGAAGATATACTCTTTTGCGTTGCGTTACTACTTGTACGTACATTAAGCCTAGTCTAATCATATAGACCCAATCAGATGTCATATTTTCGAACACGAAGGTTGCCACCTCTTTCTATCTATATCTAGAAAGAGCGTTAGACAAAGTTTAGATTTGCAAGAAAATGCCAGCAAATTTCATTGCATTTCAGGCCGCGATGCGAACGGGTTGGAAGTCGAGTTGATGCAACATTCACGATTTTTCTTTTAAGTGTAAAGTGCTTTAGACTACAGCCAGTTCGAACTCTAAAATAAAAAACAAAAGCAAAACAACCTGATTTTATCCGTACTTTCGAAGTAATCAGGCCCGTAACACTTTCACAAAAATAACATTTGACTTTCACTCCGCCTAAGCCAAATTAATCACACTAATTCGCAAGCCAACCAAACAAACAACTTGTTTTATTCAGCCCGCGAACTTTAGACAGCTTGTCAGGGCTCCAATAAAGTCATCCGACCTCCTAAGCACCTCGAACACAGTTTATCGATTTAAGCCAGCCCTGCACGTCAGTTAAGACACGATATTGATAGCTGGTGACAACCCTAACGTCCCCTATACGACGCCAAAAACACGGTAAGTAAAACGCGAACAAGTTCAGGTCTTATCCGTGTGTGGTACGGCGGTGAGGGGAGTTAGCGAGCGGCAAATGTACCGTGGTTTGGTAGGAAAAACTTACGCGACGCAAGAAAATATTTTCTCGGAAGAGGCTTAGCTGGATTTTGTTTTGAGCGCTGCCTTTTTATAAATGTCGCATCGATCTGGTCAAGATTTTGGGATCTGTGAGTGGATTTGGTTTAAGCCGCGCTGTATTGGGTTAGCGTCAGTTTGTTGATGGATTTATACAATAGAATGCTGTTTTTCAATCCTGTTGAGGCAACAAAATGTTTAGGGACGGACTTGACATTTCAATTAAACTGTTTGTCTGCTTTACTTTTTGCTCTTACCAGACCCCACACAGAATCGCGTGTCTGTTACATTGAACTGTTTAAGGTGAAAGTTTAAATCCGTAAATCTAACCTAAAGACGAACGTGGAACGTAAATAAATGATTTTTAATATGGGCTACTTTCAGAGGTAAATTTAGTTAAGTCTACCGCATTGCTAACACTAACTCAAGAGCGAAAAGAAAGCCATTTCAACATTTCACTTCGTACACGGACCTGAAAAGGCGTAATAAAAATAAAATATAAACCCGAGCCAACGGTGGCCGACCCCTGGGCATCGCGTGCCGGAAGCGCTGTCCCCGCGCTGACCACAGCACGTGCTTCTAATTACTGTCAGAAGGTTCTGCGCCCCTGGTCAGGTGCGCTACCGTCAATTTTGATTTTCGTCGCTTTATTGAATGCGGGTTTGGAGTTACGCTGCCGCTCTCTTGGTTTTAAATTTAACGAATTAAAAAAAAATTAGAAAAAGGTCGTTCTCAATGGAGGTGTGACGTTTGCTTAATTTTGTCACATACAAAGTTAGTGCAAGTTAATGAAGTTTGGACTAAAAAAACGTGTGCGTCTCGAGACGTCCGACATAAGTGATACATACATACACACATACACAAATCACGTCCTTATCCCTTACGGGGTAGACAGAGCCAAAGGTAACAGGTACCTACAGGCCACATTTTGAGTGTATCTAACTGTAAAACCGAAAACCTATTATATCAATTTTTAAACCCATAAATACATACACGTACACACATCACGTCCCCATACCCCTAGGGTAGACAGAGCAGTAACAGGTACCTACAAGCCAATGGAATCAAAATAGTGATGGGTTGCTAGCATCGCCTATAGCATGAATAACTTTCGCCCATGGGCTTTTTCCATAGAAGCAACTGGTAAATTCTTGCAATTTTTAAACCCGGTTTTTATACTCTATACCCGGTTTACCCGGGTTTTTTGGTTTCGGTCAAACCGGTTTTGTGACCCCTATCGCCGCCCTTCACAGATCGATGCAAATCGTCCGTTATTCGGAAGTGGACACGTGCCCATTCTCACGGTCCAACGAGTCACGCTATGTAAATATAGGACAATAATATACCACAGAATATACATTTAGTTTTTCTCAAAAATGTCCGTTAAAGTCGTCATTGTTAACTACTACAGAACAGGAAGTTAATTGTTGCCGGTCAGTCCAAAATAAAAAAAAACATTGCATTCGAATTCCATTGCTGTCTAGTTATTAGCTTTTTAAAAATGCAAATCACCATTATAAAAAATAAAGACACACTTAAAACACCAAATAAAAAAAATCTAGTACGACAACGTGTTTATCTGAGTCTGAAATAGCTTTAGGTGTTCTGGGTAGAAAAATGCTCTCTTCAAATGCCATTGATAGAAAAAGGCGGCAAAGCAAAAATAATTAATAATATGTCAATTACATTTTCATTTATTTTTGTTTTTGTTTTCGTTTTCGATTATTTTTCTCCTTTGCTTGGAAAGTCTTTCTCTTTCAAAAACAGAGTTGAAAAATCCTTTACCTCCCTTGGATGCAAAAGGTTTTTGAAATTCGTACGCGACGACGGCCATTGCCCATTTACTCATACAGTCAGATATTTGAACTTCGTATGTTGCCGTCACGCTTACACGGACGTATGTACGTAATTGGCATTGTTCATTTTTTTAAGCTGTGCTTTTAACACCTTTATTTGATAAAATGGACTATTTCAAGCAACTAATTTAAATATTATGCTTTTACGTAGCTTTGTTAATTAATAATAAATATTTTTTCGCTGTTTAATAATTCGTGAATTTAGACAGAATCCCAATCGCCTTCGTTCGGCTGGCTATAAAAAAAACGGCTTTGTCTATGGTTTTGCCGATTTGACAGTGACACGTGACAGTTGCCATAGCTAAACTTTTTTTTTCATTTTTGTGGCAAACATTCGATGCTGGATTCTGTCTTAAAACCGGGTCGTTCGGTCAAACAAAGGTTCAAAGTACTTTTACAAAAATATCTGCAATCATAAAGTATTTTTGAAATCGGACAAGATGAATCGGATAAATGATGGTTTTCCTCGAAATGGTTTTCGAATTGGAGCATACTAAAAAAAATGAACAATGCCAATTAGGTGAGTGAGAATGTCCGATAATCGAACTTCAAACGTAGAACTTGTTAACCCTAACTTATTCATTCGAGCTGACCCATCACTATTTTGATTCCTTTCCACCTTTACGCCCACAAGCTAAACGTTACAACGGTAATCTTGACAATACAGAGACGACATTCAGGTCTGCTCCCGTGGGAAGCAACTTAATTCTAAGTTTGCGAAGCCTCTCATTTATTAAAACCTCTCGGCTGAAGACTAGCACCGGGTGCGGTGAACCTAGGAAAATTGAGATTTCAGATTCTGCCTTCAGTTAGCTGACTACAATAACTTGAGCGTTTCCATTCAGGATGGAAATTAGACGGGGGGAAATACCGTTCCTTGCGCTACACTCACGAGCAATAAGGGTACGCTTTACATAGCTTTTTAGGAACATACATACCGTCACGCCTCTTTCCCACAGTAGGCAGAGACTACTTTGTTCCACTTTCTACGATCCTGACTTCTTTCGCTTCATCAACTCATCAATCTCTTCAAACATGCTCGTCGGTTTCGGGTACTCCTGACCCGTAGGCTTATTACCTAACTCGCTCGCAATTGCCATCGTGTTCATTTTGACAGTTCTTGTATGAAGGTGACAGCTAGCTGATTCCGATGCCAATTGTCAGCCCATACGTGAACTGTCAAAATGAACACGATGGCGATTGCGAGCGAGTTAGGTAATAAGCCTACTGGACACAAACTGTAAAAAATGACCTAAAGACCATCAATACGGCAACGGAGACAACCCACGATCGTTTGATGTGGCGCAGGAGGGCTGACCCCAAATAAAAGTCGGATAAAAGCCAGGACCAAGAAGAAGATAATAATGACGAAATCTCTTCAGACGAGATGTCTTCATCGATCTCCTTTTGCGTCATGCCAAAAATTCAACATTCATTTCCGGGTGGTAGGGCCTTGTGCAAGGTCCGTCCGGATCGCTACCACCATCTTACTCGCTAATCCTGTCGCTAAGTAGCAGTGCTTGCACTGCTGTGTTCCGATGCGGAGAGTAAAACAGCCGGGGAAATTACGGACACAAGAGGCATTTCATCTTAGTCCTCTAGGTTGGCAACGCATCTGCAATTCCTCCGGGGTTGCGGGCGTCTATGGGCAGTGGTGATCACTTACCATCAGGTGACCCACTTGCTCGTTTGCCTTCCTATTCATATAAAAAAATAAAAAAATCTGCATGCATAAATTAAGCTTATCCCTTACGGTAGACAGAGCCTAAGGTAACAAGACCTTAAAGGCCACGTTTAGCATAATTGTTTAGCGTATAGATGGAAAATTGTGATCACTGTGATCGTTTTAAAATTGCTATAAATTGAGTTGAATTCCAACTGCTTGTCGTCCCGCGCAGATGGTAAAAGCCCATCGAAATGGACGACAATATTAGGAATTTATAGGCGATGCGGCTAGCAACCCATCACTATTTTGGTTTCCCTAAGCTATACGCCCATCATGCTAAACCTGGCCTTAAGGTTTTGTTACCTTAGGCACTGTCTACCATGTAAGGAATAAAGACGTGATATATGTATGTATGTAACACCAATTTTTCTGTTGACCACATTCTAGAGTTTCCGCAATAAAAATTGTATATATTCATCGAATCACAGCGCGCGAACGGTTGCATATTATCATATGTTTTATCGTTTTTATGCGCGTTTCCTTTTTTACGAGAGGGCCGAATTGGGAGTCGTAAGTTCTCAGTTCGTTTCCGGGTGTACCCATCAGTTATATGGTAATACGCAGTTTTATACTAGGGAGATACACTTACATTTGTGGGGCTTCCAAATACCGGAATTTTTCAATACCGGTATCAATACCGGTATCAATACCGGTATCAATACCGGTATTAATACCGGAAATGGGTATCGAGTTATTTTTTTTAATACAGTCAATTATATTTTTTTTCTGTCTTAACATTTTCGATAAAGAAATCAATAAAAAACAGTTCTTAGTTGAATATCATAATAATGACTATAAAGTACATTAAAATGCACTGCATTTTGCAGTATAATAGTATGTATGTATAACTCTTTATTGTACATAAAACACAAGAAAAAGATGAATACAGGACAACACACACAAAGGCGAACTTATTCCTAAAAGGGATCTCTTCCAGTTAACCTTTGAACGATTGACAGGACATGAGTATTAAGCAAGAGTAGACACACAGAAAAAGTAAAAGAACCGATCGAAACCTAAAATAATCCTAAATGTCTAAATTTAAAATAATGTAAGATATAATAATAAACTACACATAATAGTGTAGTAAATGACAAAAAAAAACAAAACCGGGATCCCAGTATTAGAGCTTTCAATACCGGTATTGAAAAATGCGGCAATTTTTCCGGGACCCCGATATTGGAAGCCCTACATTTGAATAAGATTTTTCTGTGCGCAATCTTCGCTACGCTTTCGTTCGTTATTTCAGTTTTACAATTAATAAGCTCTATCTATATCCCTTACGGGGTAGACTGAGTCTGAGGTAACAAAAACTAAAGGCCACGTTTAGCATGATTGTAGGCGTACATTAGGCTCTGTCTAGCCCGTAAGAAATACATATGTGATTTATGTTCGCCCACAATCGTACTAAACGTGTCTACTCTATCCCACAACAAAAGCAACGGATCGACAAATTTAATTCATTGAAGTCATCCAGAGCCTCTAGTGTAAGTTTCCGCATACAAAAACGTCTCGAACGCGTTCACGTAAACGTCTCAATTACTATGGAATAATTGGCAGCGCCACTTGCGGATCAAAACGGCAACAAACTGTTCTCATAGTATTTGACATTTTAACGCAAACGCGTTCGAGACGTATTTTGTGGGCTGCAAGTCGGGGTACCGTCCGGGGGAAGAGCAGTGCTTGGTCCGGTGCACCCTGGGCAGCGGCTAATGATTTCCTGGCAGTTTCTGAGGGATATCATTGGGCTAAGAGCCCGACAGGGGGGTCTTTTGACCGTATTACCGTACAACGTTGCCGATATTTTGTCACAAGATTTTTTAATATTTTCGTTACTTTGACATTGGCGAAGTTGTCGCTATAAAGACTTGATACGCCACAATTAAGAAGAAGTATTTTGGTGACCGAAAACCCTAAGCACTCTCAGTTCTACTTTCCGTCCGAACATAGTCCATTGGAAGCCATTTAAAACAACTATCAAGTCTATTCTACTATTTTGGCGGCTTTTTTAATCGGGCTGTATAAAGACCGGTGTGGACCGGTGGCACAGAGAGCGTAGTCAACGAGTGCATTTGCTAACGCCAAATAGAATGGCTAACGACGTTGCCGTGCAATTATTACGGAGTGGACGTTCTGCTGCGAAATACTCTGTGGCGCTGGGAAATCGTATATATCACAACATACAGATCAATTCACAAGAGCTGGCACGAATGGAATGAATGAGTGAATGATAATACTATGTGTATAACAAAATGATTAAATACAGTAGGCTTATAACCAGAGATCGGACAAATTTGCGTCATTGCTCGCAATAATGCGGACATGACTCCAAAATTAATCAAATATGTCAAAATACATACATTAAGAATAAGTATATCCACGGAGGTTTTATACCTATAGAACTAAAAAACTTTTTTGTCAGAAATAATAATAATATCTAGCAGGATCGTGATTTCTTTACTATATAAAAAGATTTACGAGAACGACAACTGCCACTTTAATTAACATTTTGCTAATCATTTTATGCATGTGTAAATTTTTATCTCCGGGAGTTCAAATTTTATTTCGAGAAATTAATTAAATGATTAATTATTTGATTAATTTTTGAGTCATGTCCACTTTATTGCGTACGATGACGCAAATCTGTCCGATCTCTGCTTATAACTAACTCGCTCGCAATCGCCATCGTGTTCATTTTGACAGTTCTTGTACGAATGTGACAGCTGGCTGATTCCGATGCCAATTGTCAGCCCATACGTAACTGTCAAAATGGACACGATGGCGATTGCGAGCGAGTTAGTTATAAGCCTATAGGTTTTAGCTGTCATTTTAGTACGGATCTGACAGCGTGCGAACTTAACTGAATCGGAATTGAATCGCCTTTGCCTTGGTAACCTCCCAGTAGCCAGCCATAAAGATTGCACTTGTCTTTGGAAAGTTAGAGCAAGACAAAGCTCTACAAACCGAAATTAGCTGAGAAAGTTGTGCAATCTTGGCCACTGTACAGTCCGTTAACTCTTTGAATTTCAGGTTGGGTGTCTCCCTCACTCGGCCGATCCAAGTATGAAACCCGTAAGTGTGACTGGGATGAGGTTTATTTTTCTTGAGTATTATGTACGTATGTCTTCCATGCTGGTCTGGTAAAGAAAAACATAGAATGTACCAGCGTCTCTTAAAATCTTAAATCTTAGGAATCATGTTATAGGCGATGCTAGCAACCCGTCACTATTTTGATTCCCTTTTCCACCTTACGCCCACAATCATGCCTGTGGCCTTTAGATCTTGTTACCTTAGAGTGTCTACCCCGTAGGGATAAAGACGTTATTTATGTAAATATGTATATTTTTCATTTGTATTTCAATTGTCTTTATTTACCTACCGTTAGTTGAGATAATATTATTATTTTACTTTACTCGTAAGTAGGTACTTAATTGTTGTATAAATTTTAAAAATAATTGTTGTCATTTTTATTTTAAACTGACGGTTTCAATGAAAATTCTTTGACATTTAATTTTAAGTGACGATGTAATTTTATATTGACTAAACTTAACTAAATTAAACTAAACTAGGTACCTAATTGTTTAGCAAATGCCCTAAAACCTAAAACAGTGAAGTAAACTCTACTTCTAAAAAAACCGACTGTCTGCACTCAGTTTACAGACGATAGTTTTACGTGATGACGTCATAAAGAAACATTCGAACTGCTAGCTCTGACGTCACGCGAGGATGTGCCTCTATCGCTTGTTCCGCGCTCTCGCTTGCACACTGACGCGACTGAACGTGACAGTGAGTCTTTTTCGTGGGTGCAGCCGGCGCTCATCGATTTATAGGACATAGTCAAAATATATCTAGTAACGTTATAGTTAGAGATACAATACGTTCAACGCATCAAAGGCGAATTTTCTCTTAGCAGAACTAAGAATGCCTGAATAATTTATAAGTTTACCTTCGTTCATACAAAAATATTTTTATTATTCCCCCTCGGCGCTCTTAGACGCCAGAATGGCTTGCGCACATTGTGTACTCTACGTACACTTACCCCTTACGCCGGAGGGCAATTTCGCGGGATATAGAGCCTTACGGTGGTCAGACAATAGTTTGTGAGACAAAAGGCATTTGTTAGGTTTATTTTCTTTAATGCAATTGCGACCTACGACGTTGTAGTTAGGGTGTGTTTTGCTTAAGCTAATATGATTCAAAGGCTTGTTGGGTTAGCTGCTATCAATTTAGTGCTTTATTTCCCGTGTGTTGTGGTACAGTTTGGTGTGACAGCTGTTTGTATTGTACGGGAGTCGCGTTTTCCGCACGCGTCTAAGTTTGAGGCTTGTTTTAACCGATCTAGTAAAGGAGAGTTATTGTTTGAGTAGTATTATTTGAGCAGCAGTGTGTGTGGATTGGAGGGTAAAAAAAAATCTAATGACCCTGAAACGGCCAAACCGATTTTGATAACCGCTAAAACCATGCTTGATGAAAAAAGCAATACACAAATGGAAAATGTTGAAATTGTGGTTGCCAAAGCAGTTAAAAAAAAAACGATTTGTTGTACAATGTACAACGACAAAATATATAATTTTCATCACACAAGACTGCGGCCTAACGACACGATTGGACAAAATCGGCTCTATCCTACTAATATTATAAACGCGAAAGTATGTAAGTATGGATGGATGTTAGTTGCTCTTTCACTCCAGAACGGCTAGACAGATCTAGACGAAATTTGGAACATAGATAAATTATAGTCTGGAATAACATATAAGTTACTTTTTATCACGGAAAATTGCGTAATTCCTGCGGGATAGCGATAAACGTATTCTATGCAGACGAAGTTGCGGGCAACAGCTAGTAGAAAATGATTGCAAAAATTGGTTTAAAAAGCGTCGATACGATTCCGTATTTATTCTTTTTACTGTAAGTTTGCAATTAATATCACAATTTCAACATATTCATAACTAAACAGGTAACAACTATAACATCATCACTACATAGTATAAAATAAAGTCGCTTTCTCTGTCCCTATGTCCCTATGTATGCTTACATCTTCAAAACTACACAACGGATTTTGATGCGGTTTTTTTTAATAGATAGAGTGATTCAAGAGGAAGGTCTTTATGTATAATTCTACGCAGACGAAGTCGCGGGCAGAAGCTAGTTAAATATAAAAAAACTTACAACAGAAATAAGATGCCAATGACGACAGAGCTGATAGGTACTCTTTAGACAGCTAGACCGATTTTCACCAAACATGGCTAAAAACCATTGCAAGTAAACTGTCTATCGAATGAATAAAACCGCATCGAAATCGAATCGTCCGTTTGAGAGCTACGATGCCACACAACTACACATAATAATAATAATAATATAGCCTTTTTTATTCCGAATACGCTACAATTTCAGTATGTTGTTGTTGTTTTTTTTTTATATAAATTGTCGCGTAATTCGGCGTGCCCCGCGTGCCTCATGGCATAGGCCTCCTCCGTGTATTGGAGGGTTTGGGCTATAGTACCCACGCGCGCCCAGTGCGGATTGGGAACTTAACACACACCATTGAATTTCTTCGCAGATGTGTGCAGGTTTCCTCACGATGTTTTCCTTCGAAAAGCTCATGGCAAATTTCAAATGTAACTTTCGCACATAAATTCCGAAAAACTCAGAGGTGCGCGCCCGAGATTTGAACTCACGACGCTCTGCTTGAGAGGCCGGTCAAACCACTAGGCTACCACGGCTTTCAACTACACATATCGCCGTCATATTTATAACACTCCTCTTCGCGTCGGACATTAAAAATTACACAAATCCTTACTTCCTTACTAATATCATAAATGCGAAAGTAACTCTGTCTGTCTGTCTGTCTGTTACCTTTTCACGCTTAAACCGCTGGGCCGATTTAATTGAAATTTGGTATACAGATAGTTTGAGTCCCCGGAAAGAACATAGGATAGTTTTTATCCCGGAAAATTGCAACGTTCCCGCGGGATAGCGATAAACGAATTCTACGCAGACGAAGTTGCGGGCAACAGCTAATAAGCCATACTTTTTTATTTCTTACTATTTGTAAGACTTAAGTCGTGCGCCATGCCGCCGGAGTATTTCCTTCTCTTTCACCAACAGGCTTGGGAGCATATGAGTGAAGAGTAGCGCTGCCCAAGGTCATTGGCGGTTGTCAGCGTCTTATCTGCCGTTTTAACCCCGGATTGGGCTAAATAAAGCCCCGGTTATACTATCCGGCTATTTGGTAGCCCACCGGAAGGGTGTAACTGCCCCATAATTTATACAGAAGGGGTCGCTTGTGAAGGCGTATATCAAAAATGTTAGACGTGGGTTCGACCGCGAAATGTCTACTTGGCCGGTAATTAAACCTATAATGGACTTGAATAACAGCCAAGTGCATAAATATATGTACGTTACCAAGACGTCAAAAACATCTATACATTGCCACGTTATGCCCACTCGCACATCTATAATAAATCCTGTAAACACATAAAAAACATAAAAAATCTGACAATCACATTGTTTTTGCTTCTGACGACTCCCTCCTGGGGATGGAAATATTTGACATTGTATTTCAATTTTTATTTCCTCTGTCTTTATTAATTAAATTGATTAAGTATTGTTTTGTATTCGACATTGACGATCTCAACATAAATCATTGTACAGGACCGTTTATACAGTAATTTTATGCTGAGAGAATAAATAAACTAAACTAAACAAGCAAAAAACTGAAAAAGAAACTGAACGCTGGCTAACGAGTTTGAATCATGACGAAACCGAAAATATTCTTACAGCCCGCAATTAAATGCACTAACACATACATACTACACACACCCGCGCACACACACGCACACACACACGCACACTAATTATTTCGGATTTTTATGTTAATCCTTTATTGTTGTAACTGTCTCTAGCTAGTCTCCGCGACACAGGCCCTGAGTCTAGTGCGGAGGCTGCCGAACAAACACGTTGTAACCTTTTGCATATTATAAATAAAGACTTTTTTACTTTACTGTACATCTGGTGACATGTTTGACATGACAGCTGAATCGATATTTACGTCCTCGACTGTACATACAGACACGTCCGTCTGTATTCATACTCCCTAATTCATAAACGCTCTATAGGCCTCTGCTAACTTAGCAATCGTTTGTCCTTATCTGTGAAAAGTAAATGTCAAAACGACAGATAAGGACAAACGATTGCTAAGTTAGCAGAAGCCTACGGAGCGTTTATGAATAAGGGGGCTAGTCTTCTCGGTAGACAGAGCCTAAGGTAACAAGAGCTAAAGGGCAGTAGCGTGATTGGTGGTAGGTGGAAAGGGGAATCAAATTAGTGATGGGCTGCTAGCGTCGCCTATAACATGTTTCCTAAGAATTTCGCCTATTCCTAGGCTTTTACCATGCGCGGGAAGAGAAGCGACTGGTAAATTCTATGTTTTTTCTTTACTCCCAGACCAGCATGGAAGAAACTAAGAAAGAAGTTGGTGACATTATCGATCTTTTACTTTTTTTGTCTACTCTCGCTTAATACTTAATGTCCTGTCAATCGTTCACAGGTTAAGTGGAAGAGATCCCTTTTCGGGATAAGTTCGCCTTTGTGCATGTGTGTTGTCCTGTATTCATCTTTATCTTGTGTTTTATGGACAATAAAGAGTTATACATACATGCATTTGTCATAGTTTTTCCACACTACAAGCGAGCGCAAGCAACCCCAGAAAACATTTCCTACCTAACCGTGTTGTGAACTCGTGGAACGCACTCCCCGAACTTGTAATAAGTGCACCTTCAATAGTTTTAAAAATAGACTAGACATTCATTTAAAGGATCAGAGAACACAAGTGCAGTGATATGCACGTATCAGCTCAAAGAGCTGCTAGTGTATTATTTTAAATAATAGTAATAATAATAATAATACAATAAACTTTACACAAGTGTACATCGTCGGTGTGGTTGGATCAACTATTTCTAGCCACCCGTTGCTATGGTTGCGTTCTCGCTCACACTATACAACATAAGTTAACAGGTTTAAAATTTGCCAAACATGTATTTTCGCGATGCATTGAACCCTCTTCCATAATTGGTCATCTATTACGCATGTTAGTGTAATGACACACAACATTTCTTCTAACAAACTGTTACTTTTGTCCCCTTGCCGATGGGACAAAATAACAAGAAATAGTCGATCCACAACTATGGGTTTGATAGGGATTAAAGTTATCTACTTATTTGTGAACAAAAAGTTTTCATTAAAATTGAGCATAAAGGAGAAAATTCAATTGCATTATATGAACATCGATATCGAGAAGGTCGATAAAAAAATTCACGCTCTACTGAAAGACAATATCTCTGCGACAAGATAACCGGGTGTAATTACGACCTTATTACCACGGTGTAAGAGCGCATGGTACTTAATTTTGAAACGCTGACCCGATACATCATCACTACAAATTATAAAACAAAGTCGCTTTTTCTGTCCCCAAATCCGTATGTATGCTTATATCTCCAAAACTACACAATGGATTTTGATGCGGTTTTTTTAATAGATAGAGTGATTCAAGAGGAAGGTTTTTATGTATAATTCTACGCAGACGAAGTCGCGGGCAGACGCTAGTAATTTGTAATATACATAACTTAGTCTGTTAATTTAACGTTGAAACTCAGCAACAACGCAAGTTTCCATAGATAGAGCTAATCTTCACTTTTTTGAGATTTAGAAATTGGTAGCTGCAGGGGGTCCACCGGATCCAGCAAAATTTTGAAAGTGGTCTATGGAACAAAGAGTGGGAACCTCTGCTGTAGACGAACATTATGAACATCGATTAATGTATGAAAACTATCAACTATGATGCAAAAATCCTGAAAATCATAGGCACAGGGGGCCGATTTTTGAAAGCACATGTGAGAAAATAACACTCGAAAGTGCTGAATTAGAAATAAGAAGACAATCAGTGAAAAACATTGAAGTTACACAAAACGACTTCATATTGCATTACATTACATAAACCACGTGTTTATCACTTACGGGATAGACAGAGCCTAAGTTTACAAGAGCTGGCCACGTTTAGCATGATTGCGGGCGTATAGGTGGAAAGGGGACTCAAAATGTTGTGCCTGATTCCTAAGATTTTCGCCCATTCCCTCGATGGGCTTACACCATGCGCGGAAAGAGAAGCAACTGGTACTGTTGAGGTTTTATATGAAATTTACCTTTTTAAAAGATTTTTTTATAACTTCCTGTCAATTTAGTGTCATTGGCAGTCGGTCTAATAAAGAACTCTCGCAAGGAAAAAGTGCATTTTAATTTGAACACGTACATTCTATGTTTTATCTTTACTCCCAGACTAGCATGGAAGAATTTTATACTGCAAAATACAACCTCAAAAATCTGCGTTCCATTTTTCAAACCTCCCAAATGAAGTAAGCAACATAATTATCCAAAATTAAAAGGATATTAACACGTGGAATCCACTTGAACAAACGAAACTACTCGGAATACCGGCTTAAACATATGCTTGCGCTCTCGCTCGCCCCCGTACGCGGGGCCACGCGAACGGGCGAGACGGATAGGAAGCGTGCGTCCTTTATTATTCATAGAGCGCGCGAGCGGAACGAGATAGACGTATGCAAGTTGCTGTGGGAGCGAAAAGTAAGACAGACGTTCTCAAGACCGGCTCAGAATGAAACGGAGCCCTGGGGTGCGATTGTTGGCTTATGTACAGAGGTACCAACATAACTATAATAAAAATGCAATACTAAACTTGCATGTTTAAATGTTTGTAAGTTGTGATAAGAAAAAACGGTTTCGTTTGATTTCAGAAGATAGTTGAAAGCGTTTGATTTTGTATTTTGTTTGTACAACTTTGTATTAATGAAGTCACGAGTTCCACGCTGGTCTGGGAGTAAAGAAAAAACAGAATGTACCAGTTGCTTCTCTTCCCGCGCATGGTAAAAGCCCATCGAGGGAATGGGCATAGGAATCATGACTTATAGGCGATGCTAGCAATCCATCACTATCTTGATTCCGCTTTCCACCTATACGCCCACAATCAATGCTAAGCGTGGCCTTTAGGTCTTATTATAGGCTCTGTCTACCCCGTAAGGGATAAAGACGTGATTTATGTATGTAGGTATTTATTTTAAAAAAGTGTTTTTCAGTTATTTTACATCAAGATTGTTACTTATTTTAAAAAATGAAGCACCTGTAGTTAGATATACTTAACGTACTCGTAAATATCAATTTTCATGGCGGAAAAATGTATAAATTTGATTCCAGTCCAAATAAAAAGTCAAGACCGATTTCTGCGAATAAACTAACGATACCTAAATGTAGTTTAGAAACTACGCCTTGCCGTGCGCGCGTGCATGTCTCGCGTCTATGCTGTGACACGCTAAAGCGTAGTTTGGACCGGCCTCGCTCAGTCTCCATTTTTTATTTGTTAAAGGTTTTTTTTTACTTAAGTGCGGCTGCAACGATTTGTCTCCACTAGTCGAATAACTAAAAAAATATGTAGAAAATCGTATGCAACGCCATCTCTTATGATATTATAGGAACTGATTGAAAGGCGAAACTGATGTTGGGTCAGCTATTTATTATATCTATACATATATTTATTAAAAAAAAGGAGTGCTAACAATTAGGGAAGAGCAATAAAACACAAAGTAGATAATATAATTTTTGTCTGTCTGTATGTATGTGTTCATTAATGTCTGTATTCGCTAATCTCAAAAACTACGCAACGGATTTCATTGCGGTTTCCACAAATAGTTAAAACTTATATCACGGCATATATTAAGCTTTATTTTCTGGAATCACACACACTTTTTGTTTCACTTTTGCGAACACACAACGCTGAGCTATTTTTAATGTCTGTGTTTTATTTCTTGTTTTTTTTGCTATAAAATTGTGTATATTCTCTTATGTGCGTGTGTCTTGCAAAAAGGAATAAATAAATGCCTTCTTTCTTTCTTTCTTTCTTTCTTTTAATGTCAGCAAAAAAAGTGATCGTCATTTAAAGTTTAAAGTGTCAATCGCCTGTTCAAATATGCATAGCAATATGCAATTTCCAGTGACATTTGATCTTGTGAACAGTCGTAGCGTTGTACATAAATACATCTTTAAATTAACATTACGTTAACTTTAAATGACGTATTTATCCCTTGCGGGGTAGAAGTAACCTACAATACTAATTCTCGCAGACGAAGTCGCGGACAACAGTTAGTACAAATAATATGATTAGATTATATTTACCATGCACATGCTGAAGTTACAGTATTTTTTTTTATTCTCCTATTACAAATCGACTATAATAGTCCACCGACGAGTATTTTTAATGAATTATAACCAGAATTTAAAAAACGAAATTGAATGCAGATTTTTTAATTTTGGTATTGTGACTCCCGCGTTTTTCGATGCTTACCCATGACAGGTTTTAAGTATTCTTTAATTATTATGATAAAAAAACAACACTTTTCATTTTTGCAAACGGAATTAAAAAAAATATAATTATTTGTACATTTTGAACGACTGACAATTTTTAGCGGCTGGTTTTTTTTTATTCGTTGGTTTTCTACCCATCGTAGGTAATTAATGCGAAGTACCAAAAACACCGGTATTCCAAATATAAACACTTTTTTAAACGCACCATAAAATTGCTTCGTTTTTTAAAAACTTATTTATCCAGTTTCTATTTTATTATTGTTCTTTGTTATGTTTTGTTCTTCTCTTCAACCGGGTAGACGCAGGGAGCTGAGGAAATGCTGAAAAAAATCTCATTAAAATTTATATACTTAAATTTTGTGAACCCGGTCCATGGTCATAATTCATATTGTATTAGAACGTGTATTTAGTATCCAAGTACAGCGTTTTTAAATCATTCAATAGTAAAAAAAAATCAAAAACAATTTTTAAAAAAACTTTATTTTTTAAAACTTTATCACACAAAAAAAACGCAAAAACGCATTGATTGTACACGGTATGTATGAACGCGTGTTTACACAGTTGAATAATTCATGAGATTTTTTTATAATTTAGACAATAATCGATATTTCCGCCGGTTAAGTTGTTGAATAATTTATCAGTAGGTAATATACCGTACGTTGTTTATTTTGGGATATCTCCAACATGAAATTTATTTGTAACCGACGCTTAATAAGGTATAATTATTCAAATACATAATAACATAACAGTAATGTTTGTATTCAAATAATCATTTCATACGAGCATTTTTTAAATCACATTCCAATAAAAAATCTAAAGTGTTTAAGAAAGTTTAAATTTGTTTTAAAAACTCTTTAAGCGTAAATAATATTTTTCCCGTTTTACAAACAAACGATTTCGCAATAATCTCCAAATTACAGGCCCACCCACGGGTAATAAATTACGCGAGCAAAATTACAGGTCGTTCCCGTAATCCCGGCCGACGGCGCTCATTGCAGTTGGATTGTTCTTTTATTAGGATGGCTGTTTTAAAAGTTTTTATAGCCGTCGCTGTTTATAGCAAGAGCTATTTGTAAATAGAAACAGAAAAGTAGGTTAATAAACCTATTTGGGGCTCATTTTGGTTAAAGTTTGTTTGTTCTAGCCTCGGTTAGATGCTGGAATTGGATGTTTGAAACTTTTGAAAATTTCTGTGATCTAATTTAAAAATAACGCTTTGAAATTTTAACTTGAAAAAATTAACTAATTTATTTTAGGCAACTTTTTAGGTTACTTTAGGTAAGTGCACAGATTAAGAAACTAGCAGACGTAAAAATAACGATTTGGGGTCTTTTAACTTATATTTTCATACAGCGAAAAATGTATAAAATATATTAGCTGTAAAGTGTACATTATCTCGGATTTCCGCATGAAACCAGACTGATGTTAGCTTTTTAAACATACTAAATATGTTTGTCTGTAAAAGCAAATTGTTTGTTAAAGCGTCGGGGTCGCATAATATTTTTACTTTACGGCTTTGAAGGTTTACGTCAAAATTATAAGCACTCAAAAGGGCAATAGAGAATTTTACTATTTAGAAGCGATGTAAGTAGATATCGCTTGTTTTTTAACATTGAATGTCGACTTGTTACTAAAGTTACCAAAATATAAAATAACATTTTTAAAAGTTAAAAAAATTCGCCGTAATTAATTGCGAAAACACGATGTTGTTATCATTGCTTTGAAACCGTAAAAGTTCTATACCGTTTCTATTTTTACTGTTAAAAAAAAACTTCGTTATTTTTTTTTTCAATTGGTATTTTTAAGTCATATTATTTTTATGGTTAAAGTGTTTAAACTGCTTTATACCAGTTAGTTTTTAAATAACAATGCATTTTTTATGACCACAAAATTTTCACCGTCGGCCGTCGGGCGCAACATGCTACGGCGTAGACCGTCGCTACGCCACCGACGGCTACGAAACTCGTAGCTAGGTACGTTGAAAATTGAAATTATGTAAATTAATTATGTAATTGAAATAAAGAATATTTTAGGAAAATAATTGGTATTTTTGAAAAAAAAAAGTTTAGAAGTATCATGACAATTTAAGCACGTAGTAATTTATTTTTTTATTGTTGTATACGTTATTTAGGTACAGGGCGGTAAGTTTAATTTTTAATAATAACACATGGCTATGTATCTTATGGCTTTTGACGTGCATGAATGTAGCGAAGTTAAAAAGTATAACACAATTAGATTGTGCAACAAAAAAACACCTAATATAATGTATGTATTAGTATAAAAAACAAGTGAGTTGTAAACGCGAATGACCTGACATGCTAAAATTACGCAAACATGTATTTCATATTTGTGTCTGTATGTGTGAATTATCGGGTCCCTTTTTGTCTCATAATTTGCATTGGTCATAATAACTGTCGGCGATGCGCCTATTTCGGCAGCTACGTGTTACAACCTTTTTAAAACATTATCTTATTTCGGTCCTGGCCGCAAATAAACTCAATTGCACGCTGCGCTGAAAAAAGAAAAAAGAAAGTAGTCGTGTCATTGCTCTTGTCGGCGCTGCTTGTTGAATTTTCAATAATTATAATCATTTTGTCATTTTCATTTCATTTCATTCCAATATCTCATTTATGGTATATTTTTGTTAATTATTTTCTGGTAATATTTTCACATTTTGTGGTTTTATATGTTTGTCATTTTAAATTGCTTTCAAAATAGGTTTTGTTTAGGTAAATTATTATTATTTTCTCTTTTTGTGTACCCATGACGATCTTTGTGTGAATCTACGTTGACAATTCGTTAAGCTTTATTTTTGTTTGTTGTTATTTTGTTTTCATTTAATTTCAGTTATTATTATTATTACCATTTTATTGCGATTGACGATGTTTTTGTGAATTATTTATTTTTGACTTTTAATTGTACTTTTAAAAGGGTGATAATTAATAATAATAATAATATAGCCTTTTTTATTCCGAATTCGCTGCAATTTCAGTAAGTAGGTATGTTGTTGTTTTTTCTTTATTATTAAATTGTCGCGTAATTCGGCGTGCCTCATGGCATAGGCCTCCTCCGTGTATTAGTTAGTGTACAGTAAATCGTTAGTCATATATTTTTTTTAATTTAAATTTTTAGGAATTTTTAGAAAATCATCAGAAGGTAGTACGTTAGGTTAAGATAGTTTACTATCAATTCTAAAACATACAAACTTACCGTTTTAGATACAAAACGTTTTTTGACAAACCGTACATTCGGAACTTCAACTTAATGGGACAAAATACACCCATGAATTGTATTGTATAAATTATTGGTATTAATTCGTTGTATTTACTCATTTCAATTAAAATCAGATTCATGTTTAATAGAATTGTTATTGTTATGAGCCATGGACCGAGTTCAAAATTCGCAAATACAAAGAAAAAACAAAAACAAATGGAGCTCCATTCAATCGCCACAGCAGTCGCCAGCATAATATAAATATACATAAAATCGCATAGCAAAACAACAATCGATAAAACGATGTAAAAATCTGAAAAGAAAAATCATTAGCGGTTTGATTTTAAAAAAAAATTAATTTAGTTTTTTTGTTTTTTTTTTCGAAGTCCGCCTGAAAGAAAGCGTTAGTGTTTTTGTTTTTGTTTTTAACCCTACACTGAAAGGCGAGCGCCTCAACCGTCCCGGTGAAAAGCGGTACTAAAAAAAGCGGTACAAACAAAGCGGTACTCACAGACGGGTTGGGGACGCACCGGCGCGGGTCAGGGGACCGGTAGGTCGGGCTGTACCGTCCGGGGAAGCAGCCCGGGGGCCCCATGAGCCCCCCTCCCGTCTTCATCTTCTCCGGGGAGTACATGGCACATGACCCCCACGGGTCGTCCTCCAACTTCAGCACCTTGGAGGGCGAATGGTACTGCCTGTCAAAAATTTTGACGGATTTTTGTACACGGTATGACGGAAACGCGGGCGACCGCTCCCAACGCCGGACTGTGACCGACTGAGCTGACGTCAGAGGGCACGCCCACTCCCCTACCCACCCCCTACCCCTACCCCCTCACGCACGTTTACCTCGCCCCGCGAATTACTGAATTATATAATTGGACCATTCACTGATGCGGCTCTCGCCTTGCACGCGTCGGACGATTGGTGTTTAGAAATCGATCGCTCAAGTTGCAACGTGAATGGCGGGCATTATAATGACGATTTTAGTGCCGGTTTAAGCTTTCATGTACGCAATTATCATTATAGTCAGTCTTCCATGCTGGTCTGGGAGCAAAGAAAAAACATAGAATGTACCAGTTGCTTCTCTTCCAGGTGGTAAAAGCCCATCGAGGGATTGGGCAAAAATCTTATCACTGTTTTGATTCCCCTTTGCATCCTTACGCCCACAATTATGCTAAACGTAGTCTTTAGGGCTTGTTACCTTAGGCTCTGTCTACCCCGTAAGGATAAAGACGTGATTTAAGTATGTATTTATGTAATTATCATTAATGCTCTGGAATGTGTTCAGAAACTGTAGGAAAGTGGCATTATTACACCCTTAAAAAATCTATACTGTAATAACATTACAGTACAAAAATCTGTACTTTAATACCATTAAAGTACAGATTTTACCTACCCCCACAGACAAGAAAGTACGGGGTAGACAGAACCTAGTATAATTGTTATATAATTTCCCCACTGCTTCTGAACGCATCTTAGAGTACTTATGATTATGTGTGTAGATACAGTAATGTATGCAATTGTACATAATTCGGCCTTAAAACACTCGCTAAGGTTCGTTTCAAAAACCACACAAGTGTCTTGAGGACCCGCATTATGTAACGGTTGCATAAATACAAAAAAACCTTCCAAGCTCGTCTGGGAGCAGAGAAGAAACATTAAACGTATCAGCTTCGAAGTAAAAGCCCATCGAGTGAATAGGCGAAAATTGTTACTGTTAAAGGTGATACTAACAACCCATCACTATTTTGATTCCCCTTTCCACCTATAAGCTCGCAATCATGCTAAACGTGGCCTTTAGGTATTGTTATCTTAGGCTCTGTCTAAACCGTAAGGGATAAAGACTTAATTTGAGTATGTAAGTCCAGAACGGCTGGACATCTCGATGAAATTTGGAACATGGACAGATTATAGTCTGGAATAACACAAAGCTACTTTTTATCCCGGGAAATTGCGAAATTCCTGCGGGAAATAAACGAATTCTATGCAGACGAAAGCGGCAACAGCTAATTTGTTCATAAAAACCAGGACAGTGCAAATATGTCCCCGGCATTCGGTATTTAATTTGCAACGTAACACTATCAATGTTCAAGCAACGGTAATACTGCCTAAGCGACTGATTCCGGCAACGCTACCGAAAAGGGAATCAGTAATGGCCGTCTATCGAACCCATGGACAATCAACTAGTTGGGAATAGTCCTAGCACGACCAAACGTCCGTCTTTGCGCGGACTGATTCCACTTTTTGAGGGACCACACTCAGTTTTATCCAAAAAGTTGA
Source organism: Pandemis cinnamomeana (assembly GCA_932294345.1). Taxonomy (NCBI): domain Eukaryota; kingdom Metazoa; phylum Arthropoda; class Insecta; order Lepidoptera; family Tortricidae; genus Pandemis; species Pandemis cinnamomeana. The sequence goes on along the minus strand of OW028702.1, from coordinate 32,855,147 downwards.
GTCATCTTCATACGTACGGGTTAAGAGTTAAAACTGCATAAACGGCACTTCATTGATTTGACGGACTCGAATTGTAGTTTAGTCCCTTGTAGGGATAAGTTCGCCTTTGTGCAAATATCTGATATTTTTTCTATTTTATATATTTGCTCAATAAAGCATTTACTTACTCACTCTCATTATAATTTTTCACCGCCAGTATGGCACTTTCAAAAGACATCCGTTCAAAAATAGGACCTTCGACTCGATTGACACAATTTCATTTATAAATACATACCTACCAGTGGCGTGGCGTCAAGTGTATCAGAAGGCAAGCCGAAGTGAATTTAACTAGCCTTTTCCTATAATTCTGCACAATGAAAGTGCCCAACTGCCTTAAAGTAGGCAAGCCGGTGGGAATCGAGTTCTATGGACGCCACTGATACCTACACATACACAAATCACGCTATCCGTTACGGGGTAGACAGAGCCACGAGCAAGATTGTGGCCGTGTAGGTGGAAATTGGAATCCAAATAGTGGTGGGTTGCTAGCATCGCCTATGAGATTCCTAAGATCCATGTCCATTCCTTCGATGCACTTTTACCTGCGTGGGATGAGAAGAAATTGTTTCTTCATTTCTCTCACCAGCACGGATGCTAATATGATCCAAGTATCATTGAACGTATCTACTTTGACTTCGGCAAATTTGGCTTTGATCGCGATAGTAACTTAATTATGCACCAGAGCATGCTTAAGCCCATTGAAATAGCGTGCATTTGCTATCATGATAATGGGCTCTATTTTCATGCGCTAGTTGCTAATAATCAGTATTCAATATTTATCGGTATAATGGTAGCTTAGTTTCGAATTTACTTTATACTTAATTATCGACTGCTCCATCGTGTAGGCACTGCTTCTCTGTGAACGCCGTAATAAATCTCTTCGTCAGCTTTTTTTCGTGCGTGAAGCTTTTAAAACATTACATATTCAATCAATGCTTTTACTGTGTAGTTAAAATGAAAATTCAGAAATGACTAACATTAAGGCAACAAAAGCTTAAAAAAGGCTATAGCATGATTAGGTTTAGGTGGAAATGGGTATCAGAATAGTGGTTGGTGGGTTGCTAGCATCGCCTGTAACATGATTCCTAAGAGTTTCGCCGTTTGCCTCGATGGGCTTTTAACTGCGCGGGAAGAGAACTGGTGAATTCTATGCTTCTTTTTACTCCCAGTTCAGCACGGAAGAACATTTTTATGGTATTTTAAAATGAATTTAAAGCAACGATACAACCTTTTTTAATACCTAATAGCTACTATATGGGACCTTTTTTTAAATAGTAGGGGTTTGAAAGTACATAGTTGGAATTGGAAATCGTTTAAGTTTGAAATCATTTTTTATCACTAGCCATTTTCGAGTTCCGTATTTTGTTTTTAAGTCATTTTTATCTTTACTTTTTATTTTAGACTATTTATCTTGACTTACATAAAACTTTTGCCACAACATCGACTTTTTTTGTTTGTTTGTGTCTTCCATGCTGGTCTGGGAGCAAAGAAAAAACATAGAATGTACCAGTTGCTTCTCTACCCGCGCAGATGGTATTAAAAGCCCATCGAGGGAATGGGCGAAAATAATAGCAATCATGTTATATGCGATAAGGGTAGCAACCCATCACTATTTTGACTCCATTTTCCACCTATACGCCCACAATCTTGCAAAATGTGGTTTGTAGATACCTGTTACTTAGGCCCTGTATACCCCGTAAGGGGTGTATGTATGTTATTTTTTGTAATTTTTATGATTTTTACGCTTAACGTTAACTACTGTGTTGGCGTTTACGCATTACGAAAGAACGCGACGATCGGTTCGATTCTCAGTTACAGTTTCTGTGTAGTCTATGTCTTGTTTCACGGAAAGATATTTTCAATCAGATAACTTCACCCTATCAGCGCTAAATTAAAATTGATCCGTTCCCAACGCCCCTACGATAGTGCGGTCGCTCTTAAAATTAGCCCGATTCATCGCCGGTAATAGCCGAAACAATAACTAGTTGTCGCTTCGCCCCTCATCACAATTTAATGTAACTCCGTATTGTCTCGAATTTCACTGCGAAATCCCGTCCCCCCAAATAACGTTCGCATAATTAGCGAAGATCATAACCCGGCAAATGTGCACGTCAAAACAACCGACCCTGTGCGCCCCAGAACGGCGTAAGGGCGTGACAGGGCGTGGCGCTTAGGCTTTTTCTGCCGGCGCGGCTGAGTAATTACGCGGCCGGCGGGCAGATGGCGTTGTTTTTAATTTTTCGATTTCGGCCCGTAGTTCATAATGCATGAAGCTTTTATCGCTCGTGTGGTTCCTTCGGGAGCTGGATGGCGCAGGCGCAAGGAGTGAGATGTAGCGGTTTACGAAATTCAAATAAACTTAGAAAATACATACACTAATCACGTCATTATCCCTTACGGGGTAGACTTGACAGAGCCTAAGGTAACAAGAGCTAAACGCCACGTTTACCATGACTGCCGGCGTACAGGTGGAAAGGTGAATCAAAATAGTGATGGGTTGCTAGCCGCATCGCCTATAACATAATTCCTAAGATTGACACCCATTCCCTCGATAGCTTTCACCATCTGCGGGAAGAGCAGCAACTGGTACATTCTATGTTTTTCTTTACTCCCAGAACAGCGTGGAAGAAATTATTTATTTCCACACTTACAATCATCCATTTGTCGCGATCTATACGCCCACAATCTTGCTAATCGCGGCCTTAAGGTTTTTGTCCCCTTAAGAGATAAAGACGTGATGTGCAAGTAAATCACTACATAGTATAAAATAAAGTCGCTTTTTCTGTCCCTTTGTCCCTATGTATGCTTATATCTTCAAAACTACACAACGGATTTTAATGCGCTTTTTTTAATAGATAGAGTGATTCAAGAGGAAGGTTTATAATATGTATAATACATGCATAATATACCGTGCGAAGCCGGGGCGGGTCGCTAGTAAATAAATAAATTGGGTGTAATTTGTCGCGCCATATTTTATAGACTACTTTTTCTAGAGCTCGACTCGATTTAACCCGTCAATGCTTGTCGCTTAGGCCTTATGTAACCGATGTACCCTTTCAGGCCCCTGCAACTGACGCGTGCGAGCCGAGCAAGGTTACGCCGTGACGTCAGAGCTCGATTAAAAAACAGCGAAAGGAGTGAGCTTTATCCCGGACCAATGTTACATTCGGTTATGTCATAAAGCTGTTATATGCACAGTATTTAAAAATGTATCTGGTATTTTCGGCCACAGAGTAAGCAACTAAGCGCTTGTAAAAAAAATGTAGGCTATTACGTAACTCGCTCTTCTTCTTCTTCTTCTCTCCTTAATGGCGGCCGTAAGGCTTGGGCCAATGTCAGTGTGGTAAAAATATAATTCAAAAATCTTGTGACAAAAATGTCGGCAACGTTGTACGGTCACGTAACTCGCTCACAATCGCCATCGTGTTCATTTTGACAGTTCTTGTATGAATATGACAGCTAGCTATACATGAACTATCAAAATGAAGGATATGCATTGGGGTAAATTCAAAACTCGTGGATATCCGCTAAACGGGGAACAATAAAATCTAGCAACACTTACCTAGAAGCTTCATGTCTATGGCTTCTAGATGCGTTGCCAGGTTATGGAATTGTTCCCCGTTCAGTGGATATCCACGATTTTCGAAATTACCCCAATGGGGGCTATCGCGTGTGAATTTGCCACTAGAGGCGCTAGTGTCACGTGAGGTCCAAAAACATTTACTTTTCACTGGTTTTGGCGGGTTTTAGGGCTTGAAGCCAGAGGCCTGACTCCCACTCCGCAGTAGCAAGGAGACGAGCGCGATGAGATTAATGAGATTAAAGATTTAAAACTTTGTTTCGGCGCCGATCTTATAAAGTCGCCTTTGACAGCTATACCTCTGGACCTTAGTCAACAGTGGCGCCAACTGGTGAGCAAAGAAACGATAGCCCCCATTGCGAATTTACCTCAACGCTTTACATGATTTAGATAAAGCTTTCATTTCATCAAGGAAGGTTAACCAATGAAGTGGAAGCTTGGGCTGTAAATGATTTACGTTTTTTTTATGTATGCCATAAACGATAATTGTTCACCAACAAAAAAATACTTATTTTAAAACCTACCTATAAAGCTTTATTTAAAAAAAAACGCGTTTCGAAACGCTATCAGCCATGTCGGTCGACGGATTATCTGAGCCTCTAGTGTAAGTTTTCACATATAAAAACATTAAAAACATCTCGAACGCGTTCACGTAAACGTCTCAATTGCTATGGAATAATTGGCAGCGCCACTTGCGGATCGAAACGTCAACAAACTGTTCTCATAGTATTTGACATTTTAACGCAACGCGTTCGAGACGTAGTTTGTGACCGAAAACCTACACTAAGCATACTGTGATCTGACGTCATACTTTTTGTAACAAATTGACAGCTCAGTGTACACAAATTGCAAAACGTATGATTGCTATTGCTACACGAAAAATATCAGTTATTACTGTATCGTTCGGAAATGTAAAAACACCAGTTACCTCAGGACGGTTATGGATTTGATTGCCCAGCGAAATAAAATTCAAAAATGCAAAATCTTAATTTATTTTTGCAAATTGGCCGCCAAGGGCCCTTTAACATGTCTTTTCAACGTAACCTAACTTGCGAGGAAGTTTAGTGCATTCATTTTCATTATTCCTCTATGTTTGAGAAAAACATTACATCTAGGCCTCGGCTGAAGAGCAATTTCTGGATTCGAAACTTTAAAAAACACTCGCCTGCTTTTCGTGTTTTTAAACAAGTTACTCAGCAATCGGCTCCTTCCCAGGCCTCGGCATTAATCTAGTATTTGCCTTAGATAAAAGTCAAAGAAAAATTCCGGGCTTAAGAAAACGTAAGCTCGGCACGTTATAGGCACTGCTAGCAACCCGTCACTATTTTGATTCCCCTTTCCACCGCCGCACACAATCACGGTTACGCCTTTAATTCTTGTTTTGGCTCTGTCTACCTTGAAGGGATACAGACGTGATTTATGTATCGACGCTTGAAAGGCGAAATGGGATAAGCGAAATTTTTTGTGATATTGAGTTATATATATCATTGAAATCAGCAGATTTTTCTGCGTCGAGGTTTCGGCTCTTCTGAAAAATTACCATTTTGTCGCTTATGACATTTTGCCTTTGAAGCGTCGGTATGAAAAGCGAGTCGCAAGGTTGTTTGTTCGTACAAACTTTTTATACATAGCTACGCTTAATTTCATCATAATTTGTATGTATGCAGATTCTTTCTGTATATAGAGAGCGAGACAATGATGGCGGGGAGGAAGCTCTTCCGGATGTGGCCGTCCCCTCCGGATGTAAACGAGCCTTACTGCCTGCCGTACAGTCAGCAAAATAAGTGTTTGTTGCAAAAAATGATACCGCTGAAACATTGACTTACAATAAACAACTAGACTCTCAGTCGCTAACAAAGGTTCCTCAAGAAACGTCCGAGTTGCTTTGTCTATGTGTTGTGTGTCAACACATCGACTTAGACAGATAACATTAACATATTCGTTCAAATTGACACCTTATTTCGTGGCTGTTTAATATCAATGGCGTAGGATCGTGAGAAGTAATGACACGACGCCACGCGCTGGTAACTGCCTGTCTCTTTTGTTCTCAATAGTAAGATTACGGTGCGAAAGAGACATATACATTGTTATCAATGCGCGGTCGAAACACAACTGAACCAAAACTCTGAACAATAGACGCGTCGTTCAGACTTTTGCTTCGGACAGTTTTTGAGCGTGATTGGGAGTCTAGTTGTTTATTGTACGTCAATGCGCTGAAAAGTGAAAAATACAATACACAAATCATGCCTTTATCTGTCACGGGTTGGACGGAGCAAGTGACAACCAACAGGCCACGTTTAGCAAGTGGGGCTAGGTATAGATGGGAAATGGAATCAAAATAGTAATACGTTTCTAGCTGCATCGCCTGTAACATGATTCCTATGATTTTCGCTTTTTTTCTTCCATACCGGTCTGGGAGTAAAGAAAAAACGTAGAATTCACCAGTCGCTTCTCTGGTGGTAAGCCCATCGAGGGAATGGGCGAAAGTCTTAGGGATCATGCTATAGGCGATGCGGGCAACCCATCACTATTTTGATTTCACTTTCCAACTATACGCCATCATGCTAAACGTGGCCTTAAGGTTTTGTTACCTTAGGCTCTGTCTACCCCGTAACGTGATTTATGTACGTATGATTTTCGCCCATTCCCTCGATGGGCTTTTACCAGCGCCGGAATAGAAGCAACTGGTACGTTCTATGCTCTTTCTTTCTTCCCAGCATGGAACTAAAAAAAGTGATGAAAGTGAAAAATTAGTATGAATATTTCGTTCCCTTTCCACCTATACGCCCTCAATCGTGCTAAACGTGGCCTTAAGGTTTTGTTACCTTACGTAAGGGATAAAGACGTTATATTTGTGTGTGTGTGTGTATGTGATATTTCGTATCGAAATATGCCAGATTTGACTAAGAAACATGCGGGGGGGATTAAAAATGAGAAACATGCGGGGGGGGGGGGGGTTCAAATGGCAGTAAGTTTTTTGCCGGCAGTACAGCGAGCGCAAGCTGGAAAACGGGCGTCCTCTACCAATTAAAACCATAATTATAATGAAAAGCCCGCGCTAATCTCAATTACAAAAGTTTCCTTGTTTTGCTCCCCTTTATTACACAAGCTTGGCCATTACCCTACTGCGGAGAGGGTTGTTCCGTCAGATCATTCTGGAAGAACGCGGTCGCAAACAGCACCTCTGAAACCATATCCTACTAATAATTATAAATGCAAAAGTTTGGGAGGATGTGAGAATAGAATAGAACTAGCTTCTGCCCGCGGCTTCGTCTGCGTGGAATTATACATAAAAACCTTCCTCTTGAATCACTCTATCTATTAAAAAAACCGCACCAAAATCCGTTGTGTAGTTTTGAAGATATAAGCATACATAGGGACATAGGGACATAGGGACAGAAAGCGACTTTATTTTATACTATGTAGTGATGATGATTCATTTATTTGTGATACACAGGTGATATACATTAGATGATACAAAAAAAGTGCTCTGCAATACCATGAAGGTACAAAATGTCAACTTAAAACTAAAACGAAAGACGAAGACACAACGCTGATGATCTATTTTTCATGTCCATGTTTATTTATCTTGTTTATTTTCTATAAATATGTGTATATTCTCGCACTGGCATCGCTTAAAGCGCTGCGGGTGTCTATGGATGGTGATCATTTAACATCAGGTGACCTACTAGTTCGTTTGTCTGGCCTCTCTAACAAAAAAAAATATTATAAAATAACATAAAAAAACACACACCATTAATAAACTGTAATACCTACCTTTAAAGTTCAGATTTTTGTACTGTAATACAGATTTTAAAGAGTGTAATAAAGCTGGTCATTTCCTACGATTTCTGAACGCATTTTAAATCACTATAATATGTGCGTAGATAAAAACTATTACAATCACAGTAACAACTATCTGCTACAGCTGTCTCGGCGCCCAATATCATTTCTTTGCTTTTTTTTTTATTATTTGAATAGGAAGGCAAACGAGCAAGTGGGTCACCTGATGGTAAGTGATCACCACTGCCCATAGACACCCGCAAGCCCGGCGGGACTGCAGATGAGTTGCCAACCTAGAGGACTAAGATGAAATGCCTCTTGTGCCCGTAATTTCCCCGGCTGTCTTACTCTCCACACCGGAACACAGCAGTGCAAGCACTGCTACTTAGCGGCAGGATTAGCGAGTAAGATGGTGGTAGCGATCCGGACGGAGCTTGCACAAGGCCCTACCACCGGTGTCGAGACTTTAGGTCCTTGCGGTAAGGCTGGAGCTACACAGAGAGCTCAGCAAGAGATTGAGAGAGGCAACAGCGACCCTCGCGCCGGCAGCCTTCTCGCGCAAAGAATCGCAATCGCAGTTCAGCGCGGGAATGCCTGCGTGATGGGCACCCTGCCAAGAGGCCCACCTCTCTTTTACAATTAATTTTAAAGTTTATTTAGTTATTTTAATTTAATAGTAGGGTCATACAGAATTAAGGAAAACGAAATTATAAAAAATAAAAAGTAAACAGATCACAATCAAACTTACTTTATTGGTTGACTGTGTTATAAGCACTTATATAAAAATAAAGACAAAGATCAGTGTTTAAATTTGAGAATAAAAAGAAGTAATTAGTTTTTGGACGACCACAGGAGAAACTTAAATTGTCCACAGAAGATAACAAACATCTATTTTTAAATAGTAGGGTATATTGTACTACTTAGTTTTAGTTTTGTATACATTGAAATATCTGTTTTTTCATTAAGTTTATTAACAATAAACCGTTGGCGGACTATCTGCTGAAACAATACAGAACAATGTGTACATTCCCAGCCTATTTGCACCCTTCCTTTTCCGCCGCGTTCGGCTAAACTCATCCACTCAGAGCGTCACGCCTGATTAAAAATTATGCCCCAAATTGATGTATGGACTCGGAATGTCAAGCAATAAACTTACATGTCTCCATAAGTGCCTGACACGCTCCGGACTGTAAACTAATCTATTTGCAACCAGCACGTGTCGGCTGCTCTCCCGAGACCGGCGACACTCGCAGCTAGAGCAACTATGATAATTACAATTAGTTTTCTAGAGCTTTGTTACGCACTTTCGTTTAGTATCGTTTCGTCTAAGATGCAATTGGTCTATGTAGCAACTGGTCTAAAAAGCATTTCGTCTAAACATGTAATTCTTATGTCGTCTAACTTGAATGTGGTCTAAATTTGCAGATTGTCTAAATTGCAAAAGTCTGGGAGTGAAGGAAAAAGAATGTACCAGTTGCTTCTCTTCCCGCGCAGGTAAAAGCCTATCGTTATTGGCGATGCTAGCAACCCATCACTATTTCGATTCCCCTTTCCATACGCCCACAATCATGCTAAGCGTGGCCTTTAGGTCTTACCTTAGGCTCTGTCTACCCCATAAGGGATAAAGACGTGATTTATGTGTATTACACACATACATAACGTAAACATACTTACGGGGTAGACAGGGCTTAAGGTAACAAGACCTAAAGGCCACGTATAGCGCGATCGTGGACGTATAGGTGAAAAGGGGAATCAAAATAGTGAGTTTCTAGCATCGCCTATAACATGATTCCTAAAATCACCCATTCTGTGGACTTTTACCATTTGCGCGGGAAGAGAAGCAACTGGTACATTCTGTTTTTCCTTTCCCAGACCAGCATGGAAATTTCATTACAGCTACTTTGATTTAGCCTCAGTGGCGTGGCGTCCATAGAACTCGATTCCCACCGGCTTGCCTATTTTAAGGCAGCACTTTTATTGTGCAGAATTAGAGGAAAAGGCTAGTTAAATTCGCTTCGGATTGCCTGCTGACGCCACGCCACTGGTGAGTGTGTATGTTGGTTCCTGAAACAACTGGACGGATTTGGATGAAATTTCGAACGGATAGCTGTTATCCTAGATTAAAACATAGGTTACTTTTGACATAAAAAAAATAAGAAAAAAGGCGGGAACGTGAAAACCACCTAAGTTGCGAGGAAGTTTAAGTCTCAATGTTTGAGAAAAACATTATATCTGCCTCAGCTGGAAGAGCAATTGCTGGACGTAACTTTAAAAAACACTTGCGCTTCGTGTTTTTAAACAAGTCGACGACCGGATGGCCCAGTGGTTAGAGAACCTGACTATGAAGCTTGAGGTCCCGGGTTCGATCCCCGGTCGGGGCAGATATTTGTATGAAAAATACGAATATTTGTTCTCGAGTCTTGGATGTTTAATATGTATTTAAGTATGTATTTATCTATATAAGTATGTTTATCCGTTGTCTAGTGCCCATATTACAAGCTTTGCTTAGTTTGGGGCTAGGTCAATTAGTGTCAATTGTCCCAAGATATTATTATTATTATTAAGTTACTCGTCCAGCCAAATCTACTTCCCAGGCCTCGGCATTAATCTACTATTTATTATTGAATGTTATATTTATACTCTTGTATCGGTCCTCAATAACTATGTACGATAACAATTGGATAAAGACACATTCGTAAGGTAAAACCGAATTTAATGTGTCAGGCAACCGCCGTCGCGAGCAATTAGTGACTTGACGTGAATAACACTAAACTTTATGTGATGGGGCCAAAAATCCAGCACGTGCGAGGCACGCGACCGAAATCGGGGCCTTTACCCTACAAAAACCAATCAACCAAAACCTACCCCGCGACGAGGAACGCACGCGCCAACAAACTTACGTTTGCCGCTGTTTGCTTAGCGTCAGCTGCGGGGTGCTTCCAATTTTTATTTGAGCAGCGGCAAAATTAACGTTGTGTTAATTGACGAGAGGGCTCAAGCGGTTTCGGTCGATCAGGTTTAGCGTACTTATCTTGTATTTCTCCATTGAGATATCTATTGTAATTTCAGAGGGTGTAATAAGTGTTAGGGAATGCACGCTTTGCTACAAATTGTGCGTAAGGTGTCGGGTGAATTTTAAGGCGATAATATCGGAATTAAAATGGTAGGGTAGCGGAACTGAGTAACGGACAGTGACGGTGATAATGGGTCGTAACAAATATGAAACATAGTGCTTCGAGTGGATGTAAAATCCAGTGTAAGCAGAGCTCTGGTTTCTAAACAAAATGTAGGCTGTGTCATTTTATATTGGTTACATATTTCTTTTCCTGGTCTAGGAGCAAAGGAAAAACATAGAATGTACCAGTTGCTTCGCGTCCCGCGCAGACGGTAAAAGGCCATCAAAGGAATGGTCGAAATTATTAGGCATCTATGAAATATTCACTTTTTTTTGGCTGCATGGATACCATTCCCTTCGCCTTTCCCGACATCAACTTTTTTTCTACTGCAGTGTGACAGCTCACTGAACACGTTTGACAGCTCCCTCAGTGCTATTAGCTGCGGCGAAAAACTCTACAAGTTGGATGGCCATGTTTGTTCTCAATCTCAATAATAAAAACTGTCCTATGTATGTACTGCAGGAATTAGGATCTGCTAGTTTTATACTGGCAGGTTTCTGTTGCTGGCTGCTATGAGACTTAGTTCAAGTTCCATCGAACACTCGTGCGATATTTTAAATCTTTTGTTTGGAACTGCCGACGGCTCTCAGATCAGCTTGGACCGGGAACGTTGATGGACATTTTTAATATTTCTTGTTATTTATTATCTTAACCAAGCTGAATAAAAACTGAAGTATTAATTAAATTTGCATTTTAACTTATAGTAGCTTAGGCCTTACGCAACAACAGTTTGAATAAGTACACTTTTTAACTCGATCACTCGTACAAAGCTAAGTGCCTCATCTAGGCAGCTCTACAGTACCTAGGTATACCAAATTTCAAAAATATCGGTCCAGGGGTTCAAGCGTGAAAGGTAACAGACAAAGAGACAGACAGACAGAGTAACTTTCGCATATATGATACTAGGTTGCCCGCGACTCTGTCTGCGCAGAACTCGCTTTAGACAAGATTTTATAGAATAAAAACTATCTATGACCTTCCACGAGACTCAAACTGTTTGTTTACCAAGTTTCTTCAAAATCGGTCCAGCAGTTCGAGCGTGAGGTCAGACAGACGGTCACTTCCCCATATATAATATTATAGACCGACTGACTCATTTAAGAGTCCTCGCCCGCGCGGTGCAGGGGCGCGGGGGGCGACAAAAGAGACCGAGAGCGCACTAACCGCCCGCACTTCTCTCAGTCCCCTTTGTAGTCCTAACCCGCGCCCCGCGCCCCGCGGGCGACTCATTTAGGCGGTCGGCAGTGGCGTAGCTACCTAAGGACTAGGCGGTGCAGTGCCCCGGGGCCCTCAACCTCAGAGGGCCCTCGAATCCTTACCAGAAAATCTCGATCGAACTATTATTATTAAAACGTAACCAGTTTAGATAGTAGTGGGCCCCATTTTTTTATTTGCACCAGGGCCCTTGGTTACCTAGCTATACGCCACTGGTAGCTACCTAAGGACTAGGCGGTGCAGTGCCCCGGGGCCCTCGAGCTCAGGGGCCCTCGAATAATACCAGAAGTAATATTTAATATTTTTACTTGGTAAACCTAACCAGTTTAGATAGTAGTGAGGCCCCATTTTTTTATTTGCACCAGGGCCCCCGGTTTTTTTTTTACTACAATCTGACCAGTGATTGACCTCTATCTCACTTGGTGGAAGGTGCAGATGAGGCCAAAGGTGTAACTCACTGGTTCAGTAATAGCCTATTCACTCTAGCCTTGAAGAGCCCTAGGTCGTATCTGTCCGGAAATACAGACGATGGGAGCGAATTCCATTCCCTAGCAGTTCGTATTACCTAGCTACGCCACTGGCGGTCGGTCTATAGTAGGGATTGTATAAGCGCAAGTTTTGTATGGCAGCCTGTGTTGACGACTCCAAAGATTGCCGGGAACGGCGCCGTCTAAATAAATAATTACAAACAAATTCTGAGATACTTGTGCCCGCTCTCTTTACGATCCGTATCCGCTGTTTCATACACGCCAAACGTTTTATGCCTTCTTAGGGTCCCGTGCCTCAAAAGGGAAACTTACCCTGGGTCTTACCGTGACGTCTTAATAAGAGAGAGAGAGAGAAACATTTATTTACACACATTCGATACACGTAATGCAGTTCAAGTTAGCTCGCTGTCAGATCCATACTAAAAATGACAGCTAAAATCTGAGCTGAGTCTGAATTGAATCGCATTAAGACGTCACGATAAGGCCTCGGGTCTGAATTAACTGAGACCGATTACTATTCCTCGCCAGTTTAAGGTACTCTTGACCTGATATTTTGCAAAGCGTCCCTAATTTGGTCACGGTCCGTCTAGGCCTTTTCATCCCAACACACCTATTTCACCCTATAGGGGCCTTTGACGTCTTAATGCGATTCAATTCCGATTCAGTTTAGGTCTGCTCGCTGTCAGATCCATACTATAAATTACAGCTACAACCAGGGGCCTTTCACCTCTTAATGCGATTCAATTCCGATTCAGATTAGGTTTGCTCGCTGTCAGATTCATGCTACAAATGACAGCTCAAACCAGAGGCCTGACCATGAGGTTTTAATGCGATTCAATTCCAGTGCCAGCTCGCACGAGCGACACCTTCAGCGCTGTCAGCGCTAATGGTTAAATATTCCTTTTTTTTATGTAGTATATTTTATTGATACATATTATAGGTAGTATAAAGTAGTTTATTGACTGGTAGGTCTTAAGAGTTTATTTATTATAATCGGTAAAGTTATGTATTGTGGCTCTCAGTGTTTGCAATTTTTGAACTCACTCGTCCATCCCTAATATAATACTCGTTTCATCCACTCAAAGGTTGACTGGAAGAGATCCCTTAAAGGGATAACTCCGCCTTTGTGCATGTATCTCAGTGTTTGTCAATTTTTTTTTTTTTTTTATATGAATAGGAAGGCAAACGAGCAAGTGGGTCACCTGGTGGTAAGTGATCACCACTGCCCATAGACACCCGCAACCCCGGAGGGATTGAAGATGCGTTGCCAACCTAGAGGACTAAGATGAAATGCCTCTTGTGCCCGTAATTTCCCCGGATGTCTTACTCTCCACACCGGAACACGGTATTTGTCTTGTTTATTTTGCATAATAAAGAGTTTATACATACATACCGCTCGTTCCAACAGTTTACCCGCACCGAACCCGCATTTTTTGGGTGCGCCTCACACTTGACAGGTGTTTTATTTAATCAAATCTGTACATAAGCTGCGCCGCGATCTTTATAGACACGTTAAACAGCTTTAACTCCGCAATGAAGCGGGTATACGACCTTTATAACGCTAGTACTGTTTAAAGGTTGTAATCCAGCATCAAATTACTCAATTACATGTCACCAAATACTTCCATGCGAAAAAACATACAATTCACCAGTTGCTTCTCTTCCCGCGCTGGTAAAAGCCCATCGAGGGAACGGGCGAAAGCCTTAGGAATCATGTTACAGGCGATGATAATTTTAAGTTCGTTGATTGGAGCGATGAGCTAATTACAAAGAAGCCATGTTGTTAAACCAACCAATCAGAAAGCTTCCTGTCATGCAAGAACTGATGGCTTGTAATCGCAAGAATCAAGTCAACAGTTTCGCATACGTTACGTCATAGCAATTATCATAATTTATGTTATTCAGAGAGGATGTGGCGTTAAATAAAGGGATTAATATAAAAATAATGTAAAATAATAATGAATGTAATAACAAATAGTTATCACTCATGGTTTATATCACTATCACTACATAGTCTATACTGATATTATAAAGAGGAAAGATTTGTACCTATTTTTGTGTGTTTGTATGTTTGTAATGTATAGGCTCAAAAAGTACTGGGCCGATCTGGATGAAATTTGGAACATAGATAGATTATAGTCTGGAATAACACATAGGCTACTTTTTATCCCGGAAAATTGCGTGATTCCCGCGGGATAGCAATAAACGAATTCTATGCAAACGAAGTTGCGGGCAACGGCTAGTATAAAATAAAGTCGCTTTCTCTGTCCCTTTGTCCCTATGTATGCTTATATCTTCAAAACTACACAACGGATTTTGATGCGGTTTTTTTTAATAGATAGAGTGATTCAAGAGGAAGGTTTATATGTATAGTTCATGCACAATATACCGTGCGAAGCTAGTTACCTCTAAAGTATACATTACATACAATTGTATACGAAAACTAGGCTTTGCTCATCTCAATTTAATAATCGAAAAAGCAAAACCGAGAATCTCAAAGAGTAAATTAGGTTATTTTTTATTAGTTACTAGCTGTTACTCACGTTTTTGCCCCCGTACCAGTTTTTTTTAAATATTGTTACATAAGAACCAAGAACAAACAACAAAAAAAGAATTAGCGAAATCGGTTCCGCCAACGCCTGATGCCGTGACCAAGGGAGATAGCTAGGGACTCATTTTTATATATCACTAGCTTCTGCCCGCGACTTCCTCTGCGTGGAATTGTTCATATAAACCTTCCTTTTGAACCACTCTATCTATTAAAAGAAACCGCATCAAAATCCGTTGCGTAGTTTTAAAGATATAAGCACACATAGGGATAGACAGCGGAAAGCGACTTTGTTTTATAGTATGTAGTGAAGATATTTATGTTATGTAATTATGTATTTTTATTATACCATTCTTCCCTTGTTTTTAAGTTGGCGTTTGTATGAGCGAGAGGCCTCTTCAAATCGCTACTCGCTCCGCTCATTCATGACACCATGACGATTTTCTACCTATGCATTTAAAGAATGGAAAATTCATCGCCTGAGGCGACTAACACATTATTAAAACCCCTTTTACCTTTGCACGTCACCATTTCACAATGTCGCCTCAATAATCGAACCTTGAATGATATACTAAATATTTTAATAGGTGTTTGAGTGGGAATTACATGCCATTTGCCGGGTAATTCCAAATGGCCTTGAGGCCATTTTAAAACTGATGCGCGCCTTTGATTTGTACTCTACGCGATCATAAGGTGGAAAAGCAGTTATTATTAATTATAAACGGCTTTTAGGACACTTATTCCACTTATTGTTACTATATCATTACCTTTCCTAGGTAACTGTTTAAGAAGTCGCCGCATTGAAGTTTTTTATGCCAGTTTTCGCGCGACAACGGCGTTTGAGTGAAACGACGATAATGGCGCTAAAAAGATCAGTTAGAAGGGAAACTGAACACATTACAGAAAAATGAGGATACTCGATGGTTTTTGTTCAAATAAATGAAAGTTTTAAAACCTCTCCAACCAACTGATTGTAGCTCAACTGTAGCCAGACTCCTGACCTGGGGCTTTACCATGACGTCTTAATGCGATTCAATCCCGACTCAGTTCAGGTTTTAGCTGTCATTTTAGTATGGATCTGACAGCGAGAGAACCTAAACTAAATGGGAATTGAATCACAATAAGACGTCACGTTTTTAAACCATTTCTCTCGAAAATAAATTGGTGGGGTGCGAGTCGGGTTACCGCGTGTGGTCAAGAGCTGCCGTTTGTTTTTGGATCCGTCCGGAAGAGCAGTGCTTGGTCCGGTGCACCCTGGGCATCGGTTAATGATTTCCTGACGGATTCTGAGGGATATCATTATCCGTTGGCCAAGAGCCCGACAGGGGTCTTTGAACCGTGTTCTACCGTACAACGTTGCCGACATTTTTGTCATAAGATTTTTGAACGCTGTATTTATTACTTTGACATTGGCGAAATCATCGCATCGATGGATGGGGCCATATTAAAAAAGAAGAAGAAGAAATAAATTGGTACCTATGAGTTGAGCTACAAATTTGAGTAGGTATTAATAAAAGCAGAGCTCAAATTACATTGGCGACTAGTTAAAGAAAGAAAGAAAAAAGAGATTTATTCCTTTTGGAAGACACACAAATATAAGAGCATATACACAATTATAGAGAAAAAAAACAAGAAATAAAACACAGACAAATAATTACAGCTGTAGGTACTTGTCTGCTCTACCTACTAGTATTTCAGACCCACAATTTTTAACCACTATCTAGGCGACGGCACTATTTAGGGGGGATGGGCGAATGTCTTAGGAATCACGTTACAGGCGATGCGGCTAGCAACCCATCACTTTTGATTTTCCTTTCCAGCTATACGCCCTTAATCATGCTAAACGTGGCCTTAAGGTTTTGTTACCTTCGGTTCTGTCTACCCCGTAAGGGATAAAGACGTGATATATGTATGTGTATGTATGTATGTATCTAGGCGACGTGCTTTCAAAAATTTTAACCTATATTCGTGTCAGGACCGCGTCGTTAATACAATTTCCAAGACATCTTAAAATTACGAAGAAACTAAACGACATACGAGTAACAGCCGCAAAATTGTTGCCAGCATTAAAAATTAGCCCCAACTCCGCAATATGGCCGCTCCCGTAATAACGGTCAGTCGTTTTTAAATTTCGAAACGCCTTTGTGCTAGGCTTCAAGACTCCGTGCCTAAAGGGAATTCTGAGTTGAACCAAATTATTACCCTTTGGGTTTAATTATGTCTTTGTCGACTAAAAGACGGCGGAATTATTCATGGCAGAGCTCCTGAGAGTCCTGCTCCCTTTCAAAAAGGTACGGACAGGCAACCAGACGAAAGAAAGCCGTATTATGTGCCGCTAAAGTTGGAAGCGTCGGCATTGCGGGAAAGTTTCTCGCGAGTACCTTTGTGTTGTGTATTATACTCTGTGTAAATAAGAACGTGCGATGGACCACGCGTATTACAAGTCCTCTGGCTTTTGTATTTTTATAGCCGTATTAACAATGTTTAATGTCTATAAGCGTTCGTAACCCGATAACAGAAGCTGCTTGCATTTTGTGCACCCACAGATAACAGTGTTCTTATATGAATAGGAAGGCAAACGAGCAAATGGGTCGCCTGATGGTAAGTGATCACCACTGCCCATAGACACCCGCAACCCGCAATGCGTTGCCAAACTAGAGGTCGCGGGTGGTAGGGCCTTGTGCAAGGTCCGTCCGGATCGCTACCACCATCTTACTCGCTAATCCTGCCGCTAAGTATCAGTGCTTGCACTGCTGTGTTCCGGTGTGGAGAGTAAGACAGCCGGGGAAATTACGGGCACAAGAGGCATTTCATCTTAATCCTCTAGGTTGGCAACGCATTTGCAATCCCTCCGGGGTTGCGGGTGTCTATGGGCAGTGGCGATCACTTACCATCAGGTGACTCACTTGCTCATTTGCCTTCCTATTCATATAAAAATAAAAATACATATAAAAATAAGGACTAAGATGAAATGCCTCTTGTGCCTGTAATACCATAGATTACGAAAATCCATCTACTTCGCGTGTCCGAAACAGCAATGCATCAAGAAGCTACCAAAGTTTCGAAATTTTCTAATGGAATATACTCACTACTAAACTTATTAATTTTTAATGGGAACATGTTCAGTGTCCACAGGATGTCTTAATTCTATTCAATTCTATTCAGTTTAGGTTCGCTCGCTGTCAGATCCTAAAAATGACAACTAAAACCTGAATTGGGGCGAAATTGAATCGCATTGATCTCTGTGCAGGTACCTGACATGTATGACAAACTTCGTGCAAATAATGGCACAGAGCGCCACGCTATTTGCACAAACATATGTGCAAACTACAGGCGTGTGTACTTCCAACTTAAAGATGCAATATTTCTGTGTAAGCGAGTTTCCTGCTAAGCTTGCTTCCATGCAGGTCTGGGAGTAAAGAAAAAACATAGAACGCACCAGTAGTAAAAGCCCATCGAGGGAATGGGCATAGGAATTGTTATAGGCGATGCAGCTAGCAACCCATCACTATTTTGATTTCCTTTCCCACGCCCACAATCATGCTAAACGTGGCCTTTAGGTCTTGTTACCTTAGGCTCTGTCTGCCGTAAGGGATAAAGACGTGATTTGTGTATGTGTGTGTGTGTGTGTGTGTGTGTGTGTGTGTGTGTGCGTCTGTCCCGTGGTTGTTTAATGTCAAGTTACCACCAAAGCCAGCTTGTTAAGAATTCATCTTGGCTTCATGATGTAGGGGTATAAATAAATGCCTGAGGTGCAGGGCTATTATTTACAGCACTGGACTGACGGATTGCAGTAGCTGGGCCGCGGCCCAAGTTAAAAGCAAAGGGATTCACGACACGTTTAACGTTTACTAACAGATAGATAGAGTCTGGCAAATGAAAGATGAGAATGAGTTTTCTTTAGAACTTTTTTACATGGCAACAAAAAAGTAGATTGTCAACCCACGTCCAACGTCATTTATTCGTCTTGAGACTGAAGCTTGCTTGCGGTATTTGCTACGTTCTTAAGTGTTTGTCATGAAAAATACTAATAAAAGTAATGTGCGTAACCTTTAAATGTTAAGACAATTTATTAATATACAAACCATTAAAAACTAAATAATAATAAGGATAAATCCAGGATAAAAGGATGCCATAGACAAACACGCATCAAAAATAAAAAGTTATTTTTGCAAATTGGCCGCCAAGGGCTTTTTTACATGTCATTTTGAAACTACCAGCGCATTCGGAAAGACCATCATTGCCAAGAATGCGCCGCAAGAAACCTGACAGAAAGTCATTTTTTCTAAATAAAATACAGCACCTAAGAATACTTAAATTCTACTTCACTACATAGATTAAAACAAAGTCGCTTTCCGCTGTCTGTCCTTCTCTATGTAAGCTTAGATCTTTAAAACTACGCAACGGATTTTGATGCGGTTTTTTAAATAGATAGAGTGATTCATGAGGAAGCTTTATATCTATAATACATGCATAATATAGGTAGTAGAGAAACACTGATTGCACCCGTGCGAAGGGGCGGGTCGCTAGTAAATTATAATCTGCTAACTTCTGCCCGCGACTTCGTCTGCGTAGAATTATACATAAAAACCTTCCTCTTGAATCACTCTATCTATTAAAAAAACCGCATCAAAATCCGTTGTGTAGTATTGAAGATATAAGCATACATAGGGACATAGGGACAGAGAAAGCGACTTTGTTTTATACTATGTAGTGATGATAGTCGATGTCAAAGTAACACGCCTCTTTTTGTGTCGTGTTAAAAAACGCTACCTGCTATACTCTGAGACGCTAGTTAATCTAGCGCCTTGCACTTACTCGTAGTGGCCACCGCGGACGCTGACACTATCCCTGTAGTTCCTGCTATACGAAGGTCAATTTAAACTGAATGCCCCGCGGAAAAGAAACGGAAGCTTTCTCAATAGGGACTATCGTTTTGCTTACCAGTTGGCGCCACTGTTGACTAAGGTCCAGAGGTAGATATAGCTGTCAAAGGCGACTTTGTAAGATGCCGCCGAAACAAAGTTTTAAATCTCGAATCTCATTTTTTTTTAAGATTATAGCCTGGATGCTAGTCCTTTAAGCCAGTACTTATTTGGCTTCAAGTTTATCACTACAATAGTATAAAACAAAGTCGTCAGTCTGTCTGTCCGTCCGTATGCTTAAATCTTTAAAACTACGCGTCGGTTTTTGATGCGGTTTTTAATAGATAGAGTGATTGAAGAGGAAGGTTTATGTATACAATTCTACGCAGACGAAGTCGCGGGCAGAAGCTAGTTAATTATAAATAACTATCATCATAGCTAGGCCGCAATGTTGTGCAGTTCCGTTTTGTTCGGAATAAAAATCCGCTTTCAAAGCGTTCACAGTCATCGCCAAATAATCCATATTTGCGATAATTTCTCGAAGGATATCACTTTTCAACATGTACCTAAATGATAGAAATTATAATTTACTAGCTTCAGCCCGCGACTTAGTCTGCGTAGAATTATACATAAAAACCTTCCTCTTGAATCACTATCTATTAAAAAAAACTGCATCGAAATCCGTTGTGTAGTTTTGAAGATATAAGCATACATAGGGACATAGGGACAGAGAAAGCGACTTTATTTTATACTATGTAGTGATGATGTCACGAAGCCCGCTGAAACCAGTGAAAAGTGAATGTTATTGGAGCTCACGCGACACTAGCGCCTCTACTGGCAAATTCAAACGCTACCAATACCGGTGACCCTCGCTTTGACAACCTTAACTTCCGATACCTTGCAAAAACCGTCAAACCCGCTAAAACTGCCGCCAAGCAGCTGTGCTTGCGCTGTGTTCGGCGTGGAGAGTAAGACAACCGGTGAAACTGGCACAAAAGATATTCTATCCCAGCTCTACTGGTGGTGCTAGCTTACCATCTGTAGGCTCATTACCTAACTCGCTCGCAATCGCCATCGTGTTCATTTTGACAGTCCATGCTTAGGCTGACAATTGGCATCGGAATCAGCTAGCTGTCACATTTATACAGGAACTGTCAAAATAAGTACGATGTTAAGTAGAGGACAACGACATGAGTGAAATAAGTCTTTTATAGAATTTTATTTATTGATATGGTTGTCAACTACACATCGAAGTGAAGACACGTGTGGCTAGGCACTAAATAAAATACGCACCTTTCAAAGTTTATTTGAGTTCTAAATTGTAAGGATATTCGCTGGTCACAACCACATTTTCGCTAATTTCTATACCTCCCCCACGAATACTCGCTAAAATTAATCATACGAGATCAAATACAATGTAACCCCATCCTCTTAACTTTATCCATTGGGTAACGAGATATAATACTCTGTAATCGACTGCACGCCCTGTAGTTTATACATTTAGCTACTGGCAACACTGAATTAAAAAAGAAAACCCAAAATGCTGCCGGTTAAAGTTCAATTCAGGATATTACTCCGAGATGACGCTGGCAACTTAGAAAAAGCGCTAGTGAAAACGCATTGCGCGCGTACCGTTCCAAATTTAAAGGCGGTTTTGTTTTGTTTTTCGTTTTGACAGTTCCCTTTTGAGGTTATGCGTAGTGGGGCCGTCAGCGTCCTCGGAATGTTTTTGTGTGTCTAATTTTATTGTTATTTCAATTGCATTTGCTCCATGCGAGGGGGCGTTAATCATTATTTTGTTGACGGTCATTGTTAGTTGATCAGAACGATTGTGACGATGTGCTTTTAATGCGTATTGTATTTGCACTGGTGTTAGTTTAATTTTGATGGCTTGCTACGTGTACAGGCGAGGGCATAAATATTGATACAGCCAAACACGTCAAATATATGCGTCACCGACCTTATTGTTTTTGACGTCTTGGTCGGCGTTTTTTGGAGGCGTTTTACACTACCGTACTTGATTTTTTTTTTCATGTCTACTTTGCTTTACTTTGACTAGTAGAGACTTTATACAATACTATAGAGTATTATAATTTAAGGCTTGGGACCTTATACATCCCTTTTATAAATTTAATTTAAGTAGAATTTAAGTATTCTTATACTGTACCCAGCGAGCTCACCAAGAAATCAATTAAAAAAAACAGGCGGTGGCTGCTAGGCCATTAGCTTAATGTATTTTATTTTGAAAAAATGACTCTGCCAAGTTTCTTGCGGCGCATTCGTGGCAACGATGGCCTTTCCGAATGCGCTGGTACCTAGTTTTAAAAAGACATGTCAATTTTTTTTTGTACATTTACGAATATGTATGTAGGGGTTTGTTTTCCAGTATTTTTGAATCGTAGGTAGTTGACAAATGCTTCCAAACAATGAACGATGTTTAAAATGTACCGTCAAGAGGCAAAATTTTGAATCAAAAATTTAAATTTAAACTTTCAAGGGGTGTTCAGTCGAAGAACCCTTATCTGCAGAAATATTCCGGGATAATTCTGAGACCTTGTTTAGAAAGAGGTATTTTTGTTTTATTTCAATACAGATTTAATGTAATAATAATCTACGCGATCCTAAAGATGGGAGCCATTATCACGGGAAAGTAGATCACTACATAGTATAAAATAAAGTCGCTTTCTCTGTCCCTATGTCCATGCTTATATCTTCAAAACTACACAACGGATTTTGATGCGGTTTTTTTAATAGATAGAGTGATTCAAGAGGAAGGTTTTTATGTATAATTCTACGCAGACGAAGTCGCGGGCAGAAGCTAGTTTATAATAAAACAGACTCACCTGTTTATATTAGTATATTCCTTCTCTAGGGCAACCATACAATACCATAATCTAGCACCTACTCTTAATCCTAATATTCGTTTTCTTATTATATTTATTTCTAAAGCAAACCTTTCATCATCATTCCCATTCCAGTAGGCTTATTGTCTAACTCGCTCGCGATCGCCATCGCGTTCATTTTGACAGTTGTGGTATGAATGTGACAGCTAGCTGATTCTGATGCCAATTGTCAGCCCATACATGAACTGTCAAGATGAAAACGATGGCGATTGCGAGCGAGTTAGATAATAAGCCTACAGAATCCCCCAAGCTAGCGACTGTCAAAAGTCTATCGGCTTTGCCGCCAAAAGCCAATTAGAAAGTGTTGCAAGCAGGCATAACGATTATTTGAGGTAATGTTATTCCTGCTTGCACATCAATGGAACCTAACAGATTTAAGAGGCAGCGGCAGCGGGGGAGTTCCTTCCATGCTGGTCTGGGAGTAAAGAAAAAACTTGGAATGTACCCATTGCTTCTGAGCCTAAGGTGACAAGACCTAAAGGCCACGTTTAACATGATTGTGGGCGTATAGGTGGTAAGGGGAATCAAAACAGTGATGGGCTGCTAGCCACATCGCAATAACATGATCCCTAAGATTTTCACCCGATGGGCTTATACCAGCTGCGCGGGAAGAGAAGCAACTGGTACATTCTATGTTTTTTTTGCTCCCAGACCAGCATGGAAGACACAAGTGTAATGGAATTTACATAACAACTAAATTCTGTATAAATAGGCCAACGTTGACTAAATAGTATCTCAGCTGTGGATTCTAGATTTCATTTAGCGAGATCGTGTTCACTTAACAAAAGTTCTTATGGCGCCACTTCCCTGTAGTGCGGTGCGCGGCGTGTAGAAGCGTAAAACAAAGTCGTATGTGACGATAGCTCAGCTATAATCCTGCACTCAGACGCATTATCCTTTTAAAAAGAATCGGATCACTTTGGGCGTAACAAGATCGCATCGCAACGTCACGAGACCTAATCAGATATGGGACAAGCTGGAATTGAATTAGGGTAAGTTGACCTGCAGGCAGCGCCATTGCATCGCCAGTACAATAAAATAGTAACTCAAACCTCGATGCGTAAAGTCTACAATTAGGTAGAGATGCAAACAAACAAGTGACAGACGGTTTAGGATTCTGCTGCAGTTGCGAAGGGCTCTTTTTAGCGCGCGGTCGTCCGGATTTTGTATTAGGGGTGACCATCAATACGTATTTGCGTCTAATAGCAAAAAACCAACAGATGTAAGCATTTCACGGGTATAATAATGTACTTAGAAGGATTTACGAGCTTTGATCTCGGTGTTTTGTCAGGTGGCCCGGGTGCGATGCGACTTGCGAAGTAATGGACATTGTTTTACGAACACGTAGTAATGGTGTATGAGTCGTTTTGAAAACATACTTGAGGGCTGCTTGATCGCAACAGAAATTAATTGATTCTTTTGTGGTACGACCGTTTCACCTTTATTCCGTTGCAATATTCGTGAACGAGGTTTAGAATGAGTTTGTATTTTTTTTTATACAAGGTTTTTTGCTGATTGTATTCATTAATAAAGCTGGTAATTAATACAGAATACGTGTGCAGCTGATTTAGAAATCTTATTTAAACACTGTTGTAATAGTTTTTCAATGGATTTTTCTATTTTTTTTTTTGTTTCTGTATTGTTTTGTACTGATCTGTGGTGTTCAATAAAGAGTATTTGTTGTATTGTATAATTTTAAATTATCTTAAAATGAAACGGTATTTAAAAAAAACTGTTTAAAATACCTACAAGCTTATTTTGGCTGGCTTGATAGGTATTTGCAGTGTCCGTCCTTGCTTACCAAATTTAAAATTAATCAGAGCATAAGCGGGACCAATTTGCCTAGCAAGATTTCACCTAATCAAACAGCTATATTATGAAAATTAAGATTTTAACTGACTTCCACACTAGTCTTAATTTAGTGACGACCGAATTTAGGTTCGCGCGCTGTCAGATCCATACTAAAATTACGGCTAAAACCTGAACTGAGTCGGAATTGGATCGCATTAAGGAGTCATGGTAAAGCCCCAGGTCAGGAGTCTGGCTACAGTTGAGCTACAATTAGTTGGTTGGAGAGGTTTTTGCGTTTTTAAACTTTCATTCATTTGAACAAGAACCATCGAGTATCCTCATTTTTCTATGATCCCTTCTAACTATTGATCTTTCTAGCGCCATTATCGTCGTTTCACTCAAACGCCGTTGTCGCGTGAAAACTAGATAAAAAACTTCAATGTGGCGACTTCTTAAACAGTTACTTAGTAAAGGATATAGTAATAATAAGTGGAATAGTCCTTTTATCAATAAATCCTAACTTTTGCAATTTTTTATGTGCTAATACACTCTTTTAGCACAATTTTCTAGGCGTCATTCCGCATCCAATGAGCTATCGCACATAATTTTAAGAGCAGTATCTCTATTTTAGACCATTTTGAACTTGTCGGCTAGACTATAACAGTCGCGATGGACCGGTCCGATCCCATCTTTCGTGGGACGTCATTGGCTTAAGCAGTTGAAGATGGGACTTGACGTAATGCTGTTTCAAATACCGGATCAACGACCTCTAACGTCAGTCAGTTGTTTCCTTGCACTTGTGGGTAATCCTTATCCTCGTGTCTTCACTATCACTACATAGTCACTACATAGTATAAAACAAAGTCGCTTTCTCTGTCCCTATGTCCCTATGTATGCTTATATCTTCAAAGCTACACAACGGATTTTGATGCGGTTTTTTTAAATAGATTGAGTGATTCAAGAGGAAGGTTTTTATGTATAATTCTGCGCAGATGAAGTCGCGGGCAGAAGCTAGTATAAAATAAAGTAGCTTTCTCTGTCCCTATGTCCCTATGTCCTATGTCCCTATGTCCCTATCTCCCTATGTATGCTTATATCTTCAAAACTACGCAACGGATTTTGATGCGGTTTTTAATAGATAGAGTGATTCAAGAGGAAGGTCCTAAAGATCTAAGCATACATAGGGACAGAAACAGCGGAAAGCGACTTTGTTTTATACTATGTAGTGATGCGCGGACGAAGTCACGGGCAACAGGTAGTCTTGTACAAGTGTTTCATTGAAATATCAATGGGTACAATTAATATTTAAATAAGATTGTTTTCTTTCACGCTGGTCTAGGAGTAAAGACAAAACATAGAAATTACCCAGTTGCTTCTCTTCCCGCGCAGATGGTAAAAGCCTATCGAGGGTATGGGCAAAAGTCTTAGGAATCATGTTAAAGGCGATGCGGCTAGCAACCCATCACTATTCTGTCCCTTTCCACCTATATGCCCTTAATCATGCTAAACGTGGCCTTAAGGTTGTTACCTTAGGCTCTGTCCACCAATACGTGATGTATGTACGTAGTATGTATGTACGTTTAGAAAAAGTGAAAGGTGACGAATGATAGGCAAAAGTCAGTAAATGCAAAAAAAAATAGTGTAGTTAAATGTAACCTTGTTAAAGCACAAGGTTAATAATCAACCTTGATTTGTAAACGTAGTTAAGGTGGTTATCGATTCCCATAGTAATTGATTCATTCAATTATAGACAAACGTAGCGTAGTCTTACATTGAAACAGGTTTTATTATTAACAAGTTTGGGGAAACGATCTAATCTCTCGTTTTTATTACATAAAAATAAAAAATACGTCAAATTAAAACAACAGCGTCATCTATTGGTGTTGCGGCTTAGCTGACTGTCACAAACTTTAATGACATTTGCTTGTCACCCGAAGATATTTACTGGAGTAAAACTATTACAACTAAGGCAACACATTGTTTTTTTTAAAATCTTATTATTATGACGACGGGTGTACTCTCGGATACTTTCAATGGTTACGAAGAACTTTTCTCCCAAAGTCCTCACACAACGCTGTTACTAACTTTCCTACGCCTTCAGCTAAAATGAACTAATTCCGAACTCTGCCCCCGCATTAAAAAAGTAATTCGCCGTCAAACTCGCGTTTTAACGGTTTCATTAAGACAGATACTGGCAACTCCCAAATCAACCAGCAATCCGCCAGTGTTGCCAGAATAAACTTTATAATCCAAGTAAAACACCCCGGGCGTGTTTGAGCCGAAAATAAAAACAACATTTGCACAGCCCGTGGAGAGCGCAATAAAAAATTAATTACAATTTAATCTACAAAAATGCGCGAGCTCGGGGAGCGCGGAGCTCTGGAACTGGCAACACTGAATGCAATTGGTTTAGTGTGGCCAGTGTAGTTTTTACCCCGATTTAATGGTAATTTTTCACGCGACCTCTTAACATTATAGTTCCAGATGGTAGTAAAGTCTCACATAAGGCATTGTCCGTCCGTCTGTCGAGACTCTTTATCTCAGGAACGCGACAAGGTAGGAAATTTAAGTTAATTCCGAAAACTTCGGTCTGTGGTCCCTTAAGGCTGAGAAAAAATTACCCCTCATAGTCAACTCAATCAAAAGAAACAGTCATTAGAAAAGGTGTTGCCAAATAAGTTGCCGTGTTCTCAATAATTTGGCATTGCTCATTTTTTTAGTATGCTCCAATTCGAAAACCATTTCGAGGAAAACCATCATTTATCCGATTTATCTTGTCCGATTTGTAAAAGTACTTTGAACCTTTGTTTGACCGAACGACCTGGTTTTTATACAGAATCCAGCATCGAATGTTTGCCACAAATATGAAAAAAAAAAGTTTAGCTATGGCAACTGTCACGTGTCACTGTCAAATCAACAAAACCATAGACAAAGCCGTTTTTTTATAGCCAGCCGAACGAAGGAGATTGGGATTCTGTCTAAATTCACGAATTATCAAACAGCGAAAAAATATTTATTATTAATTAACAAAGCTACGTAAAAGCATAATATTCAAATTAGTTGCTTGAAATAGTCCATTTTATCAAAAAAAGGTGTTAAAAGCACAGCTTAAAAAAAATGAACTATGCCAATTAGAGGTACTTTCAGTTGTCTTAGAAATTTGTATGTCTGTTTGTGTCAACAACCAATATAAGATGACCTCACACTGCCTAAACTTTGCTTAGGAACAGGACTGCACTTTACATTCACTGGCCAGGTATTTAGTGAGAAAATTTACACTAGACGCTCATTCAACTCGTTTCGAGCGTCAGCGAGGCCACATCCAGCGCCCTACATCCAATTGCCTGCGGTGCCTCAAGCGCTCCCAGCGTGCCTAATGTGATTTTTTAAAGACCCTACCATGCCGATTAGATGGAACGTGGGGATCCCCTATCCGCAACGAGACGCTACGAGAACCCAAGATGTTTGCACTATGTTATAAAATAGGGTATTTGCCACCCCTAATCGACGGACGTACCTACTTTTGAGCTGTCAAAATTCAAAATTCAAAACTTTATTTTGCAATTAGGCCGCCAAGGGCTCTTTTATGTCTTTTTTTGAAACCAGCGCATTCGGAAAGACCATCATTGCCAAAATGAATGTGCCGCACGAAACCTGGCACAAAGTCAATGTCTTTCAAAATAAAATACTTAAATTCTACTTAACTTAAGTTACTTAAAGTAAGGTACTTAATTTAAGATGCCTTAAATTATATTAGTCTATAGAAGAGATGTATAAAGTCTCTATTTGTTAAACTAAAACAAAATATATGAAAAACTTTGTACGAGGGTCAAACTGAAAGTTCTTAGAAAATCAAAAACTGAGCAAACTAGCAAGTTATTAGTTTTATTATATCTTTTCAAAATAGTGTCCATTCACATTAATACACCGCTGCTTCCGATGGAACCACTGAGAAAAGCACTTAGCCCACTCGTCCTTAGGGGTCTCTTCGACGGCCTTTTGAAACGCACCCACTGCTTCCTCGGTGTTCATAAAAAGTTTTCCTCGAAGTTTTTCTTTTATTTTCGGGAATAAATAAAAATCGCAAGGTGCGAGGTCGGGGCTATACGGCGGGTGACCCAGTAATTCCACGTCTGACGTCACTAAATAGTCGATCGTTCGCCTGGCGGTGTGCGACGAGGCGTTGTCGTGGTGAAGAAGGGTCCTACTTCGAGGTCGTTTCTCCCGAACTTTTTCCAATACAAGTGGCAAACAATTGTTACTGTACCACTCGGCAGTAACTGTTTTTTGATCCTCTAAAACAATTGTCGCATAGTGACCTGTCCTTCCGAAGAACGAGGCCACCATCTTTTTTCCCACGCTTCGACCTCTCTTCACTTTAGTTGGCAACTCCTCGAAAGGAAACACCCATTGAGCAGACTGTCTCTTGGTTTCTGGATCATAACAGTAAACCCAGCTTTCATCACCCGTAAGTATGTCGAACACAGCATTTGAGTCACCTCCGTTAAATCTTTGAATCATTTCACGGCACCAATCGACCCGACGGAGTTTTTGGGCGTCGGTCAAATTATGAGGTATCCATCGGGCACAAAGCTTCCTGACCGCTAAATGTTCATGGAGGATTTTATGCACTTGACTCATACCGATGCCTAAGCTTGTCCAAATCTGCTGGTACGTCACTCTTTTGTCAGTCTCTATCATACGCCGCACAACACTGATGTTATTTTCAGTCATCGCCGTAGAAGGCCGTCCCTCACGCAGATCATCGGTGAGATTAGTGCGACCACGTTTAAACTCACTAAACCAGTTGTAAATAGTCGCACGAGATGGGGCTTCATCACGAAAGGCCAATCGAAGTCTATCATAGCTTTCTTGTTGACTTAAATGACATCGAAAGTCATAAAAAATCATTGCACGAAAATTTTCTCGCGTTACATTCATGTTGACGTGACACAGACAATTTTCAATTTGCCGCCAAATCGTAAAACAAATGACAAATGAATGAAATATATACTCAATAATATTGGCAAAGAGTTCCATTTTCAAAATTTAAACTTACTTTTTTATTATATTGTTTAAAAATGGCCAATTCTAAAAACTTTCAGTGTCGCCCTCGTAGATTATTTTTATACTTACTTATATAGACAGAGCCTAGGATCCAAGACCAAATGCCCACGTTTAGCTTGATTAGCGGCGACGTCTCAATAGCTGTAGAAAAATTGACAGCGCCACTTGCGGATCGAAACGGCAAACAGGCCTTACCATGATGAAGCCTGTAGCGGGCGGTAAATCCTTACTTACGGCCCGGGGTGACGTAATAAAATAAACTGACAGAAAAAATGGCCGCCTTCAGACTGCAAGGCTGTTATAATATTAATGCCTAGCCCATACAAATGCAACAGCCAGGTCTTAACTACTGTTTAACTGTTAGTTAAGTTTAACGCGTACATATTACTCTGGAGGATAAACTTCGCTAGTTTAGCACGTGACAAGTTATAAGTTAATCCATTAATTATTAATGGTTACTGCTTAGAGCTGACGTGGGGCGCATATTCATACTCATATTCAGACTAACGAATGGTCCACATACTCATACTCCAGTATCATCACTACATAGTATAAAATAAAGTCGCTTTTTCTGTCCGTGTCCCTATGTATGTTTATATCTTCAAAACCACACAACGGATTTTGATGCGGTTTCTTTTAATAGATAGAGTGATTCAAGAGGAAGGTTTATATGTATAAATCATGCATAATATACCGTGCCAAGCCGGGGCGGGTCGCTAGTAAAATAATATACCTACATACATACATGCAGACAGAGCCTTTTTTTTTTTTTTTTTTTTTTTTGCGGCGGAAAAATGCGTTACGCATACGACCGCGCCGTGGGGACGGCGCGGAAGTTATGTGGGACTCTCCTCCCCGGCCCCCCCCCCGAGTGGGGGGAAGCGGGGGAGGCCTACCCACTAAAAAACCGCCGGTATTCCCTCTCTGCCATTGGAGGGGCGCCGTGGGAGAACTATGGTGTCACCACGCACGCCCCGCCGGCCGCCCCAGCCTAAACGCCGGGGCTCCCGCGCCAAGAGGGGGGGGCCGGGAATACTTGGCCCCCCCCTAGACTCGTGGGCCTCTACGCGCTAGCAGGGGATCCCCATCCCCCGCCAGCAGGCACCACTAGGGGAGGGCAGCAGCAAACTGCCGCCGCCTCCTCCCCGTCCGTCTGCGCCGGAGCGGGGGCGCGAGGGGGTCATTCTCGCGCTCCCGCTCCCTCTCCTCCTTCTGCGAGATCACGTCCTCGCAGAAGGAGGCGACGGCCTCCCAGGACCCCTCACTCCCGACCATGGCGTATACTACGCCGGGAAGTGAGAGGTCGCCGCCGATAGTCGCCACCAGAGTGCGGCGCTGCTCGGACCAGGCGGGGCACAGCTCCAGCGTGTGCTGTGCCGTGTCCACCGCCGCGCCGCACTCATGGCAGGACTCCGTCTCCTCCCTACCGACTCGTTTTAGGTACCGCCCGAAGCAACCATGCCCGGACAGTACCTGGGTGAGTCGGTAGGTGAGGGACCCGTGGGCCCTCCCGCACCACTCTAGGAGCACTGGGCGGATGGCTTGGATGGTGCGGGTGCCGAACTCGGCATCCCGCAACTCATCCACCCAGCGCTCCATGACCCCTTCCTGCGCGATCTCCCGCGCGCGGGCAAGTTCTGCCGGGGCGAGTGAGGAATCGCCCCGGGCCCTCCTTTCGGCCCTGGCTCTATACATGCAGACAGAGCCTAAGGTAGCAAGACCTAAGGCCACGTTTAGCATGATTGTGGACGTATAGGTGGAAAGGGGAATCAGAATAGTGACGGATGGCTTGCATCACTTAAAACATGATTCCTAACTTACTCTGAACAACCTGGTCTGGAAGCAAAGAAAAAACATAGAATGCACCAGTTGCTTCTCTTCCCGCGCAAATGGTAAAAGCCCATCGAGGGATTGCGCGAAAATTTTAGGGATCATGTTATAGGCGATGCTAGCAACCCATCACTGTTTTGATTACCCTTTCCATCCATACGCCCACAATCATGCTAAACGTGGTCTTTAGCTGTTGTCACCTTAGGGTCTGTCTACCCCGGAAGGGATAAAGACGTAATTTATGTATGTATGTAACATTCTATGTTTTGTCTTCAGTCCCAGACCAGCATGGAAGATAATATGCAACCAAATATTCCGGCCCAGGATTTGACCCCAAGACGCCGGCTGCATTGCCTCGCTGAACTGCTATTCCTAGCCTTTGAGAGGTCACCTATGGCTGGAAATCGTATGATAACTTTGTGACACTTTTAGCCTTACTGAAATCTATAGTGCTCGCGATTCTGAGCAGAACTGCCATCTGTATAATTGGCATTGTTCATTTTTTTTAGTATGCTCCAATTCGAAAACCATTTCGAGGAAAACCATCAATTATCCGATTTATCTTGTCCGATTTCAAAAATACTTTATGATTGCAGATATTTTTGTAAAAGTACTTTGAACCTTTGTTAGACCGAACGACCCGGTTTTTAGACAGAATCCAGCATCGAATGTTTGCCATAAAAATGAAAAAAAAAAGTTTACCTATGGCAACTGTCACGTGTCACTGTCAAATCGACAAAACCATAGACAAAGCCGTTTTTTTTATAGCCAGCCGAACGAAGGCGATTGGGATTCTGTCTAAATTCACGAATTATCAAACAACGAAAAAATATTTATTATTAATTAACAAATTTACGTAAAAGCATAATATTCAAATTAGTTGCTTGAAATAGTCCATTATCAAATAAAGGTGTTAAAAGCGCAGCTTAAAAAAAATGAACAATGCCAATTTTAGAAAAAGGGTGAGTACCTACCTACATCCGCATGTACTTGTTGATTGTTGAATAACAGACCTTGTCGATAATGTACTAGTGTTTATTTTCACTAATTGCACTGGATCTACTTTGTCTTATAATGAACAACTTTAACAATCTATCGCCATGAACATAGGGTTTCCTCGAAGACCAACATCGCCATAGATAATTATAGACTTTTACGTATTAGTTTACCACAAACAATCTAGACTAAAACAGTATGACTGCCACATTATCAGGCATGTTCAATTTGCTTGAACACATAAAAACCTTTCTCTTGAATCACTCTATCTATTAAAAAAAACCGCATCAAAATCCGTTGTGTAGTTTTGAAGATATAAACATACATAGGGGCATAGGGACATAGGGACAGAGAAAGCGACTTTATTTTATACTATGTAGTGATGATGAAATAATAATGTGTAGAAAAATTTGTCAATTTTATAATTGTATAAACATGAATAAAATGTATTAATTAAATCACATCTAGTCAAATATCAAACAATATTCATTTTCAAGCTAATATTCATATTCGTTTTAGCACAGCTCCCCTCCCTAGTCGTTATGTACAGTTAACTTAGCCTTGTCATAGTCATAACAATACAGCTTTGTACAGGCTGCTCTCTTCAACGCTAATACTTATTATAATCCTGAAATGCTTTTCCGGGTTATCTAATAATTATACGAGCAATAATTGTATAGTGCATTGGGGTAAATTCGAAATTGGGGGAATTTCCATCGTGAATATCCACTAAACGGGGAACAATTACAATCTAGCAACACTTACCTAGTTACTCCAATGTATTTGGCTTCTAGATAAGCG
Source organism: Pandemis cinnamomeana (assembly GCA_932294345.1). Lineage (NCBI taxonomy): Eukaryota > Metazoa > Arthropoda > Insecta > Lepidoptera > Tortricidae > Pandemis > Pandemis cinnamomeana. The sequence goes on along the minus strand of OW028702.1, from coordinate 32,822,065 downwards.
TTTTCAGGTTATGGAATTGTTCCCCGTTTAGTGGATATCCACGATTTTCGGAATTCCCCCAATTTCGAATTTACCCCAACACCATATATGTATGTTCAAAATTTTTGAGACCTCTAATATTCGAAGACCGATGATATTTGCTCGAGGTTTTGTAAGTAACGTTTTAAATACATAAATCACGTATTTTACAAAATGCCACGTTCACGGCTGCTAGCATGCCTAGCATCGCCTGAAACACGATGGTGATTTTCACTATTTAGTGTCGGGAAGCAACCTCCTTCAAAGGTGGCCAACATGCCTCTAGCTACCATGTGTCATACGACTCCTGCCCACGTCTCTGCATATGATTCGGTATTTATTCTATTTTCTGTTAACTTGTATTAATACCGCTTTTGTGCTTGTATGAGTTGAATGATATCAAGTCTTTCATTAGGAACCAGAGGTTATTATTTCAGAAGTGGGATTCGAACTCACGCCCTCAAATATTCCTTATTTACACGAGCATCAGTTGAAAACGGCTAAACCGATTTCGCTGCAAATTCTACTAAACAGTCAGGAAAATCCCGGGCCAGGTTATACGTAGTATGTACCAAAAACGCCAATTCCAAATGACCTCCGGCTCGAATGGACCATGTACAATAATGCACCAAGGTTTCGAGGGGAGCAGAAATAAAAACACATTGATTAATAATAATCTAACAATGTCTATTTCTCCACACAATGCTCACAAAATAAAAGGTAGCGGTTAAATCTATACAATTTGTATCAAACAAACGTTAACTAGTTTGTCACCGGTACAGCGACATCTAGCGGATAATAAGAGAACTAATCTTATTAACTACAACTTAACTCTAACGTTTGGACACTACTATTTATCCCGGAACATCGCATAGTTCCCGCGTGATAGCAATTTTTATTTATACTTCAAACGGGATTTTATTTATCAAATGATCATCCTGTACACGCAACCCTTTACAAAAGTAATTAACATAGGGCAAGGCAATCAAAAACGTTGCAAAAACGGCTCGTGATCGCTTATTAATATTATAACAGTTGTATCGCGGTGAGGCTTCCCGAAAACCTAATCTAAATTTAATTTACAGCACAGCCCTTTTGGGATGGTTTTGGCTAATCTGCGGAATCCAGAGCAACGGTAATTTTGCGTGGCGGGGCGGGTTATAAACTAGTGTTTCATCCTCAGTCAGCGAAGAAAAAACTGGGCATTCTCAACAATTTCAAAGCACGAGACAGCCTGCGATAAAAGTCCCGGGATTTCGAGACACTGACGTCCCCCAAACAATACTGGCATCATGTCAAATGTCACCGACCTCTTTGCGGCATAAAGGTCTAATGTTTTTGACGTCTTGGTGACGTACATATTTTTGCCCAGACTGTCAGTTGTTTCTCAGCTCGCGCAACTCTTCTACGGTAAAATACGTGGAAGGATTTTTGTGATTTGCGAAGGTCTCTATTTTTTTTTTAAACAAAATTAAAGGAAACAACGCAGAGCCATGGCAGAGGTATAAATCCTGTGGTTAAAAATATCCGTTATGGGATCGTTCAGGGGCCTGATTTTTGAAAGTACATGCGAAAATACCAGTATATTTATAAACCATTTAAAACTTTATGTATTTTAATACGCACCCCCTCTGCTTAGTATAATCGAACCGTCTAAAGCGGAACGACATGTTCTATGATTTCCATGAGCTACATACCGTGGGGTTGAATCGTCTATGACTCTTACGAATTCCTTCCCATCGGTACACGAGACACGTAGCAAGGGGTTGTGGCCAGATGACAAAATGCGGTGTAAAACACAAGCGTGCAGCAAACCCCATGCATGTTTAATACGCGATAGCTTTCAGTTTATTTTAGTTGTCATGTGGCGGGTTTTTTTTCTTTTTTTCTGAAATGAGAGCCTCGTTAATGACCATGATTCCGAGTTGGCAAAGGCTTACTTTGCGGCACAGGGATCTATGTGCCCAAGACGGTGTTTTTGTGTACTGTGGACTGAAATAGCGTTGGTATCGCGTGTGAATTTGCCACTAGTGGCGCTAGTGTCGCGTGAGGTCCAATAGCATTCACTTGTCACTGGTTTTGGCGGGTTTCGTGACATCACTATCACTACATAGTATAAAATAAAGTCGCTTTCTCTGTCCCTATGTCCCTATGTAGGTATGCTTATATCTTCAAAACTACACAACAGATTTTGATGCGGTTTTTTTTAATAGATAGAGTGATTCATGAGGAAGGTTTTTATGTATAATTCTACGCAGACGAAGTCGCGGGCAGAAGCTAGTAAATTATAATTTCTTACATTCCTGTTGAAAAGTCATCTCCGTGAAATTATCGCAGATATGGATTATTTGGCGATGAATGTCAACTGGTGAGCAAAGAAACTCTCCATTGTGACAGATTGTATTTGTTTTATGTTATTTTGCACAATAAAGAGTTTACATACAATATACATACACATAGATACTTCTAGTTCATTTCTAACATTATCTAAGGGAAGACGAGCCCAGCGTACGGGCCCTCCCCTTCTTGGCGCGGGGGGGGCTCCGTGGTGAAACCCTTTTTTTTTTTTTTTTTTTTTTTTTAACGTGTGGAAAATGCGCCTTATGCATCTCCGCGCTCGGGGCAGCACGAACGGAGGTATGACGGGCTCTCCATCTCGCCGCTGCCTTCCCTATGGAAGGAGGGGAGAGGCCTACCGTCTAAAAACACACACGTTCCCTCCAGGCCTTGAACTGCGGGCGTTGCGGGCGAACACGGTGACCACCGCAACGTCCACTGGCCGCCCCGGGATGGGGCAGGTGGCGACGGCTCCGTGGTGAAACCCTAGTGGCATCCCACTGCGTCCCCATCACACCGGATTGAGGCAACGCCGGAGAGTTTTTAGTTCGGGTATACCCCTCGGGGGGGAGTCCCACATAATCCTAGACGTCCCCGTGCCTAGGGCATCCATAAAGATTTCCTCTCCGTTATGTATATAAAAAAAGGCTTTGTCTAGGTAAGGGATAAAGCTGTATCTATTCTTATGCCCTCAACTGTACTGTAATCTTATATCTTATCTTATCTTATATATGTCTTCTATATATAAAAGAAAGTCGTGTTAGTTACACTATTTATAACTCGAGAACGGCTGAACCGATTTGGCTGAAAATTGGTGGAGAGGTAGCTTAGAGCCAGGCGACGGATATAGAATACTTTTAATCCCGATTTTCCCACGGGATTGGAAAATTCCGAAATGACCAATAAAGCTACATTACATTTGGCATACCTACATAATTATTCCTTCATTAGTATAAAGGTGCGCACTACAAAGGAACTTTTCAAATTTCCCACGGGATAAAAACACGAGGTAAATAATTAAGACTATAATTAGTAGATAATATTCCTAGAGGATCACGTAGGTGCTCTGAGAAGGGATTCCGAATTTCCCATGGGATAGGAAATAAAAAACTTATACTTGGAGACATGAGTGGAGTCACTCTGACGTTATCTGCGCTGACGAAGTATAATATACCGTGCGAATAATATACCGTGCGAAGCCGGGGTGGGTCGCTAGTTGTTTAATAAAACGGAGATAATCACCCTAATACCTCAAGACGGCTTGTAATTTTATGACAGCGTAGCAAAAGTAAATATTCGTCTTGTTAACACAGCTATTATACTAACTACGCAATTTTTAAAGGGTCAAACCGGTAATTTGTCATTGTCGAAGGTTCCTTAGCTGGCTATTGCCGAGGCCATTTGTCCGTGTTAGCGGGAGTAAGGGACCATTTAAGAAAGACCCCTGAACGCTGCCTAGAGAAGGATATTAACAATATAAACTCTTAACTTGTATCTAGTAAAAATTTTATAATCCTACACAATATGTCATATTAATAGAATAGTAATTCAATTTCATGTCCTAAATGCGTAGCATCATTTTAGAAATGAGTTCAGCCAGAAATTCAAAGGCCCTGGGGTCGGATTTTGGAAAGCACATGTGTGAAGGTACCACTCGAAAGTGGTGAAAAATTGTGCTGAATTTGAAATTCGAGTAGCATAAGACGATCAGAGCTCTCATTAATCTTGTGAACTAGTCAAAACTTTGATTAGAGCTGTAGTTTTGTAGATATAAGCTGATTTGTATCTACCACTTTCGAGTGATGTGCTTTCAAAAATCGGGCCACTGGTCATCCAATGTTTATACATACATACATGTATCACGCCTTTATCCCTTACGGAGTAGACAGGGCTTAAGGTAACAAAACCTTAAGGCCACGTTTAGCATGATTAAGGGCGTATAGGTAGAAAGGGGAATCGAAATAGTGATGGGTGGCTAGCATCGCCTATAACATGATTCCTAAGACTTTCGGCCAATCCCTCGATGAGCTTTTACCTGCGCGGGAAGAGAAACAACTGGTGAATTCTATGTTTTTTCTTTACTCCCAGACCAGCATGGAAGAAATGATTATGCTCTCACAGATTGATATTTATGCCCGAGCGAGTTAGGTATTAAGCCTAGTTCTGTAACTACTACCTTAGGTCTTACTATGACGTCTTAACGCGATTAAATTCCGACTCAGTTCAGGTTTTAGCTTTCATTTTTAGTATGGATCTGACAGCGAGCGAACCTGAACTTAATCGGGATTGAATCGCTTAAGACGTGGTAAGTCCCCAGGTCTTCCGTCCACCTCGTCGGTGGACGTCCTACGTTGCGCTTGGCGATCCTCGGTCTCCACTCGAGATCCTTTCGGCCCCAACGACCATATCTTCTGATGAACCAATCGCCATCGTGTTCATTTTGACAGTTCTTGTATGAATGTGACAGCTAGCTGATTCCGATGCCAATTGTCAGCCCATACATGAACAAAACACGATGGCGATTGCGAGCGAGTTAGACCATAAGCCTACTGACGTGGGACTTAAGTCACTTTTCTAAATTGGAACGTCTACCCCGTAAGGGATCAAGACGTGATTTGTGTGTGTGTGGAACGTCAATTCTATTTGCACACATTACTTACACACAACAGGTCAATGACTTAAGTGTTTACAACCTCTAGGCCTGTCAAAGAAGTCTGACGCAAAGCAATAACCGTGTTATAAATGCCTTTTGTGCACGTAACTCCTACATATTTAATCAACTACCGTCTGCACCCGTAATGGAGCAAATTACTAAACAAATGTAACTTCGTAACAAGCCTTTAACGATTCAATTGGAGTCATTTGGGTTTCATAATCGATGCATACATAGCTGTATATAGCAACTCAAGTAAATGCCCTGTTGCATGCAGTGTACGGAACTGATGTGGGACTTCCCATGAAACGCTTTGAGGGCTTTAGACCCGCCAATTTCCACTCGTGTGTACGAGAGTAACTAAATGGAATGTTGAAAATTGTATGAAATTTTGGGACACTTTTTGCCTATACTAAAGTCAATAGTGCTCGTGATTACCACGCGATTCAATTCCGACTTAGTTCAGCTTTTAGCTGTCACTTTTAGTATAAATCTGACAGAGAGCTAACCTAAACTATCTATGTGAGTAGATGACTTCTCAGAAAAATGCGCGAATATCAGAATACCAAGTCACTAGACACTCTAAATCAGGTGAAAAACAAATGACCAGCGGTCTTATCAAGACGTCTTAATGCGATTCTATTCCGATTCAGTTCAGGTTCGCTCGCTGTCAGATCCAGATTAAAAATGACAGCTAGAACCTGAACTGAGTTGGAATTAAATTGCATTAAGACGTCACGGGAAGGCCCTTGGTTAAAGTCGCGTTCACGGCACTCTTCCAACCGAGGCAACGGAGGTCTATGGGGAGGCCTATGTCCAACAGTGGGACCTACTGATATGATGACGTTCATCAGGGAAAATGGAGGATTCTAATGGTGAAAGAAATTATCAAATCAGTCCAGGCGCTTTATCATGCGATTCAATTCCGATTCGGTTTAGGTTCGATCGCGTGGGGTGCGAGTCGGGTTACCTCCACTTGTGGTCAAGAGCTGCGGTTCGTTGGATCCATCCGGGGGGAAGAGCAGTGCTTGGTCCGTTGCGCCCTGGGCATCGGTTAATGATGTCCTGGCGGTCTCCGAGGGATATCATTATCCGATGGCTAAGAGCCCGACAGGGGGTCTTTTGACCGTGTTCTACCGTACAACGTTGCCGACATTTTTGTCACAAGATTTTTGAATACTGTATTTATTTCTTTGACATTGGCGAAATTGTCGCAGCGATCAATGGGGCCATGTTAAAAAGAAAAGAAGAAGATACGCTCGCTGTCAGATCCATACTAAAAATGACAGCTAAAACCTGAACTGAGTCGGCATTGAATCGCGTTAAGACGTCATGGCAAGGCCCCAGAAGTTGTAGAGCCTCAATGCAAACAATGTGTGTGTCTTAATGAGAGCTTTAAGAAATATGGAAGGTGTATCACTGAAAGATAGAATAAAGAATAGTGTGATAAGGGAACGGGCTGGTGTGAAAGAGGATATAGTGACTAGGATAGAAAAAGTATGCTTAGTTGGTTTGGTCACGTAGAGCGGATGGATGAAAGTAGACTAACTAAACAGATCTATAGAGGGAGTGTGAATGGTTACGAGACCAAATAGGAGACGTTTCGGGAAAAGGTCAGGTCAGGAGTACCCGAAACCGACGAGCATGTATGAAGAAATTGATGAGTGTGGATGAAGGGAAAGAAGTATGTCAGGATCGTAGTGGAACAAAGTAGTCTCTGCCTACCCCTGTGGGAAAGAGGCGTGACCGTATGTTATGTAGCGCAGAAGTATTCGGATACAGAAAATACCAAAGCGAATGGGCAAAAAATACTTATCAACATTCATACAATGAATTATACAGTAGTTAACATTCGCCCGTTTTTCATCCAACCCCTTGAACACCGCAAACAACAATGAAAACAGCGTTACGTCTATTAATTCCCTCGACAGTGTATTAACGAGGGTGGCTACCGTATTAAAATGATTAATGGTACGTTTCTTGAACGCCAGTGTACGCGGAGCTACAAATCGAGGTGAGGTTTTCGGTTGGGCTGACTCGGTACTTTTGAGTTGCTTCGAAATTTAAACGTAAAGTTAAGGTAGGCAGGTAGGTAGCAGTGGCGTGGCGACTATAACTCGAGTCCAACCGGCTTGCCTATTTTAATTAATTTATTTGACGGTGGAGGCGTTTTACAACTACACTGAACTTAAACTATTTTTACTGTTTTTTTTCTCTTTATTTTTTTCCATATCTACTTTGTTTTACTTTGACTTGTAGAGACTTTATAAATCTCCACTATAGACTAATATAATTTAAGGCTCGGGGACCTTATACGGCCCTTTTATAAATGTATTTCATTTAAGCCCTCAGTGTCTTGCTAAACGTGGCCTGTAGGTCTTACCTTAGGCTCTGTCTACCCCGTAAGGGATAAAGACGTGATTTGTGTGTATGTGTGTAGATCATTTTGAGCTCTTCGATTGTTTCTCAACTCCTGATGCTGGCTGTAGGCAGGTAGAGGTTGCTATGTAGCGATAAGGCCGCCTATTGCTTTCCTAGTCATTTTCTCTTTGTATTTGTTTTCTATGTTTATTACTGCGGGTGGTAGGGCCTTGTGCAAGGTCCGTCCGGATCGCTACCACCATCTTACTCGCTAATCCTGCCGCTAAGTAGTGCTTGCACTGTTGTGTCGCGGTGTGGAGAGTAAGACAGCCGGGGAAATTACGGGCACAAGAGGCATTTCATCTTAGCCCTCTAGGTTGGCAACGCATCTGCAATCCCTCTGGGGTTGCGGGTGTCTATGGGCAGTGGTGATCACTTACCATCAGGTGACCCACCTGCTCGTTTGCCTTCCTATTCAAATAAAAATAAAAAATAAATTAGTTTAATTTTGAATTTTATTTTAACTTAACTATAGTTTGATTTGTTTTTATTTTCTATTTGTAGGTAGCTCTTGGCCGCGACTCCGTTTACAAATTTTTATCGCTATCCCGCGGGTACTATGCAATTTTCCGGGATAAAAATTAGCCTATGTACTATTTCAGACCATAATCTATATCCATTCCAGCCCATCGAGGAAATGGGCGAAAATCTTAGGATTCATGTCATAGGCGATGCGGCTAGCAACCCACTATTTTGATTCCCCTTTCCACCTATACGCCCAAAACCATGTAAAACGTGGTCTTAATTTCCATAGTTCATTGTCAAGTCATGTACATACATATAAGGATGTTAACATTGTTCTAAGTCAGTCCATGATGCGCTGTAAGGGCACACAATAGTAATTAATACCTAAATTTTCTCGCCGGCACTTGATTTTAATTTTATCTTTGCAATCAAATATTGTTGTAGGCACTTGTCCCACCGCCGACGATGAGCGATAAACGAGTAGAACGATAAACTAGAAACGAGTGGACGAGCGGCGAGAAGCGAGTGTTAGCTCCAATAGTTTTGTCGCTCGGCTATAGGCGAGTGTTCGAGTGCGACGGGCTATTACTCGCGTCAGCTTGAGTTCTAACTACCAAGCGAGTATCGCCGAGCGAGTATCGCTGAGCTAGTTTTATCTTATCGCTCTTATCGCGGCGACAAACTAGTAGAGCGAGTGTTCTCGCCGGCAGTGTGAACAGCCAGCGATGAACGATTAGTATACGTGTCTCTTTTACTAACACAGGATCCTTATCTTTTGTTCGTTTCTTGGGCGAGAAAATCGCCGATAGCTAATCGCTTACTCGCTCTTGGTGGGACAAGTGCCAAAAATGTATGTACCGTTAACCGGGGTGACTTTGATAATTTTCAGGATACTTTTAAACACACACACACACACGTCTTTATCCCTTACGGGGTAGACAGAACCTTAGGTAACAAGACCTAAAGGCCACGTTTAGCATGATTATGGGCGTATACTTTTAAAATTGCTATTAAATCGATAATTGTCACGCGCGGTGAATATTTGTCATGTAGACACAAAGGCGATCGATGAAGACATCGCTTGGAAGCAGTAAACGCGAATGAGCGTTATCCAAAAAAAACTTGATCATTTTTTTCTAGTTTAACTACTATGCGTTTTATTTACTCAGAACCGTTTACCCTATCGAGTCTCATACAAGAAAAAATGTGTCCCAGATTTTACAATGGATTTTTTTCCTGTTCGTCACGTTCCATACGTACCTATATGAAAAAGTGACGAGCCTGTAAGTTTTGGGACACATTTTTTCTTGTCTTAGGATCGATAGGGTGAACGATTCCGAGTAAGAAAAACCCAAAATAGTTAGTCTGGAAAAAAATATCAAGTGGACTTATTTTTGAAAAACGCTCAAATAAAAATTATTGATTGATTGAAATACGGTCCGATTATTTACAGCAACCACTGATACTTCCATTCTGGGATTATCTGGTTTACGGTACTGTATCATTTAGATATGTAAAATTTACTGGTGTAAAACTGTTTTAATGCAATGGCAACATTTTTTTTTTAATTTAATTATGACAAGTTACACCAGAGGCGCGCAGCACTATCGCATCCGCGCCAACGTTACAACAGATTCTTTCATACCCAACAAAGAATGTCCGGTGGCATTAATAAAACTTCACCATAAGCCTGTTTACAATTTTCACTTATTTACTATTTATGTGTAAACATAGCACAAAGGAAGTGGCCGCACAGGGCTCGCTGAGCAAACTTGGCTGGGCCCGAAATTTGACAATGCTTTAGAGTGGGATGTGAACACACCTTTAGGTAGACCGTCGGAGTGCTAAGATGCCACTGGCTGGTGTTTTTTAAATTGCAGCTTTTATTCTCGATTCGAAATTTGAATTTTGAATGATACGAGTGTGCGACATTACGCAGATGTGTGCTATACGTGTGTCCTCGCACCCCTTGACAAAATTTGTCGTTGAATATGGTTACCTCCGCGTGTGGTCAAGACTCAAGAGCTGCGGTTCGTTTTTGGATCCGTCCGGAAGGAAGAGCAGTGCTTGGTCCGGTGCACCCTGGGCATCTGTTAATGATTTCCTGATAGATGCTGAGGGATATCATCATCCGTTGGCTAAGAGCCCGACAGGGGGGAGGGGTCTTTTGACCGTGTTCTACCGTACAACGTTGCCGACATTTTTGTCACAAGGTTTTTGAATAGATTATTATTACTTTGACATTGGCGAAATCATCGCATCGATCGATATGTATGTATGCATGTGTGTAATGATACTTAGTAGTTTATTTATGAATTCGTTTGTTGTATTTTGAGATGTACGGTTATTGTGGCTTTCACTAACTATTATGGATATTTTAAACTCACTCTTTGTCGGTCTCTCGCTTAATGCTCCTCTCATTTACTCAAAGATTAACTGGTAGATATCCCTTCCTTGCCTTTGTGCATATTTAAGGTTTTGTGATTTGTCTCTGTTTCTTTATATTATACAGGTCGAGTGCGAGTAAAATAAGTATCGATACTGTAATATACTTTGAAATAAAACCTTGGTCGTTATTAATGGAGGTTTATTATCTTAATAATCTTAATATTACTTGTGCATGTACAATCTTAGTATCTTAATAATCTTAATATTAGTTGTGCATGTCTTTGCAACAGAAACAGAACAGAAAAAGGAGGGGACGCCATCTTGACGTTTCCTTTTAATATATTATGTCAGCCCGATGACAGATAACAGGAAGTTTACGAAGTTAGATATAATACGAACTTCTCAAAAATACGTCCCACGACCTTATTACGCCGGTGTAAGAGTGTATGGTACTTATTTTTGTAACTTTGACTAGATACATATTATTACACGTGACTGTACAATAAAGCATTTACTTACTTACCTTCTTCTTCTTCTTCTTCTTATTTGTGGCGTTTCAAGTCGTTATAGCGACGACAACTTCGCCCATGTCAAAGTAACAAAAATATGATTAAAATCTTGTGACAAAATGTCGGCAACGTTGTACGGTAATGGTCAAAGACCCCCCTCCCCCCCTGTCGGGCTCTTAGCCAACGGTCAATGATATCCCTCAGAAACTGTCAGGAAATCATTAGCCGAAGGCCAGGGTGCACCGGATCAAGCACTGCTCTTCCCCCGGACGGATCCAAAAAGGAACCGCAGCTCTTGACCACACGCGGAGGTAACCCGACTCGCACCCCCTTACTTACCTTGCTACTCTGCTTTCTGTGTATGGGTTACGTAATGTTGTGCTGAGCGCCATTTTGCCGCCACCGCACGGTTATTGTTCCCGCCGGGGCTCGCGCGAAACTCCGGCAAAAGAGTACCACCTCCCTGTTTATTGCTCGCAAATTGTGTGAATTATTTATTTAATTTAAAAGCGAAGAAACCGTGCCGCGATCATACGGGGAAATGAGAAAATGCAACCGTGTAAATTGTTACGCAGTTGGATACTTTCGGGGTGCTCGAATGATAAGAGTTGTTTTTTAAAAACATGATTTCCTCGCGGCACTCGACGCGTAGCGCGTAGCGTCGGATCGGGAAAGATTTTATCTATCATCTCCTAAGGCTGTCATCTCAAAACTTTGTCAACCAGGACAAAAGTGTAAAATCCCCGGATGCTGGAGCTCGAAACCCTACACTTACATTTTTTTAATTCAGAAAGAAAGAAAGAAAGAAAGAAGAAAGAAAGTACATTTATTTGACGCATAGGACAACAACAGCCCCAACTAAAAATAAACAAAACAAAAAAAATAAGGAAAAATAACAATTAGTGTGTCGCTGTCCAGCGTCAAAAAGGTTGCGGCTCAGCATGATGCTGCGACGGGAGTCGCACGCTGGTTTTCTGCCGCAACCCTTTTGAGTGACGATAACGACGGAAAATCTACTATAAAGTAATATTAACATGACGCGTACTTACACAAAAGTGTGAGAAATCTTTTCAAAACAAAATTATGTAATAGCATACTTTGGATTTGACAATCTTAAATATTTTTAGTTAACTTTCTAACTAGAAAAATGCGAACCCGGACTACAAACGAAACTTCGTCCGAACGCTCCCCGGACGCTCTGTAAACTAGGACAAATCCGGGGAAACCCGGATGGATAGCAGTCCTATCTCCAACCTATATACGTCATACTGTTGGGCACAGGTCTCCTCTCAGAATGAGGGCTTGGACTATAGCTATGTTTTCACCGAAAAGCTCATGGTCAATTTCAAAATGTAATATCGCACATAAATTCTGAAAAACTCAGAGGCGCGCACTCGAACCCACGACCTTCTTGTGAGGCCACAGGTCAAACCACTAGGCTACCACGGCTTTTTTACTATCTTTTCCACAAGGATTTTACTAGCTTTAATAAATCCTAGAGACTTTATGCATCTCGACTAAAGACTAATATAATTTATGGTACCTACTTAACTTTAGGACATCATACATTGCCTTTTTTATGTGTATTATAAGTTAAGTCTGTATAGATATTTATACCCTCGACAGTACTTTGTATAAAGATTTCGTTTCATCATCCTCATGGCTGATATTTCCACTTTCCATTCCTTTCCTTCACTAATGAACACAGTACGGCCAGTGAGCTATGCCATTCGGGCTTTGGGTACCATCGGCCGATTCAAGTACTGAGTGAAACAGCAAGACAAATGTGAAATAGCATCCTAAGATATATATTCTACCAAAATGTTCCAATGTATACGGCAAACGCACATGGCAGTATTTCTTACCAAGTATTCTCAATGAGTTACCGTCGGAAACTCATAATGAAGTGTGTGCCAACCCCAATAGATGCAAGAGAATTGTCAAAGTATTTTACCTAAACTGTAAAGCAGCACAACAATAACTCATCTGTTTAGTTCAAGGATTTAATTTGAGTAACTAGCAGCGGCAGATAAACTCTGACGAGTTTTTGCCCGCTGTCATAAGCCTTTAAATTGTATATCATTAATTTGTTTTCAATAAATTTCAAAAAAAAGAACTTTCGGACTGTACGAAGGTACGAAAGTTATTTCTTTTGATCAGTCCTTGCAGTGACTACTAACGCCATCTGTTATGATGAAAGGAAACTGAGACTGTTATGGTTTTGTCCTTTATAAAACACTGAAACTTCTAGTAATATGAATAATAACAATTAAATAAGTATTTAGATAACCAGTTATATTTGTAGTCTAAATAAACTTGAAAATATAGTTTTATTTCAGTGCCATCTAGTGTCTATTTGCTGCATTTGAAAGTTTTCATAGACAAACTATTTTGAATACTGGAATACTAAAAACGATGAAACGAAATTAAAAATTTAAAGTGGTATGTACCGTGAAATATTTTGAAGTTAATTTACGGATATTTCAATAAATTTTATAATATTAATTCGTATTTTGTGATCTACTTTCCAGCAATGGACATTGTCCCTTTCTATACTCTATGCTCGTCATTTGACGTGTGTTGTCAGCCTAAAGAGAATACCCATTTATTAAAGTAATTTTAGTGATGTATTTTTTTACAATTTGTTTTTCATTTCCACTGTGCACTTTGAGAGTAATCAATAATAACTGATTTTCTGCTCAAAATATGTAGTTGATGAGAGCAGACTTATTAAAATTTACTTTCGTCGGGCCCAATTTAGACTTGTAAAAAAATCCTGCAAGACGAGTGGCACTTCAATGCTGGGGCCCGATTTTTGAAAGCACATCACTCGAAAGTGGTATAAATTAACTTTTTTCTCCAAAATGACAGCTCTAATCAAAGTTTTCACCAGTTCACAAGATTAATGAGAGCTGTGATTGTCTTCTATGCTGCTCATATTTCAAATTCAGCACAATTTTTCACCACTTTCACTGATATTTTCATACATCGCACCTCTATTGCAACAACGACGTAAATGCAAGTTTTGTGTTTTTTGAGAAAATGCATTTGAAAATTTTATTTCACTGTAATCACTGTAAATTTTTTTCGTTAGGTGTTTAGTAATAGTTTGAATCCTAAAATAGTACATTATTATATAAGCCTTTTTTATAGTTTTATTTTATTTTTTTAAATCTTTTATTTTTTTGGTTATTGCCATTTTATTTTGAAGGTACCTACATTTAAGTCGTTGTTCATCGAACATATTTAAAAGTATTCAACTTTTGGGAAGCAATAACGACATAAATGCTTAATATTTATTATTAACTAAAATCAAAAATTAAACCAGCATTGTAATAAAATTGTTTAAATAAATATGCAGTTAAAATATAACGTAAGTAACATATTTTTATTATAAGCAGCAGTTTTACCAACTAATTATAAGCAAAACAACCCAACGATAAATTCATAGAGAAATAAAACTTCAGTTCTGCATTAATATTCTTTATTTATTTTAAAACGAACAGTCACCATAAGGAACACTTTTAATTGGCATATCAAAGTAACTACCTAAATAGTAGATTTCAAAGAATAAAGTGTAACAAAATAACAAAACAGACACAATATTATTTGGGAACAACGTCGATATTACACTAAATATTTGATCTTAATTTTATGTCAGTAAAATGTAAAAGTGACGTTTAACACAGATAAGTCAATATCGTATTGATAAACATACATTACTTGGGAACAACAATGACTTATTGCTACAAAACGTCGATATTACGCTAAATATTTGATCTAATTTTTATGTTAGTAAAATGTAAAAATGACGTATAACACAATTAAGTCAATGTCGTATTAATAAAGATACATTTTACTTGGGAACAACAATGACTTAATTGCGACAAACGTCAATATTGCAAAGAATATTTTATCTAAATATACATCAGTGACACGCTAAAAATGACGTATAAGACCTTTATGTCAATGTTGTTCTTTAAATCGCAAAAAAGTGAGGCGTAATTACCTTTGCGTCGATGTACAGCCTGACTTTCTCCACTCCCCGCGAACAACTGACCAATCAGTCATTGTTGGTTTCAATAGCCGCTCAAAAGAACAATGACGCAACGCCCTCTGGTGGAATTTTGCGGGAAAAACTTGAAAGTCAATGTAGTACCAAAAAGTTCGATCGATTTCGGACCGTTTCCTATCATTAAGTCGTTTATTGAAAATTTTGCATTTACGTCGTTGTTGCAATAGAGGTGCGACATGTGCTTTCAAAAATCGGGCCACTGGACCTAATGTAAATAAATTTATACTTTTTTACTCTTATGAATTGGGCCATTAATACCATAATTTTATGAAGATAATTATGTGAAGTCGAAACGGCTATGCTAATAACTTGATTTGATAAAACTTATGCACGATGATATTCCACTGTTGATCTTTCTATTGAGTGATTTCTATGAACAATGCACAATGCTTGTCGGGATTCCACGAGGGGTTTTTGTAGTCTAACATGGCAACACTTTGCCTGTCTTGTCTCCACTTTTTGTTCTTCGCTCGGACGGTCGCCCGCTTAACGCCAGCGTGTTAAACGTCAATGCCAAGACGTCTTTATTTTAAAAAGTAAATAGCGCATCCGATGGCAAAAATGGACATTTTCGGTATGAAAGTGAGTGTATTTGCGTTCTTCGCTACGTGCCTGTTGGTTTTGCACGCCGTCCACGACGTTGAAGGTGAGTATTTAGTTAAAACGTAAGTAAACAAAGAGGAAACCTTATATTTTCTGCCAGCCTTTTCCGTGTCGAGGGAACGGAACGTGACGCAAATTATTTGGTGCTAATCACTTTGTATTTTTCTGTGGCACTGATGAGGTTCTGTTTAGGGGCGACGCGAAGGTGTTTTTAAGTCGTCACTTTGTTGATCAAGATTTAGTTTTAAGTCTAGATTTTTCCATGATGTTTAGTTCGTTTTATAAGACACTGCGTTTCGTTGCATTCTTAGTGAGTCACCTGCAACTTGCGACACTGGAAATCGTTTATAATACAGATGTTAACTAAATAACATGCACAAGGTCATTATTTTGATAAAATGTTTGAGTAAACAGTGATTTCAGCTATAACTGTTTACTGCAGTAGTTCGTTTTATCTCTGTGCATAGGTATCAACAAGTTTGCTTTTTTCCGAGATTAATACCTCTTGGTAAAACAACCGAACTTATCATTTGGCATTAATTATAATTGTTACCTAAAGTATAATCAGGCATCAATTTGGGAGCTGTGACTTATACTGATAATAAAATTGAATATATTTGTACATTTTCCTCCAAAACATGGATAACTTTACTTTGCTATAGGTTAATATAATTTAGGGCTCGGGGACCTTAGACATACCTTTTATAAATGTATTTAATTTAAGTAGAATTTAAACATTCTTACTGTACTTTATTTTGAAAAATGACTTTCTGCCAAGTTTTTTGCGGCGCATTCTTGGCAATGATGGTCTTTCCGAATGTGCTGGTAGTTTCAAAAAGACGTGTAAAAGAGCTCTTGACGGTCAATTTGCAAAAATAAAGTTTTGTATTTTGATTTTGCTACTCCGTGATATAGTGAGGTCAAATCATACAAACAGTGATGCTCCCGGCACATCCTATTCATGCAGTCGATGTTTAAGAAAACAATGACAACATAAACCCAGACGTAGGAAACATGTTCAATATAAGTAGAAATACACAGTTGAGAGGGCATTCTTTAAAACTGATCAAGCAGCCAAGCGCAAGCAACCCCAGAAAACATTTCCTACCTAACCGTGTTGTGAACTTGTGAAATGCACTCCCCGAGCTTGTAATAAGTGCGCCTTCGGTGAATAGTTTTAAAAATAGACTAGACATTCATTTAAAGGATCAGAGAACACAAGTGCAGTGATATACATGTATCAGCTCAAAGAGCTGCTAGTGTATTATTTTAAATAATAATAATAATAATAAACCACACAACCACCAACCCAGAATATTCCGGACACGTGTTTCACCTCTCTCAAGCAGCCGGGAGACCTTTTCTTCGACGTTTTGACGGAGCGTGAACATTCGCTCCGGATTGTACATACTGTACAATCATGCTAAATGTGGCCTTTAGGTCTTGACCTCAGGCTCGTGTACCCCATAAGGGATATAGATGTGATTTGTGTGTGTATGTATTTATTATTATTATTATTATTATTTAAAATAATACATTAGCAGCTCTTTGAGCTGATACGTGTATATCACTGCACTTGTGTTCTCTGATCCTTTAAATGAATGTCTAGTCTATTTTTAAAACTGTTCACCGAAGGTGCACTTATTACAAGTTCGGGGAGTGCGTTCCACGAGTTCACAACACGGTTAGGTAGGAAATTTATTGCCAATAAGCCACTCTTACTCCCTTGACTTACCCGTATATAGCCGTAACTATATATATATGATTCTGATTGTACAAAATGTATGTTTCTTCATTATGGCTATGGAATTTTATAACAAGCTGCCTCTTAATCTATTGATCTTGCCGCAGAGAAACTTTAAAAAAGCGCTCCTAAAATGGCTCTCAGATAAGAGTATTTTGCATGTAAATACTAATTGTGTTATATTTGTACTTAAATGTAATAGAAATCCTTACTAATATTATAAATGCGAAAGTAACTCTGTCTGTCTGTCTGTTACCTTTTCACGCTTAAACCGCTGGGCCGATTTAGTTGAAATTTGGTGTACAGATAGTTTGAGTCCCGGGAAAGGACATAGGATAGTTTTATCCCGGAAAATTGCATAGTTCCCGTTGGATAGCACAGCCCAAACCACTGGAATTTTTCAAATTTAAGGCGGAACAAAGTTCGCCGGGTCAGCTAGTTGTATATAAAAATAAATTTATTTAAATCAGTTTAGATCTTAAGACCGGATTTACTTTGCATGCCTACTTAAAACAGGTATTTAGCATTATCTGAACTCAAACATTATTATTCTTAACATCTAAATGGACATGATATTATGCAAATAAAGAATTTCATTTCATTTTATTTCAAACTAGCTGACCCGGCGAACTTCGTACTGCCTAACAGTCGATTCTTAAATTATTTTTTTAAAATTTTTCTCTGCGTAAGAACCATCCCCATACTTCAAGGAATATTCTAAAAAAAGAATTAGCGAAATCGGTTCAGCTGCTCTCGAGATTTGCGCTTAGCAACACATTCTTCGATTCATTTTTATATTATAGAATAGATACGGCTGTTTGCAAACTCAATTTTTTTTTAAATCTCATATTTAAAGAGGCTTTGTTTGTAAACTTTTTATGTTTTGTTGTTTAATATTAACAATATATTACTCTAAGACAATGGAGGTCACTAGGGTTTGCTGAAATGAGAAAAAAACATGTTGACGGAATATATTAAAATATAATATTGTATTGTATAATGATAGATAGACACATAGTGCTGGTCTGGGAGCAAAGAAAAATATACCAGTTGCTTCTCATCCCGCGCATATGGTAAAATCCCATCGAGGGAATGGGCGGAAATCTTATTTTGACTCCCCCTTTCCACCTACATGGCCACAATCATGCTAAAAGTGGCCTAAAGAAGTGATTTATGTATGTATGTATTGATTGAAAGTGGACATTTTCCTATTGTTTGATATGAGACATGAATGGAACAATAAATACCGTAACACCGATAGTCAATGGTTATCTAAACAATAAACCAGTAGGCTTATTATAACTCGCTCGCAATCGCCATCGTGTTCATTTTGACAGTTCTTGTATGTATGTGACAGCTAGCTGATTCCGATGCCAATTGTCAGCCCGTACGTGAACTGTCGAAATGAGCACGATGGCGATTGGCATTGTTAATTTTTTTTAGTATGCTCCAATTCGAAAACCATTTCGAGGAAAACCATCAATTATCCGATTTATCTTGTCCGATTTCAAAAATACTTTATGATTACATATATTTTTGTAAAAGTATTTTTAACCTTTGTTTGATATAACGACCCGGTTTTTAGACAGAATCCAGCATTGACTGTTTGCCACAAAAATGGAAAAAAAAGTTTTACTATGGGAACTGTCACCTGTCACGACAAAACCATAGACAAAGCCGTTTTTTTTTTAAATGGCTGAACGAAGGCGATTGGGATTCTGTCTAAATTCACGAACTATCAAACACCGAAAAAAAAAATATTATTAATTAACAAAGCTACGTAAAAGCATGATATTCAAATTAGTTGCTTGAAATAGTCCATTTTATCAAATAAAGGTGTTAAAAGCACAGCTTAAAAAAAATTAACAATGCCAATTGCGAGCGAGATAGACAATGAGCCTACAGATCATCATCCCCAGCCTATATACGTCCCACTGGTGGGCACAGGCCTCTCAGAATGAGAGGGCTTGGGCTATAGTTCCCACGCGGGCCCAGTGCGGATTGGGAACTTCACACACACCATTGAATCAATTCGCAGATGTGAGGTTTCCTCGCTATGTTACTCACTATATTATCGAGGAACCTTTTAATAAAAAACAAAACGATGCGTAGCCATTACGAGACTTTTAGATGTTCCAGAAATGCGAAAGTACAATACACACAATACACAATACACACAAATCACGTCTTTATCCCTTACGGGGTAGACAGAGCCTAAGGCGACAAGACCTACTGGCCACGTTTAGCAAGATTGTGGGGCTAGGTATATCTATACCTAGAAATGGAATCAAAATAGTAATGGGTTGCTAGCCGCATCGCCTGTAACATGATTCCTATGATTTTCGCCCATCCTCGATGGACTTGTACCATCTGCCCGGGAAGAGTAGCAACTGGTACATTCTATGTTTTTTCTTTGCTCCCAGACCAGCACGGAAGACAAAAACACAACAAAGTAACTGTCTGTTTGTTACGCTTTCACGCCTTAATATGGTACAGAGATAGTTTTAGTCCCGGGGAAGGACGTAGGGTAGTTTTTATCCCGGAGAATAGCATGGGCCCCGGGGTTAGCGATAAGCGAATTTTGCCCGTATTAAGGTCCGGCGACACAAGTGCGTAACAGAAGTCGACGGTGCGTTTACGCAGCAAAGTGTATGAAGAAACGGTGAGAGAACGTGACGCATGCTACACGTCACTGCGTATACGCAGCGGTGTGGTTGCTCCTTTATTCATATCATTGCCAGTTAAATAAATCTGCAACGTACGAGGTCCTATTAGAAAGATGTTAGGCTTTAAGTATCTCTGGAAGTTCAGAGCTTCTAGTGTAAGTTGTCACAAAAAAATGTCTCGAACGCGTTCAGGGGACATTCAAGTATTACGTAAGCGCTTGTGGGGGGTGGGGGGGTCTTTGCTTTGCTTATTTTTGATGACATGGTGGGTGGGGGGGTCGATATGGTGTTTACGTCACCAGTTTCAATTCGAACTGCTGCTCACGAATCAATTAAAAACAGAATCCATTGAAAGAAAAATGCATATAGGTACCAATGATTACGTAAGCATGGGAGGAAGGGTAAGAGGTTTGCTTACTTTTGCTGACAAGGGGAAGGGGGAGGGTAAATAATTGTAAAAAATCTGCTTACGTAATACTTGAATGGCCCCTCACGTAAACGAAAAATTGACAGCGCCACTTGCGGATAGAAACGGCAACAAACTGTTCCCATAGTGTTTGACATTTTAACGCAAACGCGATCGAATCGTTTTGTGACCGAAAACTTACACTAAGTATACTGAGCTAATTCAAAAATACTTAACATATTAAGTACATTGACAGATGGAAATAGCGATTACGATGGCGACCATCCGCGCGTAAACGAGCTTGGTACAGTCGCCATCACGTATATCGTAGCGGGTGAGGTCCTCAAATATTTCGGAGCGGCACTAAATTTCAATAAATTCGTTACACTACAATGGATTAATAATATCAGCACAAGCAATTCGTCATAATGAGAGCAGCGACTTTTCAATAAATTCGGAACGTTCAATGAAGTAAAAATATCAGGAAGAACAGACCGTCAAAAGTAGCTCAGCCTGATCATAAAGATCTGAACATTTGTGGAAGATATACCTTAAGTTTGTAACAAAAAGTTTAAATTACAGTGAATTATACATGCATTCGAGTATACTGACATATTTCATTTTAGCGTGACGTATGAGCATTCGAATCTATTAAGTACTAGCTGTTACCCGCGGCTTCGCCACCGTACCAGCTTTTTTTTTTCAAAATCTTGTGACATAAGAACCTTCTTCTGACAATAACAATGACGATCTGTGCTTCTTGATATTTTTACCTCAACGACCGTCCCGAATTTATTGAAAAGTCGCTGCTCTCATATTTATGACGAATTGCTTGTTCTGATATTATTAATCTAACTGTAACGAATTTGTTGAATTTAAATGCTGTTCCGAAATATTTGAGGACCTCGCCCACTTCGATATTTATTCATTCTAATCTAATCAGCCCACATCCACCCACTGCGTAAAGGCCTCTTCATTTTCACGCCACTTTGCCCGGTTCCGTGCCAGTCTCATCCACAGTTATGTACATACATACATACATACATAAATCACGTCTTTATCCCTTACGGGGTAGACAGAGCCCAAGGTGCCAAGACCTAAAGACCACGTTTAGCATGATCGTGGGCGTATGGATGGAAAGGGGTGTTTTGAAACAGTGATGGGTTGCTAGCCACATCGCCTATAACATGATCCCTAAGCTTTTCACCCAATCCCTCGATGGGCTTTTACCATCTGCGCGGGAAGAGAAGCAACTGGTACATTCTATGTTTTTTCTTTGCTCCCAGACCAGCATGGAAGAAATATACAGTTATATATGTGTTTATCCTTACTAATATTATAAATGCGAAAGTAACTCTGTCTGTCTGTCTGTCTGTCACCTTTTCACGCTTAAACCGCTGGGCCGATTTAGTTGAAATTTGGTATACAGATAGTTTGAGTCCCGGGAAAGGACATAGGATAGTTTTTATTCCGGAAAATTGCATAGTTCCCGCGGGATAGCGCAGCCCAAACCACAGGAATTTTTCAAATTTAAGGCGGAACAAAGTTCGCCGGGTCAGCTTGTTTATTTATATTTAGATATGTCTGGTGGCGACTGTACTCGCTGTACTCGGTTAATTGTTCGACTCTAGCTTCCTGTAACAAATTGGAGTGCGTTGACCCATCGGACAACTGGGACGGGCCAAATTAACACTTTCACTGCTGACCTTGCTCCGGAGAGTGGATATTACACGCTGGTAGGAGCGAAAAGCCGTGGTAGCCCAGTGGTTTGACCTGTGGCCTCTCAAGCAGGGGGTCGTGGGCTCGAATCCTGGGCTCCTCGGAATTTAATGTGCGAAATTACATTTTTTTTTTATATTTGAAATTTGCCATGAGCTTTTCGGTGAAGGAAATGGTTTGGAATGTAATGGTTCAAAAATCCTAAAAAATATTTTGTCATATGGTTTTTGAATTGTATTTTTTAAAGCACACTTGTGTTTTAAACTGACATTAGCCCAAGCCTTACTGCCGTCATCACTACATAGTATAAAATAAAGTCACTTTCTCTGTCCCTATGTCCCTATGTATGCCTATATCTTCAAAACTACATAACGGATTTTGATGCGGTTTTTTTTAATTGATAGAGTGATTCAAAAGGAAGGTTTTTATGTATAATTCTACGCAGACGAAGTCGCGGGCCGAAGCTAGTAAGGGATAAGATAGCATAACTTTAGGTTAGAAAAGGCATAAAATTAAAAAATTAAAATGAAATTAATTAATTTACAAACAAAAATGATGAATGCCTCACTACAGTTTATACGTATACATACATCACGTCTTTACCCGTCACGGGGTAGAACCTAGGCCCTAGGGTAACAAGAGCGGCCACGTGTAGCGGTCAGCGTATAGGTGGAAAGGGGAATCAAAATAGTGATGGGTTGCTATCATCGCCTATAACATGATTCCTAAGATTTCCGCCCGCGATGGGTTTTTACACAACACCTTGCCATAAATAAAACATCAATATCACATTAATACTTTTCTAGTTTTTTGTAGTTGAGCCGCGCTATTGATACCTCTGTTGCTGGGCTAGAAACAACTGCATCACTTCCGCTTTGGCAAAAATTTTGGAAAACACTTTTTGATTTCATTTGCAGTGCGAAGTGGAAAAGTCGTTTTTAAGTAACGCGCTATTTAAATTGTACTACACAAAGAATCTGACATTTTGTGGTTTTACATTTATTATTTGACATTTTAAATTGCTTTTAAAATAGGTTTTATTGAAATTATTTTCTCTTTTTATGTACCTACCCATGACGATCTTTTTGTGAATTCACATTGACATTCCGTTAAGCTTTATTTTTGTTTGTTGTTATTTTGTTTTTGTTTAATTTCAGTTATTATTATTACTATTTTATTACAATTGACGATCCTTTTGTGAATTACTTATGTTTGATATTTAATTGTACTTTTAAAAGGGTGATAAAGAAATCAAATCTAATCTAATCGTTCATAAAATACTTCGTTCGTTCAAGAATCAAATCATTCAATACGTGACCACAGTATATATATAAGCTAAAGCAGTAAGGAAACTACCAACAAAACGGTCGAAACGAACGCACACATAGAAGCGCTTCTATAAGGCCCCTAAGCGGATCTCGCGGTGCCGTCAGCGGCAGTCTGCTACGTGCGCCCAGACAGTCCGCGATCTATTCGTTTTAAACATGCCAAAAGCGTATTGCCCAGGGTGTCTGTTTCCCAATAGTTTATTTAAGAAAGCTAT
Source organism: Pandemis cinnamomeana (assembly GCA_932294345.1). Taxonomy (NCBI): domain Eukaryota; kingdom Metazoa; phylum Arthropoda; class Insecta; order Lepidoptera; family Tortricidae; genus Pandemis; species Pandemis cinnamomeana. The sequence continues at coordinate 32,798,518 of OW028702.1, read as the reverse complement.
TCATTCGGATGAGAATTTTTTATGCCATAAAATTTAATAATACTGCTTTCCGTACGTATCGTAGCAGGCGAAAGTATTTTTCAGTAGTTAATATATAATACTTGCCTATCGACGTATAAGAAAATCTTGAACTTTTTTAAATACCCCATTTTATTTATAAACGAGTTAATTTATTCGATTATTTAATTATTATGGAACCCAAATAATCGTTTGTTTCTTTTTTACGGAAATTAAGGGTGCCAACCCTAATACTCTTAATTAAGTGTAGCTAGTTACTTTAAAACAGGCGTTACTAGCTGAGATAGCGCTAACTTAACAAAGAGCGTTTCAATTTTACAAAAATTAAATCGTCAACCCTAACGCTCTATACGTCTGGCATACTGCTCTATTTATTTACTGTGACGCGACCTTAGTCGAACACTAGTGAAACAAATGTGGTATCATTATTTCGTCAAATGACATCGGCATTTGAATGTGTCATTTTTACTGCAGTAATGTAGCTGCCAGACTATAGTTATCAATTTTAAATTACAGTTCCTGTGGATAAGTTGCCTCAATTTTCCTTGCCGCATCGAGTAGGGCGTATAATTGTTGTCGATTACTAAGAAACTAGGGTTGTTGGAAAAATAACGATATACTTGTGTCATATCGTTTTTATTTTATATTGTATTTTGTTTAAGCTTCCACGCTGGTCTGAGAGTAAAGAAAAAACATAGAATGTACCAGTTGCTTCTCTTCCCGCGCAGGTGGTAAAAGTCCATCGAGGGAGTGGGAAACAATCTTAGGAATCATGTCATAGGCGATGCGGCTAGCAACCCATCACTATTTTAATTCCCCTGTCCACCTATACGCCCACCATCATCCTAAACGCGGCCTTTATGTCTTGTTACTTTAGGCTCTGTGTACCCCGTAAGGGATAAAGACGTGATTTATGTATGTACGTATGTATGTATTTTGTTTTGTTTTATAATTTTAATGTGTGACATTTTGTCGCATTTTGTTATATTGCTTTTATGTTAAATATGCATACATACCTACATCACGTCTTTATCTCTTACGGGGTAGACAGAGCCTAAGGACTTCGTTTTATACTGAGACTAGTAACAGAATACAAAGCCGTAAAAAATTAATGATTAACACGTTCGTTTTTATTAATATTCTCAAACACTACTTAAGTAACGGTTTCTTATTTGCCGATATGTCGAAGTCGATATTATTTTAAATGAGTATCGACATATCGATATTATTTTTCACCGCCGGCACCCCTAAGAACCACCCTTGTACCGTGTGAATCTGACACGCGGAAACACGTATTCACACACGCTCACTTGTACCCATACACAGGTCGGTCGCGTACGATTGGCGGTTTAGCGTATTCAACATTCATTGCGTGCCCAATAAGGTCTTACAGGCTCGGCGGTTACAAAGCAGCACGAGCAATGTATTAGGGCATTATATTATGTGCCGTATAGGGTTTTGCATTTACATTTCGGATAGATTCACTGGCATATCGTATGCATCAGACACTGTCATTAGAACTTGTAAGCTCGTATTAGCAAAGTTGTGAGCTGTAATTTGTTGGCAATTTCTTGTAGTAGAAGCTTTATTTAGTAGAAGCTATATTTAGTTGCTATAACGTTTATTTAGGTCGGTAGTAAAGTAGCAGGATTGATAAAAATCATGACACTCACACACGTCTTTATCCCTTACGGGGTAGACAGAGGTATAGGTGGATAGGTGGAAAGGGGAATTGAAATAGCGATGGGTTGCTAGCCGCGTGCTATAACATGATTCCTAAGATTTTCGCCCATTCCCTCGATGGGCTTTTGCAGCTTTTGTTTTTGACATATGCGCGGAAAGAGAAGCAACTGGTACATTCTGTTTTCCTGTGCTCCCAGACCAGTATATGGAAGTGAAAATCATGATCTTTTCGTAATTTTTTTTTTTTTTAGATTTTTTTTTAATGTTTTTTTTTTATTAAATGAATAGTCAGTTCAGTTGTTTATTGAAATGAAAACGAAGTATTTTAATCGAAATAAACCCGCAGAGCATCTTTTTTTTCCAGACATCTTGTTTATTCAGTATTCACCCTTTCACTAGTCAATTACGATTGACCGGGCGGAAAGCGAAATGCGTCGCGTGTAATATCGGGGATTCCCGCAACTGTGTCCGTAGTCGCTCGCATGGCGTGCTTGCCATAGTCTGCCCGGGGAAGCCCCTAGTTCAGGGGTCGGCAACCTGCGGCTCGCGAGCCACATGCGGCTCTTTGGATGTGAGGCTGCGGCTCTTTAGTTCCATTCGCAAATATTATTTATTTTATAAAAAAAAATGTTCTGAAACGATTAACGAGGTTTAGGCATTATTTCTATCTCTCAGCTACTTATACTGTTGAGTATGAGTATTGAGGCTATTTATTGTTGGCGAGAAAAAAAATTGTGGCTCTTTAAAAACTTGAAATTTTGTAAATAGTAATTTTTGGCTCTTCCGACTCAAAAGGTTGCCGACCCCTGCCCTAGTTGATTTGGATGCAGTAATTTAATTTAATTTATTGATTGGAATACATACGTACATACATATATCACGTCTTTATCCCTTACCGGGTAAAGACGCCTAAGGTAACAAGGTAAGGCCATGCTTAGCATGATTAAGGGCGTATAGCGGGAAAGGGAAATCGAAATTGTATGTTTAACCGTCTCATAACTATTTTTTGTGATGACATCCATTTTTCCTATTGCTGTTTGTAGCAAATGCTTCTGAAAATACTATTTTCATCACTTACGCTCTGAAAGTAGGTTGCATTTAACTTGAAATTCGAGTTGTAAATTCGATTTACATCTTTAGGGATGTAAGTAAATTTGAAAATCGAATCGGTCTTTGTATTCACGAACTGGTAAACAAGGAGATTGTAATGCGTAATACTTACCTCCAAACCTCCATGCTGGCATAATGCTGCTGCCCAGTGCTGGCTGAATGTGCCAAAGCCAAAGAGCGCGAGGCCATTAAAAAAAAAGACGGTTTGGCGCGATAAATTATCTTCCGCTCTATTACAAATTGCGTATTTTTTATTTCCTCGCATTTGTGATGAAAAGTAGTGTTCAACTCGAGTGTAAATGATCAATTACACCCGCGAACTATAAGCACCCTCGCACGCTTTGCTCGCTCGTGCGCCTAAATATCTTGGGTGTAATTGATCACTTACAACCCTCGTTTATCAATCTACAATATACTTTCTAAATATATTCTTTATTGTCTTCATTTTATATAAAGAAATAGGGACTTGTCATTTACTAGTTGACAAGATCCTCTCAAGTTGCGTTTGCGAAATAGCGCTTGGGGCGCGAGTCGGGTTACCTCCGCGTGTGGTCAAGAGCTGCGGTTCGTTTTTGGATCTGTCCGGGGGGAAGAGCAGTGCTTGCTCCGGTTCACCCTGGCCATCGGTTAATGATTTCCTGGCAGATTCTGAGGGATTGTTGGCTAAGAGCCCGATATTAAAAAAAGCATATTAAAAAAAGAAGGAAAAGAAGAGATGGCGCTACTGTCGTGCACAGATATATGATTCAGATACATACAAACATACGAACATTTGTACCTATCCCTGTGGGAAAGAGGCGTGACGGTATGTATGTATTTGTAGCTAAATGGAAACGTGGCATTTTTGTTATAATCGTCGTACCGTACCAATTAGGACTGATGAAAACGCCGAATAAGCTCAATTACTGGGCATGGAGCACTTACGACTGGAGACGACAGCCAGAGTTTGACTTCAAAAGATCTAGATGTCGATCTATATTGTTCGAAAATGTGCCACTGGGGTAGGTTAAACCGAACCCAGAACCTCTAGCTTCATAGTCAGGGTCACTAACCACTAGGATATCCGGTCGTCGTGATGTAGTAATTTTAAACTAGCTGTTGTCCGCGACTCCGTCTGCGCAGAATAAGCTTATCGCTATCCCGCGGGAACTATGCTGTTTGCCGGGATAAAAACTATCCTATGTCCTTACCCGGGACGGAAACTATCTTAATACCAAATTTCAGGTAATTCAATTCAGCTAACAAACGCATGATCAAATAGACAAACAAACATAGCTCGTTAGCTTATCATATTAACAACTTCTGGCGACTCTCGTCGTAAGTACTATTTAACTGTAACAGTCGGAAAGTCCGTATCAATTTAGCGCGATTAAGATAGCCGCGTGTTAAGGAACTTGGTTATAATTCACTTTAACCTTTTCGACGCCAACGAAACATCAGCACCGCAGGTTCAACGCCAACGACCTATATATACGTCCATTACTCCAATCCAAAAGCAACCTCCGTTCAATTGCGTTCAGTTTCAACTTAGGGCATCGCAATAAAGTCTGGCGTATGGGTGACGTCTCTTGTATTTGACGTGGCGGACTAACAGGGGGGCGGAAGGGGCGGCCCGCTCCGGGCCCCCGGTCTTTGGGGGGCCCCAAATGCTTCTGCGTTCTCCTGATCAAATCCTAAACAAGACTTTAAAAATGTGCTTGAAGTTAGTACCTACATAATGTCATCAAGATCAAAACACTACAGCCATCTAGAATTTTTACGCAGTACTAATGTTCTTTTAACTTTGCTGAACGCGTCCAATACGCTGAGGGAGGGGATTCCCATCTCTGTGTACGGACAAAACTACATTTTTTTAAGCTGGGGGCCTCATTTAGTTGTCGCCCCGGGCCTCTGCCGGGCTTAGTCCCTGCATAAAGGTTAATAAATATAGATATAGTTTTTTTTTTTACTTGAAGCCTGGACTGACTCTCCTTTCTCTTGCAGCATGGGACCTAACCTACAAAGAGTCGTACGTGCGTGAACTGGACTTTATACCACTGGAACATGGCCACAACAGGCACAGAAGAGATGTACCAGCGCCAGCTGCCCTGCCTGTTCCACCAACTGACGCCATCGTGTCCACGGTCCCGCCAGCAGCCACTGCTGCAGCCGCCACAACTTCAACAGTTGCCACAGCTGCAACAGTTGCTGCAGTTGCCACAGCTTCTACAACTACCACAGCGGTTCATGCTGATGATAGCAACCGGACCACCAATATTACCAGTAAGTGAAAGTTTACTATAACTTCCTGTTCCTCAAAGGGCTGGCAACGCACTTGTGATCCCCCGGGTCTTGCAGGTGTCCCTGGGCGACGGTGATTGCTTTCCATCAGGTGATCCGTCTGCTCGTTTGCCCCTCTATTATAAAAAAAAAAAAAAAAAAACTACAATAATTAGAGCTACAACCGAAGTGGAATGCACCAGCGTAAACAGCCTCATTTCAACCATAGGATGCTGCCAACGGATGACAATGCAAGCGCAGTCAGCAAAAAAAGCTTGTATTAAAAATGTATTTTTGACAGAAAGTTTTACATACTTAAACTATTTCCTTACTACAATCCTACTAATATTATAAATGCGAATGTAAGTTTGTTACGCTTTCACGCGAAAACTACTCAGCCGATCATCATGAAATTTTGTACACGTGTTCTTGGAGGTATTAGAAGTGACATAGGATACATTTTATTAAAAAAAATGATTTTTTAACGTTATCTGCGCGGACGAAGTCGCGGGCAAAAGCTGGTTAAGTATAAAATAGATACTTGAAGTAAATTTTCATGTGAATCTATGCTCCGCACCGCGCCGCTCCTATTTCATCTAATTGCATTCGTCTTTACCCCCGACGTGAAAAGGAGGGTTACAAGTTATACGTTGAATCGTTCGATTCCTGACCCACCGTAGAACTTTATCACAGTAAACGTCTCACACGATTGTCCTTGTCAATTCAATGTAACGTCACTATGCCGTTTGCTGTGAGAGGGTACCACAGTGGGGTCAGAAATCAATTTGTTCGATGGTCAGTGTGTTTTTTTATTTCGAGCTCATTGCGAATTTGTGCACGGACCTGTATTGGAGTAGATGACGCAATCATGGTCAAGTCTATGCGAAGTGCGTGTCAATTTTTGAATACGTCATCGGTTTTTGTTGTATTTCACGATCGGTAAACGTTACAATCGCATGACAATAATTACGGGCACAAGAGGCGTTTCATCTTAGTCCTCTAGGTTGGCAACCCATCTGCAATCCCTCCGGGGTTGTTGGTGTCTATGGGCAGTAGTGATCACTTACCAACAGGTGAATAGGAAGGCAAACGAGTAAGTGACTCGTTTGCCTTCCTATTCATATAAAAAAAAAAAGAAAAAAAAAACAACATACGAAAACTTCAATAAAATTTTGACATGGACGTAGTTGAGAATTTCACCTAATGTTATCAATGTTCAATACAGATCCGTGGTTAATCCATACATAAAACAGTGTGCCGTCTGTCCAGTTATCTACTTACATACAACAACGGTTACCATTATAAGTCCTAACACACGGTAAAATATAACGGGCCGCTTTGTATTGTAGTTCTAAAATTATCTTTCAAAATATCACTGAAAATTAGAACACAGAAACATCCAAAAAGTAAAGCTATGGCCGGGAATCGAATCCGGATCCTCGTTATTCCGTGACGCGTACCCCTACACCACCCGTAGCAGGTGGGTAGTCTTCGAGTTGTTTTGTCACTAAGCGTCAGCTTACGGTGAAACCGTAAAAGTAAACATAAAAATTAAGAAATGAAAAAAATCTCGATTCGTTTGATAGAAAATTATCTATTATTTTGGCACGCCACTGTACTTGGAATGATGTTCGTTGTTCCCACACAAGAACTTCGCATATCATATAACCGTATCTTTTGTAACGTGATACATAAATAAATACTTTTCAAAGATTAAAAGTACAGAAAGTTCATGCCTCTATGATACATACATACACAAATCACGTCTTTATCCCTTACGGGGTAGACAGAGCCTAAGGTAACAGGTACCTACAGGCCACATTTAGCAAGATTGTGGGCGTAACTATAAGTGGAAAATGGAATCAAAATAGTGATGGGTTGCTAGCCTCATCGCCTATAACATGATACCTATGATTTTCGCCCATTCCCTCGATGGGCTTTTACCATCTGCGCGGGTAGAGAAGCAACTGGTACATTCTATGTTTTTTCTTTGCTCCCAGACCAGCATGGAAGATAGTGCCTCTTTGATAGTGGGTACTATCTGTTGTTCGCGACTTCGTCTATTTATATAGATGAAACATGACTCGGGGGCGAATATTCGTGATCATCACACAAATTGCCTTTACCAGAATTTGAACCCGCTTGCTTCGTAGTTACTGTTATTGTTAGAGACCGGATTATATGCAACATAAAATGCTTGAAATATGCACGAAAATTGGCAAAATATGCGAAATTAAATGGTAAATTTGAGGATTTGTATGCGTATAGGTACATATAACAATCTAAATGCGTAATAGGTGGAACTACTTTGTAGTAAGCGAGCGCGACGTTCTTCTGTCTCTTTCATTTTATTATTGTAACTGTCAAAACAAAAAACGCGCGCGGCTACTGACTGCGTTCCGAGATGCAGTAAAAGTCACAATAATTACTCAATTAGCCCTTATATTTTGTGACTGTTATTAAATTTGGTCGCATTTCGGAACGCAGAGTGAGTGAAAAATATTGTAAATACACCGATAATATGCATCATAACTAGATCTTAGGTAAAATATGCTTATATCGCTGAGAAAGGCTGAAATATGCAAATGCATATGCGAATATGCAAATGCATATTACCAACTAAGCCAACCGAGTTAATGCGTCGTCTAATTGTAATAGGCTCTGTAGTTCGCATTAAATTCATTTTCCGTGACAATGTTTAATCGATAAATAATTTTACTAAATTGGCGATTCGTTAAATGATTGTCATTTAGTGTTAATAAAGAAAATTGTAATATGCAAATGCATATAATCCGGTCTTTAGTCATTACCAACTAAGCCAACCGAGTCAATGCGTCGTCTAATTGTAATAAGGTCTGTGTATCGCATTAAATTAATTTTCCGTTACAATGTTTAATCGATAAATAATTTTACTAAATTGGCGATTCGATAAACGATTATGTAATTTAGTGTTAATAAAGAAAATAATGTTCCCTCTGTTATTTATGTCTTGCAAGCACCAAGAACGATAGTACCCATACAATATTAACATTACATAACATACATGAATCACGTCTTTATCCGTTACGGGTAGACAGGACCTAGAGAGGGATACATACATACATACCGTCACGCCTCTTTCCCACAGGGGTAGGCACAGACTACTTTATTCCACTCGATACGGTCCTGACATATTTCCTTCGCTTCATCCACAGTCAGGGAGGGATGATGTGGGTACCTAATACATAAATTTTATACATAGAATTTAGGAATTGCTTCTCTTCCCGCGCAGATGGTAAGAGCCCATCGAGGGAATGCGCGAAAGTCTTATCATGTTATAGGCGATGCGGCTAGCAACCCATCACTATTTTGATTTCGCTTTCCACCATGCACCCTTAATCATGCTAAACGTGGCCTTAAGGTTTTGTTACCTTTGGCTCTACCCCGTGGAGGGCGGGGAATCCGGAACGGTGCCGTTGCCATCTGCCCCATCCCGGGGCGGCCAGTGGGCGTCGCGGTGACACCTAGTGCTCCCGTAACGCTCACAGTCCATGGCCAGGAGTTTAAAAAAAAAGGCTCTACTCCGTAAGGGATAAAGACGTGTTATATGTATGTACATAAATTTTATAACCAAACTTTCTTAGACTCCGAAAAGTAAAGCTGTGGCCGGGAATCGAACCCGGATCCACGTCGTTCCGCGATGCGGGCTATACCGCTACACCACCCTTTTTTATAACCAATCAGAAGTCCGCCTTTGTCTCAGTTTATCCGAAGCGTCGGATTCTCACGCTCGGATAAGTAAATGTTTTTATTCATTATATGCAACAACGTTTTTCTCTATCATGCGACAGTTAAAGATAAGCTTGCGAATGATTTTCACCAAACGGCTCTTCTAAAGTACCTCCCACACCTAAAGACTACAAGCCCATGGAAAAAAAACATGTGAAATGAACCAGCGTGAATGAAGCTTAGAAGGCTGTTACTATATCATAAAATAACTGAGCGCTATGCCGTCATTTCTGAGCGGTACATTTATGGAATTTCTCAGGTACAAGTGAGGAATTACGACTAATTAGGTATTAATTTACGGCGTTTTTATAGCTTATACATGATTAAAAATAAACGTCGAAAAAGCTAGTGCCGCTTTAAAGTGGTGGTCCCGGAAAGTACCATTTTTTTTTCAATGTATGAGAAAAAATCTGTACCGCTCAGAAATGACGGCATAGCGCTCAGTTATTTTATGATATAGTAACAGCCTTCTAAGCTTCATTCACGCTGGTTCATTTCACACGTTTTTTTCCATGGGCTTGTAGTCTATTGGGGATTCGGGGGTTTTAGTCTTTTAATTACGGCTTAAATTTTTAATGTCTGTGTTTTTTTTCTTGGTATTTTTTTGCTAATAAATTGTGTATATACTCTTATACTTCTGTGTCTTGCAAAATGGAATAAATATCTTCTTTCTTTCTTTCTTTCTTTCTTAGTGTCAGCGCCGAATAGAGGCCCTGTAGGCTTATTATCTAACTCGCTCGCAATCGCCATCGTGTTCGTTTTGACGTTCATGTATGGGCTGACAGTTGGCATCGGAATCAGCTAGCTGTCACATTCATACATGAACTGTCAAAATGAGCACGATGGCGATTGCGAGCGAGTTAGGTAATAAGCCTACTGCTCATAAAGTGAAAGAACGAATGCGCCGATCGAACTTTAATAAACTATAATCAATTTGTTTGTCAGACAATGGTCAGGGTAATGCTTTATTTATGTGTAACCGTGTTTACAATTGCACACATTAGAGCCGAACGCTACTAAAACATTCTACGATCGAACAAGGGGCGTTTACAGAATTAGCGATGTAACTACCTGCTTTCCACATGCATTCAAGTTGTGCTGGATCACAGAATAATTTAGTTCTGAAGGCCGATTTTTGAAAGCACATGTGCGAAAATACCACTCGAAAGTGGTATAAATCTTTCAACATGAAACTACCGTGAGACTTAATCATAATTACACATAAACGGATAACTCGCGTATAAAAAGTCGAGTGATGCTCGACATGTTCTGGACTATTTCGTAATCATTATTCCTGGAGCGCTCGCCCCGGCGGCAGCGAAACGAACACCACTCAGCATCACTCGACTTTTTATACGTGAGTTATCCGTTTAAGTGTAATTAAGGTATAAATCTGTTTAAATCTTCATAACTACAGATCTAATTAGATTTTTGACATGTTCACAAGATTATTGAGAGCCGTATCTTCTATGCTACTCGTATTTCAAATTTAGCACAATTTTTCGCCAATTTCGTGTGGTATTTTAACATAGGTGCTTTCAAAAATCGGGCCCCTGATCTTTTATTAATTCTAATAATGCCAGTGGGGTCAGGCTTGGTGTAAGTTTTCGGTCACAAAATAGGTACGTTTCGGACGCGTTGTGTTAAAAACAAGTCAACGTTTTTTTTCACCAGTTCCAGTTGCTTCTCTTCCCGCGCAGATGGTAACAGTCCATCGAGGGAAAATCGAGTGACTGATCTTAGGAATCATGTTATAGGCGATGCGACTGGCAACCCGTCACTATTTTGATTCCCCTATCCATCTATACGCCCACAATCATGCTAAACGTGGCCTGTAGGTCTTGTTATCTTAGGCTCTGTCTACCCCGTAAGGGATGAAGACGTGATTTATGTATGTTATCGATTCTCATACAAGAAAAAGTGGGTACCCGATTTTACTATGGACTTTTTCCTGTTCGTCACGTTACATACGTACAAAAAACGACGAACAAAAAGTGGCAAACTGGAATAGAAGTTTTGGGACACGTTTTTTCTTGTGTGAGGATCGGTAGGGGAAAAAATGACTTTCTGCCAAGTTTCTTACCGCGCATTCTTCTTGGCAATTATGGTATTTCCGAATGCGCTGGTAGTTTCAAAGAAGACATGTAAAACAGCCCTTGGCGGCCGATTTGCAAAAACAAATTTCGAAATATGAATTTGGAATTTGGATTCTGAGTAATATTCGATATTTATATATCGAAATAAGTTAAATTCTGGAAATAATGTTGATGTCGGCTTCCTTTTGGAAAACGTTCAAATGTCAAGATACTATGAGGCCATTTTGTTGCCGTTTCGATCCGCAAGTGGCGCTGCCAATTATTCCATAGTAATTAAGACGTTGGGGTGCGAGTCAGGTTACCTCCGCGTGTGGTCAAGAGCTGCGGTTCGTTATTGGATTCGTCCGGGGGAAAGAGCAGTGCTTGGTCCGGTGCAGCCTGGGCAACGGCTAATGATTTCCTGGCAGTTTCTGAGGGATATTATTGACCGTTGGCTAAGAGCCCGACAAGGGGGGAGGGGGGTCTTTGACCATTACCTACCGTACAACGTTGCCGACATTTTGTCACAAGATTTTTTATTTTATTTTTGTTACTTTGACATTGGCGAAGTTGTCGTCGCTATAACGACTTGATACGCCACAAATAAGAAGAAGAAGAAGTAATTAAGACGTCCACGAGACGTTTTTCTATGCGAAAACTTCACTAGAGGCTCGGCTTTTAATGAGTCATGATAAAAATAACAAGTATTCTCTATTCACACATTGAGTTATGGTGTAATGTTACATACCGAATGCGTCCACTAACCATACATATATTGTTACCAGAATGTTCTGTTTGATCAAGTGTGATGGTGGCTCGTGTATTGAACGCTATGTGTGTATGTATGTGTCGCAGCCTTGACTATGTTGCCTGATATGACGTTTGGGACATATCGTGGGCTATGATGGCCCGAGGGATAGATAAACGTGTCAATTGCTAATTGTATGCGGACGAAGTCGCGGGCAGAAGCTAGTGAGCAGAGGCCGATGGCAAATATTTGACATGACGGCTGTATCGATGGTTGTCATCGACTACACGTGCACTACATTAAATTAAAAAAGAAAAAATCCCACGCATTAATCGGGTAGCCATACGTAAATGAAAAAAAACAATTGGCTACGGGTGGTGTAGGGGTAGCGTTTTGCTATTCGAATTTTTCTGTGTCATTTAGATTTTTTTTTAAACAATTTTTTCCCAAAATTCCTGACATCGTTTTGTAAAAAATTGAATGTACCAGTTGCTTGTTCTCGCGCAGATGGTAAAAGCCTACAATTATAGGCGATGCTAGCAAACCATCGCTATTTTGATTCGCCTTTCCACCTATACGCCCGCAGTCAATCTAAACGTGGCCTTTAGGTCTTACCCCAGCCCTCTCTCATTGTACAAAATTTACATGGAAGTTTGGTCCTGTACGTACGTTGATAGTTAAATATACATTTAATTTTGTTAACACAATATTTACACAATTAATCTGTCTTTACTAACCGCGCAGTTGCGCTAAATGTTTGAATAATTAAATGATCTTTTATACTGGTACGTCGTCCCGTGCCGTAAGTAATTTAACGGCCGTCACGCGAGCGGGAATTTCCACTTCCTGGCCAGGGGAAGACGTAATTGTTTATAAGGTTATATTGGTTTACTAACAGACCCTCGTGTAAGTTTTCGCATATAGAAACGTCTCGAGCGCGTTCACGTACGTCTCAATTGCTATGGAATAATTGGCAGCGCCAGTTGCGTTGCGACACTGCAACAAATTGTTCTCATAGTGTTTGATGTTTTAACGCAAACGCTTTTAGACGTGTTTTGTGGCCGAAAACTTGCACTAAGCACACTGTACGTCTAGTGTAAGTTTTGCAACAAATTTTCGTTTACTATTCGAAATAGTTAAACGAGCTAACTCATAACGATACGTTTCTTTTCACCGTCACAATCGTATGCGCTCGAACGCTGTTGCGTTGTCACGTCGCGGCGCGTATTCCATACAAATTCGGTGAGTTCGTTTCACTTCGCGTTGCGTTTCTCACAGATGTCACTGTTCACTTCGACTCCGTAAGTTCCTCGCGAGTATAAGTTCCAACTGTCACTTTGGTGACAGTTAACGTTCGTGAACGCAGTAGTTAAGTGTGTCACTATGTTTTTACCTAGTGAGAACGCTCTCACTCCTCATATTCAGCAAAAATAAGGTTCAAGTTTCTTTAGCAAATTTATTAACGGTCTAAACGCGGCGCACCAAAGTGCTTGCGATCTTGTATCTCTTTCTTACACATTGTGATGTCTCGCAAATACGTAAGGGAGGTTAAATAAGGAATTAAGCACTTTTTGCACATATATTTTAAGTTCTTTTTACAAACTACCTAGTTACTTACATATTTTACATTATGCGCGCACACGAATACGTGTGAACTAAAAAACGACTTACCGTGCTAACTCCTTAAAAATAAAGCGTAAACGTTCTTAATTACAATTAAATAAAAAGCGAAAAGGAAAAAAGGAAGGGCTCTGTCTACTCCATAAGGGATATAGACGTGATATGTGTATGTGTGTGTATGTAAAAAGGAAAAAAAAAACAAAAAGCAATAATGACGCCTCCCAATCCCGGGGTTCGAACGCGAAATTGAAGAGATGCGTACTCGATTTAGACCATCAGGTGATCCGTTGGACCACGGCTACTTTGGCAGGCTAATTGAATTTGTTAATTGGTATCCGCTACTCTAGTGTCATCTTTTGACATTTATCAAAATTACCCTTTAATAGCATAATAATAAGAGCCACGTTGGTCGTTGCTGTGAATGACACCTTCTATACTTTCAACTGGGTATATATATTTATACTAAAAAATATGTGTAGTAACAGCGCTGTACGGTAGCAGATATTAGTATCGACCCTACTGCTATTGAAATAAGGCGTCAAATGTAAATGATGATTATGATAAAGAACTAGTGAGAAGGCTCTCCCTTCTCATAATTAAGTAAAAATAAGGTTCAAGTTTCTTTAGCAAATTTATTAACGATGCTGCGCTGTGGACTTGTAGTCTAAAAACGACGAACCAAAATGATCTAAAAGTAGGAGGTTAATAAGGAAGAAGGCACTTTTTTGAACATTTATTTTAAGAGCTTTATACAAACTACTTGCCTACCTACATTATATTTTACATTTTGTAGGCAGCTCAGCTTAATGTGTGTGAAACAAAAAAAACATATTAATAATAATAGGCCCTTACAAATATTGACACATTTACTGTTTTTATATTACCTAATGCTACTTCAATAAATGCAACAACACATAGATTATTATTTTTCACTTGTATAATTAATTATATTTATTATTCGTTTTAAAGGGTGGGCAGGCTTTGAAAGTTAAAGTCACATAATATTTGTTTAATTATTTATTAAAAATAAAAATATACCTACTTTTTTCTCAGCCTTTTTTAGTTTTGAATTAATGCTTGTTTAAAGCAATTTACCTACAGGCAGTTATTTTCATAATTCATGCAAGTTTTACTTTAATTCTACACTTAGTACTCTTCATCAGTGCCATACAGAGTTACTTCTTAATTGAACGGAATAATATTTTCACCCTATATGCCTAACAAGAATTCGCAGCAATCTTTGAACAACCTGGCTAGGCTCTTCTTGAGAACTAAGATGGCTGAATTCCAAGGTAATTTTGATAATGCAGATATGAGGAATCCATCAGTATCTTTGATTGCTGCAGACTTCAATGCCTTGAAGAACTTTGTTTCGAAGGCTCTTAAGTGCTGCACCAACGGTGGGCTGCTTATCTCGGTAGGTGGACCAACAAGAGGTGAGGTTGAGGCGGAAAATGTTGCTGATTCATGGATCATTCCTGAGGCTCTCGCTGATATATGAGAAAACTGTTGTGCTGGCAGTGGATATTTCCAAGTGCCTGGTGAAGTGCCATGTGTCTGATACCGATGTGAGCAGGAGCTTCTGAACTGGGCGTCCTCAGACCGGCAAGAAGCGGCCCATCTTGGTCCACTTCAAAGATGTCACACTCCTGGTTTGGGTGTAGCAGTAAGTTTCTGACCCATCCCGTTACTACGCATTCATGGCTGCGAGGAAAACGTTCGAAGTGGACAAGTGTTGGATGAGAGATGGTGTCGTCATTGTGCTAGTACTGGATAGTGGCGGCGAGAAACATCGCATC
Source organism: Pandemis cinnamomeana (assembly GCA_932294345.1). NCBI lineage: Eukaryota > Metazoa > Arthropoda > Insecta > Lepidoptera > Tortricidae > Pandemis > Pandemis cinnamomeana. Next base: position 32,783,438 of record OW028702.1, on the reverse strand, counting down.
GTGTCACTCGCCAAGCTACACGGGATTCCGAATGTCATGCCCGGGGCAGTGGGCTCGTCGGTCATGCCTGCAGAGGCTGCTAACACTGTATAATAAAGAGTACTAGCGTATTGCTGTGCAGCGGAAGCGGCCCAAGAGAGGCAGGAAGGCCGCGGCATAATTATGTTACACTTCACTTATTTGTCACATTTTTCTTCATGTCCTTTCGAGTATTTCCTTTCGTTGTCTCCTGTATTTGAGCATATTGTTTTGTATTCTTTACCCACTTTTTCTTGTTACTTTCGCTCTAATACCTCCAAAATATGGTTCTTGTTCTTGCCGGGATTGTTGCATTGCGACATGGCATGAGTGACGTTTGTCTGGCTGACAGTTGCTAGGTTTGACGTTTCGATCCATTTGAACGTTAACTGGACGCTGTTATGCAATACTGTGTCAACCCGCAAAATGTCAAACATCGAGATATTGATACCAGTCGCTTCCGTATTGATACCATCCGCTTCCTTAGGTAATAAACTAAATCATTCAAAAATGTTTTAAGTGACTCAAATCAATTTTGTACTGAATAATTCAAAAAAACTGTTGACGCATAACCAAAATCCTCTACGGGATAATCTACAATACTGTACCTATCAAGAATTTTGCAATAATGTGTCATGAAACAAATCATTATATCATATAATATTGCTGATTCGACATTTTTCTATAACCGAATATGCGATTTATTAAATAGTAATTGTATTTATTTCCAATATTTACAGATGCTTTACATCTTCCCAGATCACTTGACTATTATAATACATTTATGAAATCGTCGATTCCTATATTATCAGAGGCCCCATTTTGAGAAATATGTTGATGTCATATTTAAACACGATTTTCTTAAAATGGACATCTTGAGGGTTGGTATAGTATTGCATAACAGCGTCCAACTTTACTATTGTCGCAGGGAGCTGTCGAATGCGACGATCGTATGTTCACAAAACCGTTATACTCAGTGCGTTTCGAAAAACTTTTGCGAATGCGTTTGCTCACATCGATTAACGTTACGTTTTTAAGGTTTTTTGTAATTCAAAATGGCTGCCGCTACAGCTGTCAAAGCAAACAGACTAAAGAATTCAATTGTTGGAGAAATACAGTAAAAAGTGATATTATGATTGAGCCTTCCTGCTCTACGCCATTCTACGCCGCAGAAATCTATTAGTAATCTAAAAAGTACGAAAAAATTATCAAATTCTTCGGGCGAAATACCAGAACTTTGTTTCATTTCTAACTATGGCGTTCTTACGGACGAACAGGGATTACGCCAAGGATGCTTAAGATCTTCTTCCATTCAGTACTAGTCTCCGCTAGATGCGAAGCTGACAGCAATAGCAAGGATATGTGCGGAAATGTGACATGAAATGGATTTCGTAACCCTGTAGTGCTAGGTAGTTACTAGGAGTCTTAGAATCGGAGATCAGGCTGGCAAACAGCTCTAAATACGGGTTTAATAGCTAAAACTGGTGAGACTTTTTGACTACTGGAGTTATTCCCCTTTTTTTTCAATTTATGTTAAAATTATATTTCTGCATCTGGTTGGCAGTTGGCAAAGGGCCCCTGTAAGTTGTCCCTGTTCCCACTTGCAAGCAGCCACTCTTGACCATTAGTTTAATAGAAATAGGTAATTATAAATTGAAGTTTCATTTTAATTAATTTATTGAATACCCAAAAGGTTTTCCAAGCATTACCTTCTATCAATTTTCAAGTTGTTAAGTGCTGAGAAATAACCTTGCAGAGGTCTGTTTCAATCACCGAAAAACATTTACCTTGCTACTCGGCTACTCTACTAGTGTTTTTTTTTTAGGAGAAGGCTGCATGAAAACAACACCAGCAAGAAGTGTAACATCATCTGATGATGATGATGATGATATCCTGAGGTCCCACAGCAAGGTTATTGAAGGATTTGAAGTAGGAACTTCCAATCATTGCAGTCCTGTTTTGGTTTCTAGGTCTTGATGGCTAATTATATTATTGACATAAATACAATGTATTTGTATTTAAGTTCTTTGTGTTATCAGGGAAATGCTGACTTTGGTCTGAATAAAAAGGATTTTGTTTTTAGTTCAATTCTTTTAATTTTTCTATATTTTATGTCGCAGGGATTTAAAATATAGTACTAGATTGTCAATGCAAGATCTCACAGCAGTTAGTAATTCTAAAATTTCTAAATATATCAAGCACCATGAAAGCAATAACTAAATGTTATTCAATATTTCCATGCATGTATGTATAGCTGTCTGGAATATAAAGTGCACAGTAGACAATATGTGGTCTTATCGCTTAATAGCAATCACTATCAGACAGCCAATAAGACAGAAATCCCGGACTTCCCATACAAAATTGGCTCTTGTCTGTTTCGTGGCAAATAAATAGAGATGGAATCTAATAAGATAACAGAAACTTAACACAGTGTGGTGAATCAAGCCCCAAAAGTCATAATGATTGTCCTTTTAAATTAAATGAACCATCACTATGATATTTACCGTAAAAACGTTTCACAGTGAGTCAAGAATTGGTTCCTAGTACACAGAGAAGAGCAAAACAAACAAAACTTAATAAGCACACGGTTAAATAAAAATAGGCAACATTTATTTTGGTGTAGGTATTATTTTAATATTGCTAATTTAGTGTAGTGGCATATAAAAATAAATGGGGTTGCAGGATGGGCAAAATGCCATTGGTCCTCAACTCTCAACTCTCCACCTGATGAATATAGAATGGGCCTCAGTCATAGTTATGAAATGTTATTGCAATTTTTTATGCCAACTTCGATCTGAACGATTTGATGAACATCTGAATGTCTAAAATAATCTGAAACAAAATCCATAAAATAATTAGTTCAATGAAAATCTCTTTTGTACAACTTGCAGCCATTCTCGGAAATGTTCATTAATATGCAACTTAGAACTCATACGTTTTTTGAGTTGTTTGTAAAGAAAAGATATTGATAGATGTATAGACGTGATTTATGTACGTATGTATGTAAAATATGTTAGACCAAGTTCTGTTGTTTTAAAGAAAATAAGGCATCAGGCCAACACACAAACCTTTTCTTTGAGGTTAGTTCTGCAACGATGCAGCCTAGCCAGTTCTTCTTAATTCGTATGTTCAACTCTGAACGATCGTCATCTTTATTCTGTTTGTTATGCTTCCTTTTATTGTACTATTTTTCCAAGTACAACAAAACAATTCTCACTTTAATAAGTAGGTACAACAAATAATAATTCAATTCAATTCAAATTTAGGAAAAAGTCAAACGTCAAACGTCAAAACTTCAAAAGATATCAATAGTGTTGCCAGCGCCCATCTTTCAATTGCCGAGTTCAATGAAGATCTTTCTTGAAAGATTTAAAGTTCCAATATTACGGTGTACATTATCGCTTACCTACTAATAGCTTTTAATTACTATTGGCTCAGTATAGATTTATATTAGACTAGCTGTTGCCCGCAACTTCGTCTGCATAGAATTCGTTTATCGCTATCCCGCAGGATTTACGCAATTTTCCGGGATAAAAAGTAGCCTATGTGTTATTCCAGACTATAATCTATCTATGTTCCAAATTTAATTAAATTAAATAAATTAAATAATGGAGCGACATGGTAGCCTCGGCGACCAAGCTCTTTAATAAAGAGAAAAAATATATATATATATAAATTAATATACTACAATAATAAAATATCTGTTAAGACTCATAAAAAATATTTTTTTATACGACAAGGAAGGCAAACGAGTAAGTGAGTCACCTGATGGTAAGCAAGCAAGTAATTTTATCCCAATTATTGGTTTACATTTAGATTTATTTTTTTGTTTAGCATAATACGTTATAAATAAAAATAACACAGTTTTAAACATACATAAAATAGTAATAATAATTATAATAACTGAAATTAAAGTTAGTACCAATGTCTTAAACAATAAACGTGTACGGTCTATGCAAACCGCACATTCCACATGTCAGCATTTTACGTTAAGTTGTATTATTTAACAATGTTATTAGTATTAAGCAGTGCACGCTCAACGCCCGCAGAGTGCACCGGTGTATCATTTACTTAGTTATCAAATAAATCATCAGTACAGTAAAATCTGCAGTGTATCACTTCTATCAGTATCAATTATCATCTAAAGTGTGTACGAGAGCATTGTCCCGTACAAAACGTTTCTTATTTCTAATCATGAAATCACGGTAATTGCTTTAGAATTGGCAACACTGATTGGAACTTAACATAGACCGTACGGCAAACGCGCTCGATGAGTTCCGCGTTAACGTATTCGAAGGTGAGCGCGTTCACGAAAACTTATACTCGCAGTCTTTGTTGTGCAAACTTTCCGCTGGTGGCGCTGTTCACGTTTTCATAGTAATTGCTATTTTAACGCAAACGCGTGCGAGACGTATTTTGGGACTGAAAACTTACACTAAGCATACTGGCTGGTTTTAAGATAAGTTCGAGTTTCGTAAATGGAACGTTCGTTCGATTTATTCATTTGTTTTCTTCGAACTCGGCTCAGACCGGGAACCAAATCGTTCCTATGAACTGTAATTTAATAAATTGAAAGTTTAAAATCTATACAATCTATAAATAAATTCATCAAAAATAGAGTGCTAACGATTAGGGAAGAGGAATAAAACGCAAAAAAGCAGATATGTATGTTATGGTTATGTACATTTACCTATGTCTGTGTTCGCTAATCTCCAAAACTGTTGAACGGATTCAAATGAAATTTTGCGTGTTGGTACCTTATATACCGGCTCAATATTTTAGATACCTTTCATCCCGGAAAATTAAAGAGTTCCCGTGGGATAGTTAAAAAAGTATAATATCTTATGCAGCTTAGTTCACAACAATTTAAGCATCTAATTAAGTAAAATTGGTGTGCTGACACCTTATAGCCGCGGTTACATTAAACCTACATACATAATTAGTTGAAATTTGGTATACAGTTAGTTTCAGTCCCAGGGACGGACATAGGATAGTTTTTATGCCAGAAAACAGAACAGTTCCCCCGGGATAGCGATAAGCGAGTTCTGCGCGGACGGAGTCGCGGGCGACAGCTAGTATATAATATAACACATACAAATCACGTCTATATCCCTTACGGGGTAAACAGAGCCTGAGGTAACAAGACCTAAGGGCTACATTTAGCATGATTGTAGGTGTATAGGTGGTAAAAGGAATCAAAATAGTGAGGGTTGCTAGCTGGATCGCCTGTAACATGATTCCTAAGACTCGCCCATTCCCTCGATGGGCTTTTACCATCTGCGCAGGACGAGACGCAACTGGTACATTCTATGTTTTTATGATATAATAATGTTTTAAATGTGATTTTTCATTGATGGGCTTTCTGTACTACAGTTTGTTGAAGATATTTTCAACTCGATCCTCGTACTAGTAAGTGCTCCTCAGGGCAGCTGCAGTACACACCTCGGGCGGTGATAAAGAAAGCCTCAGGTTACATGTTTATCGCCCTCGCATTTGCCTCGTGCGGCAAGTTCCAGCTTTCGGAGACATTTATTCTGTTACGCTTTCACGCCTAAACCTATGAACTGATTTTAATTAACATGAAACTACCGTGAGACTTAATCATCATTACACATAAACGGATAACTCACGTATAAAAAGTCGAGTGATGCTCGACATGTTTCGGACTATTTCGTAGTCCTTCCTCCTAGAGGGCTTCGTTTCGCTGCCGCCGGGGCGAGCGCTCTAGGAGGAAGGACTACGAAATAGTCCGAAACATGTCGAGCATCACTCGACTTTTTATACGTGAGTTATCCGTTTATGTGTAATGATGATTTTAATTAAATTTGATACGGAGATAGTTTTAGTCGCGGGATGGCTATAAGCGAATTCTGCGCAGGAGTCGCGAGCAATCGCTATTGTGTCTACTATAATTTAGTGTTTATCATTCCATACTGTTGACGCTTGCAAGCTTGCGAATTTCATATTATTGTATTATGCTACGCGAGTCATTTCAATAATATTATTATGATAATATATACGTATATGATAATATAACATTATCTACGGTTATAGTTTAAAATTTATCTTTAGTTCTATCTGTTTAATCAGCCCACTACTGCGTAAAGGGCTCTTCATTTTCACGCCACTTTGCCCGGTCCGTGCCAGTCTCATCCACAGTTTTCCAGGATGAGAGATGTCATCTGACCAACGGGCTGATGGTCTGCTTTTTTTGTGAATTGTATCTCTATCCTTTATATTTGTATAATGAAGCATCTACTTACTTATCTATCTATAAAATCTGTACCGCTCAGAAATGACGGCATAGCGCTCAGAGTTATTTTATGATATAGTAACAGCCTTCTGAGCTTCATTCACGCTAGTTCATTTCACATGTTTTTTTTCCATGGGCTTGTACCTAGTCTAAAACTAGCTAATTTTTAACGGAGCGCAAAGCGGAGAGAAAACAATAGAAAATCGGCTGTCAATGCCCGCACTGCGTATTGTATTTTTTTATTTCAATACTTTTATAGGTTATATTATGTGTTACATACATAAATCACGTCTTTATCCGTTACGCGGTAGACAGAGCGTACCTAAAGTAACAAGACCTGAAGACCACGTTTAGCATGATTTAGGGATCGGGATAATAAGTAACCTGTATCCGTCTCTTGGTTCTAAGCATCCTCCCCACCAATTTTCAGCCAAATCGGTTAGCCGTTCTCGTGTTATAAATAGTGCAACTAAAGGTCTTCGCACATTAAAACAACTCAACGGCGACTCGACTCTATGCTAGACATTGAAATTTAAACCCTGTGTCATATGTTCTAGGTTTAATTTCAAAAAATGATTATAAAGTAGTGTACAACGAGTGGCCTACGCATCGTACACTAAAGGTCAACCCCGACACGTTTGTCACGCAATGACCACACGTCGTCCACGCAACGACCACACGTTGTCCACGCAACGACTATGCGTTCGTTGACTGCGTTGACTGTTCGTTGACTGCGTTCGTCCACTCGTTGACACCGCATTGCCCACTAGTGAGCATTGGGTGGATCAACTAGTTGACTACTCATCGAGAGTGTGAGTTGAGTTGGTGTCGGATTGGCGTGGAGTTGGTCTAATGTGCGAAGACCTTTTCACGACTTTCTTTTAAAATATAGATTTAGACCAGAGGAGCCGTAATATTACTATCCCGCTTTTAACTACCGGAAATGCATGCATATGCAATGCGAATGTTTGTATCCGGAACGTGAGTTAATTTTAAACATAATGTGTACATATTATACAATTACTAGCTTCTGCCCGCGACTTAGTCTGCGTAGAATTTATACATAAAAACCTTCCTCTTGAATCACTCGTATCTATAAAAAAACCGCATCAAAATGCGTTGTGTAGTTTTGAAGATATAAGCTTACATAGGGACATAGGGACAGACAAAGCGACTTTATTTTATACTATGTAGTGATAGTGACTAATGTAGTGATGATTTGTATTTCATTTTTCAGCTCGTTAAAAATTTAATATCCGTAACCGTAACTATCGGATAATCCGAAATAATTTAATATCCATAACCGTAACCGAAACCGATATTATATTTTACCAATATCCATATTCATATCCGGATCCGAAATTATATATGCGTAACATCCCTGCTTTACTACGAAGCAGACAGACGTCATCACTATCACTATCACTACATAGTATAAAACAAAGTCGCTTTCTCTGTCCCTATGTCCCTATGTATGCTTATATCTTCAAAACTACACAACGGATTTTGATGCGGTTTTTTTTAATAGATAGACTGATTCAAGAGGAAAGTTTTTATGTATAATTCTACGCAGACGAAGTCGCGGGCAGAAGCTAGTCATAGAAAACTGACACTTAAGGTAACTGGGACTTAACTGAGAATAGTAAAACCGGCCCTAAGTATATTAGTAATCGACTGAAAATAACAATTATAAACGCGTGGCTTTTCAATGGCGTATGAAAAAAAGGTAGGTATCCACAACATTGTCAGCTAACCAGTGACCTTGATGTAACAGTGAGATAAAAAAAACCTGCGCAAGCGCCGCGGCCCGGCTAATTACAGTATACCTAATAATTACGTGACAGTACGTCTTGTTTACTGCACTGTACACGCCTAATTAAGAGCGTCCAGCGCAGGCGCAATACAGATGAATTGACTATGATGTCAAATAGGAACTCTTCGCTGGTACCCCAGACATAACTATTTTACATAACCAGGACATTCTAAGGGAAAATAAAGACTATTTCTAAATTAAAACAAACATGCTTCCATGCTGGTCTGTGCGGCAGGTCTGTGGTCTGGCAGATGCTAAAAGCCCGTCGAGGGAATGGGCGAAAATCATAGGAGTCATGTTATAGGCGATGCGGCTAGCAACCCATTACTATTGTGATTCCATTTTCCATCTACACCTCGCCCCACAATCTTGCTAAACTTACCTTACTTACCTGGTCTTGTCACCTTAGGCTCTGTCTACCCCGTAAGGGATGACGGAAGTCTAAAGTGTATCTGTCTCATATTAAACATTGTGTTTCAGGCGTGCCCTCCTCCGTGACCCAGACACCATTGCTAGGTGTGAATGGATCTGGTATCTACAAAGGGAACAGCTCGGAGACCATGCCCAAAGTCAGCGACCCCATATTGGCGGATGACAGTGAGTACACTCTTAACCTTTTCGACGCCAAAGACTTAAGAGCTAGCTACTGAAATAGGTAAACAATTTATAGAGCAACAAAATGCCTCTAGTTCAGTGGTTCCTAACCTGGGGGTAATTACCCCCCGCAGGGGTAAAACGGAGATTCTAGGGGGGTAACACGGGATGGCACGAAATAGTATTAAAATAGCAATAAACAAAATAATAGTACGGTAAACGGTAGCACGGCGCTCTCATGTGCGCGGCTTTTCTTACTTTACTTACTAGTTACCTAAATGTGCATTTTCTTACATAATAAACATATTTTCGCTCGAATTTGTGTGGTTTTAATTATTTTAAATTAGCTAGGGGTAAACTCAATTCCCATACTTGTTCACAGGGGTAGTGCCATTGAAAAGGTTAGGAACCACTGCTCTAGTTAGTATGCCATACTATCATTATTAATTAATTCGAGCGCCCGGCAGCTTTTCAGCGGTGGGTGGCTTTTAGTCTAAGATATGTATACAATTGATACAGCAACGAAGTTAGTATGCCATACTATCATTATTAATTAATTCGAGCTCCTGGCAGCTTTTTAGCGGTGGGTGACTTTTAGTTTAAGATATGTATACAATTGATACAGCAACGAAGTTAGTATGCCATACTATCATTGTTAATTAATTCGAGCGCCTGGCAGCTTTTCAGCGGTGGGTGACTTTTAGTTTAAGATATGTATACAATTAATAGAGCAACGGAATTAGTATGCCATACTATCATTATTAATTAATTCGAGCTCCTGGCAGCTTTTTAGCGGTGGGTGACTTTTAGTTTAAGAAATGTATACAATTGATAGAGCAACGAAATTAGTATGCCATACTATCATTAAACGAAGTTAGTATGCCATACTATCATTGTTAATTAATTCGAGCGCCCGGCAGCTTTTCAGCGGTGGGTGTGAGAGGTGATAGGCAAAGGGAGGGGCCAATTTAAGGCTCTGTCTACCCCGTATGGGATAATTACGTGACTTATATGTCTGTATGTGTTTAACAGACATCACCACAGCAGTCTTCGATGAGCAGCTGCAGATGATTGAGTCGCAGAAGAATTCATCTAATCTCCAATACGTAAGTGCAAGTGTTTCTCCTTATGTGACGGCCTGGATGTGAAGCTTGAGGTCCCGGGTTCCATACCCGGTCGGGCCAGATATTTGTATGAAAAATACGGTTTGCTCTCGAGTCTTGAATGTTTAATATGTGTTCAAGTGTGTATTTCTAAATAAAACAACTCTGTTGCGTGGCAAACTAGAACTAAACTTTATTGTTTTTTTTTTAAATCCTCACAGACTACAAAACACTTATTCAGAATAAATCACAGAAGGGACAATAGATGTCGCTAGTAGTAACATTTAGCATCATATTAAAGTAATTATTGAGATATAAATTCGACAGTATTTGCTAGTTATTGCACGCGGGAACTAAGCAATTTTCCGGGATAAAATTATAGTCTATGCGTTAGTCTAGGGTGCCAGCTATCTCCGTTCCAAATTTTATTCAAATCCGTCTAGTCGTTTCTGCGTGAAGAAGGAACAAACACACACACACACTCACACTCACAAACTTTAATATTAGTGTGATTATAAACATTATATTTAAAAACATTTGTTTCTTTCTAGGACAACCACGTTTTCTACAACAGCACGTTCATAGGTAACGAGACCTATTTCAAAGAGCACTGGGCGAATATCACGAAGACCAAAGGAGACGTCCACGCTGTGCTCAGCAACTCGCATCGCAGGGCTACGGTAAGTTACACTGCCTACCGCTGCCTGCTCTGCACGCTACTGGTCCGATATGACCATTGGCCTTTAAGCTAGGGCATTCGTAATTTACTGGGGGGTCAAATCTCACAAAATCTCACCCTATCTCGCGTGGGGAAAGGAATCGGGAACAATGAGGTAAATATTTTCGAATCTCACCAAGTCTCATCAAGTCTCGCATGGGGAGAAAGGACTAATGTGTCTCAAGTTTTTCCCGGAAAGATATTGAGGTTACGGAATGAGTTGTATTAAGTACTCGTAGAACCTTTTACCATTAAAATTGGGTTAAATTCTACACCGTTATTTATTGCAGTTATAGACATTTTGTTTAAATTTTCCATTGAAATTAAGTATATAAAGTGTGCACTAAAATACCCGTAAAAATCTCACGTGAGATCTTTTGGGGAGGGAGGGGGTCGAGCCTGATCTCACGACGACTATTCACCCGGGGTGTGGAGGGGTTGAAAAAAGTCACAATCATCTTAATGGACGCTTAACAGAAGCAGATGTTTTTTTTTCGACTGACGTCCTTCTGCCAAAAGCAGTTTTTCTTTTTTTAAACGATTAAACATTTTTTTCTGTTCATGAACGTTTAGTTAAAACGGCTAACTGACTTGTTAGGGTGAGTTGCGCCAAGTTACTGCGACAATAACTTTAACCATAACCAGCGATTTTGGACAGAAAAGCTATGAAATACATAAGTACATAAATCACGTTTTTATCCCTTCCGGGTTGACAGAGCCTAAGGTAACGAGATGTAAAGGCCACGTTTAGCATGATTGTGGGCGTATAGTTGGAAAAGGTAATCAAAATAGTGATGGGTTGCTAGCCGCATCGCCTGCGTATAAAATGAAATTTCTAATGGACACTGAAAATTAGTGCACCGAAAAATCCGAAAAGTAAAGCTATGGCCGGAAATCGAAACCGGATCCTCGTCATTCCGTGACGCGTGCTATACCCCTACACCGCCCACAGCAGGTGGGTAAGCCTTCGAATTTTTCTATCTGTTAGTAGCTGTCACGTGACCTTGTTACTATGCGCATTTTGGTCGTTAAGTCATCTGTTTGAATGATGTGTCTGTACGGCACAATAAAAAAATATATAAAATAAAATGATTAAAAAAAAATGTTATATATACCAGTTGCTTCTCTTCCCTCGCAGACGGTAAAGAGTCATCGAGGGAATGGGTGAAAATTTTAGCAATCTGAAATATTATGTAAAAATCGTCTGGTATCGTTATTGTTAAAATAACTTGGTGCAACTCGCGCTGCATAATTAGGATGCTCCGGCACGCTTTTTTTGGCTGCATGGACACCATTCCCTTCGCCTTTCCCGAGATCATTTTTTTTCTACTGCAGTGTGACAGCTCACTGAACACGTTTGACAGCTCCCTCAGTGCTATCAGCTGCGGCGAAAAGCTCTACAAGTTGGATGGCCAAGTGTGTTCTCAATCTCAATAATGATTTTAGTAATTACTGGTCATTCATTAGTATAGCTATTTAGACATTAGTATTGATTCATCGTTTTAGAAATTCCCGGTATCTATAAGTACGTCTAGTTTATCGATTTTGTCACAGATCACTTATGACGAGAGTGATTTCATTATAGTAATTTAAAAACAGAAATTCTAACGAATTCATCAATAGCTTCAAATTTTATTAAAATTAAAATTATGGATATAACTGATAACAATAGAATCTAAAGCTATTGATGAGTTCGTTAGAATTTCTGGCTATAGATTACTACAATAAAACCGAATCCAATAAGCCGACTTGAGAATTATGAGATTTATTTTATGGAAAATAGAGCATTTGGAGAATAACGCTGTTGATAAAAAAATACGCTATTAACAAATTTGTTAGAATTGAAAACTGTCGTTACTTTTGACAGTTTTGAATACATTTCAGCAGCCACCATTCACTTGTAAGTTTTTTTAGAGATTTATAAACTTTTTCGAGTTTCTAATTATGCTGACGTAAAAATGAAACGAGAAGATTTAGTAAAATGAAAGCATATTAAAAAAAAAATACATTGAATGTAACGTTATTCATGTTAGGGCAATTGTCTATAGTTACTGAAATTAAAAAAAAGTTTTCTTTCTTTTTTTTTTACTTCATAAGGCTTAAATTTTGGTTCAAACTTGAAAAAAATATGTTTGCTCTTCAATTAAAATGTGATTTAAATACCATACTAATACAATTGTCTATTTTAGAAAATTTAAAGTAAAATGGTGTTGTAACTAATTATACTTAATTTTGAAACCTGCACACGTCCGCATAACCTATTTCGTTCATAAAAACAAACAAAACTGATACTTGACGGCCCTAATAAAGACGGGTACTTCCAAATTCAAATATAATGGAATGTTATGGATTTTCATACAACTTTACTGGACACTTTTTGATTCCAAATTCAAAATGACTAGTCCAGGATGTTCAACCTTCTGGCTCCTTTTCACTAATGTAAAGGCGACATTGCATAGCATTTTTAAGAAAGTTTTTTTGTTCATTAAGGAAGCACGTGTCCGTCTCCTGTCATAAGTGGTCTGTGGCCATTGCTTATCTTAATTGATATTGTATAGTGTCATTAAAATACCCAAGTAATTACCGCTCGTAAGATCACCACGGTTATGACTACCGAGCTTAAGTTTAGACTGTAGATAGTTGATACATACATACATACATACATCACGTCTTTATCCCTTGCAACATGATCTAAAGGCCACGTTTAGGTAGTTTCCTATTTGGCTCTTTCGATGCTACTAATTTGTTTCGCCCATTCCCTTTTTTTTATATGTTAGAGAGGCCAGACAAACAAACTAGTGGGTCACCTGATGTTAAATGATCACCACTGTCCATAGACACCCGCAGCGCTTTACGCGATACCAGTGCGTTGTCGGCCCTAACGGCCTTAAAACCATAATTGCAAAATAGCAAATTGCAGACATACCTGCTCATCAAAATATCAGATTTGCAATATACCATGCACAAATGCACAAATCACGTCTTTATCCCTTACGGGGTAGACAGAGCCTATGGTAACAGGTACCTACAGGCCACATTTAGCAAGATTGTGGGCGTATAAGTGGAAAATGGAATCAAAATAGTGATGGGTTGCTAGCCTCATCGCCTATAACATGATTCCTATTATTTTCGCCCATTCCATCGATGGGTTTTTAGCATCTGCGCGGGTAGACAAGCAACTGGTACATTCTATGTTTTTTCTTTGCTCCCAGACCAGCATGGAAGAACCGTACCGCAATATACCATACTTACTTTATATTGTGTTCGTTTTTGTATCAGTTTTAAATAAATACATTTCCCACAGGGGTAGGCAGAGACTACGTTGTTCTACTTGCTACCGTAGCAAGTGGAACAAATGGAATCGTAACGATCCTGACATACTTCTACTTCTCTTCTCTTCTATCTCTTCATACATGCTCGTCGGTTCCGGGTACTCCTGACCTGACCTTTTTCCAAAACGTCTCCTGTTTGGTCTCGGAACGTCCGTCTAGGCCTTCCCCTCCCAACGCAACCATTCACACTCCCCATATAGATCTGTTTAGTTAGTCTACTTTCATCCATCCGCTCTACGTGACCAAACCAACTAAGCATACTTTTTTCTATCCTAGTCACTATATCCTCTTTCACACCCGCACGTTCCCTTATCACACTATTCTATATATCACAAATTTCTAAACGACTAAACGAAAATTACACATAATAAAATGCGAAAAGTAAAGTTTTGGCCGGGAATCGTATCTCGATCCTCGTCATTCCGTGACGCGTGCTATACCCCTACACCACCCATAGCAGGTGGGTAAGCCTTCGAATTTTTCTATCTGTTACTAGCTGTCACATGACCTTGTAACTATGCTAATTTTTGTCGCCAAGCGTCATCTGTTTGAATGATGTGTCTGTACGAAACAATTACGACTTCGGATTTTTCTATGTGTTCTAATTTTTAGTGTTGTTTAGAAATTTCGTTAAAACCGTAATTCTTGATTCATTTGATAGTACAGTCAACGTCAAATAGTTTGTGACACCCAAAGTAGCCAAATAGTTAGCAACACCACTATTACAGTTGAAATAAGGCTGTGTTGCTAACTTTTTGGCTACTTTGGGTGTCACGAACTATTTGACGCTCACTATACCAACCATCCTTATGTTGTTTAGTCGTTTAGCATGCTGTGGTTTGTTTCTTTTAAGGTGACGAAAAGTACTTAAAACCGACGTCTATTGTTCAATTGTTAACTTCAAGTGAGGTTGTAAAACCATTAGCGTTAGGTCAAAAGTATACCGTGAACAAACAATCTTAATAATTTTAATGTTGCTGGTCGGTGTTACACTAGACGTCGTGCGTTTCTAAAATAATAATTATATACTGTGTCAATATCACTTTGTAAAATTATTTAATAGAAGTAATAACACATTTTTACCCGAGTGTTCGTCGCACTGTAATTGTATTTGAAAAACAATATACCTATTATATGTACTTAAAAGGGTCCAGTTCAGGTAATAAACAATAATCAGTAGGAGGGGGGATACTTTCTAGGCTTAAGTGCAATATTTTGTTAGTGTCTAACTGGCTTTCGCTCTTTTAGTACATGTGTTATATTTGCAAAAATAGTCTCTTTTTTACAACCTGGCTATATGTAATATGTATGTGTTGATTTTTGGTGTAAGTATTAATAATCATATTTTAAATAAAATTTAAAATCTTTAATTTCAAAGATCAAGAAGGGTTGAGCTACTCCAGTACACCTACCATACTTCGGTCAGTTTTATTACGTCTCTCTGTTATTTTTTTATTTCATATTCAGCAACAAAAGAAGTTGTAAAATCCCGCGTTAATTGCATTATCGTCATCTTAAAAGAAACAAACTATACATACAAGTGCCTTCCGCAGACGTTGCGTCTCACCTTCAACTTCCCGTTCTACGGGCATCCGCTCCACAACATCACCGTGGCGACCGGCGGGTTCCTGTACACTGGCGAGCATGTGCACAACTGGCTCGCTGCCACGCAGTACATTGCGCCGCTCATGGCCAACTTTGACACGACGCTGACTAACGAGAGCTGTGTCAGGCTATTTGACGACGGTGAGTGACTAACATACAGTAAATGACCAATTGCAGATGTCCACAAAGTGTTTCCATGACATTTTTTAGGTTAATGTTATTAAAGTCGTGTATACAATGCAGCTGTCAGATTAAATCTTATTACATACTAGCTTCTGGCCGCGACTTCGTCTGCGTAGAATTATACATAAAAACCTTCCTCTTGAATCACTATCTATTAAAAAAATCGCATCAAAATCCGTTGTGTAGTTTTGAAGATATAAGCATACATAGGGACATAGGGACAGAGAAAGCGATTTTATTTTATACTATGTAGTGATGATAATAACTCAGTAGAAAGTTCGTGTTTGTAAATTAAATAAATTCATCAAAAATAGAGTGCTAAGAGTAATAAAATGCAAAAATAAATAGTGCTAATAATTCTGATTCAGAAAAACCCAAAATGTCATTATTTTGGAAAAAAAAGTCAAGGGTACATTTTTTTTTGAAAATACCTACATCAAAATTAAAAAATATATATTTTTTTACGTTACGTTAGAGAGGCCAGACAAACGAACTAGTGGGTCGCCTGATGGTAAATGATCACCACTGTCCATAGACACCCGCAGTTGTCGGCCCTGCAGAAAATTGAACTTTTTACTGGCTTTTTTTGCTGGAAATTTTCACGCCGTCGGGTTCTTTTGTTTCTTTTTTTAAATAATTATTTTGTTTAGGGGCCGTCCATTAATCACGTGAGGCTTGAAAGGGGGGGAGAGGTTTGACAAAAATCACGAAATGTCACAAGGGGGGAGGGGGGGTGTAGTAAGATATCACGTGTATTTATTTTTTCATTATTTTTTCAAACGCGCGATTTTTAAATTACAGTTACATGTATTATAGTAAAATGACACAAAAATATATCATGACATATACAATACCAAATCACTACATAGTATAAAACAAAGTCGCTTTTTCTGTCCCCAAATCCGTATGTATGCTTATATCTTCAAAACTACACAACTGATTTTGATGCGGTTTTTTTTAATAGGTAGAGTGATTCAAGAGGAAGGTTTATAATGTATAATACATGCATGATATACCGTGCGAAGCCGGGGCGGGTCGCTAGTTAATATATAAATTCAACACGCGCGCTTGCGCGCGCTAGACAATTCTAGTTCTAAAAAATTTAAGATTTTTTGTAGATACGAAAAATACACGTGATGTTGGATGGGGGGTGGGGGGGTAGTCTTAAACCTCACCATGTATCACCAAGGGGGAGGGGGGGTTAAAAAATGCTTAAAAAAAGATCACGTGATTAATGGACGGCCCCTTACATGTGATTACAAGTAAAATTCGTTTCGCAGGTGAGAAGTTCACGGCTCTGTGGGAGAAGGTGAACCTTCGCGAGGACAAGACGAAGAACTTCACGTTCGCCGTCACCCTGTACAAGAACGGGGACGTCGTGTTCGCCTACAAGGACATCCCTGTGCCCGTGCAGCTCATCAACGACAACGATCATCCGGTCAAAGTCGGCCTTTCCGACGCTTACCGCACCGACAGGATGCTCTTCTGTAAGCATAACACATCCTACTAATATTATACGACGACCGGATGGCCCAGTGGTTAGAGAATCTGTCCGACGCTTACCGTACTGACAGGATGCTATTCTGTAAGCAACACATCCTACTAATAGATTAGATTAGATTATATTTATTTATCACCCTTTTAAAAGTACAATTAAATGTCAAACATAAGTAATTCACAAAGGGAACGTCAATTGTAATAAAATAGTAATAATTATAATAATAAGTGAAAATTAAAACAAAATTGCAACAAACAAAACTAAAGCTTAATGAAATGTCAATGTAGATTCACAAAAGGATCGTCATGGGTACATAAAAATGAGAAAATAATAATAATTAATATAAAACCTATTTTAAAATCATTTTAAAATGTCAAATATTATAGACGCGTAAGTTTGTAAGCATGGATGGATGTTTGTTAAACGTGAGGCTTTTTTAAGGATTTTCACCCCCCTTGGTGAGATGTCGTATTATTAAAACTTGTACTTTGGGTATAAAAGTATTGGATTTGTTTTAAAAAAATACGCTGTGACGATCTTTGAGTCGCGCTTGTGGATATGGCTGATCAATCGAAGAGAACAAATATAATTGTGTCAGATTTTGTCATATTTTATTCTTTTATTCAAGATACGTTTTATATTTTCATTCCACTTTTATTTAACTTTACTGTCAAACACCATTTTGTGCTAAAAAAAAATGACGTTATATTTGCCAAGACAACACCCCCCCCCCCCCCCCCCTTCTAAATACCCCACGTAATTAATGGACGCCCCCTTAGTCTTTCACGCCAGAACGGCTGGCGAGATCTGGATGAAATTTGGAACATAGATAGATTATAATCTGGAATAAACACATAGAATATCAAATGTATTTATGTGGGAAAAATAAGTGTCACACTTTAAACTCGTCACGTGTGAAATGGGAGCTCCGCGAAACGGAACTTTCGACTATCTCCCTCTCTAACCCCCGATGCAAAAAGAAGGGTTTTATAAAATTGACGTCGAAGTGTGTGTGCGTCTGTCTGTGGCATTGTAGCTCACAAACGGATGGACTGATTTCGTTGCGGTTTTAGTTACCTTGTAAAAATCGGTCTAGCAGTTTGAAGAATATCATATCTTTGCCGTAATGATGTGAGGCATTTTTGTCTTAAAATTGATGCGGGTTTTTAATACTTTTAATTGTCATCAATTATTTCTACTGTTAATGACTATCCCATGGTTACAACTTCCATGCTGGTCTGGGAGCAAAGAAAAAACATAGAATGTACCAGTTGCTTCTCTTCCCGCGCAGATGGTAAAAGCCCATCGAGGGAATGGGCGGAAATCTTAGGAATCATGTCATAGGCGATGCGGCTAGCAACCCATCACTATTTTGATTCCATTTTCCACCCGTACGCTCACATTCTTGCTAAACGTGGCCTGTAGGTCTTGTTACCTTAGGTTCTGTCTACCCCGTAAGGGATAAAGACGTGATTTGTGAATGTGAATGGTTACAAAGTTGTGTAACAATATACATAATTTGTTTGCAGACGTGAGAAGGAAGACTATATACGAGTACCACCGCGTGTCTTTCAAGACGCACAACATCACCAGCAACACCGTGCTGCGTATGGTCGCGTTGCCGACCTGCCTGCAATACGACACGTGCGAGTCGTGCGCCAATCACGAGACCGAGTTCAATGTGAGTATACATACACAGATACACAGACAGTGGCCGCTGGTGGGTTATCGAACTGGTGGTTCACTTTACTTGGGGGCCATTCAAGTATTACGTAAGCAGATATTTTACAATTATTTACCCACCCCTTCCCCTTGTCAGCAAAAGTAAGCAAACCTCTTCAATGGTTACGTAATCATTGGTAACCTATATGCATTTTCTTTTAATGGATTCTGTTTTTTATTAATTCGTGAGCAGCAGTTCGAATCGAAACTGCTGACGTAATCATCATATCGACCCCCCCCCCCACCCACCATGTCATCAAAAATAAGCAAAGCAAAGACCCCCCGCCCCCTCAAGCGCTTACGTAATACTTGAACGCCCCCTTGCTCACTATACATTAAAATTAGAAAATGCAACAAATCGACAATTATTGACATAAAAGCGAAATGTTCTATAACCTTTTTATTAAAATCGGGTATTGTTTGTATACAAATGCTCCCTCCCAACTTGAACGACATTTGGTCGAGCACCACCCATCTATCTTCTGGCCTCTGAGATCATATACGCGATCGATACAGGGCTTCTGATGGATGCAATATGGTGGATGAAAGCATAAGATTTAAGATACTTATGTATGTCGCACCCCGATCCCGGGCGAAGATTGAAGCCATCTTTTCGAATATTTTCTTAATATAACTTAGCGTACCGCTCAGAAATGACGGCATAGCGCTCAGAGTTATTTTATGATATAGTAACAGCCTTCTAAGCTTCATTCACGCTGGTTCACTTCACACGTTTTTTTTGTCCATGGGCTATATATGTAAGTCGTTCGACATTATTTGCGATCAAGTATGCGTAGGCAATGCTTACCTATATCTAATTACCAGAGATCGGACAGATTTGCGTCATCGTTCGCAATAAAGTGGACATGACTCAAAAATTAATCAAATAATTAATCATTTTATTAATTTCTCGAAATAAAATTTTAACTCCAGGAGATAAAAATTTACACATGCATAAAATTATTAGCAAAATGTTAATTAAAGTGGCAGTTGTTGTTCTCATAAATATTTTCATATAATAAAGAAATCACGATCCTGCTACATATGATTATTATTTCTGACAAAAAAGTTTTCTAGTTCTATAGGTATAAAACCTCCGTGGATATACTTATTCTTAATATATGTATTTTGACATATTTGATTAATTTTGGAGTCATGTCCGCATTATTGCGAGCAATGACGCAAATTTGTCCGATCTCTGCTAATTACTATCGGGTACCGTCAACAGTGTTTTTTCTTTTAGTGCTCTTGGTGTGAACAAATCAAGAAGTGCTCGAGCGGTACCGACAGGAACAAACAAGACTGGACAGCCAGAGGCAAGTGTCATCAATGTCATGTGATCATCGTTATTCTTTCGTCATCACGACCGGATAGCCTAGTGGTTAGTGGCCCTGGCTATGAAGCTAGAGCAGGGTTCGAATCCCGGTAGGGGCAGACAGTTGTATGATGAATACGAGTGTTTGTGCCCGAGTCATGGTTGATGTATGTATTTATCTACATTATATAAGTATGTTTATCTGTTGCCTGGTGCCCATAATAAGCTTTGCTTAGTTTGGGGCTGGGTCAATTGGTGTAATTTGTCCCAAGATATTTATTTTTTATTTATCTTTTTCGTCCGAAGAGTCGATGGTGTTTTCTCAAACACGCAATAAAAATGTTATGTGCCTTATATTAGGCTGGAAAGTGTAAAGTTTCAGGTGAGACTAAACGATAAGTCTTTAACCTTTTAACGCCAACGACGCGTATATAAGCATCGAAGGTTCAACGCCAACGACTTATATTCGTCCATTACTTCAATGCAAAAGCTACCTTCGTTCATTTGGGTTTAGGTTCAACTTGAGGCATCGCAATAAAGAAGTCTGGCGTATGGGTGAGGTCTTTTTTATTTGACGTGATGGCGAAAAGGTTAATGAGATTTCATACAACATTACACGCCAAGGTCGGCCATGTACGTTTTTTTTAATTTCCGTTAAGACTACCCTTCAATACCGTTATTAAAAAAAAAACCATCTTTGTTATATATATTGGGTGGTAGGACCTTGTGCAAGGTCCGTCCGGATCGCTACCACCATCTTACTCGCTAATTCTGCCGCTAAGTAGCAGTGCTTGCACTGCTGTGTTCCGGTGTGGAGAGTAAGACAGCCGGGGAAATTACGGGCACAAGAGGCATTTCATCTTAGTCCTCTAGGTTGGCAACGCATCTGCAATCCCTCCGGGGTTGCGGGTGTCTATGGGCAGTGGTGATCACTTACCATCAGGTGACCCACTTGCTCGTTTGCCTTCCTATTCATATAAAAAAAAAAAAAAAAAAATTGGCAGTTTCATACATATACAAATCACGTCTATTGTATATCCTTTACGGGGTAGACAGAGCCTAAGGTAACAAATTTATTTTTAGTTTCTTATCCCGTTATTCATAAACGCTCTATAGGCTTTTGCTAACTTAGCAATCGTTTGTCCTTATCTGTGAAAGGTAAATGTCTAAGTGACAGGTAAGTACACGATAGCTAAGTTAGCAAAAGCCTACAAAGCGTTTATGTATAATGGTGTAAAAGTTGAGGGAATGGGCGAAAATCATAGGAATCATGTTATAGGCGATGCGGCTAGCAACCCATCACTATTTTGATTCAATTTTTCATCTATACGCCCCATAATCACGTGGCCTGTAGGTCTTGTCACCTTGGGCTCTGTCTACCCCGTAAGAGGTAAACACGTGATTTGTGTATGTATGTATGTGTGTAAAAGTTGGATTTCTTGTAAGTTTTTAATTTATTACATTGGGAACTGCAATACCTCGGCGGAAAAAGGCTTTACCAGCCACGAGTATCCAGCTTTTCGTGCTCGGGCGGCAACGCCTTGCTTCCCGGCCTCTGTGACAATGCGCTATTGTTCTAATCATTGTTTCAGCGTGCGACAAGCTGCAGATTGTGAACGCTACGCAGTGCCCGGCGACTGGGGCGGCGAACGCGACCGGAGACCAGTACTTCACCGATCACGAGCCGAGCCGGAACGACCATGTGGTCACCATACCAGGTATGTGGAGCATGGGACATGGTGCAAGCTATCCTACTAAATATATGTAAGGACCAGCTGTTGCCCGCAATCTCTGCATAGAATTCGTTTACTATCCCGCAAGAATCACGCAATTTTCCGGGATAAAAAGTAGCCTATGTGTTATTCTGGTTCTGCTTCCATGCTGGTCTGGGAGTAAAGAAAAAACATAGGATGTACCAGTTGCTTCTCCTCCCGCGCAGACGGTAAAAGTCCATGGAGGGAATGGGCATAGGAATCATATAGATAGGCGATGCGGCTAGCTACCCATCACTATTTTGATTCCCCTTTCCACCTATACGCCCACAATCATGCTAAGCGTGGCCTTTGGATCTTGTCACCTTAGGCTCTGTCTACCCCGTAAGGGAGAAAGACGTGATTTATGTATGTATGTATGTATGTGTTATTCCAGACTATAGTCTATCTATGTTTCAAATTTCATCCATATCTGTCCAACCATTCTCCCGTGAAAGAGTAACAAACAACAAACATCCAAACATGCATAGTCACAAACTTTCACATTTATAATATTAGTAGGATACATATAAATAGATTAGAGGATGCCTACGTCATAGTAGCTTTATGCATGCAAAGTGTCAGCCCGATCGGTTTAAAATAGACAAAGTTTCATACAAACGTTCATCCCCTATTTTATCCCCTTGGGGGTAGAATTGATCAAAATCCTTTCTTAGCGGATGCCTACGTCATAACATCTACCTGCATGCCAAATATCAACCCGATCCGTCCAGTGGTTTGGGCTGTGCGTTGATAGATCACTATGTCAGTCAGTCAGTCAGTCACCTTTGAGTTATATATATTTAGAAATTCGAAATTCAAAAGTTTGTTTCGCAAATAGGCCGCCAAGGGCTCTTTTACGTTTCTTTTTTTGTGACTACCAGCGCATTCGGAAATACCATCGCTGTCAAGTAATGCGCCGCAAGAAACTTGGCAGAAACTTGTTTTTTCACGTTACGTTTTTTACGTTACCCATGACGTTTATGCCACAAGCATTAAGGGCGGTGACATATATTTGATTGAGTTTTAGATTTGTATATTTTACTGTGCCTTCATTATTTAATTTAAAAGAAAAACGAAATAATAGTCAATTTTACTTTTTGTTATAACTTTCTCGCCACCAAGCAGCTTTAATGTTACTCGCAACTCAACTTTAAACTTGCCATGTGAAGGTGCATTTTACACTGCATGTACTGTCTTCCGGGGTCCCCTTTTAGTCTCATAACTGTCACTGCTCTCAATAATCGTTAGTCATTTTTTTTATAACACATGAAATCGTGCCTATTCAGAAATTTTGGAAAAGTCATCTGAATGTAGTAGGTTAGGTTAGTTTAGTTTACTAACAATTAAAAAAAACTGTTTCAGTAACAAAACGTTTTGACTATCGAAAATTATGGCAAAGTCAATGGTGGCTAAAAGGTTAAAATTTCACTTTTTTTATATGAATAGGAAGGCAGACGAGCAAGTGGGTCACCTGATGGTAAGTGATCACCACTGCCCATAGACACCCGCAACCCTGCAGGGATAGCAGATGCGTTGCCAACCTAGAGGACTAAGATGAAATGCCTCTTGTGCCCGTAATTTCAGTGCAAGCATTGCTACTTAGCGGCAGGATTAGCGAGTAAGATGGTGGTAGCGATCCGGACGGACCTTGCACAAGGCCCTACCACCTGCACAGTGTCACTTGTTACTTTTTTTTTCTCAGAGCTGCCGTCCGGGCACGCGGTCAGGGCTCAGCCGGCGGCCCCGGTGCCGGTCTCGTCCCCCATCGGAGCCGCCGTCACCGCTTTCACCATCATAGCCCTGGTGGCAGCGCTGGCCGCATGGGTGGTGTACGCGTTCAAGAACCCGCATACTCGCAGCGGACAATTGCTTATCAAGGTACGACACGCTGCCCTGCCACTATACTGCGTCCAAGATAACGAGTTGATATAGCGTTGTCTCTGTTGCACTTGTATGCAAATGAAAGGGACAAAGGAAGGTCGTTGTGCGTTAACAATTTCACCTCAATGTCTGTGCCATCGCCGATGTTTTTGCAACATCGATCATCCCTACTTTGGTCGCCATGTAAAACTTTCCGATGCGTTTTTGTTACTCATATCGCTGACCAATCGCGTGCTTGTTTCAGTACCGCCCTTCCCAATGGAGCTGGCGTAGAGGCGAAGCACGCTACACAGCAGCAACTATCCACATGTAGACACCGCACTATGGCTCTTAATACGACCGCATAAGGTAACATATCGGTCTGCCCCTGCATTGTCAACTCACAGTTTAAACTCAGTATGTGATCATTGTATTCTACAATTTATAGAACCAGCGCGTACGGTGTTGATCATGTACTGGATTTATACTGTGACTAAGTAAATCGATTATTTGACGTAACTGAAGACGGTATAGATATTAGGTAGTCGTATTTCGTATAATGCTGTCCTGCTCGCGCTCGGTGTTTTTTGGGAGAGTGAGATGGAAGGTATGATACGGAGTTTGAATTGAAGGAACGCAGTGGAACAGCGAGAAATGTATGTATTTGTCAATTATATTGTTATTTTATAAAATCGACATATCTGGTATAAGTAGTTAAATAAGTACCTACTCTGTCAATAATAAATTTTGAGAATAATTAAAAAAAAATTTGCCATCCAAAGCGGAGTAAAGTCGATATGAAAGTTTTTATTTATAATCTATCTTCTAAGTCTTATGACTTCCTCGTAAGGCCCAGGCCAATAGAAAGAACATAATTAAGTTCAAAATAATCATCAACTTATAACAATGTGACAAGGATTGTTTCTCTGTGTTTTAATTTGATATTAATTTGATATGATTTAATTTAATTTGATATTAATTTCATTTTTATTCGTTATGTAAAAAAAAAGTGGGACTTACGAGGATAAGCGGTAATAGGTACTTGCAATTAAAAAATCTCACTGTTTCATTATCGTGATTCCTACGTGATCTGATAAACGTCTATAATCTTAACCAGTTAACCGTCGATGAAACTATTTACCCTAATTCATCACATAGCTTTTTAACCTTTTCAACGGTACATTACCTTCGAAATTACAACTTAAGTCTTTACATTTGGGTTGAGTTTACAATGTACGCGCTGAGGGATCTACCCGGGTACGTCGTTGAAAAGGTTAAATATCTGCTTTTAGTAAAGTTTAAAACGTTAAGTTTCTTCAAGTAAAATAAACTTAGTATATCAATGAATCAATACACGGTTTTTTATATAAAATATGTTCAGGATATTCAAACAAGAGTTAGGGCGTGTTGGATTAACTACCTTTTAAAAGAGTCTGGAACTTTACTGTCGACCAATATTTGATCAAATGTTGGTGTACCAATGCGAACGCGTTAATTAAAATACATGACGTCTAAAGGAACGCTTAAAAGTAAAAAGACCTACTACTTGTTGTAATATCACGAACGAATGTTAATCTGTTACACCTTTTACCTATATTGTCGAAGGTCGAAACCATTTTACATGGCACTTTAGAAGATACCGACATTCGAAATAATACTTTCTAGATTGATACTTTTAATGCCTAACGATTTTAAATAAAGTGCCTACATGAACAAAAAAATTATGTCAATCAAAATTTAACTCAATCATACGTGACATCTTTTGAAACGTGTGAATGAAAACATATTGTGATGTATAAAGCCTTGGTAGCAGAAATTAATATTAAATTAAAATATGTGTCATTTGTAATGCAAATGTTTGGCATAACATCAATTTTCTATCTCCTGTTCTGACAGTTTATATGTATGGAGAAGTATACAATCGAGCTTAAATATATACTTTTTTACTATACAACTTTACACGGCTACACTGCACGTAGATATACTGAAATGTTACGTCTTTTATACATATATGTAGGTAGAGTTAAATTAACCTTGCTTTTAGGGTAGTTTACAAAATAAACTTTGAAAGTGCAATAGCGGAGCAGGCAACTGGTGACTTTTCAAACTGACAGAAACGACATTCAAATTATCTTATCAAAAATTTTGTACACATTTTTAACCTCATTGAAACATAGCCATAGTTTTTTCCTTTATTGAAATATAAATGTTTGTGTCCGTTTGAATTTTATCGCTGCGTTATCTCAAAAAAGAATGTACACGAATCTCAGAATTCTGCTTTTTACACCAACACCAATTTGCTGCTTTATATTGGCATCTTCACTTATCTTTAATTATACTGTTATTATATTAATATAGGAGATTTAAAGTACGCATCAAATAGATCTACTATATCAAAGGCGTATTAACTTACTGCTGACATCATGTGTTTTTTTTTCTTTATATTACTTTTCATAACATAACTTTTAATTATATTTGGCTGTTCATACATTGAAATAAAATAAACCTTAATTTCTATTTAATTTATAAACTTGCGCAGTCAGTTACTGATTTATAATATCACACAATGTGAAGTTTACTTTGTTGTAACCTTTTCAACACCACACATAAATAAGTATAGCTTGATTGAATTATATGGGCATTTTCTATTTTGCGTGTACCATTTGTCCGAAATAAAACCCTTTATTTTTGTGTGTCACTTTCATGACAAGCCATATAAAATATACCTTTGAAACAAATGATACAAAAGGGCCAAAAGTAAAAAGCGGCCCTTTTTATACAAAAATACTTCTGCTTTTATTATTACTAAAAGGGTTCTTCATTTTAAAAAGTACGCTTTAAATTAAAAAGCCATTTTCCGCGTTAGATTTGATACACAGTAATATAAAAAAACTATTGGCATCGGAAAGGTTAAACCTTTTAAGGATAAGTGCAATGTACGGTACGATGCATGTAAAAATATGCAATATTCATGTCATTAATAATGGTACACTAAAATAAATCCCATAACTCTATCACAGTTCAATTTTATAATTAAGCTATTATGTCGGTATAAGCTCTGAGTGATTGTGAATCTACAGCAAGAGCGATACAATTAAGTTGCTTGTATACTTAAAATTTTAGTGTAATCTAGCTTATAGGACAATGGTTGTACAGATCGGCATTTCAATATCCCAAACAAGATCACAGCCCTTAGTAGAATTTTGTGTCGCACCAAACGTACCCAGCTGGTATACAAGTAAAGATTGCACTTCGGTCTTTAGAAAGAGACAATTGCCATCACGTAAGTTAGAGCGAGACAACGCTCTACGAAGCCGAAATCAGCCGAGGCCGATGTGCAATCTTTACGGCCGAGTACTGTACTAGTGTTGATCACTGTTCTAGTTTGCTTATTTACGACGTAGACGATTGCCCATAGTAATTTAGGACTACTCATACGTGTTTGTGTTTGAGGCGTTTTTTATATCATAAACTTGCACAATTAGGGCGTGCGTATGCTTTATCGGGTCTACATATAACCGCATACTATTTAACCTTTTCAATGCACGTTTGTGAAATCTACAGCCGCTTCTAGCTTTTACCCCTTGACTTTCTTTCAGGGTAAATATGTATAAGTCCTTGTCCTCGTCACGGTCTATACGCATGTGAATTTACATCCAAATCCGTCCAGGTTTTTATTGTTGATTAAGTAACTTCTCTTTTGTAATGTTAGTAGTTAAAGTTATATTGAAAAGGTTAAACAATTACTCCATTTTTCTGTCAAAACACCCTTTTATTCAAGAAACGCTCAAACCTATTCTGGTTACGGTTTTCGATTTCATCTTTGCGACTTGTAATCTATATGGATTTATCATGGTACTCTTATGTCTGGGCCTACGGCCTCTCATTCAGTCGTGGGTTCTAACCAGTAGGCTTATTACCTAACTCGCTCGCAATCGCCATCGTGTTCATTTTGACAGTTCATGTATGGGCTGACAATTGGCATCGGAATCCGCTAGCTGTCACATTCGTACACGAACTGTCAAAATGAACACGATGGCGATTGCGAGCGAGTAAGGTAATAAATAAGCTTACAGGTCTCGTACATCCGAATATGAATATGAAATGACGTTTGAAATTAACCATGAGCTTTATGATGAAGGATAAAGTCGTCAACGCTGCACACACTGCGAAGTGATTCAATTAGTGTGTTCTCAAATGCAAATGGTCAGACAGGTTGAGTTGTTGATTAGTTAATAATTGGTTTGCATACGTGACAAATGCAATACGTTTTTAGGAACCCGATAAAGTGGAAAAGGTTAAACACGAGCAGCTACCTCAGTGCGCAAAGGGTTTTTCATTTTACTTTACTCAGTGCCTTGCGGGTTCCGTCTGGTCTGGTGAATTTGTCACTTTGACCACCTTAATTTCCTTAACGGATGTATCCTCCAGACAAAAAGGTTTGTACAGTTGACAACGCGAATCATATCGGAAAGGTTCTTTGTAGAATCTCAATAAGATAAATAACTAGCTAATTCACATAGAAAATTCAACCGTTAGTTCTTGCAAAAAGACTTCAGCAGCTGTAATTAACGTTCCGTGTTAAGTGTATCTCTTTGAATACCAAAACTGATATACCTTGGAGCAAGGGCGGATCCAGCTTTGGCGCCAGGAGGGGGTCACATAGTCGTGGTCAAGTCAAGAACTTATAATTTAATTTTGATAACAATAGTCCTGGAACTATATGACAAGTCCTGGAACCAGCTCGGGGGGGGTCATGACCCCCATGACCCCCCCCCCCCCCCCTGGATCCGCCCTTGCCTTGGAGTCTTTGCATCCAAGATTGGTTTTAAGTTGTTTCAAGATGTGTCCGTCCAAAATATTAGTGCAGCACTACTAACGTCAGATATTCCTATGTAGAAATTTGTTGAATGTAGTAAACAATATTAAAAGAAATTGCATTTCTTTACTACTATTATATAGTGCCGGTGTTGACTGCGGACCGTATTTGTCGTATAACATTAAGTTTTATCTCATTTTTACCCAGTGCTTTTGATTATGACGCATTTTATATAAAATGGCTTTTTTTGTAATTTTTATGTGATTTTATAAAGGGGTTTCCAAACTTGGTCACGGCGCTGTACAGTCAGCGTCATATAATATCGTTACGGCCAAATTGTCCAAATATAGCGATACACGCCTGTATGTCAAATGAGAGCGCGCTCTGATATATTTGGACACTGGCCGGAACGATGTATATGACCCTGACTGGCCAGAGACGACGTGAGACTACGTTCAGATCATTGGCAAGACTGTTTCAGAAATTACAAGCTAGTTCTATTATTTAGAATATTGTTGCATAGCATCTGTATAAAGGGTTGTAGAAAAAAATTGGAAATCCCTGTTTATAAAGACACAAATCATTCCGTTGAGCTGTTATTTGAATCGGAACGTTACAGGTTTTAGTGTATAGATGCTTATGCATTTTTCTGATATGCCTTTACAGTAAATCTTTGAGGTTATCGTCTCAAAACATTTTTTTTTAACCTTTTCAACGTTAGGGCTGGCAAACCTCACTTTGATTTTGTACCTAGTTTCTGACGGTAGGAAAAAGTTAAACCTCAATCATATGCAAATACTATAGATGTATTAGTAACGAAGTCAAGGTTCAAATATGAATAAACAGTAAGTATACGCATGTTTCAAAACCGACCCGAATGTAACTTAAACCTTTTAACCTTTTCCGAGGTATGCACACGGTTACATGCATCGATATCGTATACAATTGTACCTGTCATAAATTGCATGAAAAATGCTGCTGTTTTTAAAAAAACTTGCAATTTCTTTGGTATTTTGGAAAAAATGTGGCGCAGCTCATTTATCAGTAAGTTAATTGCAAGCGAATCAGTTACACTTCTGAAAAGGTTAAATAGAGTGATTCACATAATTATAGTGTCGGTTTAAGGAAATACAGCCGTTCATTCGTTGAAATGTAATGATAATAATATGTAATTATGTCAACTTTCGTAAATACCGGGACCATTTTCACGGGTTCCTCGAGCCCTTGGCCCACTGCCTTATGGACGGAACCTCATGTTACCCTTCGGTGGATCTGTGTACGGTGTGCACTTTTAAAATTAGGCCGATAACTTTTTCATGTGTCAACACTCACTGCAACGGACCTTGGTCGACTGTCTAAAATGAGACTATGAAAGTTCTTTTTTGTGTTATGTGCAGTGTGTGCAGACTTGGTGAAAAGGTTAAATATAATTAAGGTTTAAGACATATATTAGAGTGATATTACGTGTAAAATAAAGTATGATGTTATCATTACGTTACTTAATATATTAAAAAAACTATTGTCTAAATTACAATGTCTGGTGTTTATATTATTTTTACACCAAAGATGTAAGAAATCATGTTATATATGTATGTAACAATAAATTGTAAATTGGCGCTCATAAATCATATCTTGAACGTTGTTAATTTGAATTGTATTTTTTATGAATCAGAGTTATTTTTTAGGGACCACTTATTTTGTATTTACTTGAAATAAATTGTGCTGTTGACAAGATACTGTTTTATTTTAACTGACCACTCTGAACATTCACTGATCCCTATTCCACCTGATGGAGAGGACCGATGAGGCCAAAACCAGATTGTGTTGTGTGGTGATAGACAAAGCCGCGCTTTCCTCATGTACATCAAGTGTAAGTAATATGTATGTAGTTAAAGTTTCAAAAATAAGTAGCATACGCTCTTACACCGGCGTAATAAGGTCGTGCATATTTTTGAGAAGTTCATATCGATACTTATTTTTGCACTTGACCGTACGAACTCTATGTAAACTATCCAGGGGAGCAAAGAAAGTCGCATTTCATACAACTTTCTACGGGAAGTGTTCCGGTTTCTTTGATGGAGCAAGTTAGTAATGTCGTGAAAAAGGGGCTCCGTCGAAAACCAGTAGGACCACGGACAACAGAAGAATGCGTTAACCTTTTCGCCGCCACATCTAATAAGAGACGTCACCCATACGCCAGACTTCTTTATTGCGATGCCTTAAGTTGAACCTAAACCCAATCGAACGGTCGTTCTAGCATTGAAGAAATGGACGTATATATAGGTCGTTAGCATTCAACCTGCATGTTTATGAGTCGGCGTCGAAAAGGTTAAGCCGAGGATACGTTGGTGCTTTTGGACCACGGGCAACATGGGACGTGTCGCCAGCGTCGTCGGGTGAAAGTTTCGCGAAGTCGCACGACTTCGCCTGACGTCGCTGGTTACATAAAAATGCCGGATGAAATCTACCGGCTTTGCTTGACATCTGGGATGTTTCCCTGGCTTTACAAGACAAACTGCGATAGTGGCAGCGCCTTGGCCCTTCGCCCTTATTTAGTTTGTAACTAGTTAGTTACTCTAGTTATTGCTCATTGAATTAACCTAATATTATAAATGCGAAAGTTTGTGAGGATGGATGGATGAATGTGACGATGTGTATGTTTGTTCCTTCTTCACGCTGAAACGACTGGACGGATTTGGATACAATTTGGAAAGAAGATAGCTGGTTCCTTAAATTAACAAATAGGCTATTAGTCCCGGACAATTGTTTACTTCCTGCCAAAGGTCGCAGCTGCCTAGAGTCGCAACGCTAATAATTATTGCAGAATATACTAACATCAGTTCTCATTTTGACGCGGACGAAGTCGCGGGCAAAAGCTAGTAAACAAAGCACAAATTCAGGTAAACAACACTCATAAATTTATTAAATAAACTCCAAAAACCCGTATGTGCACACATTGACAATAACATTACATTTTAGGCCTAAATAGTTAAGCGCAAAACGTCCTAAAAATATATTTTTACAAAAAATCTTAATATTCCTCTCCGCCTTCGCCTTCCCCCTCGCCGGAGTCCATTCCGACCTCCTCATAGTCCTTTTCCAGGGCCGCTAGATCCTCTCGAGCCTCTGAGAACTCTCCTTCCTCCATACCCTCACCGACGTACCAGTGGACGAAAGCACGTTTTGCGTACATCAGATCAAACTTGTGGTTAAGTCGGGACCAAGCTTCGGCGATAGCGGTCGTGTTGGAGAGCATACAGACCGCACGCTGGACCTTCGCGAGGTCACCACCTGGTACCACGGTGGGTGGTTGATAGTTTATCCCGACCTTGAAGCCAGTCGGGCACCAGTCCACAAACTGAATGGTCCTCTTAGTCTTTATAGTCCCAATGGCGGCGTTCACGTCTTTCGGGACCACGTCCCCTCGGTACAGCATGCAGCACGCCATGTACTTCCCGTGTCGAGGGTCGCATTTCACCATCTGATTGGCTGGTTCAAAGCAAGCGTTCGTAATCTCGGCGACGGAGAGTTGCTCGTGGTAGGCCTTCTCAGCGGAGATGACGGGCGCGTACGTCACCAACGGGAAATGGATACGCGGATACGGCACCAGATTGGTCTGGAACTCCGTCAAGTCGACGTTCAGAGCGCCGTCAAAGCGAAGCGAAGCGGTGATCGAGGACACTATCTGTCCGATCAGCCGGTTCAGATTCGTATACGTCGGCCGCTCAATGTCCAAGTTTCTTCGGCAGATGTCGTAAATAGCCTCGTTGTCGACCATGAACGCCGCGTCAGAATGCTCTAGCGTCGTGTGCGTGGTGAGGATCGAATTGTAGGGTTCTACTACAGCGGTAGAGATTTGAGGCGCTGGATAAATCGCGAACTCTAGCTTAGATTTCTTGCCGTAGTCTACGGACAGTCGCTCCATGAGCAAAGACGCGAAGCCTGAGCCGGTGCCGCCGCCAAAAGAATGGAAGATGAGGAAGCCCTGTAGCCCTGTGCATTGATCAGCGAGCTTACGCACTCTGTCCAACACGAGATCCACGATTTCTTTGCCGATGGTGTAGTGCCCTCGCGCGTAGTTGTTAGCGGCATCTTCTTTGCCGGTTATGAGTTGTTCGGGATGGAACAGCTGGCGATATGTTCCGGTGCGGACTTCGTCTACCACGGTGGGTTCCAGGTCTATGAATACTGCTCTGGGCACGTGCTTCCCCGCGCCTGTTTCGCTGAAGAATGTGTTGAAGGAATCGTCGCCGCCGCCGACGGTCTTGTCTGAGGGCATCTGCCCATCCGGCTGGATCCCATGCTCTAAGCAGTACAACTCCCAGCAAGCGTTACCGATTTGCACACCCGCCTGTCCGCCGTGGATAGATATGCATTCACGCATTGTTGATTAAACGTTTACTGATTTTACTAAACTTACTTAAAGTTAAAAAAAATCCTTAATTTTTCGCTATTCGGTTCCTTCTGGATTCACTCCAATATTCGAACTAAACAAATAGATTTTGAGAACGTTTCCGAATCCGAATTTGAATTCAACTGGCGTGGATATTGAATGAATTTTGTGCCAGTATTCGATTTATGCTCCAGTTTCAAATAGGTTCATGCCAAGATGCCAAGTTTTTTTTTTTAATCTTATTTTTATAGTCTGTGGCAGTACGGCTGTCAATGTCAGTCAGTTGTCAGTTACAGTACGTAACGTGTCACGCCGTCATATGATATATTTATTTATGTCAGTTTCCGCTACTGATATTATCTATTCGGTATTTGTTCTGATAAATCGAAGCAATTTTTTTTACTGTAATTAAATTTGGAGAACCAACAAAAGCAATATGTCGGACGAGGACATAGAAAAATGGATGAAAGACAACCGCAACAAAGGTACATAATTTTTTGTTTCACTACAATAAAATACTCGCATACACTTGTGTACATGCAATTAGGATGTGGGTGGACATTGGCTGTCTGTCTACTATGTATCGACAGGGTGCCCCCAGTCTTGAATCTAACCCAAGTAATCATTACATTTTTTTGTATTATGTTCATTCAAATTAACAATAAAAGCATATTAGACTTTACATACATACCGTCACTCCTCTTTCCCATAGTAGGCAGAGACTACTTTGTTCCTCTTGCTACAATCCACATACCTCTTTTGCTTCATCCATGCTCGCCGGTTTTGGGTAACTACTCCTGACCTGACCTTTTTCATAACGTCACCTATTTGATCCCGGAACATCCGTCTAGACCTTCCCCTCCCAATGCATCCATTCACACCCTACATAAACTCTTTAGTTAATCTTCTTTCATCAATCCTCTCGGAGACCAAACCTAAGCATACTTTTTCTATCCTAGTCACATCTAATCCATTTTCCAGACCTACCAGTGTCCACCAGTTGTTCCAGTTTTGAAGTTCTGGACCCTCATGACCCCGTGATCAGCCGGCTGGCCACGCAGCTGTTCAAATGCACCAATGACTACCTGCAGGGCGAGATGTCTGCCGGACAGGTAGGTTCATAATAATAGGTTAGAGATTAACGGTTAATAAAATAGGACTCATTTTGCGGGTGGTAGGGCCTTGTGCAAGGTCCGTCCGGATCGCTACCACCATCTTACTCGCTAATCCTGCCGCTAAGTAGCAGTGCTTGCACTGCTGTGTTCCGGTGTGGGGAGTAAGACAGCCGGGGAAATAACGGGCACAAGAGGCATTTCTTCTTAGTCCTCTAGGTTGGCAACGCATCTGCTGTCCCTCCGGTGTTGCGGGTGTCTATGGGCAGTGGTGATCACTTACCATCAGGTGACCCACTTGCCCGTTTGCCTTCCTATTCATATAAAAAAAAAAAAAACATTAACAGTATAATCACCACATACACGGTGTACTTGAGCTCTGCAAGAGCTTTGAACAGCGTATTCCTGAGGTTATAAGGAGTAAGAGTTATGCAAGCATAGGTGGAACTATGTGTTTTAAATTTCATTTTGTATGCACACAGTTCACATTTTGTAATGCGTGGCCATACAAATTGAATTTTAAAAATGCATAATTTGTATTGCAATGGATCCTAAATAAGCTAAATTAAGCTTTTGCTTTTTAATGCACACCGTTTTATATCCTGTTGGTAATATGTGTTTATTTCGTTTCATAACACTATTTTTTTCTACCATCTAAACAGACTCATATTTTTGTAGTCTCTTAAGTTGGCCATGGCCGATAATTCTGTTTATAAGTATTTTAGGTATTGCTTTATTTTAGGACCACTACCATCTACTGGAGCAAATAAACAGACTCACAATCACAAAATACACGGATCTCCGCAACCTGGCTGTCAACCTGAGCAAGACGCTGAATGAATACAATGAAATGTGTAAGTTATTGTTACATACATACATACACATATCACGTATTTATCCCTTACGGGGTAGACAGGGCCTAAGGTAACAAAACCTTGAGGCCACGTTTAGCATGATTAAGGGCGTATAGATGGAAAGGGGAATCAAAATAGTGATGGGTTGCTAGCCGCATCGCCTATAACATGATTCCTAAGACTTTCGCCCATTCCCTCGATGGGCTTTTACCATCTGCGCGGGAAGAGAAGCAACTATCAATGTTTTTTCTTTACTCCCAGACCAGCATGGAAGAAAAGTTATTGTTGGAGTTCAATATTAGCTTAATCATATTTCCATGCTGGTCTGGTAGCAAAGAAAAAACGTAGAATGTACCAGTTGCTTCTCTTCCCGCGCATATGGTAAAAGCCCATCGAGGCATTGGGCGTAAATCATAGGAATCATGTTATAGGCGATGCGGCTAGCGACCCATCACTATTTTGATTCCATTTTCCACCTATAGGTACACCCACAATCTTGATAAACGTGGCCTGTAGGTCTTGTTACATTAGGCTCTCAAGGCTCTGTCTACCCCGTAAGGGATAAAGACGTCATTTGTGTATGTATGTATGTATAATAGAAAAGTTTTTGTAACTCAAAATGATAACGTAAATAATAACCAACCCTTGACTACATTTACTGCAAATAAATATATAATTATTATTATTAAAAATAGTCTGTCCAGGATTTTTTTAGCCAAACCATTTATAATAGTATTTTCTAATATACTAAATTTATTATAAAATATGTTTGTCCATGCTGCTCTGGGAGTAAAGAAAAACCATAGAATGTACCAGTTGCTTTTCTTCCCGCGCAGATGGTACAAGCCCGTCGGGCGAATGGGCATAGGAATCATGACTTATAGGCGATGCGGCCAGCAACCCATCCAGTGGTGTACCTACCTAAGGACTAGGCGGTGCAGTGCCCCGGGGCCCTCAAGCTCAGGGGCCCTCGAATCCTTACCAGAAGTAATATTTAATATTTTTACTTGGTAAACCTAACCAGTTTAGATAGTAGTGAGGCCCCATTTTTTTATTTGCACCAGGGCCCCTGGTTACCTAGCTACGCCACTGAACCCATCACTATTTTGATTCCCCTTTCCGCCTGACGCCCACAATCATGCTAAACGTGGCCTTTGGGTCTTGTTACCTCAGGCTCTGTCTACCCCGTAAAGACGTGTGTGTGTGTGTGTGTGTGTGTGTGTGTATGTTTTATTCTATTATCAGCTTCGTGGTCGATTTAGGTTCGGAACTACTATTATCCTTTTTTGATTTCAGATAATCAACAGATTCGACCGTTGCTCCAACAGATAGACGCCATTGACGCCCAAGTGTCCAAATTCGAAGCGAACGCGTACCGTCTCGACAACTACACGAAACAGTTGAAAACTCGCTTCAAGGAGCTCGAAGAGAAGTGAACCCGCGTGATCCAACTAGTAGATTCACTACGCTTATGCATTGTATTTTAAGATTGATCCAGAGCGATTCAACGGCCCCTTATTTTACCAATATGATAGTTGTCGGCGGCCATTGTCAATTCAAAATTTAAAAAAAAAAACAAAATTTAAGTTCTTAGGGGCCGTCAATTAGTCATGTGATGTTTTTTTAGCACCTTTTCGCCACGTCAAATACAAGAGACGTCCATACGCCAGACTTCTTTATTGCGATGGCTTAAGTTGAACCTAAACCCAATTGAACGAAGGTTGGTTTTGCATTGAAGTAATGGACGTATATATAGGTCGTTGGCGTCGAAAAGGTTAAACCCCCTCCTCCCCATTGGTGATACGTGGTGAGGTTTAAAACTACCCCGCCTTCCCTATCCAAAATCACGTGTATTTTAGTACCTACAAAGAATGTTGAATATTATCTTTAAATACAGGTACCTATAAAAGTATAAATTTTATTCTAGAAAACTAAGGAACATGATAAAAATGTCTACTACTAACTAAAAATGTCATGTCTAGACAGATAGTCAAGGTCACACACACTACACGCCGCTTTACGGTTTAAAAATCGCCCGTTTGACAAATAAATAAATACACGTGATATTTTACTACCCCTTGTGATATTTCGTGATTTTTGCCGAACCCCTCCCCCCCTTTCGGAGCCTCACGTGATTAATGGACGGCCCCTTAATTTATCAAATAGGCCTAGGGCTTTTTTACGTGCCTTTACTACCAGCGCATTCGCCCACAATCATGCTAAGCGTGGCCTTTGGCTCTTGTTACCCTGGGCTCTGTCTACCCCGTAAGGGATACGTGATTTATGTATGTTTAAGCCAATTGCCGATCGAAACGGCAACTAACTGTTAACGCTAACGTGTTTGAGACGTATTGTGACCGAAACTTACTTATGAATAAAGAATTATTGACCTTGTCGCCAGACTTCTTTATTGCGATGCCTTAAGTTAAACCTAAACCCAATTGTACGAAGGTTGCTTTTGCATTGAAGTAATGACCTGATATATAGGTCGTTAGCGTCGAAAAGGCGAATCCTCTTATAAATTATGATTACTTTTGTTGTAACTATCATCTAAAATTGAATATTTTAAAACTCGAATTTTGTTAATACACAGCATACAACAATAATTTATTATATTTATTACAAAATAACATGATTGTTTCATTTTATGATGCTAAACGTGGCCTTTAGGTCTTGTTACCTTAGGCTCTGTCTACCCCGTAAGGGATAAAGACGTGATTTACGTGTGTATAAGTAATGTTAAATTTTTCAAGTGTACACATTTTTTTTGATCTGTCACAGTGCGATAGGGAAATAAAACAGACCACCAACTATTCAATCAATTTATTTCATATTTATTTATTCAAT
Organism: Pandemis cinnamomeana; assembly: GCA_932294345.1. Taxonomy (NCBI): domain Eukaryota; kingdom Metazoa; phylum Arthropoda; class Insecta; order Lepidoptera; family Tortricidae; genus Pandemis; species Pandemis cinnamomeana. Next base: position 32,745,645 of record OW028702.1, on the reverse strand, counting down.
ACCTACAATAATATTAACATTTTACAATTGAGAAGGACCACAAGCCTGTATCTGTTATTTGAAAATATTTTGCACAACAAAGCGTATTCTATTGTTTATTATATTTTATAAAATATTTTTTAGATGGAAACGAAGACGTACACTTTATAAAGCCTGTTCTCGTTTTACTCTATTTTTTGAACAATCTACGAATGATTATAAAGGAATGTTTTCTTTGCGAGGAAACTATTTACAATATTAAGAGGCTCGCCGTGTGGCGTTTCTTCCACGCTGTATAAATTATTAATTGCTTCAGTTAAACAGATCTACAGTCCATCAAATCTAAGAGGTACTTGACTATACATAGTTTTCAAGACGAAACAACTCTGTAGTATACTATTGTAACTTTGCCAAAAGCTCCAACATTGCCTCAACTGAATCAAATACTACCCGAAAAGATAATTTAATAACTTCTATGAAATATTATTTCATCCTTAACCAGTGAAGGCAATGTTGGAATCAGAGGGCAAAGTTGCGGCAGTATAGGCACAACAACATAATTTCAATTACCTTTTCCGTAAAAACATGGAAATATGAAATATTTTTTATTTTATCAAGATGTACAATTCTTAATCAATAAATTTTAATATCTCAAATCAGAACTGTCGAACGATACCTCCCAGATCTGATGCGACAGTAGTAGCACGAGTCACGCAACAAAATTGACAGCTATATTCATTTCTTTCGTACCTCGTATCTACATATTCAATTTTGTACTTTAACACTTTCTGATATAATTCAATTTACAAGTCTTCTCATGGTCTTCATAAAAGGACAATTTTCTAAAAAAAACATCAAGAATTTATTTTAGAAAACTGCCCTAAAGTACGTATACAAATTAACTACATGAAAATAATAAATACAGTATACAGTTTGTACATAAATTCGACTTACAATACAAATAAAATTAATAACAATATACACAGTGACCGACGAAGCTGCATTTTAGGACACCCTATGGCATAGGGACATGCCCTCGACATGACATTTTCGATTAGCGCGTCTCTTTCTTAGTGGGATGATAAAAAAGGGTCAAGACATCAGAATACTGTTCAAAATCTTTGATAATCTAACTGACGTACTAAATTCGTTTTCTTTTCTCAGTCATCAGCCATATTGCATTAACGATATCTCCCTACCTTCAAATTAAACCTTTTTACAGACAAAAAACCTCGATACCTATCTGTCGTAACCAATTTACGCAAAATTGAAAATACATGCCGTGTTTGAGGTAAAACAATAGAATCCGTCCTCAGACGCGGTCCCATTTCGCTAAATAATATATAATTTCATATTATGCCTAACTATAGATATCTTGCAACTATTGCAACTTTGCCATCGAGCTTCCATCATTGCCTCAGTTGGATCATAAGAAATTAACCAAAGAGCAAAGTTAAACAAGCTCTATGAAAGTTTATTATTTCTTCCTTAACCCCTTGGTCTTCTGAGGCCTGTGTCCAGCAATGGGACGTATATAGGCTGGAGATGATACTGATGATGAACTCCTAGGCCGCCACGCTACGAAATAATGTACGGCTACGCCACGAGAAAAAACGACTAACTTGATTTTGTATTCCATCACAAAAGGATTAATTTCGAGTTGAAGGTCATGGATGACATTGGCGAGTGAGCCTTGTCATTAGCTGTCACGATTGGATGACTGGGGCGGTCAAAAGGTTAAGAGGTTAAGGCAATGTTGTCAGATGGCAAAGTTGCGGTAGTTTACGTATTGCGGAATAATGTCGCGACATATTGATTAATAACAAGCCATGGTGGGTTTATTGGCTAATTGAGGGTTCACTGACGCCAAAGGAGAGCCGACAATTACAGTTAACAGCTGAATTGTTGAGCACACATGGAACGTTGTCATAGTGATGATTAAGGATGATTGCTTGTTAGTCTATTTTTTCATACTACATACTAAATTGACGATTGCAAACGTCAAATTGTCAAATAATGATACCAGCTTTTATTGTTTAGTGGTGTACTCGAAACCATCGACAATGTTCGTGGCCTGGATACAAGTAGTTTTAAGAAAAAATAATACAATTATCATAATTACTCTCTATACATACAAAAATGTATACTTAATTTAATGTATCGTTAACTTTCGACAGAGGCACATCACTATTTTTTAATTGCAAAAAACAGGCAACACAGGTAATGCCATTTTAGTATCTAGTATGAAATAGACTTCTGTGTTTAAAACACGTTGCTAAAGTTTGTCAATGTCAAAATGACAGAGTTCCATAGTGGCTTAAGTAACTTAACAATCTTTTTCAGGATTTTTAAATTACATTGAACCGCATCGAGGGCGTAAGCTATAATCGTGTTATAATACTTAGTATTGTATAATAAAACTAAAATTGGACTAACTAATTACATTATTCGTATATTGATTCTTTAATTGCATAATAATATTCCGATGAGCAGAAATCAAATGACGTAATTTGTTTGCAACTGCCAATTTTTTGACGTAACTATTTTAAATTATCATGGAGTCTATTAGTGGCGTATTTTGGATAGTGTCTCATGTACTACCTAAAAATTATACAATTTAACCTTTTCGACGCCACGTCAAAGAGACGTCTCACCCATACGCCGACTTTATTGCGACGCCTTAAGTTGAATTTAAACCCGATTGAACGGAGGTTGCTTCTGCATTGAAGTAATGGACGTACGAGTATATATTATATAGGTCGTTGGCGTTGAACCTGCGGTGCTGATATGTGGTTGGCGTCGAAAAGGTTAATCATAACTATAAAAGAGCGACCTTGCTGTGAGTATTTAAAAACGAGAAATTTGTAAACTTTGTAACGTAAGTTCACTCGCTCACTCTAAATCTGTCATTAAAATTTTGTAGCCATTAAAAGGCCTGGTTGTGCCTTAAATTAGTACACTGGGTCGTTGTGATAAAAGTCCTAAAAAGGTTTAACTTACGAGGTTAACTTTAACCATAACCAAAATACGTCACTACTCGTATTAACAAAAAATATATACTTACTAAAATACCCACTAAATTTAGTTAGACATAAAGTCAGGCCATTTTTTTCTAAATAGAATGGAATTGCCGCATAAATGCCAAATTAATTTAAAAATAAATGTGAAAGGAGGTATGCAAGTTTTTTAATGCCAGACAAAATTCAATCGCGTGCCGTAAGAAACACGGTTCAATTTTGACTGCACACGGGACTATGGATTTCGTTCGCAACTATTGACATCCGCAAAAACGCTAAAACCATTTTGAAATATATTAAAAACTGAAAAGTAACGTAACGCAAACACATTCAACTTATCATTAAAGACGATACTAAGAGTTCCGTTTTTAACCGACTTGAAAAAAGGTTCCCATTTCGTCGGGGTTCCGTACCTCGAAAGGAAAAAACTAAACACTTAAAGGATCACTTTGTTGTCCATCCATCCGTCCGTTCATCAAGATACTTTTTTTTTTAATACATGGAGCAAGAGAAAAACATAGAATGTACTAGTTGCTTCTCGACGCGCGCATGGTAAAAGCACATCGAGGGAATGGGCGGAAATCATAGGAATCATGTTATAGACAATGCGGCTAGCAACCCATCACTATTCGGATCCCCTTTCTACCTATAGGTACGCCTTCAATCATGCTGATCGTAGCCTTAAGGTCTTGTTACCTCAGGCTCTGTTTAACCCGTAAGGGGTGTTGGGATTTGTGTATGTATGTATGTATGGCGTCGAAAAGGTTAAGAAAGCATGAATATACAATTTCTCTTGAATAAGTTATCTTGGTAACGTCTTTAATGGTAAGAAGAAAAATGCGTTTACGATTGTATCTGTTGGAATAAAAGGGACCTTGTATACAATACATAAAAAAAAACTGGACATAGAAAGACGTATTACACTTTTCTCTCTCTTAATTCCTTATATCATCTACCCCATCTAACGTAACAGCATTGTAACCATAGATGGTACGTATTAGATCGGCTTCCAAAGAGCGGAGACGAGACGGAAAAAAATTCAAGGAGTAAACTGTCGATGTTTAAGTTCGGCGACACCGGTTTCCCCAGATAATGTGACTTACCCCCTTATTCATAAACGCTCTATAGGCTTCTGCTAACTTAGGAATCGTTTGTCCTTATCTGTGAAAGGCACATGTCAAAGTGACAGATAAGGACAAACGATTGCTAAGTTAGCAGATGCCTACAGAGCGTTTATGAATAAGGGGGTAAGTGTGTGCAGAAGTGCAATCTATTGTCTCTTTTATCTGTATTCGCTTGCAGCAATATACAGTGCTAAAACGTTAGTTGGGCACCATACAAACAGACCAACATACATTTACATAAAGCCCACGAGGCCACACAATTATAAAACGGTACATAAAAAAATCTTACACATAAAAACTTTGAGATTATATACATACTTTTTTTTAATCAGCGACACATCCTCACAGAACTCTGATAGCATTCTTTCCAATTGAGCTTCAAGGTCTTTCATTACAATTGGCATTGTTCATTTTTTTTAGTATGCTCCAATTCGAAAACCATTTCGAGGAAAACCATCATTTATCCGATTTATCTTGTTCGATTTCAAAAATACTTTATGATTGCAGATATTTTTGTAAAAGTGCTTTGAACCTTTTTTTGACCGAACGACCCGGTTTTTAGACAGAATCCAGCATCGAATGTTTGCCACAAAAATGAAAAAAAAAGTTTAGCTACGGCAACTGTCACGTGTCACTGTCAAATCGACAAAACCATAGACAAAGCCGTTTTTTTTATAGCCAGCCGAACGAAGGCGATTGGGATTCTGTCTAAATTCACGAATTATCAAACAGCGAAAAAATATTTATTATTAATTAACAAAGCTACGTAAAAGCATAATATTCAAATTAGTTGCTTGAAATAGTCCATTTTATCAAATAAAGGTGTTAAAAGCACAGCTTAAAAAAAATGAACAATGCCAATTTGTAGATTATTAAGAGTAACGTATTAAATAAGCTGACAACTTTCCAATTACTTTTAACAAGCTTTTCATTAACATGTAACGTATGTTAGTATGTTTGTCCGGGTATCTTGCGACTCAATTTCGAAGATATCTTCAACCGATTTAGCTGAAATTTTGCATACTTGAGTAAGTCGGATGCCAATACAATAATCTGGTAGAGGAGTTCTGGTGACTCAGCAAGGACTGTCTCCGGAGGAACTCAACGGTTGGCCCTATTGACTATAGGAAACATGGTAATGCAAGTACAGTCAGCAAAAAGCTTGTACTATCAAATGAATCAAGAATTTTTATTTCTTGATTTTTATGTTTACTTTTACGGTTAGAAATTAAATTTCTAAATGTCACTAAAAATTAGAATACAGAAAAATCCGAAAAGTAAAACTATGGTCGGGAATCGAACTCGGATCCTCGTCATTCCGTGACGCGTGCTATACCCCTACACCACCCAAGGCTATAGCTTTACTTTTCGGATTTTTCTGTGTTCTAATTTTTAGTGACATTAGATTTTTTTTTCAAAAAGCTTGTACCAAAAATGTTTTTTCAGGCTAGGTTATTTTTTAATCCAATATTGAAAGTCAAAGGCAAACAATTTTACCACAAAATGTCCAAACCGAATAAAAGTTGGGAGCGTTAATAGAAAGTTGTCAGGCTTGTTATTAAAATACATTTTTATAGAGTCTACTTTGATAACCAGCTCATTACTTTACAAGGCAAGGCGCCGAGGCTCTTTAACCTTTTCGCCGCCACGCCAAATACAAGAGACGTCCATACGCCAGACTTCTTTATTGCGATGCCTTAAGTTGAAACAACCAATTGGTATTGTTCATTTTTTTTAGTATGCTCCAATTCGAAAACCATTTCGAGGAAAACCATCATTTATCCGATTTATCTTGTCCGATTTCAAAAATACTTTATGATTGCAGATATTTTTGTAAAAGTACTTTGAACCTTTGTTTGACCGAACGACCCGGTTTTTAGACAGAATCCAGCATCGAATGTGTGCCACAAAAATGAAAAAAAAAGTTTAGATATGGCAACTGTCACGTGTCACTGTCAAATCGACCAAACCATAGACAAAGCCGTTTTTTTATAGCCAGCCGAACGAAGGCGATTGGGATTCTGTCTAAATTCACGAATTATCAAACAGCGAAAAAATATTTAATATTAATTAACAAAGCTACGCAAAAGCATAATATTCAAATTAGTTGCTTGAAATAGTCCATTTTATCAAATAAAGGTATTAAAAGCACAGCTTAAAAAAAAATGAACAATGCCAATGGAACGGAGGTTGCTCTTGCATTGAAGTAATGGACGTATATATAGGTCGCTGATATATTTGTCGTTGACGTCGAAAAGGTTAATTTTACGCGAATACATGCACCATAAATAATTGTCAGAATTATTCCGTTACGCAATAAACATAGCTATAGCAACTAAGAAGTTTCTAAAACGACCGTGCCGCCATCTGTGGTAGCTACGCTTGATTAACTAGCTGCTGCCCGCGACTGCGTCTGCGCAAAATTCGCTTATAACTATCCCGCGGGAACTACGCGATATTCCGGGATAATAACCTAACCTAAAATTTTTTGATACAAGCTTTTTTGTTGGATTTCAAAGTTTTTTATGCAGTGAAGGATATAAAAAAAATATTTTGCGAATAACAATAATAATATAGCCTTTTTATTCCGAATTCGCTTCAATTTCAGTATGTTGTTGTTGTTTTTTTTTATTATTAAACTAGCTGACCCGGCAAACTTTGTTCCGCCTTAAATTTGAAAAATTCCAGTGGTTTGGGCTGTGCTATCCCGCGGGAACTATGCAATTTTCCGGGATAAAAACTATCCTATGTCCTTTCCCGGGACTCAAACTATCTGTATACCAAATTTCAACTAAATCGGCCCAGCGGTTTAAGCGTGAAAAGGTAACAGACAGTCAGACAGACAGAGTTACTTTCGCATTTATAATATTAGTAAGGATTGTCGCGTAATTCGGCGTGCCTCGTGGCATAGGCCTCCTCCGTGTATTGGAAATAACTGAGATATAAGCAAACCAATATGTGTCTCTATCTCTTTCTAGAAAAACGGATTTTTTATACTATATGGGCGTTATCGGATCTCTTTCTAACCGGCTATCTAGTTAGTAGTTTAAAACTGTTATATTTTCTGGGAGTTGAAAAACATAGAATGTACCAGTTACTTCTCTTCCCGCGCTGGTAAAAGCCCATCGAGGGAATGGGCGCATATCTTAGAAATCATGTCACAGGCGATGCTAGCAACCCATCACTTAGATTCCCCTTTCCACCTACGCCCACAATCATGCTAAACGTGGGCTTTAGGTCTTGTTACCTTAGGCTATCTACCCCGTAAGGGATAAAGACGTGATTTATGTATGTATGTATATTTTAATTTCACTTTTTATCGCTCTTATACTGTGTGAAATGTGATATATTCTTTATTGTCTCTTTCTAAAGGCCGAAGCAATCTTTACAGCCGGGTACCGTAAGCATAGCTACCAAAGATGGCGACAAGGCAAACTGTATATGTCATAATTCGCTTACTCGCTCTAACAAGGAGGGTGCGGACATAAAGCTAACTTAGTGATATAAATTTTTAGCTAAATGGCCATGGTGAACGGTTTGAATATCTGAAAAAAAATTTTTTAGCTTAATTAATAATTCACTAGCTAGGGTATATGAGTCTTTAAAACACATGTACATAGTTAAGGGATTAATTAAAACATTTTTTTTAATTGCAATGTAATAATAAATAAATAAATATCTTGGGACAAATTACACCAATTGACCCAGCCCCAAACTAAGCAAAGCTTGTACTATGGGTACCAGGCAACGGATAGACATACTTATATAAGGTAGATAAATACATACTTAAATACAAACAACATCCATGACTCGGGCACAAACATTTGTATTCATCATACAACTGTCTGCCCTTACCGGGATTCGAACCCGGAACCTCTAGCTTCATAGTCAGGGTTACTAACCACTAGGCTATCCGGTCGTTAAAGGCGAAAAGTCGTAACACAAAGGAATCAATTAATTTTTGCTGTCATTAAGCCCTTTACTATGTACATTTTTTTAAAACGACTCATATATAAACATGCCCATATTTCCTACACGCACACACACACACAAACACGCACGCACGGGCGCACTCCGTATTCAGATATTTTGATTAGCTTAGATCGCGGGTGGTAGGGCCTTGTGCAAGCTCCGTCCGGATCGCTACCACCATCTCACTCGCTAATCCTGCCGCTAAGTAGCAGTGCTTGCACTGCCGTGTTCCAGAGAGAGTAAGACAGCCGGGGAAATTACGGGCACAAGAGGCATTTCATCTTAGTCCTCTAGGTTGGCAACGCATCTGCAATCCCTCCGGGGTTGCGGGTGTCTATGGGCAGTGTTGATCACTTACCATCAGGTGACCCACTTGCTCGTTTGCCTTCCTATTCATATAATAAAAAAAAAAAAAAAAAAAGGTTATTTTATACTCACATTCAGATCTAGTTGTTGAGCCAATCCCAGTTGTCCTCGGTCTTGCGTATTGTGATGTTCTTGATGTCGGGGGGCGGGCTGGACACGCCCACTTGCGACAAGTCCCGCCCATCTAGATTGTTGCGCGTCGCTACAGACTCCTTCCACGGCTGGCTCTGCTCGTTCCTAGAGTTGCCAGTACAATATTACAGAGGCTGCGGGAAGTTGGATCGCGAGCGGGAGCGAGGCTGGATATTTGAGGCCCCTTTTTCACTTTTTAAATTTAAAATTTACCATGATCTTTTCGGTGAAGGAAAACATCGCGAGGCAACCTACACACATCATAAGTCATAAGTCATTTATTCGTCGCTTTCATGTGTACATTGGATCTTACTAGCTAATAAATTTCCCAACATGAAACCCTGTAGCAGGGCACTGCAACATACTTAACCTAATAATGTGATTAATTATTATTATACTTGATTTAAACAACTTAATAACTATCTGCGAAGCATTCAATGGTGTGTGTGAAGTTCGCACTGCGCCCGCGTGGGAACTATAGCCCAAGCCCTCTTGTTCTAATACAAGGCCTGTGCCCAGATATGGGACGTATATAGGCTAGAAAAAATATTTTCGTAAACAACTTCAAAAATAACCTAGATATAAGCTATCAATTTCTCTCCATCTCTTTCTAGAAAAACGGTACTTTAATATAGAGTTTATATGTGCGTTGTAACAAATGACGTCACACCGTGTCATACCGGATCTCTTTCTAATCGCTGCCTAATTAGTAGAGTCTGGTAGTGTCTTACTCGCTAATCCTGCCGCTAAGTAGCAGTGCTCGCACTGCTGTGCTCCGGTGTGGAGAGTAAGACAGCCGGGGAAATTACGGGCACAAGAGGCATTTCGTCTTAGTCCTCTAGGTTGGCAACGCATCTGCAATCCCTCCGGGGTTGCGGGTGTCTATGGGCAGTGGTGATCACTTACCATCAGGTGACCTACTTGCTCGTTTGCCTTCCTATTCATATAAAAAAAAAAAAAAAAAAAAAAAAAAAAAAAGTTTAAGTCTGTTTTGGGCTCACCACTGGGAGTAGGGCTCCGAGGTGGAGCTCTTCATGGCCCCGTAGCCGGCCACCTGGTGGGGGCTGCCGGCGTTGCTGCCGCGGCGGGCCTCGCTGGCGCCGCCGAGGGAGCTCCAACCGCCGCGGTTGTTCACCTGACCATACACACATACACACATATAAATATACTACATTAATGCCCTTCTCGCATCAGCTCCAGAGTGTGATGTATTTGCTGGTCGATGGCGGAGTGTGTGCGAGGAATGTTTGAGGTTTTGTGAGGTGATGGATGCTCGTCCGTCCTCTTGTATATAATTTTTCTATTTGTTTTTTTGTAATTTTTGTATTTTTGCTATTTTGTCTTACTTAGTGCCAGTCTTTCTGTTATACTTTGTAAGTTTTTGTTAATAAATAAATAAATAAATAAAAGGATCATGAAATTGCAGACTATTTCAGCAGTTGGTCAACTTAGTTTGACTGAATTTTTCTGGATTTTTGATCTTTCTTTTCTCTTTTGATCTAATATTATAAAGAAAGTTTGTCAGTTTGGATGTTTGGGTTTTTGTTGCTCTTTCAAGGCATAACGGCTAAACCGATTACATTGAAATTTCGTACAGATATACCCCCTTAGTCATAAACGCTCTGTAGGCATCTGCTAACTTAGCAATCGTTTGTCCTTATCTGTCACTTTGACATTTACCTTTCACAGATAAGGACAAACGATTGCTAAGTTAGCAGCCCGAGCATTGTTAGATATCTTGGAGCTCGTGAAGTAATGGCATACTTTCCGCACTAGCATCGAAATGTACTATTGAACAAAAAAACATTTTTCAAAAACAAGTTACAACTCACACCCCTTAATGGTCATTTATGTGTTTCAGTTACAAATTTTTAGAGTGTTTTTTCAATAAAAATATATAACGAAATTACCTCTTTTTTTAATGTCAAGTAAATAAATAAATACCTTGGGACAAATTACACAAATTGACCCAGCCCCAAACTAAGCAAAGCTTGTGCTATGGGTACCAGGCCACGGATAAACATACTTATATAATGTAGATAAATACATACAACATTCGTGACTCGGGCACAAACATTCGTATTCATCATACAACTGCCTGCCCCTACCGGGATTCGAACCCATCTAGGCTATCCGGTCGTCTAAGTAATAAGTATAAGCTTTACCTTTTCTGTGACAGTGGTGGCCATTTCGGAGACCTTTTGCGTGGCCAGGCCGCCGTACCGGACCGCGGACTCGGTCGCGGACCGGGCCGCCTTCGTCACCGACGAGGCGAACATTGACCAGCCCTGAACAAACGTACAAGTTGAATTTATAGTAACAAAATGGATAAAAATAAATCAAGTTTGAAATGCTCGAATTATAATACATAATACGGATATGCCATCCATCTTCCATGCTAATTTGTGAGCATATAAATAGAGAGATAGAAACTTTAATAACCACAAAACATACATGGCCCAAAAAAACACAAAAGTAAACACAACTTAAATTAAAAATTAACATGCAACATGGTGTCAAAAGTTATCTAAAATTAACATTAAAATGCGAAAAGTAAAGCTATGCCCGTTAATCGAACCCGGATCCTCATCATTCCGTGACGCGTGCTATACCCCTACACCGCCCATAGCAGGTGGGTAGTCTTCAAATTTTTCCACCTGTTACTAGCTGTCACGTGACCTTGTTACTATGCGAATTTATGTTGCTAGTGTGTTTCTTAACAAAATTTTTGATGTTAAACAATTAAAATTATTTATTTTTATTTACAAATAAATAGTAAATTTATTGAATTAAAATAACATAGAATGTACCAGTGGCTTCTCTACTAGGTCGCCCATCGAGGGAATGGGCGAATATCTTAGGAATCATGCAACAGGCGATACTGGCAACCCTTCACTATCTTGATTACATTGTTCTATGCGCCCACAATCATGCTAAACGTGGGCTTTAGGTCTTGACACCTTAGACTCTCAGTCGCTAACAAAGGTTCCTCAAGAAACGTCCAAATTGCTTTGTCTATGTATTGTGTGTGTCAACACATCGACTTAGACAGATAACATTAACATATTCGTTCAATTTGACACCTTATTTCGTGGCAGTAATGTTTAATATCAATGGCGTAGGATCGTGAGAAGTAATGACACGACGCCACGCGCTGGAAACCTGCCTGTCTCTTTTGTTCTCAATAGTAAGATTACGGTGCGAAAGATACATACATTGTTATCAAAGCGCGGTCGAAACACAACTGAACCTAAACTGAACAATAGACGCGTGTTCAGACTTTTGCTTCGGACAGTTTTTGAGCGTGATTGGGAGTCTAGTTGTTTATTGTACGTCAATGGTTGTAGGTTACCGTAGCGAGCGAAGCCAGCGTGTTATCGACGACCTCGTTCCCGCTGTGCGCCGGCGACATCGGTGTCGACTGCGACTGCTTCTGATTGCCGAAGCCCGTGTAGCGACCGCTGCCATACTCGCTGCTGCAGCAATGGACACAACATCAACATGGCTCCAACATGGAGACAACACTCCGTTAAATTTAGCATCATAAAAAAGAACAATCTTGACATGTTCCCTTCCACCAGTGGCGGACAAACAGGGGGGCGGAAGGGGCGGCCCGCCCCGGGCCCCCGGTCTTTGGGGGGCCCCAAATGCCTCCGTGTTCTCCTGATCAAATCCTAAACAAGACTTTAAAAATGTGCTTAGTAGTTAGTACCTATTTTTTTAAGCTGGGGGCCTCATTTAATTTTGTCGCCCCGGGCCTCTGACGGGCTTAGTCCACCACTGCCTTCCACGCAGTAGGCTTAGGCTTACCCCCTTATTCATAAACGCTCTATAGGCTTCTGCTAACTTAGCAATCGTTTGTCCTTATCTGTGAAATGTAAATGTCAAAGTGACAGATAAGGACAAATGATTGCTAAGTTAGCAAAAGCCTACTGAACGTTTATGAATAAGGGGGTTATTGTCTAACTGTTATCATACTAAACGTGGCCTTAAGGTTTTGTTACCTCATACTCTGTATACCCCGTAAGGGATATATACGTAATTTGTGTATGTGTATGTATTATTACGACCCCAGCAACACTCCCTCAATCTTACCTGACGGTCAGAATCTGACGCTAGTTTGACATTTTTTACTCATCCCAAAAAGTGCTCAACGGTGCTAGAGAAGTATTCACTTAAAAAAAAAAGGCTCTGTCCAGTGGCGTAACTATAGGGTGGCAGGAGTGGTTATAGTTACCTTAGGCTCTGTCTACCCCGTAAGGGATACAGACGTGACGTATGTATGTATATAAATAATAGCACTTTTACTCACTGCCGAGGGAATGGGCGATTATAATAGGAATCATTTTATAGCCGATGAGGCTTGCAACCCATCACTATTTTGATTCGATTTTCCACCTATACGCCTACAATCTTGCTAAATGTGGCCTGTAGGTACCTGTTACCTTAGGCTCTGTCTACCCCGTAAGGGATAAAGACGTGATTTGTGTGTGTGTGTGTGTGTTACTCACTGGTAGCTGATGTTGTTATCAGAGCCGCTGGTGTGGAAGGCGTTGTCTCCTGACGAATAGAAATCCCTCGACTGGTTCCACTCCGAGGATTTCTCCACAGTCTCCGGCTTGTAGTCCGACAGACTCCACGTCTCACCCTCGGCCAGCGCCGCAATCTGAACCCAAAAACGACATAACAGTTAATAGACTACAACTGCAAGCCCATGAAAAAAAAACAAGTGAAACGAACCAGCGTGAATGAAGCTTAGAAGGCTGTTACTATATCATAAAACTAGCGACCCGCCCCGGCTTCGCACGGTATATTGTGCATGTACTATACATATAAATCTTCCTCTTGAATCACTCTATCTATTAAAAAAAACCGCATCAAAATCCGTTGTGTAGTTTTGAAGATATAAGCATACATCGGGACATGGGGACAGAAAAAGTGACTTTGTTTTATAATATGTAGTGAAGTGATAGTGATAGTGATAACTCTGAGCGCTATGCCGTCATTTCTGAGCGGTACAGATTTTTAGTTATACAATGAAAAAAAAAATTGCACTTCCGGCACCACCACTTTAAAGCGGCACTAGGTATTTCGACATTCATTTTTAATCATCTATAAGCTATAAAAACGCCGTAAATTAATAATTACTCGCAATTCCTCACTTGTACCTGAGAAATTCCATAAATGTACCGCTCAGAAATGACGGCATAGCGCTCAGAGTTATTTTATGATATTGTAACAGCCTTCTAAGCTTCATTCACGCTGGTTCATTTCACATGTTTTTTTCCATGAGCTTGTAGTCTATAAACAAAAACATTTCCTCACACATTTTTTATGCCATAAAATTTATAGAGCTTTCCGAACGTATCGTAGCAGGCGAAAGTATTTTTCAGTAAGTAATACATGATACTTACCTACCGACGATTTATCGTTAAATTATTATACAACCCAAATAAACGTTTGTTCCTTTTTTAGGGAAATTAACGGTGCCAACCCTAATACTCTTAATTAAGTAGCTAGTTACTTTAAAACAGGCCTTACTAGCTAAGGTCGCGGTAACTAAACAAAAAGCTTTTCAATTTACCAAAAACTAAATCGACAACCCTAACGCTCTATTGGGGCGTAGGTATTTATTTCAAAAAATAAGCCTGGCATACTGCTCTATTTATTTACTGTGCCTGGAGTGACCAAAGCCTCTTTTTCTTCTTATTTGTGGCGTTTCAAGTCGTTATAGCGACGACAACTTCGCCAATGTCAAAGTAACAAAAATATGATTAAAAAATCTTGTGACAAAATGTCGGCAACGTTGTACGGTAATGGTCAAAGACCCCCCTCCCCCCTGTCGGGCTCTTAGCCAACGGTCAATGATATCCCTCAGAAACTGCCAGGAAATCATTAGCCGTTGCCCAGGGTGCACCGGATCAAGCACTGCTCTTAATCCCGGACGGATCCAAAAAGGAACCGCAGCTCTTGACCACATGTGAAGATAACCCGACTCGCACCCCCAAAGACCAAAGCCTCGTCAAAAATCAGATTAAAAAAAAAGTCACTTCGGTTTACGGTGTGTATGTTACCTTCTGCCTGTACATGGCTGCTGCCTTGGTGTTGTACTTCTGCGGTATGGTCATCCCCGGCTTGTAGTCCGGTTGGCTCTCCAGAAACTCTTTCGCTTTAGCGTTGCCACCGACCTGTTGAATCAGTTCAGTTATATAATAGTTATTCATGTAGCTAAGCATAATGAGAGGCATTAAAACAGTGAAGTTTTATGAAACAAAGCGAAGATGAGTTTCATAAAGATTGCAAGAGTCTTATAATGCCTAATTATTATAAGTTTTCTACAATAAACGTTTTCACATCAAAATTGTCTTTGAAAATGAAAATGAAAATTTATTTTAGCAAATTGGCCGCCAAAGGCTCTTTTACATGTATTTTTGAAACTACCAGCACATTCGGAATGACCATCATTGGCAAGAATGCGCCGCAAGAAACTTGGCAGTCATTTTTTCAAAATAAAATACAGTAAGAATACTTAAATTAAATACATTTATAAAAGGGATGTATAAAGTCCCCGAGCCTTAAATTATACTAATCTATAGTAAAGATATAATTAAGCCCATGGACAAAAGAAACATGTGAAATGAACCAGCGTGAATGAAGCTTAGAAGGCTGTTACTATATCATAAAATAACTCTGAGCGCTATGCCGTCATTTCTGGAATTTCTCAGGTACAAGTGAGGAATTACGGCTAATGATTAATTTACGGCGTTTACGCGTTTTTATAGCTTATAGATGATTAAAAATAAATGTCGAAAACCTAGTGCCGCTTTAAAGTGGTAGTGCCGGAACTTAGTGCAATTTTTTTTTTTTCAATGTATGAGAAAAAATCTGTACCGCTCAGAAATGACGGCATAGCGCTCAGAGTTATTTTATGATATAGTAACAGCCTTCTAAGCTTCATTCACGCTGGTTCATTTCACAGGTTATTTTTTCTCCATGGGCTTGTAGTCTAGTAGACTCTCGTCGAGTTTTTAATGTAAACAGAATTGTCACTTGTCACCAACAATTGTCGCGGTGGTGGAATAAGGGCAGTGGCGTAGCTAGGTAACCAAGGGCCCTGGTGCCAATAAAACAATGGGGCCCCACTATTATCTAAACTGGTGAGGCTTTATCAAGCTTGGTTTTTTTCCAAATAATTTCACTTCTTTGTTTCATAGAATTAAATAGACATAATCATAGTTAACTGACACTTAAATTAACTGGAACTAAACAAAGAGTGGTGAAACAGCCAATTAGTCTCTAAAGCATTCGCTTAGCTATTGAAATAATCCGCTTACATATTATACATACATAAATCACGTCTTTATCCCTTACGGGGTAGACAAAGCCTAAGGTAACAAGATCTGAAGGCCATGTTTAGCATGATTGTGGACATATAGATGGAAAGGGAATCAAAATAGTGATGGGTTGCTAGCATAACATATTATAGTTTTATAATTTTCTGGAAGCGTTTGTTTTGTTACAATTGGACTTATTACATCAGGAATTAACAAACTGTATTCGATTTGAAAATGTGAAATCAGATTTTTAATTAACTATTTAGTCATTAGTGAAACTGGATTACAAGATGACTAGCATAACAAATTGATTTGTCAAAGGCATTTGTAAGCTATTAGTCATAATTTCATTTGTTTAATTTCATTGCAGTTACAAATACCGGTTTCTAAAGGTGTATTAATGCATGGGAAAGGAATTATGTTACATTGTTCCCTTGTGTTTTAAAAAAGAGGTTTACACCTCTATGGACTTCATTTTTTTGCAGTGACTAGAAAGAGACAACTCCTCCAACTTTTAAGCATGAATAAATAATAATAGATATAAGTAGTAAGGCTGCTTAAAAATATAATGATCCTTCGCAGTGCAGCCAAAGTAAAATATCATATTAACTGGCTTTTTAATGAATCATATATTATATACATATAATTTATAATCAAATACTAACTAATCCAATATTACTGGGCTTAAAGTTATCTTCATGATAGTGATACGTGTCATCCTAAATTATTTCGCAACTTTGTGCCTAAGCTTACATCACTGCAACAGCCAGTGCACCATTGTTACAAAAAAAAAAAAAACAATCACAGAACATACAATTAAAATTATTCTCGTTTCGCAACCCACTGCTCTGTTCGAAGTGGACTTACCATCATTTTTTCCAGCTCGATATCCTTCCATTTGTCCATGGTCACGGAACGCACGAAAGACAGATGGACCCCCAGGCTGCGATGGACCCCTGAGCACTCCAAACATATCCAGATACCGTACGTCACGGACACCCATTGTGGATTGGACGTCTCGCACTCAAAACATTTCTGGAATCCAGAAAAAAATATAAGCCCCGCGCAATAATACGTTTAAGTACCATATGTGACCATTCACTTACGTGGTTGTTGTCTAGGGTCCGTATGTAATTCAATTTACGGCGAGTGCGAGGCGAAGCCATCTCCGATATGGTGAAAGTCCTGTTCGCGAAAACTTAGCCGAGCTACAGGAATCTCGCGGACTGTAATCGGGACTGTCAAAATTTATAAAAAGTCTCTAGTTGGCATCCAAAGACTTTTTTTTTTGTTTCATCCGTCGAGATAGGTGGCATTCATAGACAAAGGATTTGTTGTCACTTTGGAAAATAGAGAAGGAAAACAAATACAGCCAAAATGTCGTAGTGCTAAATTTAATTATGAATGTAAAGTGCCTCTCTATCAATTAAAAAAATCATAAGTTTAGGTCTAATTTTTCTTAACAAGCATTAATTAATTTATTCTTTTTTTACTCATGTAGAGCAGCGTCATCTTTTTTTTTTAAGTTCGCATCATGTTTATCACTAAGCTTCACGCGGCGCCACTGCGCTTGTGTCAGATCAAAGTGTTGCCATCGACCACAAATGAATAAAATGTTATTTTGTATCGAATCTTTAACAAATATACAAACGAAAAAGCAGCACAATATGCTTGTCACGAAATCGCAAATCACAAATTTCTATCTTCTTCTTTTCAGTCACTTTTGTATTAATAAATGTTGAATCAACAGCAACACTGAGGCGAGTCCAAATTAGTTCCATAAATGGCCGCCTGCAAAGGTAACTTTGTCATTGTCATGTCAGCAAAAAGACTGGCACTGGCACCCACTTAAACAGGAAAGGCCGCTCGCACTGTCCGCTCGGATACTTGCCGCTGCTAACCGAGAACTCAGTAGGGTTCATGCATCGCGTATTTATATTTATTTAGCTTGGTCTTAAAGTCTAGTAATTCGCGGGAACCGTTCAGTTCGCTCGTTACCCGGGGCACGGTCACACGCGGCATCCGGCTCTCACTTTGTTTTAGTGTAATACGCGTTTGAAATGATATAGGGCCACAATGAACGGCGATACTACTACATTTAGCGGCGTGGAGGCTGAGTACACAGACATAGGAAACCGCAATGCTTGGCCATTGGTGTATCAGGTAAACAAGGCTTACAAATTGCCACGACGCTAGTGTTTTGGTTTGGTAATCATTAGTGGTATTTCGCAGAAAATCGGGCGGGAGTGTCACGCGTACCCCTACACATGCACCGAGGCGAAGAAAAGTGAAAATAAGCCACTCAACAGATACAGGGACGTGAATCCGTACGATCACAGCCGCGTTATACTGAAAAGATGCGAACGCGACTACATCAACGCGAACTTGGTCAAGGTAGGTCGCGAATGTATTCCAAATTCAAATTGATCAGGCTGCTTAAGCATGCATAATGCCGGCGTGACGTTAGCCTCTAGTTGCCTTGTTTCTGGAATCCTGATCTGGCTGTCAAAAAAAAGAGTAAACATTTGTTGAACAAAGGAGCTATGCCACCTTAAAGAATGTCCTAAATTTAGTTACAACTTATTTGGCAACATGTTTTTTTTTATTCTTGATAGTTATGAAATGGTGATAGTGAATGGCATTGAGGAAATTCTAATTATCCCTCACCCTGGGAAATTATATACAATGTTTTCCTGCTTGATGCAGTCACTATCTTTATATAAAACATTAATTGTCTGACTGTCAGTCAATTACTTGGTGTAACACTAGAGCTCGACTGCCAATTCAGAAACATCTTACGGTTCATAGAGATGCACTAAGACGGTATTATTATAAGTTCCCATAGGATAGGAATTATGTCGCACTATGTCAGTTGACGCAGTACTGTTGTACTACCAGGGACGAGAGAAGGCACTGTTGTATCTCAGTGATACTGGATCTAAATTTAACATGAAAAAAAACTGTTTGTTTGGCCACCCGAACCTCGGCTGAAATATGATTTTAGGCCGAAACCAAAAATGAAATTTTGAACGGACATTAATTATGACAGGGGTTATGTTAAACTTTGGCGCGTGCCTCTTGGCAAAGGCTTCTCTGAGCTCCTCTGCCTCTTGCACGGTCGCATGCAAAGAAAACTTTGTCATTGTCATGACAGCAAACAAACTGGCACCCACTTAAACATGAGAAGCCATTCACACAGTCCGCTCGGTTACTCCTGACCATGTCCTGGCAACCACTCCCAAGATTCCACTCCACTCGATTTGCCCCCCTGGACGTGCCGAACGTGTGCGGTGCACTCTTTGCACGCCCGCTGCGGGCCCGCCTCCATTACAACCCTAGTCTGTCCGTACGCCTGTTCGACCCTTCTCAGAAATACGTATAGGTGTAAAATGAAATTAGTATTCCGCTGTGAAAATATCAACTCAATCAAAAGATTTTAAGAAAAGTTATTTATATACAAATTGACGTGTTCACAAAAAATACAGGGTGCTTCCAGTTGTCCCGGAAATTTGTACTTTTTTAGGAACTGATAAAGCGCTACTAATGAAATCACTACATAGTATAAAACAGTCGCTTTCTCTGTCCCTATATCCCTATGTATGCTTAAATCTTTAAAACTATGCAACGGATTTGATGCGGTTTTTTTAATAGAAAGAGTGATTCAAGAGGAAGGTTTATATGTATAATACATGCCCAATATACCGTGCGAAGCCGGGGCGGGTCGCTAGTAATAAATAAATAAATATTAGGGTACAATTCACACAAATTACCTAGTCCCAAAGTAAGCGCTAGTAAGGCTTGTGTTATGGGTACTAGACAACAAAATACAAACTTATATGTAGACTCTACATACAGGGTGTTAGGTAATGAGTGGATAATCCTTGAACTATGGATAGAAGGCACTTAGGACGTTATAATAAAGCTAAAATAGGTTTAGTAAAAGTGGCACGGTTTCCGAGATATTCGGACTTTTAGGTTTTTTTCGAAAATGAACACCCTTGTTCAATGTTTTGATCATAGCACCATTTTAAGCTAATTTTTTCAATTTTTTATTTTAGCTCAATATTCTTGAGTACTTGTATTTTTAGATAGGCATTACTATTTTTATGAGACTACATGGGATTTTTTAAAAAAAAATCTCAAACTTAATTTTTGCCTTTTCAATCGTACATTGATCGAATTTTCAGCTCTCACGGTGAAAAAAAAATACACTACCGCCTAGTTGCCAATAAGCTTAAAAACATGCCGGTTTATTGACAAGTTAAAAATGGTAATTACTTTTTGAATTTAAATTCAAAATGGCAAAATAATAAAAAAAAATACACGCTCACTCACATTTTTCCCGATTTACTTTTTGTATCACGGGCGTAGAACAAAATTTTTTTTATTGCAAAAATAACATTATTGGCCACTTATTTAAATGCAAATGACATTTAAATAATTCCAAATTTAAAAAACATGCTGACTGCCTTTTGTTTTTTTTTTCTACTTCGATTTTGAATTTCGCTATTATTGCATAATGAATGGTGAAATTGTGCCTTGGAACTCACCATAAATGTAATGCATTTGGGCATATTCTATCAGTGTGTATTATGTTCGAAGCAGTATTAAAGTAAAAAACTTCAACACAACGATCTAAACGCAAAATTAACCATCCATTACGCAATAATAATTAGCGAAATTCAAAATCGAAGTAGAAAAAAAAATAAAAGGTAGTTGGCATGTTTTTTAATTTTGGAACTATTTAAATGCCATTTGCATTTAAATAAGTGGCCAATAATGTTATTTTTGCAACAAAAAAAATTGAGTTCTACGCCCGTGATACAAAAAGTAAATCGGGAAAAATGTGGGCGAGCGTGTATTTTTTTTTATTATTTTATCATTTTGAATTTAAATTCAAAAAGTAATTACCATTTTTAAATTGTCAATAAACCGGCATGTTTTTAAGCTTATTGGCAACTAGGCGGTAGTGTATTTTTTTTTCACCGTGAGAGCTGAAAATTCGATCAATGTACGATTGAAAAGGCAAAAATTAAGTTTGCGATTTTTTTTTTAAAAATCCCATGTAGTCTCAGAAAAATAGTAATGCTTATCTGAAAATACAAGTACTCAAGAATATTGAGCAAAAATAAAAAAATGAAAAAGTTAGCTTAAAATGGTGCTATGATCAAAACATTGAACAAGGGTGTTCATTTTCGAAAAAAACCTTAAAGTCCGAATATCTCGGAAACCGTGCCAGTTTTACTAAACCTATTTTAGCTTTATTATAACGTCCTAAGTGCCCTCTATCCATAGTTCAAGGATTATCCACTCATTACCTAACACCCTGTATACTAAGAGAATATTTAATTGAATCAGGCGTCACTTTGCGGAAGTTCATTTCAATGAACAAAAAATATTTACCTTGCTACTCCGCTACTCACGTGCAAGATAACCAAGCCTGTGTGAAATATATGTTTTTCATGCAATCCTTCCCGCCACTACTGCCAATAAAACACATTTAAATCAACAAACTTAATTATCCCTTACACCACACAAACACTGACGCCTTTCGATCCCTCTACGGGATCATTATCAAAGTTTAATGAGCACAACTGCTACACATGCGAACCAACATCATACTAATAAAATATAGTAAGAATACTTAAATTGTACCTACTTAAATTAAATACATTTATAAAAGGGATGTATAAGGTCCCCGAGCCTTAAATAATATTAGTCTATAGTAGAGATGAATAAAGTCTACTAGTCAAAGTAAAACAAAGTAGATATGAAAAAAAAAAAAGAGAAAAAAAAACAAAAATAATTTAAGCTCAGTAAAACGCCTCCACTGTCAAATAAATTAATTGGAGATATCTCCAATGTCAAAGAGAAAAAAAAATATTATTATGAAATACTAGCTGTTGCCCGCAACTTCCTCTGCATAGAATTCGTTTGTCGCTCTCCCGCAGGAATTACGCAATTTTCCGGGATAAAAGTAGCCCATGTGTTATTCCAGATTATAATCTATCTATGTTCCAAACTTCATCCAGATGTCCAGCCGTTATGGCGTGAAAGAGTAACAAACATCCATACAAACTTTCGTGTTTATAATATTAGTAGGATAGTAAGCTTAGCACTTCCATGCCGGTCTGGGAGCAAAAAAAAACTTAGAATGTACCAGTTGCTTCTCTACCCGCGCGATGGTAAAAGCCCGTCGAGGGAATGGGCGAAAATCTTAGGAATCATGCTATAGGCGATGAGGCTAGCAACCCATCACTATTTTGATACCATTATCTACCTATACGCCCACAATCTTGCTAAACGTGGCCTGTAGGTACCTGTTACCTTAGGCTCTGTCTACCTCGTGATTAATTTATTTATTTCATGTCAAGTAAGTTACCGATAAGCTTTTGGATTCCAAAGGCAAGCTTACGTCTGCCGCCCCCAATGTTGGCTCTCAAAAAAACTTGAGTGTGCAACTTTTAATGACATTGCCCATTTACTTGCTGAATTTGTAAGGAACCCTACAAATGAAAATAACACCCCTCAGAGACTCAGCGGGTATCCAATTGACGCGAAATTGATCTGTCTCAATTCATATATATTAATTTGATAAAAACAAATTGGTGCGCGTACCCTGCAGCGAAGATACGTCAACAGCCGACCGACAATATCAGATATACCATAGGATACGCGAATGGCATACACACACACGCACGCGACATAAATCTCGTCTTTATCCTTTACGGGGTAGACACGACGTAACGACGTGATTTGTGTATGTGTATGTATACTATGTATGTGTCAAATTAAATCTATATATATATAAAAGAAAGTCGTGTTAGTTACACTATTTATAACTCGAGAACGGCTGAACCGATTAGGAGGTAGCTTAAGACCAGGAGACGGACATAGGATACTTTTTATCCCGATTTTCCCACGGGATTGGAAAATTCCGAAATGTTGTACTAATAAAGCTACAGACATTAAATTTAGCATGCCTACACATTATTCCTTGATTAGTATAAAGATGCACTTACAAAGGAATTTTTCAAATTTCTCACGGGATAAAAATACGACTATTTATAACTCAAGAACGGCTTAACCGATTTGGCTGAAAATTGGTAGAGAGGTAGCTTAGAACTAGGAGACGGTCATAGGATACTTTTTATCCCGATTTTCTCACGGGATTGGAAAATTCCGAATTGTTGTACTAATAAAGCTACAGACATTAAATTTAGCATGCCTACACATTATTCCTTAATTAGTATAAAGATGCACTTACAAGGGAATTTTTCAAATTTAAGGCGGAACAAAGTTGGCCGGGTCAGCTAGTTGTTTTATAAATAAGAACCGCATTCAAATGTCTTAAAAGTTGAACACCGCATGTTATTAACGATATGTCATGGAAAATTATTTTGCACTATATCTGTAGTTCGTGTGACGCGCTGTGGGGTATTCTTAATCTTGGTGCAAAGCTGATGACATTCTGTTTGTAAGTGTGCGTGAGTCATAACATGACTAAGAGAAGGCAAGCCCATTCATTATTAACTATCGCTTTTCTAAAGACCCATTCATTGAATCGCTTACAAATAACACGGAGATAAAGAAAATGAATTGTAATTATTTTTTTAAACCAAAGTACGTTCGCATGCGTCGGTTTATTTTTAACTAGCTGTTGCCCACAACTTCGTCTGCATAGAATTCGTTTATCGCTATCCCCCAGGAATTACGCCATTTTCCGGGATAAAAAGTAGCCTATGTGTTATTCCAGACTATAATCTATCTATGTTCAAATTTCATCCAGATCTGTCCTCCCGTTCTGACGTGAAAGAGTAACAAACATCCAAACATACTCACAAACTTTCACATTTATAATATTAGTAGGATTTTATGCACTGGTTTCGTCTCATTGAGCAAAGAGCCTAACAGAGTGGAAACGTCATATAATTTGTATGAAGTAAAATTAAGCCGAAATTGGCGATAACCGCTCTCTGATTGGCCAGCCGGAGGTCAAAATGGTAATTAAAGTTGGGCAAGAAGCTGTTATAAGTTTAATTTCTATATTAGTTAACTACCTAATGCCCGTGACTTCGCGTAGAATCAGCAATTGATAAGCGGGAACTGCAATTTTCCGGGATAATAGTAGCACCGTGAGACTTAATCATCATTACACATAAACGGATAACTCACGTATAAAAATTCGAATGATGCTCGACATGTTTCGGACTATTTCGTAGTCCTTTTTCCAAGAGCGCTCGCCCCGGCGGCAGCGAAACGAACACTGCGCGCCAGCTCGCGCGGCTGTCCGAAACATGTCGAGCATCACTCGACTTTTTATACGTGAGTTATCCGTTTATGTGTAATGATAATAGTAGCATTTGACCTGGCCGGTGATTTTCTCGACAGATTAGCAAAGTTTGCATCCAAATCATTTCAGCCGTTTCACGTGGTGCGTGTAAATATACAGTCAAGCAGATCAGACAGTAATTCTAAACTGTTTAAATTAGATGCTATTTATTCTTATTATCTTCCATGTACAGACTTTCTAACCTCTTCAGCTTTATTATATGTATAGATTTTATTTAATACGCCTGTCAGATACTGAGTAATAAACCGTATGTAATTCTATTTTTAGAGCCAATCGATTTCTTAAATGTTGCGGCCTTCGCGAGTTTAAATGCATTTGTTAAATCGATGCAATTTATTATTCAGACCGATGCCGCGACGACTTGATCGTGCCGTACACGGTGAATTGAATTTGAACTGAAAAATAGTTACATACATACATAGACAGAGTCTAAGGCAGTGGTTCCTAACCTGGGAGTAATTGGCATTGTTCATTTTTTTTAAACTGTGCTTTTAACACCTTTATTTGATAAAATGGACTATTTCAAGCAACTAATTTGAATATTATGCTTTTACGTAGCTTTGTTAATTAATAATAAATATTTTTTCGCTGTTTGATAATTCGTGAATTTAGACAGAATCCCAATCGCCTTCGTTCGGCTGGCTGTAAAAAAAAACGGCTTTGTCTATGGTTTTGTCGATTTGACAGTGACACGTGACAGTTGCCATAGCTAAACTTTTTTTTTTCATTTTTGTGGCAAACATTCGAACCGGGTCGTTCGGTCAAACAAAGGTTCAAAGTACTTTTACAAAAATATCTGCAATCATAAAGTATTTTTGAAATCGGACAAGATAAATCGAATAAATGATGGTTTTCCTCGAAATGGTTTTCGAATTGGAGCATACTAAAAAAAATGAACAATGCCCATTACCCCCGCAGGGGTAAAACGGAGATTCTAGGGGGGTAACACGGGATGGCACGAAATAGTATTAAAATAGCAATAAACAAAATAATAGTATGGTAAACGGTAGCACGGCGCTCTCATGCCCGCGTTTTACTTTACTTACTAGTTACCTAAACGTGCAATTTCTTACATAATAAACATATTTTCGTTTGAATTTGTGTGGTTTTAATTATTTTAAATTAGCTAGGGGTAAACTCAATTCCCATTCTTGTTCACAGGGGTAGTGACATTGAAAAGGTTAGGAACCACTGGTCTAAGGTAACAAGAGCTAAAGGCCGCGTTTAGCATGATTGTGGGCGTATAGGTAGAAAGGGAAATCAAAATGGTGACGGGTTGCTAGCCTATAACATGATTCGATTTCGTCCGTTCCCCCGATGGGCTTTTACCAGAGTTGGGCGTTATCAAGATAATTTCTTATAAACTACAAGCCCATGGAAAAAAAACATGTGAAATGAACCAGCGTGCATGAAGCTTAGAAGGCTGTTACTATATCATGAAATAACTCTGAGCGCGATGCCGTCATTTCTGAGCGGTACAGATTTTTTCTCATACATTGAAAAAAAAAATGCACTAACTTCCATTAACGTCCATCACTGGTACTTGCCAGCTGTAGACTAGAAACTATTTTATTGAATCAGGCGTTACTTTGCGGAGGTCCATTTCAATGAACAAAAATTGTTTACCTTCCTACTACGCTACTCACGTGCATGAAAAACATATATTTCACACAGGCTTGGTTATCTTGCACGTGAATAGCGGAGTACCTAGCAAGGTAAAAATTTATTGTTCACTGTAGAAACTAATAAAATAAAACAATTTAAATTATATTGAAAAAAACACGCAGCGCTGACAAGAGCAATGACACTACTTTCCTTTTTCTTTCTTTCAGCTCTCTGTGCAATTTAGTTTATATGCGGCCAGAGCCAAAATAGGTTATAAAAAGGTTGTAACACGTAGTTGCCTAAAGAGGCGCGTCGCCTACACTGGTGCAGTGTCCAACACTGGTGCAGTGTTCAACACTGTTGGCATCACTGTTTTTCCAACGTGCAATAACGACGCAAATAGACATGATGCATGTTGCAGCCAATTGACGGATGTTACGACGATCAGTCAGTCATTATTCACTATCGCAAAGGTGCGACATTCCCCCTATCACTATGATTGACAACGAGGGCTCTGGGATCAATCACGTTCGGGGGGTGCCTGTAATGAGCACAGAACAATGAAAAAGTAGAAGTGCGATAAGGCACATTCGCAAGGGAAACCGGGCGCCAAACTCTCACATCGACAGTTTACTCCTACCTTGACATCTTAGCAATTGGCATTGTTCATTTTTTTTAAGCGGTGCTTTTAACACCTTTTGATAAAATGGACTATTTCAAGCAACTAATTTGAATATTATGCTTTTACGTAGCTTTGTTAATTAATAATAAATATTTTTTCGCCGTTTGATAATTCGTGAATTTAGACAGAATCCCAATCGCCTTCGTTCGGCTGGCTATAAAAAAAAACGGCTTTGTCTATGGTTTTGTCGATTTGACAGTGACACGTGACAGTTGCCATAGGTAAATTTTTTTTTTCATGTTTGTGGCAAACATTCGATGCTGGATTCTGTCTAAAAACCGGGTCGTTCGGTCAAACAAAGGTTCAAAGTACTTTTACAAAAATATCTGCAATCATAAAGTATTTTTGAAATCGGACAAGATAAATCGGATAATTGATGGTTTTCCTCGAAATGGTTTTCGAATTGATGCATACTAAAAAAAAATGAACAATGCCAATTGGTCGTAGCTTTTCAATTATAAAAATGTAATTGGAACTTTCCATCCTCAACATATTGCTAAATTGTAAACACCACCGTAGTATGAAGAAGCCAAAAGAAAACACTGAACACGTCAGTTTTCTAAATAATATAGACTACAAGCCCATGGAAAAAAAACATGTGAAATGAACCAGCGTGAATGAAGCTTAGAAGGCTGTTGCTATATCATAAAATAACTCTGAGCGCTATGCCGTCATTTCTGAGCGGTACATTTATGGAATTTCTCAGGTACAAGTGAGGAATTAAGACTAATTATTAATTTATGGCGTTTTTATAGCTTATAGATGATTAAAAATAAATGTCGAAAAACCTAGTGCCGCTTTAAAGTGGTGGTGCCGGAAGTTAGTGCATTTTTTTTTCAATGTATGAGATCTGATTTATTTTATGATATAGTAACAGCCTTCTAAGCTTCATTCACGCTGGTTCATTTCACATATTTTTTTTGTCCATGGGCTTGTAGTCTAATAGTTTTGCCATTGCACAATAGATGTTAAAATAAATGCCTTGCAAAATGAACTTCTGAGTGGGATTTAGGTTTGATTGAAATCCTAACTGATGACAGCAGAACATTCTAGAAAATCGGATTCTAGCAGAATCATTCTGTTACTTGAACTGACTGACGTTTATACATCCGATTTGCGCATGAAGGTGGCACGCGTGTCTCGTTCACATGCCACGTCTACTATTTATTTTTTCTATGGTAATAAGTATATACAGGTCTAGTGCATAAAGTTTAGTATATCAATATATCACGTGTTTATCCTTTACGGGGTAGACAGAGCCTAAGGTAACAAAACCAGGCCACGTTTAGCAAGATTAAGGGCGTATAGGTGGAAAGGGAAATCAAAATAGTGATGGGCTGCTAGCTAGATTCCTAAGACTTGCGCCCATTCCCTCGATGGGCTTTTTACCATCTGCGCGGGAAGAGAAGCAACTGGTTAATTCTATGTTTGTTCTTTACTCCCAAACGTGTTTTTCCGGGTTTTTAATTATGACTAGCTGTTGCTCGCGTCTTGTCTGCAAGGAATTAGTTTATCGCTATCCCGCGGGAAATATGCAATTTTGCGGGATAAAAGGTAACAAGCTATCCCGTCCAGTCGTTTCGGCGTAAATAAGGAACGAACAGCAACTCGCAAACTTCGCACTTATAATATGAGAATAATTAAATTTCTACGTTAACTTTTATTTTCGAAGCCGTATAAAGGATGTTGGGAAATGAACAATCAGAAAGAAAATTTGGAAATGTTCAAGGAACGTTATTTTTTATGTATTTGTAAGCTTTTATATGTGCTCTTGCTTTGTTAACTTTTTATAAATAAAACTGTTGCGAAACCGAATTTCGAAGTTGGAAGTTTCAAAGTCACGTTGTGAAGATATACAAATATTAGAAATGTTGAAATAGTTCTGTAAGTTTTATGGCTTCTTATGTAACTGTTTTTACTTAGAAATGTTTTTAAAAATCAGTCCAGCACTTTGAATATCAGGCGCCTTACCGTGACGGCTTAATGCGATTCAATTCCGACTCAGTTCAGGGGCCCGATTTTTCATAGCACGTGTGAAAATATCACTCGAAAGTGGTGAAAAATTACAATACAATACAAATACTCTTTATTGAACACCACAAGTCAGTACAAAACAATACAGAAACAATGAACAAAGTAGACAATAGGCGGTCTTATCGCTTTGTGCTGAAATACGAGAATACAGACAGACAGACAGCATAGAAGACAATCACAGCTCGCATTAATCTTGTGAACTAGTCGAAAGTTTGATTAGAGCTGTAGTTTTGGAGATATAAGCTGATTTATACCACCTTCGAGTGGTACCCAGACCAGCATGGAAGGATTTTGATGTACCTACCTATCTTTATATTTAACTAGCTTCTGCCCGCGACTTCGTCTGTGTAGAATTATATCAATCAATCATTTATTCACAAGAACATATGGTTTGCATAGATGGTATTGTAAGCATCAAGCATCCCTTAATATATTCAGCCATTTGAGGCGCGTGAAGTCTTTTGCCCTACCATTAAGCAGTCAAATTGTAAATTGTATATAATTTAATTAATACTATTAGAAAACAATAAAATTAAAATGTCTAGATTACTCATGCAATTATAAATAAAATTTACCTAGTAATTTAATAAGTTAAATTAAAATTTAATTATACAATGTCAATACGGATTCTCCATTTATCAATTAACTTACAATAAATTAAATAAATTATTATTTCCTGCATACATATAAACCATCCTCTTAACTCACTCTATCTATTAATAAAAGGGCATCAAAATCCGTTGCGTTGTTTTAAAGATCTAAGCATACATA
Source organism: Pandemis cinnamomeana (assembly GCA_932294345.1). Lineage (NCBI taxonomy): Eukaryota > Metazoa > Arthropoda > Insecta > Lepidoptera > Tortricidae > Pandemis > Pandemis cinnamomeana. The sequence continues at coordinate 32,716,276 of OW028702.1, read as the reverse complement.
GGGACGGACAGACAGCGGAAAGCGACTTTGTTTTATACTATGTAGTGAAAATGAATCCCTGTTTCCCTTGGTCGCGGCATCGCGCGTGAACGGCTGGAGCGATCTCGCTGATTCTTTTTTTCTTGCGCTTGTTATTGTCGGAAGGTTCTTATGTGACAATATTTTGAAAAAGAAACTGGTACGGGGGCGAAGCCGCGGGTAACAGCTAGTACTTTATAATTGTCGTTTTGTTTTTCGTATCGTTCAGGAGCGAGATAGTATAAACTGGACAGTGCGTTCCGTTATCTATCCGATCAATAAAAGCATTACCTTGGCCGTTTCCTGGATTAAATGCCTGAACGTTTTATATTTAAACTAGCTTATACACGCGGCTTCTCTTGCGTATCGTATATACTTATTTGTGGCGTATCAAGTCATTATAGCGACGACAACTTCGCCAATGTCAAAGTAACAAAAATATAATTATAACATCAACATTATAACATCAAGTTTCTGAGGGATATCATTGACCGTTGGCTAAGAGCCCGACAGGGGGGTCTTTGACCATTACCGTACAACGTTGCCGACATTTTGTCACAAGATTTTTTAATTATTAAGTTAGTAAGTTGTCGTCGCTATAACGACTTGAAACGCCACAAATAAAAAGAAGAAGAAGAAGATAGCAGGATCCCGTTTTTACCATTTGGCTGGTAATTGTTTTTAAATGTAAATTTGTTTTCTCAGATGGACCGGGCCAACCGCAAATACATCTTGACCCAGGGCCCGCTCTCGTCCACTGTTGGGCACTTCTGGCTCATGGTGTGGGAACAAAGGTCCAAAGCTATCCTCATGCTGAACAAGGTCATTGAGAAGAATGAAAGCAAATGCCACTGGTACTGGCCCCGTGCTGTGGGTGAGGAGAGCCGGTTGACACTTAGCGATGTCAATTTGACAGTGGAACAGATCAGCGAACAAGACTTCAACTACTATTCTACCAGGGTATTCAGGTAAATAAATTTTCACACCACATGCTCGACAATGGCTAATTATACAGGGTGTCCCAGAAAGTAGAGTCAAGCGAAAGTCCTGACGTAGAGCAACTCAAGGGGCATCCGAATCACCCCCATGTATGTTCCGCGATTTTTCGTAGTTTAGGAGTTATGGCCTTTTTTCACATTTTCTATTAATCTACGACCACGGAGACAGTTTTGCTCACTCTGACTGCAATAATTGAGATAATTGGCTGTTTGTTTTTTTAACGAGTAGCTGAATAGTACGTGCATGTATTTCATTTAAAAACCAAACAACATCGTTGACCGTTTGGGCAAAAAAAATATCGAATCACAAAAAGTGACTAAATTTTGACTGTAGTTCAGACTGAAGGCCGATTACAAAAAAAACTAACATAACTCTTTTTTTTCAAACCATGTTTAAAAACTGCCTTATTTGACTTTCTACCCTATTAATTTTATTGATCTATCATTAAGGGATCATGCCAAAAAAAAATATCATAACATACTTCATCCGTAATTTTCACTTTTTCTATTAAGGCCAAGTACAAATCTGAAATTGGGTTTGTGCTCCGGATTTAGCATGAAAAAACTCTTGATGCAAAACAATAATACTGGCCACTGATTTTCTGAGGCTATTAAATGAAAATTAAAAAAGACTTAACGGTGTGACTTTAAAAACCTTTGCCAACAGGATCGTGGACACAGAGACTACGGAAGCGCGCGAAGTGATACAGTTCCATTACACGACGTGGCCCGACTTTGGCGTGCCGTCGTCCCCCATCGCGTTCTTGGAGTTTCTGGAGCGGGTGCGAGGTTCAGGCGCCTTGGAGGCCGACGCGGGGCCCGCCGTCGTGCACTGCAGCGCCGGCATCGGCCGCTCCGGGACGTTCTGCCTCGTGGACTCTTGCCTCGTGATCGTGAGTGAATCGCTTTAGTTTCTAGAAGTTTCTGGAGCGGGTGCGAGGTTCAAGCGCCTTGGAGGCCGACGCGGGGCCCGCCGTCGTCCACTGCAGCGCCGGCATCGGCCGCTCCGGGACGTTCTGCCTCGTGGACTCTTGCCTCGTGATCGTGAGTGAACCGCTTTAGTTTCTAGAAGTTTCTGGAGCGGGTGCGAGCCTCTGGCGTCTTGGAGGCGGACGCGGGGCCCGCCGTCGTCCACTGCAGCGCCGGCATCGGCCGCTCCGGCACGTTCTGCCTCGTGGACTCTTGCCTCGTGATCGTGAGTGAATCGCTTTAGTTTCTAGAAGTTTCTGGAGCGGGTGCGAGGTTCAAGCGCCTTGGAGGCCGACGCGGGGCCCGCCGTCGTCCACTGCAGCGCCGGCATCGGCCGCTCCGGGACGTTCTGCCTCGTGGACTCTTGCCTCGTGATCGTGAGTGAATCGCTTTAGTTTCTAGAAGTTTCTGGAGCGGGTGCGAGGTCCAGGCGCCTTGGAGGCCGACGCGGGGCCCGCCGTCGTAAACTGCAGCGCCGGCATCGGCCGCTCCGGGACGTTCTGCCTCGTGGACTCTTGCCTCGTGATCGTGAGTGAATCGCTTTAGTTTCTAGAAGTTTCTGGAGCGGGTGCGAGGTTCAGGCGCCTTGGAGGCCGACGCGGGGCCCGCCGTCGTGCACTGCAGCGCCGGCATCGGCCGCTCCGGGACGTTCTGCCTCGTGGACTCTTGCCTCGTGATCGTGAGTGAATCGCTTTAGTTTCTAGGAGTTTCTGGAGCGGGTGCGAGGTTCAGGCGCCTTGGAGGCCGACGCGGGGCCCGCCGTCGTAAACTGCAGCGCCGGCATCGGCCGCTCCGGGACGTTCTGCCTCGTGGACTCTTGCCTCGTGATCGTGAGTGAATCGCTTTAGTTTCTAGGAGTTTCTGGAGCGGGTGCGAGGTTCAGGCGCCTTGGAGGCCGACGCGGGGCCCGCCGTCGTCCACTGCAGCGCCGGCACGTTCCGGGACGTTCTGCCTCGTAGACTCTTGCCTCGTGGACTCTTGCCTCGTGGACTCTTGCCTCGAGGACTCTTGCCTCGTGGACTCTTGCCTCGTGATCGTGAGTGAATCGCTTTAGTTTCTAGAAGTTTCTGGAGCGGGTGCGTGCTTTAGTTCAGCCTGTTTTGAACTTAAACTAGTTCGAGTTGCTCTAACTCATAACAATGTGATTCTGGTGACATTCTGCTTCAGCTATTAACTATGTAACTTCAGGAGACGCCTATTACAGTATTTAGAGATCATAAATACTCTGGTTTCTCGAAGTTTCTAGATGTTTCTAGGATTGGTGCAAGCGTCATGAAAGGACGTATTGTTGTAGATATGTTCTTTACATACATACCTACATGAGTTACGTTCTTATCTCTTACGGGGTAGACGGAGCCTAAAGTAACAAGATCTAAAAAGCGGAAATCTTGGTAGGTAATCGTGGTATAGGCGATGCTACCTTTTTTGTTACCCTAAGCTTTATCTACCCCGTAAGGGATAAAGACGTGATTTATGTGTGTAGCGTAATTAGTTCTTCCATGCTGGTCTGGGAGTAAAGAAAAAACCCAGTTGCTTCTCTTCCCGCGCAGATGGTAAAAGCTCATCGAGGGAATGGGCGAAAGTCTTAAGACTCATGTTATAGGCGATGCGGCTAGCATCCCATCACTATTTTGATTTCCCTTTCCACCTATACGCCCTTAATCATGCTACACATAGCCTTTAGGTTTTGTTACCTTAGGCTCTGTCTACCCTGTGATGTATGTATGTGTTATATGTTTGTAAATATTCAATTGCAGATCGAAAAAGAAGGAATCGAGAGCGTCAACGTGCAACAGATACTCCTGGAGATGCGTAAGGACCGAATGGGGCTGATTCAGACGCCCGACCAGTTGCGGTTCTCCTACCAGGCCATCATCGAGGGCGCCAAGCGGCTGGACCCCGACTATGTGAGTGTTTTACTCTGCAAATATATATATATATTTTTATATGAATAGGAAGGCAAACGAGCAAGTGGGTCACCTGATGGTAAGTGATCACCACTGCCCATAGACACCCGCAACCCCGGAGGGATTGCAGATGCGTTGCCAACCTAGAGGACTAAGATGCAATGCCTCTTGTGCCCGTAATTTCCCCGGCTGTCTTACTCTCCACCCCGGAACACAGCAGTGCAAGCACTGCTACTTAGCGGCAGGATTAGCGAGTAAGATGGTGGTAGCGATCCGGACGGACCTTGCACAAGGCCCTACCACCCGCATTGCCGCAAAACCGATAATGTAATGATAAAGGTAAATACAAATTACAGTACATCCAGTTGTCCAAGAAAATTTGAATTTGCTATGAAGTTAGCTCTTACCGCACATGTCATGTAATGACGAATGAGTATAAAAATCTCAATCTTTTGTCTCACACTGCCTATATCTTGCTTAGGAGCAGTTCTGCCACAGTATATATAGAAGCTAAAGCAGTAAGGAAACTGCGAACGAAACGGTTGAAACGAACGCACACAGACGCGCGCTTCTACAAGGTGCCTAAGCGGATCTCGCGGTGCCGTCAGTCGCGAGTGCCGCGTTGTGACGAGCGGCCGTCTGTTACGTGCGCCTAAACTGTCCGCGATCTTTTCGTTTTAAACATGCCAAAAGCGTATTGTGCCATGTTATCAAATAGTTTATTTATTAAGATATTCATTCTGATGAGAATATTTGAAATTGAAATTGAAAAATCTTTGAATTTTACAAAAATGAAATCGACAACCCTATTTCAAAAAATAAGCCTAGTTTCCATACTGCTCTATTTATTTACTGTGGTTCTGCTTACACTGCACTCCATATTTACTTGCCCAATTTGTACGGTGCCCCGGTGCACGCGTCCGACTCGCGCTTGGCCGGTTTTCATTTTGTACACTGGAGTATTTTACGTAGATTTCGATGGGATAAAAAATAAGCGTCCCAAAATGGCCGTTTCTGTTCCGTTATTCGTCCATACGATGTTGGACCCCCGAAGCAAAAAGGGGGTGACATGAGTTTGTCGTCAATGTCAACGGATGGACCGATTTCTAGTGACCGACCGAAATTTCAGTTTCGGCCAAAAAATATAGTTTCGGCCTTAGTTTCGGTTTCGGCCAAAATATAGCCGAAACTTTCGACCCCGCCGAAACTCGAGTGTTCGTGAATTTTCGTGCGTCGTTCGGTAAACTTCGCAGCTAACTCGTGCTTGCTCGCCGGCGGGCCCCGGCTCAGTTCGCCACCGTTCATTTAATCGTGAGTTGAGGTTATATTTTGCAATTGAGTGATTTGAGAGAGAGAGAGAGAAACATTTATTTACACACATTCGATTCACGTAGATATTGTATAATAGGAAGAAATACAATATACTTAGCAATAGTACCGATATGGTGTAAAATGGGCCCCACTCAGCATAATGTTGCGGCAAGCCGCAACGCTGTTTTTCAGTAGGACCCAGATAAAATTAAAAAACTAAACGTATAATTTTTTTGTAAGTATATCATTTGGTAAGTAAAATATGTGTTAATAAATGTTAAAACAGTAAATTTCAGTAATCGTAATTTTAAATGTTTTAATAAGTTTCGGTTTCGGCCGAAACAGAGAGCAAGACCGAAAGTTCGGTTTCGGTTTCAGCTGAAAAATCAGTTTCGGTCGGACACTAATAAAAATCGGTCCAGCAATTTGAAGATCAGCGCTTTCCCAATATGATTTTGTTTCACTAAAAGTCTTTTCGGCGTGGGGTGTTTTTTTTTTTTTTTAAGTTATGTATTGACGGTAACGGAATGGAACTAGAATTCAGACCACAAAATGCTTGGACGTTTCAGTTGGTACTACTGAACAGCTTTGTCGCGGACAATGATGAATTAACCCGTAGTGGATAATTAGAACGCTACACGATTTGTATTTTAAATAAAAACCACCACTGCGGCGATCGCTACACTGAATTAAGGTGTCTCGGAATAATACCACAGTATTTGAGCAGGTAATCCGGTTGGTTTGGGTAGACAGAACCTAGTATAATTGGTTGTAATAATGCTGTTCGTTCCCTACTGCTTCTGATCTTAGAGTACTTATGATATGTGTGCAGAGTAATGTATGCAACTGTACATAGTTAGGCCTTAAAAGTCAACAATTAAAAGAATTAAAAATTTTAAAAGCAGCGGTTTCTCTCGTCCCTGGTGAGCAGTAGATGTTCCACGGGAGTTTGTAATTGTGTCGTACAGACACATCATTCAAACAGGTGACGCTTGGCGACAAAAAATCGCATAGTAACCAGGTCACGTGACAGCTAGTAGCAGATAGAAAAATTCGAAGGCTTACCCACCTGCTATGGGTGGTGTAGCGGTATAGCACGCGTCACGGAATGATGGGGATCTGTGTTCGATTCCCGGCCATAGTGTTACTTTGGATTTAGCTTTTTTTTTCAGTATCGTTTAGAAATGTTTGATGTAGTGATCTATCGAGCGGCGACAGTATATTGCACACTGCTTATTCCGCCACGTCTTTCTCTTTCTAGAAGGAGCCTAAATTAGAAGAGAGCATATACTCGTCCGTGCCTGACGAGGAGGAGGAGGCGCCTCCCCCTCCCCCGCGCACCGAGAGTCTCGCGCGGGCGCCGGCGCGCCCTCTGCCCTCCATACCGGCCAGCATATCGCTCGGTACGTTAAACTACATTGTGCTAGCTGCTGCCTGCGACTTCGTCTGCAAAAAAAAAAGTTTTTCGCTATCCCGCGGGAACTATGCAATTTCCTCTGTCTACCCCAGGGGTTCCCAAACTTATTCATTACGCGCCCCCTCTCTAAAAAGATAAAACTGTGCCCCCCTATTTCAGCCGTAGGCTGTTAGGCATAAACACAAGGAATTTGTTAATAAGGTTCCATAAGATCCTGTATCGTAGCCCATGCCCCCCTTTGCAGGTCACTGCGCCCCCCTAGGGTGGCGCGCCCCCCACTTTGAAAATCACTGGTCTACCCCGTAAGGGATAAAGACGTGATTCGAGTATGTGTATGTATGTATTTTTTTTTCACAAACTTACGCCGTTTTTTGCTTGTGTAAAATCATCAATTTGTCGCTCCCGTTTCACCTTTCGAGCTTCGGTATGTATTGATAGGCATCGTTTGTATCGTTGCAGGCAACGTGTACCAGTTCGGTCAGGAGCCGTCGTCGGACGACAGCCCGCCGGCGTCGCCGGTGCCGGACTCGTCGCCGCCGGTCTCCTCTGCCGACGACGAAGACGACAAGGAACCGCCGCTCGATAGGTATGTGACTACTGATAGTACTACTGCTAGTACAGTCAACAGCAAAAGAAACTGATGAATTAGGCTCCCAAAATAATATAAACATTAAATTGAGTCAAATATTACTGACTATTGTAGTTTATTAGTAGTAAATGAATACATAATGTGTCATAAGTAAGTGATCACTATTATTTCGATCCTTGAAAACTAAGTGACATGTCATTCAAACAGTTAAAGTCGTTGTTGAGAGTTTCAAATTAAAGAGGTTATCTATAAAATATGGGTTCATTTATGAGGTCGTAATTCCTCACTTGTACCTGAGAAAATCCATAAATGTACCGCTCAGAAATGACGGCATAGCGCTGAAAGTTATTTTATGATATAGTAACAGCCTTCTAAGCTTCATTCACGCTGGTTCATTTCTCATGTTAATTTTTTCCATGGGCTTGTAGTGTATGTACAGGGAGCAAGCGTTCGTTTCGCTTTGGAATCGGTTTCCGTCATGCTGTCAGAGTTGATTATTTACTTTGACGACCGGATAGCCTAGTGGTTAGTGACCCTGACTATGAAGCTCCTGGGTTCGAATCCCGGTAGGGGCAGACAGTTGTATGATGACTACGAATGTTTGTGCCCGAGTCATGGATGTTGTATGTATTTAAGTATGTATTTATCTACATTTTATAAGTATGTTTATCCGTTGCCTGGTACCCATAGTACAAGCTTTGCTTGGTTTGGGGCTGGGTCAATTGGTGTAATTTGTCCCTAGATATTTATTTATTATTTAATTAAAATTGTTAAAATTGTTTTTGCAGCGCGGATCCACCGCCAGAGAGCGCTGTGGCTGTCCGTCGCCGGCGCAACGCAGAGCTAGCGGAGCGCGTCTCGGCGATCAAGAGGGCGTCCCGCGAGGCCGAGCGCTGGCACGACCTGAAGAGGTCTCTGTACAAACCTCTAACCATCACCTTTGGCGTACTGCTGGCCGGCATCGTCATCTATGCCTACGTCAAGCACTAAACACCGAAACACTAATAATGAATGGCTCATACGACATTTCGCGTCGCCATCTTGCCACGATTTTTATAAAGTTTTTATGCCGGATACAGTTTATAAAAGCCTCTGGATTGTTTCTGAATTTTTGACAGGTTGGATTGGTTTTAAAATGGCTATTACAGGATTTTTCTATTGTATTTTCGAAGCCGGTATCGGTACCGGTTTAGAAATACCGGTATGGTAACCGGTTAAAGGAGTACTAAATTGAAAGTATTGAAATAATTTTCGTTACCGGTTAAAGCGAATGATGAAATGGAGCTCGCGATCACCGGTAAAACCGGTTTTACTCAAAGCAGCGCCAACCGCACGCGCTGAGTCACCCCGCTTCTTTACTGAAGTCATGGCGTTTTAATCCACGTTAGAAACCGGTTAAAAAACCGGTAACCGTTTAACCGCAATCCATTTCGGTTTCCGATCCCTTGCGGACCATGACGTCTTAATGCGATTCAGTTCCGATTCTGTTTAGGTTGGCTCGCTGTCGGATCCATACTAAAGATGACAGCTAAAACCTGAACTGAGTTGGAATTGAATCGCATTAAGACGTCATGTTAAGGCCCTAGGTTCAAGGTGTATGGCGGAGTGACTTGACTTTGAAACGGAAAACTACGAAGAAAAATCTGTAATAGTGTTTAATTATACCAATCCAGCCTCCTGAAATGTTTTGGAACAATTCTAAAAGACCTTTTACAATAGATTGGCGATAAAATGACAGGCTTGACCGAATTTGACAGCTGTCAGAGCGTGTCAAAGTGCATTAGTCCTTATAACCTCTCGGATGCCGCGGAACCACGCCTAACATAAAGGCTATCTTTGTCCATATGTAACCCTTTTCCAGGTGCCGCTAATTTAGGTAAGCTACAACAAAACGAATTAAAGTTTTATGTTATTTAACTATTAACGCATTCTGCCGCCGACGCGTATATGCGTTTTCGTGACTTCCGCCCGGTGCCGCTGTCACAATGCAGGCGTTTGCACGCGCATGTGCGTTGTGCACCTGAAGTCTCGGGTATGACATCTGGCTGAATGTGTTAATTTAAAAACAATTATTATTTTTAACGACTAATGAGGTCGAATGCCTGGAAAAGGGTTGTGTGAAATTAGTTTTTTTTTAATTCCCGCATACAAGAGGTTAATTGTGAATGTCAGTTTTTCCCAATCTGTATCGCTGTGACATTTATTAATATCTTATATGACTTACTGGGTCTAGTCTTCGAAGATGCGACTGTTGTTTATCGGTATATTGAGCGGTTGAAACGCTCGTATATTTCCACATCGATAGCTCGGGAGGTATCGCCGCTAACCTAAAATGCTAAGCTTACGCAAAAAAACAGATGCGTTTACGACAGTTTGTCTCTTCAAAATTGACGTATAAGACTTACTACTAGACTATACTTCGGTTTTTTTGACATTTGAAAAAAAGTAAACAATCTTGAGATTTCAACTTATACGCCCTGTTAAACGTGGCCTGTAGGTCTTGTTACTTTAGGCTGTCTACCCCGTAAGAGATAAAGACGTGATTTGCGTATGTGTAAACAATCTTGCTGTAAAAAACACTTTAAATATCGGTAAATTAAACATGAAACCACGACAAAACAAATAACGACATTACAGGGTTTTGAAAAATGTAATTTGCTGTTGTTTTTTAAAAACTTGAAACGGTAAGACTTATTGTTGACCTGTTTTTTTAGGTACCCATTTTTTTAGACGGGTTTTACCTGCTATGTGTGGTGTAGGGGTATAGCACGCGTCACGGAACGACGAGGATCCGGGTTCGATTCCCGGCCATAGTTTTACTTTTCGGATTTTTCTATGTGCTCTTTCAATGTCGTTTCTAACTGTAAAACCATTCTCGATTCATTTGATAATGTTTTTTAAATGTCAAAGAAACGGACTATAGTGTAGTTTTTACAACAGAATAACGTCAGTTCGATTTGTTCTGGCTTGTTTTGGTAGGAGATGGAAAGAGATAGGCAAGGTTGGCGGAACTCTACTTTATGTAGTCCCTCTATTTCTATCTAAGGGCCTGTGTCACTCTGTTAAGTGTCTGTTTTCTACGATGACGTCTTGAACAAGAAACTACCGTGAGAATAACTACAACGGATGACTCACGTGAACAAGTCAGAGTCGAGGGGCGAGCGCTCCATGAGGATGGACTGCGAACTAGTCCGAAACATGTCGAGCGGCACTCGACTTTTAGACGCGTCTGTCTGTTTCGTAGTAACAAATAGACGGAATCAAAGATAACTGAAACTTAACGGAGTGGTGAGACAGGACCTAAAACTAAATCGTTTATTAGGCTGCTAAATTTTGACCTGCATGACTAGCACAGGTGCACGCGGGAGCTGTGTCGCGCGCGACAGACTGCCCGTTTTGACGGATGAGGCGGGTAGGCTTGTGCTACCCGTGCTGTTACGCCCGTTATACATATATGAGTAAAAAATACGTCCCATTTGCCACGTCAATTTTACTATATAACATCGAAGTTAGTTTTTATCGCGAATGCGACAAAAAAAATTGTATCGCTTGTAGAATTCTAACGATTTGTTAGTCGATATATTTTGTCTCGCTTTACAGCTAGAATCCCTGCTAATATTTTTAAATGCGAAAGTAACTCTGTACAGGGGGCGTTCAAGTATTACGTAAGCGCTTGAGGGGGGCGAGGGGGTCTTTGCTTTGCTTATTTTTGATGACATGGGTGGGGGGGGGGTCGATATGGTGATTACGTCATCAGCTTCGATTCGCACTGCTGCTCACGAATCAATAAAAAACAGAATCCATTAAAAGGAAAATGCATATAGGTACCAATGATTACGTAAGCATGGAAGGGGGGGGTTAAGAGGTTTGCTTACTTTTGCTGACAAGGGGTAGGGGGGGGGGGGTAAATAATTGTAAAAAATCTGCGTACGTAATACTTGAATGGCCCCAAAACACTGAACCCGTTTTAATGCAATTTGGTACAGAGATAGTTGCAGTCCCAGAAAATCGTAAGTTCCCGCGGGATAGCGATAAGCGAATTATTCGCAGGCGGAGTCGCGGGCAGCAGCTAGTTAGACTACGTTAGGTTAGGACGAACAATGTGTCACTGAAAAGATTGCTCTTTCAGTTAGGAGTTTAACAACGTAACTTTAACCTTGGACGTATATTGAACCGGTCAAAGTACGGTGAAAAACAAACGTCAGCGGAAGCTCCACGCGAGCGAAGCCACGGGACGGAGCTAGTGCGAAATGATTGTATTATTTTTATTTTTTATGCGAAATTTATTTTTAGATGTCATTGCGAATAATGCTCGCTTTTATCAACAAAAAAAACTGCAAAAGCCGGAAAGAATAATTTTTTATAGTCTCTTAATTAACATCCTTATGGATATAAATTACGTCCCGTTTTTAACCGACTTCAAAAAAGGAGGAGGTTCTCAATTCGTCGTATGTTTTTTTTACAATATTTTCCATGCTTGGCGATTACGCTTCTTTCGTAACCTAATATTTTGTAAGCGCCAGATGGCGAAAGGTCACTTTAACCTTTTAACCACTGTGTGAGTTGCACCAAATTAAGTGCGTAATTAATGAACGTCCCCTAAAGGGAATGGAGTAAGAGCGGGTTCTGATATATTTGACTTAAACCTTTATATACACTCGGCAGCAACGAAACAGGAACTTCCCGTAGGAAGTTGTGTGAAAAGTGACCCGGTATCTTTGCTTCCGATCCCACTGACGCTGACTGCATACTTTTGTTCGGTTAAATGCTTCGATCGTTTATACTCTCGTTACAATGCCTACAGTTTAATATTTTTCTAATAATAATAAATAAAAGAATTTTTATTCACACTCCAAAACAAACAATACAATAAAAACAGAATAAAAATAAATAAAAAAAACAATTTGTGAAAAGGAAAGGACTCTGCAGAACTGCTGGTTTTCAGTCCTCACCTAAGGTGTAGGAAATGGTAGTGTGGCTGACAAAAACGAAACACTACCTAAACTAACTTAAAATAATATTATATCAAATATCAAACTTCAAATAACGACTTACAGATAATAAAGAGTGAGAGATGTTCGGAACAACCAACTACTGACAGCGTTTTGCAACTGCGCGTCTGAACCTTACAAACGTCGATGTTTGTTCCATGCATTTTGAAACAGACAGGCGGCAGTTGAATAGTTTCAATCGTAGTGATAGTTTGGATTCCGTTAATAGACTTTGACTGTCACAGTTTTTTTTTTTTTTTTTTCTACAAATTGACCAGTGACAGTTTGTGAAAAGTCTCCGCGCTTGGTTACAATACTAATAGTGGGATTCGCGTAATATGTGGTATTAAGTCGCCGGTGTTCCACGAGCGAGTGCGATGAAACCAGCTCATTGAGACTTGTTTTGTCACACTTTAGAGCGGTTGAAATGAAGAATGTATTTGGAACATATACTTGGACGTAGTGACGCGAATGCATTATCCGCTGTATTATGATCATGACTTTTTTAATCTAATTAATTTTTCGCATAATTGATATGTCCATTGCGGATGTAAAATGGTCGTATAAAAGTATTTTAATTTAATAGAAAATTCATGCACATTATTATTATTCCATTTAATTATTTTGTTTAAAATTGTACATAGTTATTATTACTAGGTAGCTTTGGTCTATGTGGCCTACTGTTGGCAGTGGCGCGCAATGTGATGCTGCCTACCGTAACGGCACTCACTCCACGAACCTAGACTGTAGGCTGATGTAGTCTTGAGTATAAATGAATAAAAGGTTAAAAGGTTAAAAATGATTAACACGTAAAAAATCAATGCTGCTATTGTTATAAATACGTAACGATTTTACAGAGTATTTTTATGCATGTAACGAATTGTTACCGAATATTTATCTTTCATTGTAGTTGACTAAAGGGAATGACAATAAGTAGACCGACCGGCTCCATACTGAATTACGTACGGTCAAGTGCAAAAATAAGTATCGATACGATCGTCTCATAAATATGTCCTACGACCTTATTACGCTGGTGTAAGAGCGTGCGGTACTTAGTTTTGAGACGTTGACTAGATTCATATTATTACACTTGACTGTACATCTGTGGAACCTTTGCTCATAGAATGTCGTAATAATTTGCTTGGCATGTGTATGGTAAGTTATTATGACATTTGCAGTGGAAAGGTACCAAACTTTTCAGGTTGTTAGCCTCAATGACATTTTGAAACAGACAAATAAACGCTAAATGGCATTGGTATTTGTGTTACAAAACTACTATATTTATAATAGGGAATATGCATTTTTTAATCACATTTTTTAACCTTTTTGACACTTATACGCCCACAATCATGCTTAACGTGGCAAACACGTGATTTATGTATGCATAACGAGAGATCGAGAGCAATATCCGACATTTCATGTGAGGCCAAGAGGTCTTATGCCTAAATACATATTAAATTCTATTTTTCTAGAAAGAGATAGAGACAAATCTTTGATAGGTTGCACATATCTCGGTTATTTTTATAGGTGTTTGTTTTTTTTTTAATATTGTTTGTTGCATAAATGAGCTTTAACTAAAGTATTTAAAAAAAGTGCATATTCTCTATTCAAATTCGCCAGAATCATTCTTGATTTCATTTGGGCATAGAATGAGATCATTTCATACATACGTACAATATTTAGTCGCCATTCTTGAATGCATGAAGTCGCTACATAAAAATTACTCCTCCCATTAACCTTTTGAAACCTGAGCTTAGGTTAATTAGTAAAGCTAATTTGCAACTTATTTTGCATTAAAATCACTTTTACACTTGTACTTTCTGTCAGCTCTACCCGTTCAAAAGGTTAAAATTGATACCGATAACCTAAGGTATAACTCCCAAAATTTGAAATTCGAAGTTAGTGTCATACCGTCTCACTCGCTATCCTTTTAATCACGTGTGAGTGGGACAGCACGATACTATATTCGAATTTTAGTTATAACCTTTTTAAACGTAATGAATGAGTTGTCAGCTTTTTTCACTGACCCTTTCTTACCATGCGTGTGTGAAAGGGATGGATGCTTGTCGCCAACTCCATCCGAGTGTATACGAGCGCCGCAGTCCCATTTTTTTTTTCGGTTACGTAATGTACAGACAGCGGCAAAAGTGTAAATTATATTTTTAAATCAATTTTTAAACTAACGATTTTTAATTTTGTAATCATATTTTAGATTAGTCTTAATGTATTTATTCGATTATATTTTTTATCGACTGACCCCTGTATTTGACCCAATATGTTGAGTTAGGGGATATTTTAATAAATATTAATTTTTGGAGAGTGTTGTATTCTTTTGGTTTCCGAATCACTTTTGATGCTGGCTGTCCTGGGTGATATTAAAGTATAGCCGTTTATGTATATATCTCTTGTAATTCACGGGACAAGAGCTTTATTTGTGGTAAACACGTATCTGCATACGTGACAAAGTGAGCGTGTCTATATAGATAGATTCGGTCGATTTATTTGTCACCTTTTTTTAAATAAAATTAAATAACAAGCATAGGTAATTCACAAAAGTAATAATAATAACAGAAATTAAATTAAAACGAACATTATCAACAAACAAAAATAAAGCTAAATGAAATGTCAACACAAAAAGATCGTCATGAGTACATAAAAAGAGAAAATAAAATTTTAACAGCTATTTAAAATGTCAATAATAATAAATATAAAACCACAAAATATGAAAATATTGTCAGAACATAAGAAAGAATTATCACACACAATACACACATTCAAAATGAAATGTCAAATTTAATATCACTACTCTTTAACAGAGTTCAGGGGCAGATCCAACAGAAGTTTTTTATACCCGCTTTCGCTTACCATTACCACAAATCAAGCTCATTCACCGTCGTGAAATGCAAGAGTTTTACTCAAATCTTAGATTAACTACGAAATATAGTTATGCAGGGACGCTTAAAATTGTTCCGGCATATACCAGTAACTTGGGTTTGAGTAAAGTCATGTAAATGTTTTTCAGGATTTTTGAATCATAGTTGGCAAATGTTCCATACGTTGGCCGATGTTCAAAGTGAACCGTCAAGGGACTAAATGAATCAAACATTTAAATGAAAAATCTTTGCAGGGCTTCAGTAGAACTAATCTAACTTGGAATATTCCAGAATAATTTAAGAGACCTTGTATGTAATCAAAGGCAAATAGTTTAACCTTTTCGACGCCAAGCCTGACGAAATAGTTACGCTAATTTAATTTATTGCGTAAAGGTTACTCTTACGCTGATATTGGTCGTTGGCGTTCAAAAGGTTAAATATCAATTTAACAACTATAACATCTAGTAAAAGTCTCATATACAAAATAGAATCTTAAGGAGCATTCGTCATGTGTCAGTAATGTCAACTGTCAAATTTTCAATACAGTCTGTCAGTTCTTAGAATGCTGTTCGGTATTGTCTTGCTGTACTCATTTGGTCAAATTAACTATCAAACCTATTGTGAGTGAATGAGACAGCAAGACTAGCCCGAATGGCATTCTAAGAGCTCAAGGACTGTACTAGCTATTGCCCGCGACTTTGTCCTCGCAAAACCAAATGTATCTCAGACAGCTTTACCTTTGCTGACACTTCCAACTATTGTTATATTTCGACCGGGGGTCTTACCATGACGTCATAATTCAATTCACAATACCTTCAATTCCGACTCAGTTCCGGTTTTAGCTGTCATGTTTAGTATAGATCTGATAGCGAGCGAACTTACGCTGAATCGGAATCGAATCGCATTAAGGCGTCATGCAACAAAAACTGGTCGAATTCAACCTAGACCTTCGCGAATGACTATGAAAATCCGAGGTGTTTTTGAGTTTGCAAAAAGGACTATTTTGTAATATGTAGGGAATAGACCTCAAGTAAGTTAATCTAAGACTCATATACGTCAGTTAACACAGAATAATACTTTGACAAGGGTTCCGTATCCATAATTGTCACAAGGCATGATTCCTTCGAAGATTTTTGAAGTTAGCTTCGCGTTCCGTTCTCACCAATAGTCAGTAATTTGAGAGTAAGGAGGACGGTATGATACGTACTTCGTAAATTGATTGGAGTAGCGCAGGGCTTAGTGTAAGTTTTAAAAAAAACTAAAGAAGCTCAGATTTGAATGACAAGAATTACAGTAAAAAACGGAATATATATATAAAACTAAATAAATCATCTATCCGTGGAACTAACGATATTCTAATAAAACAACGACTTTTAAAATGTAATCATTTTTATATGTATACACATGTAGATCCATAAAAGACTAAATCAAATTAGCATCGTATTTTTAGTTAGAAATAGACTTGATCTAAGTTATTTATTAATTGCACTAATTACGTAGTTAAAAGTACTAAATGTCTTGTAATAAATAGATGTTTATGTTATTATCGATTTAAGGTAGCATAGTTCCGACTTGTTACGATCTATTGTCGAATTAGGTGGCATTTAAGATATTTTTAATAGACTGGAAAATGTCGTGTTTTGGATTATATCCAAATGATTTGCGACAGACTGAGATAGCTAATGAGGCGGTGTTGACGGTAATATGCCAATTGTAAAATATTTCAGCGATAATGAAAGTGTGTCTCAAAAGAAAATAAGTGTTACCCTAGGTAAAATGAAAATATAAACTAGCTTTTGCCCTTACTACCTTTGCCCCTACTTGGATTTAATGCATTCAGGTAAAAATGCAAACGTATTATTTTTTCGCCTATGAAACTAAAGACCCTTATTTTCTTTTGAGCAATTATTTGATAAAATATGTCTGATCAAATACCCTTGCCTAAGTCCATGATACAATTTAAAAAATGGTAAATTAAATCTTCTGTCGAATGACAGAAACGAATTTAAATTCTAGAAACTAGCCAAATTGTCTGAACTTTTAACCGACAAAAACATCAATTCGGTTGTATTTTTTGCGTAAAATTGTAATTTAAGTTCCACTGCACTCGATATGTCTGTTCGTGACGTGAGTAGCCGTTTCGTATGCATTACGTCGAGATATCTATAGTATTATACCTTTGCTTTAACATTGCTGTTGGGTATTTATACTAGTCAATTTGACGTACTAACGTCGATTAACCTTTTGGCCGACCTAGCCACCCAGTCGTGACAGCCAATGAAAAGGCTAACACTCCAATGTCATCCTCACACGATCAACATTAAACTCTAAAGTAATCCTTCTGTGCATTGAAATTAAAAATCATTTTTATCGTTTGTTTTTCCTGTGGCGTATAGAGATCACTCCATTTGTAGTGTGGCGCCTAAAAGGTTAAAGCAGCCGTATCTTAAGCCTGTGTTAAATAAAATAAACTATGTTAATTATTAGATCCAGTTAAAGTTAAGAGTAAGGCGCGAAACTTGACCGTCGGTTTATTATTTCAGGTTAAAATCGGAGGATAACGCTAAAAAGGAACCGGAAGACTGAGGAGATTAGGTAAATTGGAAAAAAAAAAATTTAAGCTTAATTCTTACTAATAGGGCGGATTTGTATGTATTCGTAATAACGAACTGTATTCTCTAGTTCGTAGGGTATCCCCTGGCGCTAAGAGGATCGATGCTAATAATTATTATTGCATATCTTAAGATTGTTTTAATACTTTCAATACGTAACACTGCGGTTACAATAAATTCACATTAATTCAAGAATTCGCTGATCTTCTGACTTATGCGCTTCGGTTATCTTCGTGTGTCCGGTGTACTAAAGTTGGTCCAATGGCCGACAGACATGGCTGTAATGGCTGTATGCATTTTGTTGCCTCTGCCTAGCGAGGGATGAAGTCTAAAAAAGAAAAACAGTGACGTTTGTCACACATCACCCAACGATATCATATTCGGATACGTATTCGGGACTGCGAATATTGACGGAGCGCATTAGCATAAGGTTAGTGAAAATGCTGAAAGGATTCAACTTAATTTAGGATAATTATTTACTCAGCAAAAGATTTATGATATGTCATTCAGTGTAGCTTGGAAATAAAATAAAATAGTTGAATGATTCGGTATTTTTCATATTATTTTGACCTTTGTTCAAATTTTTCTATGCAGTTACATACTATCGAAATGCATAAAATTTTGATATGCTATTCACGTAGCTTTTTCAGTATCATAAAAAAACACGTTAATTATTGCGAATACAGTTTTTGACATTTTGTGCACTGGCTAAAAAAAGTTGAAATAATACTTGCATGTGTTAAATTAAGTTACTGAATTACATATCATGTGCAGTGATTAAAATAACAGTAAATGACGATACTACCACACGAACAAGTACCAACAGTAATAGCTAGCTGACTCTTTCTCGCACCGAGTGATGCACGTACACGATGTCAGATTTATCTAATACTTGGCACTTTAACCTTTTGACCGTTATTTTTTTAACCTTTTAATACATGATGCCCATCCTACATAACCAAAAAAAAATTAAAAAAAAACAGTTCTGTTACGTTTACCTATTTGTTTAACGGAAAAACCATGTATTTAAAGGTTAATAATGCCTGGCGCACATTTGCACATTTCTTTTCATTGTTTCTTTTTGCATTAGACAGTTATTTTAGGTTGTTTAATTCAATAATAAACGTATTTAGAAGGCTTAATAAATTAATATGTCTATAGATGCAAGGCTGTAAGCTGGATGCTTTTAGTAAACACGCTCGGCTTAGTTAAAAAGTAATGACATAAGTCATTTATTCGTCGGTTTCATGCCTACAGTCAGCGTCAAATAGTTTGTGACACCCAAAGTGGCGAAAAAGTTGGCAACACGACCTTATTTCAACTTTAAAAATGTGTTGCCAACTATTTGGCTACTTTGGGTGTCACGAACTATTTGACGTCTGTACATTGGATCTTACTAGCTGTAATGTTATACGATAAATTTAAACGCCCAAAAGGTAATATTTAAATGTGTCACTTCACGACGCCATTCTCGCTCTGTAAGATCGCTGTTGATTTTAGACCTTTTATTTTATGTAAGTAACCAATACAGACTTACCTCATACTGCCTACATTTTGCTTAAAAGTAGGGCTCTGCTGACACTGGATTTTATATTTTGCCGAATCTGTAAAGAACTCTAGGTGCGCGAGTCTGACACGCGCTTGGCCGGTTTTTTAATATTATTTTGGAACGCATTGCTAATTTGCGCTATATTAGTGATAGTCATGGCGTTTAAAAGGTTAGTGTAGTTTTACAATTAGTATCAGATATATCGTAACGTTGAAAAGGTTCAAATATGTCAAGGCTTAACAGCGTGCTCTGATATATTCGGCCTTATTGCTACGATATAGCTTACGCTCGCTAGGTGGAATCACTTTTCATCCAACTTTGAACTTTCAAGTTGACTGCTACGTCTTATTGACATTATATTTATGAAATGCGAAAGGATTTACAATCTTAGGTTTCCAGGCCACATCGCATTAACTTCGAAAGTATATGAAAACATAAGAAAAAAGCAATTTATCTAAGTCATGTGTTTTTTGAATTCGTCAGTGCTATCTTGCACCCCATATCACAGTATAAATAAGTATGTCCTCTTTAAACAGGGTGTGTCGAATTTGGGAGCGATGCTTGAAGATTGTATACTGTATTATACTGTGATTATGCACTTAATGCATTTTCTGCCTGATATACGCGGGACGTCGACAAGTAAGGGAACGCACATCTGCGTTCAAATGACTGATAAATTGACAGTGGCACTAGACGAAAGTTATGAAAACGCGTATATGCGTGGCTGACAGTGAATGTGTTAGCAAATATTCTGCGCTTAGTCGCTATGGTTTGTCCGTACGTCCGTCCCATTAGACGCCGTGTCACTTTTTCGATACATTTACACGTGAAAGGCGTTTTTTTAAATAAACGACTAACTTGTCTGATTGTGTCGATTGGTATAAGTACATCACAAGTTTCTTGAGTGGGATGACGCTATCTGATAGGGCGAAGGTAGTTTAGATCTTACGTGACATCTATTGAATGACCAAACCACAGACCTATGTTAAAGTGAATGATCTAAGTACGATCAAATAATTATATGCAAGGTGTCTCAAAATTGTTTTGGAATTTCAGCAAGTTGGGTTACTTTGGCAGAATACCTCTTTTTCAGCCTTTTTATTTTACGGTTGACAAATATTTCCGTTCATGGGTAGGCTGCTATTTAGGGTTAATGGTGTCATAGCGCTGACTTAATTTTGAATAAAAAATCACTCAAACTCAAACAATCACAAACTTTGTGTTCAACCAGACGAACCCAAATATCGGCAGATATATTCCAGAACAAATCTCAGACACCTTTGTATATCAAACTTAGGAGTTGAACCCCCCACTGAACGCCCTAGGGACGCATGACGTGGTCCAAACCCAAAAACACTTCAAATCGATGATACGATTACTGTTCGGGTTTGAGGAGTCTTCTATTCTGTGGCAGCCGTTAGTGGTCTAAACAGCAGCAATTTAAGCTATATACTATACTGGTGCACTTTACAATAATCAGAGCCACTGACGTACCAGGGTTTTTGGTGTAACGTGCAACAGTTACGGTAACGGCTCGCCGATGAGTACCCGGCTTTAAGGTCTTGGTCTTTATCGGTAGGTCGTGTGGGATCCTAACTTACTTGAGATTTCTGTATAAATTGATGTAACTTTAGGAATAAAATATAAAATAAAATTTAGATGTTATTCGGCGTATATTTTCGTTAGGTACACTTTAGTTATTGTAATGGCTACAGGTTATGCGTTAGTTTACACATTTGGGTGATTTCATGGCACTGGATATCAGTAGGTACATTTTGTAACTTTTTATGGAGGATCCACGTTTATACGCCATTGCCTCTCGTGTAGGTATAGATACGTATTTAAATAAATACTTTTGAACGATTACCTGTATAGAAATAAGAAAATTTCTGTACAATATGTTGTATGTTTTAAAACTAACTTTAACTTACACTGGCAGAATTGACCCACAAGGTTACATTCTTTCTGGTGATCCTACTTTAAAATGGTAAAAGTAAAATAGCTTGATAACCCTGTCCAACTTACAAAGCTTTTTGATTGGTTCAGCTTCTTGCATGTGAAATTTCATGGAATTCCATTGGTCGGAATGACTTGAAATTTGGTATGCATGACGTATATAAAAAAACTAAATGTAATGTAATGTAAAATGTAATGTAAAATTAAATGTAATGTCATTGAAATCATTCTCTGTGTGTGAGCTTCCGGCGAAATATAATATCTTCACTTCTAGTAGAGGTCGTATCTCGAAATCATTATATACTAAATGAACTTTGCTTTGTGTGGTTCTATTTAGTTGACAGGTTGTTTTCGGTTACGACCTTCATGAAATTAGTGAAGATTTCTCTCAGTATATTTAGTTATTAAATATTATAGTTTCGATTATTCCAATTAAGTAACTTGTATATAAGTGAAATAAATATCATCAATGTTGTGTTAGATTTAATTTTGTTTAGAATAATTAATTAAATACGTATATTTTGTCATTATTGGGAATGTTTAAACACTATAATTATTATGTATACTTAATGTAGGTATGTATACGAATATAATTATTTTATGGCGAGCTTATTCATAGCCATTTGTATTCAGCTACCTTTGCATATTAATCATTCATAAAATACGAAAATAATAACGCGAAAGCAATAATAGTACCTACATCTAATGTAAATGAAGAGCTAGCGATGAAGCACTTTGTCAACCTGTATGTTGGTCTGTCTACTGAACTTTGGCGAGTCAATAATAAAGCTGTTTTTTTTTTATATTGTCGCGCATTTGAGCCAACTGCTTACCCACCGTGAAAAGTTCTCACAGTAAATGTCAATATCTCAATTGGATCAGCTATTTTTGTTTTTTAAAAAGCAAATTTTAAATGTTTGACTTGATTTATTGATTTTTAACCTTTTCAACGTCGAGCCCGACGAAATAGTTATGCTAATTTAAAAGAGACGCGGTTGCGTAAATGTTGCTTTTACACTGTTCTCTGACGTATATATCGGTCGTTGGCGTTGAAAAGGTCAAAAAATATTTTTATTTTTTAACCTTTTATAAGTACTTATCAAATAAATGCATGAGAATTTAATGAAATGTCATACTATTGATTTACGAAGATTTTTAATAAACTACGAAAGTGGTAAAAAACTGTGTTGTTTTGAAAATGGCCTCGATTAAGTTTTTAACTAGGCGACTAAATTATATTGAGTTGTATTTTTTTATATTTAACGTGAATGTCCGCCAGTTTCGTAGAGTATTCTCCTGAAATGGTCCCCCATGTGTAGTAGAAAGATATCTCGACAATAACTTGTGAACACCAATATATTTTTAACGTTATGTGAGTCAGCAAAACGCTTATGGCGGGGGCGATAAGGCACACTTTAATAAGTCCACGGTATTTATGCGTTGAAAAGTCTATTTTGAATTAAAGCATGATTTAAATGTTTTGTCACTAATTTAATTAGAAAACTGTAATAGTGAATATATATTTTGTCACTTAATTATATTTCTGGAATAAAGTGGTTTGTTCGTGATTATTTTTGATGGCAGAACTTTTAGACCATTTTTAATTTTAACGGCATGCCCTTTAACCTTTTCAGCGCCAAACCTGAAAAAGCTGATTTAATACTTATGTCATTGCGTAAAGTTTACTCTTACGCTGTCTTCTCTGATGGGTATATTGGTCTTAGACTTTGAAAAGGTGAAAAGTTTAATAATTAGTTAAAATACCTCGTGAATAATACGTGATCAGATGTTTAATTGTGTGCGTGTCGCGCGTGTGATAGTTCTGCTTTGATATAGTGTGAAGTGACAACAAAATTTTAAATGCGTACTTGTGAGCTGTGCGCGTATACCGCACCCCCTGCGGGAAGTGGCAGAAACAAGTGCAGTACGACCATAAGCGAAACCCATCTGCCATAAGCGGTTTGTGTGTAACTCTTGTGAAATGAGTGTTGCTATAATATAATAGAATAGAGCTTTGCCATTTAAAACTAATGCAGAATGCTACAGCAGGTTGGTTTAGTTTGGCTGTAAATGTTTTTCGGTATTTTGAAAGTAGACATATTTCCGTACATTAGTCGATGTTTGAAGTGTATGGCGTCAAAGAAGCGATTTAATTTTGATTCCAAAATTACGATGGAAATCCTCAAAAGGTGTGTTCCATCAAACTAACTCCACCAGCTGAGTATTCGAGAATAATTTGAAAAGCATCTTGTTCTCTGCTCCTAGCAAATTTTTGTAACAATACGTACTAAACGGACGCCCTTCTGCATTTATAATAATCATAACTTCTATTCTAAGTTGCGTAGAGGTGAAAGTGTGAAGTCCGACAAGAAGGTAGAGGACACCACTTACTGCGCTGTGGCAGCTGTAATTTTCGCACAACTTCTAATATAAAACAACGAAATTGTTTTGGGATTACACCTGTCATGGCAGCCATATTGTTATCATTATAGTTCCTGTGTAATCTGTTTTCTTCTGTTCGCTGTCATATGGCTATATTATGTATGTCATTTTATTTCTTTTTTAACCTTTTCAACGACGAAACAGTTAAGCCAATTTAAAACTTATGCCATTACGTAAAGTTTACTCTTACGCTGTTCTGTCGATATCTACTGGATCGGTTGTTGACGTTAAAAAGGTTAAATCGGAAATTTTGATTTGTCGAGTGAACAAACGTTACAGTGAATATTGCCCGTGTAATATAATAAATATAATTGTATATTTTATATTTCACAATGCACTACGTTCTTATCACACAAATTATAGAGTTAAAACAGGTATGATTTTTCTATTATTTCGACTATTCATAGACATAGGTTAGGTAATTTTTTAACCACCTATAGTTACTTTAATAACTTGAAAAAAGTTCAGTATTTTTTTTCGGCAATTTTACGTTAGTCAGTTAACATTATGAAATGAACATTAAAAATATAGATAAATGAAAATGATAATATAAAATTGAAACGGAATGACGTTTTAGTCGGTACGATGTAATATGTAATGTCATCAAGTCTTGACTTAACTATGGTGCGATACGGGTTACCTCCGCGTGTGGTCAAGAGCTGCGGTTCGTTTTTGGACCCATCCGGGGAGGCAGAGTAGTGCTTGATCCGGTGCACCCTGGGCATCGGTTAATGATTTCCTGGCAGATTCTGAGGGATATCATTATCCGTTGGCTAAGAGCCCGACAGGGGGAGGGGCTCTTTTGACCGCTTTCTACCGTAGAACGTTGCCGTCATTTTGTCACAAGATTTTCGAGTACATAAAAACGTACCTCTTGAATCACTCTATATATTTAAAAAACCGCATCAAAATCCGTTGTGTAGTTTTGAAGATATAAGCATACATAGGGACGTAGGGACAGAGAAAGCGACTTTATTTTATACTATGTAGTGAAGTAGTTACTACAACAATTATTATTAGTTAGTAATCGTACAGCTAGGCTTGAGTTTGCCTGCTGCAGCGGCACTTGGTCCATGTACTGAAGCGATACATTACGTCGCCCGGCCTGTAAGTAGCAATTTACCGGCCGCTACTGTCTCAAAAGGTGCAGCTTTCGTTAGATACAATTTGTCAATAAATGCACTGTAATAAATTCTCGATAATGTCCACGTGGAAAAGTAATACTTAAGAGTGAGCACCGACTTACAATAACTAACGATTTTGATTTATAGTTTACAGAAAACTTCAAAATCGTTGAAAAGTGTAAATTTTGATAAGTGCTTAGTTATATACCTCAGGCAAATTAACGGGTCGGGAGGCGGATTTTTGAAATACCGTGGAAAAGCGTTCGGAAGTGGTAAATTATTAAAATTCAAGTATAGTATTGAGATCGAAATTTATTTCGGGCGGTAGTTTAGTTTTTGATTATCCAACCTTCCTTTCGCCCCGATTGGTGTCCCATACCGAAGCCGATAACGATGCAACAGTAAAAGATTTATACCTTTTCAGTACATCGCTGATTTTATATCAGTTTCTGTATAACTTGAAAAATCTGTGAGTTAGTTATTGGAAATATTTAAGTGATAGCACCTTTGTTGACTACACCTATATCCTGCATCACTTAGTATATTTGTATTGTTCTAGTTTATTCGAAAGCAATCGCGAGTCAGTCTTATAATTAACATTGCAAGGTTGTCTTTGGATTTTATAGACTAACATTTCTTTCTACATTTAACTTTTATTATTGTTGATTTTATTTAAGATCTTGTTCACTAGATACGTTTAGTAATTGTATTGGAATCGTCTCTTTTGGGTCTTCTGTTGAGTTTTTTTTTTCTAAATTCGACTGGAATAAATTTGTAGTCCGGTGCAGTTCAAAAAGTTAAGTGATTTTCAATCGGTTGTATTCAACACGACTGTGACTAAATTTAAACTATCCTATTATTTATTGGACTATTTTTTAATACCGGCCGATGTTAATTGTTTAACTTTTTGAACTACACTACATCCTACGCATAAAGACAAAAAGTAAAAAAGGTTAAAAGGTTAAAGTACACCTGCTAGTGACAGCAGTTACAGAATATAATAGCGAGGTATATATTTGATAACTTTTGTACGCTAATAATTATACTTAGCAACTAAGGAATGTACTCGATGGACTTTCGCAAGTAAATCACAATGTATTTTGTTGACTATCAGTTTTAATATTAATTTATATTTGTATTAACTATACAGTCTAGTAATACGTCGTGAATATACCATGTTTTCATTATTGGTGTTTTTTTTGTACTTGCCTACCCGAAATTTAAGCTTGTTCCCCGTAGATAACCAAGTTACATAACCGGCACTGGTAAAACCAAAGTAGGATGATTAAATTGGATTAATTGAGGTTTAGTCTTTTTATACCTTACAACGTCCAGGTAATGTAAAATAGTTATGTACGTGGAACAAGCGGAAATTTATTCACGAAATAATTTTGGCAAGCTTTTATTATCTTTGAAATGGTGCTGAACTAACCGAACCTGACTTCACCTTTTCTAGTATTTGATTTTAGTAACAGGATAACGTTGGAAATTGCTAGTGACACTAGAACTACTTAGCGGTCAAAAGGTTCAGTTTGCAGATAATTAACTTGCGCGAAATGTTGACTTTGTGAAACGATCCGTTTGCCAAATCGCATCCAAGACTCGAGAGCAAAATGTTCGTTTTATTTTCATCCTACTAATATTATAAACGCGAAAGTTTGTAATTATGGATCGATGGATGTTCGTTTTCGTTACTCTTTCACGCTAGAACGGCTGGACAGATCTGGATGTAATTTGGACCATAAATAGATTATAGTCTGGAATAACACATGGGTTACTTTTTATTCCGAAAAATTGCGTAATTCCTGCGGGAGAGCGATAAACGAATTCTATGCAGACAAAGTTGCGGGCAACAGCTAGTACATAATATATGCTCCGACCCGGGATCGAACCAGGTACCTCAAGCTTCAGCTGTTCGAACTTAATCTGCATAACGAGTTGTTACTTTTTCTTGAACTGAGCCTCTAGTGTAAGTTTTCGCATATAAAAACGTCTGTAACGCATTCACGTAAACGTCTCAATTACTATGGAAAAATTGGCAGCGCCACTTGCGGATCGAAACGGCAACAAACTGTTCTCAAAGTATTTGACATTTTAACGCAAACGTGTTCGAGACGTAATTTGTGACCGAAAACCTACACTAAGCATACTGTGGCGCCGCGTGTCGATTGTTTTCACATACTTAGTTACGTAAGTATTTCGTAGTTACGAGAACTTGTACTCGGCCACGATACAGTCGCCAGAAAATATATTGTGTTAAAAAGCGTGACCCACAATCATGCTAAACGTGGCCTTTAGGTCTTATTACCTTAGGTTCTGCCTACCCTGTAAGGGATAAAGACGTGATTTAAGCATATCGATACTTATAGAAGGTAAAATGTGTCCCAAAACTTCATTCCAGTTCATGCAATTTTTGTTCGTCGGTTTTTATAAATACTGGGGTGTCCCAGAAGTAGAGCCAAAATCAAAATGGAAATATTAGCTAATTGAAAAAAAAAACTTTATTGCTCAATTTAAGATTAAGTTAAATTAAGAATACAAACATATTTTCTATTTTATATTAATTAATTATTTAAAAATTTGCCAGTGCAATGCCTTTAAAATTCCGTTGAAAAACTTATTTTTTACCGTCTGTTTGAACTGTCGAAACAGTACGATTTCTTCCCAAAATGTTTAAAAAAAAATGCTTTTACCTTTTTATTCAAAGCGCTTTATAATTAGATTGGGCTGTGCGTTGATATATAGTCAGTCAGTCAGTCAGTCAGGACTTTGCATTTTATATATATAGATATTTATAGTTCTGACTCTCTCTGGACAAAAATTATGTGTCGTGTCCTTTTTTCATGACAAGTTTTTCAAAACCTAGAAGAGTGATTCAGTATTTGTCATGGCAAATTGTTCGGCTCTTCAATATTTCAATTCAAATTTAGGAAAAAGTGGCTCCATTAACGTTTTGATGATTCTGCCAATGTCGAGGTTGGATACAACATGGCAATTAGATTGGACGCCTTGTTCAATTAATCTACCCGTTTTCGGTGGGATAACTCCACTGGATAACTCTTCAATATTAAATCTCCAAAAATATGAACGTTTCCCGCCTTATTTGACACTTTTGACAGATCTAATCTATGGCGGCCATGCAAAAATTTTTTTTTTTCAACCAGTTCTAATTTTAAAATTACTCTTTTTAGGTCTGGAACAGCCTTTATGTATAGAACGTGACGAACAGGAAAATGAAACTCCATAGTTAAATCTGGCACACATTTTTTCTTGTATGAGAATCGATAGGGTAAACTATTCTGAGTAAGAAAAGCCCAAAATAGTTAAATTCTGGAAAAAAATATTCATGGCAACCCATCCATCTGGTGGACCCCCATGCTGGTCTGGGAGAAAAGAAAAAACATAGAATGTACCAGTTGCTTCTCTTCCCGCGCAGGTGGTAAAAGCCTAAAAAAATCGAGGGTATGGGCGAAAATCATAGGAATCATTGTTATTAGGCGATGCAGCTAACAACCCATGACTATTTTGATTCCATTCACCACCTATACGCTCACAATCTTGCTAAACGTGGCCTGTTGGTCTTGTTACCTTAGCACTGTCTACCCCGTTGGGGATAAAGACGTGATATGTGTATGTGTATGTGTGGTAATTATTTGAAGAACGCTAATTTGTTCCGACACCGACTGTACTGACGTACTTACCCTCTTCACGGACGTAATACACAATACCATTTCCTTAAAGTACGGCACAGCTGTTAAAAAAAGGCAACTCGGTTCGTTATCAAATTCATTGTGCCGGCCGCAGGTGTGGATCAAGTTTACTAAGTTCCACGTCTCCAATGCTGCTTCATGGATCCTTTCGTGTTGTTATTCGTTTTGAACCTCATGCACGTCCACGCCAAGTTCTGCGAGAAGACGAAAGCGCCTTTCGAACTTGGCGATTGGCATCCGACTCTTAAGCATATGGATTCAGCCACCATAGAGAATAAACCTGTGTTCGCCACCGAGGGTCAAGTTTATGTGTATGAAAATACTTTCCCAGATTACACTATAAG
The DNA here is from genome assembly GCA_932294345.1 of Pandemis cinnamomeana. Lineage (NCBI taxonomy): Eukaryota > Metazoa > Arthropoda > Insecta > Lepidoptera > Tortricidae > Pandemis > Pandemis cinnamomeana. The sequence continues at coordinate 32,687,466 of OW028702.1, read as the reverse complement.
GTAAGCTATTATCATTTACTGCTAATCTCAGTAAACTAATTTGCGCCCCATTAACGAAAAAATAATTCTTATTTGTGGCGTATCAAGTCGTTACAGCGACGACAACTTCGCCAATGTCAAAGTAAAAAATGTATAGAACAATCGTGTGGTGTGCTTTCAAAAATCTTTGCTAATTGGGTAGTCAGACAAAAGAGTATTTGAACATATTATGACATAGAGCACAGAGCAGGAAGCCGGCGCGCGCCGTAACTTTCGCGGGCTTTGATTTTGACAGCTTATTATAATGTTGCCATCAAAAAAGACCAAAAAAATCTCAGTGCACAGATTATAGCTTCGACGTATCTGATTGTGCCCACATCCTTAACTATTTGTTTTCAGATACGTGAACGTAGACAACTTGGCCCAGAAAACTTGTGGAGCCAGTGCAGTCCTGAAGAGAGGAGGCGTTGGGACCTCCACGGTCCTAATCATTCTTCACGCAGCAACTAACCAGGAAATAAGATCCGTGATAGACGTGTGGGGTACTCGTGACGTTGCAAAGAAAAACATCAAGACTGTCCTGAAGGATGACGGTCTGATGAAAGATATGAAATCTCGGTACCTATTCAAGAGATTGCGAGCTGTTAATCACAATACTAGATTCATTACTTACTGAAAGATGAATGAGTAGAAAATTTGCGAAAATGTTGCCAGATTCCAGTAATTTATAGCGTATACTTTGCGTCTTTATTTCCAAAAAAAAATGGCCGAATGTCAGTCAAATGTCATTGACATTATGACGTTTCCGATGTGACCAATCAAAATTTACCAATTAATCTGACACACTGCCATTGCAATATGATTTTTTCTTAAGTGTTTCGATGAAATCAATTGGTGCAACCAATATTTAAGAAGCAGTTTTGTCAGGCAGTTCAATTTTTTATCTTCTACAATTACAAATTCTTAAAAATGTCCGTACATCATTTACAAAAGTGAAAATTTACTAATGTAAGACTATTTCACTTTCATGGCAACAATTTTCGAATTCACCGCTACTCAAACCCTCAAACCGGTTATTAGGATTTGGCAATAAGTTTTTTATTTTTATAACTTTTATGATATAAATAAAAATCGCATAATTTTACTTTATTGTGCATTTTTAGTCCTCCCATTCATAAAAAAAGTTGTGTTAGCTATTGCTATTAATGACAGCATAATTGGTGCAAGGTGTGGTCGATTTTGAGTGTCTTCAGATCGACTTCAACAGACAACTATAATAATACACTATAAATGAATCAAGATTTTTTACTTCTTGATTTTTTGTTTACTTTTACGGTTTTACCGTTTAAATTTCTAAACGACACTGAAAATTAGCACACAGAAAAATCCGAAAAGTAAAGCTATGGCCGGGTTTGTAATTGTGTCGTTAAGACACACCTGTTGGGCACCCGAAGGCGCCTGCTACTATTCTTTAGTAAATAAAATCAGTTTTTAGCATTTTTAGCTATTTAATCGAAACTGAAACAGTGACGTACAAATCATACACTCTGACATAACACAAAACAAGATCAAAACAATATAAAAAAGAATAAAATACAATGAAAACTATAAAAAGGCTGGCTGTCGCCAACATGGCGCCCCGCGGTGCAAAGCACCAGTATGCTAGGCGACAGTAGGTAGAGGCACCAGCTTTCTATCTGGACGGCGCAAAATTCCGCCTTTTCTTGCCAAGTCAACAAATCGCATTATTCCCTTTGAACCGGCGTACATGGCGGTTACTCTGCCTCGTGGCCATGTCCTTCTGGGAAGGGAGGTGTGTATCGACATAATCTCTTTAATGTCAATATAGCCGAATTCGTGAAGCTTGCTATGATCTCCAAATGTATCACTCGAACAGTTAAACAGGTGAACAGAGGCATAGCGTTTATCTTGACTTCTACCAGTACTGATGGTGACAGGACCGAAATAATCAGGGCCGACATTTGTGAAGGGTTTTAGATGATGAGAAAGTCGCGCTTCAGGAAGGTCTCCAGTCAAAGGTGTCAGCGGAAGAGCCTTCTTCATTCGACAAAAGAAATAACATTTTGCAAGTTTCTTCACAGATGGCCTCAGTTGGACCGCATAGAATATGCACCTCAGTTGGTTTACTACCGTCTTGTTGTTTCCATGAGCGGCTCTTGTGCGAAGGTAGGCCATCATCAGCTGAACAATGGGATGTTTGCCGTCTAAAGTGATGGGGCTTGGTTCAATATCCACGCCTTGAGCACGTGGAATCCTCCCGACGCGCAGAAGAAGATTGTCTAAAGACCGATGAAAATCATGATCTTTCAGTTTCGAGTCCCTTGACATGGGATTTGATTGAATCATTTCGTTGGGAAAACTGTCTAGTTGAGACTTTAAAAACAGTATTTTCTCAGCTGCTTCAATGAGATCCGCATTCAGAGGATAGAAATTCTTCGTTCTTGAGACTTCTTTCTTGGAGTTTAATTTAGAATTTTGACGTTTCAAACTCAAACGCAGCCGAACTAAATTAATAAATTGATGGACGCGATCCGTAGCACGGACTAAACGTAACCACTCTGAAAACTTTGAATGGTCCGCAACAACCGGTAAAGGTCGTTCCTGCGGTTGGACGTTGATTTGTCCCACTACTTCGGGTAGAACGGATCGCTTCACCTCTTCATCCCGAAATAATGGGTCCTCGCTCGACGGTTTACTTGGCCAAGTATGTGATGGCTCTAGTAGAAATGAGGGTCCGGTGAACCAGCGAGCGGATGTGACCAATTTTGATAAGCTAGGGCGCGTAGCGTCATCCGCAACATTATTGGAGGTTGGGAAGTAACGCCAATTGGCTATGTCAGTAACTTCTGTAATTTCACCAACCCTATGCGCCACAAACGGCTTAAACCTGCGAGTGTCGCTGCGCAACCATTTAATTACAGTTGTTAAATAAGACCAAAAAATTATAAGGCCTACTAATGGTGGACTCCAACCTACTTGTGATGATGTGGAGTTGCACAGCTCAGGTGGCGGTAGAGACAGAGCGTCAGGTTTATTGGACACCCACGATCTCGTCTTAATGCCTGCGAAGCTGTGCATCTTGACTCTATCGCCTGCTAGACAAGCAGCTTCGTCGCCATCGTCTAAGCTTCCGAGATAATCGTCCATATTGATATGATTATCTACAATGGCATGTGAGGCACCTAAGTACTGGTGATTTTCCTTAATGGGAGTCTCTATGGATCTGCTTTCATCGAAAACACAGTGATTTACGAAGTCAACTGACTTGGTTTTATTGGAAGGAAATCCATACAAAACCCAACCCAAAGGAGTGCGAGTGGCAACTGGCTGTGATTTAGTACCATGACGAACCGCAAGTGGAACACTCAGGTGCCAGTTGTCAACCCCGATGATTAATGAAGGTTTCGCCTGATCGTAACGCAGCTCTTTAACTAAGTCCGATAAATAACTATACTGTGAAATATCAGGCGAGGAAATCGACTGACAGGTAGCTATGTCTAAGTCAGACAAAGACCGAACATTGCAAATGTCAAAAGATTGGTCGCTGTGTTTACCTTTAATGTTTAAATTTACAAATGTCACGACCGTATTTTTGAAAAGTCCGCCTATGCAATTTACTCTAATATGACCTTTGGGTCCTACAGCTCCGATCTGTTGCGCTACTTTTGCATCTACTATAGTAGCCGTTGAGCCGTCATCCAGCAGGGCATATACATCCGCAGACCCGAGTGGTCCACTGACTGTTACCGGGATCACTTTCAGCAACGGGCGACAACGACCACTAGATAGTTGGGAAGACGTATGTGCAACGACCTCGCTAGAACTTATGTTAGCGGCGCCATCGTTCATGTCGGAGGGCGCTAGAACAGAGTCTGCACCTGTGGTCAGCGAAACATGGTTGGTCTGCTTAGACAAATGAAGCAGAGTATGGTGACTAAATTTACGGTTGCAGATAGGTTCCTTGCAATCAGCTTTACATGTTTTGTACAAATGTCCACCTTTATTCAGACATTTCCTACAAAACTTATTTTCAATAACCCACTGCCACCTATCGTCAACATGAAGCAACTGAAACTCTCTACACTCAGCTAAGTCATGGTAGTCTTTTTGACAGAATCTACAAGAGAACTTCGGCTGTTTTACGGTAGGTGGCGCTGATGGCTTTTTTGCCAAAGAGTTCTTAGCTTGCTGCAAAGAATTAACGTTAGTACCTAGTCAGGTAATTTTCAAAGAATTCTCCTTCGTCGTCATAAGTACAGGCCGCGTGAATTTCTTCTTTAAATTTAGGTCGATCTGACAGTGACGTTTTTACGTCAGGAATAAAACCAAACTTTGAATGAATTTCAGTTTCGTGCGAAAGAAAATCGGAAATAAGTTCGAGCCTGTTTTTAGTATGACTACGAAGAAATGCGTAATCTGCCCATCGAGCCCGCAAGAGCGAGCTTAGCTTTCCTATAATGGTGTTAGCGAGTTCCGGAGAGGCCAAATATTCAAACTGGTTGAGCGCGCGAATCGTTTCTACGCACCTGCGAACCCGACAAGCGAACTGGCACAGATCCCTGCCCCCGTCAACACTTAATAGTTTAGGCAAAGCTTTAATTTGGGCTATTTCGTGCAGGATTATGTGCTCGGGACGACCGAACCTAGCCTCCAAGGCGCTCATGACCACACCCAGGCCCTGCGCAGAGGCTAAAAGTGCGCCGACTTCGTCCTTAGCTACGCCTCGCAAAGCAAAATTTAGCCTAGCTAGGTTTTCTAAAGGAGAAAAACTAGCTTCTGTGAATTCAAAAGTTCTTTTAAATAGTAGCCAGTCGTGAATACGCCCATCAAACAAAGGAAGCTTTAGGTCACTCACCCGCGGCGACTGCTGCTTCGATGCGGCCAGGCTCGTGATAGCTTCAGCTAGTTGTTGAATATCAGTAGGAGTACCCTGACTATGGCTAGGTTTATTAAGGTTGTTACATAGTTCACGTTTAATGTGTGTACCTAAATGCTGTGCATGTTCGTATGATTGTTCCCACGTAGGTAGAGGCTCGGCAGACCTAAGTCCAGCAGGTGGTGGCGGCTTCTGCCACACGGTAGCCGCGGCGGTAACACATCTCGTTACCTCAATAGGCTGCGGCGACGCAAAGTATGGCAGTTTATTTATAGGATGCGATGGAGGTGTAACCGTAGTAGCAGTGCCGGGCATTAGTACCCCCTGGGGTACCGGCACTGACGGCAAATGTACACACTCCTCAACATCATTATTAGGCCTTGGCACCTGAAAATTAGGAACAGTCTCAGTACACGAGTCTACCCAATCAGCTGTCCTACTATACCGACTACTAGAGCGGCTGTGCGCTTCGATGGTAGCCAGCTCCGCTTTTAGTAGCAAGTCAGCAGCTGCTCTCTCCTTCTCCACTGCGGCGCGCTCCAACTCGGCGATGCGGCGCGCGTGCTCAGCCTGCGCGGCAAGCTTCTGCGCTACCACGGTTGCACTGGAGCGGCTCGAGCGAGCAGAGCGACCCGTGGTGGATGAGTGTTGCATCGAACGTGGCGGGTCGGGCGGCTGTGCCGACGACATGGGAGCACTCGGCTCTACTATTTTACTAGCGGCGCTTTTGCTTCTAGTAAGCATTTTGATGTAGGAAAAAGAAATTTAGTGGGATGCAACAGCAGAAAAAAATAATAGTAGGTACGGCACAAATCGGAAAAAATATTATATAACCAGTTTAATACTCACGTCGAAGGACCATTTGTTGGGCACCCGAAGGCGCCTGCTACTATTCTTTAGTAAATAAAATCAGTTTTTAGCATTTTTAGCTATTTAATCGAAACTGAAACAGTGACGTACAAATCATACACTCTGACATAACACAAAACAAGATCAAAACAATATAAAAAAGAATAAAATACAATGAAAACTATAAAAAGGCTGGCTGTCGCCAACAACACCATTCAAACAGATGACGCTTGGCGACAAAAATTCGCATAGTAACAAGGTCACGTGACAGCTAATAACAAATAGAACAATTCGAAGGTTTACCCACCTGCTATGGGTGGTGGAGAAGTATAGCCCGCGTCACGGTATGACGAGGATCCGGGTTCTTGTCCCGGCTATAGCTGTGTGTGTTCTAATTTTTAGTGTCGTTTAGAATTTAATTATAGTACAGTCGACAAAAAAGCTTGCATTAAAAAATACTTGCAAAAAAAGTAAACTTTGTCGGTCTTTAACTGGGCTACCGATTTTAATGATTCGTTTTATTTCATGCAACATGTCTCAAATTTGGTTCTGCGATAATATTCCAATGCATTATCCACACACACTCAAAGACGGCGAAAGAAAAAAGCCAAATCGTCACATTAACAGTTTTTATTCATATTTTTCTGGTCAACAGTGGAAGTGGAGTGGAAGTGGGGCGCTGAGGCAGGAGCTAAGTCAAAAAAAAAATTAGGACAAGTTCTTTAAAAAGAAATCTCAGGCCGTAAGGACCATAATAGACATCATAGTTTTTTTATGTAGGGAGGGGGGCTGGGTTACAACCACGATAGCCATAGCAAATGTTTGGTTGTGTGCGTGTTTCGTATTTTGAGACCGAACATTGTGGGACCGAGGACATTACACATATCCACATGAGTGAAAGACATGTGCTATTGTATACCCCGCCCCTCTCCCCCCGCGGAAAGTGGTACGCTACAGGCATCTCCCGTCGTAGGTGCTGTGTAACTGAATTAAAGTCATGACAAGTATTAATTCTGGCAATGTACTTTACCTACACACATTTTTCAAATGTTATAAACATTCTGATATTTTTAAATTTGGCGAGACAGCCATTTTTGCAAGTTTAAGCACCTGCAAAGCTGTGGCATATTGGTTTGTCTTACACAGTATTTAATCAATTATCTAGATTATTCTAGACTCTTATTGAAATATATAATACAGTGAAACTGTATCAGTTTCACTCATATAATGTATCATAAATTATTTAGTACATATTTCTACATATACTCTTCATATACTCCAATCACATAAAATTTCATTTTAATTATAAACAACTAGGTACATTGTATAAGTTTAAAATATACATTCGTAATATTCATTCGTAGATTTAATACAATTTATTTACAATTTATAATAAACATAACAATTACCCCCTTTTGATATGTTATCACAAGTCCTTATTAGTAAAGTGGTATTGTACAAAAAGTAATTTTATTTACAAATATATAAACACAATTTTTACAAACATGTCACCTAAAATAGAGAAACAATAGATAATTTCAATTTTTATCCGAAATAAACCCAGCTGAGCGTTATAGACGGATATTGTATTGATTTATATGCATCTCTTTCCACTAGAAACATAAATATCTATCTATTGTTATAGCTTTTAAAGTACAGTTGAATGCGTCTTTGACTATATCAAATTACATTACCATATTATTTAGAGAAATGAAATAAATTACATACTTAATTCAAATAATTAAATAATAATAAATTAAAAAGTATTTGTTTAGAGGTAATATGTTAATTTTTATCATTAAATATTATAATTGAGCTTCTCGATTTTGAAACTGTTCCTTATTTTGTAGATCTCTCATGATATCTCGTAATCGAAATTTTTAAAAATATGGGTCTTTTCTTTTCGTAACTGTCATTCCAGCTCGTCACTTTTTCGTCGTTTTTTATTTGTACGGAACGACTAACAGGACAAAGCCATAGTAAAATCTGGGACACATTTTTTCTTGCATAACTACAGATTACATAAACGACTCAGAGTACGTAAAACCCAAATGACTAATGAGATCAATTTTGAAAAAAAAACACGCTTTTTCGAAAAATATGAAAATTCATGAACGTTTAAAAATTTTTAATCAACTTCATCTTTCGTAACCCTTGTCTGGCAAAATTATGCATATGCTGACGCATCATTTACGCAGTTACGCGTCAATAGCGTCGCGTCACGTTTTTGACGCAAGCCTTACAAGCTTACAAACAACGGAGAAGCGTCAAGTGAGCTGCGTTCATATTTTCAAAATGGCGACCTAAAAATCTGTCACTTCTTTATTATAATTGCATTTTAGTAAATCGATAACTAAAATAAATAAGGAAAAGCACCACGATGTAACATAGCTAAATTGTATGTTCTTAGCATTTTATAAATAATCCTATATTTAACGTATAAAAATACCCAATAGAGATGATAATTTATCTATCAAAAATTATTCAACACGTAGTTTTTAAAGTGAACATTTCTTTACCGGCGCTACGCACTTTTTGGGATGGGTAAAAAATGTTAAACTCACGTCAGGTCTGACGGTCACGTGACCCTGATCGAAAATGCGTCCGACGGCGCAGGGCGCTTGCGCGAGTAGTTACCAAAGCAGTAGCCAATAGTAAGAGGCTTTGTGCGTGTCATGGAGGTTTAATGTTACAACATTAAAATCTAAGCTGCTGTTACGTTTAGGCAGCGCCCTCGCTTGCACGAGTGTGCGTGTGTACTACAGCCTGCTCTTTTTTGTTGAGTTTTTGTTTGAATGACGACAGAAAAGTACGTGTGCAATATAGCATTGCGACAAGAAGTTAACAAATTTTCCAGTGAAATATTTCAGAAATTTTAATTTATTAATTTTTAATGGGAACATGTTCAGCGTCCATATGATATCAATTACTTGTTACGACTATTAAGATAACATAAGTAAGAAGTTAAAAAAAAAACATTGGAACTTACCACAAATTCTCGTGAAAGTTTCTGGAAATTTCTGAGAATTCCTGCTATTTTGAGAATGTAAGTAACTGCCAGAATTCATAGAATTTCATTTTCTTTACCATCCCTATTGACCCTATCATTAGCAATATTAGCTTAAATACAAATAATAAATAACATCAAAATATTTTTTAATAGACATGAACAATAACCTAGGGCATAGAAACCTCCTACTTACATATTTTTTTCATCAATATTTCAAAATAGACTTTGTTATAATATTTTAAACTAATCGTTTTATCACAATTCAACATTAGATATAAATAAGATTCCTGGTAATAAAAGGTGGTATATTTAATCATGGCACTTACTGATAAATGATTTATCTCAAGTAAATCACGTCAGCACTGATGATTTGTATAAAAATACTCCAGTGCAAAGAAACTGGGTCTCTTCCCAAAGTTTTATAAAATGTGACCCGGTTTCTTTGCTCCCAAGTATACAGGGTGTTTGGTAGCTAGATGCAAAGCTTTAAGGGGACGATAGCCGAGGCATTTTTGAACATTTTTAGCCATATATGTCTTAGCCGAAATTGGATATTTTTTTTTTAAATTGAAGACTTAGAAATTTTAGGAAAATACCCAGAATTTGATAGTCACGAGCCAATATTGCCCCAATGAGCGTTAATTTGGAAACAAAACCTTTTATTTCGGATAGTTAAATGTGTATTGGACCAAATGAAATAATTTTTAAGTGTTTTTCTTGCGAGAAAAACAAAATGGAGGCATTCGAAATTACTAAAAATGTCTTAGGTTGGAACAGTCATTTTTCTGTGCAATAAAAATGTTTTAAAAAAATCCTTGTAATGTTCAAACATTTTTAGAAACATGCCTGTTTATTGTTCTTTCTTTTAAGGTATCACTCATTCACATTGCTTGCTAAATCTGAGATAAAAAGCAAAAACCAAACTCAGGGAACACTCGCTAAGAGAATGTACTAGTCTTGGAACTTCACGTTAAAGGTAGGTACTTAACTAGTAAATTACATAAAAAAAAGATTAACATTAAATCATTAATCTTCGGTTTGTTGTGATTTGAATACTAAATTAATTAATTTTACAATTTTTTTTACATTAAAAATCAAATGTCTTTTTCACACATTATTTACTAGTAAAATTTCAAGACTAGTGCATTCTTAGCGAGTGCTCCCTGAGTTTGGTTTTTACTTTTTATCTCAGATTTAGCAAGCAATGTGAATGAGTGATACCTTAAAAGAAAGAACAATAAACAGGCATGTTTCTAAAAATGTTTGAACATTTCAAGGATTTATTTTTAATTTTTTTTATAGCACAGAAAAATGACTCTGTTCCAAACTAAGACATTTTTAGTAATTTCGAATGCCTCCATTTTGTTTTTCTGGCAAGAAAGACACTTAAAAATTATTTCATTTGGTCCAATACACATTTAACTATCCGAAATAAAAGGTTTTGTTTCCAAATTAACGCTCATTGGGGCAATATTGGCTCGTGACTATCAAATTCTGGGTATTTTCCTAAAATTTCTAAGTCTTCAATTTAAAAAAAAAATATCAAATTTCGGCTAAGACATATATGGCTAAAAATGTTCAAAAATACCTCAACTATCATCCCCTTAAAGCTTTGTATCTAGCTACCAAACACCCTGTATATACGTCTTCAAATCAATCCGGGATACTCTAGCAGGTGGTTGTTTGACTGAACGCCCCTGTAAAGGGTTTCAGGGCTTTTTGGTGGTTGACAATATCTCCATACATTGGTCGTTACATTATTCAAAACATTCAAGCAATTCAATTCCTAACCCACCACGGAACCTTTTTAAAGCAAGCGTAATTTTCCTTGTTAGATAATGCGATACTATGACGTTTTACGTGAAAAGGTTCATCGATGGATCAGGTTAATTTCCTTGACTGTACTGCCTAAAAAGGGTGGCTTAACCTTTTCGCCGTCACGTCAAATACAAGAGACGTCACCGATACGCTAGAAGTCTTTATCGCGACGCCTTAAGTTGAACCTAAACCCAATTGAACGTAGGTTGCTTTTGCATTGAAGTAATGGACATATGTGCCGTTGGCGTCGAAAAGGTTAAAAAAAAATTGTAACTATGTTTAGTCAAACCACCTATTGATATATCCCAGAACAATTATTAAAAAAACCTTTTATACATATCTAAGCTAAGTATCAAGGTACTTTATTAAATATACATTCGAGACAAAGTTCTTTTGAAGAACTTTCAGCGTATACCCAGCCACAAAGATAGCACTTCGGTCTTTGGAAAGAGAACTGGTCACAAGTTAGAGCGAGACAACGCTCTACGAAGCCGAAGTTAGATGACAACGATGCGCAATCTCGGTCGGGTACAGTAAAATTATCAAGTAAGTTTAAAGATCAGCTTGTCATGTTAGTCGGTCTAAACATTGAAAAATTTTGTACTTTAGCCATTGACGTACAATAAACAACTAGACTCCCAATCACGCTCAAAAACTGTCCGAAGCAAAAGTCTGAACACGCGTCTATTGTTCAGTTTTTGTTCAGTTGTGTTTCGACCGCGCTTTGATAACAATGTATGTCTCTTTCGCACCGTTATCTTACTATTGAGAACAAAAGAGACAGGCAGGTTTCCAGCGCGTGGCGTCGTGTCATTACTTCTCACGATCCTACGCCATTGATATTAAACATTACTGCCACGAAATGAGGTGTCAATTTGAACGAATATGTTAATGTTATCTGTCTAAGTCGATGTGTTGACACACACAACACATAGACAAAGCAACTCGGACGTTTCTTGAGGAACCTTTGTTAGCGACTGAGAGTCTAGTTGTTTATTGTAAGTCAATGACTTTAGCCTATAAAAAGAAAGAAAAGTTGTCATTTTTGTAGGGGTGTTCCTAAGACACAGTCAGACTAACCAAACTTGTATAAAGAATATTGAGCTTACTAAGACAACTATGGCGTTCAAAACGCTTCTACATAGAAACTATTAATATAGAGTATTCCATATTTCATGCCCTTTGTCCTTTTCATTTTTAAGAACAGGACAAAGATTAAATCTAGCCAGTTACGAAATTTTAAGATTGGCATTAATATTATTACAAATACCGCTGAGCGTAATAAATATTAATTATTTATATTTTGTTAAATATTCGTTTTGACCACAGACCTATTACAGTGGACGATTTGACTTAAACGTATGAGAACTAAACGTGTAAAACATTTGTTCGCACGATTGCCCGGTAGAGATAAGAACGCCTATTGCTTACCTAGCTATTTTCATTCTTGTGTTAGAGTCACAGTATTATTTTGTAACACTTCATCGGCTTGATTCAGTGGGAAATGTCTGCGTTCTGTCGGCCACGTGTAAGTGAATGACTATATACTCTTTAAGGTCTGTTTAACATTCCCACATAGATTTTAATGGTAATTTATAAAATTTGACAACTAAGTTGGACAATAGAGAATGTGCATTAAAATATCATATTTTTTAATAAAATATGACATATTGTAAGATTAAAAAAAAAAGTAATATTAGTCAAGAAATATTTAAAATGTAAGATTTTAAATTACTCATGTTAAAATGCCGTTTTCCAAGAAAGAGATAAAGACGATTTGACAGCTTATATCTCGGTTATTTTTATAGTTATTTGAAAAATATCTTTTTTAAGTCATGAAAAAATAATGAATATTCCCTATTGTTTAATTTTAACAGGAAATGGTATCCTACTACCCTTTTTAGTATTTTCAGCGCAGTTATACGCAACAGCGTGACCACATTCGAAACTTGCACGGTCTGCACAAGAGCGCACGAGATAGACTACCCGTCTCTTTCTAAAACGAACAGTAGGAAAAAGACAGGTAGTCTTTACACTGATCATTCACTAGGCCTTATTACCCTCAAAACTCCTGTCTCTAGAGTGAGACTTTACACTGAAAATTCACTGTCCTCGTTACCCTCAAAACTTCTGTCTCTAGAGTGAGACTTTACACTGAACATTCACAGTCCTTATTCCCCTCAAAACTTCTGTCTCTAGAGTGAGACTTTACACTGAATATTACTAATCCTTATTCCCATGAAAACTTCTGTCTCTAGGGTGTGAGACTTTACACTGAATATTCACTAATCCTTATTGATCTCAAAATTTCTGTCTCTAGTGTGAGACTTTACACGGAACATTCACTGTCCTCATTACCCTCAAAACTTCTGTCTCTAGAGTGAGACTATACACTGAAAATTCACTAATCCTTATTCCCATGAAAACTTCTGTCTCTAGGGTGTGAGACTTTACACTGAACATTCACTGTCCTCATTACCCTCAAAACTTCTATCTCTAGAGTGAGACTTTACACTGAATATTCACTAATCCTTATTCCCATGAAAACTTGTCTCTAGGGTGTGAGACTTTACACTGAAAATTCACTGTCCTCGTTACCCTCAAAACTTCTGTCTCTATAGTGAGACTTTACACTGAACATTCACTAATCCTTATTCCCATGAAAACTTCTGTCTCTAGAGTGAGACTTTACACTGAATATTCACTAATCCTCATTACCCTCAAAACTTCTGTCTTTAGAGTGAGACTTTACACTGAATATTCACTAATCCTTATTGATCTCAAAACTTCTGTCTCTAGAGTGAGACTTTACACTGAATATTCACTAACCCTCATTACCCTCAAAACTTCTGTCTCCAGAGTGAGACTTTACACTGAATATTCACTAATCCTTATTCCCCTCAAAACTTTGGTCTCTAAAGTGAGACTTTAGACTGAACATTCACTATTCTTTGTTACCTTAACAGTTCATCTAGCACTGGCTGCTGTATCAGCTTCTGGTCCCTCATGGTACTCGTGGAAGCACGGTACTATGCACAAGTTGGTACGGCACTCGGGACAATGGTACTGCGTTTTACGCCTCAGTATTCTACCGCATTCATCAACAGTGTTCCAGCAGAAGTTGCAGCTGAGAGGCGGTCCAGACCTTGAGGACGGTTATTCATTATAGACCGACCGCTTAAATGAGTCGTCGCCCGCGGGGTGACACGACCGCGGGAGCCTCTCTGTGCGGGCGGTAGGCGCACTACCCGCCCGCACCGAGAGCTCCCCGTCGTCGTCCCACCCCGCGCCCGCGAGGACTCATTTAAGCCGTCGTTCTATAATTGTAAGTGTATTAGTATTAGTACATGTTTAACCACCGACGAAAAAAGTGGGTCGTTCTAAGTTTGATGTCTTTGTCTGCGTGTCTGCGTCACAGAACAAAGATAAAGTAGAAGCGCGATAAGTCACATTCGCTAGGGTAACCGGTCGCCAAACTCTCGTACCGACAGTTTACCTTGAACTCTTAGCAATTGGTCGCTCTTCAATTATAAAAATGTAATAAGTTCTGAATAAGTAATGTAATTTGAACTTTCCATACACAACATATCGCTGAAAGTCCACCTAGTATGAATTCGAAAAGATAACAGTCTGAACACGTCAGTTGTCTAAATAACAGTTTTGTACAATAGATGTCGTTGAAACAAGTCCGTTGAAAATGAACTCTGCTGCGTGGGACTTAGGTATAAGTGATTGAAATCCTAACTGATGACAATGGCACGTTCTAGAAAATCGGATTCTGGCAGAATCATTCTGCTACTAGAACCGACTGACGTTTATACATGCGATTTGCGCATAAAGGTGGCACGCGTTTCGTTCACACGCCACTTCTACTTTTACTTTTTTCTATGGTCTGCATCGTAGCTCCCAAACGGACGGACCGGTTTCGAAGAGGTCTTTTTCAATCAAAAGCCAGTTTCTTTGCGGTGGTTCTTATAGCTAAGTCTGGGTCCATTCGTTTGAGGTACGAAGCCACAGACAGCAGACATCGAAGTCAAAATTATAACATCCTTTTCTCTGTGATATATCTTTAAACTCTCTTTTTGTGATATTTGGTGATTTTGTCGGACCCCCCTTCCTCCCTTTGGGGCTCACGTGATGAATGCCCCCTTTATAGTTTTTACACAGCTAAAAACTTTAGTGGCATAGGTACCTGACGGCGGGCGTGTGGCTGGCGCGGGCCGGCGTCTCGGCCTCGAACGAGGTGGAGGCCGAGGCATGGGCGCTCCGATCAATGTAGGTGACGGCACCGATGAGCAGCGACTCTATGTCATGGTCCAGCGTCCGTGGCCGGCTCTGCAACGGGAGATAATGCTGGACCTTATTACGGAGACGCAAGTATATAGGGCCTCTTAACCATTTCAAAATCTCTGTAAAGGTTTTCAGGGCTTTTTGGTGGTTGACAATATCTCCATTGGTCGTTACATTGTTCAAAACATTCAAGCAATTTAATTCCTAACCCACCACGGAACCTCTTTAGAACAAGCGTAATTTTCCTTGTTAGATAATGCGATACTATGACGTTTTACGTGAAAAGGTTCATCGATGGATCAGGTTAATTTCCTTGACTGTACTGCGTAAAAAGGGTGGCTTAACCTTTTCGCCGTCACGTCAAATACAAGAGACGTCACCAATACGCTAGACTTCTTTATTGCGATGCCTTAAGATGAACCTAAAGCTAATTAAACGAAGGTTGCTTTTGCATTGAAGTAATCGACGTATAGGTCGTTGGCATTGAACCTGCGGTGCTGATGTTTTTTTGGTGTGGTAAAGGTTAAAATAAATAGTTGTAGTCTTACCTTTACGTCGCCGGATCTTGTGTCACTTGCAACTGTCATTTTGACAAAGGAAAAGGTTAAATCAAATACTGATACTGACCGAGCTGCCGGTGTACTGCGGGTAGGACTCGTGCTTCTTGAGCGAGGGCTGCGCGGGCGATGGCGCTGGCTCCGAGGCCTGCTTCCTTACTTCCCGCTCCTCGGGCTGCACACGATTCTGACGTTTGAAGTACTTCGAACGCCGGAGACGGATGCTTGTCGCGTCTATGAAACATAAAATTATCATTGATTGGTATTTACTTACATAAATCACATCTTTAGCCCAAGGTAAGACCTAAAGGCCACGTTTAGCATGATCGTGGGCGTATAGTGATGGATAGCTAGCATAACATTGCCTGTAATATGATTAAGATTTTCGCCCATTCCCTCGATGGGCTGTAGGTACCACCTACGCGGGAAGAGAAGCGACTGGTCATTCTGATTTTCCTTTGCCCCCAGACCAGCGGAAGCCAATAGGCAATGGACACAGATAACTGATGTACCTACCATAGATTACTCGAATGCATTTACTGCGCGTGTCCGACCTAGCGTCGAGGTTTATTCCATACATTTTGAAATCCGAAGACATTTTAACCTTTTCGACGCCAACGACCTATATACACGTCCATTACTTCAATGCAAAAGCAACCGTCGTTCAATTGGGTTAAGGTTCAACTAAAGTCATCGCAATAAAAGTCAGGCGTATGGGCGACGTCTCTTGTATTTGACGTGGCGGCGAAAAGGATAAAGGGCGGCGGCTCCAGTCGAATTGTTTCATTCACAGCGGGGTAAATTTCGGCTGTGGTGTCACAATAAGTGGTATAAAGTCAATTTCAATAGGTACAAATCGTAGTATTTGCATAACCTAGTATAATCTAACTATATCTGTCACTAACATAGGTAATGGAGCTTGCCAACTGCGAAACCGTTATAACTAATAAGGGGGCGTCCATTAATTACGCGAGGTATTTAGGGGGAGGGGGGGGGAGGGGGGTCGAGCCGAATCTTAGTAAATCTCACTTGGGGGTTTTTTTTAGCAGAAAATGGTGTAATACTGCGTGAAAATTAAGTTAAATTAAAGATTAATGAAAATAAAAACGTATCTTGAATAAAATATGACAAAATCTGACACAATTGTAATTGTCTATAAATCCAATACTTTTATACCCAAAGTACAAGTTTTGAAAAATCTCACGTGAGATTGGGGTAGGGGGGAGGGAGTCGAGAAAAATCTTACGACATCTCAACAAGGGGGGAGGGGAGGTCAAAAAATCCTTAAAAATGCCTCACGTAATTAATGGACGCCCCCTAACAGCTAGTGGGGTAACTCGGTTCGCTGGACGTGCAGAGCACAGTGCGAAAGGAATGTGAACAATGCTTATGGCAATCATTTTGGGTGAATATTTTTCGTTCATCTTTCACACTCGTAACGTATCGCATGCGTCACGTTCTCTCACCGTTCCTTCATACATTCTGACATCTGACTTGCTTTACACCGGCCCAAGAAATAATTGTAAAATACGGCACGTGATTCATTTTCTTCCTCTATTTATATAAACTTACTAAGGCCTTCCATGCTGGTCTGGGAGCAAAGAAAAAACATAGAATGTACCAGTTGCTTCTCTTCCCGCGCAAATGGTAAAACCCCATTGAGGGAATGGGCGAAAATGATAGGAATCATGTTCAAGGCGATGCGGCTAGCAACCCATCACTATTTTGATTCCACTTTCTACCTCTACGCCCTCAGTGTCTTGCTAAACGTGGCCTGTAGGTCTTGTTACCTTAGGCTCTGTCTACCCCGTAAGGGATAAAGACGTGATTTGTGTATGTGTATGTGTGTTACTAAGGCATACAATTAATGAATTAGATAGAGGGTTATTACTAAGAACACTTACCACAAAAATAAGGCGTATAAAGGGCCTGGCAGGGATGCAATAATAAAATTGCCCCGGGCTGAATTTGAAATGTTGTTATGCACGTTGTTTGTTTCATTAAAAGATATAATTTTACTGAATATTAAGCCTTAAATGTGTACGGATAGTGAAAAAATAAAAATAATAAAAATTTAGTTACTTTTTTTTAGCCAAACTACTTGCAAGTAAATAAGGAAAACACAAGAGAACCGATCACTATTTTGATTCCATTTTCCACCTATACGCCCACAATCTTGCTAAATGTGGCCTGTAGGTACCTGTTACCTTTGGCTCTGTCTACCCAGTAAGGGATGGAAACGTGATAGATGTATGTATGAATGCATGAAACAGCCAAAATAGTGTATTTTTTTATATGAATTATCTTAAATATATGTACAAAATATCCGAAGGACAACTTAATCAATAACAATAGTTTGGCTAAAAACTAAATTTTTTTTTTCGCTATCCGTACACTTTATTAAGTAAAATTATATCTTATAATGAAACAAACAACGTGCATAACAATATTTCTAAAACAGCCCGGGCGATTTCACTAGTCTCCGGCCAGGCCCTTTGAACTTATACTACTACTAACTACTAGTCGAATTCACCCCGTCGAAATGTCAGAGCTACCTCACTACATATTGTTATATTACAACACTATCCCCCTTATTCATAAACGCTCTATAGGCTTCTGCCAACTTAGCAATCGTTTGTCCTTATCTATCGCTTTGACATTTACCTTTCACAGATAAGGACAAACGATTGCTAAGTTAGCAGAAGCCTATAGAGCGTTTATGAATAAGGGGGTGAGAGTAGGGTAATCCCAATCATCACATTGTCAACACGTACCTAATTGCTCAAAGGAATCCGTTAAGGAAGGTTAGGAATAATAAAAACATGTCATTACAAAATAACCAAAGAATTTATTATTTATTTTGGTATAGAACATTATTATGTAGTGCTACGCACATTATTTATTATTTCCCATGGGTGACATTTGATTATTTATTCTACAATAAATTCAACGTCGCACCAACTGTATAAATGCACTCGAGAACAATAACTATTAACTCGACTAACTAAACCACTAATGTGACCAGAATATAAAACAAATTCCTTATTAAATTTAACCTTTTCAACTTTAACCTTTTTAACTTTAACCTCACTGGTTTTGACATATACAATGTGGCTTAAAATTAATCTGGGATGCTTCAGCAGGAGTTGGGTTAGCTTAATAACACCTGTAAATGTTTTTCAACGTTTTATTTAATGCAGATGACAAATGTTTTCATACGTCGGTCGGTGTTCAAAGGGGTAACTATTTTGATATCGAAATTAACCTTGAAAAACTTTAGTTAAGCTAACCGAACCGCCTGCCAAAATATAAGTATTAGGTTAGAATTGCAACTGACGTGGCGTTAAAAAGGTTAAGACACAATTTAATTTATGAAATGTAATACTTCGATCAACTGGGAATATTTATATTTTAAGTACAAATTGGCATTAATAATAAAATTAATAATAATCAGAAATAATTACAAAAATAATTCACATCGCATGCCGTAGAAAAAACGTGCTATTACCGTGTATCATTTAAAGTGGCGCACAGCGCGGTATAGCCAAGGTAGGCAGCGATTGTGACCAGTTCGTATTCGCTGCCTACCAGCACCGCTCAAAACTCAACTTAAATATTAATTATGGCCACTAATAGTCCAGATGGCCGAGCGCATCATGGTAACGTGCAGACAAATAAAAAGAATGTGATGATACAACATTTATAAAACAAGATACGCAATTATTTTTTTATTGCTTGATTGCTGATATATTGGTTACGCCAGCCAGTGATGCTGACTGATATGTCATGGTGTATGTTCGTTTCACGAAAACAGTAACCGGCCAGCTACAAATCAGATATGAACACGAACGACCAGCGGCCCGATTTTTAAAAGCACATCACTCGCAAGTGGTAAAAATCAGCTTATATCATCAAGACTACAGTTCTAATCAAATTTTTGACTAGTTCACAAGGTTAATGAGAGCTGTATCTTTTATGCTACTCGTATTTCAAATTCAGCAGAATTTTACACTGCTTTCGAGTGGTATTTTCACATATGTGCTTTCAAAAATCGGGACCCTGTAGGATTGCGCGTGCCAGATTTATCTGCGACCAGTAATCGTAACTGCTGCACGTTACAGTAATAAAGCCTAGAGCGGACGTGCGCGGGCCTGCCGCGAGTGGAACGCCACGTCCACATAGTTATTGTATGGTAAGCTTTATAACATTGTTGTTTCATGTGGCAAAACATAAGGTTACTATTGTTTCTAATTTTGATAAATTTTAGCTATTAATACGGACTGTCAAGATGTCTGTTCTCATCATTCGTTTCTTTCCGTGACGTAACCACAGTATATATACAAGCTACAGCGTAAGGAAACTGCGAAGAAAACGGTTGAAACGACCGCTCCCCGCTCTGCAAACACCGGGGTATTGGTTACAGTTACGTGCAATTGTTACGGTTAAAGATCGCAGATTACGGCTTCGCACGCTTACTTGAATAACTTCCATGACTTGCTTGTAAACGTGAATCAAACTGATAAGTGCATACATTCATAAAACTTTAGCAGTCTTTACATTAACAAGCCCCGCATTGTGATGAGACGCGATATTCGTTCCTTAACTCGTTATTATTTACATTTATATACATAACTGCTGTCGAAACACTTTACAACCGTCACAGTTAGCGGCGTTCATTAGGTCGACGGGGTAGGCAGCGGGGAAGTTGAAGCAACACAATTTGTACGCGCTGCTTACCCAAGCGACTCTAGCATTGCCCGCCATAGGTCAGTTACACCACTGACTTGGCCAGAGTTAAAGGCCACAAGCGACAAGCGAGATACCTGTGCACCTCACTTCAGTCAGTGCTACGGTGGTGCTACGTGTGCAAGAAAAAAATGCACTGAGAAACAAAGGAAGCAACCACCAGAATCACAAGGATCTACAATTTTTACATAATGTGACGTTCAAAAGGTTAAAGAAACAAACCTCAAACAAAGACGGACAAAGTAGAAGCGTACGACGCAGTCTCAGTCACCCTTACAGAGCCGACACGGCAAAACATTACGGACGCTTTCGCGTAAACGTTTTAAACTATGAGCATATTGGCAGCACCAGTAGCGCGCAGTGGAGTCTCACTAGGGTAGGCAGTGGTTGGCATCGGCAAAGTGACGCAAAACAGTTTGTACGCGCTGCCTAGCCTTGCGATCCCCCACAATCTGCTCTCATAGGATTGAACGCGTCAGTGACGTTTGTTGAAAAAAAATGTACACCGGCTCAGATCTCCCGCAGAGCATTGACACTGTTCGCGTGTGAGCGTGAAACAGCGACAACGCACACAACCACACCTACATACAGACACGTCTCGCTAAAGCTAAATTACAATCAGAATAAAAAATCAGTCGAAAATCAAGAGATCGCGTTCAGAAACGACGTTCTTAAAAAAATGTTTCGTATAGAAAAATATAGTTATCTTAATGATGTTAATTTAAACGCTACAGGGCACCTTATCTATGGATACGACACCCGGCCAGCGACAAATAATATAGACAATACCTACACTTAAATGTTGTATACAGAGTGATGTAAAAAAAACTATACATAATAAATGCTCGAATCAATCACTGGGATATTCATAATATCAAACTATTTTGTCCAACCGTACTCTTAATTGAGCTTCTAAACCTCGGAGAGTTAGAATACAAAAAAAATATAAATACGTTTCACATCATATTCCCCAAGGGATCTTACAAGCATTGTAATATTGGTATAAACAGAACGTCACTATTGCCAGAATATAAGGACGCCATAAAAAGATATCATTCTATACTTACACGTAGTACATCACGAATTAATTAAAATATAAGCTATGAACATGTATAAATGCAATGGCTACAGCCCAAACTCTTTAACGCAACTAAAGCAACCACTTGCCAATTCGCGTGAGACATTATACACCGCGGGGCCAAGAGGCTTTAGATTTACAAATGATTGATCATAGACAGCATTGTATTGCAACCAGCGTGTTACTTCCCGTGCGATAAAAAAGCCAAGCGTTCTGTTACCAGCCAGCAGTACAAATTTCCAGATTATTACTGTCAATGGAAAGTAAACAGGCCACCATTTTTTAACCTTCTAGTGACTCAACCGACGATGGTGTGACAATTGTTCATAACCTTGTAGACGATTAATAATGAATTGAGTAGGTTACTCCTCATTATGTGTGATGATTTAATCTTCGTTAAAGAGTTGGAAAGTAGTGTTCCATCATACAAATAAAACTACACAAATAAAATACAAAGTCGAGATCTCTTACTGTGATAATTACGTTTTCGTACTGACAAAAATTTAGACACTGGCATTGTTCTAGAGGAAAACCGCTTCGTTACGACACCAAATATTATTTAAAGTAACCTTTACCATGATTTAGAATAACTAAAAATTAAATGGTCATGTGTAATAATTTTTAATTATTACGACACATGAATACGCAATTTTTACGAGTAAATGTCGCATACTAATCAGTTTCGTTACTAATTATATAATAAAATGGACCTCTGCCGCGTGAAATATTTAACCTTTAAACCTTTTGCACGTCAACGTCTGCTACAGTTAGCAGGTACAGTGTAAAACTGATCTTCACGCAGAGTCATAAGCGCCTAGCTTAGCTTGACGTTCATAAGGTTAAGACCGAAATTCCTGTGTTACAATGGATTAGAAAAGTACATACACATAAATATAAATACAATATGTTGTTATATAAATTTGACAGTCGGTAACCGGGTTGGTCAATAGTTTACTCGTAAAATTTGCATATACTAGGTTAAAATTAATACTTGGCCGTTATTGTAATCTAAACTTTTGTCAATAAAAGTACATTTTACTCGTTCCATATTTAAATTACCAATACACAGTAAATGGTATAGTAGCGGAATAAAACCTTGGATGTACTGAGGCATAACTTATACTCCGACCGCAATGATCACAATAAATTCAGCCATTTTAAGTTTCTATATAAAAAAAGAACTTCTTTTGACAGTTAACATCGAATCGAAAGTTCACAGCAGATGTCGCGCCTAACACCAATACCAACATCTAAAATAAAGAATTTAAAAACAAATGGAGCCACTTTCGCAACCCCCATTATGACGAATAACAGTTGAATGTCAAAAAAATTGTAATTTTTTCTCTAGTTCACTTATCTGGGCATTCAAAAAAAACGTGCATCCTTTCTCCAACGAAATTGTCTCAATTTGCCATGCAATTGTTTCGTGTCAGTTTTGTTTCTTCAATTAAAAATTTCCCCCATTCCCCAAAAAATTTCTTCATTAAAACAAACTCAATGGTACACGTTTTTTTGAAAACGTCCATCTGTCAGAACTAAATATTTCAACAACGACCTGCGTGCTAGCGAGTTTGTGCTTGTCATTTCATAAGAACAAAAAGTTACCTTGTAGCTCTTGCATTTCACGATGGCGAGAGAGCTTTATTTGTGGTAAACACTCATCTTCATACGTGTCAAAGCGTGAGTCTTACTGAGCGATTTTCAAGCGAGATCTCTTTATTAACACGCTTTTAACAGGCCGACCTGTATGTAATAAACAAACTAAGTAACTAATTAAAAGAGAATCTAATTAAACCCACTTCTGAAGCTGGTATCGTCATAAAAATTTAGTTATATGTAAATCTTACGACATAACAATAAATGATACGCCAGAGGGAGGCAACAGACGACCCTCGCGCGGGCAGCTTTCTCGCACAAAGACTCGCAATTGCGATGCAACGCGAGAATGCTGCCTGCGTGATGGCGACCCTACCTAAGGGTCCAAATTTATTTTAATTTTATTATTTAACCTAAATTTTATTTAACTAAATTATTTTAAGGTAACCTTAGTTTATATTTTAATTAATACTTTTGTAATCATTTACAAAATTAATAAAGATAAATGATACTGTCGACACTACATGGTGTAACGTTGTATCGTAGTCATGTTTGCAATTGTTAGAAAGGTCTTGTATTTTTTAATGCATACACACACTAGAACACGTATGCATATATGTTTACCACAAATAAAGCCCACTCGCCACCGTGAACTGTTAAGCTATATAGCAATAACAACTTTCGATTCGCGAACGCCGTTCAAATGCGTCATTCATGTTCAAATAACCGTTGGTCAGAGTATACGCATGCGTACAACACATTCACAAAACCAATGGAGCAGCAAAGGATTATTATAATTTATTTATTTATTTAAGCCCATGATGCTATTTTAGACTTGTAAAAACGTAACCAAAGTGGCTTGTAACAAAGTAACAAGTTTCCAAATTGGACATTCTTTTACCACTCTATTGGTCTCTCCGCCAGTGGTGTGGGGGGACGCCAGGGTACCGTGGCGTCCCCCCACACCACGCCCTAGCTCTATCATAACACTGGTAATTAATTCACTGGACAATTGTAAAACAGTACGTGTAAGTACGATTTTAATACTGAATCTTTTGGTTCGCTAACACAGCTAAAAATGATGTAAAAAAAAAACTTCAAATACTCAGGGAGGTAGTTTGAAAAGTATAAGCTGCCTTCTCAATCTTAACGCTAGGCGTTAGATGTATAACACTTGTCAGTGGGTCTTGTGATATGATTGCTTGTTAGTGTTTCAAACACGTTGCTTAATGTCAATATTCCATAGTGGCTCAGCAATTAAAGCTGTCAACCATATATACCAACGTGGACGCACTCACCCTTGACAAAAAACTGCCGATAAGATCGTTAGTGTCATCGTCATCGACTTCGAGAGTTACCAGTTAATCCTAAGTGTTTTATATAACCAAGCGTTATACATCTATCGCTCGTCAGTTTAAGTACATCTTAGTAACACTAACATATCACTTTCCCCTTAGCTAAAGCTAAAAAATCTTGTGCAATAAGAAAAAAAAATGCTCCAATCGCGTATTATACAACTTATATTATTGAGATCTACTTAAACGTTATTGGTATGGCAAACAGACTTGTGGACTGACGGGCACGGAACCCATAGCACAAACAAAACTTCCGTACGGTTTGCAATTGATCGGCAAACATCGATAGCAGCATGACGTTTATAAATTATCAATTTAACCTTTTCAACGTCAACTGATTTGCGTTTCACCAGACATGACGTTGAAAAGGTTAAATACACCGTGTCTTATATTCAGTACACGTATACTTCAAATATTTATCAGGATTTTTACATTGTGGTGGTCCATTGGTTGATGTACAGTGGGTGTATTTTGAATCCAAAATTACTCTGAAAAGCTTTAAGGCGTTCAATCGAACTAACCTAGACACCTGCTATACTCCAGGGGGTTACCATGACGTTTTAATGCGGTTCAATTCCGATTCAATTTAGGTTCGCTCGCTGTCAGATCTGTACTAAAAACGACAGCTAAAACCGGAACTGAGTCGGAAACAAATCGCATTAAGACGTCATGGTGAGACGTGAGTGTTCTGATACTGCGCTCGATAGAATACAAGTAAATCCATACATCCATTTAATTTGTGCTATCAAAATTCCATAACCCCAAGATATCAAGTAAAGAAATCCGACCAGAGTTCATCAATTTCACTTCAATAAAGGTAAATGAAACGATTAACTCAAGTTTAAAAATTGCAAGTTCGTTTGGCTCCGTCTCGCTCACACATAGTCATGGGAGTGAGAGGAACGACGCAGCGGATCACTTTACCTGAATTATAGCAAATTTTGTTCACGTTAAAACACTAATCGCAGAGTTATTCATATACGCTAGTTAAACAACCTCTAATTTGTTCAATAATGATATTATATTTTTATAGCAAAAATCCTGCTCAGCGTAACTTAAGTTTAAAACGAAAAAGTTCGAATGCCGAACGGCAGGGGCGTGCAGTGGGTTCTGACAGAGGGTAGGGGCGTACAACAAGTCGTGAGAAATGATGCATCATTCCCGTTTAAATAGTATAATGATAAAGGCGTCTATATATAACTATAAGCAATTGCTTTAACCTCTTGGCCGTCACACTACGAAGTGACGTGGTATAAACGCCACGGGTAAAACAAACGACAAAATTGATTTTTAAAGTTCCGTACTCAAAGGGTAAAAACGGTACCCTATACTAGTACTTCGCTGTCCGTGCGTCTGCCCGTCTGTCACCGTATCTATAACCATGATAGGTAGAGTTGTTATTTTTATTAGAGTCAACAGCAAATACTACAAATAATATTTTTATGGCTGGCTGTCTATGTAAGTTAAGAATCCGGTATATAATGATCTCACACTTCCTACACTTAGGTAAGGCTCTTAGGCACTTAGGTAACACTGGATTTCATATACATTTGCAGAATTTGTACGAAAACCTCGGTGCGCAAGTCCGACTCGCACTTGGCCGGTTTCTTTATTCCATTGTACGATAGTACGACTGGATGGTTAGAGAACCTGACTATGAAGCTTGAGGTCCCGGGTTCGATCCCCGGACGGGGCAGATATTTGTATGAAATATACGAATGTTTGTTCTCGAGTCTTGGATGTTTAATACGTATTTAAGTATGTACTTATCTATTTAAGTATGTTTATCCGTTGTCTAGTGCCCATATTACAAGCTTTGCTTAGTTTGGGGCTAGGTCAATTGGTGTCAATTGTCCCAAGATATTATTATTGCAGGATTAATTTCGAGTTAACCTTTTCAACGCAATCGACCTATATATACGTCCATTACTTCAATGCAAAAGCAACCTTCGTTCAATTGGGTTTAGGTTCAACTTAAGGCATCGCAATAAAGTCTGGCGTAGGTGACGTCTCTTGTATTTGACGTGGCGTCGAAAAGGTTAAATGTTGGTCATGTATGGATGACATTGGCATGTGAGCGTTGTCATTGGCTGTGAACTGGATGCCCAGGGCGGTCAAGAGGTTCATAGCATAATAGCCCTCGACCAATCTGGACAGAGGCTACACTTAATTCTAGAATATTGCGTTTTGATATGTAATAATTTGATCTATCAAAAATGATAGTTTCATATGTAACTAGGCTTTATAGGGACAGAGCAGGACAGGTATATAGGGTCCTGCTTTATTGCAATAACTACCGTCACTATACAGACATTAATCTTTGTATTCAAACGATCTATGATTTGTTCGTACCGTGTCAACAAAGGTTCTTCTATGCTGGTCTGAGTAAAGAAAAAAACATAGAATTCACCAGTTGCTACTCTTCCCGCGCAGATGGTAAAAGCCTATCGACGGAATGAGCGAAAATCTTAGGAATGTTATGGACAATGCGGCTAGCAACCCATCACTATTCTGATTCCCCTTTCCACCTATACGCCCTTAATCATGCTAAACGTGGCCTTAAGGTTTTGTTACCCGTAATGGATAAAGACGTGATGTATGTATGGGTCAATAAAGGGTCTCTTTGTTACGGAATAATTCAAAAGGTTGTGTTTTGAATAAAGAGCCCCTATAAATGATTTTCAGGATTTTTCCATTCAAAGTGAACCGAGTCAAGGACCAGACTAAATTAATTAAAAAAAACTTTTGTATGTGTGTTTAGACGAACTAACGGTAACCCAACAACAAAATATCCCAGAATAATTCAGACACCTTGTATAACCATACAAGATGTCCCAAAACTCATCCGAAATCTTTACAAAAGAATGTTGTGTTACATACATACATAAATCACGTCATAATCCCTTACGGGTAGACAGAGCCTAAGGTAACAAGACCTAAAGGGCACGTTCAGATTGTGGGCCTATAGGTGGGAACGGGAATCAAAATAGTGATGGGATAGCATCGCCTATAACATGATTCCTAAGATCGCTCACTCGATTTTCCCTCGATGCACTTTTACCATCTGCGCGGGAAGAGAAGTAACTGGTACCTATGGCATCTATGTTTTTCTTTTATGTTGTGTTAGTTTGACTAGAAGCCGTGTCAATATTTGACGACCGGATAGCCTAGTGGTTAGTGACCCTGACTATGAAGCTAGAGGTCCTGGGTTCGAATCCCGCAGGCAGTTCTATGATGAATACGAATGTTTGTGCCAGAGTCATGGATGTTGTATGTATTTATCTACATTATATAAGTATGTTTATCCGTTGCCTGGTGCCCATAGTACAAGCTTTGCTTAGTTTGGGGCTGGGTCAATTGGTGTTACTTGTCCCAAAACATTTATTTATTTTATTTTATTTATTTATTTAACGTTTTCGAGGATTCTTAATTGTGTCCAAAATGTTCTACGATGCCAAAAGAGTGACTTTAATTTTAACCAGTCACGGAAAACCCTTGCGGGAATGTTGTAACAAATATACCTGAATGGAATATCTTGTATGATTTGCCGCCAAACGGAGCCACCAAAAAGTTGGAAAACTACACAAGAAACGGTCATGTTCATAATTGGAATGGCAGTGTATATTACCATACAAAAAATTAAGCGCGAGAATACTGCCTCGATAGAATAAATGCTGGCAACTCCTAACCTAAGTTCTTATAAAAACTAAGCCATTTTAATTGCTACAAAATAGTTGTTGATATTTGTTTTACTAAAATTACTTTATCGCTTAATTTATGTTTGATCTCACTTATTATGTTCGTATATATACGTATCTAAATGATTGCTTGTTAGAGATCGTTTGCTATCATAATCTCACTTAACCAAAATAACTACTAATAAATGTAAAAATAATACTATCCAAAGGACATTATGGTAAACATGCCTAGAATTTGTAACCGGTACTCAGACACTAATTTCAAAGAGAAACGCATCACTTCATAGAGAAATACGCTAAAATGCCGTTTAAACTCTGGGACCGACATTAAATATTAAAACGTGAACAAAATTCGTAACATCACAGTCCGTACCTAACTGCGTGGGTTTAGGAACATCTTATGATTCTCACTCGCAAACTGAGGGCGATGGGCATAGCTGAGCACAAAAACCGTTAACCGTTAATTAACGAAGTTAATAATTCGATTAACGGAATAACTGACGAGATAAATTCGTCCGTTAACTTTCCTCGAGTTCGTTAATCGTTAATCCAATAACACTATTTAGCAAAAGCGCACGAAAAACAGTTTATGTCAAGTACGTCGGGCCGGTAAGCACTGCCGACTAAAGGCGATTTTCCAACCGTCAGTTAGACCCTATTCGACGAATAACTCTGGGCTAACAGACAAGTGTTTATCTGATTGAAAAATCGGCGCTAAAGCAACTATTAACTTCAAGAATCCTGATCATTAACGCAACAGCGCAATTTCTACCACGTGTTAACAAATTAACGACAACCTTTAACTTCCGTTAAATTCCGTTTAACTATTTGAATAACGGTGCCCAGCTATGGTCATTTTAACTGCAGATAGCCCCCGAGAGCCGCATCGTTACCGAATGTGTAACAGTACTGTTTCATTGAACCAATGTGAACTAAAACGCGCCTCAAAGCCGCGCGAGCGAGATCATTTAAACGGTCGTTCTACAGGATGTTTACGTTTGTTTTGATACAAAGCTGTAAGGGGATGATAGCCGAGGTATTTTGAACATTTTTAGCCATATATGTCTTAGCCGAAATTTGATATATTTTTTTTAAATTGAAGACTTAGAAATTTTAGGAAAATACCCAGAATTTGATAGTCACGAGTCAATATTGCCCCAATGAGCGTTAATTTAGAAACAGAATCTTTTATTTCGGATAGTTTAATGTGTATTGGACCAAATGAAATAATTTTTAAGTGTCTTTCTTGCCAAAAAAACAAAATGGAGGCATTCGAAATTACTAAAAATGTCTTAGGTTGGAACAGTCATTTTTCTGTGCAATAAAAATGTTAAAAAAAATCCTTGTAATGTTCAAACATTTTTAGAAACATGCCTGTTTATTGTTCTTTCTATTAAGGTATCACTCATTCACATTGCTTGCTAAATCTGAGATAAAAAGTAAAAACCAAATTCAGGGAGCACTCGCTAAGAGAATGTACCAGTCTTGGAATTTCACGTTAAAGGTACTTAACTAGTAAATTACATGAAAAAAAGATTAAAATTAAATCATTAATCTTCGGTTTGTTGTGATTTGAATCCAACATAATAAATTTTACAATTTTTTTTTACATTAATAAATCAAATGC
The DNA here is from genome assembly GCA_932294345.1 of Pandemis cinnamomeana. Classification (NCBI taxonomy): domain Eukaryota; kingdom Metazoa; phylum Arthropoda; class Insecta; order Lepidoptera; family Tortricidae; genus Pandemis; species Pandemis cinnamomeana. Next base: position 32,657,966 of record OW028702.1, on the reverse strand, counting down.
TCTTTTCACACATTATTTACTAGTAAAATTTCAGGACTAGTGCATTCTTAGCGAATACTCCCCGAGTTTGGTTTATACTTTTTATCTCAGATTAAGCAAGCAAAGTGAATGAGTGATACCTTAAAAGAAAGAACAATAAACAGGCATGTTTCTAAAAATGTTTGAACATTACAAGGTTTTTTTAACATTTTTATTACACAGAAAAATGACTGTTCCAACCTAAGACATTTTTAGTAATTTCGAATGCCTCCATTTTGTTTTTTTGGCAAGAAAGACACTTAAAAATTATTTCATTTGGTCCAATACACATTTAACTATCCTAAATAAAAGATTCTGTTTCTAAATTAACGCTCATTGGGGCAATATTGACTAGTGACTATCAAATTCTGGGTATTTGCCTAAAATTTCTAAGTCTTCAATTTAAAAAAAATATATCAAATTTCGGCTAAGACATATATGGCTAAAAATGTTCAAAAATACCTCGGCTATCATCCCCTTAAAGCTTTGTATCTAGCTAACAAACACCCAGTATAGCTAGAAACTTAGAGATCTTATAGTGTCCGTGTTCCTAACCCACGCTCACTGGCCACGAATATAATACTGGACTTACCGGTAACGATTTATATTTACATCGATTCACATCAACATATGTGTGTATATATCGTAGCGCGGGACTCGAGGCGGGTTCGCAATAGGCTCCCCCGCCCACTCTTGTCACAACGAGTATGATTCCTCGATGGGAGCCCCGCAAGCCGCGTTCTATTGCATGTTATTAAAATTTACCCCCAAAATATTGAGTGGTGAGTTGTGGGGCACGCCCTGTAGGGGGAAATCGAGGGGGCGGGAGTCTATGAACCCCACAGGGACCGGATGCGGGGGGCAGATGAGGGCCATCTGCTGCTCTTGCTGGGGCAGCTCTTCCTTGTGCTCGGGGGGAGGTGTGGTGTGTTCCCGTTTGATGCGGGACTTGATGCTCGGCCGATTGTTGGGGTAACCTTTTTTTTTGTACTCCAACCACAAGGTCCTGTTGTTAACGCCAAACATCCGCGCAGCTTTACAGAACCCTATGCCGCCGAAGCGTACCGCTTCAAGGGCGCGTTGGAAGTTCTCTTCGGACTGGGGATTGGTGGCACGGCGTCGTTTGGGCTGGACCGGAGGTAGATCGTGGGCTGGGTGGGGCTCGGGGGCGCACGAGGGCCCAGGGCTCGGCCCGGCGACACCGGCCGCTTGCGCGTAGTCCCCCATCTCCCCCTCCATGTGTTGATTGATCACGTTCCCCATGTACAAGGCGGGATCGTGCGGCAGGCCGAGGCAGGCGTTAGAGTATCGCGGGTATGTATGCTCCATCATACTCCACTGCGCTCCTGGGAAGAGAGATAAACGGATATATAACTGGTCATAATAACACAAGCTCTATTAATGTTCTAGCTCTGTGTGCACATTGATCTCCCTTCCCTGGAAAATAAGACACGCAATTTTTAAACAACAGATCCTTACAAGTTGAATATATAAATAGAATTAAATACATTTTATTCTGTAAACGAGTTTCTGGATATGACATTTTCATTTATTTATTTAATTGCATTGTTTTTTCGATTAATTTTGATATTCTATTAAATTAACCCTTTATTATTATTTCATTGTTTATAAGCAGTGACGATCCCTAGCGGAGAATTAATTTAATTGTACCTTATTGTTTTAGACATTTTTGTAATATTCAATTGATTTGTATTATTTAATTTTATTTTATTTACTCTTGACGATTTCAATCTAAATTCTTCTAACTTGACAATGTACAATATGATGTAATTTTTATTGAATGAATAAATAATCTAAATCTATCCGAGCCGTGTCCAGGAGTACCGCCTTCTGTATCTGGCCCTTGACCCAAGCACCTAGCGAGAGCCTTTTAAGGTGATGGTCAAGGCTCTTCGCTATTAGACCGTTCGCCGAAACGACTAGGTATATTATTAACATTATTATTATTTTATATTTATACTTTTTTTTTCTCTCCTAAGCCAGGAGGTAAATTTTTGCGCGGGCCAAGCGCTTCTCTGAGTTTGTTAACTTAAACCTACTTATTCTGTAACTAACCTACTTATATTGAACGGAATTGGCGTACTATGCGGCACGTATTTAGAATTACAGCTTTTTGCAAAAGAGTGTAAATAGATGTATGTTGAGTGTGCGGAGGTTTGCATGGAGTGATTTTGGTATGACGCCTGTCGTGGAGAGTATGATGGGAATTGTTCTAACAGTACCGACTTGCCATTGTGTTTTGATTTCTATCGACAGGTCGGTGTATTTGACTATCCCTTCTGTGTGTTCTGTAGGTTGTGTGTATTGCAAATGGCAATGTCAATTAAATATACAAATTTTCCTATTATTATTATCTTTATAAACAAAAAGCCTAGCACGAACAAGGAAAGCTGTGGCCGGGAATCGAACCCGTATCCACATCATTCCGTGATGTGGATACGGGTCCTACACCAAAAGCAGGTGAGTGAGCCTTCGAATTTTTCTATCTGTACCAGCTGTCACGTGACCTTATAAACCTTTTGCGATGGAGAATGAACACTAGGACTATTGTTTACTGTAACCTGCAGACATTGACGTACAATAAACAACTAGACTCCCAATCACGCTCAAAAACTGTCCGAAGCAAAAGTCTGAACACGCGTCTATTGTTCAGAGTTTTTGTTCAGTTGTGTTTCGACCGCGCTTTGATAACAATGTATATGTCTCTTTCGCACCGTAATTTTACTATTGAGAACAAAAGAGACAGGCAGGTATACAGCGCGTGGCGTCGTGTCATTACTTCTCACGATCCTACGCCATTGATATTAAACATTACTGCCACGAAATAGGGTGTCAATTTGAACGAATATGTCAATGTTATCTGTCTAAGTGGATGTGTTGACACACACAACACATAGACAAAGCAACTCGGACGTTTCTTGAGGAACATTTGTTAGCGACTGAGAGTCTAGTTGTTTATTGTAAGTCAATGCCTGCAGACCCATATTTCACCTACGCAACAATTGTCGGTGACATGTGACGATTCTGTTTACATTAAGAACTCGACAAGAATCTACGCAAGTTGCCTTCACATTCACTTCGCATTGCTTTTCAAACCGTGTTTTGTCACCGACTACAGTCGAGATGGTGAAATGGAGGCGAGTAGGCTTATTACCTAACTCGCTAGCAATCGCCATCGTGTACATTTTGACAGTTCACGTATGGGCTGACAATTGGCATCGGAATCAGCTAGCTGTCACATTCATACAAGAACTGTCAAAACGAACACGATGGCGATTGCGAGCCAGTTAGGTAATAAGGGGCCGTCCATTAATCATGTGATGTTTTTTAACACTTTTAACCCCCTCCCCCTCCCCCTTGGTGATACGTGGTGAGGTTTAACCCCCCCCCCCCCCCCCCCCATCCAAAATCACGTGTATTTCTAGTACCAAGAAAGAATTTTAAAATTTTTAGAATATTATCATTAAATACATTACCTATAAAAGTATACCTAATCTGATTTTATTCTAGAAAATTAAGGAACATTATAAAAATGTCTAGACAGAAAGGCTGCAGGTTGGCAACGGCGAGTCAAGGTCACACTACACGCCGCTTTTCGGTTTAAAATTCGCGCGTTTAACGAATAAATAAATACACGTGATATCTTACTACACCCCCCCGCCCCTCTTGTGATATTTCGTGATTTTTGCCGAACCCCCTCCCCCCCGCTCCTCACCTGATTCACAGTATATATATAAGTTAAAGCAGTAAGGAAAGTCGGTTGAAACGAAACACGCACACAGGCGCGCGCTTTACACGGCCCCTAAGCGAACCTCGTCCACTCCGCTCAGGCTCAGGTCCGCTTAGGGGCCGTGTAAAGCGCGCGCCTGTGTGCGTGTTTCGTTTCAACCAATTTGTTCGTAGGTTCCTTACTGCTTTAGCTTATATATATACTGTGCCTGATTAATGGAGCCTCACGTTATTAACGGACGGCCCCTAAGCCTACAGCTTTCGTGTCTAAGCTATACATAATCTTACCTTGGGGTAGACCGGTCGCGCCAGCCTCCATGGGCAAAGGTTCAACATTCATATGGGGATCAGCATTCTGAAAAAAAAAAACACCGTTTAACACCTTTCTTTTATTGTTTTGACTAGTAGAAACTTTATACGTCTCTACTATAGACTAATATTTAAGGCTCGGGGACCTTATACATAGCTTTTATAAATGTATTTAATTTTAGTAGCATTTAAGTATTCTTACTGTATTTTATTTTGAAAAAATGACTTTCTACCAAGTTTCTTGCGGCCTTGGCAATGATGGTCTTTCCGAATGCGCTGGTAGTTTAAGGCAGTTGGGGACTTATTACGCAGAACTAGAGTAGAAGGCTAGTTAAATTGCCTTCTTGCCTTCTGATATACTTGACGTGGAACTCGTCGGCTAACAAGCCCGGAGTCACTGACCTGCGGCGGGCCGTCGTCATAGTCGCGCCTGCGCTGCGGCAGGCTGCTGAGCGTCACCGACTCCCGCGCAGGGTCGTGCGAGTGCTCCTCCCGCTGATCCTCCCCCACCATGTTCAGTGACGTGGACCCCGTGGAACTCTTCCTGCGTCTAACAATTTTTTATTTACTATTCACATACAAGAGTAGGGGAGACCGAGGCAAGTTGAGACAGAGGTGAGTTGATACAAAGCCGATTTCTCTGAACTGTGACAGTTTATCGGGCTGGTAACTTCGCTAATTCGTTGCTCTTTCTACACTCCACAGTTTATGTGAAGTTGTGACCTCACTAACTGTCATAAGTGCAAAGAAAAAGGCTTTGTATAAACTTACCTGTCTCAACTTGCCTCGGTCTCCCCTACTTAAGATTTGTTCTGGGATACGAGTATTCTAGCACATGATCAGTAGCGCAATTTTTTATTTACTCCTCATACAACATGCATATATCGCGACTTTATCCCTTACGAGGTAGACAGAGCCTAACACACAACGTTAAGGCCACGTTTAGCATGATTAAGCATATAGGTGGAAAGGGAAATCAAAATAGTGATGGGTTGGCATGGCTTTTACCATGTGCGCGGGAAGAGAAGCATCTGGTAAATTCTATGTTTTTTCTTTACTCCCAATAAAACAAACAAGCATGGTTTGCATGTGTAACAGCTGCTCATTAAACTTTGACAATGATCCCGTAGAGGCTTCGATCAACAATACAACTAGATTCACGGTGATAGCTCTGAAAACGGCTCCGAGAAATAAGACCACAAAATAAATTTGTGGCCTTATTTCTGACAGTATGCGCCAACCTCGGCCAACGTGAGGACGTGTCAAAATGCCACAATGTGCGTTCAAAAATTGCAAAAACAGCCACCGAAACACTAAGGTTTCGGAAGGAATATCTTTCTTAAAGTAAGTACAAGTCAGTATTTCATAAAGTACGTAAAAATTTGCAGTTTACATTTTAAAATCAATAATTTATTGTTTGGCCAATGTTGGCCCACCATCTTGACAATAATCGGTGGTTTTAGAACAAGAAATTCATGGAGTAGCTCACGTTTTAAAACAAAATATATATTGTATTTTTTTGTAGATTTCCTAGTGATCCTTTTTGCTGTGCGGAATGGATAACTATTATCGCGAGAGAAAGAGAAGAAGAACTTTACAGACCTTACAAAAAATCTGCTATGTGTTCGATTCATTTTGACAAATTCGACATAACTGGAAATAGCCAAAGGCGTAGATTACAGAAAAAGGCGATTCCCAAATTGCAGATATAGTTACATAGAAATTTTTAAAATAATAATAAGATGAAGTATATGAGATGGAACAGAGGAGCTATCACTTATTAAAGAAGACGTAAAGCTTCAAGAAAAGTTCAAGCCGTACAATATTTATAATATTTCCGTTAATTACAGATTCACGTCAAACAATTGAAAGTGCAAGCAGAGGCAATAACAAAATCGACGATGTCAAATCAGGTAAAACGTTTATGTTGTCTTTTTGTACAATTTTTTGTACTTTTCTCCAACTCAACTCCAACTCAGGAGGTGCGAGGCCTGGTTTGAAACCACGACTTTCTGATTGAGAGGCGGTAGGTCGAACAACAAGGCTACTACGGCTGTTGCCTGGCTGGGGCTGCGTGGGAACTATGGCCCAATCCCTCTCGTTGTTAAAGGAAGCCTGTGCTCAGCAGTGGAACGTAGATGGGCTTAATTATTAAAATTCATGTTAATATTTGTATTTGTAAAAATCTGAGTTATATACTTAATTGCGACTCCATTATTACCCTGTTCCTCAAATAGAATGACATCTTTTTGAAACGAAGGTAGTTCTTTTGTTTATCGAACGCTTTCGCTCGTCTTGTGACGAAACGTCGTAAGTGTTATATACAATTATAATTATTTGGATCTTTGTTGCTTATACTTAAGGTTTATTTTACGTTAATAAAGAAGGTAAAACAGATATAGCTATAAGCATAAGCAACAGGGCCACTTTTTCGCTTTGATTTTGTATGGGACCGTGAATCTAGTTGTATTGTTGATCGAAGCGTAGAGGGATCGAAACGCGTCAGTGTTTGTGTGGTGTTGCATGAGACACATATATATTTCACACAGGCTTGGTTACCTTCCACGTGAGTAACGGAGTAGCATGGTAATTTTTTTGTTCATTAAAACGGACCTCCGTAACGCCTGATTCAATAAAATATCTACACTAAACTCGTCACAAAATAAAAGGCCCGTTTAGACATTTGTCTTCGCGACGTAACTAGTGATGTAACCATACGGCTCGGTAATCGATACTCACGATAAATCGATTCCACTTTGGATGAGCATTTGATCGATTTGAATATGTACTGTAAAGCGCATTGGATTAAAGTTCTGATAACAAAATTGAACTTAAACTGATATTGTAAGTATTTTGAAATGATACAACGATACGTCAACTTTCTTTCACTCAATCTCCAAAGGAAATCAATAATTAATTTGTCCAAACACTAGTGTTTAAAGAAATAAAACCGGCCAAGTGCGAGTCGGCCTTAAAAATATATATTGATCGATTTATTTTTTCCTTAACCGATTATTAAGTCTGTGGACAGTATGAAAAAAAACGTTATTCACAGCACTTAGCGGATTGGGCGGTAACCATCAACGAACAATGTTCAAAACATTTCGATCGGTAAAAAATACAGAACTTCAGGGGGTGAACTGTCAAAACCTTTTATTTTGTGACTAGTTTAGTTTCTTTTGCGTAGTGGTTTATTTATGGGTCATCGTTATCAAATGGGACTCACATTCCGTACCTTTTCCGCTTGGTGGAGGGCGAGGTGGCTGGCGACGCGGTGTGCCGATTAGAGTCCAGTGAGTCGCCCTGCGACTGTATATCGGCGGTGGTCCCCTGCGAGCGGGTGAGTGACGTCGTCTCGGGCATCTCTGTCAGACCTTTTATTTTCAGGTGTTTCGCCGTGTCCAGCACCTGGAATGGGGAGCATTCATGATTTCCAGGATACTAGTTGTTATTGGGACTAATTGAATGGGGGCGGTCGCGTGAATTGGCCACTAGAGGCGCCAGTGTCGCGTGAGGCCCAATAACATTCACTTGTCACTGGTTTTGGCGGGCTTCTTTAAATTATCGCAAATATGGATGCTTTGAAAGAGGATTTCTTTTTCCAAACAAAACGGAACTGCACAACGCGGCATAGCTACACGATATGATAGTTATTTATAATTAATAAACTTAATGAGATTTAAGATTTACAACTTTGTTTCGGCGCCGATCTTATAAAGTCGCCTTTGACAGCTATACCTCTGGACCTTAGTCAACAGTGGCGCCAACTGGTGAGCAAAGAAACGATAGTCCCCATTGATAGTGACCTTATATCACTATCACTACATAGTATAAAATAAAGTCGCTTTTTCTGTCCCCGTGTCCGTATGTATGCTTATATATTCAAAACTACACAACGGATTTTGATGCGGTTGTTTTTAATAGATAGAGTGATTCAAGAGGAAGGTTTGTATGTATAATACATGCATAATATACCGTGCGAAGCCGGGGCGGGTCGCTAGTCTTATAATAAAACAAACAAACGTGCATAACATTTCAAATTCAGCCCGGGGCAATTTTACTATTACCTATCGGCCAGGCAATTAATTTCTAGTGCAACTGGAAGTACCCCCTACATTTTCCCCAAACTAATAAAAGAGTGTTGACTGCCCTTTTTGTCGAGCCAGTGGCGCAACTATACCATCTGGGGCCCGTGGCAAATTAGCATTGTTCATTTTTTTTAAGCTGTGCTTTTAACACCTTTATTTGATAAAATGGACTATTTCAAGCAACTAATTTGAATATTATGCTTTTACGTAGCTTTGTTAATTAATAATAAATATTTTTTCGCCGTTTGATAATTCGTGAATTTAGACACAATCCCAATCGCCTTCGTTCGGCTGGCTATAAAAAAAAACGGCTTTGTCTATGGTTTTGTCGATTTGACAGTGACACGTGACAGTTGCGTTAGCTAAACTTTTTTTTTTTTCATTTTTGTGGCAAACATTCGATGCTGGATTCTGTCTAAAAACCGGGTCGTTCGGTCAAACAAAGGTTCAAAGTACTTTTACAAAAATATCTGCAATCATAAAGTATTTTTGAAATCGGACAAGATAAATCGGATAAATGATGGTTTTCCTCGAAATGGTTTCCGAATTGGAGCATACTAAAAAAAATTAACAATGCCAATTCTTTTGATGGGGCATCAGTTAAAATCGTCACGTGTGTACTCAGTTTAATTTTAATATATTTGAGCTCGCGGCCTCTTGGGCCGGGGCCCTCTTGGGTCTAGGCCCGTGGCATTTTGCCAGCCCTGCCACCCTATTGTTACGCCACTGTGTCGAGCCTAAGCAATGTCCAACAGTGGGCTTTACCTGCGGCAGTTGCTCCTCGGTGACATTAACTTCCCCGCAGTACATGAAATCGACCATTGTGCGGAGATCGGCAAACGTGACATCCTTTAGGATGACTATTGGATGCTGGGACGGGTTGTCTACAAATAATGCCTGTGGAATAAAAAAAATTACAATTAGGTACTGTTTCACCAGTGGCGTAACTATAAAGTCTGGGGCCCGCGGCAAATTCATCAGGGCTCCTTCCTCAATGTAAAGTGCATCAGCGTCCCTTCTGTGTTCTAAACCAAGCCAGTTCGGGGCCCCGTAGAGCTAGGGGCCCCTGGCATTTGGCCACCTCTGCCACCCAATAGTTACGCCACTGTGTTTCACTATTCTATCTAGGCGCTGACAACCGCCAAGGGCCAGAACAGCGCCACTCTTCACACATGCGGTCCTGCGCCTGTGAGTGAAAGAGAAATACCGACAGCGTGGTCTGAACCCTTATAAAAACAAATAATCCGTATTCCCCTTGGTCACGTGCGTGAACGGCTGACCGATTTCGCAAATTTTTCCTTGTTTGTTATTTTCAGGTTCTTATAGAAAGAAGAAAAGAAAGAAAGAAAGAAGCTATTTATTCTTTTTGCAAGACACACAAATATAAGATAATATACACAATTTTATAGAACATAAACAAGGTATAACAAAAAAAAACCTATAACTTATGTAACAGTATTAAAAAAAAAACTGGTATGGGGGCGAAGCAGAAGTAATATTATACAGGGTGGAAAGTTGAAATGGGGCAGTAAGGGCAGCTACTAGATCCCTTGCTGCTACGCGAAAATGCTCTTAGAAGACCTAGATAGATAGACCTATATGTACACTATATATCAGGGGTGGCCAACAGGTCGATCGCGATCGACCGGTCGCTCGCGACTGTTAGTCCAGTCGATCGCGGCAAGGCAAAAAATATAAATATGTGGACCAGACTGCGCAACGTATTCCCCAACTGCTGATTTAAGGTTTCATGAAGTATGAATTGGTAGATCACACAGGGTTTCGTTAGTAAACAGGAGATCTTGGGTCTAATCAAGTTGGCCACCCCTGCTATATATAATAAATAATACTTAAACTTGCATGATCAAGGTACGAACGTTAAACTCGAATATATATACTAGCTGACCCGGCGAACTTTGTTCCGCCCTTAATTTGAACTATTCCTTTGTAAGTGCATATTTTTATACTAATCAAGGAATAATGTGTAGGCATGCTAAATTTAATGTCTGTAGCTTTATTAGTACAACATTTCGAAATTTTCCAATCCCGTGGGAAAATCGGGATAAAAATTATCCTATGTCCGTCTCCTGGTTCTAAGCTACCTCCCTACCAATTTTCAGCTAAATCGGTTCAGCCGTTCTCGAGTTATAAATAGTGTAACTAACACGACTTTCTTTTATATATATAGAAGAAGAAGAAGATATGTATATATATATTTAATACAATACAACACCTCTTCTTAATGCATTTGTGGTAAACCAGCCAACATTAAAACATTTTCACCTAAATATGCCGCATCCATCTCATCTCACTTCACTGTGACGTCAATAACTACCCACCTACGCGTGGCGCGCCGCCGCACGCGGCAACCGTTGCACTTGCTGCATTGGGATGGTGTGGAAATATACCCTCTTTATACACTTTGGTTTGCACTTGTGTTGGATTTTGTTATTTGTTTCGGATGTAATTAATTAGGTGAATAATAAAATAAATAAATAAAATAAAAAACATTTATTACCAAAACATAAGCAGATAGAAGTTACGTTGACAACAGATTCAAGACTAAAGAAGAAAGAAAAAAAAACAAGAGACACACAAGGCGGGCTATGTTCCGGCAACGGGTACCAGTCTCAGCGTGTGCTGGGTTGCATGAACCCAGCGCTGGTTTTCAGTCTGGTCCCTTTATCGGAGGCTAGTTGTAACAGATAGATAAGTATTGTTACCATGTACTGCACGCTTCAAATTAATTGTAAATCTTTAAATATTCTCATTAAATTGAATTTCATGTAATTCTTTTGAGAATAAAGTATCTTTAACTCGAAAATCGGTTTAGCCGTTTTGCCATGAAAGAGCAACAAACATCCAAACTTACAAACTTTCGCCTTTATATTATTAGTATAACTCAACGCCGTATATAGATTCCAAAAAAACTACTCGTGTGTTGCCAATAAAATAAGAAAGTTTTGCATCGGTAAGTTTTAAATTTTGTAAATATAATACATCAGTAATTTATTTATATGTAATTGTAAAGTTAAAATTAAATGCAACCACATAAATAAATTATTTCATATCAATATTAATTTCACCTACAGAAATTTGGTTGAAACTGTTTTGTAGAAGAAAAGTTCATATTACAGTGGTAATACTTCAGGTTTAAACAACATTTGGATACTATTAATGCTATTGCGTACCTATATCTGTTTATAAAATATTTTTGATATGCACGTAGAAATATTGACAACAAATCACGTATGGCAAACTTTATGGTAAACATGGCGGCCACAGGGCCACCCACCATGACATCTCCAATTGTCACTTCATTTCATTCGGCATCTGACGTTTGGATTGATCGAATGCTTTCTGTTTTTATTACTAATTAATAGTTCCTAACTCCTTAGTCGCAGGGTAAAAACTTAGTTTGTATGTTTGTCAGTCAAACTCGTAAAAATGATATATTTTGACACAAGGATAGTTCAAAACCAAGGTATTCATGTGCAACACACATTGTATGCAATAGGCCCTATTAAATAGGGTATGCATAGGTAGGATCAAGTGCAAAAATAAGTATCTATTCGAACCACTCAAAAATATGTTACTACGGCCTTATTGCGTCGGAATAAGAGTCTGTGGTACTTATTTTTGAAACTTTGAATAAGTACATATTTTTACACTGTATATAGGAAACATCAAAAACTTGGGATAATCTTTACACTTATTTAACAACAAAATATTATTATGACTATTTTTTATTAATGTGCATCGGTTGGTTACATCTGGAATGTCATAATGAAAATGACACTTGTGACGTGACGGCCGGCCATCTTTGGTAACTTTTTTGGAATCTATATACGGCGTTGAGTATAAGATTAATTGACATTTGGCATAGACCAGACGTTCATTATTATCGAAATTATCGTGATACATACATACATACGAAAATCACGTGTTTATCCAGTGGCGTAGCTACCTAGGGACTAGGCGGGGCAGTGCCCCGGGGCCCTCAAGCTCAGAGGGCCGTCGAATCCTTACCTAAAATCTCAATCGAACTATTATTATTAAAACGTAACCAGTTTAGATAGTAGTGGGGCCCCATTTTTTATTTGCACCAGGGCCCCTTGGTTACCTAGCTACACCACTGTGTTTATCCCTTACGGGGTAGACAGAGCCTAAGGTAAGACCTAAAGACCACGTTTAGCATTATTGTAGGTGTACGGATGGAAAGGGAAATCAAAATAGAATAGTTGCTAGCCACAATATTTCGTGATATGAATCGCGATATGCATAGATCACATGACAATATGACTGGCTCCATGTCTTCGAATGGTTTCTAACCAGTGGCGTAACTATAACGTCTGGGGCCCGCGGCAAATTCGTCAGGCTCCTTCCTCAATATAAAGAAGTGCATCAGCGTCCCTTCTGTGCTCTAAAGCAAGCCAGTTCGGGGCCACCTAAAGCATATTTTAAATAAAGTGTATTCAGTTCTTGTTTCAAAATTCAAAATTCATTTGTTGTTTTCAATCAATCATAGCTGCCTTCTCATTCGCTCTTCAGTTCTGCCAGCGCACAGTCGTGCCTGCCCATTATTATCAGTCTTCATTATTTTAAAGTGTAAATACTACAGTTTGTGTAACGTCTTTGTGTTTTATATATCTACTGCAGAAGGCACAATTGTAAGTGTTCACCCATAATATTTGCCATCGTTTGTTAGTTTTTCTATACTATGTACCTTTCTCCCCTATGTTTGTTCTAGGTGCCTTCATTTTACAAAATAAAATTACTAAACACACTGTCTATCCGAGTGTAATTTCTCTCCGACTTTTATCCTGAACTCCACGCAACGTGACAAGTTACGCCACTGTTTCTGACCCACTAACCTGGAAGTACGTGCTGCAGGCGGACAGCACGATCTTGTGGGCCTGCAGGTGCTTCCCCTCCGCAGCTAGTGTCACGTCCACCAGCGTCTGTGTGTTCAGCAGCGTCGTGAACATGGATATGAAGTTCGGCTGGTGGTTGTTCCACCGCAGGCTGTACTGCTGCGACATGGCGCCGCCCTGCGTACAACACATCGTTGATTAAATACAAAACGGACGCATTCCAGAGTCATTCGCCATTGCATCTAAACACTAAAGTCGGTCATTATAAGGTTTCAAATGCAACAGTGTCCGATTTTGAAATGTGTCGCTTTTGTATTTAAGCAGCGACATATGCAATACCGTCTTCACTCCCATTCTCAGGGGGGCCCGAAGGACCGACCATTTCTCACACATTTTGAGATTTTTAACTTTGTACAAAAAATAATACTCCCTGTATCAATTAATACTTAATCATAGACCCTATCTTTTGCCTAAGATACAGGGTACTTTCGTATCCTAGTTTAGGCATTTAATTTCATTACTTTACGCACAGTTTATAATATACTGTCGTTGTAAGCGCAGGCGCAATTGTTTTGAAAATGAAATGAAAATGAAAATGAAAAATATTTTATTCAGTAACTTAAATTAGAACAGCAGTATCTGTGCTGGCGCCTCTTTTTGAGTATACGAGATACTCGTGCTAAGAGAACACCGCTCTTCCACGAATCGTATCTTACGATTTAAATAGGTGTAAGAATTTATTTTACAAACTCTAAAATCTAAAAAACAACTCCAATAAATCTATAAAGTTAAAAACAATTTTCAATAACAGAAAATTGACAAAAATAAAATGAAATAAAAACTTTATTTATATACTTATGTCGAGTGATTAATTTAGTTCTTAACTTTGTTGTGTACTTACTAATACATAGAGAGACATAATATAGTGCTTACTAACCATTTATAATTTATTTGTACAATTGATTATTTTAATAAATAATTTGAATTTTAATTTATTCTCAAAACATTTTTGTCATGCATTTTGTCTGACATGTTATTACAATTAGCTTTTTTACTTTCCAAAGCCCCAGCCTAGTTTAAGACGGCTCTGATTATATGACATACATACCAGTGGCGTGGCGTCCATAGAACTCGTTTTTTTTTTATGAGTAGGAAGGCAAACGAGCAAGTGGGTCACCTGATGGTAAGTGATCACCACTGCCCATGGACACCCGCAACCCCGGAGGGATTGCAGATGCGTTGCCAACCTAGAGGACCAAGATGAAATGCCTCTTGTGCCCGTAATTTCCCCGGCTGTCTTACTCTCCACATCGGAACACAGCAATGCAAGCGGCAGGATTAGCGAGTAAGATGGTGGTAGCGATCCGGACGGACCTTGCACAAGGCCCTACTACCCGCAATTCCTACCGGTTTGTCTATTTTAAGGCAGTAGGGCACTTTTATTGCGCAGAATTAGAGGAAAAGGCTAGTTAAATGCCCTTCGGCTTCCCTTCTGATATACTTGCGCCACGCCACTGATACATACACAAATCACGGTTTCATTCTGCGCGGGAAGCGAAGCAACTGGTACATTCTATGTTTTTTCTTTGCTCCCAGACCAGCATGGAAGTATTATTCGAGCGGGTAATGGCACCAGTGTTGGACACTTTAAGCTGACCAGCACCAGTAATGGACACTTCATTTTTAATTTAAAGATACTACATACATACACATACACTAATCACGTATTTAATTTTCCATTACGGGGTAGACAGAGCATAAGGTAATAAGACCTAGAGACCACGTTTAGCAAGATTGTAGGCGTATAGGTGGAAAATGGAATCAAAATAGTGATGGATCGCTAGCCGCATCGCCTATAACATGATTCCTATGATTTTCGTCCATTCCCTCGATGGGCTATTACCATCTGCGCGGGAAGAGAAGCAACTGGCTATGATTTTCATTGCTGGCAGACCAGCATGGAAGTAATTATTTGAGCCATTTTAAAAACAAAACCAAGGGTGACGGCACCAGTGTTGGACATTTTAAGCTGAAATGCACCAGTAATGGACACTTCATTTTTAATTTAGATATAATACATACATAATAATATGTATACATAAGATAGTATGTGTACGTGATAGTAATCACGTCTTTATCCTTTGTTTCATTTAAAATAGTGTAAATGATTGGGTCCTTGTCAATAATGGTATCAAAACCCTAACATAAAAAAAAAAATTGAATACAACTTTTTCTACTGACTGTAATTTTTAATTAGATCGTAAAACTTACCTTTTTTAACTTAAGATCTTAGAGTTGATGTGTCTTGCTCACTTCCTCCTTACTGGAACAAAATATAACAAATTATATTAAGGATCTGTTTGTTTGCATTAAATAGGCTCCGAAACTACTGGCCCGATTTGAAAAATTCATTAACCATTAGAATCCTACATTATCCCTGATAAACACAGGGTATATTTAATACTGCGCGGACGAAGTCGCGGGAAATGCTAGTGTATGATAATAGTTATAAAAATTATCAAAGCCTACTAGAGAAATCAAAATATAAGCTTGGGCTGGGAGTCAAACCATGTCCCATAATTCAGCGAAATTCAACATCAATGCCATCTCCACTCAAAAGACTGGAAGAGATCCCATAAAAGCACAAGTTCGTGCAAACTATGTATTTTTCATTTTTGAAAGTAACTGTTGGTCTGTTTTTATGAAATTTGTTTTTTTATCCCGGAAAATTGCATAGTTCCCGCGGGATAGCGAATAAGCGAGTTCTATGCAGACCAAGTCAATGCTCCACCACTAGACAGCTAGTACAGGTCGATTCACAAGAGCTGGCGCAAATGGATTGAACAAAGTAAATTACGGGGGTACACAGAGCCGGAGGTAACAAGACCTAAAGGCTACGTTTAGCATGATTGCGGGCGTATAGGTGGAAAGGGGAATCAAAATAGTGATGGGTTGCTAGCCGCATCGCCTATAACATGATTCCTAAGATTTTCGCCCATTTTCTCGACGGGCTTTTACCATTTGCAGGTAGTTACACAACTGGTACATTCTGTTTCTCTTTACTAGACCAGCATGGAAGACACATAAATACATAAGATTCAAGAAAAAAATAAACTTCAACATGTATTTAACCATTTTGTTATACAGACATAGTATTATAATTCATTCATTCAATCCATTCGTGTCAGCTCTTGTAAATCGACCTGACAATAAACTACATACAATTTTTTACAATAAATGCATAAAACATAACGTTCGCATTAAGGCGGCAATTGCGTGGCAAAGCAGTTCGCAGAGGGGACACACTAGATGGCGCTGTGGGATAGTTAAAACAGTATAGCTATGACCACATAGACTGACCGCTTAAATGAGTCCACGCAGGCACAGGGGCACGGGGTGGGACGACAAAGGGGACCGAGAGAGGTGCGGTCGGGCGCCTGCCGCCCGCACCACTCTCGGACACTCACAGATACATGTAGAACTTATGCCTATAAGGGATCTCTTCCACTCTGTGAATGATAGGCCATCAGACTAAAGCAGCACAAAGAAAAGTGAGTGGATGTTCAATGTCAAAGGAATCACTACAAATTGTAAGTAAGTAAGTAAGTAAATGCTTTATTGTACAAATATAAAGAAACAGAGTTGAAACTTTTAAAGGACATCTCTGAATTAGGTAGAATTTTTTAAGCAATAGACAATCATATCAACTTTTACAAAGGACAGTAGAATCACTTTTTAATTTTTAAATGCGGGTATGCTTTTTTCTTGACTGTACTTCTTTTTTACATTACTCACGTTGTCATCCATTACATTATGCATACTTTTCCATACATACATTTAAAGATAAATAAAAACTTCTATGGAGAGAATTTTTCAAGCAGGATGTAATTATAACCACGACAAATAAACAAAACATCTGTATAAAACAAATTATAATTTGCTAAAAAACTTTGACTTATTATAATGCAAACTTTTTATGTTAGTATGGATTGTTTCTTAAGATGACGAAAATGCAATTAACGCGGGATTTTACGACATCTTTTGTTGCTGAATATGAAAGGAAAAAATAACAAAGAGACGTAATAAAATTATTAATACTTACAGAAAAAATTAACACATGTACCTAGGCTGTTCGATAAGTACCCGTTTTCTAAATATATTAATATCACTGGCCGAAAATAAGTATACCACATTTTTAAGCCATTTTTCAGAGACGGGAAAATAAAAAAAAAATGGCATTCTTTTGTTTTTTTTTTCTCCTTTGACCGATTTAGTGAAAGCGTGAACTTAAAATTGTTCAAATGGAGAAAGAACAGTATCGGTCTGTAATTAGATTCTCGTTTTTGGAAGGAAAAACATGTGATGAAATAAAAGTAAGAATGCAAGCGGTTTACCATGAATGTGCTCCTTCTATGACAACCGTCAGATATGGTATAACGAGTTTAAGCGGGGGAGAATAACCGTCTTTGATGAGGATCGCCCAGGCCGGCCAATTGAGGTGACTACAGACGATATGGTTAAGAAAATTGAAAATATCGTTTTAGCCGACTAAACTTTGAGAAATCGTTGATGGTGTAAACGTTTCAATCGAGAGGGTACAACACATATTAGAAGAAAAATTGGGTATGAAGAAATTATCGGCGAGGTGGGTGCCGCGTTTACTCACGGAGGAGCAAAAACGGAACCGACCGACTACTTCGGAGCAGTGTTTGGCCGTGTTCAAATGTAACCCGAAGGAGTTTCTGCGTCGTTTCGTGACCGTGGACGAAACGTGGGTTCACCACTACACCCCAGAAATGAAAGAACAGTCGAAGAAGTGGATTTTACTGGGTGAACCTGCTCCAAAGAAAGCATAAACCGTCCCATCGGCTGGAAAGGTCATGGCAACTGTTTTTTGGGATTCGCAGGGTATTATACATATTGACTACTTATAAAAGGGGAAAACGATAACAGGGCAGTACTATGCCAATTTATTGGATGAATTTGACGCCGTGTTGAACGACAAACGACCCCATTTAAAAAAGAAAAAAATACTGTTTCATCACGACAACGCCCCGGCTCATTCGTCCAGAGCTGTGACGGCTAAATTAAGACAGTTACGCTACGAACTATTGCCTCACCCCCCGTATTCTCCAGATTTGGCCCCATGCGATTTCTTTTTGTTTCCCAATCTAAAAAAATGGCTCGGTGGTAAGCGATTTGGATCAAATGACGAAGTCATTGCCGCCACAGAGGCCTATTTTAATAACTTTCCAAAATCATATTTTTTGGATGGTTTATTGAAGCTTGAGTATAGGTGGAACAAGTGTATAGAGTTAAAAGGTGACAACGTAGAAAAATAAATGCATATATACAAAAAAAATTGTTTTTTTTTTTCAAAAACGGGTACTTGTCAAACAGCCCTCGTATATAGCCAGGTTGTAAAAAAGAGACTATTTTTGCAAATATAACACATGTACTAAGAGCGAAAGCCAGTTAGACACTAACAAAATATTGCACTTAAGCCTAGAAAGTATCCACTCCTATTGATTATTGTTTATTACCTGAACTGGACCCTTTCAAGTATAACAGGTGTATTGTTCCCCAAATACAATTACAGTGCCACTAACACTCCGGTAAAAATACCTACTATTAAAAAAAATTACAAAATGATATTGATGAAGAGTTATAGGGCAGATAGCCAATAGTTACTTAACAAATCAAAACACTATGAAAGCACTTGTAGGATTTAAGTGAACAATTAAATATTTGATTCAGGAACAATGTAGTGTTAACTGACTTGTAACAATACTTAAAGTCAAGTGCGGTGTCATCTATCCTGGGGGAAAGGCATGTAGTATATTGACATGTGGGTAGATATGAAGAACTGCAGATACCCCCAGTTCGGTTCCATCGAGCAAGCCAGCACATGTACACACACAGTATATAATTATTATTTTAGAAACGCATGTCGTCTAGAGTAACACCGACCAACAACAACAAAACTATCAAGATTGTTTGTTCACGGTATACTTTAGACCTAACGCTAATGGTTTACAACCCCACTTGAAGTTAACAACTGAACAATAGACGTCGGTTTAAAGTACTTTTCGTCATCTTAAATGAAACAAACCATAACTAAGTAAGCATTAACACAGGCCACCTAGAAAACTCGAAAAAAAAAATGGTATTTTCTGCCCAGAGCTATAGCACAAGTATTGCAGTGTTGACTAGAACATGCTTATTTTTCCATACAGAAGCCCTTAAAGTCAACAAGTCAAGATCGTTCAT
The DNA here is from genome assembly GCA_932294345.1 of Pandemis cinnamomeana. Taxonomy (NCBI): domain Eukaryota; kingdom Metazoa; phylum Arthropoda; class Insecta; order Lepidoptera; family Tortricidae; genus Pandemis; species Pandemis cinnamomeana. Next base: position 32,638,657 of record OW028702.1, on the reverse strand, counting down.
AAACTTCGCCTTAGAAGTAGGTATTCATTTGTTTATATCTGTAGATTCTAAACCTATTGTAAACAAATTAGTGAACGTGACTGTGGAAATCCCGATGTATCTGTATCCGGTACGTGTTTATTCATTGACAAGTACCAATCGAAATCTAGTCTAAAAATTGCGTAGGCAGTAAAGCAAATCGAGAACTCTGTAGGTAGGATCGTCTTACTACAACTTGGTTCTACCGCCGGATACGAGTCTGCCGATGAAGCCACGCACAATCACACCGAAATGCAAACTTCGCTCAACAGCACTGATCAGCACAACACATCACTAAGAATCATCTTAATAACGAACTAAGATTAACAAAAAAAAACGACCTAACGTGAGACACCCGGGCGAGATGACATCAATCAATAAAAATGCATCACTAGCGCGCTAAATTACCGGTACCAATTAAAAAAATACTCACCCATAATATACACTTATTATGTTCTTCTGTTTTTGGCTCGTTTTTTGATAAAAATGTAGCTTAATTTGTTATGAATCAACCCACGCTAACAATCTATCCACCAAAACCCACGCCGATATGTGTTGCCAATGCTAAAAAGTGTCGTGGGACTGGGTGGGTGGTATTGATGGCAGGGATTCATAAAATCAAAAAAAGTAACAACAGAGTGTACTGATAAATTGTATGAACTGCGGAATTCAACAAACCTGTGTAAATTCCTGTGCTTAATCGATTTCTTTTAAGTCCTATTTTGTCATAATAAACATTGTTTCTTTTTTAAACATACTTAGAAGCGTTGTATGTATGGAAGCGCAAAATCATGGTACCTAGGCTGTTTGATAAGTACCCGTTTTCTAAATATATTAATATCACTGGCCGAAAATAAGTATATCATATTTTTAAGCCATTTTTCAGAGGCGGGAAAATTAAAAAAAAAATGGCATTCTTTTGTTTTTTTTTCTCCTTTGACCGATTTAGTGAAAGCGTGAACTTAAAATTGTTCAAATGGAGAAAGAACAGTATCGGTCTGTAATTAGATTCTTGTTTTTGGAAGGAAAAACATGTGATGAAATAAAAGTAAGAATGCAAGCAGTTTACCATGAATGTGCTCCTTCTATGACAACCGTCAGATATGGTATAACGAGTTTAAGCGGGGGAGAACAACCGTCTTTGATGAGGATCGCCCAGGCTGGCCAATTGAGGTGACTACAGACGTTATGGTTAAGAAAATTGAAAATATCGTTTTAGCCGACCGCCGAATTAAACTTTGAGAAATCGTTGATGGTGTAAACGTTTCAATCGAGAGGGTACAACACATATTAGAAAAAAAATTGGGTATGAAGAAAGTATCGGCGAGGTGGGTGCCGCGTTTACTCACGGAGGAGCAAAAACGGAACCGACTGACTACTTCGGAGCTGTGTTTGGCCGTGTTCAAATGTAACCCGAAGGAGTTTCTGCGTCGTTTCGTGACCGTGGACGAAACGTGGGTTCACCACTACACCCCAGAAATGAAAGAGCAGTCGAAGAAGTGGATTTTACCGGGTGAACCTGCTCCAAAGAAAGCATAAACCGTCCCATCGGCTGGAAAGGTCATGGCAACTGTTTTTTGGGATTTGCAGGGTATTATACATATTGACTACGTATAAAAGGGGAAAACGATAACAGGGCAGTACTATGCCAATTTCTTGGATGAATTTGACACCGTGTTGAACGACAAACGACCCCATTTAAAAAAGAAAAAAATACTGTTTCATCACGACAACGCCCCGGCTCATTCGTTCAGAGTTGTGACGGCTAAATTAAGACAGTTACGCTACGAACTATTGCCTCAGCCCCCGTATTCTCCAGATTTGGCCCCATGCGATTTCTTTTTGTTTCCCAACCTAAAAAAATGGCTCGGTGGTAAGCGATTTGGATCAAATGACGAAGTCATTGCCGCCACAGAGGCCTATTTTAATGACTTTCCAAAATCATATTTTTTGGATGGTTTATTGAAGCTTGAGTATAGGTGGAACAAGTGTATAGTTAAAAGGTGACTACGTAGAAAAATAAATGCATATATACAAAAAAAAATGTTTTTTTTTTCCATAAACGGGTACTTATCAAACAGCCCTCGTAAGAATGAATTAGTTTGTTAATTGAACTTCCTTTGTTAAAAAAGAGAAGAGAATGCATGCGAATAGAGTGGCTCACTATAGATCAATGTTCTTATCATATTGGTGACCGATTAATGCCGGCAGGCAAAGATCGTGGCATGCACAGACTACTAAGGAGATACTACGTGGCATGCAATGGCAATATTGGCATTAGGGCGATTGCAGTGCGTGATCCGATTAACCCGCTATGTACCATTCGATTTTGTACAACTAAATAATCAACAAAATTACGTGACAGCGTATTTTACTTTTAATAAATTTAAGAAAATTAAGAATATCGTGCAACGCACTCGAAAGGCTTTGTTTTTAAGGCAGATACCATTGAGATTCTCGTACCCATGTTGCTGCTTTGCTTGCGATCCGTCAAGAGGAACGCAAATGTCAATCCGTCGTACCGCTGTCAACGTGCTGTGCTGTCATTGTCACTGTCGACACTGTCATTGTCTGTCATTCTGGGATTATGTGAAAATAGGTGGAAACCATTATATATCATAAACTTCGTATTTATGTGTAGAGATATCTCTGTTAGCTGTCTTTGTCCTTGTAAATATAACTCGAAGTTGTAAATAAAACGTATAATTTACTCATTTTCAAGGAAAGAAATATAGTCGACGCTTAACAGGTAACTTTGCTTTAAACTTGTATTGCGTATTTAGCGCTTTTTATAATGAAGTTATAAACTATTCAGACAAAGAAGTTCTTTATATAATGGCAAATCGTCCTGCTTCAAATTAACATTTCGAGATATTTTTAGTACGTTTCTAACTATTTGTGTTATTATTAAATGCCCTAAATAGTTTATTACTATGTTTTTGGAGTGACCTTCACGGGCTGAAAGGTCGTTATACTACTGTTTATATAATTTTTCTTATGCTTTGTTTTTCTCGGCGGCAGCATGACGGCGTTAAACAGCATTGATCGCGTCCATAGTCTAAAAAAACAAGTGCCAAAATTATGAACGCGTCAAAGAAGCAAAACTTTTTATTCGCGACCCAATTGTATTCTAAATTTGAATTTGTACATTTTTTTGCGTCGCTAAAGTTAGCCGCCGAAATGGTTACTTTGTGTTTAAGTTAAATTGCTTTACGGACATTGTCGCCCTCTGTGTGCCCTTGTGTGCTGAGTAATTAATAGTGTGTGATCTGATAATATGCAAAACTGTTTGTGCTGTCAGAGTGTACACATGCAGGCCGCCTATTTATAGTTTTTTTTCCTGTTGATGCTGTTTTGTTTAACTTATAATTTTATTGTGTTATTCAGAACTCTCAGCTCCTAGACAGGTAAGTTATAAAAATAAACTTGGTGATTAAGTTAAAAAGCAAATTGCCTTTTCCTCAAAATTGTTGTATTAAAAAGAGATTGCACTATCTATTTTGGTTTTCATTGGTATGGTTTGTTAAACTATGATTGTTATTATGAGATATAGGAAACACTGAGTATATTTAAACAAAGACATTTTTATTATTGTCACTTTGCTGCCACTTTTAATACTGCAACTAATTTTATTAATGTTTTGTTATATTTAAATAACATTCAAAAACGTGTTGACTAAAAAGAAATCATCCATATTAAAACAATACTTGGGGTGTGAATCGGGTTACCTCCACGAGCGGTCAAGAACTGGCGTTTTTGGATCCGTTGGGGGGAAGAACATTGCTTGATACGTGCACCAGCACGAGGCATCGGTTTATGATTTCCTGGCGGTCCAAGGGATATCATTATCGGTTGGCTAAGGGCGCGACAGGGGGGGAAGGGGTCGTTTGACCGTATTGCCGTACAATGTTTGCGACATTTTGTCACAAGATTTTGGAATATATTTTTAACACTTAGACATTGGCAAAATCATCCATATTATTCTAAAAATTTAATTTAGAAAACAACATTTATTCAAATTTAAATCTGACTTAATACCTTAACAGGCCGTCATATGAATAAATCTATCAATTAAAATCAATTGGAAGCTCTTTTTGGCACCCAATATGTTAATATAGTTTATAACTAAGTGCTTTATATTGGCTTAATTAGCAAGCATTCAAACCACTTGTTGTAATTGTGAATTTGGCGTGTTGGTGAGACTTCGTGAGATTTGGCTTGACCCACTCCGTCCCCCAAATCTCAAGTGAGATTTTTTTAAATGGGTATGTTAGTGTAGTTTCGTTAGTAAACAACCTTGTTTATTCACATAACTGCGATTGTTATTGTGTAGGCTTTATTTTAATTATTTATTTATTCAAACCTGACGTTATAAATGTGATTCAATTCCGATTCAGTTTAGGTTCGTTCGCTGTCAGATTCATCCCTAAGACACAGGTTCTCCACCTAGTTTAGGGGTCGAAAGCTTCGACCACAAGTTGATCTGACCTACTGTACAACTGAATAATGTTTTTCTCTTTGTAACGACCCACGTATGTACGTTCAAATAAATAAATTATTATTATATTAAAAATGGCAGCAAAACCTGAAGAGTCGTAATTAAAACGCATTAAGACGCCATAGTAAGGCCCTTCTTTCTAAAGAGACGGGCGAGATAGACTAAGTGCCCGTCTTTTTCCTACTGTTCGTTCTAGAAAGAGACAGGTAGTGACTCAGCTCTCGCGCACAACACACCTCGTCTCGTCGTGCTGAGTTATTATTTAACATTCAATAAACAGCGTGTCTATTCTGATAAGGTTGACACAATCATTATTCTTAATTTAGCTCGTTTAATGAGGACCAATAGATATCTATTGTACACTAGCTGTTGCCCGCGATTCCGTCTGCACAGAATATGAACTATCGGGATAAAAACTATCCCATGTCCTTTTCCGGGACAAAAGAGTTGGGCAAAAATTATATATTTACGAAAAACCGGGATGATAACTAAATCATCTTTTATTTGAAGTAACTAAATAATCCTTCATTTGTTCTTCTTCTTCTTCTCTCCTTAATGGCGGCCGTAAGGCTTGGGCCAATGTCAGTGTGGTAAAAATATAATTCAAAAATCTTGTGACAAAAATGTCGGCAACGTTGTACGGTAATGGTCAAAGACCCCCCTCCCCCCCTGTCGGGCTCTTAGCCAACGAATAACGGTATCCCTCGGAGACCGCCAGGAAATCATTAACCGGTGCCCAGGGTGCACCGGAACAAGCACTGCACTTCCCCTCGGACGGATCCAAAAACGAACCGCAGCTCTTGATCACACGCGGAGGTAACCCGACTCGCACCCCCCGTCATTTGTTATTTTGAATTTATCTAGATGGGATTTTAAATAAAAGATGAATGTCAGTGTGACGGTTTGACCCGACGTGACATTCTGTATACATTTTATTATTATAAGCTTACTTCAATAACAAACGAGGTCGGTTATCTTCATCTAGATAATTCATCTAAATAAAAAGTTGTCAACGCACTATTTGTGATTGAATTTATTTTCGAATAAATTTATTTGAAATGATTTTATTTGAAATAGTTATCTAGATAAGGAATTATCTAGATAACGCCCAACTCTGATGCCTACCTACCAAATTTCAAATAAAACAGTCCAGCGGTTTAAGCGTGAAACGGTAACAGACAGACGGACAGTTACTTTCACATTTAATATATTAGTAGGGATAGAGAATAAATTTAGATATTCGTAAGGTAAACATAATTGTTGATGATAATGACATTGATTTGTTATTTGTTTACTGTAAATATTTACTGCCAGATAAGATTAAAACTAACCTCTAGTGGAAAAGTTGCGTTTTATGCAGTTTCGTAATGGCCCAACGAATGGGGAAAATCTTAGTAATCATGATATAGGCGATGCTAGCAACCCATCACTATTTTGATTCCATGTTCCTCCTACACGCTCACAATCGTGCTAACCGTGGTCTAGACAGGGATAAAGACGTGATTTGTGTATGTATGGTTATGGTTATTGTGAAGCGACCCTAGCGCCACCTAGTTAGCATCTACATAAATACGACGCACGAGTGGCTAGCGCCAGTTCTAGTGACAGCTGTCACATCGTTCTACATCCCGCTAACGAAGTTTCTCAACGCGGATGCATAAGTACAACTTTCAACTGTCTTCCTTCGGACTTCGGTCGGCATAACAACTGCCTGGAGAGAGATCTCTCTATTGTGGCACTCCCCACAATTGGCATTGTTCATTTTTTTAGTATGCTCCAATTCGAAAACCATTTCGAGGAAAACCATCATTTATCCGATTTATCTTGTCCGATTTCAAAAATACTTTATGATTGCAATGTTTTTGTAAAAGTACTTTGAACCTTTGTTTGACCAAACGACCCGGTTTTTAGACAGAATCCAGCATCGAAATGTTTGCCACAAAAATGAAAAAAAAAAAGTTTAGCTATGGCAACTGTCACGTGTCACTGTCAAATCGACAAAACCATAGACAAAGCCGTTTTTTTTATAGCCAGCCGAACGAAGGCGATTGGGATTCTGTCTAAATTCACGAATTATCAAACAGCGAAAAAATATTTATTATTAATTAACAAAGCTAGTACGTAAAAGCATAATATTCAAATTAGTTGCTTGAAATAGTCCATTTTATCAAATAAAGGTGTTAAAAGGACAGCTTAAAAAAAATGAACAATGCCAATTGTTTTGGTGGTAAAAAATGTTGTAGCTTCCTTTTACCACCTTAATTTCATATTATTTTTAGCGCTAGATAAGCTATCTTGACGCGGAAGCCTATCATGTCACAATGAACTTAAATGACACGATAGAACTCGACCTTTTGATAGAGCAAACTTAGTTATCGTCGAAGCGATATATTCGCACGCAAACACAGTGTGATAGTAAGAATTAGGGAGACCGAGGAGAGTTGAGGAGAGGTGAGTTGATACAAGGCCGATTTCTCTGCACCTATGACAGTTAGCGAGGTCACAACTTCACACAAACTGTGGAGTGTAGAACGAGCAACGAATTAGCCAAGTTACCAGCCCGATAAACTGTCAAAGTTCAGATAAATCGGCTTTGTATCAACTCACTTCTGTCTCAACTCTCCTCGCAGTGGCGTAACTATAGGGTGGGACTTGGTTTAGAGCACAGAAGGGACGCTGATGCACTTCTTTATATTGAGGAAGGAGCCCCATCTAACGACTTTGCCACGGGCCCCAGACGTTATAGTTACGCCATTGTCTCCTCGGTCTCCCTACTAGCTGTTGCCCGCAACTTCGTCTGCATAAAATTCGTTTATCGCTATCCCGCAGTAATTAATTACGCAATTTTGCGGAATAAGTAGCCTATGTGTTATTTCAGACTATAATATATCTGTTCCTAATTTCATCTAGATCTTCAGCCGGTCTGGGGTGAAAGAGCACCAAACATCCATCCATCCGTACTTACAAACTTTCGCGTTTATTATATTAGTAGGATTATTAGAAGAGCAGTGGCGGAACCATAACGTCTGGGGCCCTTGGCAAATTCGTCAGATGGGGCTCCTTCCTCAATATAAAGAAGTGCATCAGCGTCCCTTCTGTGCTCTAAACCAAGCCAGTTCGGGGCCCGCGGCGTTTTACCACCCCTGCCACTCTATAGTTACGCCACTGTCTTTGACCATTACCGTATGGATGGATCCGTCCGGGGGGAAAAGCAGTGCTTGATCCGGTGCACCCTGGGCTTCGGCTAATGATTTCCTGGCAGTTTCTGAGGGATATCATTGACCGTTGGCTAAGAGCCCGACAGGGGTGAGGGGGGTCTTTGACCATTACCGTACAACGTTGCCGACATTTTGTCACAAGATTTTTTAATCATATTTTTGTTACTTTGACATTGGCGAAGTTGTCGTCGCTATAACGACTTGAAACGCCACAAACAAGAAGATGAAAAAAAAAATTGACTTTGACTTGACTTAGCTGGGGGCCTCTTGAATCCACGGGGCCCTGGGCTGAAGCCCAAAAAGCCATATGGTAGATCCGGCCGGTATTACAACTTGTGAACATATCATCTCGTCCGCTACTTGAAAAACTTGTTTGTTTATTTAGGAAATTTGGTTGAACTTAAAAAATCCTTCATTTGTTTCAGCAATCATGAGCAAAGTGTGCCGCCAGGTGTCCATCGAGTCGCCGGGACCCACGCTGAAGGAGTGCGTGTTCAGTTTCGATGTGCCGGTGCCCGATGTACCTATGTATGGGGCCCGCATACGGGTCGCGTACGCCGGCGCTTGCTACAGGTACGAAAGGAATAACCCCCTTATTCACAAGGGCGGATCCACCGTTGTGGGCACGATGGGCATGCCCACAACCTTAATAGACTTGTGACGTCACACTTTTACTTGCATGATTGTTAATGAGCATGTTCATGCTCCGACTCGTACTTAGCCGATTTTCTAGTAGCTGTGACCACAACCTTTTTTGAGGGCTGGATCCGCGCTTGCTTATTCATAAACGCTCTATAGGCTTCTGCTAACTTAGCAATCCTTTGTCCTTATCTGTGAAAGGCACATGTCAAATTGACAGATAAGGACAAACGATTGCTAAGTTAGCAGATGCCTACAGAGCGTTTATGAATAAGGGGGTAAGTCTAGAGTAGTTGTTTTGCTTCCATACAATTTGCTGTGCTGCCAAAAAATAGGGGGGATTCCTGTTGTTTTAGAAATTTGTAAATTGGTATCAAGATAAGTTTTACAATGGTTTTATAACACAAGTAAAGAAATGAGTCTTGAGCGCCTTCTCTCGTCCCCTGGTGTGCAGATGTTCCACGGGAGTTTGTAATTGTGTCGTACAGACACATCATTCCAACAGATGACGCTTGGCGACAAAAATTCGCATAGTAACAAGGTCACGTGACAGCTAGTTAGAGATTCGAAGTCTTACCCACCTGCTGTGGGTGGTGTAGGGGTATAGCACGCGTCACGGAATGACGAGGACCCGGGTTCGATTCCCGGCCATAGCTTTACTTTTCGGATTTTTCTGTAAATTCAACCGTCTCAATAACTTACTCCACAGGGCCAACCGCACCCGTTCCGCGTCAGTGTGCTCCACATCTTCCGTCTCGTCCATCGGCAGCTTGTCGGGCGAGATGGAGAATTTCGGTATCCACACATCGACTCCTGCGCATATCGGCCTTAGGGACGGCGCCCTGTTCCCTGGTTACGAAGTCGCCGGTGTTGTTGATGCTATAGGTATGGCAAAGCTGTTTTTACATACATAGATACATGAGAGAGAGAGAGAGAGAGAGAGAGAGAAACATTTATTTACACACATTCGATACACGTAGAATTATAATAGGAAGAAATAGAATATACTCACGTCTTTATCCCATATAGCTGTAGCTCGCGCAGAATTCGCTTATCGCTATCCCGCGGGAACTATGCTGTATTCTGGGATAAACTAACCTATGGCTTTCCCTGGGACTGAAACTAAAGATAAAGATAAAGATAATTTATTCATAAATGTTTGACAAAATTATAACTTTGGTCCCTTATAAATCTAAGTTAACAAGTCATGTGCTTGAACTAGGAATTCCTGTTTCAGGCTAGAAGAGCTAAACAAATGGCTTTTAAATAATTGAAACTATCTGTATACCAAATTATAACTAATTTGGTGCAGTGGTTTAAACCTGAAAAGGTAACAGACAGACAGACAAAAAGAGTTACTTTCGCATTTATAATATTAGTATACTATTAATAATAATAATATTAATATTAGTATTATACTAACTGACAAATACTGCAAATTTACAAAATGGAAAATGTTTCAGGAAACTTGACATTGTCAACTTTGGAAAATTTCTCATATTTTCTTACGGTGATTGAAACTTTCCATTTCCGGTATGGAAATTTTCTTTGTGATTTTTTCCGAAATTTCCGAGAAATTCCAACTTTTTGGAAATTTTCCGCAACTAGCACATCTGTACTTACGGACTTGCGAAATCATATAAAAACAATGTCATTATTTTTCTAGACGTATGTTATTTTTATAAAACATACATATGTACAGTCAATGGCATAAATATCATGTACGTTACTAAGACGTCAAAAACATACATCCTACTAATATTATAAATGTGAAAGTTTGTGAGTATGGATATTTGGACGTTTGTTACTCTTTCACTCCGAAACGGCTGGACAGATCTAGATGAAATTTGGAACATAGATAGATTATAGTCTGGAATAACACATAGGCTTCTTTTTATTCCGGAAAATTGCGTAATTCCTGCGGGATAGCGATAAACGAATTCTATGCAGACGAAGTTGCGGGCAACAGCTAGTTTGTCATATATTTCACATGATATTTTGATACAGATGACATATATTAGACATGATGACTGTATCGATATTTCGTTGATTAAATACAATACGGACGCAATCCAAAATCATTCACCATTGCATCTAAATGCGTTTGTTGCAATTTTGTTTTAATTTGATTTCAGTTATTATTATTATTATTATTACTATTTTATTTCAATTGACGATCCCTTTGTGAATTACTTATGTTTGACATTTAATTGTACTTTTAAAAGGGTGATAAATAAATCGAATCTAAAAACAAAAGTCGGCAGTTATAAGGTTTCAAATGCTTTTGTATTTAATCAGCGATTTATGCCCTCGTGTGTACACACAAAGCTATTCGGTAAGCAGTATAGATACGGCGCGAGCGTGCGTAGGTGCTTACCTGATATTGCCGTGTGTACATCGCGTCGTGTGTGCAGGAAAGAACGCGGATAACGACGGCATCAAAGTGGGCGACAGGATAGTCCTGTACCCTTACGAGGGCGTGCCCCACGGGTACGCGGACTACATAGTCGTGCCGGACTTCAAGTGCCTCGTGCCGGTGCCCGCGGAGCTGCCGCTGAGCGTGGCGGCCATGTTGCCCACGGGCGCGCTGCTGGCTATGAACACTGTGGACACGGGCAGCGAGTGCCTCAAGAGGATCCTGGAAGGTAAGCTGTGTACCGTAGAGCTGCCATGAGGCATTATCAGAGATCGGACAAATTTGCGTCATTGCTCGCAATAATGTGGACATGACTCAAAAATTAATCAAATAATTAATCATTTATTTAATATCTCGAAATAAAATTTGAACCCCCGGAGATAAAAATTTACACATGCATAAAATTATTAGCAAAATGTTAATTAAAGTGGCAGTTGTCGTTCTCGTAAATCTTTTTATGTAATAAAGAAATCACGATCATGCTAGATATGATTATTATTTCTGACAAAAAAGTTTTCTAGTTCTATAGGTATAAAACCTCCGTGGATATACTTATTCTTAATATATGTATTTTGACATATTTGATTAATTTTGGAGTCATGTCCACATTATTGCGAGCAATGACGCAAATTTTTCCGATCTCTGGGCATTATAGACTACAAGCCCATGGAAAACAAAACATGTGAATGAAGCTTAGAAGGCTGTTACTATATCATAAAATAACTCTGAGCGCTATGCCGTCATTTCTGAGCGGTACATTTTCTCATACACTGTAAAAAAAATGCACTAACTTCCGGCACCACTTTAAAGCGGCACTAGGTTTTCTGACATTTATTTTTAATCATCTATAAGCTATGAAACCTCACTTGTACCTGAGAAATTCCATAAATGTACCGCTCAGAAATGACGGCATAGCGGTCAGAGTGATTTTATGATATTGTAACAGCCTTCTAAGCTTCATTCACGCTGGTTCATTTCACATGTTTTTTGGCTTGTAGTCTATAAGCAGACTGACTTTCTCCTTGTTTCGATTTTTTTTTATACATATAAACGTTCCTCTTGAATCACTCTATTAAAAAAACGCATCAAAATCGCGTAGTTTAAAAGATCTAAGCATTCATAGGGACAGACGCGAACGAACGCGACTTTGTTTTATACTATGTAGTGATAAGAATAAGAAAACTTTATTTCACCACAGAAGTTACAAAGTGCATGACAAGGACACACTGTTACATAGAGATAGGTCGATGACATTTTATGCGGGACTGGGTCTGTAACGCGAGTGCCAAGTGAAGTACTCAAAACACAAGAATAATTAGAAAATGTGTGTGTGTGTGGCTACACTTTACCATTAGTAAGTGCCTGTAAGAAGATCCTCAGTATCTTGGTAGTTTATATTTGCTAGACAAACATCGATAGTTTTTTTTTAATTTAACAGCAGACAGGTCTTTTGTTAATGCACTTCCTGTCTTTAGTACCTTATCTTTTCTTTTTGCTTCTGATCAAATCCTTTTCTGTAATATGGCCTTCTTATTTTTCCTTGTTACATTCTCACATTTATTTTATCTTAAGTATTATACAGTAATGTTATGTGTGTATGTATGTGTTATTTTATTTTATTTATTTAGCTATGTATTATTTTATTATCCCTGCGTTTATCCTGTCTATTTGTTTCCGCCACCTACTTAAACTGTCACCAACTTATTTCTCTGTTTTGTTGGTTGTCTGGTAGAGATCGCTATTAAGCGATAAGACCGCCCATTGTCTACTTTGTTCTTTGATTCTGTATTGTTTTGTGCTAATTTGTGGTGTTCAATGAAGAGTATTTGTATTGTATTGTCTTTTGGATTAGTGACAGTTTTGCATATTTTGTTGTAAGCGTGTGGGAATATGGAGGACTGGGAGTATGGAATATGCTATGTAGTGATTCACGAACGCTTCTCCAGGCCCCGACCATAAAGACAAAGCGACTGTACTGATAGTCGGCACGGGGGGCCTCGCGCTCTGGGCGCTCCGCATTGCCACGCACAACTTCAAGCACGCGCAGTGGCACGACAGCGTCAGGATAACCGTTGCCACGCTCAAGGACGAGGGCTTCCTGCTCGCAAAGGACAGCGACAAGTGAGTACTGCCCTCTCTGTCTCCCCCGTACAGACAGCCGCCGTGCTGATAGTCGGCTCTGTGTCTATGTCCATAAAGGCCAACCTTATTCATAAACGCTATGTAGGCTCCTACTAACTTACTTCTTTTTTTAATATGGCACCATCGATCAATGCGATGATTTTGCCAATGTCAAAGTAATAAATACAGTATTCAAAAAATTTGTGACAAAAATTTCGGCAACGTTGTACAGTAGAACACGGTCAAAAGACCTCCCTGTCGGGTTCTTAGCCAATGGTCAATGATATCCCTCGGAAACCGCCAGAAAATCATTATCCGATGCCCAGGGTGCACCGAACCAAGCACTGCTCTTCCTGACAGATCCAAAAACGAGCCGCAGCTCTTGACCACACGCGGGGTTCCCCGACTCGCACTCCACTTTTTCTATGTTTATTCGCGACTAGCTCAGGCCTAAATAGAAAGGCTGTAACTTGCCTTCTCGTTTTAACATGCCCCGTCCTCTTCAGTATCAGCGTGGTGCAATGGAACGAAGACTTGTACGAGCGGCAGCTGATCGAGCGCACGATGGACGCTTGCGGGGGCGCCGTCGATCTGGTGATGAACTTTGGTACCACGTCGCGTTCACTTCACCGCTCGCTGCAGTGCCTGGCGCCGGTAAGTGAAGTCTATCCTTTACGGGGTAGACAGAGTCTAAGGTAACACCTTAAGGCCACGTTTAGCATGATTAAGGGCGTATAGGTGGAAAGGGAACAGTGGCATAACTATAGGGTGGCGGTGGCAAAATGCCAGGGGCGCCTAGCTCTAGGGGGCCTTGAACTGGTTTGGTGTAGAGCACAGAAGGGACTGATGAACTTCTTTATATTGAGGAAGGAGCCCCATCTGACGAATTGGCCATGGGCCCCAGACGTTAGTTACGCCACTGAAAGGGGAATCAAAATAGTGGTGGTTTGCTAGCCGCATCGCCTATAACATGATTCCTAAACCTTTCGCCCATTCTCTCGATGGGCTTTTACCATCTGAGCGGGAAGAGAAGCAACTGGTAAATTCTATGTTTTTTCTTTACTCCCAGACCAGCATGGAAGAATTTTACAGGGTAGACAGAGCCTAAGGTAGCAATACCTAAAGGCCACGTTTAGCATAATTGATGGCGTGCCTATAGGTGGTAAGGGGAGTCATAATAGTGATGGGTTGCTAGCCGCATAAGATTTTCGCCCGTTCCTCGATGGGTTACCATCTGCGCGGGAAGAGAAGCAACTGGTGCATTCTATGTTTTTTTACACATATTTTTATTCGACATTACGTTGATTACCTAAATACAAAACGGACGCATTCCACAGCGTTCCATACGCATTCCATAGCATTGTACGTCTATATCCCTTACGGAGTAGACAGAGGCTAAGCTAACAAGACCTAAAGGCCAGTTTAAAGGGAACTTTACCAATAGGGAGGCGTGGTGCTGGTAACAGAGGACGTCGGCGAGAAGCTGCTGCCAAAGTTCGCAAAGAAGGCGGAGAAACTGAACGTCCACATAGTGATCGTGCCCAATGGGACCATACAGCAGCTCAGGGACCTGGTCGCCCTGGTCGCCAGCCACGAGGTGAGGGATCTGCAAGCCTTTACTTCTTTAACCTCCGACGCATAAGTTATAAGTCTGACGTCGATCTCTCTCTCTCTTCCTCCCTCCCAGTCCCTCTCTCCCTCCCACCCTCTCTATCCCACCCTCTTTCTCCCCCTCTCTCTCCCTCCTCTCTTTTGCTATCTCCCCCACTCCTCTCTCTCCCACTCCCCCTCTATCTCCCTCTCCCCCATCACTCTCTCTTTATCTCTCTTTCTCTCCCCCTCCCCCTCTCTTTCTCTCTCTCCCTCTCACCCCTTTCTATCTCCCCCACTCCCCTCTCTCTCCCACTCCCCCTCTATCTCCCTCTCCCCCTATCACTCTCTCTCACTCCCCTCTATCTCCCTCTCCCCTATCACTCTCTCTCTCTCTCTCTCTCTCTCTGTATGTGTGTGTCGTTCTTCGTACGTAAGCAAGTTACATTACTAGCACATATTCGTTGTACAGATCGAGCCGCCGCCCCACTCGGTGTTCCCAGCTGAAGAAGCCCAGGAGGTGGTGAGGAAACTTTGCAACTCTGAAATAAAGGGGCGCGCCATTCTCCGATTCCACAACGTGGAATAAATCAGGCGCCAGAGACTATAGCGTTAACCTTTAAGGCCCCATACAGAAATACTTATGAGTTTATGAGAAAGCAGTGGCGTGGTCAGTAGGTATAGGCACTAGGTGAGTGTTTCTCAACCTTTCTCAACGCGACCCCCTTGGCGAAAAATATAATGTTACACTCTACTTACCTCCCCTTTCAGTACTTAGTACATGGGCGTATTTTCAATTGCTCCGCTCCTAAAGAGGGTTTTTGAAATGCTAGGGGGTTGCGATCCTCAGTTTGAAAAACACTGCACTAGGGAATGCCTCTAGAGCTAAAGTCAGTAAATTTTGAATATGAACACCAATTATTAATTTGACTATAAAACTAAGTCTCATTATATTTTTTATATTAGTAAGGTGTGAGTAGTCGCTTAATCGCCTCGGACTTCTAAAGGTTAACGTTATAGCGACATCTCCCCACGCGTGGGCGTTTAACGATAATGTGAGGTGATTTTGATAAGTTTCGACCCCCAAAGTCAGGGGGTGTTGACGGTGTTTTTTGTTTACAAATTCTGGCACCCCCTTAGAGCCGTAATCAAGCAAATTGTTCAAGCCTCCAGAAATATTTTTTTCTTTGGCTTTGTGAACCCCGCAGGGGTCGCAACTCAAAGTTTGAGAAGGACTGCCCTAATAATATCCTAACTCTGGAATTGGATTCACGTGTTAGTTTTTAACTTTATTGTAAAATTATTTTGGTGCAATAAATATTAATAAAAGTATATTTTACACAATTTTGTAAACAAAATAATGTGGGAAGTAAAATCGATAGATCTAAAATTACTTGTTAATATAAGTATACCTACTGACAAAAATTAACATATTCATTTCTGATCACGTTATATGCTTTGACTTAATAATACGTAAAGTTGATCTGATTTTTGGATCACGATATATTTTTAAGAATCTAATAAAAATGACTGCATAAGAAATCAAACATACACCTTACTTTTTCCGTAAGGTCCAATACGTAAGGATACCTAAGTATCTGTGCATCTCAGACCAAATAAAAAGTCGAGACCGAGTGCTGCCACCCGCCATAAAGATGGCGCTTCGGTCTTTGGAAAGAGACAATTGTTGTCGGGTAAGTTGGAGCGAGACAACGCTCTACGAAGTCAAAGTTAGCCGAGAAGACCGATGTGCAGTCTTTATGGCCGGGTACTATACGTCACGGGCATTAATATGTGGACGTAACCAAGACGTCAAAAACATCTATACATGCAATAAACAATAAGGCCGGTGATACATATATTTGACATTGTGGCTGTATCTATATTTATGCACTCCACTGTACAGTCGCCATCAGATATATAAGAGCGGGCGAGGTCCTCAAATATTTCGTAGCAGCATTAAATTTCAACATATTCGTTACGCTAGGTTATAATATAGGAACACGCAATTCGTTATAAATATAAGAGCAGCGACTTTTCAATTAATTAGGAACATTCAATCAGGTAAAAATATCAGGAAGCACACCGTCAAAGGTATCGACGCGGTCAGGCTGATCATAAAGATCTGAACATTTGTGGATAATAAACCTTAAGTTTAAATTACAGTACAAACGAGTACACTATATGTGACATCTTTCATTTTGCCATGACGTAGGAGAGATATTTCCGATTTGTTTGGAATTCGAATCTATTATTACAGACGTATGGTTTATTTTCCACAAATGTTCCGATCTTTATGATCAGCCTGACTGCGACGATCTGTGCTTCCTGATATTTTTATTTTTACCTCATTGAACGTTCCGAATTTATTGAAGAGTCGCTGCTCTTATATTTATGATGAATTGCATGTTCCTATGTTATTAACCTTATTTAGTGTAACGAATTTATTGAAATTTAATGCGGCTCCGAAATATTTGAGGACCTCGCCCGCTAATATATCTCATGGCGACTGTACAAGCATAATCAAACTTAGCCAGACGGGTTGAGACACGCTCATGTCCTCACTTCGCCGTCAGCAGAACTTCGTCTTGACCTTTTGCTTTGTCTGAGGCATCAGCCACAATTTTAACATAGACATAATATAGTGGCCATAATAACTGATCATTCTAACGACATATCTACTATTGCCCGGGGGCATGTGTGACCATACGTTATGTATACTCTACCCTTTAAAACTCCGAAATTATACCCCCTTGTCTATCCATAACTTATTCTTACAACACGTTTAAAATAAAACGGAATAGTTGAGGTAACTGTACCTCCCCGTAAGACATTGCACCCAGGGTGGTGGAAAAGAATGTCTCAGATCGGAACTTATCGCACGAGCCAAGGGTGAGAGCGATAAACATGCGACCTGAGGCTTTCTTTCTTTATCATCGCCAGAGGTGGCCAAGTGGAAATCACCGCTAGCGTAGCGGCCGGTAATTTTTTTTATTGTTGTCGACAAATGTTTTCAACAAAAGTTTCTTTATCTATCTATACTTGGCAATTCAGCGAAAGTTGTCATGGGAAAGATTCAGAAATTTCCCATATTTTTGTATGGGAATCGAAACTTTCCATACCCTATATGGAAATTTCTTTGTGATTTTATTTTCCAGAAATTTCCGTCAATTTCCAACTTTTTGGACTTTTTCCGCAACTTGCACATCTGTACTTACGGAATACTTCCTAAGTCATG
Source organism: Pandemis cinnamomeana (assembly GCA_932294345.1). Lineage (NCBI taxonomy): Eukaryota > Metazoa > Arthropoda > Insecta > Lepidoptera > Tortricidae > Pandemis > Pandemis cinnamomeana. Next base: position 32,620,919 of record OW028702.1, on the reverse strand, counting down.
AAAATATAAAGTAATTATTTTTTATAGACGTATGTTATTGTTATAAAACATATACCTAATCGTAGTTGTAGCGTTCATTTACATGTTTCAGTATGTCATTTATTTATAGTTCATGCATTTCATAATACTAAAAGTTTTTCATAATAATGTTATTTACGAACGTATACAGGACTTTACAAAAATCTTTCACCATCCTTGCAGCCGTACGCACATGTGCGTTCGACGCACTTTCTTATAATTATGCATAAATAGCCGTTGCTTATAAATTTTTTATTCTGTGGCAATAATTTTCGCTAATTACGGTGCTATGCGTGCACAATATTGTTGCTTTAGGTGCATATCAGTGGCGTGGCGTCCATAGAACGCGATTCCCACCGGCTTGCCTATTTTAAGGCATTTGGGCACTTTGTTGTGCAGAATTAGAGGAAAAGGCTAGTCAAATGCCCTTCGGGTTGCCTTCTGGTATATTAGACGCCACGCCACTGCTGGATATATTAAATCTGTTATATGTTCGATGTGCGTATGTATTAATAAGACACAGATTTGATATCCAACCATAAAGAGCCTTGCGAATTTATGAATATGATTCCTGCAAAATAAAGGGGCAATGACACTTTGACGATTGCAATTAAAAAACATTCGGACAGACAAATGGATAATGTTCGGCAAACGGATTGGGCGAACGCAGTAGTGTAATTGCCCCATTAAGCGACATGCCAACCGTCCTACGGTCCATTTTACAATAGTATAAAGCTTTCTCGTTGATATCAATTGAAGTAGAGATATACTCGTACATATATAACCGTAAAATAATCATAAAAACAATATACATATGCTAGGGTTACTCAATTATTTACCATAGAGATTTGCCCGGCACGTTTCGTACCGATCTGTGGTCCTTTGGCAAAGTCCTGGGGCCGTATCATGACGTCTTAATTCGATCCAATTCCGATTCAGTTAAGGTTCGCTCGCTGTCAGATGACAGCTAAGACCTGAACTCAGTCGGAATTGAATTGCATTAAGACGTCATAGTAAGGCCCCTGATCGTGCCACGACATTGAGACAGACTGGTCCGAAACATGTCGGGCATTAGGAATACAGGAGTGATCCGACTATTCAATTCTATGTATGTAAGTCTCACAGTAGTATACATATAATGAAGAAATCGTGTAATAAAACTGATTTGCTAAAATACAACTGAAATCGCGTAATTCGACTTTCTGAACGTGCTCAAAAAACTTGTACGTGTTCAAACACTTTTGACACTGGTCCTTGCCCGCTAAAAATGTAATCGATATACCTAAGTTTGGGACGTCATGCCATAAATAAACAATAAAATATCCAGGAAAAATATTATCAGTTTTTAACCCTGGGTTAGGACTAACCTGGACATAATTTATAATCCTTTATCCGCACAAGCCTGAGCTACAGTTACAATTTCCAAGTGTAACATTACATTTTACACACACGAATCACGTCTATGTCCCCTACAGGGGAGCCTAAGGTAACAAATTCTAAAGGCCAGGAAATCAAAATATTGATGGGTTGCTAGCATCGCCCAATAACATAATTCCTAAGATGCGCGGGAAGAGAAGCAACTGGTACATTAGTTTTCTCTTTGCTTCGTCTAGAGTGGAAGTTAGAATAGCTTTAACTGGGAATACTGGCCCGATCAGCCAATCAGTAGTGGCGTAACTATAGGGTGGCAGGGGCAAAACGCCAGGGGCGCCTAGCTCTACGGGGCCCCGAACTGGCTTGGTTTAGAGCACAGGAGGGACGCTGATGCACTTCTTTATATTGAGGAAGGAGCCTGACGAATTTGCCGCGGGCCCCAGACGTTATAGTTACGCCACTGCCAATCAGCGGTTGGTATTCGACCAATGTCGCTAGTTTACTTGTAAATTGTAATTTGTAGCTAGAAACAGGCAGGGGATATATGTTATTGGAAAAATAATTTGTGTATGAACGTTTATTATGAGTAATAACCAGAGATCGGACAAATTTGCGTCATTGCTCGCAATAATGTGGACATGACTCCAAAATTAATCAAATATGTCAAAATACATATATTAAGAATAAGTATACCCACGGAGGTTTTATACCTATAGAACTAGAAAACTTTTTTGTCAGAAATAATAATCATAATCTAGCAGGATCGTGATTTCTTTATTATATAAAATATTTACGAGAACGACAACTGCCACTTTAATTAACACTTTGCTAATAATTTTATGCATGCGTAATTTTTTATCTCCGGGAGTTCAAATTTTATTTCGAGAAATTAATTAAATGATTAATTATTTGATTAATTTTTGAGTCATGTCCACTTTATTGCGAACGATGACGGTAATCTGTCCGATCTCTGGTAATAACAAAAATATATATAGACCTGCTTAATCTCTAGTCATGGAATCGCGAAATCATAAAGTGTATTTTAATGTAACGTAGCTTAAGTGCCCGAGTCAAATTTTTTGTTAGCTCTAAGTAACAATGTTAGTATCTACATGAATATTTGATAATTGTTCTTTATTATGGAATAAAGGGATGTGATGTTAATTATTGTTTTAATTTAAAAAAAGCAAATAGAGGTACATTTTATTACATGTGTTGTAGAAAATTGACACGAATTTCACCTACAGATAATACCTTTTTTAAGTTAACTACACGTGGGTACTTGTAAGTTTTAGGTCTGCAGCAAAATCAGGCACGAAACATCAGTTTCTAAAATATCCATTGAATTCAAAAAATCATCCAAGACGATCAATTGCCAACGCGTTCATATTCCTATTGCATCGCAAAAAGTTTATAACCTTAGTTCCAGAATATTCATTTTCCAATGAAGTAATTTAAATGGTAAGTTTAGGGACAGACGTGATAATGTATGTATGTATGTTTAGAACATGTTCTCAGAAAATCCTTATCACTATAAAATACAGTTCCTAAAATCGTAGTTTGTAATACCCCTAATTTAAAATACCTAGTTCCAAGAACGTCTGATTATCAAAACGTCTGTTATGATAAAAAAACAAATTTCCCAAGGCAATTAGTGAGGAATCTTCGAAGGAAACGGATCTTTTAGGATTTGTATATCATGGAAAATGGGATATCCTTGATTTGGATACAAAGCAAAACGGGGGCTTCTCGGATATTTCGTGGTTTGGACGTGATGGGAATGGATCTCAAAAATTTGGATATTGAGGAATCCCGGATTAAAAATTTACTTTTCACGGGAATGGGTCATCTAGGATTTGGATATTTTTGAATCTTCTAGGTCTAGGTTATGAATGTTGTAAGAAACTGAATTAGATAGATATTTTAGGTAGTAACTGATCTCTCAGGCCCAAGGGTCACTCGAGGGTAGTTCAAAAATTCGTGGATTCTGCGGCTGGGAACACGTAGAGTAGCTGTTTGGCGGCGTACAGACGGACCTGTAAGTTATTTTAATCAAATAAAAATATAGAATATCTCGTAGAAGAGTCGTTTTCAAAAAAAATGAACATATTTATTATTATAAGCTTAGGTACTTCAATAACAAACGAGTTCGGTTATCTTCATTTAGATAATTTATCTAAATAAAAAAGTTGACAACGCACTATTTGTGATTGAATTTATCGAATAAATTTATTTGAAATAATTATCTAAATAACGCCCAGCTCTGTACGTCGCTAACTAAACTAAGTAGGGTAGGTCCTTTGTTGTCACTCTCTAGGTAAGTTGTGATTTTTAAGTACTTTTTTGCAGGTATTGGTATTGATGGCAACGTTTATCGCCTTGGTTTGTAATTCCTTTGGGAGGGTTTTCAGTGTCACGGGCATTAGGTGAGACTGGTAATAAACTACAAGCCCATGGCAAAAAAACATGTGAAATGAACCAGCGTGAATGAAGCTTAGAAGGCTGTTACTATATCATAAAATAACTCTGAGCGCTATGCCATCATTTCTGAGCGGTACAGATTTTTTCTCATACATTGAAAAAAAAAAATGCACTAACTTCCGGCACCACCACTTTAAAGCTGCACTAGGTTTTTCGACATTTTATTTTAATCATCTTTAAGCTATAAAAACGCCGTAAACGTAACGTCGTACCTGAGAAATTCCATTAATTCCATCCATTTTTTTCCCATGGGCTTGTACCAGTCTATAAGAGTTATTTCTCCTTCCACAGGAATTACTATTAGATTGCAAATTGTAAATACGAAAAAAAAACTCTAAGCGACACTGAAAATTAGAACACAGAAAAATCCGAAAAGTAACGCTATGGCCGGGATTCGATTTACACCACCCACAGCAGGTGGGTAAGCCATCGAATTTTTCCATCTGTTACTAGCTGTCACGTGACCTTGTTACTATGCGAATTTTTGTCGCTCGGCGCCATCTGTTTGAATGATGTGTCTGTACGATACAATTACAAACTTACTTACAAATGACTGTATACGCTTGACTAATTTGTGCTGAGCGTACATAGCGCGAGTCCGACTCGGACTTGGCCGGTATATTCCATCCAAATTTTATTAGTCATGACCAAGCCGTTACTAGTTACCTTTTGATCCAGTTGCCGGATTCTATGACAGCACTAGACATGTGCATGGCCATCCTTGCCACGATGATGAGGAAAACTACGAAGTTTGCCATAAAGAAGAACACGACAACCAGGATATCCTTCAGGGTTTGGAGGAAGCTGTTCTTGGAGCCACTGAACGTCCGGTACGGGCAATACCTTTGAGACAAGGGCGAAAAACCTTTTATAAAAAAATCCACGAATAAAAGCTTGCTTTGCTGACTGTACCTACTTGCATTGGCGTCCGTCCTACATGTGTACCGAATTTCAAGTCAATCGGACCAAACGCCGAAGAGTTCTATCCTGCGGAGACGATCCTGGGCGGGCCGCCAGAATTATACTGCTAGATTATTATTATCACCGATTTACACAAGTATGCAAAATTTCCGCTCAATTGGTTGAAGATATAAGATATCTGCTTCAAAATTGAGTTGCAAGATTCCACCCGGACAAACATACATAACACGAGACTGTGTCGGGATCGTAGGAAGTGGAGCAAAGTAATCTTCTTCTTCTTATTTGTGGCGTATCGAGTCGTTATAGCGACGCACGACAACTTCGCCAATGTCAAAGTAACAAAAATATAATTAAAAATCTTGTGACAAAATGTCGGCAACGTTGTACGGTAATGGTCGACGACCCCCCTCCCCCCTGTCGGGCTCTTGGCCAACATTCAATGATATCCCTCAGAAACTGCCAGGAAATCATTAGCCGATGCCCACGGTGCACCGGATCAAGCACTGCTCTTCCCCCCGGACGGATCCAAAAACGAACCGCAGCTCTTGACCCGTGGAGGTAACCCGACTCGCACCCCAACAAAGTAATCTGTGCCTATGCCTACCTATGGGAAAGAGAGGTGACGGTATGTACCTTAAATTGTAAGCTGCGCATCTCTCATACAGTATCTCGATGAATCTTGTCAGCACAGCTTTGCTGGACGTGGCTTGTTGCCGCAAGCAGTCGACGTTCATGATGATGGGCTCAGTGCCCCAGGGACCGTTCTTGAGCACGCCGCAAGGGCAACCCTTTAAACGGAGACCTCTGCAACCACAAGGCATGGTCAGCCGAGATAAACGAGCAGGTAAAGCCAGGAATTACATTTTGTGAGCGTGTTTTGATTTGCCTAAAGTTGGGTGACGTGAAACAAGTAATAGAGTAACAGAAGAACTGGTTTCTTTTTTACACCGGCCATGATTGCTGTCAAAATTGACAGTAGTCAGCGTGATGCTGCGATTCTATCAAAATCAAAATGTTGGCAAAAAAATGTGGTAAATATTAAAAGTTTTGAAAAATATAGAGTGAAATTTGAGAAATGTGAAGTCTGGCCTTCTGGGAATACACCACTTGTGACGAAAGTGCGGCGTTGCGGGTGGTGAATTAACACTAGGACAAGTAGAACTGGCGAGGTAAGCGAGGTGTATCCTATAACGGTCTCTGCGCCGTCAATTTAACTATGGGATTATGGGACCATAACACTAAATACGACGGAATTTCATAAGTTTTCATTTCATGACCACGAGATCCGACACTCAAAACCGTCCCAAAACCGTCAACAGAAAACCATCTACTCTGAACATCATTATTTCCCACCTGTAACCTGTACTTCTTATTCTGATTCTAAGACCATCGTAAATCAATAAAAATGCTGAGTTGCAGAGCGTTTTCTTTTTTTGATTTTATTTTTATCGATTCTCATACAAGAAAAAATGTGTCCCAGATTTTACTATGATTTTTTTCCGTTTCGTCACGTCTCATACATACATATATGAAATAAGTGACGAACTGGAATGGAAATTCTGGGCCACATTTTTTTTCTTGTATAAGGATCGATAGGGTAAATGATTCTGAGTAACAAAGAGCCAAAAAGTTAAATCTAGAAAAAAAAACACGGACTTTTTTTCGAAAACGCTCTACATTGCCATAATTCAGAGGTTAAATAAAGTAATTTTAGGGATTATAAGTAACAAAAGCAACATAGCGAAAGTCCTTCTTAGTATGACATCTGAAAAAAAATCCAAATCGGTTGAATTTTGAAAGAGGAAACGGGTCCATGAAATACCGTTTTTATCAGGTATCTATTTCCGGAGGAATTACGTGGAAGGGACAGCAATACTTCATGAAATACCTTCTTTACAGAAGTCCGGGGTTCACATTAAGACCGGGGTTGGTCTTAATGTGAACCCATAGTTCCCTATTCTACTTCCAGGTCTGGAGATACGGAATGTAGATAGTACAACCGATTGGCAAAAGCGGCAGACGACATGGCTGTAAGGTACAATCGGCATAGGCAAAAAGTTGATTTCTCAAGACACTTCGACTATAAACGTCAATGCAGTCCCCAAGACAGCCCTGAAAGAGTATCCGTTAAATACGTTAATAAACGATGCTCTCCAGAACACATACATAAAAGCAACAGTCCGTCTCCTGATCAAAACACGATCACCATCACAGTTAAAAAGAAGAACATACAACAAAGGAAACCTGCAGAACGCGTTAAGACAGCGCCGAGTCTCATCACTATAAATGACTATTTAAAAGTATTAGCAAAGAAATGTAGTACACCAGATATACATCAACCTTATGTGCTTAGTCAGAAAAAGACGAGGTGCTCTGATACCTGCGTGAATACTAGCACTCCGTTCAGAACAAAGACCATAGTCAATACAGTATCATTGGATCCCAAAAGGGTTCCGGCCGATTGCAAGAACCTCCTCAACCACCCGCTGATGCAAGCGCAGTTGAGCATATACCGGTGTCAGTTGAAAACGGAAAAAGATAATGTCTGCCGGACCTGCAATTCGACTGCCATCTTTGAAGTAGTGAAATGTCTCTACGATTGTTACAAGAAGAAAAAATGTGACCCATGCAAATGCGTCGTGTGCGGTTATCTTCCGAAGGACATACGGAAGCTTATTAACGAAGTCGGCAGGTCCAGTGTTAGCATTGGGGTAGAAACTCCAACCACAAATAGAGTAACCAGATCTACTATGACGTCACAGGAGGATGAATTGCTATCAATGATCCAAAGTGAACAGAAACAGGAGAAACAACCTCAGTTATCGGCGTCAGAGAAGTTGCGTATAGCGAAAGCGTTCGGCATCTTGACACCCCCTGTGGACGTAGATAGAGAACCTTACTGTAAAGAAAAGAACACCGATTACGCGACTACAACAGATGCACCTTGCCTAGACGACGATACTGAATTAGAAAAATGGTTGTACAGAACAAATGTAACAGACGCGAGTCCGTCGATAAGAGTGCCATCCAAAAAATTGCGGAAAGCAAGAGCATCAGGTCTTTTGACACCTTTAGATGGCAAAACACAAGAACAGAGAGAAAAAATGCTTCGTCATCTAGCTATGAATGACATACCCCTACCTGAAGGGAAGACAGAGTCCGAAAAGAGAGTAATTACAAAAGTCAGGAGAGAACTCGGTTTGCCACCAGGGCCGACAACTTTTGCTGAAAAAGAGAGATACGCCAAGGCCCAAGCTGCAGGGATCATTACACCGCTAAAAGGAAAATCACAACCACAGAAAGAGAATATACTCAGAACATTGCTAGAAAATGGAATACCTTTGCCAGAAGGCAGAACGGCTCTAGAAAAAGCACTCATTGAAAAAATTGAACTTGATTGTCTCATGAAACCCATGGCCAAGTCTGACACAGAAAAAACGATTAAATCCAAAGCTAGATCATACGTGCACACATTATTCAACAAATTTGCGAACGAAACTGGTTACATGGTTCTTGTTGAAACATCTTGTGTCAAAGATAGATTTCACAATTTACAATTATTAACACCATTAGAAGGGGAGGCCCACCATATTTGGCCTAAAGAAACGAAATCTTTTAAATCTTTGTTTAAAGATATTGAAATAGGTGGAAGATTGATTCCAAAATCGCAAGGTAAGATACAAATTGAAAAAGAATCACGAAGGACGGAAAAAGAGTGCAGAGAACAACGTGATGGCCAAATATACTCAAAAAAGTCAAATAAAAGACAACTTAACTCTGGAGCGCTTCTTGAAGAAATAATAGCAAAATCGAAAGAAACGCGGCTTGCAGTAGTTAGAAACCCTCTTTCGCGTAGCAGAACCAGTTTGGAAAACCTTTTTGAAGGAAAAGTAAAAGACAAAGCAAGAGCTTCTAATGTCGTTATAGGAAGAACACATAAAGCAAAAGGAAGCAAATCCGAGTCAGAACAAATAAAAGTTGTCAAAGGCTTAGCCGAAGCTAGACTTTCGCTGACGCATGATTACGTACCACCAGATAAAGAATATATTTACAAATTTAGAGATAAGCCTACAGTGTTAGAAAAGAAAACGTTTAAGTCAAATGAAACAGGTAACGCAGATCCACAGAAAATAAACAGAGGTATGGTAACGAAATTAATATCAAAATTAGTATCCCATATACAAGAAATAGACAATAACGGCGCCAGACCCGCAATACGTGAAAGAGATGTTACATACAAAATAAAGAAACCATCATTTCGGAATAGTTACTTAACGATCAATCTTTCAGTGTCTGATGCTAGTGACGAAACTAGAAAAGAAACGCGCAGTGTTACCACTGACACCAAGGACATCAAATACACCAGCGATATAGCGACGAGCGTACCTTCGATACCAAATTCTGACTCAACAGAAGCTGATGAAGCTGAGGCTCCGGACAAAATACCGACAAAGGAGATTAAGAAGAGAGACAAGAGAAACGCTAACACCAACGAAGATACGTCGAACTCTGTATTTTACTTTCATTTTGACAGTGATGATACGGATGAAACAGCAAATCAATCAGACAATAATGAGAAAGATTACGAAGAGAATGCCGATCTTTTCTATATCTACAAACCTAACTTCGATGTCAACGCAAAGGGAATGATAACAACGTCATCCCGCATTATTCTGACGGATCCGTACAATATTTCACCGACGACATCTGGGTCTTTGTATCTTATTGAGACTGGGTCCACGGATTCTTACGACAGCACCGTTACCGATTTCTCCTATGCGACGAAAGAGACATCCGAGACGGAGACAGGGACGGACGTGTTTTATTTGCAGCAATCGGATGATGAGGTCTCGAAAGACACAGGTTCAGAGCCTAGAATTTACTGGTTTTATAGGTAACTACTTATAACATAAGCCTTGGGCGTTCTCGCCCGCCACCCGCGGCGTGTTGTTACGTTCGGAAATGTTCGGGAGTGGTTGTTCGCCGCATGCAATATAAATGGCGGGTCAGAACGTTCGCTTCCGAACATTTACGTATATGAACGGAGCTTATAGACGTCCAGTGAGAACGACCAAGGCTGTGTTTAGGGGCATTTGGGCATATTTCTGAAAATAAATGCACTCAACATTTTTCTCCAATTATACAACTGCGATGGCAGTTCTGCTCAGAATCACGAGCATTAGAGCACTATTGATTTTAGTATAAGAGAAAGTGTCCTTTTTTCCATTCCTTTTCCGTTACTTCTCCATATACACTTTTATGAGCGTAACAGGAAAGTCGAAAATTTCAATTTTCAAATGAAAACTTGGGACACTTTTTGCCCTAAAATAAAATCAATAGTGCTCTTGATTCGAGCAGAACTGCCATGGCGTTGTATAAGTTGAGGAAAAGGGTGAGTGGATTTATTTTCAGAAAAATGGCCATTTAATTGTTACACAAATACTTGGATTTATCCAGAATATTACTGCTGGTTGAATTACTTTGACTGATCGCCCTGTAATAGTTTTCGGGGTTTTTAATTTATATTTGACAAATTTTTCCTTGAATAGTTGATGTTTACGAAGGGGCGACATAATTTTGAATCCATAATCTTTACAGGAATACATACCTACATACATTCAAGAATCACGTCTTTATCCCTTACGGGGTAGACAGAACCTAAGTTAACGAGACTTAAAGGCCACGTTTAGCATGACTGTGGGCCAAATTAACACAACCTGCTAAAATATCTCGGAACAATTGTAGATCACTTTGTATAAGTATGTTTATCCGTTGCTTAGTTTGGGACTGGGTCAATGGGGGCTATCGCGTGTGAATTTGCCACTACAGGCGCTAGTGTCGCATGAGATCCAAAAACTTTCACTTTTCACTTTGGCGGTCTTCGTGACATAAATTATAATTTCTTTCATTTACCCGTTGAAAAGTGATCTCTTTCGTGAAATTATCGCAAATGTGGATTATTTGGCGAAGAATGTGAACACGCTTTGAAAGCTGTTTTTTTAGAACATAACGAAACTGCACAACATTGCGGCATAGCTACTCGATAAGATGATAATTATTTAAAATTAATAAACTTTTTCATATTCAAGATATATGTATGTATGTATGTACTGAACCCAAAAATGTTGTTTCATTTTAACCGTTTGTGTATTTTAGAAACAGAGTCGTACACGACGATTCGACCGGGAAAGACGCTAAAATTTATCTCGTATCTGAAATCAAGATGCAGCAACGCTACGAACCGCTCCAGCGGACCAAGAGACTCGATCTCTACAGACGATGCAACAATTTCCATAGCTCGAGGAACCAACATGAGGTCATGGAAGCTGGACCGAAGGTTTTGCGCCGGACCTCGTCCGTATTTATCGTCATCTCTCCGTCCGGCAACGACGAGTTCTCGCCGGAAGAAGTGGGCTCACTAATCTACGTAGAGAAGTTAGATTCTATATCCAAATTGAAGAACATTAAATGTAAGCGCTCGTAACATTTATCGTCTACACACCATCATAAGTCTATAATCTTTTGAGAAAGCGTTACGTAATGACCACCGTTACAGTAGTGTTGTTTTAGCCGCATAATGATACCGAAATCGACATCATTATGGAGTCGTTTATTCTGCTTCCTACTATTAGTCATGATACCAACATTCCAAATTTAATGAACCACTTCGGAGATAATCGCCAGTCCCGGTGGTTTAATTGGAATGACGCTTGCGCGTATAGCAATCGGAACCGGCTAATATCGTTCAGAAAACCGGTATAATTCTGTTCAATGTTAACCGGTTAACGGGGGTTACTAAATTAATAGTAGGTATTAAAATAATCCCGGTGAAAGGTTAATAACGAAGAACGAAATTTTGGAGCTCGCGCTCACCGATACTAAATAGATTTTACTCGAAGCAACCGTAATCCATTTCGGGTTAATTTCAAAAACCGGTTTCCGATTCCCGATAGCGACGAAGCGCGGGTTCAATTCCCGTCCGGGACTCGAAAAACATTTTTATTTACCTAACCTAACTGTTATTGGGTTACTCATCTGATGATCGTTTTCTTTTTCAGAAGGTTAGATCAACTCGTACCCTTTATTTAATCAGTCACCAAATTTTCAGTTGTACGTCATGAGAATACGCAAAAGTTTAAACCTATCAAAATGTATAGACGTCACACAAGAAACGAAGAGAAAGTAATAAAACACTGTATAGATTCGAGGATATTAAAATGTCCAGAGAATTCTAGACGAACTGAACGCGCATCGCACAAATTGCCTATTGCTAACGCCTTTACCAACCATCCCTATGACGCTACGGCCAGAGAAAACAAACTGGAGTATTCAAAACAATATCACAAACAACGGATCCCTCCTGAACACTCTGATAATCAAAGCATGACAGCCGGACGCGTGACGTGGGAAAGAGAGCTGACTTTCAAACTGTCTTCTTGCTCCACCACTTGTAGGTTGGGTTTGAACAGACCGGAAAGGAGAATCGAATGTTCGGGAAAGCAACGGATGGAACCTAAGCGTTTTGAAATGCGAGACAAGGACGGACCAGCGTGTGGCAAATACCCCCCTTATAAAACCTACACGCGTTATATCTACAGCAGTAAACGTACCAGCTACCAAGAGAAGGAAATGAAGTGCAACCCAGACCATCGATTAGTTACTAAAAATTCTAAAGTTTGCCTTATATCAACTGCACACTCGAGCAGATACAGGGTCGGTTCCAAAGTGTCATTTTCTGACGAATTAAAATATATAGTACAAGGGAAACTCAGTGGACCATGTAAAGAAAAATGTATTGATCCCGAATCAGCTATGAAAGACCCACCGGTGAAACCGAAAGAGTGTAGAGTGTCCTACGATTCCTCGTCGTGCTGTTCTTCTGATGAGAAAGAAAAGAGGAGAGCACGAAAACCCCAGTTTAAAATTAAAATCTCACCGAAAACGTCAAATTCTAATCTCAAATCAGACTGGAGTACAAGGGGGAGCAAAGTTCATTTCGATAGTACATTATCTTCCTGCTGTCCTTGTGAAAAGAAAGAGCCGCAGCCGCCGCACCCGTGCTCCATGAAAAAAGAATCAAAACGATGTGGCCGTGCGAAGAAAGCACCACAACAATCTGACTCTGATCTCTCTAATGAAGAATCAAAATGTGGTGACAAAATGAAAGAGGAGGCGCAACAAGACCCAAATTCATGTAAGAAACAATCACGATCATGTGACAAAAAGGGGAAAGCAAAGAAGGAAAACAAACAATGTAAAGATCAGCAAGCCGATCTCAAGTCAACTAAGTGTAAGACAGTTACCATAGAGTCATCTGAAGATGCAAAAAAGGATAGTCGAGAGCCCGAGAGTCTAGATCAGACGTCGGATGACAAGCAAGGCAGTTTGTCGCAGGAACGCAGTTCGCAGTGTCGGGAGACAGTAAAGAGGGCCACGTCACCTCTGAATGTGGACATGAAATCAGTTGGAGTTGATAGTTCGTGTTCAAAACCAAATGATGCGGGTATGTAATAACAAACTGATGCAATGCTTCATGATTCATGACGTTGTATTTGTAGAATATCCCACAGTAGATTTTTGTTTTCTGACTTGAACTGAGCAGGCTCGATTTATCAAAGCTGACATACAAAAAAATGGTGAAAATCTGTGCATTAACTCAGTATCTGACATAAAATGCAATTTGAAATGTGCAGTCAAGGAATTTAATTCCTCACCCATCGAGGAACATCTTCTCATAAAACTTCATAGTGGCATCGCATTACTTAACAAGGAATATCGTTATGACGCTTATTATAAAAAGGTTCCATGGTGGGTTAGGGTTTAAATTCAGGACTGTACAAGATTTGTAGGAATGCAAAGATTTTTACCACTATCGAACAGTATTTTCAAAATTCGATTCAACAAATCTACACCTAAAAATATTCAGTTATATTTTTAGTCGCATGCAGTGCAATGCAATGAAATAATTTAACTTGACATTATTCATTTCTACAGAAGAATCACAAACAGGCTGTCGGGAGAAAACAACAGAAAAACCTCAGAAAGTATGCGGTGGTGATAGCGACACCGTTAAAGCCGAAGACCATACATGTGGTGGCACACCGACAGATTGCCCAGACAAGCAAACTGCTAATGAAAATCTGAGCCAAGTCGCATCAGTACCACCCGCACTAAACTCGACTCGAGACTGTCTGGAGCAGCCTGCCGATGATATATGCCAGCGACAGAGACCGCAATGTCCAGCATCAAACACTAGAGAATCAATAATGCAGTCTACTCGTCAATCTGTCAAAGAGCAAATGTTAACAGAACAACTGTGCCCACCGAGCGCTACTCAAAAGTTAACTGAACAGCCCACCGACGAATGCATTAACATAAATCAGAAAATGGCATCAGAATGTGCAGAGTTAAAGTGTGAAAATTCAACGACACCTACTAATGGGAATGATGTGTTAAATCAGCAAATGACATCAGAATGTCCGGCAAACTCGAATCAAAATTGTATAACACAACCAGCTGAGGACAATGCTAAATTAAATGAACAAACAGCATCAGAATGCCCAGCAAATTCGGCTCAAGACTCAGTAACACAACCCTTGGATAACAATGCTAAGTTAAATGGACAAACGGCTACAGAATGTCCAATGAAATGCACTGAAGGTCTAACTAATCAGCCTTCTGATGAATGTGCTAAACAGCAAATGGTAAAAGAACAGTATTGTCCACCAAACTCTACCAAAGATCCAGTGAAGCCATGTCTTTCAGGAGAACAGGAGCCAGCTGAAAACGAACGGAAAGAGACAGATATTTGTCCAAACTCTCAGAAGAAGACAGACGACTCAATAACCCAACCTGTTGGTTGCGATGCTAATTTAAATCAACAAATGGCATCAGAATGTCCAGCGAATTCGACTCAAGCCTCAACAACGCAACCTGTTGGTTGCGATGCTAATTCAAGTCAGCAAACAACACCGGAATGTCCAGCAAATTCGACTCAAGACTCAACAACACAACCACGGGACGACAATGCTAAGTTAAACGAACAAACACCAGAATGTCCAGCAAATTCGACTCAAGACTCAACAACACAACCACGGGACGACAATGCTAAGTTAAACGAACAAACACCAGAATGTCCAGCAAATTCGACTCAGGACTCAATAACTCAACCTGCGGATAACAATGCTAAGTTAAAGGAACAAACGGCATCAGAATGTCCAACAAAATGCACTGAAGGTCAAACTAAACAGCCTTCTGATGAAGATCCAGTGAAGCCATGTTCAGGAGAACATCAAGAGCCAGCCAAAAGTGAACCGAAAGAGACAGACGTATGTCCAAAGTCTCAGAAAAAGAAGAAAGACGGTACACCTTGTGGGGGTTACAGTTACACAGGTGAGTTAAAGTTTGATTTTAATTACATACTCGTACATAAGATTTTAAAACAAATACATCTGTTTTATAAATTAAAAAATAATAAGCCTTATAATGTGCCAAAGAAATTCTCGTGAAAAGATTGCTGTGTTGACTGTACCTGTACCTACTTGAAAACATGTTTTGTCATCTCGCAGGTAAACTACCACCGCTACCCGCTGCCACTCCTGACGCTCAATCGAGTTCTGATCCAAATCAAACCGACCAGAAACAATTGACACAGCAAAGTGATTCACATGAAAAAAGTGCGAAACACACTTGCGACAGTAAAAGTAAGAAATACGGTCGAGTCTGGTGGTGTAGGAAGAAGCAAGTTTTGCTCCGACACCCAGACCCTCCGTCGTCAGTTGAAGAACATACAGTAGAAACCCAGTGTGAGAGAGACGTAAAGGATCTCGCGCAAATGACAGATGACCTGTTGCGAAATGTAAGTGACCTGGAGCAGTGTCGTTGCGGCGGCACTGTCAAACCTTGCCAATGCTTACTAGAACTAGCGGAGACTATATCGTCGTCATCGAGTCGCGTTACGAGTACAAAAACAAACAGTGATTACAAATGTCCGCAACCTCTACTACTGATAAGAGGACAGAACGAAAACAAACTAAATGATCTTGGAAAATTTACAGAACAGAAACCTAATTGCTCTTGCGAGGCCTTTCTACAAAAAAACAACCTACAACTTTGCCAATGCAAAACGGAACAAACTAGTCAAAATATCATTAAGAATGAAGAGCAAGCGGGTGCGCCTTACATCTACACCACAAATGACCCTTGTCACTGTCCACAAGGACAAAACATGTCGGGCGGCGCCAGTAATGTAAATGAGAGATGCGCATGCCGAGGTCCGACAGTTACAGAGCAAACAGCAGCAGATGGTACGTGTCCAGGTGTAAAGCTGACTTCAGCAGGTAAGAAGAAGGTCACATGTGAATGTCCACATCCGATACTTACGCGACCAACGCCAGCAGGCAAGAATGAGGCTGGCGGGACGTGTCAAGGTGCGACGTCGGGTCCTTGCGCTAAGTTAATCATGCACGAATACCCACGGCCGATACCTACGGAACAAACGGGAGCAGGACCGTGCCAGTGTATGATGCCGGGTGCTGGCGGTAAGAAAAACGTCATATGCGAATGTCCAGTGCCGAAGCCTATAGGAAAAGCTGCAGCAGGCCAGAATGACATATGTGGAACGTGTCAAGGTATTATTCCGGGTGCTGGCGGTAAGAAAAACATCATATGCGAATGTCCAGTGCCGAAGCCTATAGGAAAAGGTGCAGCAGGCCAGAATTACACATGTGGAACGTGTCAAGGCATTATTCCGGGTGCTGGCGGTAAGAAAAACATCATATGCGAATGTCCAGTGCCGAAGCCTGCAGCAGGCCAGAATGACACATGTGGAACGTGTCAAGGTATTATTCCGGGTGCTGGTGGTAAGAAAAATATAATATGCGAATGTCCAGTGCCGAAGCCTAAAGGAAAAGCTGCAGCAGGCCAGAATGACACATGTGGAACGTGTCATGGTATTATTCCTGGTGGTAAGAAAAACATTTCATGCGAGTGCCCAGGACCGACCACTATAGTTAAAGAACAAACCACAGGAATTCAATGTCAAAAAGGAGCGCAACGATCCTGCGACGACCTTGCCAAGGTGGAGCCTCGCAAGGGCAAAGAAAAATCAGGAGCTTATAAAAAAACGGTCATATGTGAAAGTCCTTCAAAAGACAAGTTTCAGTTGGCGTGCCCGGGCGATAAGAAAGCGGGTCAAAAGGACCAGAAAAAGAGGAGGTTGAGCCTTAATCTGGTGAAAAGAAAAATAGGACAAACCGGGGACTCGAGCAGTGACGACGAGGGCCAGAAGAAGTCTCGTGTAAAATGGAGTCAGAAGAAGTATGTCATAAGTGAATGCCCTCCTCTGCCTTCGGAAGGTGAATGTGGCCCCGAATGCACGTCGCCCGAGAAGCAAAAGCAGCTGAAGAAAAATGCAAAACATCAAGCCAAAATCAAGACGGGAGAAAAAAAAGTGGAAACCTCGTGTACCCACGGCGCAGCCCCTTGCTTGTGCAAGGACAAACCGATTTGTCGGCAAAAGAAGAATCACAAATGCGAATGCCCGTGCCCGCTATTTGTGGAAGAAGTAGACTTGAATCCTGCCAAATCGGGTCCAAAGAAAAAAATTGTATGCGAGTGTCCAGTACCGAAGCCTACGGGACGAGCTGCAGCAGGCCAGAATGACACATGTGGAACGTGTCAAGGTATTATTCCGGGTTCTGGCGGTGAGGAAAACATCATATGCGAATGTCCAGTGCCGAAGCCTATAGGAAAAGCTGCAGCAGGCCAGAATGACACATGTGGAACGTGTCAAGGTATTATTCCGGGTGCTGGCGGTGAGGAAAACATCATATGCGAATGTCCAGTGCCGAAGCCTATAGGAAAAGCTGCAGCAGGCCAGAATGACACATGTGGAACGTGTCAAGGCATTATTCTTGACCCGCCTGGTCCACCAAAAGGAAAGAAAAAGGAAAGCGATCACGCGCAAGTCACGGAAGAAAAAAAAGACAAATGCTCTTACACCGATCGTCCGATAAAGAATATTTGCAAAACAAAAAATAAGTCGTCGGGCCAGGGGAAGTGGGGGAAAAAGAAGAAATGCGTTTGCCCGCCTGAGCCCCCGACGGTGGAAAGAGGCTGTGACCCACCATGCGTGAGGGAACAGTGGAGGATGAGGTCTCAGGAGACCTGCAGCAAGTCGGGGTTCTCCGTCAGGAAGAAGCCGGCGCCGCGGGTAGACCATACGATGTGTTTTGAGGAGGCACTAGCGTACTTCGAGCAACATCCAGAAGACGATCCGATGCGGAAAAGGAAGAAGAAGAAGACAGTGATATGCGAGTGCCCACCTACCGAATGTGGTGGGTTGAGGGTAGACTTGCGCACCGCCGTACCATACTGTCTCAGTCGGCAATAATGTGCAAGTTTCGGTGCCGGTTTAGTTCATCCTTTCTCAATAGACTGTTCCTTGTTGATCGACTTAATTACAAACAGAATTATATAATTTAGCTATGACTGTCTGTCGTCTGCTTATAATGCTTATTGTATTTTTTTAGTCACGTTTTGTGAAATTGAACAGTAAAATTGTGTTTTTATAAATATAGCATTTTGATTAATTAAAGTCCGGGAAAAATAATGAGGATTCATATTAGACTACAAGCCCATGGAAAAAAACCTGTGAAATGAACCAGCGTGAATAACGCTTAGAAGGCTGTTACTATATCATAAAATAACTCTGAGCGCTATGCCGTCATTTCTGAGCGGTACCAACATAAATGGAATTTCTCAAGTACAAGTGAGGAATTACAACTCATAATGTAGGCAAGGTAGGTACGGCGTTTCTGCTGTATCTTAAATAACATTTTGAACAAGATGCCGTACATTTTACAATGACCTTATATCATATGGGTGTAGGGAAAGGGTTGCGACCCTTGGCTTTCGACCCCAGCGCTGAAAACATGTACGGCGTTAATGGGTAAAGTATCTGTATATGTATACAAAAAGAATTACACAAATGCCGTACAGTAATAAATTACCTATGTTGCTTCTACAATTACCGGCGAATTAAAAATTTGCACTAACTTCCGGCACCACCACTTTAGTACGGCACTAGGTTTTTCGACATTTATTTTAAACATCTATAAGCTATAAAAAAGCCGTACATTAATAATTAGTCTTAATTCCTCACTTGTACCTGAGAAATTCCATTTATATACTCACGTACTCACCTGTACCGCTCAGAAATGACGGCATAGCGCTCAGAGTTATTTTATGATATAGTAACAGCCTTCTAAGCGTTATTCACGCTGGTTCATTTCACAGGTTATTTTTCCATGGGCATCTAAACGTAAGAATGTGATATTTTAGTGATTGTGGGCGTACAGGTGGAAAGGGGAAACAAAATAGTGATGGGTTGCTAGCCACATCGCCTATAAAATGATTCCTAAGATGTTCTCTTTCTACGGTTATCATAGATAAGTATTTCAGCTTTGCACTTCACGGAGGTATCAGATATTTGTTTACTCTACCAAACTCAGGCCGAAAATGTTACTCAACAGAGTGAAAGAATGACAGCACAATTGTCATTATAACATTTTTTTGATTGCGTACACGTTGCTCTGTAAATTAAGTAATAAAAATTGTAAAACGTAAGACATGTAAGCTGCCGTTGAGGCTCAGCACCTGGGACGGACAGCGGGCCCGCCGCGAGAGGTGCGACACAAACGGTAAGCCATATCTTTTATCTCACTTATAACTTAGGCTAAGTTCAGATGACCGCGCGGCGACGCGCGGTTGGCTCGGCGCGCGGTTCAAGATTGTAACAAATCTATGTTGCCGCGCGGGACAAGAACTTGCGCGCGGTGCACGGCGGCGCGCGCGGTCCCGCGCGGCACCGCGCGCTCATGTAGGTACACAGCAACATAGATTTGTTACAATCTTGAACCGCGCGCCGAGCCAACCGCGCGTCGCCGCGCGGTCATCTGAACTTAGCCTTAAGCCGGCCCATTGCTGTCGGGAAACACGCGGTGACACGCACACAAAGACATTCCTTTGTTCGATCCAACTATAGTTTGTCCAACTGGCCCGACGGAACCCTGTCCAAGGGCGGGGCTGCTTTTTCCTGGTTTTACCCTTCGGTCAACTGAAGATACCGAACTAGCCTAACCTAAGTTTTATTATTATTGAGTAATACAAAATAATGACAGCATTATTTTCCGGGCTGAAAAAATTAAGCAGACCACGGGTTACATTGAATTATTACGGTGAAATTTGTCTACAAATCTCAAATTTTGGAGTACTTAGATCCCCTAGGTTGTCATTTGCTTTATAGTCGAACGTTTCTATTTCCTTACAGATTCAGACCGAATCGGAAAATATTTAATTATTAGTGGCTTAAAATGATCTGAATCGAACATCATGATAGACGAAAAGGAAGTATTCTACCGCCCGCGCCCAAAAAATAATGCACCAGAAATAAATGGCAGCCATAGCAAAATTAATAAAATTATAAAATATTCAAATGATGGCTACGTACTTAACACGTATATATTCGAAACATTACGTGACAAGTCTGATGACAAAGATAACCAGAGTACTTGCCGAGGCAACGACAGAATCAGCATCGTTATAACACAAAAGCCTATGCAGCAAAAGAAACAGCAAACTTCAAAAGAAACCACTCCCGAGGAAACCGCTCAGCGGTCTAGAAAACAAGTAAATGGTCCTAGCCCAGTCACCACTGGTGAGTATTTGAAAATAATGGCTAAAAACTGCAGCACACCGGATATACACAAAGCGTATGTAAACAGAAAACAAAAGAAGAAGAGTTCTTGCTCCGACACTCACGTAAATAAAAGCACTCCGATGAACACCAAGTTTATTGTGAACACGGTCGCCTTAGAGCCTCATACGATCTCGCCAGACTGTCAGCACTTGCTCAAACACCCGCTGATGCAAGCTCAGATGAGAATTTATCGTTGCCAGTTGGGTAGCCGTGAAGAGAAATACTGCCAAGCGTGCAATTCTGACGCATTCTTTGACGTCCTGAAGGGTCTGTATGATTGTTACACCAACAAAAATTGCGCTAACTGCAACTGCATTTTGTGTAGTTCTTTCCATAAAGCGAAGCGTAAACTGCTCTTAGGCGAAGCCACTAGATCAAAAGTGAGCGTAGGAGTGGAAACGGTAGCCACAAAATATAAGGTAAAAGAAACATTGAAGAAAAGCAAAGATTTTGGGCTGTTTCCAACATTGGTGGGAAAACCTACTGAGCAAAAAGAACCTAAAATTATGCCATGCCCTAAAGAACCATTAAGTGTACAGCTAGAGAAATTGCGCAAGGCGCAAGCATCCGGAATTCTACCGACGTTAGAAGGATATACTACTATTTCAAGAGAAAGGACCAGCAACGCTTTAGTACAAAGCGGCTCGCCCCTTCACGGAAAGAAGAAAGCACCAGACAATAAAGTTATTAATCAAGTTAGGAAAGAGCTTGGTCTTCCTCTGGAATCAAGACCCGTGTTAGAAAATGAAAGAGACGCTAAAGTAAGAGCAATGGGACACGTTGCGCCGTTTGAAAAGAAAACTCAGAGAGAAACAGTACTCCGAGCAGTAGCCGAAAAGAGAACATCATCGCGCGATGCTAAACCATTATTAGAACTTATGCGAAAGCCACTTGAGGCTCGAGTACAGTCGGAAAAAATACGAAGAGCACGAATAGCCGGTTTTTTGACACCCAATGAGATACTAGAGCAAAATGAAATTACACTTCCAGGCAGTGAACAACCAGGATCACGCTTGGTTGAAGGGAAAACATTATCAGAAAAAAAGCTAATTGATAAGATCAGAAAAGAACTCTGCTTAACAACGCCAATAACTAAAACTGTTCTGGAAAGAATTATTAAACCAATAATATCACGAAATATGTCTGGTCCCTCGGTTACGTTAGAGAAAAAGAGAAAACTTTATGGTAAAACTTCAAAAATTATAAAAGACGGCAAAGGAGACTTGCGCCTATGCAGTCTTGTAACGTCACAAAGTAACAGAAAAATCGAATCGAAAACTATTTCTCCTTGTCGCATAACCTTTGAAACAGTAAAAGCTGCCGAAACAGCAGATTTGTTCTCCCAGCTTCAGGGAAAATCACAAACTGAAAAAGAAAAGGTCATAAGAAGCTTAGCTAATCAAGAAATTCCTTTTCCTGAAGCTAGAACGCCATCAGAAAAGAAAATTGCTAAAAAAATTCGTGCTCAGTTGGGACTACCTCCAGCGCCGTCCACGAAGTGCACACAAACTGTTAAATCCGAGAAAGTCAAGGCACAGAGCCTCATTACCCAAGCTGAAGTAAAAACAATCGTTCAAAAGAAAAAAAATAGGGGTAGTATTGAAGCCCCAGAGCAGAATACACAGTCACCAAAAGAAATAAATAGAAAAGTACAATCAGCTTGTGTTATAACCCCGATGAAAGAGGAAACATCTGAGCAAAAAGCGCAGCTATCAAAAAAGTTAAAGGCAACAAGCCCAAAACTGTCTGAAGAGCGAACAACAGCCGACAAGTCGCCAACACAACGAATGACAATCTCAAAATCAAAAGGTTTGGTGATTACCCCAGAACGTAAGAGTCAATACGACAAAGCCAAGATGCTAAGGAGATTAGCAAAATCCGGACTGCCTCTACCTGAAGGCCGAACGCCATCAGACAAAGAATTGATAAAGAAGATTCGAACAGAAACGGTGCTCCCTCTAGAAATAACACCGTCATTAAAAGAAAAATGGTCAGAAGCACGAACAATGTGTAACAGAGTAACAGCTCCGTTTGAAAACAAAATTCCAACTCAAGCTGAGAACATTATGAAAAGAATTTCCGAAACCAGAATTCAAATGGCACAGTGCTCACCGAACGGAAACACAAATTCGGATAAATCTGTGATGAAGGGTGTCAGATCGATCAAAACTAGCACCGGACGTGTGCGGAAAACGAAAGGAGTGGTGACTCAATCGGCAGCCGTCGTAAAAGACGAAGTTATAGATAAAGACAAACCAAAAGGCACGTGCGAAATGGGTTGCGGTTGTGATAAGAAGAAAATTAGATTCAAACACAGTTATGTCAAGATAAGACTCACCTCTCCAGACACTTCGTCCTTTTGTTCATGCCCATACGACTGCCCGGGTATCTGTGGCGCTGCTTTCCCAGATAACGACAGCATCAAGGTTACCGTAGAAACAGCAACAGGTCAACCATCGTATAAAGTAGCTGCAGCGCCTTTGAAGCAAAGGCTGCTTCAATATCCAGTATCGAAGCTATCTCAAGAGGAATTCGAAGAACTTATTTACAGTCAGAGTCATATATCTCTTGAAATTTCGTCTGTTGACAGTGATTACACTACAGACTACTCCAGTTCCACTTCGGTTGTCTATATTTACAATTCGGAAAGCGACGTAAGCATTAGTGATATAAAACGCCTTTTGCGTGAGTCCATTGAGAGCGGCGATTTCGATGAAAGTCTACAAGACATTAGGAAGAGAGACAAGCCTGTCTCCTACATTTATCAATCTCGATTTGCTATAAGCCGAGCGGATATCCAGCACAAATGCAAACAGAACGCATCAGTAACGTACCCTGTTTCAGATTCCTGCTCGGAATCCTTTTATTCCATTGAAACAGTGTCATCCTCGGGAGTCGCTGAGGCAAATTATCTGAGAAACACGTTGAGTTGTCTTTCCACACTGGCAAGGAACTTGGTCATTTCAACAGATTCGTTTATGATGCAAAGATCCATGAACGAAGAATATTATGACACGGAATATACAGAATCTCTAGTTAGGGAAACCGATTTGGTCCCTGTTGACACGCTGTTGAGGTGAGTAGCTACTATTTAAATACATACATACATAAATCCCGTCTTTATCCCGTACGGGGTAGACACAGCCCAAGGTAACAAAAGCTAAAGGCCATGTTTAGCATAGGAAGGGTGTATAGGTGGAAAGGCGAATCAAAATATTGATGGGTTGCTAGCCGCATTGTCTATAGCAAGCTCCGATGCTCCGATGGGCTTATACTGCGCAGGAAGAGAAGCAACTGGTACATTCTATTTTTCTTTGCTCCCAGACCAGCATGCAGTGGCGTAACTATAACGTCTGGGGCCCGTGGCAAATTCGTCAGATGGGGCTCCTTCCTCAATATAAAGAAGTGCGTCCCTTCTGTGCTCTAAACCAAGCCAGTTCGGGGCCCCGTAGAGCTAGGGGCCCCTGGCATTTTGCCACCCCTGCCACCCTATAGTTACGCCACTGGCTATAAGCCAATTCTGCGTAGAGGGTTTCGCGGGCAGTAGCTAGTTTTCAATACTTGAGTTGATACCTTAGCAAATTTCAGAACATAAAACTTTTTTTACAGAAATAGCCGCTTTTTAATCGATTCAAGTCAAGGAAGCAAAGAGCAACACAACTTCGAAGACGTCGCTATATATCGTCAGAGCTTGCAGCCGTTCCGTTCCAAGAGTCTGAAGCTATTACAGCATGTTACGGGCCGCCGCATAATTCGGCCGAAGAATGAGATTATATCGAGCACTCGTATCACGAACTCTTCGTCTATTTTCGTCATGGTGTCGACTTCTGGGATTGACCAGCATTACTCCAGCCAGTATTTGGAAACGATCTCAAAATCTCAGAGCTCCCAAAACAGTGAGTTGTTATGTTTATGTTGGAAATATTTATGGGGTTCCGTGGTTACCTAAAAAGGATAAAACCTTGTAGGATCACTTCCGTCCATCCGTCCGTCTTTCAAGACCCTTTTTCTGCGAAACGCACGAGACATCCACTAGGCTCTACTATTTGGATCCCCGGGTACAAAAATTATAACAATGGGATCCAAATAAGACTAGTGAATGTCACGGAAACGCATAGAGGCATAGATTTTTTTATTACCTATAGAGAGCGCGAGTTCGACTCGCACCCGGTTTTTGAATAAACACTTAAATCTGACCCAAAGTTCAGTCAAGTGCGTTACCAAGACGTCAAAAACATCTGTACACCTTTATGCCATAAACATAAACAATAAGGTTGGGCGACACATATATTTGACATGATGGATGTATGTATTATTGCCCTCGACTGTTCATAATTTCAGTACTATCGAAAGCCAGAGCGTGGATGGACACCAAGAAGATAAAGTTGAGCCGGTTCGACATTTTCAACAGAAAACGTCCTTACTTAAAGAAGAACAAGCAGAAGTGTAACGTTGAGCAAAACGTTTCAAAAGCTGCTTACAAAGCTGGCATGAAGTGCCAAACTTCGGGGGCCAAGGTAAAGCACCAACGGCCTAGCCAAGCGCTGAGCATGGACACAGCTCGAGACCGCATGCGCTACTGCACCACCGATGAAGGCTCGAAAGCTGAGCCTAACCAAAGCAAGCACAACGTCATATCAGAAATAATCACACCCATGATGGCACGCGAAGATGTTGCACAAGGTAATAGCACTGTAAATATTTCTGTGAGAATCTTTATCCTACTTAATATTCTATTAACTAAACGTCTTTATCTCGACGATACGGGCATGCTGCGACGTCCATATTCTCGAACGGACTGAAGAGGCGGTATCAACGTCTGGTAAACGTGCGAATTTTTCGAACTACCCGCCCATTGTCTTTTTTTAAAACTCGCTCTCTAGGGTTGTCACTAGTCCAACACAACACTCACGACGTCCTGTGACCCTTCCAACGAAATCTAATAAACGTATAGATCCCTAAACAACCTTATCATGGATTTTTAAGGTATATATTTACTTTCAGGCTTAATTAAAGACGCTTACTTGAAAATGGGATACCACCAAATACCGTCTTCCACGTGCTACCCGAGCGAAAGCATGGGCACAACGGAGGACAGCATGAAACCCGCCAGGTCTTCACAGAGGAATTCAATGTACCAGCAGCATTTTAGTAATAACGTCGATTCGGCAGAGTGGGGGGATAATGATCAATATTGCCCTGAACAGGACATGTTGACACCAAATTCAGAAGTGAGCCTGGCGTCAACGATATACTCGAGTTTAGGAGCGAGGAGCCGAGGTTGCGTCAACCCAGCGCTGTACACGGCACAGCGGCGTCAAACGAAAAAGTGTTCAGATGACTGTAAAAGTCAGAAGTCGGTGAAGAAAAGCAAGAGCTGCGTGTGCGAAACTGGATTGTATCCGCCAGCATCCACGACCAGATTCAAACCACCGACTTGTGCGTCCAAAAAGCGATGTCTTAACAAAAACCCGGATTCTGGATCAGCGAAGAAAAGACATTCGCGTGTTAGTGAGGACTCGCAGATCGACAAAATTGTTAACGCTCGCGACAGCGTGACTTACACAAAGAAGAAGAAGAAGCACCACGGTAGAAAGTCTAGCTTGAAGAAACAGAGCCAGTCTCTTGACAATGTGAGATCAAGTTACACGCAGAAAGGCGTTTCTGATGAGAGCGCGGATTCCCGGAACATGAAAAAATCCTATTCTCATGATAGCACGCAATATCGCTGCACAGGCAGGGGCTCCCCTCTTGATAGCTCCGAGTCGCGCTACGCTAAACATTATCCTAGATATGACCCGAAAACTGGTTACCCAAAAAAATCCAGTTCTAATGACAGTGATTACGGTTACGCAAAGAAGTCGTATTCTAATAACAACTCGCACTATCAATACAGGAAAAAGTACTCCCCTTACGGTAGTGCGGAGTCTCATTATCCGAAAAAGTGCTCTCATCACGGTAGTAGCGAGTCTCGTCACACGAAAAGATGCCCTTATCACGAAAGTATAGAATCGCGTTACTCGAAGAAGTCCCCCCACCAAGATAGCGCTGAGTTACGTTACCAGAAAAAAAACGCTTATTATGACAGTTCAGAATCGCGCCACCGGAAAAAGATCACTCCGCTTGACAGCATGGAATCGCGTTACACGCAAAAGTCTTCTTACGGCAGCGATGAATCACCGTACTCCAGAAAAACTTCTGTCGCTAGTATAAAATCTGGACATACAAGAAAATGCTGTTCTCGCCACGAAGCGGAATCGCGTTACCCAAATAAAAATTCTTACAACGATGACATCAAAATTCGATACACAAAAAAACACTATCTTCGAGACGCGAGTTCTAATGACAGCGACAATTCTCGACTCGCAAAAAAATCTTACTCCCATGACAGTGTGAATTATAACTACGCAAAGAAGCACTCCCCCTATGATAGTCTTACTTCAGCCAACGCAAAGAGAAGTTGTTCTCACGACGGTACAGAATGTCGCAGAGCTAAAAGATATTCTGACGAAAACATGAAATCTAGTTGCGGGAAAAAGATTCGAGAGTGCTCTAAACACAACCAGTTTCATCACCAAAAAAAGCATTCTCCTTATGGTAGTCCAGATAAGCCAAGCTACGAAGAAAAGTATAGTTCGAGAGATGGTGAAGAATTTCATGCTAAAAAAAAGTATTCGCCATACAATAGTGTAGAACACAGCTATGACAACTGCTGTTCCCGAGAAGGTGGAGAATCTCGTCAGAAAAAAAAGTACCCTCCTTATGATAGCGTAGAACCGTATGAAGAAAAGTGTTGTTCTCATGGCGGTGCAGAATCTCATAACGTAAAAAAGTTATCTCCTTGTAATAGTAATAAATCTTATGACTCGAAAAAATGCTGTTCCCGACACAATGAACAATTTATATGCCCAAATAAATACTCAGCCACAACTACCATGCCTCGTAAAGAAAAAAAATGCTGTCCTAATAGTAACGCGAAATCTGGCCACGCGAAGCGAGCCTCCCAGGTAAGTGTGAGGTCTAGCGCAGGAAAGTGTGCTCCTTGTGACAATCCTCACAAACTTCTTATAACATGTACTCCAAATGATGATTTAGATTCTGGTTACCCACAGAATTATTACAACGAATCTGTGAAACCTGGAAAGGCAAAAAAGACCCATTCTCCTGACAATGTTGACCAATGTTGTCAAAAAAAATGCTCGCACCACGAAAATATTGAACCGTTTTACCCTGAAAAAAATTCTGACAGTGAAACTTCCTGCCAAAAAAATGGTAACACTGCAGAACGAAGTTACCCAAAATCATGCTCTCATCATGACACAAAGCCCCGTTGCCATAAAAGGGACCATCACAAAGAAATGAAGCCGCCTTGTTGCCAAAAAAAGTGTTCACACGGAGACATTAAAAAGACTACTTGGAAAAGAAAGTGCTCACACCATGACACTGGGAAGCCTTGTTGCCAAAATCAATGCTCACATCAAGATGTAGGGAAGCCTTGTTGCCAGAAAAAGTGCTCTCATCATGACGTTGCACAGCCTTGTTGTCAACAGACGTGTTCTCACCAAGACGTTGGCAAACCTTGTTGTCAAAACAAGTGTTCACACCAAGACATTGGGAAGAAGTCCAAAAAGAAGGGCTCTCAGCAAGACATTGCGCAGCCTTGCTGCCAGAAAAAAGGCTCTCATCAGGACACTGGGAAGTCTAAGTCCAAGAAAAAAGGATCTCAGCAAGATATTGAGCAGTCTTGTTGCCAGAAAAAGTGCTCTCATCATGACGTTGCACAGCCTTGTTGTCAACAGACGTGTTCTCACCAAGACTTAGGCAAACCTTATTGCCAAAACAAGTGTTTACACCAAGACACTGGGAAGACTAAGTCCAAAAAGAAGGGCTCTCAGCAAGACATTACGCAGCCCTGTTGCCAGAAAAAAGACTCTCATCAGGACACTGGGAAGTCTAAGTCCAAGAAAAAAGGCTCTCAGCAAGATATTCAGCAGTCTTGTTGCCAGAATAAGTGCTCTCATCACGATGCCGGGCAGCCGTGTTGCCAACAGGTGTGTTCTCATCAAGAGATTCGGAAACCTTGTTGTCAAAACAAGTGCTCATATTATGACATAGCAACACCTCCCAAAAAGAAGTCCTCTCGTCAAGAAGTTGGAAAGCCTTGTTGCCAAAAAAAATGCTCAAATTATGATACTGATAAGCCTGCTCCTAAAAGGAAATGCTCTCGCCAAGAAATTAGGCAGCCTTGCTGTCAGAAACGTGACAATGGTGAACCGTGCAAGAGAAAGCCCCGTGAACGTAAAGCTAGTGTGGAGTCATGCCATAGAAAGAAGCCTGACTGTTCTGTTGAACCTTGTCGTAGGAAAAAACCTGATTGTTCTGCTAGTGTTGATTCTTGTTTCCCAAAGAAATGTCAAAATCTTGGGAGTAACGATTCCTGTACCAAAAAGGTATGCAGTTCTCGTGATAACGTGAATCCGTGTCCACCAAGAGCATCATGTCCTGATGTATGCGCGGAGCCTTGTGATAGCAAACCGGAAACTGTAGAACCTTGCGTCCCAAAAAGCTGCCTTCAAAAAAAGAAATCAAGAGAACGAAGAAAATCTGAAGAAGCTATAATATCATGCCAGTGTAAAAAGAAAAGTAATGGGAGTTCAAAACCTCGTAAAAGCGTATTCCAGCGTCTTATGGCTTCAATGGGAGGAACGTCTTCTAAAGAACATATTGACGTTGACTCAAGTTGCAAGCGATCACGTAGAGACTCAATGTCAGGTAGAGATTCCGTGACGTCACATAGAGACTCTATGACGTCAACCCACTCTTTGAATGACTGTCAAAGGCCTCAACGTAATACTTGTTCTAGTAAAGGTCCTGACAGAATGTCACCAGTATGCAAGAGGAAAGTATGTCCTGGAAAAGATAGCCCCGAAAAAGAAACCTCCATAGCGGATAAATCGCTTTCACCTATTAAACTAGAACCAGTAGAAAATAAAGAACCTGAACCTTTACAAGAAGAAATTAAAAAAGAAGAGCCTAAAGAGGAGGAAACTAAACCAGGAGAACCAAAAAAGAAAGGGAAAGAGAAAAAGGAAAAGGAGAAGAAACGAAAGGAACCAAAAGAGAAAAAAGAAGAAAAGTTCGAGTGCCAGTGCCCGATTACTAATATTATAGACATTCCAAAAGAAATTGATAACTCGGACGAATTAGAAATAGACACGTGTTGTTCAACTAAAAGAAGGGAACCATCAGGCACATGCAAACGAGATACATTAGACAAGTCTTGCCTTACGAAAGAACAAGACGCCATGCTTCATGTATTAAAACGTGTGTCAGAGTATCTTAAAACTACTGGAAGTTTAGGTGATTGCCATTGTAATGGTAAAGCAGCACGCGAAGTAGAAACCTGCAGAAGAAAAGACCCTTGTGACACTAAAAAATGCTACCCTCATGTCCCCAGACCCAAAGAGATTGATCGCGAAGAATCAGATGAAAATGATGAAAAAAGAAGATCATCTGCTCAACCTAGAAAACGCTATACTAGGGATAGAGATGAAGTAGATGGCTGCAGAAGGCCTTCTTGTATTGTAAAAAAATGCAACCCTCATACCAGGCATACTCTGCCGTCAGATGATAAGAAAAGGCCTTGTAAAAATTATACACACGGCGACTGTAAAAATTATTTGAAAACTAGAAAAACTAAAGCTGAGCTTGAAGTAGTAACGAAGGTTACGGACCTGACAAAGAAAACCTCACCTTGTTTGTGCAATTCGGCCTTATTTGAGAAAATGTTGAACAAAGTTATGAAAGAAGCATGTTTTTCGCCTCCGCCGCCGTGTGGTACGTATGTTTACTTCTCTCATATCCTTACATGACACAGTCACAATACTTACATGCGAGTGCTCAGAATGGCTTATTATACAATGGTTCTGGATCTGATACGTATTTTCCTTTTACAAGGGGTGAAGTAAACGATGTTGATTTTTCAAAGCCAAATGAAAACTATGAGGTGTTTGCACGTGATCATACAATGTTGATTAGGTGTGTGCCAAGAGTGCACCACTACAGTGCTCTCGGCAAACTTCGTTTTTCATATGACTGACGTCTGAAATGAAAAGAGAAGCACTGTACACATTCATGCCAATCCGAGCGCTCGCTACGGTGCACCTAGAACAAAATATTTTAACGACAACAATAAAAATTCACCAGCATTTTTTTTTCTGATCAGTCACTTTTAATTTTCATACAATAGCGGATCCGGTATTTTTGAGACGGTGGTTTCACCCTGCTCAGGCAATTCTTTAGTCTCAGCCCCACTCTCGATCCACTACTGTCTTCATAATACCACAGCCTCACGTGTAAGCCAATCTTATTTGTCCGTGATTGAATATAAGGTGAACCTGGCAATTTGACTGGCCTTAAAACCGTTTACACTTAGCCAAAAGTGCCATTAAAATTTATCCAGGCAGCGACAGTGACGCCCACGAATGACCCCAAAAGATTAGTTTATTTGCGAATTTCAGAGCAACCACCTCAGCGAACTCCCAGCCAAGAAAAAACTGACAAAGTCAAGGAATCACCGGTTAAGGAACCTCCTAAAACTGTCATCGAATCAACAGCGCCAGTTCAGGATGCACCTGGACCTTTAGTAAAATCACCCAAACCAGACCAAGAACTCAGTCCTACCACTGCGGCAACTCAAGACAAGAATCCACCCGTTAACACCAGTCCAGCTATCACACCTGAGGAATTATCTAAGCCAGTAGCGGAAGTGGAAAGA
The DNA here is from genome assembly GCA_932294345.1 of Pandemis cinnamomeana. Classification (NCBI taxonomy): domain Eukaryota; kingdom Metazoa; phylum Arthropoda; class Insecta; order Lepidoptera; family Tortricidae; genus Pandemis; species Pandemis cinnamomeana. Next base: position 32,589,588 of record OW028702.1, on the reverse strand, counting down.
AGTCCGGATCTTGTGCAGCAGTCTTTGGAACCGAATACGAGCCCTGGCACTCCTGACGTTGTACCTCTGCAACAACCCACTGTAGCGATGAGTCACAGCTTTGTTCAAATTATCTCGAAACCCAGTACTTACTATTTGAATCGACAGAAAAGTAACCCAGATTTACAAGTATTAAAGTCTGTCGACATTTCTCAGCAAAGTTCTAATCCTATCCAAGAGCTTCCCTTTACCTTTAATATACCTTTAGAACCCACTGATGGTCGGATCACTCAGCGAAGACACAACGCAGCTTTAGGAAACAATCCTGTTAACATTCCTCAGCAACTGCCTAATCCCCGCGCCCAGCGACTGACCAATACTGCGCAACAAACAAGAGTTGCCCACGTTTACCAGAACTTTCCGAATAATTTGTCGTACCACCATTTCGGCGCATTTTCTCGGCATCCGAACCGGCCACAGGTTCCAGCAGATAGTGCACAAACGCATCAGAACGCCCCTTGTAATTGTGAACAGACTAAACAAAAAAATGACAAATTTAGCTATACATACAGCTGCTCTGGTTGTGAACCAGTGGTTGCTTACAACAATGCTGCCTCCATTCGCCCTCGCCAGTTTAGTTTACTGCCTGACAACACCAGCGCCACTGTCAGCTGCTCCGCTTGCGACCCCCTTGTACGCATTACAAATACACCGTGTCCTGGTCCAGTTAGCAATTGGAAGAACATGAAGTCTGACAACACCGTCCAAACACACAGTTATCCAAGTGGCCCCAGTCAGAACTCTCCAAATATGCCTGCAAACTTCAGCAATTCTTGCTCTTGTAAATATTTAAAGCCTGGCAACATAGAACAAACAAGTTCACCTGATCAGAGTTGTCAGAGTGCACCGACTGCTTACACAAACCATTCTAACGTTTCCGCTTGGAAGAGTTCGCCACCCGAGACCATTCCGGAAACCACCAAAGTCCGCTCCACTGGCTACGTACTACCCAATAGCAATTTAAGTAATATTTGCTCTTGCAAGTATAGTGAACCAGAAGAGAAGGACAAAAGCTGCGAAAAGTGTGTACAGGAAGCTCTCAGAAGGATGAATCGTTTTAATAGACCTTGCCCCGAGAATAACCCTGGCTGCACAAACCCTCCTCCTGTTTCTCCCAATCAGAACTCTCCAGTTGGACCCAGTCAAAACCTTTCTATCGCACCCAGGCCAGATCTTCGTCCTGTACCCGTCAGGAATACGAGTACTGACAAGTCTTGCAAGTGTGAACAGCCTCAAAATGCTGGCCGACAGCAACAGCCCATGAACTCTCCTCGTGAACTAAGTACGCGCAAGACTTGTGGTAACAGCTGTACCGGTTGTAAGTGTGATCGTTTGGAAGATATTATACTCCCCGGTAGCAAAATTCGCCCCGAAAACTGTCTAACGGAAAAACCCAGGCGTTGTATGCCTTGTAACCCCAATGATAAAGGCACCATGACTTTGGGTCCTCCTCATCTCAGCCTTGCGCAGATTGCTAGGAATCTACCACGTACGGCGAGTGGTACTGCGATTTGTCTCGACCGTAAACTTTGCGAGCGATTATTACATCCTTGCTTATGCGGAATCGACGGATGTAACTGCCATTTACCAGATTATCCATTACGCAGGAACATTAATACTAGATGTCAAGTAAAAAATCAACAGGGAAAGACTTGTGGAGCTCGACCAGTAGGAAGATGTCTTCAAAGAGAACCAAGGAAATGTCCTTTAAATCCATTATGTGGACAGCCGATGTTGGGTCCCGAAGGTACATGTTTTAAAAAATCTGAATTACCTACAGCAGGACATGGTAGTCAACTGATAAGACCCAATAGCCAAATGTTGGGCCCTGAAGGACAAAATCAAATGCCACACCAGCAATTAGGTGGTGATAGAACATCATTCCGACACCACGATCAATCAATGATAGATCCTCGTACATTGAATAAAAGTTCTCAGATACATAATCCCAATTATCAACCAATGGTTCCTCAAGGACAGATGCATGACCCTAATTATCCACCAACGAGGGCCTCTCAAAGACTAATGGGAGACCCCAATTATCAAAGAATGGTTCCTCAAGGGCATATAGGAAATTCCAATTATCAACCAATGGTTCCTCATGGACAGATACATGACCAGAATTATCCACAAATGAGGGCCTCTCAAAGACAAATGGAAGACCCCAATTATCAAAGAATGGTTTCTCAAGGACAGACTGAAGATCCCAATTATCAACCAATAGGCCCTCAGGGACAGATGGAAAATCCCAACTACCAACCAATGGTTCCTCATGAACAGATACATGACCCCAATTATCCACAAATGAGGGTCTCTCAAAGACAAATGGAAGATCCCAATTATCAAAGAATGGTTTCTCAAGGACAGACAAAAGATCCCAATCATCAACCAATAGGCGCTCAGGGACAAATGGCAGATCCTAATTATGAAATGTGGGGACCTCCAGTACAAGAAGAGCCTAGATATGACATGACGAGCCCTCAAGGACAGAATCCGGGAATACAGCAGGAAATCCCAGTGCAAGCAGCAAACATGCAAAACGCTGTTATAGGCCCAGACGGTCAATTGTATGATAGCGGTCAAGGGGAAATGATAGCCCCTGAAGGACAAAACTTTAACCAACAGCAGCAGCAAATGTTTACCCAATACTATGAAATGGATTCCAATTTTCAAGGACAAACGACAATCCCTTTTGATCAAATGTTGAATCCTCAAGGACACGTAATAAGGATGCACCAGCAAACGATGAATCCCGGACAAATGACACAGAAGCGTCCTGTACCTCAAAAACAAATAAACGACGATGTACAAAGACAAATTCAATACCCACAACAGAACATTATAAGAGGACCCAGCGGTCAGTTTATACAAAATCTTCAAGGGCCATTACGATCCGGAATTCTCTACCGGACGAACGAATCTCTTAACATAATGGCGAGTGCTCACGGACAACAGTTAGGTCCGCGTCAACAGGTGACACATCCTCAAGGCCAAATAGTCCAAAACTTAGCGAAAGCAGAGAAAGATACACGAAAAGAAGTGGAACGCATAAGGAAATCTATAGACGAGGACGCGTTGCTAGAAGATCTACAACGTAGGATTAGTCAACAATCCGCAGGGGACACGACCCCACTAGAAGAACAAAAACCGGAATGCACTTGTCAAACAAAACAATCTTGCTTTAATCAGAAAGTGTGGAAAAATATTCCAGAACCATGCCCATGTGGACCTGAATTTGGCCCTTTAGTAGTCGTGGAAAAGACGGAGAAAACAAAGTGTGGCGATGTAATACTGCAAATAAAATCTTTTTTCAAAACCAAAAAGAAAAAGAATGAACATCTAAAGTCGAAAAGCGAGAAAATTCAGGTGGGCGAAAAAGACTCAAAGAAAGAAGGAAAAAAGCCAAAGGAGACAAAAAAGAAATCCAAGAAGAAAGATAATGTAAAAGGTAAAGAAAAAGCAGAAGAAAACGAAGAAGGAAAAAAAGACAAAGAGGCAACAGGTCCTACAGTTCAAATAATATACGGTCCACAAGGTCACATGCCAGGCCGTCCAGATTACATATCAGGAGGCTATCCTGATCATTTCACAGGAAGCTATGCAGAACACATAGCAGGAGGGTATCCTGACCACCTGGTAGAAGGCTATCCGGACCACATGATGGACGGTTATATTGACCACATAGAAGGAGGCTATCCTGTCCAAATGGAAGATAGCTATCGTGACCAAATGGAAAGAGGGTATTCTGACCAAGTAGAAACAGGGTATACTGGCCAAATAGAAAGAGTGTATCCTGGTCAAATGGAAAGAGGGTATGCTGGCCAGATGGAAAGAGGCTATCCTAGCCAAATAGAAGAATATGCTGACCAAATCGAAGTTGACTACCCGGACCAAATGACAGGATTTCAAGAACAAACAAGCGGAAGATACTATAGTTTAAACCCATTAGACGCGATAATATATGGTCCCGAGGGTAAAATGATCGGAAGTTCAGTGGGAACAATGACGCAAGTCTCTCAAGACCAATTAAGAAGCCGTTATAATCTGCTACTAGACTCCCAAGACCTGACTGGAAGCCTGAAATCGCCTTCAAGAAAAGGCTCCCAGGGACAAGTCTTGTTTCACACCAGAGGCCACGTAGCTGATTATCCTTCTTGGTTGGGCTCACAAGCCCAGCTAAATTTTCAACGTTCGTATTCAGGTGGTAGGATAATGCCAGGAGGACACATTTCAAGAGCTTGCCACGAAGAAGTTGCCCGAAAATTCCAAGGACAGTCAAGATGCAGCAGTAACGAACGGAAAGCATGCTCTCGGCATCAACTACCATTTTATCCTTATGACGAAGCATCCGGTTGTCCATCCCGTCGATTCGATGGAACTAGTTGGAATGTTATTTCAGCATCTTGCTCGTGCAGACCCACAGATGCCGGACAGATGCCTTGTCAAAGTACTCAGTATTACCAATATCTAGCAGGTCGTTTGGCAGCGGCACCTCAATCACCATACACAAAAGGACCGCGGGAGCGTATTTTATACGACAATCGTGGTGATACGGAGTCCTGGCAAGGACTAAGTGACGGTTATGTTACAAACCTTTTGAAAGACCGAACCGAAAGTTCTCAAGAACAATTTAGTAAAATTTATCAACAAGAGGCGGATCAAAGAGTACCATACGCAGCCAAGGCATATGATATTCTCCCGACAATGTCTGGACGACCTACTTTAGCCCCAAAGGGGTCGAAAGCACTGTCTCCGGAAGAGCTTAATGCAAAACCGGAGGTTCCAATAACACCATCAACCAGAATCTCTCAAACACAACCAATGGACCCAGGAGCTCAACCACCCAGAGCCTCTCAGGCACAGCCTATGGACCCCAGAACATCTCTACCCAGAGCTTCTCAGGCACAGCCTGTAAGTCCCAGACCACCATCGCCCAGAGGTTCTCAGGTCCCACCGACGGGCCCCAGAACAACACTACCCAGGGGTTCGCAAGCTCAGCCTATGGGTCCCAGAACTTCTCAACCACAGCCGATGGGCCCCAGAACAACACTTCCTAGGGGTTCTCAGGCTCAGCCGATGGGTGCCAGAACTTCCCAACCACAGCCAATGGACCCCCTCAGACCTTCTCAAGCACAGCCGATGGGCCCCCCCAGACCTTCTCAAGCACAGCCGATGGGCCCCCCCAGACCTTCTCAAGCACAGCCGATGGGCCCCAGAACTTCTCAACCTCAGCCGATGGGACCCCCCAGACCTTCTCAAGCACAGCCAGTGGGCCCGCCCAGACCTTCTCAAGCACAACCAATGGACCCCAGACCTTCTCAATCACAGCCGATGGGCCCCAGACCTTCTCAAGCACAAGCAATAGGGCCCAGACCTTCTCAAGCACAACCGACGGGCCTCAGACCCTCTCAAGCACAACCGACGGGCCTCAGACCTTCTCAAGCACAACCGACGGACCTCAGACCCTCGCAAGCACAACCAATGGGCCCCAGACCGTCTCAAGCACAACCGACGGGCCTCAGACCCTCTCAAGCACAACCGACGGGCCTCAGACCCTCTCAAGCACAACCGACGGGCCTCAGACCCTCTCAAGCACAACCGACGGGCCTCAGACCCTCGCAAGCACCACCAACGGGCCCCAGACCGTCTCAAGCACAACCGACGGGCCTCAGACCCTCGCAAGCACAACCAACGGGCCCCAGGCCTTCTCAAGCACCCAGAGGTTCCCAGTTACAGCCAACAAGCGCCGGGTTGGAACCGATGGACGCCGGAACATCACCAACTGAAGCCTCAGGATCACAGCCCGTGGGTATCGGAGTGTCACCCGGTCAGGAAAAGCCGTCGGGGTCCAAAAGCAAATCAAAGGGAGGCAAAGGGGTAGCGTCGGACAGCTCTCACGATCAGCCAGAGGAAGCCATAGTGCCCCAGTTTCAGAGTAACAAGAAACAACAAGACGCGGAAGCTCTCAAAACTTTGTTAATGAAGGCAGCGAAACGTGGTGGATGCAGTAAAGAGATGTGTTGCAGCTGGCATGATCTCCAGAAGGCGTGTCTGAAAGAGCTGAGGTCAATGAAGTCAGACTTGGCACGTTCAACGTCTGGATTTCTGATCTCGCAACCCAAACGGCCACTGGTCTTTTGCACCAGCGAATCAAGTTTAGACAGCTCTGAATATAGCTCCGAAGCCAACGCCGAATGTTCCAGAGTGATGCCCAAAAAGGACGGCAAATCTCTCAAAGATAAATTTAAAAAAGGCTTTTTCAAGAAGAATGACAAGAAGAATGACAAGAAGAAGAAGAAGGGTAAAGACAAAGGCGGGGCGAAATCCGACGAGAAATCGTACGATAGTTCACAAACTAGTTCTGAGTCGGACAGATCGCAATCTATGCAGGATCAGGTCATAGTTGTAGAGGATGACACTTTTAAAGGGATGAAGTTATATCTTGAAGGGAAAGGCGGGGAGAGTCCTGGTTTGTCCGGGGTATTTTGTTTCAACATGACAGAGAAGCCATAGCCTATTTCCAAACTGATTTGAGACCGGTACTTATAGTACGTAGATTTATACATTTTAAAAGTAATACGACTCACCCTCTTCTTTTCTAACCTCTTTCATTGTATTGTAACTGTCTTTGCGGAATAAAACCAATTGCAGCGGTAAATATTGTTTGTTTTTTATGCACCTGCTCAGCGAAAACTAAGTTTATATACGAAAAAGTTTTTCAGGTGTGCCGAAAGCCCACGCTTCTACGCTATAGGGATCCTACCTACGCGCCAAGTGTCCTCACCGGACCGCCGGGAAACTTAAACGCTGTATACGCCTTTATAATACCTTTATCATACGACTTAAGTGGTGTGGTCCCATTATTTACAAGGCGCTACTCCTACGTTCCAAATTACATTGGAAAGGCGAAAGAAATGTGTCATAAATAACTTAATAAGAATGAGGTACATCAATCGAATAGTCACGAGCAGTGTAATAAAAAATGTTCTAACTTCGATTCAATCATAACCTTTTTCATCTCCAATTAACATTTGTACCGTTTGTACTTTAACTAAGATTAGTAATTTAATCTGGCAGAAGCGATTTAACCGTAAGAAACAAAGGAGAATAAGATTGGCTGCACGGTTTTTTAACTCACGAAACACGATAAATAAATTCTTCTTGATGGCTATAGTAGCTTTGTAAATTTCAGAACTGAAATCGGTGCCGTGCTCAGGCTGTCCCGCCTCCAAGGCTAGGAAATACACAGCGCCAACGCCTGCACCCCCACCGCACGAGCCCTCTCTTGTTCCTGTGAAGTTGCCAAGTTCAGCGACAGAGCGTATACCTTCCGTTCCTCCTAGACTGCCTACTGTGATACCCGAGCCGGTAAGGCAGCCTACTGTGATACCCGAACCGGTAAGGCAGCCTACTGTGATACCCGAACCGGTAAGGGAACCTACTGTGATACCCGAGCCGGTAAGGGAACCTACTGTGATACCCGAGCCAGTAAAGGAGCCTAGTGTGGTACCCGAGCCAGTAAAGGAGCCTAGTGTGGTACCCGAACCAGTAAGGCAGCCTACTGTGGTACCAGAACCAGTAAAGGAGCCTAGTGTGGTACCTGAACCAGTACGGCAGCCTACTGTGGTACCCGAACCAGTACGGCAGCCTACCGTGGTACCCGAACCAGTAAGACAGCCTACTGTGGTACCCGAACCAGTAAGACAGCCTACTGTGGTACCCGAGCCAATAAAGGAGCCAAGTGTGGTACCCGAACCAGTAAGTCAGCCTACTGTCGTACCCGAACCAGTACCGCAGCCTACTGTAATACCCGAACCAGTAAAAGAGCCTAGTATAGTACCCGAACCAGTAAGACAGCCTACTGTGGTACCCGAACCAGTAAGACAGCCTACTGTGGTACCCGAACCAGTCAGGCAGCCTACTATCGTACCCGAACCAGTACGGCAGCCTACTGTGGTACCCGAACCAGTACGACAGCCTACTGTGGTACCCGAACCAGTAAAAAACCCTAGTATAGTACCAGAACCAGTAAGACAGCCCACTGTGGTACCCGAACCAGTAAGACAGCCCACTGTGGTACCCGAACCAGTAAGACAGCCCACTGTGGTACCCGAACCAGTAAGGCAGCCTACTGTAGTAACCGAACCAATAAGACAACCTACTGTAGTACCCATACCATCGAGACTGCCTAGTGCACCAAGGCAACCTTCTGTGCCACCCCAACCATCAAGACAGCCTACTGTGGCACCAATACCATCAAGACAGCCCAGTGCACCACCGAGACAGCCTACTATGCTACCCCCACCACCTAGACAACCTACCGTGGTACCTGTACCCTCAAGACAGCCTAGCGCACCACCAAGACAGCCTACTCCCGCACCCTCGAGGCAACCTACAATGGTTCGACAGCCTAGCATGGTACCGGAACCCGAACCAGAGAGACAGCCAACCATGCAAAGACAACCAAGCACGGTTAGACCACAAGAACCCAGCCCCACTCTCTATGTTAAGCAAACACCTCAAGTGGCACAGCCGACTTATCAGTCAATATTAAAGCTCTGTGAAAAGATCTTGAACTATTGTCCTTGTGAGGGCGAATCGCAAGATGATGAATATTTATACGGGCCATGTCGTGGTTCTCTCATCAACACTAATTTAAGATGTCCATATAGAGGAGAGGATGACGGGGAAGACGCCCCAAAGCAAGACACAGAGAACAGAGTACCATATCGTTTTGATATAGGGAGTGGTGTGACGCTTTGCTTAGATGATCAGTTGCGACAATTCCTCACGGACCCCTGTCCGTGTTCAAAAAAGAAGGAACTAGAAGAGGAGGAAGCGAATCGCCAGAATAGTCCGTCGGTGCAAAACTTAGGAGGGCCCCAAGAAGTGGCAATAGCGACGCATAGTACACGTGAAGAAGAAAACTTTGATCAATCGTACGAGTTTGCTCCTCGTCTGCATCGAGAGCCTAGTCTAATAAGACAAGTAGCCACAGACCAGTTTGGTCAACCAATCAATCACAATGGACGAGCATCAGCTTACGACCCTCGAGAACACGGAACAAGATCCCTTTATGTACGACCGTCTCAATTACCAGGACCATACGAACAAATGATCAGCCCTTATCAGCAGATGGATAGTCCTTATGCACGAATGGAAGTGCCTTTCACACGCATGGAGGCACCTTTTTCGCGAATAGAAGGCCCTTACGCTCGCATGGAAGCGCCATATACACGGATGGAAACTCCATACACACGCATGGAAACCCCATACGAACCAGCGGGAGCTTCTTACGAACAAGGGAGTACCCCTTACGAACAAATTGTGGCCCCTTTCGAACAAACGAGTAATCCGCAGGGACAAAGAAGAGGGTCTTCTTACGGAGGGTCCCAGAAACACATGAGATCTTATGGACAGATGGGAGATACTCAAAGACAAAGGATGGGATGCGGGTGCAAAGATCAACTGGGTGGCCCGCAGGGACAGAAGAGAGGATCAACGTACGGTGGCTCTCAGAAGCATACGAGAGGATCCTCGTACGCGCAAATAGCACGCACGCAAGGCCAGCTAAGAAGAGGCTACGGACAAATGGGGGGATCCCAAGCGCAAGCCAGTCTCTGCTCGTACGGTCCAACGAGAACCCCTCAAGCCCAACCCAGAGCATACCCCACCGCGCAACAGTCAACGTCTCGGCATTGCCAGTTAAACTCTTACGGACCTTATGGACAATTTGCGGGAAGCCCGTTTGGACAAGCTGGCGGCACTTACGGACATTTGGGAGGTCTCCAAGGAACATTGAACGGATTTCCTTACGGACAAATACCTGGGCCACAGAGCCAGTTGAGCGATGGCGCCGCGCAAATAGGAGCACCTCTTGAGCAAATAACAGGAAGCTGTTACCTTGTACAAGCCGCCGGTCCATCGACTACACCTTCGGGCATCATGACACCGACTTACTATCGCAATCCTCAAAGAAACAAATACGTGGTTGACAACGACATGGTTGAGACCGAGGGAAATTTTTGTGATTATCGACAAGAAACAGGCGCCAATACGCTGTTCAACAAGATGTCGAACCACAGTGGATGCTGGCAGAACCCGCCGGAATCCAGGTATAGGAAAGAATTGAGAAAGATGAAGTCTGCTGTTGTGCAAACCATGTCGAGGCGCAAGCTTAAACGGAGGAGTCAGATTGCCCGCGACGCCACCATGAATCCGAACATGTGGTCGTAATAAATACAACCCGCATATATCGACGATTGTGTTATCTGTACTAAATTAAATTTGTGATAGTCCAGTTCCGCTCCAATAATCTCTTGGCTACTTTAGCACTAGAACAAAATGTCAGCTCGAATCGATTGTTGATAGGTTTGGTAGCGTTCTTACCAAGGAGCATCGTTGCTCAAACGCATACCCCCACCCGAGTAATGTATTAAAAAATAACATTTATACGTCTTTGTGCAATTAAACTAAATGCTGTGTTCAATGTTGTTCGTTTAACTAATGCTAACATATCAAAATCATGGATGCTACGCAACAGGAACTATTTCTATACAGGGTTACTAAAATTATCCCGAAACATTTAACAGGTTGGCTGTTTCACTGAACACCCCTGTAAATATTTTATTGAATCAGGCGTTACTTACTTTGCCTAGGTCCATTTTAATGAACAAAATAGATTTACCTTGCTACTCCACTACTCGCGCGCAAGATAACCAAGCCAGTGTGAAATAATGTTTCTCATGCAATCCCTCTCTCCGCTACTGCCACATAAAACGCACAAATCCCACAATCTTAATTAGCCCTTACACCACACAAACACTGACGCGTTTCGATCTCTCTACACGGGATCATTATCAAAGTTTAATGTTACACATGCAAAACACGCATGCATCGTTCGTGTATGGGCTGACAATTAGCATCGGAATCAGTTAGCTGTCACATTCATACAAGAACTGTCAAAATGAACACTGGCGATTGCGGCGAGTTAGACAATAAGCCTATTGGTGGTTCATCCGAATATTCGAGTGGTGTGGACGTTGAGCCGAACGTTACTTACATCAATTGCTCGTAACAAAATGCTAGAGTAAGGCTGCGGCTCCACTGAGGCGGAGACGAGCGGAGCGGAGAGGAGACGTGTGGGGATCGACCAATCATATTACAGAGCGGGAGAAGAGATGTGGATTTCATGTAATATGATTGGTCGATCCCCACACGTCTCCTCTCCGCTCCGCTCGTCTCCGCCTCAGTGGAGCCGCAGCCTAAGAATCCTCTCAGTAAATATGCTCTGTCAGAATCCTCTGTCAGAAGAATGCTCTCAATAAGAATCCTCTCAGTAAATATGCTCTGTCCTTAGATTAACAATACAACTAGATTCACGGTCCCATACAAAATCAAAGCGAAAAAGTGGTCGTGTTGCGTATGCTTATAGCTATATCTTTTTTACCTTCTTTATTAACGTAAAATAAACCTTAAGTCTAAGCAACAAAGATCCAAATAATTATAATTGTATATAATACTTACGACGTTTCGTCACAAGACGTGCGAAAGCGTTCGATAAACAAAAGAACTACCTTCGTTTCAAAAAGATGTCATTCTATTTGAGGAACAGGGTAATAATGGAGTCGCAATCGCATTAAGTATATGTATAACTCGATTTTTTTTTATTTGACAGATATTTACAAATACAAATAATAACATGAATTTTAATAATTAAGCCTATCTACGTTCCACTGCTGGACACAGGCTTCCTTTAACAACGAGAGGGATTGGGCCATAGTTCCCACGCAGGCCCAGCCAGGCAACAGCCGTAATAGCCTAGTTGTTCGACCTACCGCCTCTCAAGCAGAAAGTCGTGGTTTCAAACCAGGCCTCGCACCTCCTGAGTTTTTCGGAATTTATGTGCAAAATTTAATTTTAAATTTACTATAAGCTAATGGTGAAGGAAAACATCGTGAGGAAACCTGCACAGATCGGCGAAGAACTTAAATGATACACACACACACACAAATCACGTCTTTATCCCTTACGGGGTAGACAGAGCCTAAGGTAACAGGTACCTACAGGCCACATTTAGCAAGATTGTGGGCGTATAGGTGGAAAGTGGAATCAAAATAGTTACTTAATACTTAAATGATGGCTGTGAAATTATTCGTTTATTAATTACCCTTAAATAAATTTAGTTTGTTATATAGCTGTCTTTTAGAGCAGTTTTTTGCCTAAGAGGATTCTTTTTTACAATATATTTGGCTATTTCCAGTTATGTCGAATTTGGCAAAATGAATCGAATGTATAGCAGATTTTTGTAAGTCCTGTAAAGTTCTTCTTCTCTTTCTCTCGCGACAATAGTTATCCATTCCGCACAGCAAAAAGGATCACTAGGAAATCAGAATCTACAAAAAGACACAATATATATTTTATTTTAAAACGAGAACTACTCCATGAATTTCTTGTTCTAAAACCACCGATTATTGTCAAGATGGTGGGCCAACATTGGCCAAACAATAAATTATTTATTTTAAAATGTAAGCTGCAAATTTTTACGTACTTTATGAAATACTGACTTGTACTTACTTAAAGAAAAATATTCCTTCCGAAACCTTAGTAAACACTAAGGTGGCTGTTTTTGCAATTTTTGAACGCACATTGTGGCATTTTGACACGTCCTCACATTGGCCGAGGTTGGCGCATACTGTCAGAAATAAGGCCACAAATTTATTTTGTGGTCTTATTTCTCGGAGCCGTTTTCAGAGCTATCACCGTGAATCTAGTTGTATTGTTGATCGAAGGCTCTGTCAGAATCCTCTCAGTCAGAAGAATGCTCTCAATAAGAATCCTCTCAGTAAGAATGCTTTCAGTCAGAATGCTCTCAATCAGAATGCTCTGTCAAAAAAAAAAACGCTCCTTAAGGGTTCATGTTACATAAATAAATAAAACAAAATTATTTTTAAAGATCCGTTTTAATTCAGGAATAAGCACACAGAAATTAAATTGCCAATCAACATTTTTCACTTAATGAATAATTAATCCTGTTTTTTTTTCTTTAATCAATCCGTAATTTCAGTCATTTACTTTATAATTTTGTACAGGGTGCAACACAACTCTTTAGGGTATATACAGGGTGCTCGCGAGGAACCCGCATAACTTTGCCACCGTATTCCTGACCATGTTTAGAAAATAAAATGTTGTATAAAGTAAGCTGGATTCGGCTTAGTTTGCGAGTAATTAATATTTTTTGCTTTAAATAGAAACCAGTATAATGCACCTTTATGATAGCGACGTTGCAAGACCGCGTCATATTATCTGACTGGCGTAAACTGCAGAAGTTCGTTCCTGTCACTGTCTTTCTGTTTATGTGTCATTGAAAATAAATACGGCCGCCATTAAGGAGAGAACAAGAAGTAGAATATTAAAATTCTATTAGTAACACAGTGTTATTTGTAAAATCGATTGATTTCTTATGATGGCATAATAACGATGCTTAGATATCGCAAGGGCCCCCCGCCTTGGGTGGGACTGGATATTCACTTAAAATATGAGAAACTACACATGAAACTAAACAGTTCGTGATGATAATATTTTATTACCCATAATTATGTTATGTTCAATGTACAATAACAATATTGTTACAATACCAATATTGTTAGGCTACGTTCAGATGAACGCGCGGAGCCGCGCGGTGCCGCGCGGGTCAGCTGTTCACATGACGGCGGCTTGCGCGCGACAGTCTATGGTGGACATTCAGCGAGGATGGAAATGGAGCAGGCAATTTGCTTGTCGAAAGCAAAGAGTATACTGGGTGCACCCTCTTCTAAGTCAAAGACTTAATTTAAGCCTGTTTGTGACTTTACTAAGACTTTATTTTTCTCTTCAGAGTCATCACGGTTGTAAAATATCAAAACTAATTCTTCCCATGACCTTCCCTTTATTATTTTATTTGAATATTGCTTCGAGTTAAGATTCCTATTCGCATCTCTTTTTTCAATTTCGTCAATAAGTAAATCGAGACATATTTCCTCCTCCATTTTGTACGTCGCTCCGTGCGTCCAACCGCCTCAAACCGCGCGGATCATCTGAACAGGTCGAGACAGGACTGTAGTTCTTGTCCCGCGCGGCGCCGCGCGGGACAAGAACTTGCGCGCGGTGCTCGGCGGCGCGCGCGGTCCCGCGCGGCACCGCGCGCTCATGTACACAGCAACATAGATTTGTTACGATCTTGAACCGCGCGCCCAGCCAACCGCGCGTCGCCGCGCGGTCATCTGAACTTAGCCTTATTGTATGATTGTATTAAAGTTAAATAAATTAAATAAATCAAAACGAATTTTAATGAGTAATCTCATTCACTAGCCTTCCGTCCGCAGCTTCGCCCGCGATAAATTAATTTTCCCGTAGGAAAAGGTATTTTCCCGCGGTAAAAAGTAGCCTATGTCACTCAGTAATAATGTAGTTTTCTAACGGCAAAAGACGTCAACCGTCTAAGTTAAACCGCACAATTTGTGCAATAGGTAGGAAAATTATGATTTTTAATCTATCGTGAATGAAAATTTATGTTAACTTAGTAATTACAATTACCTATTCGGTTTTATTAAACTTTATGATAAGGGTCTTGTTATTTGTTTTTTTAAGTAAAAATACACAATCATTAATCAATTTGTTCATTTATTATTACACGACAATACATGAATACCCTAGTACACGAGTAATTGTAAATCACTGTATCAGCTACGTGCAAAGCCGGGACTTGCGTTGAAATCCGGGAACGCTGAGCTAGAATACTCAAAATCCGCAATAGCACTCCCACGTTTCTCAGGATCTGAGTGATATTTTGCACCATGGACCAAAAACACTCCGCAACATTTTTTTTAGCTGTTAGGTTGACCGTCTGATCACTCGCAATTTCTTCAAGTTTTATTACAAAGATTATTTTTATCTTAATTACATTTGCTACACCGTTAGAATCAATAGCAACAATGTCACCCATCATCCATGTGACTGATGTCATTATTTAAAGTACACACTCGACACTCGAAGGAAATTTCCAAGTGGCCAGTACCGAGAATAATACCAAAGAATAAACTTTTTGAACGCAAATACGAATTGCTAAACTGAATAATTAAAGTCAAAGTTTACGAAGCACGTTTCCAAAATGAAATAAAATATTACTTTTAATCAAGCAAATCACTTCCTCCTTTTTATCCTTTTCTGCTTACTTATATCGTGCTTTTGGTAGCATTGCTGGATTCAAAACATTAAACATTACGTCAGCAGGAAATGTCACGTTGTCATTGGTTGACCGTTTCTGTTATTAAGTAACCTTAGCAACGTTAGCTTCCGGAAAATCGTGTTCAGTCATTGGTTGGCCGTTTTTGTTATTAAGTAACCATAGCAATGTCAGCTTCCGGAAAATCGCGTTCAGGCATTGGTTGAACGTTTTTGATATTAAGTAACCATAGCAACATCAGCTTCCGGAAAATCGCGTTCCGTCATTGGTTAACCTTTTGTTTAAACGTAACTGTAGCAACGCCCGCCTCATTGGTCAACAGAGTTCGGCCAAAGTCGTGATTCCAGCCTCGTAAGAGTCCGGACCCCGATTTGTATTACACGAGCAAGTTGCGAACATTGACAATGTCAATTTGTCAAGTCGAAAGTCTTGGGCAAAGAGAGAGAAAGAGATAACAATAACAAACGTTGCCAGCTCGTCCTATGAGGCATTGTGTTACTGGTGAACCAAAAATAATTTATTTAATTTGTATGAAAAGTTAAAAAAAGTTAAAAATCATATTTCGACCTATGTTATATAATGTTTTTTAATCATTACGACCTCAGGTATACACTGGTAAAGTTATGCGGGTTCCTCGCGAGCACCCTGTATAATCATAGAAAAACATTAAAAAAACAGCCAAGTGCGAGCCTGACGCGCACCGAGGCATCCGTACAGTCAGCGTCATATAGTATAAAGCATCCAAGGTGACCAAAAAGTTCGACACACCATACTATTTATATGGTGTTCCAAACTATTTGGCCAACTTGGATGCTTCAAACTATATGACGTTGACTGTACAAGTAGAGCAAGTGCATATAAAAATCCCGAATCAGCAGCCGTTCCTAAAAAAAATTTAGACAATGTAACCGAACCCTAATAATATGTCTTTTTATTACATACTCACCAAAAATCTTAACTAAAAATTATTTTATTAATTACTAAAGTAAAAACTAACGCAAAAAAAGTTTACTAGATAGGTACCTAGGTTTGGTTTCCTGCTGTGTCTTAATCCACCTACAGCTTGCCCGCCTGGTCGTCGACGGAGCCCCGCCCAAGGGCGGAGCCCCTTTCTGTGTATTTTGCCCTTCGGGTAACTGAAGGTACCTCACTAACCTACCTATTTCTGTATTAAAATAATAACCAGTGACTCGAATTAATGCCAGCATTAATTATGCCAGTATTAGGGCCAAATTAGGTGCAGGAACATATTTTTTTTAGCTTCTGTTAGTCGCTAATTAACGCTGGGAGTACTTATTACACCCTGTAGACTTAAAGAATACAAATATATTTCCAAATTACAATTGTTACCAACATAATGCATAAATTATTATAAGTAAATTATTATGCCAGTTTGACTTACGCTTAATTAAATCTAATAGTGTTGACAGTAATCGACGACAACGACAAGTAACAGACCATATAAAAAGTAGAGACCGAGTTCTGCGATAAAAACAACGCCTTACCTCTTGAGATAAGCCGTTAAGTAGGTAGGTACTATCAAATGAATAAAGAATTTTTACTTCTTGATTTTTTATGATCACTTACGGTTTTACGGTTAGAAATTAAATTTCTAAACGACACTGAAAATTACAACACAGAAAAATCCAAAAAAGTAATGCTATGGTCCAGAATCGAACCCGGATCCTCGTTACCTCGCGTGCTATACCGCTACTGGTGTACTACCCCTAGCAGGTGAGTAAGCCTTCGAATTTTTTTGAAACGGTTAAAGTAAACATAAAAAATCAAGAAGTAAAATACTTGATTCATTTGATAGTACCTATCTTTAATACCCGAAGGACAAGCCGAGTAGAAATAGGAACCCCGCGGAAGCGCAAGGAAACTGTCTTCGTATTTTCATAACATGGAACAAACCTCAGATAGATGCATTCACGTAATCTATGGTAACTATATCCGATATCTTCGGGTAAGCCCCCCCCCCCCCCCTCCCTACCTTGGTATAAATGTGCATGCAATTATACGCAGATCACAAAACTCTGTCTCGAGTTTTCATTTGGTCTATACTTCCTTATATCTAACACACAATTGCGCATAGCCGTTTCCACGTTTGTATGACTCCAGGCAAGTATGGCTGAACTTTGGCCGGCATGTAAACCTATCCGGTGCGTATTTGTAACTCATATGGCGCAGTAGTTCTTGGCCATTTTTGGGAAAACTCGGTTCTGAAGAGTAACAGCTCATTTCCAAAATTTGATATCATTATGCTTTTTTTTAATGTGATACATATTATACGATTAACGCGTGGGGTGTACTAAGTACCGCGAGTACAGATAGTCATACAAACGCAACAGTTACGCGCAGCGCAATCCACAATAGCATTTTCTGCCGCTGTTTTTGGTTAGTGCAATGCCTTGGAATGTGAATCTCGTTTGCTCGGAAGTCTAGCAAACCCGGCCAAGGGTTCCATAGTCAAAGTGCCGGTAAACATCAGTGGCGGATTTACAAATTTTCAAGGTATAGGCTGAATCAGAAAACCGTCATAGAAAAATATTTTTGATTTGAAATTTGCCGCCCCAAAATCCCCAAATTTGCCGCCCCCAAAATCTGCCGCCGTAGGCTCGAGCCTACTCAGCCTTCTGGTAAATCCGCCACTGCTAAACATGTTACATTACTATTCTCCACCTGTCCGTTTTAACGCGTTTGTAAACAAACCAATATCATCTAAATCCATACAATCACATTGTATGCAATCAGCATTTTACAACCATACTAAATTTATATCAACTTGAGGGTATTTAAGGAGCAGTGACGCGTCACAGGCGTCACGTCATCTTACCGTTTTTTCATACAAAACTGTTGCGTATACGCACCGGTCGCAGCTTTATTTTGTTTACGAAAACGTCACAACAGATTGAAATGGACTATAAGTAGCCATCATAGAAGTGTGTATTTTCAGTCTTCTTGTGTTAAAAAAATCGTTTTTTTCGTTATCAATGTCAAAAAAAAAATCCTGATCGACGGACACAACGTATTAGTGCTTGTGATTAATTAAATATCGACAACTTTACTTTTTAATTATTCCAAATTCATTCTTATTTTATCTTTTATACGGGTATTATGAACATGTTAACATTACTTCGACTACAGAACACACACTTTGTCGTTGTAATCATTATTGAGTAAACACATATCCTAGTATAAATAATCATGCCAAAAATACCTTAGCCTAATACACACACACATACGAATAAACAAGTAGGTTGATTAAATAGACACGCATATTATAAGGTAAGCCCAGTTTACGGAAAGTAATTTCATGCACTACATTGCGCGACCGATGAACGCTTTTAGTGTCCAACAAAACGCCGCAGTGTAGTGCTATTTCCAAAAAAATTAATAGGGAATATGCATTATTTTTAATGCTACTTAAATATAGAATTCAATGGACAGTGCTTTGTGACGTCACACGTCTATCTAATCGCTGTCTAGAGTTAAGGAGCGAGCACACCAGCGTATACGCAGTGACTAGTGTCCGACCGAAGTTTCGGTTTCGGTTTCGGTTTCGGCCAATTTCGGCCAAAAAAGTGATTTCGGCCGAAGTTTCGGTTTCGGCCAGAATCCGGCCGAAACCTTCGGCCGGGCCGAAATTACTTCGCGGCCTCTCGCATCGGGAACGCTCGGCTTAATTCGGGCGCGCTCGGCCGGGTAGGTATAGTCTAATTATATCTATTTTCATTAAAAATAAACGTTTTTTATTTTCAACATGAAACTACCGTGAGACTTAATCATAGTTACACATAAACGGATAACTCACGTATAAAAAGTCGACTACGAAATAGTCCGAAACATGTCGAGCATCACTCGACTTTTTATACGTGAGTTATCCGTTCATGTGTAATTATGTTTTTTAACAAAAAAGAAACTGTTCTCATATAAGAAATCCTTGCAATAACCTTTTCCTTACGATTTGTACAGTAATTTTGAATATTTTGATAGGTCTTCAAAAATTTCGGTTTCGGTTTCGGTTTCGGCCGAAATCAGAAAAAAACCGAATATTCGGTTTCGGTTTCGGTTTCGGCTAAAAATCGTGTTTCGGTCGGACACTAGCAGTGACGTGCCGCATGCGTCACGATCTCTCACCGTTACTTCACACACTTTGTTGCGTAAACGCACCGTCGACGACTTTTCCGCATTTCTTATCCGTTATTTTATTATTATTTGCATTACGTAAACTGAGCCGTAGTAATAGTAATACAATACACATTATCATTATAATCATAATAAAACATACACCCTGTTGCGCTCCGGCATTACGAATTACAGTGAACCAAGGATAGATGGGACTCCACGAGACCTGCGAATTAGTCTCGCTCAAAGTGGTATCCCACTTACCCATTGTCTCAGATAGCCAGATAGATAGAGGTGAAAGTGGAAAAAGTAAAGAATTGAACCTTAATTTCGGCATTTTTCAAGCATGCCGAGCAAATAGCAAAACATAAGTAAAACCGGAGGTCACTGAAGCACAAGATAAGACAAAATTTAGTAAATAAAAAGGAAGTTTGCGAGTTACTGAGGCGATAAAATACTGTCTCAGTTACACAAGTGAAATTACCAGTGAAATCAGATAGATAAATGGATATCTTGGTACAAAATCGCCAATTGACCCGGTCCCAAACAATGGATACCAGGCAACGGCTAAACACACTTATACAATCTAGAATAAACACACACAACATCCATGACTAGGGGACAAACATTCGTATTCATCATACAAATGTCTGCCCCTACCGGGATTCGAACCCGGGACCTCTAGCTTCATGGTCAGTGTCACTAACCACTAGGCTATCCGGTCGTCGTTAAGAAAAAATGATGCTTAAAATATAATCCCAGTAAGAGATGTAAAATACACTCGATGTCTCAGTCACAGAGGTAACTATGACAATAAAGTCGAAAGAAAAATTTCAGAGATAGCAATTTGTCTTGTCCCATTAACAGATAATTTAGTGCTAAGCTACCGGAGCTTTTAGCGTCATTCATGAAAATCATTAGTAGTAATTAGTAGTTGTTTTCTCGCAACTCTAAACTAGACTGAATTTAAAGGTACCTAATCATAGAAGAATAATATTGTATTCCATTACATTTCTCAACTCCACATGCACGTGAGTGACGAAAGTCAAACATGATGTCAATCAATTTATTTTAGTAATTTATCAGTTTATTTTTATTCAGCGACTAAATGTGAGTCGCATCAATCATCAACCTACCATTTTGAAATAGGTTTTCTTTCACACATTTTCCTTCCAAACCCATATAATCAAAAGCCTCCGCCACAACAGCATTCAACGGTTGCACGGTGAAAGAGATAGCAATATAAATTAAATTGCAATTGTCCACAAAAATCCCCCAAATTTACCAGAAAAAAAACAATACATAAATCGTCCGAAGATAAATCTAACTAAACTGACAACATAAACGAAAAACAGTAAACTTTTCTTTGCAAAAATTAACCATTCTGATACAGAAATAGCCAGTTGGGTGGATCAACTATTTCTTGCTGTAATTCTCTTCCATCAGCAAAGAGAAAAAGTAGCACAGTATGTTAGAGGAAATGTTGTGTCCCATTATACTAACATACTAAGTAGATGACCAATTATAGAAGACTTAAAATGCAACGCGAAAATACATGTTTGGCAAATTTTAAACCTGTAAAGCTTATGGTTGTAAAGTGTGCGCCAGAACGTAACCATAGCAACGGGTGGCTAGAAAAAGTCGATTCACCCACTTACATAACTAAAAAAGCACTAAATAAACAAAAAAAAAAGTTATCTTGTCGCGCAGAAATTGTTTTTCAGGTAGAGCGTGAATGTTTCCTTTTAAGTCTATGCTCAATTTCAATTAGATAACCTTATTGGTCTAACGTGAAGCGATAACTTTAGATACCTAAATGATTTCCGCGAATACGGATATCCGGAACATCACGAATTTAGATAGTCGATAAAAAAAAGTCACGCTCTATTCTTAAACAATTACTGCGCGCCAACATAACGGGGTGCACCCACTGGCACAAGTGCCGAGAGCGTGTTAATCGTGTTCATAACATGATTAGGTCGCCGCATCGGATATGACGATCTTTTTACGGGTCGGCGCCATCAGCCTGTTCAGCATGACTTGGAGATTGTGGGACGCGTAGCGCGTGACGAAGCCGAGCGTCTTCACGTTCACGTCGCGGTACTTGTCAAGGTTCAGCATGCCGACGGCGTGCTCGGGGCACAACAGGGACTTCCTACCCGTCACCCCGATTACCTATAAACAATGTACCATTGATAATGAACCAAGCAACACGCACATATAGGCGATGGACTTGAGTTAATAAAAAAACGTTCATACATACATTATTATAGCCTTTTTATTCCGAATTCGCTACAATTTCAGTAAGTATGTTGTTGTTGTTTTTATTTTATTATTATTATTAAATTGTCGCGTAATTCGGCGTGCCTCATGGCATAGGCCTCCTCCGCGCCCAGTGCGGATTGGGCATGTCCTTGCATAAAACAGAGGAAGATGTAAAAGCGGTGGAACTTTGTTTGCTTACACACATACGTACACAAATCACGTCTTTATCCCTTACGGGGTAGACAGAGCCTAAGGTAGCAGTTACCTACAGGCCACATTTAGCAAGATTGTGGGCGTCTAGGTGGAAAATGAAATCAAAATAGTGATGGGTTGCCTATATGATTCCCATTATTTCCGACCATTCCCCGCGATGGGCTTTTACCATCTGCGCGGGTAGAGAAGCAACTGGTACATTCTATGTTTTTTCTTTGCTCCCAGACCAGCATGGAAGAACAGTGCTTTGATAATGCGAAAAAAGAAAGAATAGGTACGTTACAAATTAGAAAAACGAATCTGCGCAGAATTCCCTTATCGCAGAGACAGTTACTTTCGCATTTATAATATCAGTACCTAGGGATTTATTAGAAAGTCTTTGCATAAAACAGAGGCAGATGTAAAAGCGGTGGAACTTTGTTTGCTTACACACATACGTACACAAATCACGCCTTTATCCCTTACGGGGTAGACGGAGCCCAAGGTGACAAGACCTACAGGCCTACAGACCTACGTTTAGCAAGATTATGGGCGTATAGATGGAAAATGGAATCGCCTATAACATGATTCCTGTGATTTTCGCCCGTCCCTCGGTGGGCTTTTATCATCAGCGCGGGAAGAGAAGCAACTGGTGCATTCTATTGTAGCGACCCTAGCGCCACCTAGTTGGCCTCTACATAGCTACTACGAAACACGAGTAGCTAGCGCCAGTTCTAAATGACAGCTGTCACATCGTTCTACATGCCGCTTACGAAGTTTCTCAATGCGGCTGCATACATACAACTTTCAACTCTCTTCCTTCGGACTTCGGTCCCCAGGCATAACATCTGCCTGGAGAGAGATCTCTCTATTGTGGCACACCCCACATTGGTGACCCTCGACATCTGGACAAAACGCAACCTTCGAAGACCCACAAGACGAAGACACAGTCTCACAGCAAGCCAGACAACCGCACCGCACTGTACACCACTAGCATGTTGCTATACCTCCATGCCTGGGGTGCGTTCAGTTTGATCACCCGACGACGCCCGACGACGCACTGGCCCGTTCAGTAAGTCAGTGCGATCATCGGACGATCACACCAAATCGTTCAGTAACATCGTCGAGCGATCGCACCGGTCACCCCATAAAATAGATGGGTAAAAAACGCCCAGACATCACTTTGACAGTTAAAAGCGGCAAAATTTATAATTCGAACGCTGGGGATATAAACGTATTATTACGAATACGAAATCGCATACCATTGACATTTAAATTTAATGTGAATTGAATTTAAAATGGGAGATTCAATGAAGACGTTAATGATTCAAGATGAAAAGGGACAGAAATATTCTATTCAGGTCTCGGAGCAAATATTTATTTTACATATTTATTTTGAATTGACACTTTTGACAGAAGAACGTCCCAACTCGTTCAGTGCGTGTGTTCATGATCGGACGATTTTCATCCGACGATAATCATACTGACACTTTAGTTACTGAACGTAGCCCAGGTGTCTACAGCATGCAAACCCTTCTCCCACTACTGCTACCCGCTCCGACATGGACCCAGCTTTTTTCTTTGCTCCCAGACCAGCGTGGAGGAATTTGTTTACTTACCTTTGAAAAATAGAGCGTCGAGCGGCAAAACTCACACTCGTCCTGGTTGCGCGCCGTCCACGCTTGGGACTGCGACTCTTCTTCCATCTCGCATATCTGTACGACGATCTGTAACAAAAATACGAAAAGAAAAATGCTGTACGAAAAACGAGCACTGTTATATTATTTTAGAGATAAAAAGAGATCGGACAAATTTGCGTCATTGGTCGCAATAATGTGGACATGACTCAAAAATTAATCATTTAATTAATTTCTCGAAATAAAATTCGAACTCCCGGAGATAAAAATTTACACATGCATAAAATTATTAGCAAAATGTTAATTAAAGTGGCAATTGTCGTTCTCGTAAATATTTTTATATAATAAAGAAATCACGATCCTGCTAGATATGATTATTATTTCTGACAAAAAAGTTTTCTAGTTCTATAGGTATAAAACCTCCGTGACTGCAGAAAATTTGGAAAAAATACTGATTATTTTCTTTAATAAATCTATACTTAAACAAACTTTTGTATTTATTCGAATAGAAATTAAAATTTAAGTCAAGTAAGAAATTAATTAAATGATTAAATATTTGATTAATTTTGGAGTCATGTCCACATTATTGCGAGCAATGACGCAATTTTTTCCGATCTCTGTTTATTACATAAAATAAATGTGCTTTTAATGAAAGCCATGCAAAAAATCATGAATATTCCCCGTCGACACACATACGTGTACTGTGTCAATTCGTCCGGTCACTGACCTTCAGGCCTTTCTTCTCGAGCGTAGAACGGTGGCAGAGCTCTTTGCACACGAGCGAGGCTAGCACAGAGGGCAGCACTCGCCGCGGCGCCTCCTCGTCGAGCTCCGAGTTCACGAGGAGTTGCTCCAGCGAGAACATAGTTGGCTCGCAGCTGCTCCTAAGCTCCTGTGAACACGGTTGTATGGACCATTAATCCTTTACCAATATTATAAACAAACTAGCTTCTGCCCGCGACCGCGTCTGAATAATTGGCATTGTTCATTTTTTTCAAGCTGTGCTTTTAACACCTTTATTTGATAAAATGGACTATTTCAAGCAACTAATTTGAATATTATGCTTTTACGTAGCTTTGTTAATTAATAATAAATATTTTTTCGCTGTTTGATAATTCGTGAATTCAGACAGAATCCCAATCGCCTTCGTTCGGCTGGCTATAAAAAAAAACGGCTTTGTCTATGGTTTTGTCGATTTGACAGTGACACCTGACAGTTGCGATAGCTAAACTTTTTTTTTCATTTTTGTGGCAAACATTCGATGCTGGATTCCGTCTAAAAACCGGGTCGTTCGGTCAAACAAAGCGCACGCTTAATAATAAACCGGAATAACTCAAAAAAACAGTTTTGTGGGAAATCGCTGTTAAAGTTTTGAGCTTCTACCGTGTTGGAAAAATTGCCGTCGCTTTCACGTATTTACGATCCTATTTTGAAGCATTTGGTCTTAAATTACAGGGCAATAAGTAGCAGATTAAAATAAGTAATCGGAAATATTAAATTATACTATATACTATTAAAAAAAATAGTTTATTTTTTAAGTTCCGAGTTATTTCAGTTTAATTTTTAAAAATGGTGACAATTTGTTTGAATCCATTTGCAATAATACTTGATAATTCAGTTTAGTAATATATATTTTATTAGTTTGTTTTTACATTTAAGACTTGCTTCAGTTTTAAAAAAAGTTAGGATATAAAAGAGAAGAAATATTTAGTGAAAAATCGTTTTATTTTTGTAAAGTAGTATAATTATTGTTGCAAACTCCTTTCCGATGGCTTTACTTTTTATGTTTTGATTGATACTGAATGTCACTTGAACGTATGGATTAAAATGAGGCTATCGAAGGAGACAAGTTTTATTGTAAAATAGATTTAGTTCATTACAATTGGTCCTTCGAGCCGGATATTGGATAGAAAAAAAGAGTAAATGCGACTTCGTAGCGGACTAATTGCCGGAGTCGAGAAAAATCAGGTACGAGAAAAAACAAAAACCGGAATTGACATGCATACTGTCCAATCGTCCGTCACGGGCACGGCGCGGAGTACGACCTCCCAGAAGAGACCAGAAGAGAAGGCGGAGCTGGAAAAGAAAAGATTAGATACCGAGCGCGAATTAGAACAACGACTGGATGTAGAGCGCGAGTTGATTGAGGCGCGGTTATCGGAAGAACTAGCGCTCCTCGACGAGGGCGACAAGTCATCGCGTGCTTCGGCGACGTCGAGGGTGCAAGAATGGGTTGACGAGCATCAAGGTCAGTCCGTTCACCAGGAATGTGAAGTTGGTTGGGCAGAATAAGCCGCAGGATCGGTCGGATAAAGACATCGTTTCGTTGGCTGTTGCGATAACCGAGGCTGTCAAGCAGATAGGCCGACCCGCACCCACTGGCGACAAGCTTATCGGAAGACTATCAGCTAGAGATTTGCCAACATTCTCAGGAGATCCGATTGACAGGCTTCGCTTTAAAAGCGCCTTTGAAACCACGACGGTAATCGGCCAATATTCAGAGAAAGAAAACGTGGCTCGCCTTCAACGTTGCTTGACAGGGGAGGCATGGGAGGCGGTGGCCGCCAGACTAGTCACCATGTTCTCTTCCGCCGCTGATATCATGAAGACGCTGGAAATGCGATTCGGCCGTCCCGACCTGGTGCTACATAAGTCGATAGACGGTATGAAGAGGCTGCCCAAGCTCACTGGTACGCGCTCCGATTTATTCGTCCTGGCGACCAAGGTATCTAACTGTGTAGCAGGAATAGAGGCAACAGAGCGGTTGGAGTATCTACACAGCCCCGATCTGGTGACTGAAGTGATCGGCAAGCTGATAGAGTCGTTGGTATACCGTAGTCCCCAGTAGTCCACTACTGGGGAGCATCGGATAAGGGTTAAGCCAGATTATCTTCACTTACCAAGTACCTCATGTCAGAAGCCGAGAAGGTATGTAATGCAGGTGCAGTCGAACTAACCCAAAGGACTATAGCGAGATGCATCCCATCAACATCCAAGCGACCCGTACTTACTATCACGGAGGAAGTGGACGACGAGCCATCTGTCAACACCGTCGCTGAAATAAAAAAGCCTAATATGACCTGTATTTATTGCGGTAAGGTAGAACACTCAATCGACAATTGCTCTGATTACAGAAAGCTCGATGTCAATAAGCGATGGGATTGGGCCTGTGAGAAGAAGCTCTGCTTTGCCTGTTTGAAGTCGAGGCACCGTCGCGACCGCTGCCGCACAAGGAAGAGATGTGCGACGTGCAAACGCGGTCATCATTCGCTGCTGCATAGAGATGACTGGCGGAAAATCGAAGACAATAAGGAAGGTAAACCCGAATATTCACATACAACGGCAAACGTTTGGGACCAAACGGGGAAGAAGGTTTACCTGAAGGTCTTACCAGTCACTGTAGTGGGGCCAGCAGGAAGCATGAAGACTTTTGCTCTGCTAGATGAAGGCTCTACGGTAACTTGAGTCGAACGCCATGTTGCTGAAGTCATTGGAGTCCATGGCCCAGAAGCCAAACTTAATCATCATGGTGCTGTAGGTGACTGTTTGCGCACGTCAAGTCACCGTGTGTCATTAACACTCCGCACGTCAGAAGGCACGCACAAACTAGACAACGTCCACACAGTTGACAACCTAACACTCCCGACGCAAAGTTAGGTTAGACTTGTCATCACTGCCACACCTTACAGTCATTCCCCTGCTGACATTTACAGGAAAACCGAGCATGATTATTGGCCAAGACTATTGGTATTTGATTGTAAGCAGGCAGCTAAGAGAAGGCAGAAAGAATGAGCCCGTTGCCTCGCTTACTCGATTAGGATGGGTTCTGCATGGATTTGCTGCCGGAAGATCTAACGGCGCTGACTATGGCTGTCACTTGCATGAACAGCATGATGACGGGCTGCACGAGTTGGTAAAGTCTTACTTTAAATTTGACAGCATTGGGATCAAACGCGATGACAGCCAAAGGATCTCATCTGAAGAACGGCGCGCGCTTGACATGCTGGATAAGAAGAGCAAAAAACTTGACAACAGATGGGAGGCAGGACTTTTATGGAGATCCGACGACGTGAAACTGCCAGACAATAGACGAAGTGCAGAATGCCGACTCAAGACTATTAAGAAGAGCATGGACAACGATGCTAGCTTTGCCGCAGACTACGAAAAGCAAGTCGTTAATATGCTCGAGAAGGGTTATGCAGAGGAAGTCACGAGTCCTATGAGTGGGATCAGATTATGGTTTCTGCCTCATTTTGGCGAAGATCAAGAAGCGCAGTGTTTTATTTGGCGTGGAATGGACCGACGTGGCCCGCCAAGATAAAAATGAATTCAAAATGACGTCTATGACATTCGGTGCCACATCATCACCCTGCACAGCTACTTACATCTTGCGTCGAAACGCTGACGAATTCGCCAGCACTCATCCTCGTGCTGTGGAAGCTATAAAGAGAAGGCACTATGTTGACGATTACCTGGATAGCGTTGATACCGAGGAGGAGATGAGGCAGCTCATATCAGACGTTACGATGGTGCACAGCGCAGGAGGATTTGAAATAAGAGGCTGGGCATCCAACAGACCATGTGTACAACTACAACACTCTGACTCTGAAGCTGTTAATTTGCTGCAGAAAACAGAAACTGAGGAAAGGGATTTGGGGTTGATATGGAAACCGGCGGCTGACGTATAGGTACTGGGTTTTGACGTCACCCGTCAAGAAGGTAGACAAAGATGTAGCGCAAGGTTTACGACGGCCGACAAAACGAGAGATGTTGAAAATGATTATGTCCGTCTTCGACCCCCTGGGGTTTTATTTACCCGGCCTTCGCGAGCGAAGAAGATGAAACAGGGACGATGGGCGGGGTAGGTGATCTTGTTTTGATTGCGGATCCTACCGCGCCGCGTAACATTTGGCCGCGAGGCTGTATAATTGCTACCACGGCCGCCGCGACGCACTGTGCGATGAAACCCCGATCTAGGTGGACAAAAAGGGTCACGCTATTTCATTATCTGTGGTGGCTATAGCGATAGCCAACATCCTAGAAGGAATGATTCCAGTAATAGTTTTGTCCTACTACCCTCATAAAATTAATAAATAATGTCGAAGCGAACCGAAACACTGTCATCGATAGTGAAATCGTGCGTTTTACTGCTCTTCGCTTATCAATATTTTATAATAATTATCAATCAGATCGTGCTACTTCTAGTCATGGATCGTGAAGTAAATGGTAAGGACTACATTTTAAAATATTAATTGTTAAAAACGGATATTCCTTTGCCAATAAAAATCAACTTTAACGTAAAAAAATCCAATTTTTTTGCATGAGTTTCGTGTTTCATAGACAAGGAAAAGGATGCCCTCCCTTGCCCCCGGGCTGGGTTTTTTTTTAATGATAGAGTTTTTAATGTTCTTTCGTTTGATGCATGTTAGAAACTGCGATCTGATGCGAGTCTTTGACTTTTTTTTAGAAATCGAACTATCCGTACCTAGGAGGGAGTTTTATGAAGAATGGTTAAAACACGCTAAAAAGGATAAAAATAACCGTCCTTTCGATTATTTTTCAATTAAATTTGATTTCAGCAGAGTCACGCCAGATTCACTAAGAAATTTCAAGAGAAATATAGCTCGTATTTCTGGGAAATTATTAGAAAAGTGGGTTGCTTGCGGGAGAAAACAAGAAGTATTCGAAGCACTACCATTAGGTGTTGGATGGCTAACTAGTGAAGAGCTTAAGTTATAAAATGTCAAAAACTACATTTATACTGCCTAAAACAATGACCAATATAAATTGGCCTTCACGCGTGTAGTAATTATTAGTACCAATAGGTCAGCTTATACTGGTTTTTAATTTTAATGTGATTTTGTAATTTCTTTCATTTCATTTCTATTTTGACATCATAATAAGACCTACTAGAGTCGGTTTTGAGGCTTAAATAATATTGTCCACCTAGATCGGGGTTTCATCGCACTGTGCGACGGGCGCGTCCGTATCGTGGACGTCGCCACGCCGGGCGGCACGCTGCGCCGGCCAGTGACGAGGGTCGTTACACTCCTGCTGATTATTTTAATAACTAAAAAATCGTAAAAATAATTAATTTTACCACAAAAACATTAACAAAAAATAAATGTGTTTCTAATAAACTGCAATAACTTCGAGAGTACTTTTTAATATTTGGACATTTTTAAAAATAAACAGAAATACACACGAATACTTTTATATTTTCCAATAATGTTTGCAGTAAAGTGAAATAAAAGTAATTGTTTCCTGAATTTTACTTATACTTCTGAACTAAAACGCACTAAATCGTACTCTTTCATACTTATTCACAGTCAATTTATTAAAACACTGAAATAAGTCGTAATAATGAACGTTGTAATAACACAGCGTTTTCGGCTAAAGTGAAATAAATCAAAATCATGCTTGTTTAGAAGTAAAAATAGCGGAATAAACTTACGTGCGCTAACAAATAAACTGAATTATTTCGTCTTACTTCGTCCTCGTCAAAAAAATGTAACGTCGACCTCACATCACGGCTGGTGCATTACTGACTGTTTCACTGTTTCACGAAACGCATTGACGCGCGCTTTAGTAAAAAAGAGAAGGGTGATCCACTAACTCGGCCATCTTGCTTTATTTTTGAGCCGCGTTAAAGTGTACCTATTCTTCAGACCGAGTTAGTTCACTTTATGAGAAAAAGTAGAAATCATTAAATTTTGACTTATTTCGGTTTATTATTAAACGTGCGAAAGGTTCAAAGTACTTTTACAAAAATATCTGCAATCATAAAGTATTTTTGAAATCGGACAACATAAATCGAATAAATGATGGTTTTCTTCGAAATGGTTATCGAATTGGAGCATACTAAAAAAATAAACAATGCCAATTGTTGTTTTTTTTTAAAATACTTAACGCCTATGCACTCACCTGGAACAGATTGAAGACAACATCCAGCCACGGGTTCGAGGCGAAGTAAACGCTCTCCGACACAGCAAAGCCCGTGGTTATAGAGCATGAGTGAGCCTCGGGGAACACCATGATATACTCGCCAGGCTTCTGCACGACCCGGGATAGGGTCACGTTGTGCTCAGACAGTATGTCGGGCGGTATCATCGCAATGTCCGACGCCAGCCATATGGACTTGTTCTGGCAGTAGGCCGGGCAGAGGGTTTCGACCGCGCGCCGGAAGTTGGCGCTCTGGCTCCCCGGTATACCGTACCTGAGTGTAAACAATGTGTTTTAAAATTAGTCCAGTGTCGGGAACAGGGTTGATATGATTTAAATCACTTGATTTTAATCAAGGGATTTTTTCAAAAAAATCATTGATTTAAATCATTAAAATTTTACTACAAAATTGTTTAGGGAATTGCCCGGACCACTACGGCACGCACACATGTGCAAGCGAGTCATAGCGTATAGTATATATATCATAGCATATAGTATGTGACGCATGGTACCAAAACGGTTCCAGGATTTCCCGAAACTAAAACACGAGACGCATTTCGCTTTTCGCCCGGTCATTCGTAATTGACTAGTGAATAGTTTAATTAAAATACGTTGTTTTCGTTTTATTATATAACTGAACTGGCTATTTAATTAATAAAAAAAGACAAGAAAATCAAAAAATCAAAAAAATCTGATTTTAATCAAATAAATCCGATTTAAATCAAATTAATCGGATTATTATGATTTTTTTATAATAATCATGATTTTTATCAACCCTGGTCGGGAAGCAACCTCCTTAAAAAGGTGGCTGGCAGGTAGACGGTCTGACTTGACGCTGTCACGCTCGGACGACTCCTGCCAGCCCACGGCTCGTATTGTTTTGTTCCATTCATCTATTATAATTAATTATTGTATTCCATTATTGTGTGTTTAATTAGGAACAAAGGCTCCTAGCTTCGGTTCCTTACTCCAGATTATGAGTATCTACAATCAGAGTTGGGCATATATTAACCGGGAAGATAACTAAAACATTTTTAATTTGAAGTAGCTAAATATGTATGTATGTATGTATGTAAACTCTTTATTGCACATAAAAAATATAAAAATACAGTAATACAGAGAAAATAATCCGTCATTTGTTATTTTGAATTTATCTAGATCAGTTTCATTTTAATCTAGATAAATTAGCTGGGATTTTAAATAAAAGATGAATGTCAGTGTGACGGTTTGACCCGACGTGACATTCTGTATGCATTTATTATTATAGGCTTACTTCAATAACAAACGAGGTCGGTTATCTTCATCTAGATAATTCATCTAAATAAAAAAGTTGTCAACGCACTATTTGTGATTGAATTTATCTCCGAATAAATTTATTTGAAATGATTTTCATTGAAATAATTATCTAGATGAGAAATTACCTAGACAACGCCCAACTCTGTCTACAATACAACTATAGTTCTTCCAATCATTTATTTTCTCGATGACAGCTCCCGTAGAATGTAACTGCGCTTTTTACGCAAAAATTAACTTTTAAATGCGAGGTATAAAAAATATGACAACTGCCTAATTTTGTTCCTGGATCTCATATAATATTCATCTAAGACAAATTGAGTCCATAATATGCAGTGATATTTTTTTAAAGTGCGATAAACAATAAACGTTTTCATAAAGTTACATTCTATGGGATTACAATTACAATGATTAATCCCATAGAATGTAACTTTATGAAAATGTTTATTGTTTATCGCACTTTAAATGTCTTTTTTCTTTCTTTCAAACACTTTCTTGGAAAACACTCATTAGTAAACATAATATGAGGTAGCTTCACATTATGTGTGTATGAACAAATACTGACCATATCTTTTCGGGGCCGCTGTGCATGTACTCGGTCCAGGGCAGGCCGTGGGGGTCGCGGTGCCAGCAGGAGGTGCTGAAGAGCATGCCCAGGTGGAGAGTGGGCACGGTCACGCCCAGAACTGGGCCGAGGAAGCGGAGCACGTTGTTCTCGTTCTGGCTCAGCCTCTGCGAACGTCGTAAGATGGAGCAATGCTATGATCACATATGCGGATAGGGGGCCATTCAAGTATTACGTAAGCAGATTTTTTACAATTATTTACCCCCCCCCCCCCCTGCCCCATGTCAGCAAAAGTAAGCAAACCTCATACCCCTCCCCCATGCTTACGTAATCATTGGTACCTATATGCATTTTTCTTTTAATGGATTCTGTTTTTTATTGATTCGTGAGCAGCAGTTCGAATCGAAGCTGCTGACGTAATCACCATATCGCCCCCCCCCCCCCCCCAACCCCCATGTCATCAAAAATAAGCAAAGCAAAGACCCCCCCCCCCCCGGCCCCCTCAAGCGCTTACGTAATACTTGAACGCCCCCTAGGTACTTGAAAAGGTACAGTCAACAGCAAACGAAACTGGTGAATAAGGCTCCCAAAATAATACAAAACATTAAATTAAGCCAAATGTTACTGACTATTGTAGTTTATTAAAAGTAAATGAACACATAATGTGTAATAAGTAAGTGATCACATTTATTTCGATCCTTGAAAACTATATCAAAAAAATAATTGTCGAATGTTTCGACTTAAAAGTGATTATCTAAGATACGGGTTTATGAGACACCTCGGAGTACATGTTCGGTCTGTATAAATATGCGATGCGACATAACACCTCTTATGTCCGCCAAAGTTTGAAATGAGGTCTTATTACATCAGCTTGATTTTAGGTTATATTTTAAATAAATCCTTTTTTATCGAGCTTTCATTCAGACATTACCGCCAATTCGAAATGTTGTTTTAGTAGAAAAAGATAGAACAAAATCTTGGATAGCTTGTATCGCGGTAATTTATTTAGAGATCCCTTAAAGGGATAAGTCCGCCTTTGTGCATGTATCTCAGTGTTTGTCAATTGTATTTTGTCTTGTTTACTGTTGTTTACTGTTTTACCCCCCTCGCCGCGGCGTGGCGGTGTGCTGAGCCTGGTACTGAAAAGGCACCGTGTAAACGGTTTGCTGGTCACTGGCGGCGAGATTTAAGCGGCTGAAAATAGTCATTGTCTAAACGGTCTGAAGATGTGACGGTGCCTTTTTTAGGCGCCGTAATTTAGGCGGCTGTAAATAGTCTTTGTTCTACCGATGGCCTCGGAAGCAGAGGGTCAAAACAGAATAACGTGTCCCACCTTGAGGTTCCACGGGTGGTCGCCGTACTCGACGGAAGGGTCCTTGGGGAAGCCGTAGCCCTCCTCGCCGGTGTCCATGGACACCGTGTTCATGAGCATGTGCTCTGTTCCACGTAGCACAGCCCTCAGTACTAACAGAGTACGCGCCCTACCTTGAGGTTCCACGGGTGGTCGCCGTACTCGGCGGAAGGGTCCTTGGGGAAGCCGTAGCCCTCCTCGCCGGTGTCCATGGACACCGTGTTCATGAGCATGTGCTCTGTTCCACGTAGCACAGCCCTCAGTACTAACAGAGTACGCGCCCTACCTTGAGGTTCCACGGGTGGTCGCCGTACTCGGCGGAAGGGTCCTTGGGGAAGCCGTAGCCCTCCTCGCCGGTGTCCATGGACACCGTGTTCATGAGCATGTGCTCTGTTCCACGTAGCACAGCCCTCAGTACTAACAGAGTACGCGCCCTACCTTGAGGTTCCACGGGTGGTCGCCGTACTCGGCGGAAGGGTCCTTGGGGAAGCCGTAGCCCTCCTCGCCGGTGTCCATGGACACCGTGTTCATGAGCATGTGCTCTGTTCCACGTAGCACAGCCCTCAGTACTAGCAGAGTACCATAGCTGGGCATTAACTCGTTAATCCGTTAAGCGTTAATTAACGAAGTTAACATTTTGATTAACGGATTAACTTTTAAGTTAACTTTTAAAAATGTTAACGGACACGTTAACTTCCGTTAATATGCAGAAGTTCGTTAATCGTTAATACAATGCCTACTAATGCAGTAAAAAAGTGCATGGAAAAAAGATAGAAGATGCCTTGCGACAAGAAGCAGCGGAAAATTCGAAGGACAATCATACAAGTATTTTGTTTTGTTCCTAACCTGTTCACTTCCAGAACCTAAACCAACAGGTTTTATAAGTTCACTAACGCAACGATATAAAAAAGCAATTTTACACATATTAACGGATTAACGATTAACGTTAACTTGCGTTAATTCTTCTGAAATGCAACGGTTTAACGTTTAACGAAGCTAACTTTTTTGTAGCGGATTAACGATTAACGAAGTTAACCATTTGATTAACGGTGCCCAGCTATGCAGAGTACGCGCCCTACCTTGAGGTTCCACGGGTGGTCGCCGTACTCGGCGGAAGGGTCCTTGGGGAAGCCGTAGCCCTCCTCGCCGGTGTCCATGGACACCGTATTCATGACCACGTGCTCTGTTCCACGTAGCACAGCCCTAGGTACTAACAGAGTACGCGCCCTACCTTGAGGTTCCACGGGTGGTCGCCGTACTCGGCGGAAGTGTCCTTGGGGAAGCCGTAGCCCTCCTCGCCGGTGTCAATGGACGCCGTGTTGGCGACTATATGGTCCGTCCCGCGCAGGACGGCGCGCCAGTAGGCAGCCTCCACCTCGTCAGCTGTGGGCACCGTGTCCGCCTCGAAGTGCGCCTCCATGAGGGTTGTGGCGATCTGAGGCGGTACATAAAACATTTCATTTTACCACAGAAAGAGAAACCTAGATGGGGCATGTTACGAGAGTGACGCGTGCCACCTATAAGGTCTTCGCACATTAAAACAACTCAACGGCGACTCGACTCTATGCTAGACATTGAAATTTAAGCCCTGTGTCATATGTTCTAGGTTTAATTTCAAAAAATGATTATAAAGTAGTGTACAACGAGTGGCCTACGCATCGTACACTAAAGGTCGACCCCGACACGTTGGTCACGCAACGACCACACGTTGTCCACGCAACGACTATGCGTTTGCGACTGACGCGTGACGGGCAACCATTTGCCAAATGAGTTGCGTTGTCCACTCGTTGACACCGCGTTGTCCACTCGTTGACAACGCATTGCCCACTAGTGACCATTGGGTGAATCAACTAGTTGACTACTCATCGAGAGTGCGAGTTGAGTTGGTGTCGGATTGGCGTGGAGTTGTTTTAATGTGCGAAGACCTTTATGAGGAAAATTGCACTTATGAACGTCACATTGAATCTGACGGCTCGAGTAGCAGAATGATTCTGCTGGCATTAGTTAGATTTTCAATCGCGTAAACCTAAATCCCATTCGGCAGAGTTCATTTTGCAACGCAGCAATTTTAACGACATCTGTTGTGCAATGGCAAAACTATACATACATACATAAATTACGTCTTTCTCCCTTACGGGGTAGACAGAGCCTAAGGTGACAAGACCCAAAGGCCACGCTTAGCATGATTGTGGGCGTATAGATATAGGTGGAAAGGGGAATCAAAATAGTGATGGGTAGCTAGCCGCATCGCCTATATGATTCCTACGCCCATTCCCTCGATGGACTTTTACCGTCTGCGCGGGAGGAGAAGCAACTGGTACATTCTATGTTTTTTTTTTACTCCCAGACCGGCAAAACTATTATTTCGACAATTGACACTTTCAGACTGTTACCTTTTGGCTAATTCACGCTAGATGGTGTTTTATATACCTGTACTGGGGTGGATAGTTCAAGTTCAAACTATAATACCGATCCAAAACTTATCACATTTTGTAAAAGAAAAGCTACGACCAATAATTGTCAAGATATTAAAGATGCGAGTAAACTGTCAATGTCAAAGTTTCCACTGGTAGTTTCAAAAAAGACATGTAAAAGAGCCCTTAGCTTCCAATTTGCAATTTTTTAAAAAAAAATTAATATAAACCTCGCGGTTATAGACGATCTCGCTGCCTCTCGGCCTTACTCGACCACCAACCAGTACCCCACAAGCTACTCTTAAGGTCGATTTAGACGAAGACTATTTACAGCCGCCTAAATTACGGCGCCTAAAAAAGGCACCGTATAAACACATTCGGCGCTATTTATTCGCGGCATGCCAGCGCTGGCACGGAATAGAACACGGTTTATACGGTGCCTTTTTTAGGCGCCGTCATTTAGGCGGCTATAAATAGTCTTCGTCTAAATCGACCATTAGTATCACGAGCTAACCTTATTAGAAGCTTTACAGAGCTTACCTTGGTGAATGTGGCCAGGTTCATGGTCCGGCCCTGCACGATACAGTCCTCTGCTTCGTCGAGGGCGCCGACTGTGTCGTTGTCCTCGGTCTCGTCCTCCGACGAGTCCGACTCGCCGAGCAGCCGCTTCTGCCTGTGGAAGGGGTTGCGAGCCCGCTCCAACATCTTCTGGTACTTAACGGTCCAGCATTTCTCGACTTCGACCATTTTTCTTTGACGCTCCTCTGTGACCAAGTAACAATGCACAAATCACGTCTTTATCAATTTCTAAATATCTATGAAAATTAGAACACATAGAAAAATTCGAAAAGTAAAGCTATGGCCGGGAATCGAACCCGGATCCTCGTCATTCCGTGACGCGTGCTATACCCCTACACCACCCATAGCAGGTGGGTAGTCTCCGAATTTTTCTACCTGTTACTAACTGTCACGTCTTTATCCCTTACAGGGTAGACAGAGCCTATGGTAACAGGTACCTACAGGCCACATTTAGCAAGATTGTGGGCGTATAAGTGGAAAATGGAATCAAAATAGTGATGGGTTGCTAGCCTCATCGCCTATAACATGATTCCTATTATTTTCGCCCATTCCCTCGATTCAAAATATAAGGTATGCCAAAATCATGAAAATACGAACACATTGAGAACTTATCCCTTACGGGGTAGACAGAGCCTAAGCCAACAAGACCTAAAGGCCACGTTTAGCATGATTGTGGGCGTATAGGTAGAAATACATAAATCACGTCTTTATCCCTTACGGGGTAGACATAGCCTAAGCCAACAAGACCTAAAGGCCACGTTTAGCACGGATGTGGGCGTATAGGTAGAAATACATAAATCACGTCTTTATCCCTTACGGGGTAGACAGAGCCTAAGCCAACAAGACCTAAAGGCCACGTTTAGCATGACTGTGGGCGTATAGGTAGAAATACATAAATCACGTCTTTATCCCTTACGGGGTAGACAGAGCCTAAGCCAACAAGACCTAAAAGCCACGTTTAGCACGATTGTGGGCGTATAGGTAGAAATACATAAATCACGTCTTTATCCCTTACGGGGTAGACAGAGCCTAATCCAACAAGACCTAAAGGCCACGTTTAGCATGATTGTGGGCGTATAGGTAGAAATACATAAATCACGTCTTTATCCCTTACGGGGTAGACAGAGCTTAAGCCAACAAGACCTAAAGGCCACGTTTAGCACAGTTGTGGGCGTATAGGTAGAAATACATACATAAATCACGTCTTTATCCCTTACGGGGTAGACAGAGCCTAAGCCAACAAGACCTAAAGGCCACGTTTAGCATGATTGTGGGCGTATAGGTAGAAATACATAAATCACGTCTTTATCCCTTACGGGGTAGACAGAGCCTAAGCCAACCAGACCTAAAGGCCACGTTTAGCATGATTGTGGGCGTATAGGTAGAAATACATACATAAATCACGTCTTTATCCCTTACGGGGTAGACAGAGCTTAAGCCAACAAGACCTAAAGGCCACGTTTAGCGCGATTGTGGGCGTATAGGTAGAAATACATAAATCACGTCTTTATCCCTTACGGGGTAGACATAGCCTAAGCCAACAAGACCTAAAGGCCACGTTTAGCACGATTGTGGGCGTATAGGTAGAAATACATACATAAATCACATCTTTATCCCTTACGGGGTAGACATAGCCTAAGCCAACAAGACCTAAAGGCCACGTTTAGCACGATTGTATGTATGTATGTATGTATGTATGTAAACTCTTTATTGTGCAAAATAAACAAGACAAATACAATTGACAAACACTGAGATACATGCACAAAGGCGGACTTATCCCTTTAAGGGATCTCTTCCAGTCAACCTTTGAGTGGATGAAAGGAGAATTATATTAGGGATGGATGGATTGTGGGCGTATAGGTGTAGACTCACCGTTAGAGAGCGTCGTGTAGGGCAGCAGGTACCGCATGAAGAGCTGGTCGAGCTTCCTCTCTGGGTTCTGGACCTTCGTCAACTTCATCTCCTCAGCTACCTTCCCCCAGCGCTTCTTCAGCAAAACGTTGGTGGGGCCGCCGTTGCGCTGCACGGTGTGATGCAGCCTCGGCAGGTTAACTTCGCTACCGTCCAGCTGAAAGAGAAAGATGCAGGTTTCGTGATGTTCGATTTAGACGAAGACTATTTACAGCCGCCTAAATTACGGCGCCTAAAAAAGGCACCGTCACATCTTCAGACCGTTTAGACAATGACTATTTTCAGCCGCTTAAATCTCGCCGCCAGCGACCAGCAAACCGTTTACACGGTGCCTTTTCAGTACCAGTCTCAGCACACCGCCACGCCGCGGCGAGGGGGGCGGCGGGGACGCGGGCGGACGGCACTGGCGCCGAAAAGTAGACTCGTGTTCTATTCCGTGCCAGCGCTGGCATGCCGCGAAAAAATGGCGCCGAAAGTGTTTATACGGTGCCTTTTTTAGGCGCCGTCATTTAGGCGGCTGTAAATAGTCTTCATCTAAATCGACCATTAGGGTTCCGTACCTCTATGCTCCCAGACCAGCATGGAAGAAGTCACAGGCAACAGCTAGTGTAAGCGTAAAGCATACTGCATCATCACTACATCATCACTACATGGTATAAAATAAAGTCGCTTTCTCTGTCCTAATGTCCCTATTTCACTACAGGCCCATGTCCAAAAAATGTGGGTCATATGAACCACCAGGTGACGTATATAGGACGATATAAGAGCATAAAATAATAAGATTCAGCACTATGCCGTCACTTGGAAGCTGTCCAACTGAGTGCTGGTGAGAATTCAAAAGTGCAAGCCTCGATTTTTTCCCCTTGTCGCATGATTTTTGTACGGCGTTGCGGAATAATGGATTAGAAGCTGTATTGAAACAGTATGAAACTGATGCCGTACAAATGGTGCGCCACAGTCGGTAATTTTTTTTGATTTTCTGTCAATTTCCAGGGTAAATTTGGTCATTTCATTCTGTACGGCATCGAAAATCGAGAAAAATCGAGGGTTGCACTTTTGAATTCTCACCAGCACTCAGTTGGACAGCTTACTTTGAATGGAATAGGTATATAGAATTTTATCTATGTAAAAGATCCGTAAAAGATCCGCCGATAAAGAGACGAGAATGAGATACGAATATGGATCTGTTTTATCCTCTGATATCCGCGGATACGGATGTCTGGTACATCACTAGTTCTAACCACTAGACTATCCCGTCGTATATAGATTATGTTCTGTAGGCTTATCACCAACTCGCCCGCAATCGCCACCGTTCATTTTGACACTTCATGTATGGGCTGACAGTTGGCATCGGAATCAGCTAGCTGTCACATTCATACAAGAACTGTCAAAATGAGCACGATGGCGATCGCGAGCTAGGTAATAAGCAGAGATCGGACAAATTTGCGTCATTGCTCGCAATAATGTGGACATGACTCCAAAATTAATCAAACATGTCAAAATACATTATTAAGAATAAGTATATCCACGGAGGTTTTATAGCTATAGAACTAGAAAACTTTTTTGTCTGAAATAATAATCATATCTAGCAGGATCGTGATTTCTTTATTATATAAAAATATTTACGAGAACGACAACTGCCACTTTAATTAACATTTTGCTAATAATTCTATGCATGTGTAAATTTTTATCTCCAGGAGTTCAAATTTTATTTCGAGAAATTAATTAAATTATTAATTATTTGATAAATTTTTGAGTCATGTCCACATTATTGCGAGCAATGACGCAAATTTGTCCGATCTCTGCATTGACGTACAATAAACAACTAGACTCCCAATCACGCTCAAAAACTGTGCGAAGCAAAAGTCTGAACACGCGTCTATTGTTCAGAGTTTTGGTTCAGTTGTGTTTCGACCGCGCTTTGATAACAATGTATATGTCTCTTTCGCAAATCTTACTATTGAGAACAAAAGAGACAGGCAGGTTTCCAGCGCGTGGCGTCGTGTCATTACTTCTCACGATCCTATGCCATTGATATTAAACATTACTGCCACGAAATAAGGTGTCAATTTGAACGAATATGTTAATGTTATCTGTCTAAGTCGATGTGTTGGCACACACAACACATAGACAAAGCAACTCGGACGTTTCTTGAGGAACCTTTGTTAGCGACTGAGAGTCTAGTTGTTTATTGTAAGTCAATGGATCTCTGGTAATAAGCCTGCAGGTGTATGACTCACCAGCGGCGAGCGAGCGAACTGAACGCTCTGCGTCCTCATGTGAGCCTTGATGGCGGCCAGCTCGCGCGACGCCGGCCCCCAGCGGTTGTACAGCTTCGATATATACTGATATATGACCGCGAAACGGAACTGCTCGTCCAACACGCAGGGCGGGGCGAAGCCGGCGGGCGCCACTATCTTGCACAAGCCGAATTTGGAGGCAGTCGGGGCGATTGTCTCGTAGTACGCCATCGGGTCCTGTGTATACGGAGGGTTTGTTAATTATACGCTGCATACTAAAATTAATGCCTTGTTTAAAATAAATAAATAAAATAAAAAAACATTTATTACCAAAACATAAGCAGATAGAAGTTAAGTTGACAACAGATTCAAGACTAAAGAAGAAAGAAAAAAAACAAGAGACACACTAGGCGGGCTATGTTCCGGCAACGGGTACCAGTCTCAGCGTGTGCTGGGTTACATGAACCCAGCGCTGGTTTTCAGTCTGGTCCCTTTATCGGAGGCTAGTTGTAACAGAAGATGATTACTGAGCAGAGGTGTGGTATATGCAAGTATGTACTTGTGTGTGAGTGTGTGTGTGTGTGTGTGTGTGTGTGTGTGTGTGCGTCTTTGCGGGTGTTTCATATTTGCATTTGTTTCTCCAAAAGGTGATTTTTTATCATTTTTTTTTTAATTGAAGCAAATGCATTTACATATACATACATACAGTCACGCCACGCCTCATTCCCGCAGGGCTACCCCTAGGCAGAGACTACTTTGTTCCACGTACTACGATCCTGACATACTTCTTTCGCTTCATCCACACTCATCTATCTCTTCATGCATGTTCGTCGGTTTCGGGTACTCCTGACCTGACCTTTTCCCAAAACGTCTCCTATTTGGTCCCGGAACGTCCGTCTAGGCCTTCCCCTCCCAACGCACTTCACACTCCCCATATAGATCTGTTTAGTTAGTCTACTTTCATCCATCCGCTCTACGTGACCAAACCAACTAAGCATACTTTTTTCTATCCTAGTCACTATATCCTCTTTCACACCAGCACGTTCCCTTATCACACTTTCAGTGATACACCTTCTATACTTCTTAACGCTCTCATTTCTACTGCATTTATTCTACTTTTGCCCTACCCAAGTTTCGCTACCGTACATTAATGTTGGTGGACAGCCAGACGCGCCTTCTTCCACGCTTTCCCCCATTGACCACGTTGCCTGCATCCACTCTACTTTCAATATCACTTTCACACTTCGATGCCATATTTACTCTATGATATTGTTAAGTTCTTTGGACACATCACCCGTAACGAGGACTCCATGGAACGGCTTGTGGTGTAAGGGAAAGTCGAGGGCAAAAGATCTCGCGGGCGCTCCCCGACACGGTGGACAGACCTCATCAAAACTGTGACGCACTCCGGCATAAACGATTGCTCCCACACTGCCAAGCATCGAGATACCTGGCGACGCGTCGCGAGAGCATCCGTGGCGCAGGAATCGACCGAAACATGACCACGACCACTCTGTCAAGAGTGTACGACTAAGAGAGATTGTTAATTACCATGAACTCTTCGACAGTTGGGTAATAGACTGGCGCTTCAAGCACCTGACCGGACTCGGCCGCCGGATCGTCCGCGTTGGCCGCAGCCGGGTCCCGGACCTAGGCAAACAAATTAAAGGTAAATTAAAAAAAAAAACACCCCTCACGCAAGACTTCATAGTTTAAGAGACTTCCCGCAACAAAATATAACCACTTCTCCTTCTTTATCCCTTACGTGGTAGACAGACCCTAAGCTAAAAACTTAAAGGCTGCGACTAGGGTGGGGCGTATACGAGTAGGTGGAAAGTGGAATCATAATAGTGATGGGTCGCTAGCCGCATCACCTATAACATGATTCCTATGCCTATATTTCTAAAGTATTTCTTAAACAAAAAATACTAATACTCCTAAAAAAATAATCTCTTATGTTACGTCCGGATCGCTACCACCATCTTACTCGCTAATCCTGCCGCTAAGTAGCAGTGCTTGCACTGCTGTGTTCCGGTGTGGAGAGTAAGACAGCCGGGGAAATTTGGCACAAGAGGCATTTTATCTTAGTCCTCTAGGTTGGCAACGCATCTGCAATCCCTCCGGGGTTGCGGGTGTCTATGGGTAGTGGTGATCACTTACCATCAGGTGACCCACATGCTCGTTGGCCTTCCTATTCATATAAAAAAAAAAAAAAACCTAAAGTATAAGTAACTTACAATCACAAGTATGACTTGTAAAACAAATGAGATTTAGTTAAAAAAGCACGGCGAAACAAGAATAACCAATCCTCTCGCTTGCATTCTCACCTCCGGCCCAGGATTGGCGGAGGGGGGTGGTTGCCCAGGCGGCCCCATGAACCCTTCGCCACCGATAGGCGGCATAGGCTCCTTCTTCTCCTGCTGCAGGAGGGGCGCACTCGAGAGGGACGCCAGCAGCCCGTCGAGGAGGTTCTCGTGCTCTATCAGGCTCGGTTGGGGAGTGTTCGCCATCACTTCGCGGTTCACGATGCACGCTTTCGAGATGCATTGGCTGTCGCCGGTGCGTTTGAGCGTTATCTGTGGGATAGATAGCTTTTGTTAAAAAAAACATTTTATTCTGTAAACGAGTTTCTGGATATGACATTTTGATTGCATTGTTTTTTTCGATTAATTTTGACATTATATTAAATTAAACCTTTATTATTTCATTGTTTGTAAGCAATGACGATCCCTAGCGGAGAATCAATTTAATTGGGAATGGATGATTATTTTAAGTGCTTGATGATTTTTCTATTGATAGGAATAACCATCCTTAGCTACAAAAAAATTTACAGATTTTTCCATCGAGCCATCTATTTTATAAAAATAAAAACGTTTTACTCAGTCACTCGGC
Source organism: Pandemis cinnamomeana (assembly GCA_932294345.1). Classification (NCBI taxonomy): domain Eukaryota; kingdom Metazoa; phylum Arthropoda; class Insecta; order Lepidoptera; family Tortricidae; genus Pandemis; species Pandemis cinnamomeana. The sequence goes on along the minus strand of OW028702.1, from coordinate 32,545,917 downwards.
GGCCCCCATACGGCTGATGAGCAGTACGTCCATAACATAACAAATAAAATAAAAAAGGCTGCTTGAATCTGTGGTACACAATGACATAAGTAGCTAAAAAAGCAACGGCTAAGTGGCGCCGTCTGTGAATTGCTGGCGTTACTCAACCATACATAGGGAATTTCCAACCAAAACAGAAAAAAAAGTACAGCAAAAAATGTATACAGAATATTACAAGGTAACAATAGAGCGCCTTAGCGCTATAGAGCGATCTCTACCAATCAACCATAATGGACTGGAGAACAGAACAGATCTGAGCAAGTGGTGGTTTCTTTACTCCCAGATCGGCATGCTGTCGCTCGTGGGATAGAATAACAAGAAATAATTGTTCCACCCAGATAACAAAAATAAAATCATAGTAGTCTCTGGCCAACATAATGTCGGTAACTGGTCTATATACCTGAATGACGTGAGAGCTGTTCTCTGGCAGCAGATCCATAAAAAGATGGCTCTCCTCTTCTAAAGCACGCGCCTGGCGGCTCTGGCTGCGCAAGCAGGAAAGAGACGGCGTGATGGCCTCGACTATCTCCGCGTTGAAGTCGTACACGTCTCCGGCCGGGTTCAAGCCCGGCTGCACCTGTTTTTTTTTTTAATAATACATACATATACGTACACAAATCACGTCTTTATCCCTTACGGGGTCGACAGAGCCTGGGGTAACAGGTACCTACAGGCCACATTTAGCAAGATTGTGGGCGTATAGGTGGAAAATGGAGTCAAAATAGTGATAGGTTGCTAGCCTCATCGCCTTTAACATGATTCCTATTACTTTCGCCCATTCCCTCGATAGTCTTATCATCTGCGCGGGTAGAGAAGCAACTGGTACACGACTTGAGTTCACTATATCGCGGAGATAGCAAAGTAAAGATAATTGTTTTTTAAATATATCCGTAGAAAAGCGTCCAGTACGTTCGGATTTCGATCTGTAGTCCGACAACTTTCTATTAGGTGTAGCTACAACATACATACACACATACACAAATCACATCTGTATCCCTTATGGGGTATACAAAGCCTGAGGGAACAAGACCACGTTCAGCATGGTTGTAGGCGTATAAGTGGAAAGGGAACTCAAAATAGCGACGGATTACTAGCCGCATCGCCGTCTATATCCCTTACGGGGTAGACAGAGCCTATGGTAACAAGACCTAAAGGCCACGGTTAGCATAATCGTGAGCATATAGGTGGAAAGGGGAATCATAAGCCGCATCGCCTATAACACGATTCCTAAGTTCGCCCGTTCCCTCGATGGACTTTTACCATGTGCGCGGGAATAGAAGCAAGTGGTACATTCTATGTTTTTTTTCTAATGATTGCGGTCGTGTAGGTGGAAAGGATATGATAAACATACTTGGTGACATACAGACGGACAGCGGAGTCTTAGTGGTAGAGTCATTGACGTACAATAAACAACTGTCCGAAGCAAAAGTCTGAACGACGCGTCTATTGTTCAGAGTTTTGGTTCAGTTGTGTTTCGACCGCGCTTTGATAACAATGTATGTCTCTTTCGCACCGTAATCTTACTATTGAGAACTAAAGAGACATACAGGTTTCCAGCGCGTGGCGTCGTGTCATTACTTCTCACGATCCTACGCCATTGATATTAAGCATTACTGCCACGAAATAAGGTGTCAATTTGAACGAATATGTTAATGTTATCTAAGTCGATGTGTTGACACACACAACACATAGACAAAGCAACTCGGACGTTTCTTGAGGAACCTTTGTTAGCGACTGAGAGTCTAGTTGTTTATTGTAAGTCAATGATTTGAAATGATTTTATTTGAAATAATTATCTAGATAAGAAATTACCTAGACAACGCCCAACTCTGTCTACAATACAACTACATACATACGTACACATACCACGTCTTAATCTCTTACGGGGTAGACAGAGCCACAGACTTTTGCTTCGGACAGTTTTTGAGCGTGATTGGGAGTCTAGTTGTTTATTGTAAGTCAATGGCAAACAGTCACCTCATTACAGACGATCTGCGTGAGCTGTGTGATCTTGTCCACGATGGCACACCCGCGGCACCGGCGGCAGCGCGCAGCCAAGTCCTGGCACCTGCCGTTGGAGGCGATCACCACGTCCTGAACAGTGGTGTAGCGGCTCGCCGGACACGTTGCCACGTCCACGATCCGTGGCAGCTGCATGCCTTCCGCCTCCGTTTCGGCTGGAAACATAAATTCCACAGTGGTTTACAGGATAGTTCCCGCGAGAATTCTATATTCAAACTAGCTGTTACCCGCGACTCCGTCCGCGCAGAATTCGCTTATCGCTAGTCTCATGCAAAGTCTCAGCCCGATCGGTTTAAAATTGACAAAGTTACATACAAAATTTCATCCCCTATTTTATCCCCTTGGGAGTAGAATTGATCAAAATCCTTTCTTAGCGGATGCCTACGTCATAACATCTACCTGCATGCCAAATTTCAGCCCGATCCGTCCAGTGGTTTGTGCTATGCGTTGATAGATCACTAAGCCAGTCAGTCAGTCAGTCAGTCACCTTTGAGTTATATATATTTAGATAGAAGATATATTTAGGTATAGTCAGTTACAGCCCCCAGGGACGGATGTGGGACGGTTTTTGTCCCTGAAAACAGCAGTTCCCGCGTGATAGCGAATTCTTCGCGGACGGAGTCGTGGACAGCGGCTGGTATCGAATATCTCGATATTATACCACTTTATACACTCCAAATAGGCTAGGCTAGAATAGATGGGTGAAATTGGCCGGGTACGGGCAAACGGTGCATATACGAGGGCTGGTTGAAAAGATCCAAAACAAAAACTCTGTATGAACGTCATTCCGTCTTTCTTCATTTTAATCGCGTAATATTGTAAAATTATTGTTATTGGTAAAAAAAATATAGCCGCTTTAAGTGAGACCGACGTTTCTATTTCATCAATGGAAAAAACAGAGGTTCGTGCGGTGACAAAGTTTTATGTAATTAAAGGGAAAACTGCGAGTCAAATTAAAACTAAGCTAGACCGTGTATTAGGGGACACTACTCCTTCATTTAGCACTGTCCACACTTGGGTAGCGGATTTCAAACGAGGACTAAGCTGCAATGACGCTCCCCGCAGTGGACGGCCAAATGAGGTGACTACCCCGGACATGGTCAACAAAATAAATAAAAATGTACTAAACGACCTTCGTTTAAAATTGAGACATAGCAGAGTTTGCAAATATCACATCGGAACGAGTCTTCAACATATTACATGAACATTTGTCGATGAAAAAACTTTGCGAGATGGGTGCCGCGACTACTGAGCGACGAGCTGATGATTCAAAGAAGTGTTTGCAGCTCTATAAACAGAATCGCAGCGAGTTTCTTCGAAAATTTGTAACAGTCGATCAAACGTGGATCCACCACTACACGCCGGAAACGAAACAACAGTCAGAACAGTGGACCAGGAGTTGGGAACCCGCACCAAAAAGGGCCAAGACGACATTGTCGGCCGGTGAAGTGACGGCAACAGTATTTTGGGATTCAAGAGGTGTAATTCACGTTTTACCCAGAAAAAGGAAAGACAGTAAACGGACAATATTATGCAAACCTTTGGCAAAAGCTAAGCGACTACGTCAAAGAAAAAATACCTCGTTTGGCTAAGAAAAAAATATTTTTCCATCATGTCAATTTGGCATTGTTCATTTTTTTTAAGCTGTGCTTTTAACACCTTTAACTGATAAAATGGACTATTTCAAGCAACTAATTTGAATATTATGCTTTTACGTAGCTTTGTTAATTAATAATAAATATTTTTTCGCTGTTTGATAATTCGTGAATTTAGACAGAATCCCAATCGCCTTCGTTCGGCTGGCTATAAAAAAAACGGCTTTGTCTATGGTTTTGTCGATTTGACAGTGACACGTGCCAGTTGACATAGCTAAACTTTTTTTTTTTTTCATTTTTGTGGCAAACATTCCATGCTGGATTCTGTCTAAAAACCGGGTCGTTCGGTCAAACATAGGTTCAAAGTACTTTTACAAAAATATCTGCAATCATAAAGTATTTTTGAAATCGGACAAGAGAAATCGGATAAATGATGGTTTTCCTCGAAATGGTTTTCAAATTGGAGCATACTAAAAAAAATTAACAATGCCAATTCACCAGTCCACACGTCTAGAGTTGCAATGGCAAAAATTCAAGAGTTACGCTTTCAAATACCGCCCCACCCGCCATATTCACCGGATTTGGCCCCGTGCGACTTTCACCTGTTCCCAAATTTAAAAAAATGGCTAGGAGCACAAAGTTTTCCACAAACACAGAAGTCATTGACGCTGTTAATTACTATTTTGAGGGTCTCGACAGAAGCTTGAAGATGGCATAGTGGCTCTGGAGAAGCGTTGGAAATGTATAGAGTTAGCATGAACGTATGTTGGAAAATAAATAAATTTGATTTAATTATCTTGATTTTTTTTGTGTCCTTTTCGGACACTTATCAATCAGCCCTCGTATACGTACAGTGATCATATAGGAAGGGTTCAGCGCTATTGTCCTCGTCTTCCTCTTTGGGATCCGATGGTGTGTCTTCTATATCTGAAAATACAAATATAAGATGTTTACAAATATATTCTACATACTTCCATGCTGGTCTGGGAGCAAAGAAAAAACATAGAATGTACCAGTTGCTTCTCTACCCGCGCAGTTGGTAAAAGACCATCGAGGGAATGGGCGAAACTTATAGGAATCATGTTATAGGCGATGAGGCTAGCAACCCATCACTATTTTGATTCCATTTTCCACCTATACACCCTTAATCATGCTAAACGTGGCCTTGAGGTTTTGTTATCTTAGGCTCTGTCTACCCCGTAAGGGATAAAGACGTGATATATGTATGTATGTATGTATGTATGTATGTACAAATACATAAGTAACGTCTACAGCCCGACAGCTTATATGAGTCCTCGCCCTTGCGGTGCAGACGCGCGGAGAGCTCCCCGCGGTCGCCCTACCCCGCGCCCCGCAGCCGCGCGGGCGAGGGCTCGTTTAAGCGACCGGTCTATAGCCATAGCGATTTTTAATTGGTGATCAGCTGAAAAATATTGACAACCAGTCAAAATTTAATTTAATAGCCGAGGTCTTACGCGATTATGTCACTATTTAATTCATTGTGATATTGTTAAAACCAATAACAACTGGATAAATGGTCTACCTACATTAATTGGCATTGTTCATTTTTTTTAAGCTGCGCTTTTAACACCTTTATTTGATAAAATGGACTATTTCAAGCAACTAATTTGAATATTATGCTTTACGTAGCTTTGTTAATTAATAATAAATATTTTTTCGCTGTTTGATAATTCGTGAATTTAGACAGAATCCCAATCGCCTTCGTTCGGCTGGCTATAAAAAAAAAAAGGCTTTGTCTATAGTTTTGTCGATTTGACAGTGACACGTGACAGTTGCCATAGCTAAACTTTTTTTTTCATTTTTATGGCAAACATTCGATGCTGGATTCTGTCTAAAAACCGGGTCGTTCGGTCAGACAAAGGTTCAAAGTACTCTTACAAAACTATCTGCAATCATAAAGTATTTTTGAAATCGGATAAATGATGGTTTTCCTCGAAATGGTTTTCGAATTGGAGCATACAAAAAAAAATGAACAATGCCAATTCAATAATTAAAGCCAAATGGATACCGATGGGGAATTCCCCGTACACCCTTAGACTAGGCGCGCACGGGAAACATATGGTCACAGCGGCAGTGGGATCTCTCTGTCTTTACAATGATAAAAACAGATAGATCCGACTGCTACCGTGACAATAAGTCACCCGGTGCGCACCTAACCTTAGATCTTGAGTCAATAATCATGACTTAATTAGAATTGGCAATGACAACATATTACTCATTAGGGGCCGTCCATTAATAACGTAAGGCTCCGAAAGGGGGGGGGGGGGGGGGGGTTCGGCAAAAATCACGAAATATCACAAGGGGGGCGGGGGAATGTAGTAAGATATCACGTGTATTTATTTGTTCGTCAAACGCGCGATTTTTAAACCGAAAAGCGGCGTCTTATGTGACCTTGACTCGCCGTTGCCAGGCATAAAATTAGCTTGTATTTTTATTATTTTTATACCTGTATTTAAAGATAATATTCTAAAAAATTTAAAATTCTTTGTCGGTACTAAAAATACGTGATTTTGGATGGGGAAGGGGTTATTAGTTTTAAACCTCACCTCGTATCACCAAGAGGGAGGGGAGGGGGTTAAAAGTGCTAAAAAACATCACGTGATTTTAACGGACAGCGCCTAAGTTAAGTATCAAGCTTTTGATAGAGTGTAGATTCATAGAATAAACCACAAATTGGGTGACAGTGCAAATTGCTTTAAAAATTACTCGGGATTTAAATGATCACTACACAGTATAAAATAAAGTCGCTTTCTCTGTCCTTATATCCCTATGTCCCTATGTATGCTTATATCTTCAAAACTACACAGCGGATTTTGATGCGGTTTTTTTTTAATAGATAGAGTGATTCAAGAGGAAGGTTCTTATGTATAATTCTACGTAGACGAAGTCGCGGGCAGAAGCTAGTCATACATAAAAAAGAGGGTTCGATGCAAGTGCGATATTAACGTGACCTCTTTCAATTACTGAATTAGAAAAATTGGTGCCTGATCACCGATTAAAAATAATTAAGAAGATTAGAGAAGCAACTGGTACATCCTGTTTCCACTTTGCGCCCATTCCAGCATTCCATATTTAATACAATATTTACCTATTTCGCTCGTTAGCTGCAAGTCAGGCGTGATGTTCGCCTCCTCTGTTATAGGTTGTTCTATAAAAAAAAAGCATAATTCATATGACATCGACGACCGGATGGCCCAGTGGTTAGAGAACCTGACTATGAAGCTTGAAGTCCCGGGTTCGATCCCCGGTCGGGGCAGATATTTGTATGACAATACGAATGTTTGTTCTCGAGTCTTGGATGTTTAATATGTATTTAAGTATGTATTTATCTATATAAGTATGTTTATCCGTTGTCTAGTGCCCATATTACAAGCTTTGCTTAGTTTGGGGCTAGGTCAATTGGTGTCAATTGTCCCAAGATATTATTATTATTATTATTACATATGTACGTCGAGGAAACTATTCTATCAAATGAATCAAGAATTTTTACTTCATTTTTTTAGGTTTACTTTTACGGTTTTATAGTTAGAAATTAAATTTCTAAACTACACTAAAACACATAGAAAAATCCGAAAAGTAAAGCTACGGCCGGGAATCGAACCCGGATCCTTGTCATTCCGTGACGCATGCTATACCCCTCCACTGCCCATAGCAGGTGGATAAGCCTTCGAATATTTCTATCTGTTACTACCCCTTAGGGGTCCGCAGCAACACAGTTAACCTTTAACATATTTAGTTACATATACACAATACACATACATACACAAATCACGTCTTTATCCCTCACGGGGTAGACAGAGCCTAAGGCAAAAAGAGCTACAGGCCTCGGCCTGAATAAAGGCAAAAGGCACCTACCTATATTCTCGGTCGGCGTGACGCTCTCAGATTTCAACGGTGTAACTGAAAAAAAAAAATCGTTACGTTAATCACATTAGTCATGCACAAATACTACGAATAATAATAAGTTAACCCACGATAATAATAATAAGCCACGTCAGACAGTCTACCAGCCAGCCACCTTTGAAAGAGGTTGGCTCCCGACATTATTCTAATAATAATATAATATAATAGTTAATAATAATAAGCTATGATCTCTATCCGTCTGTGGAATTCCCTTCCTGCAGACCTATGACGAGCTAAAACTCTACCTATTTTTAAAAACCAACTCAAATCTCACTATTTATCACTAATTTAATCCACTCCCTGTCTTTAGTACCTCATATATTCTCTTTGCTTCTGATCAAATCCTTTTCTGTTGTATGGCCTTCTTATTTTTCATTGCTTCTCACATTTATTTTATCTTAAGTATTATGTTATGAGTATATGTATGTATTATTTTATTTTATTTATTTAGCTATGTATTATATTTATGTTGATATTGTTGTTTTTATTATCCCTGCGTTTATCCTGTCTATTTGTTTCCGCCACCTACTTAAACCGTCTCCAACTTATTTCTAGTATTGGTTGTCTAGAAGAGATCGCTATTAACGATAAGACCGCCTATTGTCTACTTTGTTCTTTGTTTCTGTATTGTTTTGTACTGATTTGTGGTGTTCAATAAAGAGTATTTGTGCAAGTATTTTGAATAATAATCAATTTTTGGGGTCTCAACCTTTTTGGCTGTTGGTGGCTGGCTGGCGCTAGTCCATTGTCACGCGCCGCACGGCGGAATAAAAAGAACAATAAGGCGGCTGTGACTTGTTTTATAAAATTATCGGTGCACGGTCGGTCGTTAATGCGGATTTGTATTTAAATTATTGTAAATGTTAGTTAGTGGTGTAAAAGTGTAATTAGTGTACATAATACTACGGATATTCTTCGGGTGTGTATTTTTATTAAGCGGCGGCAGTGGCAAAAAGACTTCGGACGAACTCTACACAGCGTTGGCCGAAGCCGGCTTCCTCAAGGTTTGTGGCTCTGAAATTGATTGTTAGACCTAATACTGCACAAGGGACAGCTAAACCACGGCCTTGGTAACAGTCGCTATTTATCTATCGAAGGTTTTATTAAACAGTATTTGTATTGTATTGTTATTATTATTCGTAGCACAAATATAAAATAATGATCTTAGTAAGTCTCACCATTCTCAAGATATTTACATACATACATATATCACGTCTTTATCCCTTACGGGGTAGACAGAGCCTAAGGTAACAAAACCCCCAAGGCCACGTTTAGCACGACCAAGGGCGTATAGGAGGAAAGGGAAATCAAAACAGTGATGGGTTGCTAGCCGCATCGCCTGTAACATGAGTACTAAGACTTTCGCCCATTCCCTCGATGGGCTTTTATCATCTGCGCGGGAAGAGAAGCAACTGGTAAATTCTATGTTTTTTCGTAACTCCCAGACCAGCATGGAAGATATATCAATTAAAAAAAAATCCTCTTTTATTTGAATTTTACCTATTTTAGGAACCCAAGTTTGGTTCCACTTTAACTAACTTTTTTTTTCCATTTGTCAGATGACATGCCACCTATCACCTACCTCATGTTTGTCATTCTACTTACGAGTATCCCAAGAACTATCCAACAAATTGATTCAGGACACTCAGGTATAGGTCTCAGTAAATGTTATAGTGACGTTACATTGAATTGGCATTGTTCATTTTTTTCAAGCTGTGCTTTTAACACCTTTATTTGATAAAATGGACTATTTCAAGCAACTAATTTGAATATTGTGCTTTTACGTAGCTTTGTTAATTAATAATAAATATTATTTCGCTGTTTGATAATTCGTGAATTTGGACAGAATCCCAATCGCCTTCGTTCGGCTGGCTATAAAAAAAACGGCTTTGTCTATGGTTTTGTCGATTTGACAGTGACACGTGACAGTTGCCATAGCTAAACTTTTTTTTTTCATTTTTGTGGCAAACATTCGATGCTGAATTCTGTCTAAAAACCGGGTCGTTCGGTCCAACAAAGGTTCAAAGTACTTTTACAAAAATATCTGCAATCATAAAGTATTTTTGAAATCGGACAAGATAAATCGGATAAATGATGGTTTTCCTCGAAATGGTTTTCGAATTGGAGCATACTAAAAAAAATGAACAATGCCAATTGACAAGGATAATCATGTGACGTTTACTGCGAGAACGTTCCACGGCGGATCAAGAAATGGTACGACTGTACATAAAATATTCCATTCGTTCTTTAAGCAAATAATTAATTTATAAAAAGTTGTTTAGGACTATTTCGTAGTCCTTCCACTCGGGAGCGCTCGCCCCGGCGGCAGCGAAACGAACACTGCGCGCCGGTGCTCTATTCACGCGGCTGCTCGACGCAACTGACAACGGCACACAACTACCCTCGTTTTCATCCTCATTTTTATTACTGTCAAATGTAGGGCAGCACACAGCAAGTTTATGTGTAAACTGAATCAAACACTAAAAATTAATATGGTATCATTATTTCGTAATATTAAATGACGATACAAATTATCCTACTAATATTCTAAATGTGAAAGTTTGCGAGTATGGATGTTTGGATGTTCGTTACTCTTTCACGCCAAAACGGCTGGACAGATCTGGATGAAATTCGGAACGTAGATAGATTATGGTCTGGAATAACACATAGGCTACTTTTTATCCCGGAAAATCGCGTAATTCCTGCGGGATAGCGATAAACAAATTATATGCAGACGAAGTTGCGGGCAACAGCTAGTTCTAACATATAATTTAAACGTAATTGTGTCTCTTACTTGTTACTGCCGTAGTAAAAGCTACCGACGATGTAGAAGCCACCTCCGATGTAGAAGCCTCCGCCCATGGAGAAGCCATCGCCGATGTAGAAGCCACCGCCCATGGAGAAGCCATCGCCGATGTAGAAGCCACCGCCCATGGAGAAGCCGCCGCCGATGTAGAAGCCACCGCCCATGGAGAAGCCGCCGCCGATGTAGAAGCCACTGCCCATGGAGAAGCCGCCGCCGATGTAGAAGCCACTGCCCATGGAGAAGCCGCCGCCGATGTAGAAGCCACTGCCCATGGAGAAGCCGCCGCCGATGTAGAAGCCACCGCCGATGTAGAAGCCACCGCCGATGTAGAAGCCACCGCCGATGTAGAAGCCACCGCCGATGTAGAAGCCACCGCCCATGGAGAAGCCGCCGCCGATGTGGAAGCCACCGCCGATGTAGAAGCCACCGCCGATGTAGAAGCCACCGCCGATGTAGGAGCCACCGCCGATGTAGAAGCCACTGCCCATGTTGAAGCCACCGCCGATCTAGAAGCCACCGCCGATGTAGAAGCCACCGCCGATATAGAGGCCACCGCCCGTGTAGAAGCCACCCCCGATGTAGAAGCCACCGCCCGTGTAGAAGCCACCGCCCGTGTAGAAGCCACCGCCGATGTAGAAGCCACCGCCCGTGTAGAAGCCACCGCCCGTGTAGAAGCCACCGCCGATGTAGAAGCCACCGCCGATGTAGAAGCCACCGCCGATGTGGCAGCCACCACCGTTTTGGCAGCCACCACAGTTTTGGCAGCCACCACCGTTTTGGCAGCCACTGCCGTTGTGGCACCCACTGCCGTTGTGGCACCCACTGCCGTTGTAGCAGCTACTGCCGTTGTAGCAGCTACTGCCGTTGTAGTAGCTACTGCCGTTGCAGCTGTAGATGTTGTTTCAGTTGTCTCCGTGCTTGCGCACACTCGCTTTGGACGAAGTGTTGGATCTAAAAAAAAATATGATGGTTTAATATATGTATGTTTTTTTAATACTAAAATAATAGTGATTCAAGAGGAAGGTTTACATGTATAATGCATGCATAATATAGTAGAGACGCACTGATCGCACCCATGTGAAGCCGGGCTGGTCGCTATTTATTAATAAACAAAACTACGTAAATTAGTTGATTGAAATAGGCCAATTAATCAAATAAACAGCTTCAAAAAACAATGTCAATAAAATTGTACGTATTTTAACATTTTTGAATCAAAGTAAACCTCGTCAAGGGCGGGACAAAATTCCGGAAATAATCTGTACATACATACATACACAAATCAAGTCTTTATCCCTAATGGGGTAAACAGAGGGCAAGGTAAGGTAAAATAATCTGTGAGACCTTGTATTTGGATATTACCTCAATGGATGTAAGTTAAAAGGTATGTACATACTTTTCTTTTTCTTCGCGGAGAGATGCAAGCTCCGCGGGATGCGACAGGCTAGCACGGGCGACATCTTGCTGCGTTCGTCTAAAAAATAAGCTTATGTTAAAAAAAACTGCCCAAGAGCGTTCCGTACAAATTTGGCAACTAAATATCCAGTGTTAGGGGGCGTCCGTTAATTATGTGAGGCATTTTTAAGGATTTTTTGACCCCCCTAACCCCTTGGTGAGATGCCGTAAGATTTTTCTCCACCCCCTCCCCCCCTACCCCCAATCTCACGTGAGATTTTTCAAAACTTGTGCTTTGGGTATAAAAGTATTGGATTTATTAAAAAACATAACACAACTTGTTTAATTATGACAAATATAATTGTGTCAGATTTTGTTATATTTTACGTTTTTTATTTTCATTCAACTTAATTTTCACGCAGTTTTACACCATTTTGTGCTAAAAAAAATTACGTGATATTTGCCAAGAGCCCCCCTCTCCCCCAAGTGAGATTTAGTAAGATTCGGCTCGACCCCTCCCCCCCTAAATACCTCACGTAATTAATGGACGCCCCCTTAGCAGAGTCCTGCTCTTAAGCAAGCAGTGGCCGTTGTAGCAGTTGCAGCCGTTTCGGTGTTCTCTGTGGATGTGTTTAAACGCTTTGACATATGTCTCATACCAGCTGATGTTGAAGCTATTGCCGTTGCAGTTGTAGCTGGCGTTGTAGGAGCTGGCGGCGTTGTAGCAGCTGGCGCCGTTGTGGCAGTTGGTGCCGTTTCTGTGCTCTCCGTGGTTGTGTGTAAACGCTTTGACTGCAGCGGTTGATCTAAAAACACAATATTCTTACTGAGCCATAATAACATTACCAAATCGAGTACCAAAACGTCTTCTAAATCAGCGGTCAGCAACACTCGGCCCGCGGACGTCTTACTTGCGAGCCGTGAGTCTTAGAAATATGTTACAAATATATACATCCACGACTTGTTTAGAAGGAACCTTGCCAGCCGTAGCGGCCGAGGTCACATCCTTAAGATTGTACGCACCCCATCAAACTCCAACGTAGCTTACCACCTCCTGAGCAATCGCGTTGTTGGGACTTGGAACGCTCTACCCGAAAGTGTTGTTACTGCTCCGTCATTAAATGCCTTTAAAAATAGGCTTGACGCTTGGCTTGTTACACAAAATCAAGGACTTTTTAATGAGTGAAGTGTTAGCGAACTTTTAGATATTTATACTGGACTGATTTAAACTTAAACTTGGACTATGAAGATAGGCACATCAGCAACTCTGCTGCTCGCCTATAATTCAATAATAATAATAATATAGGCATATTGGGCTTCTAGGGTTAATGTCACAAGTGCGGCCGGCGTTTAGCGCATTTCGCCATATAGTGGCCCTCGCCTGCCAAAAGGTTGCCGACTGCTGTTCTTAACGTTTTAATGCCAATATTCTTCCTAAGATTTGCGCCCATTTCCTCGACGGGCTTTTACTATATGCGCGGGAAGAAGCAGCTGGCGGTACATTGTTTTTCTTTGCTCCCAGAACAGCACGGGGGCATAAATTGGCATTGTTCATTTTTTTTAGTATGCTCCAATTCGAAAACCATTTCGAGGAAAACCATCATTTATCCGATTTATCTTGTCCGATTTCAAAAATACTTTATGATTGCAGATATTTTTGTAAAAGTACTTTGAACCTTTGTTTGACCGAACGACCCGGTTTTTAGACAAAATCCAGCATCGAATGTTTGCCATAAAAATGAAAAAAAAAAGTTTAGCTATGGCAACTGTCACGTGTCACTGTCAAATCGAAAAAACCATAGACAAAGCCGTTTTTTTTATAGCCAGCCGAACGAAGGCGATTGGGATTCTGTCTAAATTCACGAATTATCAAACAGCGAAAAAATATTTATTATTAATTAACAAAGCTACGTAAAAGCATAATATTCAAATTAGTTGCTTGAAATAGTCCATTTTATCAAATAAAGGTGTTAAAAGCACAGCTTAAAAAATATGAACAATGCCAATTGCTCACCGATCAGGGTCGATGTGAATGTCAAAGTAACATGGCAAAAGTGAACAATCAAAAAGCTTACCGGTACTTTCATTTCGCACAGGGACCAACAGCTTTCGTGTCAGTTTGACTGAAAACAACAACAGATAATGTTACATAAAAGAAAGAAAGAAAGAGAAACATTTATTTACATACATTCGATACACGTAGATATAATCACTACATAGTATAAAATAAAGTCGCTTTCTCTGTCCCTGTGTCCCTATGTCCCTATGTATGCCTTGCCTTGTAATATTCTGTATACCTTTTTTCTGTTTTGGTTGTTATATGTGGTGTTCAATAAAGAGTTATTGTATTGTATTGTATGCTTATATCTTCAAAACCACACAACGGATTTTGATGCGGTTTTTTTTAATAGATAGAGTGATTCAAGAGAAGGGTTTTTATGTATAATACATGCATAATATACCGTGCGAGGCCGGGGCGGGTCGCTAGTATACAATAAAATACAATATGCTAAGGAATAGTATCGATATGGTGTAAAATGGACCCCATTCAGCATAATGTTGCGGCTGCCGCAACACTGTTTTCCAGTAGGGCCCAGATGAAATTATAAAACTAAATGGGTTGTGTAATCCGCCATTTTTCTCTAGACACCGTGTTGCACTATCCAAGCCCATTCGACACCGATATTAAAGCATTCGCTGCCAGCTGCCAAGCCCGAGACTTATTCAGGTGCATAACGCACACGCGCGTTCAAACGCCTGTAAAATTGTGACAGCGGCGCTGGGCGACAGTCAAGAAAACGCATATACGCGTCGGTAGTGAACGCGTTAATAGGCAAACATTATGTTATCCGCCATTTTGTGAGGTGGCTGGGTGTCGGCCATCTTGGACATAGAATTACAGTAAATCCTTACTAATGTTATAAATGCGAAAGTAACTCTGTCTGTCTGTCTGTTACCTTTTCACGCTTAAACCGCTGGGCCGATTTAGTTGAAATTTGGTATACAGATAGTTTGAGTCCCGGGAAAGGACATAGGATAGTTTTTATCCCGAAAAATTGCATAGTTCCCGCGGGATAGCACAGCCCAAACCACTGGAATTTTTCAAATTTAAGGCGGAACAAAGTTCGCCGGGTCAGCTAGTCAATAATAAATAAAGGGACAAATTACACCAATTGAGCCAGCCCCAAATTAAGCAAAGCTTATTGGTACCAGGCAACGGATAAACGTACTTATATACTGTAGATAAATACATACAACCATGACTCGGACACAAGCATTCGTTTTCATCATAAACTGTCTGCTCTTACCGGGATTCGAACCCAGGACCTCTAGCTTCATAGTCAGTGTCACTAACCACTGGGCTATCCGGTCAGTGGTCTTGCAAAATCCTGTCCCATCGCATTATCTCCGAAATGTTCATATTCGTATAGTATTTGTCATGCTCGACTCGACACGTCGGCATCATTCGGAAGCAATCGTGTCATCACGATGGGAAATAGTATACAAAACTGTATTGTCATCGGAAAGGGCGTCGCATGTAGATCCTCACGGGGGGGGGGGGGGGGGGGGGGGTGCGGAGGGGGGGTGCGGGGTGCCGCCGCACCTCTCTCCGCACACCCATTTATTAAAGAAGTATGCCAAAGGCTCTGCCAGTAAATCTATGCAATCCTTGATCACTGAAATAGGCATCTCATCAGGACCATAAGATCTTTTATTTTCAACTCAATTCAATTCACTGGCAGTTGGTAACAGAGCCCAGTGCGCATGCTCCAGGCGGGCGACGCGCTTACGAGTCCGTGAGAAAAACGGCGTAAGTGCTGCTTATATCGCGTCGCTTACGCGCTTAACTGCTCCGCACTGGTACTCAATTTAATTCAGTGGCAGTTGGTAAGAAAGCCCAGTGCGCATGCTCCAGAAGGCGAGCGACGCGCTGAAGTCTGCGAGAAAAACGGCGTAAGTGCTGCTTATATCGCGTCACTTACGCGCTTAACTGCTCCGCACTGGTACTCAATTCAATTCACTGGCAGTTGGTAAGACAGAGCCCAGTGCGCATGCTCCAGGCGGGCGACGCGCTGACGAGTCCGCGAGAAAAACGGCGTAAGTGCTGCTTATATCGCGTCGCTTACGCGTTCAACTGCTCCGCACTGGTATCAATGGCAGTTGTTTAGACAGAGCCCAGTGCGTATGCTCCAGAAGGCGAGCGACGCGCTGAAGAGCCCGCGAGAAAAACAGCGTAAGTGCTGCTTATATCGCGTCGCTTACGCGTTCGTCTGCTCCGCACTGGTATCAATGGCAGTTGTTAAGACAGAGCCCAGTGCGCATGCTCCAGAAGGCGAGCGACGCGCTGAAGAGTCCGCGAGAAAAACGGCGTAAGTGCTGCTTGTACGGCGTCGCTTACGCGCTCGACTGCTTCAGGCGGATGTATACATATCCAGATATTTTACCCGTGAACGCCGTAAATATTTCCAGCGCAGGGGTCGAAAGCTAATTTTCTTAATTATCTATCCTACTAATATTATAAATGCGAATGTAAGTTTGCTTGTTACGGTTTCTCGCGAAAACTCAACCGATCATCATGAAATTTTGTACACATACTCTTGGAGGTATTAGAAGTAATATAGGATACTTTTTATTAAAAAAAAAATATTTTTTTAATGTCGTCACTCTGACGTTATCTTCGCGGACGAAGTCGCGGGCAAAAGCTAGTGAGCTATAAAAAAGCCGCACATTAATAATTAGTCGTAATTCCTCACTTGCACCTGAGAAAATCCATTTATTCACTTAGTCACCTGTACCGCTCTGAAATGACGGCATAGCGCTCAGAGTTATTCTATGACATAGTAACAGCCTTCTAAGCGTTATTCACGCTTACTGGAGGTCCTTAGAGGTTGGACCTTGCACTTTTTCAACCAAGGAAGCCACTTCGCCCAGGGGTACCTATAGGTAAACTGAGTCGATTCTGACCTGGAGCCACGAGGAGCCATCGTGCAGGGGGGCGCGGGAGGGGGGGGGAAGTGTGGCTCCGCCGCGCTCCACTCTAAGCTCAATATCTTCGTTAATAAAATAACTGCATCGTGTTTGGTATCATTTTCGGATAATTTAAGGATGCTGAATTCATTTTTGATATGATAATTATACCTTCTCATATAAAAAAAACGAGATTTTTGAAAAAATATGAAAATATGGATTCTCATTTTTTTCAAAAACCTTGTATAATACAAAAACTGCTAGTTAAAACTCTATGAAAAAAATAAGTATGGATAGCCTGTTTATTCAGGATTATAAAAATATATACTTTATTGGTATTATGGTATACAAAATACTTTTAAAAAAATATTTATCGCCGCGCGGCAGACAGATTTGCTAGAGGCACTTTTCGTTCTGAGCTTGTTATTTGCAAAAGTTAGGCAAATACATCAACTTATATCTAATTATTACAAAATTTTAAGACGCTGGCTTTATTTCTAGTAAATAAATAGTAATTTTTCATACAAAAAAATTTTTTTTTTGCAAAAAATAAATTAAACTCGTCTATATTTTTTGACTAAATCCTTATGAAATACAAAACGTAACGGTGTATACACTTAAAAAAATACTATAAAATAGCCTACTCATTCACAAGTTCAAAAATATTTACTTTAATGTTATTATTATCTACCAAAAACTTATAAGAAAATATTTATTGCCGCGCGACAAACATGTGCAGGAGTACTTTGCGCTCTGAACTTGATAATTGCTTACATTGAAAATGAAATTAATACTTTAGAAAGGGTAAAAAGGATTTCTTTGAATAAATACGTCAATTTGGCCAAAAAATATCGGTAAATAAATAAACATTCAGTTCAGTAATGTACGTCATACCTTATAAAAAAATGGAATTTGTTTACTAAAGAAATGATAATAAGCAAATAGTAGGAAGTAACAAATGCCAAATTAAAAAGAACATAGTTATTTTATTGCATTTAAAACCTCAGCAATTTCCTCCGCAGCCACAGAGTTCGTGCATTTTAATTTGAGTTATAAGCAGATGCACCTTCCTGCACACCTCTGCTTGCATCTGCATTTAATTCATTCTAAACAAGCCGTTGCTGCAGCCAGCAAAGTTGTCCAAATAGGCTGCTCTAGTCCAACCCAAGTCAGCAGGACTTGGTAGTTCTGGCATGGGTGTTGAAATTTAGCTCCATACATGACCACCCTGATACACTGCCCGTTTAAAGTGTTGAAGTAATGCGTCTTTAGTTCGGGGCATGTTCTCCAACTGCCTATCTTTTTTTGTAAAGAGAAACTTTCTACACTAATTTACGGATTCATACGTCCCAGACCTAAAATTGTAAAGTGAAAATTAAATTAAGTATCTATATAAATACAAATGGAACTTGCAACTTTACAGCCAGAAAATATTCTTCATAATTTAGACTTACTTGTTGTCGTATATAAAGACTAAAAAGGTATCTAAAACGGACTGTGCTCTCTCTAGATCGCCTTGTATACCTTGTATCGTAGTCCTGCTGTCGCATCTGGATATACACCAGTGTCACCACATGCTACGACAAGCACAACAACATCGGTATCAACCGTACGTATAATTATCTAAGTATATCTCTGAGCTACAGTATCAGCAACATGAACCATCATGCGAGTGTCAGCTTCTTCGTGGTTACGTGGCGACAAATCGTGGTCGTATTTGCTGTTGGTGAGGACTGTCACAAAGAAATGTTTGCCGTCGGTAAATTCGGCCTGGTTATGGGCGAATTATGGGTGCATATTGGAACTGGAAAAAATCACCAGTTCCTTTCATGTCATGCTATTGCAAATTCATTGGGTAAGCGCATAAAAGTTCTATCGTATATGAACTATAAGATATCGTCTTGATTACAGTAGGTATTATACGTAAATGCTTTTCTAGTTTGTTTTCAGGGGCACAAAGGACGCAAGTACTGTCTCTGTTTCATGCATTTACTGGGTGTGACACTGTTTTGTTTTTCGGAGGAAAAGGAAAAAAAAGAGTGCCTTCGATGCTTGGAGTGTATATCCAGATGCGACAGCAGGACTACGATACAAGGTATACAAGGCGATCTAGAGAGAGCACAGTCCGTTTTAGCTACCTTTTTAGTCTTTATGTACGACAAGTAAGTGTAAATTATGAAGAATAGTTTCTGACTTTAAAGTTGCAAGTTCCATTTGTATTTATATAGATACTTAATTTAATTTTCGCTTAACGATATTAGGTCTGGGACGTGTGAATCCGTAAATGAGTGTAGAAGTTTCTCTTTACAAAAAAAACTAGGCAGCTGTAGAACATGACCCCAACTAAAGACGCATTACTTCAACATCTAAAACAGGCAGTGTATAAGGGTGGTCGTGTATGGACAAAAATTTAACACCCACGCAATAACTACCTAATGCACGGAACTCTGTGGCTGCGGAGGAAATTTCTGAGATTTCAAATGCAATAAAATAACTATGTTCTTTTTAATTTGGCATTTGTTACTACCTACTATTTGCTTATTATCATTTCTTTAGTAAACAAATTCCATTTTTTTATAAGGTATGAAGTACATTACTGAACTGAATGTTTATTTACCGATATTTTTTGGCCAAATTGACGTATTTATTCAAAGAAATCCTTTTTACCCTTTCTAAAGTATTAATTTCATTTTCAATGTAAGCAATTATCAAGTTCAGAGCGCAAAGTACTCCTGCACATGTTTGTCGCGCGGCAATAAATATTTTCTTATAAGTTTTTGGTAGATAATAATAACATTAAAGTATATATTTTTGAACTTGTGAATGAGAAGGCTATTTTATAGTATTTTTTTTAAGTGTATACACCGTTACGTTTTGTATTTCATAAGGATTTAGTCAAAAATATAGACGAGTTTAATTTATTTTTTGCAAAAAAAAAATTTTTTGTGTGAAAAATTACTATTTATTTACTAGAAATAAAGCCAGCGTCTTAAAATTTTCTAATAATTAGATATAAGTTGATGTATTTGCCTAACTTTTGCAAATAACAAGCTCAGAACGAAAAGTGCCTCTAGCAAATCTGTCTGCCGCGCGGCGATAAATATTTTTTTAAAAGTATTTTGTATACCATAATACCAATAAAGTATATATTTTTATAATCCTGAATAAACAGGCTATCCATACTTATTTTTTTCATAGAGTTTTAACTAGCAGTTTTTGTATTATACAAGGTTTTTGAAAAAAATGAGAATCCATATTTTCATATTTTTTCAAAAATCTCGTTTTTTTATATGAGAAGGTATAATTATCATATCAAAAATGAACTCAGCATCCTTAAATTATCAGAAAATGATACCAAACACGATGCAGTTATTTTATTAACGAAGATATTGAGCTTAGAGTGGAGCGCGGCGGAGCCACACTTCCCCCCCCCTCCCGCGCCCCCCTGCACGATGGCTCCTCGTGGCTCCAGGTCAGAATCGACTCAGTTTACCTATAGGTACCCCTGGGCGAAGTGGCTTCCTTGGTTGAAAAAGTGCAAGGTTTGGCCCAAAATCGGCTCTAAGAACCTCCAGTAGCTGGTTCATTTCACAGGTTAATTTTTTCCATGGACTTGTAGTCTATTAGATACGCGGATTCTCCCTATGGCTGTTGTGTAGATACGCAGTATTTACCAGTGCTAGTAACTCTGTATTGCACTATCCATTTATGACATTTTGAACAAGTGACGAGCCCCCTCCCTCCCCACCCCTGTCTACTCTAAAACAGAACCTTTTCGCTGCCATTGACTATATGAAGTGAGCGCGCGATATCGTCAGTGGAAATAAGAATTACCGTAAGGGACATATGCTCATTTTTCAGTAGAGCCAAAAACAACATTTTATTTTTGAAAATAAGCTTTATTTTTGTTATTTTAAATGCTATAATAATTACACCAATTACTAAGTTTCATGAAATTTTCTTCTGTTTTCAATGGTTTTAACTAAATTAAGCTGCTTTCAGTAGTTCTCAAAATCGTATGTCCCTTACGGTGTTTTTTTTGCAGAAAATGACCTTTACACTGATGCTTAAATTAATTATGAATAAAAACGGCAGTGTAAAATAACGTATAGGTTAAAAAAGTAACCTATGATTAATGTAACGCACACAATTTAAATTTACTTTTGAGATACAGTAATCTGACTGACAGTAAAAAATAGCTCTAATTGCCTTTGATTAAAGTTAAAAATGTAATGTCATTGCAACTCATAAGCAAACACGGGCTTGACGGGGGCAAAAATGTACCAGTGCTAGTGATTCATTCAAAATCGACTAAGTTTATCGACATCGATAAAAACAAATTTTACCATCATTATCATAACTAATGGCTAAATTTTAATACTTTTAATTACGTGCAAACCTCTTTCATTTATACTTATCGCAACTATAAACAACCGATATCTCACAATGACTGTGTCCTGTGTCGAGTCACTTTTGACAACCATTGAAATTACATTGAATAATTCATCCAGTACAACAATATTATTTAGCATTCCGACCAATTAAGCCTAACTTTTTGTTTTCAAATCGGTTTAAAATGCCTCGCAAGAAAAAAGATCGTTAATCTTCATGGAAAGTTGACCATTCAGATATATTAGATAAAAGGTACGGCTTACGTTTGCAAGAAATGTAAAATTCGTATGTCACGTAAAAAGATTTGCGTACAAAAGTATGTAAGAAGCCAAATGCATAACAGCGTCGCTAAAAACCAAAACGTATTTAACCTGGACTTGCTAAAATTTATTTTAGCTTGCAGTATAAACATGGACCCAGGTGGGAAATCCCATTTTCATCAATTTCCTATCTGATTGCATATTCGGGTAATATGGTTCACAAACATACATTCCCGGCGAATCACTTTTGAGAAAAACGACCTTAGACGTCGCTTTTAAAGAGACAATGAAACAGATTAAGGCTAAACTAGGAAATTCTAGAATTTATGTGAGTGTAAACGAAAGTGCAGATGACAATGGGCGTCAGATTGGGAATGTAATGGTTGGAGCACTATTAGAAAATCAAATGGGTACCCCACACTAAACTTAATATCTAGCGTTTGTCTAGAGGAAGTAAAAAATGTTAGTACAACGAATCTTATTCAAAATGCCATGGAGTCGTTGTGAGGAAGGAACCACAACAAACATAATAAAGTTTTGTTACTTCTTACAGATGACGTGCTAAAAGCTGGTAAAATTTTTAAAATGGTTTTTCCGAATTTAGTACACGTCACGTGTTTGGCACATGGCGTACATAGGGTGGCTGAACAAGTGCGATTACTGTTTCCTGCTGTAAATAATTTAATTGCTTACACAAAAAAGGTATTTCTGAAATCACCTAAAAGAGTAAAAATATTTCACCAAATGTTACCGAACGTTCCTTTGCCACCACAACAGACGATAATACGATGGGGAACATAAATAAAAGCGGCTATTTACTATCATAAACATTTACCAGCCATCAAGCAAGTCGTACGAACATTTAATAAAAAAGAATCAACGTGTATATTGAAAGCAAAATGGGCAATGAATGATATATACATTCTCAACAATTTGAAATGGATAGCCAACAATCTATCCATCATACCAAGTAGGTACGATTGAAAAATTACAAACACAAAGTCTAGAAGCCAGTTTACACATTGTCCATAAGTTAAAAGTATATAATATTAAGATTACGTTTAAATCCTCCAGGTAAAATTATTCACAAAAAACTTCAAATAGTGTTAGAAAAAAACGTCGACATTTCAACTTTAAAAACATCAAATGATTTGGTATCCGGAAAAGAACTAGAACTGAGTCGTACAAAAAAAATTCATCAACACTATAAATTGTTTGAATTTGCTCCAGTTACTACAGTTGACCTAGAAAGGTCATTTAGCTGGCTAAAATGGATATTGTTGCCCAGGCGACGAAGATGGAAGTCTGAAAATGTGGAATAAATGTAATGGTATTTGTTCGTGTTATTCGTTTCATTAGGTACTGATATCTTTAATTTCAGTTCAATCAGTCGAAAGTCTATGAAGATTTATACAAACTTTCATCGCCTATTTTATCCCATTAGGGGTGGAATTTATCAAAATCCGTTCTTAGAGGATGTCTATGTCATAGTAGCTTTATGCATGCGAAGTCTCAGCTCGATCGGTTCAAAATTGACAAAGTTTCATCCCCTATTTTATCCCCTTGGGGGTAGAATTGATCAAAATTCTTTCTTAACGGATGCCTACATCATAACATCTACCTGCATGCCAAATTTCAGCCCGATCCGTCCAGTGGTTTGGGCTGTGCGTTGATAGATGATCACTATGTCATTCAGTCGGTCACCTTTGATATATATTTAGAAGATAGAAAGATAGATTAAAGAAGTTAATTCCTCAAAACGTTTATTTTTGCGTATGACGCTTTCTTCTCAATTCAAATTCTTAAAAGTAGACAACGGTTGTACGTCATTTTTATCGATAACAACTAATAAAATTAGTTTAATGTGTCCTCGCACTATTAAACGTCAGTACAGATTTGCACCCGTCAATCCGGTGTTTGCTCATAAGTTTAATAAATTGCAGTTTCAGTTGTTATAAAGATTTATATTGCTCGTAAGTAAATAATTAGACATACACACTTGGTTTTTTTTTCTCAACGAGAGAATGTTACCATAATTTTAAACTGCGTAATTCAAGTAAAGGTATTTTTCATTGGTTATTTTGTTAGATGATTTAAAGTAAAGGACAAATTTTATGTGCATTGACTTAAAACTTCTGATGTAAGGAATTTTTTATTTCCATTTTGAATAGTTTTTAAAGTAACGGACATATTCGATATTTTTTAAACAGGTACTGTGTTGAGTTTTTTTAATGTAAGTGACAAATTATACAGTTTTAAAAGCAATTTAAGGTATGGGACATAGGTATAAATGTATAAATAAAATATCATATCAATATTATTTAACGTAAAGGACATTTCTGTCTGAATTGGATGAGTCATTTAATGTAACGATCAGTATTTACCAGAATCAGTTCGACTAAATTATGGTAACGTACCTTAAGTTATTTTAGTAACATTTTACATTAAAATCACAAAATCATACGGTAGTTACATTACTCGCTTAACCTTGTCACGTTTAAGGTGTACTTTACATTACATTTTTGCCAAAAAAATCACGAATATCTTAAAAAAATTCTAACGTAAGGGGCATCTTTTTAAGGAATATGCTAATTTCGATTACTCCACCAGAAGGAGCGAAAAATTTCCGTTCGAATGGTATATGTAACTCATTTTGGTCATTTTGTCCCTTACGTTAATTCTTATTTCCACTGACGATATCTCTGTCGCGTGCGAGTTAGACTAGAAGTCTTTTTCTTACTGTTCATTCTAGAAAAAGATGAGTGCTCTCTCGTCTACCCGTGCTAGTAAATTGCACCTTGATACGACATACCCATCTATCTGCTATGGGTGGTGAAGGGGTATAGCACGCATCACGGAACGGCGAGGATCTCGGTTTCGATGCCCGGCCATAGCTTCACTTTTCGAATTTCTCTACAAGTTCTAGTTTTTAGTATCGTTTACGAATCATATGGCAAGATAAAGTTGACAGTTGCGAGCGAAAGTACACTACGCACCCTTCGTGGAAGAAAGACGTAAGTCCTATTGACTTACAATGGGACTTACGTCTTTCTTCCACGAAGGGTGCGACTAGTGAAATAAAGAACGTCTCCCACCGCAGGTACTTGCCGCACGAACCCAAGCCGAGGGCTATAAACACAGGTGTGAACACAATTTTACGTCTTCCCTTGGCCGTGCGGCCTGGGGCGACGTAAAAAAAAGTGATTAAACCATTGACTTACAATAAACAACTAGACTCTCAGTCGCTAACAAAGGTTCCTCAAGAAACGTCCGAGTTGCTTTGTCTATGCGTTGTGTGTCAACACATCGACTTAGACAGATAACATTAACATATTCGTTCAAATTGACACCTTATTTCGTGGCAGTAATGTTTAATATCAATGGCGTAGGATCGTGAGAAGTAATGACACGACGCCACGCGCTGGAAACCTGCCTGTCTCTTTTGTTCTCAATAGAAAGATTACGGTGCGAAAGAGACATGTACATTGTTATCAAAGCGCGGTCGAAACACAACTGAACCAAAACTCTGAACAATAGACGCGTCCTTCAGACTTTTGCTTCGGACAGTTTTTGAGCGTGATTGGGAGTCTAGTTGTTTATTGTACGTCAATGGATTAAACTTATAAAATATCGGGTTACCTGAATCCTGGCGTTTTCGTAGCCGGCGTGAAGCGCGGACAGCGATACACGGCGGCGCGGCGGCGCCAACGCGGCGCGCCGAACGCCGAAGTATGGTCAGGAATGGCACTGGACTCGGAACCGGGCTCGGCAACGGACTGGGCAACGCACGTCCTAAGCAACAGGCAACACACGTTCAACTTATTTTTCAATACAGTTGCTCAAAAAAAGCCCTTTGGCTGTTTTGCGTACATGGCGATTTACACTTCTATTCACGGCTATTCACCGAGTTATTATAACGTTAGTTTGTACAAAGACGTAATAGTAAAAACCTATTACATACATACATACATACATACATAAATCACGTCTTTCTCCCTTACGGGGTAGACAGAGCCTAAGGTGACAAGACCCAAAGGCCACGCTTAGCATGATTGTGGGCGTATAGGTGGAAAGGGGAATCAAAATAGTGATGGGTAGCTTAGCCGCATCGCCTATATGATTCCTATGCCCATTCCCTCAATGGACTTTTACCATCTGCGCGGGAGGAGAAGCAACTGGTACATTCTATGTTTTTTCTTTACTCCCAGACCAACAAGGAAGCAAAACCTATTATTAATGTAAAAATATCAAAATATTGAGATTTTATATTTTATTACTAGCCTCTTCATCATAATTGTTTAAATATTGAATTCCTAAAAACAGTTCTTATTAAGGTGTCTGAATGGAACGGAATAGCGTAGGAATAGCTGCCGAAACGCCTATCAAAGTGGAGGCGTTTTTCCAACTGCAAACATGGTTTTTAAGGTTCTAAAGAGGCACCAGTGCGTGTTCTTTGTATGACGTAGGCATCTGTGATCCGAAAGGATTTTCCGAAATTCTACCGCTAAGCAGGCGAAAAAGTTTGTAAAGGATGTGATTCCTGGGTCCAATCTACTTCATATTTTGCATAAGCATTCTTTAAAAGAATTGAAAAAGACGTGATTCGTATTTTATTAAAATTTATTCTCTATCGAGGTAAAAAGGGGAAAGAGTTATGGACGATTTTATTAAGGAGTGATTTTCTTTTAAGTTGTTGAACCTTGTTTTATCTACGTCCAAATTCCCTATAACAAGTCCACAAAACTATTAACAAATGACCTGTGTTAAGAATCTTGTATCGGTGGTTGTTACTATGTTTATATTAAAGTATCCATATCAATGCTTTAATGACATTTAAATTTCGAACATAATCTTTAACGTTTCGTCAACCTTTAAGTAAATGAGAGGAGCATTAAGCGAGGGACCGACAGTGAGTTTAAAATATCCATACAGTGAAAGCCGAAATAGAGCATACATCTCAAAATACAACAAACAATTCATTTCATTCATTCATTTTTTAATTTGAGTTTTGGTATACACGAGTGTTCACACACATACCGTCACCCCTCTACCCCACAAGGGTAGACAGAGGCTATTCTATTCCACTTCCTATGATCCTGCCATACCTTTTTGCATCATCCACATTCATCAATCTCTTCATACATGCTCGTCGGTTTAGTGTACTCTTGCCCTGACCTTTCGTTAATACGTACCCAATTGGCATTGTTCATTTTTTTAAGCTGTGCTTTTAACACCTTTATTTGATAAAATGGACTATTTCAAGCAACTAATTTGAATATTATGCTTTTACGTAGCTTTGTTAATTAATAATAAATACTTTTTCGCTGTTTGATAATTCGTGAATTTAGACAGAATCCCAATCGCCTTCGTTCGGCTGGCTATAAAAAAAACCGGATTTGTCTATGGTTTTGTCGATTTGACAGTGACACGTGACAGTTGCCATAGCTAAACTTTTTTTTTCATTTTGTGGCAAACATTCGATGCTGGATTCTGTCTAAAAACCGGGTCGTTCGGTCAAACAAAGGTTCAAAGTACTTTTACAAAAATATCTGCAATCGTAAAGTATTTTTGAAATCGGACAAGATAAATCGGATAAATGATGGTTTTCCTCGAAATGGTTTTCGAATTGGAGCATACTAAAAAAAATGAACAATGCCAATTTGGTCCCCAAAGGGTGTACGTACATTCCCTTATTTTCTAGCTGACTATACCTGCGAGGAAAGAAATCCTTCTGGCATTCTTTTTTATTTTGCGGCGCACTGGACACGTTGCCGGGCTTTTGAATGCGAACTCATTTTTCTCTGAAACAATAAGCAAATATTTAGGAACACGCTGTGGCCATGCTTTGATGTCAAGGTGGATCAACGTTTTCTTTGCCACTCGTTGCTATGGTCCCTCCTCTCCAAGGACGACGGCAGTTGGGGTATCTAACAATGTAACCTTTATTTTTTAACAAGTACCGCTACACAGTTCGACCTATCGATAGACGCTATGGGGACTATCGTCATTGCTCACCAGTTGGCGCCACTGTTGACTAACGTCCACAGGTATAGCTGTCAAAGGCGACTTTATAAGATCGGCGCCGAAACCAACTTTTAAATCTTGAATCTCATTAAGTTTATTAATTATCAATAACTGTCATCATATCGAGTAGCTATGCCGCGTTGTGCAGTTCCGTTTTGTTCGGAAAAAACCGTTTTCAAAGCGTTCACATTCATCGTCAAATAATCCATATTTGCGATTTTTTTAATTGGTACTCGATTTGTGGTGTTCAATAAAGTGTATTTGTATTGTATTGTAAATGTAAGAAATTATAATTTATGTCACAAAGCCCGCCGAAGCCAGTGACAAGTGAATGTTATTGGACCTCACGCGACACTAGCGCCTCTAGTTCTAACAAACTGCTACTTTTATCTTCTAGAAGAAATAATTGATGCACCCTCAACTTGTGGTCCTATTCCGAACCGGCTTAAGGAGAAAAAGGAGATTCTAAACTCGTCGGAATCTTTTTTAGCTGTCTCAAATGAAAAAACGGCTTAGCAGATCTGGATAAAATTTTGAGCAGAGCTAGACAACAATCTGGAATAACACATAGACTACTACCCGGAAAATTCCGTAGTACCCGCGGGAAAACGGTTTGTATTCTTACATAAATAATATAAGTATGTATTAAGCATTTGTATTTTTATACGCGGGGAATCGAACCCAAGTTTCTAGACAGGTTCAGTCGCAGATCGCTTCACACACACACACACAATCGACCTGCTTCGCAGGTGCACAGGTTTCCTCACAATTAATTATCTTTAACGGCTACCAGGATGTTAACTACTGAAATAATAACTACTTATTTACATTCGCACTGTCCATTGCAAATGCGAGCATTAAAAAAGATAAACCAATTCGCGTCAATATGTATGCATGCTATGGCGTAGATTTATTTGATTAGTTGTGTTATAGTACAAGAGCTACTTCTAGAATTCAATATTTTATGATAAATTGGAAACACTTTCTAACGACTGTATCTTTTAGAGTAGACTTACCCCCTTATTCATAAACGCTCTATAGGTCTCTGCTAACTTAGCAATCGTTTGTCCTTATCTATGAAAGGTGAATGTCAAAGCGACAGATAAGGACAAACGATCGCTAAGTTAGCAGAAGCCTACAGAGCGTTTATGAATAAGGGGGTTAGAATTTGTATAGATTCAGGCGTTACTTTGCGGAGGTCCATGTCAAAAAAATAAATGGATAACTTTACTTTGCTACTCCGCAATACAGTGAAGGTCAAATCAAAAATTGCGGAATATTGTGGTGGTGGTTCTGATTGACAATTCGGTTTTCTCCGTTGTTTTTTGTTTTGTGTTGACATTAACATGATTTGACGGGAGCGTGACTGTTTTGCATGATTTGACCTCACTATATCGCGGAGTAAGTAGCAAAGTAAAGTTAGCCATTTTTTTTTAGACTTCGAATGTTGTTTTTTTCACAGCTCAAAGATACCACAGATTTCAGTATTTGGCATCAATTCCAACTTTACGCTTTCCGCGTTTAAGGAACAATCTTGAGAGACCGACGAGTCAATCTCATTAGTCCTTTTTCCTTTAGAGGTAACAAAACTCCAAAATTATAAAAAAAAAATTCGCACAGCTAGTAGTAGTAGTTAGTAGATAAGATTATACAAAAAAATGATATTAGTGCTTTAAATAATACTTAAGCACGCAGTCACAAAAAACAATGATCACATTCGCAAAGAACTTAAGACAATATTCGCAGTGACGTATTCGCAATCGCTTTAGCGTGTTAGTTTTTTTATAAGACAAGGATGGCAAACGGGCAAGTGGGTCACCTGACGGTAAGTTAGCACCACCACCCATGGACACCGGTAAAACAGTGTTGCAGAGCCAAGATACATAAATTTCACTGGTTGGCATTTTAAAAATACATACATACTTCCATAGTCTTTATCCGTTACGGGGTAGACAGAGCCTAAAGTAACAAAACCTTAAGGCCACGCTTAGCATAGGTGGAATCAAAATAGTGATGGGTAGCTAGCCGCATCGCCTATATGATTCCTATGCCCATTCCCTCGATGGGCTTTTACCATCCGCGCGGGAGGAGAAGCAACTGGTACATTCTATGTTTTGTCTTTACTCCCAGACCAGCATGGAAGCGAGGAAGTTTTTACTCGCTGGTATTATTTCTACACACTATATAGAACCTTTTTTCCTTCTGTCTTCTTCTTCTTTTTTTTTAATTTGGCCCCATCGATCGGTGCGATGATTATGCCAATGTCAAAGTAATAAGTTGCCGCCAACGTTGTACGGTAGGACACGGTCAAAAGACCCCTCACCCCTGTCCGTCTCTTAGCCAACGGATAATGATATCCCTCAGAACCTGCCAGGAAATCATTAACCGATGCCCAGTGTGCACCGGACCAAGCGCTGCTCTTGACTTCCTCCTGTCTAATTCTGACATGAACCGAGCATAGAAGAGAAACAAACGACATGCAAATGTGACATCTCTCGCATTGCTAGTGGAAAACACTAAAAATACAAAATAGTAAGTTACCAAAATCCCGACGGACGGATAGCAAATCAAAACGAGTCGAGACAAAGGGAAGTACGTCTCTCTGAAATTATCGCGCGGACGAAGTCGCGGGCAGCAGCTAGTTGCCCATTGGACAGAGCCATTTCTAACCCCCAACCTAAAAAGAGGGGTCTTTATAAGTTTGAGGTCAATGTCTGTGTGTGTGTCTGTCTGTCTGTGGCATTGTAGCTCTCAAATGGATGGACCGATTTCAATGTCGTTTTATGATTCGAAAGCCAGTTTCCTTGCTGTGGTTCTTGGCCATGTCTTAAAAATCGGTCCAGCAGTTTGATGAGTATAATAATAATAAATAGTAAAAGATTTTTTTATATAACACGCAAAAAAAAACACATTATCAAAGCATTAGGCACATACAAGTATTAGGTAAATAGGAGAGGAGACCCGGCAGGCATGCTGGTTTTCAGTGTCCAACCTGATTATAAAACTAACTTAAAATCTAACTAGGCAAAGGTAAGGAAAGTTCGCTGCCAAAGCGACAGATGACGAAAAGTATCAATCAGCTCATCTCCTAAAATATGTATAGCATTATAGCATAAAATTGAATTATTTATTTTATTTACGTTTAATTACTCGATTAATGCGTTCAAATTTTTAATTTTAATCTAAAATACTCCCCTAGTCTGCTCGTTGGTGCTATCAAAATCTCAACATACATACACACATATCACGTCTTTATCCCTTTCGGGGTAGACAGAGCCTAAGTTAACAAGACCTACAGGCCACGTTTAGCAAGAACGTGAGCGTTAAGGTGGAAACTGGAATCAAAATAGTGACGGGTTGCTAGCGGCATCGCTTATAACATGATTGTTATGATTTTCGCCCATTCCCTCGACGGGCTTTTACCATCTGCGCGGGTAGAGAAGCAACTGGTACTTTGCTCCCAGACCAGCATCGAAGTCAACATACATACATACATAAATCACGTCTTTATCCGTTAAGGGGTACACGAGCCTGGAGCAACAAGACCTAATAGCGAAATTGTGGACGTATAGTTGGAAAGAGGATCAAAATAGGACAAAAAAAAATCTTTAGGACCAGATATATGACAGTGTTGAAAATCTATGAACCGTGGTACAAAGAAGACATACCTGTTGGAGTTTCTTTGGCACTGGTGAGGTACAGCAAAGGAACATCGTCCTCGGACACTGATACTCCTCTGGTCGCGCAACGACGCTTCCTTGTCGGAGGAACCTACGAGACAAAATACAAATTAATCGCGGCAACGACTTCAAGGGCTCAATTGGCATTGTTCATTTTTTTAAGCTGTGCTTTTAACAAATGTCGGCAACCAGCGGTCAATGATATCCATCAGAAACTGCCAGGAAATCATTAGCCGACGCCCATGGTGCACCGGATCAAGCACTGCTCTTCCCACCGGACGCATCCAAATGATTTTTAAACGAATCCAATGAATTTGGAGCACACTAAAACTAAATACAATGAACAATGCCAAATCTTTGTAGGCGTGTTCGGTCGAGCCATCCTAACCTGATGAAATAATCCAGATTACAGAGAAACCTTATACAATACAACTCACCTTTGTCACCGCTGACGATTTCCTTTTTCTGGTGGTTGGGATCTTTGGCGTTACCACTCGGCGGAGGCATATATTATTTTTCGGCTTTCGCCCCCTCTTCTTAGGAGGCACTGCGAGAGCCACCGCCGGTATCTCGTGGTCTCTGAGCCTCTCCAGAACCACCATGGGCTGCTTGTGTTTGTGGATGTCTGGAATCAAAGAAAAACCATCATCGTCTCCAGCTATTCACTGACTTAATCACCGACGCACGCACGCTTCTTCCATGCTGGTCTGGGAGCAAAGAAAAAACATAGAATGTACCAGTTGCTTCTCTTCCCGCGCAGATTGTAAAAGCCCATCGAGGGAATAGGGAAATTGATTCCCCTTTCCACCTATACGCCCACAATCATGCTAAACGTGGCCTTAAGGTTTTGTTGCCTTAGGCTCTGTAAGGGATAAAGACGTGATACACAGGGTGTTAGGTAATGAGTGAATCCCATTACAATATTTAATTCCAATTCCAATTACAATTATTAAAATTAATTAATAGGTGAATTAAATTAAATTAAATGGATTAACTTCAAATGAAATGACATAAAATAAAATAAAACAAAATCATTATTTTTATCTCACACCTAAAGACCTCATGGCAAGGTGACATGAATCGCAAACGTTCCTGACCAGTACATTATTGGATCTGTTAACTCTTTCTATAAAAGACCAGTGGCGTTCCCTCATAATAGCAAAAAAGTCATCCACTCTGTTCGAGGCAAACATCAATGAACTTAACGTTCGGGAAAACACTTTTCTTCCATAATATCGCCACAGCACCGTATGGCTTGCCCTTTAACGGCCCTGATGATGTGTCAAACGCTGAAATCCCGTGGTATCCGAAATCTTGACTTATTAAACTTAAGTCGATATCATCTGGAATTAGGCATAATTCTTGCAATGCAATAATTTCGCCTATTTTACATAGATAGAAGATCTGATGACATTCGGCAGAGAGCGCTTTATACCTTTGCAGTTGCACGAAATTATAGCATTGTATTGTTTATCCATAATTAGGTAAGATTGTGTCGTCTAGACCTCTTAGAAATTCAACCGTTCCCAATATGAAGAAAGGACTTTTCAAATAACAAACGAAGTGTTAATAATTTGGTGCGTCGTTCTACAGGCAGGGCCCACTTAAACCTATAGTTTGGGAAACCCTCGTCTAGACGCGTTTCGCTTGTAATGTAAATATATTTTCTATACACAATACCGGCCGGCGGTAATCGATCATGCATAAATGTTTTAAGTCTATTCATCCCAATTGTAACAAGAAAAGAGTTAAAGGTTGTTTCTTGATGGGGCTTAATGCCCTCGACTTTTGCAGCTGTTTGCCCTTTGCTGCCAATATATACACAATCAGGTTTTCGGCTATAACATCTTTTTTGGCGCGTGGTACGTACAGTGTCAAATTATAAATGGTTAGTAACATACATACATACATACATAAATCACGTCTTTATCCCTTACAGGGTAGACAGAGCCTAAGGTGACAAGACTTAAAGACCACGTTTAGCATGATTGTGGGCGTATGGATGGAAAGGGGAATCGAAACAGTGATGGGTTGCTAGCCACATCGCCTATATAACATGATCCCTTAGATTTTCACCCAATCCCTCGATGGGCTTATACCATCTGCGCGGGAAGAGAAGCAACTGGTACATTCTATGGTTAGTAAGCACTATATTATATCTATCTATGTATTAGTAAGTACACAACAAAATTAAGAACTAAACTAATGACTCGACATAAAACAAGTGCGCTGCGCTTACAACGAAAGTATAAACTGTGCATAGAGTAATTAAATTAAATGCCTAAACTAGGATACGAAAGTACCCTGTATCTTAGGCAAAAGATAGGGTCTATGATTAAATATTAATTGATACAGGGAGTATTATTTTATGTACAAAGTTAGAAATCAGCATTTTTATTACATATTAAACTAAGGATTACCTAATGATAAATAGTTAATTAACTAAGTTATACAACTATCTTAACTGTATTTTGTGCTATACTGTGTGACTGTATCTTCTGCCGTTCGATTCGCCAACACCTCGTCTATTCTTCAGTGTAGGTTTCCTCCTTTTATATGACACTTCCTCAAAGCCATCGCTATTCAATTTTTTATTAAAATTCATGTTTCTATAGGAAACCGTTTTAAATTTAAAGTTGTTTATAGGAGGGGTCATTGCCGGTGGTCCCCAATCCTCTACATGCGTTAGAGAATCAACCTTATCGCTGCTAACCGAGGGTTCAATTTGCAGCCATTGCTTGTGCGTTGTGACCGGTGTAAATTGAACCTGCGAGTTAACGCAACCAGACATCACAACACCCTCATGTGCACTTTTTAAATTTCGATTTACTAAGTCCAAATATCTCGGAAACCGTGCCGCTTTATTATAACGTCCTAAGTGCCCTCTATCCACAGTTCGATTATCCACTCATTACCTAACACCCTGTATGTATGTATATGCACGGAATTCCCTTCACCGAAAAGCTTAGGACGAAAATTGCATATATTCCGAAACATAGAGAGGTGCAATCCCAAGTTCGAACCGAAGACAATCTTGAGGTCATAGGCGGTGAGCCATAAATCAAACATAGGCTATCCACAGCTCTCCTGGCACCCCCTCGCTACATCACTACATAGTATATAAGTCCGCGTCTGTCTGGCCCTAAGTGGGGTGGCATCAGTTATCCGGGTTGCGATGTTGGGGTTGCTAAGGGTAGTACTTTATAGGGGATGTTTACCCCTTGCCAACGAGACCCCTCTTACAACGCAGATGCCTAGATTTTATGTTAATTAATAAAATTCGCCTATCAATTAGTACCTAAGTAATGAC
The DNA here is from genome assembly GCA_932294345.1 of Pandemis cinnamomeana. NCBI lineage: Eukaryota > Metazoa > Arthropoda > Insecta > Lepidoptera > Tortricidae > Pandemis > Pandemis cinnamomeana. The sequence continues at coordinate 32,511,505 of OW028702.1, read as the reverse complement.
TGTATTAAGTGCTTATACGACTATAGCATGATATATATATACATACCGTCCCGCCTCTTTCCCACAGGGGTAGGCAGAGACTACTTTGTTCCACTTGCTACGATCCAGACATATTTCTTTTGCTTCATCCACATTCATCAATCTCTTCATACATGCTCGTCAGTTTCGGGTACCCCTGACCTGACTTTTTTCCAAAACGTCTCCTATTTGGTCTCGAAACGTCCTTCTAGGCCTTCCCCTCCCAACTTTACCATTCACACTCCCCATATAGATATGTTTAGTTAGTCTACTTTCATCCATTCGCTCTACGTGACCAAACCAACTAAGCATACTTTTTTCTATCCTAGTCACTATATCCTCTTTCACACCAGCACGTTCTCTTATCACGCTGTTCCTTATTCTATCTTTCAGTGATACACCAAGGAAAGCAACCAAGAAACCAACTAAGGAAGAAACAATGTTAGCATTTAATGTAGAAACCAACTATAGTGAAGTTGAAGAGAATACTTGGATCTTGGATAGCGGTGCAACAGCACATATGACATTTAGAAAAAATGTTTTTGAAGAAATAGTACAATGTAAACAAAACTCATTGTCATTATCATTAGGTAACAAGCAATCTGTGGAAGTCTGTGGGATTGGAAAAATTGTGATCAAGCGATGGGTTAATTGAACAGATATTTTCTCCAACCACCAGGTATGATTCTATAAGAATTATTCTTTCTATTGCAGCTAAATATAATTTAGAAAATTTGGTGTGAAAACAGCATTTCTTAATGGCTATCTTGAAGAAGACATTTATATATAGACACATGGGTTGAAGCAGGCATCTAGATGTTGGAATAAAAGGTTTACTGGTTTTTTAGAGAAATATGGTTTCACACAATCACAGGCTGATAAATGTATATAATATAGGTTTTTTTAAGAATGCCAAAGTGTTCTTAGTAATTTATGTCGATGATGCCTTAATAGTATCCGAGTGCAAACAAATGATTAAAGAAATAATTGAATACCTAAAACAAGAATTTAAAATTAAACAATTAAATTTAACATACTTTGTGGGCAAGGAGATAGAAAGACAAAATAATTGTAGTTATATATCGCAAAGAGACTACATTAAACAAATCATCCATCATCCCTGCGAGTACTCCAGCTGACATGAATGTTAAATTTCCAAAAAAATGATGATGAAAGCACTCCGAACTTCCCATATAGAGAAACCATAGGCTCATTGTTATTTTTTTGTTCGGTTTCAAGACCTAATATATCATATGCGGTAAATGCATTGAGCAGATATGTAAACAACCCTGGTCAACAGCATATAAATGCTGTTAAACGTGTAATATCTATCTAATTGATTCTAAAGATTATTGTATTAAATTTGGAGAAAGCAGTGACCTCATTGGGTATTCAGATTCAGATTTTGCAGGAGACATAGATAGTCGTAAGTCTACTACAGGTTATATTTTTCAAATGAATGGAGGACCAATTACTTGGTGTAGTCAAAAACAAAAGACTACTGATCTCTCCACTACTTGTCACGGCTGTGAGTCTGCAAAGGAAATAGTATGGTTGAAACAATTATTGTCTGAGTTAGGCGAGAATTATAATTGTGTTACACTATGTGTTGATAATCAGAGTACCATTAAATTAATCAACAACCCTGTTTATCATAAGCGAACAAAACACATAGATGTCAAATATAATTTTGTGAGAGAAAAGGTAGAGTTGGGTCTGATAAAAGTTGAGTATGTATCAAGTGGCAATCAACTGGCAGACATTTTAACTAAGCCCTTATCTGCTTATAGTAAGTATAGCAAGTAATTTTTATTTTGATTTAAGAATAAGCAAGTACATTATAAGGTACACTTAATAAAGTGTTATACATTGTTAGTATTAACTTTTAGTGGGTGTTAAATTAAAAAAAGTTAATGTTGGCAATACTTTTAATAAAAAGAAAACTTAGATGGCGCCACCATCAATGCAACTCTCTTAGCAATGATATTCTTGCTGTAAATGTGCGTTATTTACATATGTTTTATTAAGAAATCTCAAGTCGTTTTACTGAAGAAACCTGCATAACTTAACAGATACTATGTCACTTTTTATGTATAAATTTTCCTATTTCGAACATAAAATAACTCGAAAATATGTGATGGAAATTTTCATCATTGTGCATAACTGCACTCGCAAAGTATGGCGAATGATACAATGATGAAATATTATTAAGGTACCTAGCTTCTAAGTTTTTTTTTATATTTTTAAAATTGTTTTGTTTAGTGACGACCGGATGGCCCAGTTGTTAGAGAACCTGACTATGAAGGTTGAGGTCTCGGGTTCGATCCCCGGTCTGGGCAGATATTTGTATGAAAAATATGAATGTTTGTTCTCGAGTCTTGGATGTTTAATATGTATTTAAGTATGTATTTATCTATATAAGTATGTTTATCCATTGTCTAGTGCCCATATTACAAGCTTTGCTTAGTTTGGGGCTAGGTCAATTGGTGTCAATTGTCCCAAGATATTATTATTATTATTATTCGTTTAGTTAATTTAAGGCTCATAGGTAACGTTTATTATTAAAATAAACTAGTTTTAAAATAATTTATTTATTTATACTAGGTACGCTTATCACTCGATTTGCACAATGATGGCAATTTCCATCGTACTAAAAAATTGGTATATTGTGTTTATCTCATCTTATTAAATTTTTTAAATATTTTTTCCGTAATGAGGTCAACTTACAATATCCAGATATTTTTCACAAATAAAAAAAAAACATGCAAAGGGTTAAATAGTTCAGTTGGGGCCCTAGTTTGTTTCTTGCCCCGGGGCCTCTGGTTACCTAGCTACGCCACTGGTGTAAGCCAGTGCGCAGTTTCCAGGAGGGTCACCACCCTTATCATTTTCAACCGGTACAACAAATTCACGAACCGGACCCGGCCCCTCGTCGAGAGTTTTGTCTTGTCGCTTGTTGTTTGTTTTTTTTTTTTTATATATGACTAAGGCAAACGAGCAAGTCACCTGATGGTAAGTGATCACCACTGCCCATAGACACCCGCAACCCCGGAGGGATTGCAGATGCGTTGCCAACCTATACGTCTAGCACGAAAGCGTACAAGAGTCGCGTCGCGCGCGAGTCAGATTGACCATCTTTTTCTTACTATTCGTTTTAGAAAGAGATGGGTAATCTATCTCGCGCGTGACGCGACTTTCGTATGCTTTCGTGCTAGGCATACTAGAGGAAAAGATGAAATGCCTCTTGTGCCCGTAATTTCACCGGCTGTCTTACTCTCCACACTGGAACACAGCAGTGCAAAACTGTCGCTACTTTTGACAGTTTTGAATACAGCAGCCACCATTCACTTGTAAGTTTTTTTTTAGAGATTTATATATTTTTTTCGAGTTTCTAATTATACTGACGTAAGCACTCGACAAAACTGTTAGAATACTACGGGTGACGTTCTTATAGTTAAATGCAATAATCTAGTACAGAAAAATTACACTTGTATAATTTTTCTTTGGATTTACACGCTTTACTAACAAAAACTTAAATATAAAATAATGCAATGTCAAAATCTGTTATATTTTTTTTAACAGTAGTAGCAAGTACTCAGTAAATTCTAACTGTCTACAAAAAATTGCGCACTTGTGAGTTCAATTTAGTGCCCGTACTGGCCTAGTGTTCTACCGTACAACGTTGCCGACATTTTTGTCACAAGACTTTTGAATACTGTATTTATTACTTTGACAATGGGGCCATATTAAAAAAAGAAAGTGTCACGTTGTTTATTCTGGAGCTTGGCCGAGCTCTATCCGACACGTTTCCTAAACTAAAACCTAAAATCGCACTCCCACCCCCTCTTAAGTACTTCAAACAAACAAACAAAATTATAAGTACCAAAATCAGATACAAAATTTAAACCAAACTTGTTACGAAACTTTTCAAATAGCACTCTAGCTTATGGCTTCCTCAAATTCTCCGCTAACTGCTGATTCGTTTCAACATATTTTAACTAAACATCCAAAGGGTCACGTTTCGCATGACCATGGGCGTAAACGAGGAAACTCTCCGGGCTTCAATTTAGACTTGACATTTAATGTTTTCAATGGGCACGGGTAAAATAACAAATTTGGGAAATTTACGCTTTCTTAAATTGATCAGGAACATCGAGATAAAAGAAAAAATATTATCAGGACCTAAAAACACTACGTCAGTCCGAAACTTAACCTTTACTATTGAATAGCCTACCTAAATACATTTTAGACATACACAGGGCCGGATTTAAGGGAGGGCAACCGGGGCTATACCCCGGGGCCTCCACAAGAGAGGGGCCCCCACAATATACTACGGAATAAAAATACTAATTTAGACTAGTGTAAACATTAGTAAACAACTTGGGAAGTAAAATAATTTGCGGCCAGAGGCCTCCAGACCCCTAAATCCGGCATTGGACATAGACATACACAAATCGCGTCTTTATCCCTTAGGGGGTAGACAGAGCCTAAGGCGAGAAGACCTACAGGTCACGTTTGCCAAGATTATGGGCATATAGATAGAAAATGGAAGAAAATAGTGATGGGTTGCTAGCTGCATCACCTTTAACATGATTCCTATGATTTTCGCCCATACTCTCGATGGGCTTTTACCATCTGCGCGGGAAGAGAAGCAACTGGTACATTCTATGTTTTTTCTTTGCTCCCAGACCAGCATGGAAGAAATTTCATTTTAGATACAAGCTTTTGTGCGACTGTACTTGAATTGTCATTAGTCCTAGAGTGAACCAAATTTATAGTCAATCGGACCAACCGTTGAAAAGTTCCCTCCGGCCAGATTATTGTATTGTCCAACTTACACAAGTATGCAAAATTTCAGCTCAATCGAAGATATCTGCTTAAAAATTGGGTCGCAAGATTCCACCCGGACAAACATACATGATGTTGATGATGATGTTGATGTTGATGTGGGGACGCCTGGCTGGATCAGGCTGGCTGTCGATCCTCTATGGCGATCATTCAGCCCAGTTCCCCTTGGCTGGAGCACAAACATACATACATACGCTGCAAGTTAATATAAATAAAGCTTGTAATAAAATAACTGTGACAGCGCCTTGTCAGTGTCCATCGCACCTTTAGTTACCAGTTAGTTAAATAAAAACTCACTCTGCAATGCGACGATGTCGAGCAGACTGCTGGCTGACATGCCGTTGTTGTAAACCTTGGAGCTCCGCTGAACCTTGCGCTCCGGGGCGGGCGGCGGCAAGCTCGCGCTGGGCGGGATCGGCACGCCCTGCGCGAACTTGCGCTGCACGAATCTGATGTTGCACGTCCTGTGTCAATAAAGGTGAGCAGGTATCACATCTGCACCAAGTCCGAAACAAAATTAAAAACAGGCTTGTAACTACACAAAGAGCGATGGAAAGAAGCATCTTAAAGCTAAGGAAAATTCAAAAGGTAAGAAGTGAAATGATTAGGAAAAAAACCAAGAGATAACAGATGCTCAATATGCTTTGAAACAAAAATGGCAGTGGGCCGGACACCTAAGTAGACTGAAGGACAAACGGTGGATGCAAAAGGTAACAGATTGGAAAGGACCCGTAGGAAAAAGGCATGTCGGGAGACCCAAGAGACGATGGGCTGATGATATACAGGAAATAGCCGGAAATAGGTGGATGGAAGTAGGTCAAGATAGAAAGAGATGGAAAGAGTTTAAGGAGGCTTTTACCCGAAAGGGGTCTGATTTAATTTAATAAAAAAAAATAAAAAAATTACATTACTAACATTACGCAATAAGAATTTATTTCATTAACAACACTAAAAGATAGTCGAAATGTAAAAAAAAAAACAGAATGAATAAAGCTTTATTATTATTATTAAGTCCGAAACACCACGACTAAAATTGCTTAGATATAGGTGAAAGCTCGAATGAGACTGCACTAGCATTCGGAAGTGGTTTAAATAACTTTAGTAAAACAAAAGCCAGTTTCATCTGCAACCTGTCACCGTAACTGTTGTATGTAGCACTAACCAAAACCCAACCGCATTAGACTGACCGCTTAAATGAGACCTCGCCCGCGCAGTACAAGGGCACGGGGTAAGCGTAGGTAGATTGTAAGAGTATAGGTGGAAAAAGGAATCAAAATAGTGATGGATTGCTAGCCGCATCGCCTAAGATTCCTAAGACTCGCCCATTCCCTCGATGGGCTTTTACCATCAGCGCGGGACGAAAATCAACTGGTACATTCTATGTTTAATTAAGTCAAATCATTATGTAAGCAGCTGAAGAAAAAATGAGCATTTGAATGTTACTAAAATACTCCTGCTGTTTATAATTTCAGAGTTAAATATGGATCGATATTGGTTTTAATTTTTTCCTGTGTTGGTAATTTTGTATTTTCGGGTTAAAGATACTTTATTCTCAAAAGAATTACATGAAATTCACTTAAATGAGAATATTTAAAGATTTACAATTAATTTAAAGAATGCAGTACATGGTAACAATACTTATTCACCTAATTAATTACAAACGAAACAAATAACAAAATCTGACACAAGTGCAAACCAAAGTGTATAAAGAGGGTATATTTCCACACCATCCCGATGCACCAAGTGCAACGGTTGCCGCGTCCGGCGCCGCGCCACGCGTAGGTGGGTAGTTATTGGCGTCACAGTGAAGTGAGATGAGATGGATATATTTAGGTGAGTATATTGTATTTCTTCCTATTATAATTCTACGTGTATCGAATGTGTGTAAATAAATGTTTCTCTCTCTCTCTCTCTCTGAAATGTTTTAATGTTGGCTGGTTTACAACAAATGCATTAAGAGGTGTTGTATTAAATATACATATATATATATTATTAATAAATAATTAAATAAATAAATAAATTATTATAAATAGTATATATGTACTAGTTAGATTTTACACATTGTATTTTACACAATTTCTTTCTTTTCTTGTATTTTCCCGCAGAAAACCCTGAGTTTATTGAGCACTTGTCCTAATATTTAATTTTAATGATGGTTCAACGGTTAACTAACAGCGTAGCACAACGACCACAACCTAGGTACCTTTTCATCACCTCCATCTTGATTTTCAATTTTCAGGAATCACACCCTGAAGACTCGAAAATAACGGTTAACATGAAAGTCGAGTGGCGAGCTTATGTGATAAAATTATAAGCCAATGGCTTGATACCCCAAACAGAATCCAAAAACATTGTTATCAAACAATAGGCCCTAAGAGAAGAATAGATCACACGTGAGCTTGTTAACAACAAATGAGACAGAATTTCTTACAAATGTCAATTACCACAATATTTCAAGTCTAAGTTAACGCAAACAAATAATATTTTGTAACTTACTGTTTCATCTTTCCTTTGGTGTCAATTACATTTAAAAACACTCCGACCTCAGTCGACACCGGGCACCAGAAAGAAAGAGAGACTACCGGTCGCCCAAAATTACATACACAATTACACAAATACCCATATGTATACGAATACCATAATATCACACAGAGACAAGAGAGTAGTGTTGCCAGTGCCATAGAGTAAGAAAATCTTTACATCGAACATGAAAGGAAAAGCACTCGTTTTTTATTTGCGACATTACAAAGAGGAGTTCGTCTAGTTAGTTTTGCCAAAACACGGTTGGTTTGTATGAAAAAAGCAAAAAAAAAAAACAGAATGTCTCGAAATATCTGGTAAGTTTTTCTTTAACTTCTGAAAAGTTCAAAATATCGCATTTACAGTTTGCTCTCAAGAATTTCTGCATAAATACCTATCGTACATCTTTTTTTTCTACATATAATTTGCAGCATTACCGTACGCATACGGAGAAATTCGTACCTATGGCAACACTGCCAGATACGGCGTCCCTCAAACATTATATTTATAAACTAGTTTATATAATCTATGCGGCGTCCAACGCTACCAGTGCTACCAACATTAAGGCTGCCAGAGCAATGTTTTTTACATGATATTTTTTGACCTGGATGGTGAGTTTTTTAAGCCGTCTTTTTTGCCAAAACATGGTTGGTTTGTATGAAAAAAGTAAAAAAAAAACAGAATGTCTCGAAAAATCTGGTAAGTTTTTCTTTAACTTCTGGAACGTTCAAAATATCGCATATACAGTATGCTCTCAAGAATTTCTGCATTAATACCATACGGAGAAATTCGTACCTATGGCAACACTGCCAGATACGCCGTCCCACAAACATTATGTAAACTAGTTTATATAATGTATGCGGCGTCCAAAACTACCAATCATTGGTCGTAGCTTTTCATTATAAAAAAAGTAATATTATTGTTAAGTCTCTTTTTTCTATAAAAGCACCTAAAATTTCAAACAATTTTGTTCACAACCAGCCAAAAAATGGATAATTTAGATACTACTCGAGAGAAATTCAAAGTTGGAATTACACCATCTTTCACTATGCGCACAGTAATCTGATACGAGCACTAAAATCTCTCTATGAGGATTCTAGTGCTCGTGTGAGGATAAACGGGGCGTACACTGAATGGTTTTGCATTGAGAAAGGTGTTAGACAAGGATGTGTTGCGTCACCGTGGCTGTTCAACCTATTCATGGATATACATGCCTGAGTGATTTGAAAGAGAATGACTGTGACTAAGAATGAGTGGGTTAACCATCAAATGCCTCCTATACGCCGACGACCAAGTGTTGTTGGCATCGTCAGAGTAGGAGTTGCAGATGATGACTAACATTTCGCTGCTTAAATACAAAAGCGACACATTTCAAAATCTGACACTGTTGCATTCGAAACCTTATAACGACCAACTTACGTCTTTAGATGCAATGGCAAATGATTTTGGAATGCGTCCGTTTTGTATTTAATCAACGATTTTATGAGGAGCATTGGAAACGAAAGGTATGAATGTTAATGTAAGCAAGACGAAAGTTATGGTGTTTGAAAAAGACGATAGTATGACTGAGGAGATTGTGATTGCGGGTAAGAAAGTCGAACAGGTAAAAGAGTTTGTATATCTGGGATCGGCGTTTACGAAAGATGGGAAGTGTGAAAGTGATATTGAAAGAAGAGTGAATGCAGGAAATATGGTCAAAGAGGCGCTGCGCGCCTTTGTGAGCAGTGAGAAGGTGTCGAAGAAGGCGCGTCTGGCTGTCCACAAAGGGGTGCTTCTTCCAACATTAATGTACGGTAGCGAAACTTGGGTATGGCAAAAGAAGCATGAAAGTAGAATAAATGCAGTAGAAATGAGAGCGTTAAGGAGTATGGAAGGTGTATCACTGAAATATAGATTAAGGAACAGTGTGATAAGGGAACGTGCTGGTGTGAAAGAGGATATAGTGACTAGGATAGAAAAAAGTATGCATGTAGAGCGGGTGGATGAAAGTAGACTAACTAAACAGGTCTATAAGGGGAGTGTGAATGGTTACGTTGGGAGGGGAAGGTCTAGACGGAAGTTCCGAGACCAAATAGGAGACGTTATGGAAAAAGGTCAAGTCCAGAGTACCCGAAACCGACGAGCATCTATGAAGAGATTGATGACTGTAGATGAAGCGAAAGAAATATGTCAGGATCGTAGCAAGTGGAACAAAGTAGTCTCTGCCTACCCCTGTGGGAAAGAGGCGTGACGGTATGTATTTATGTATGTATGTAGGATGGACGTACTATCTAAACAGGACTGAGTACTCTGAAAATTAGTATTTACGAAAATTAACCATATTACAAGGTGAGAAAGTATCTTTTTGTGTTGCGCATTACACAAAGGCTAATCTGCGCCGAGAGGGTTAGCAGCAAGGTTGGATAGTGTCTCGTTCTTTCATCTTGTCTGCCTAAAAAACTGCTTTCGATCAAAAAAATTGCCTCAAAAAAAATTTTTTTTATATTATTTTAACAGTTTTAAGTTAGAGTATTATAAATTCATTTCAATTGATTCATTCAAATTCAAAAAGTAGTTTATTTAGCAGAAAGATTGCAAAATTAAATTTTATCTCACATAACAAAAATCTGATTGTCACCCTGTTAGAAAGGGACACGCTCCTCCATACTGCCTATCTCGCTCGGCCGACTCATTTTTCAGATGCGAGCACTCATAGTACGTCCATGGTGTGTAGTCTGTGCTGATTATTTTTAACGACCACAGACTAATGAAAAGAGTACAAAAATGAGATAACAATAACAGCGATGTAGCACAGGAAATAGAAAACAAACGGTGTTTGATATTTTTTTAACGGCATCCCCATTTTTTTAAGGCCGCAACAACGCAAGCTTTGATGCCTTTGATAGGTATCATTTTAAATAATATTTTTTAAGTTCAGTTTATTGTGTTAAATCGGTGAGTTAAGTACGATTTTCGTAATTTTAATTAAGTGGTTTTCCTCAATGTTAAAAATAATAAAGTTTTAACTTAAGATCTTGTTTTTCGGCACGTGTCGTTTTGGCTTACGGTATCCAATGTAATGAGAATAACGATGGATAAACGTTAATTTGGATGCAAATATTGAAATAAGTATGTTAGTAAAGGTGTAAATTGTTGGTTCGAACACGTCGCTTGGTGAAACGACTCCTGTACGTGGTTATTCAATATATTGTTTGGCCGCTTTAATATGCTCATTGTCTGGCGCTACAGCGGTCCGTTACAAGATCAGTGCGAACTCAACCAGCCAGTCGTAAAGTCATAACAGTGTTTATTTCTTAAATTTAAAAATAAGTGAAGAACTTCTTTGAATTATTCGAGCTGCGCGTTTACTATCTCTGATTGTTAATTTTTTAATATTTTCTTAACTGTATATTTTAAATTCCTGCAAATAAATTACTTTTTTTAGGTGATTATTGTTAAAATAAATAAAAAAGATAAAAAAAAGTTTGTGGTCAACTTGACAAACTAAATGGCAATAAAGCAAAATATTTGCTGAAAAAAAAAAACTTAAAACTCAATCTTTTAGGAAGGTTTTCTAATAATGAAATGAACCCTATTTAATTTTAGTTATGGTTTGAGATGAGAATCATAATTTTCCTAACAGACCAATAAAATCAATCATCAGTTCTATGTATTTTCTTAATGTTACTCTGCAATCTTCAGTTTTTGGTATTATTGACATCAGAAATGAAGAAACACAGAGTTTGCAAGTGATACTAAGAAACTAGAAGCGCTGTAATTAATCCCTCTTTTGCTTAGACACGGATCTGTGTCCGTTCATGGATTGTGTTAGCACATGTCCGTGCCGAAGCTTCTTTATTTTTTATTTCAACTTTGTTCTGTACTGTTGAAAGTAGAAAATAGATTGGCAAAAATAATAAACAACGTAACATTTGTATGGTCACGTGATCGAGTCGCCGCAACTTGGCTACCAAAAATTATATTCCTACTGGTTAATTCTTATATTAGTTTAAATTACAGTATTAAAAAAATTTACTAGTTTGCAAAAAAAATTATGACTTGTTTTATTTAGATTTTTAGGAAATCACTCATTTTGTTACTATAAATTAAATTTTATTTAGTAAAATTTACAATATTTAAAAAAATATATATTATTATATTGAGTGAGGCTGGCTGAAATAACTGCTGCATTTATTTGTGGCGTTAATAGTTTTGGGTGCCCCTTTTTTTATCCAAATGGGTTTATAAAGAAGGTTGATTGTTACTTGTGACCGAAAATTGCCTCTAAAGTTGACTAAAAAGGACCTTTAAGATTCGTTAACTAACTATACCTGGTTGACTAGTGACGAATTTACAAAAAAAATGTATCAAAATTTATTAAAACAATTAAAAGTTAATAAAAGTGTTTTCTACACGGAATAATATCTAATTATTGAATTACTAGCTAAATTAAATAGCTGAATTCAAATTAGTAGCCTAGGCTACCTACTTGACTTTTCTGGGCAATTCCAAGAATTATTTTATATTTCAACCAATTCAAAGGAAACCTTTACAAATTATATACCAAAACCTTCCTCGTATCACTAGCTATGATATACCTGCATTATGTAATTTTGAATCAAAAAAAACATTACTGTGAAAGAAAACATGATGGCACTAGGCCAGGGGTCGGCAACCTTTTGAGTCTGAAGAGCCAAAAATTACTATTTACAAAATTTCAAGTTTTTAAAGAGCCACAAAAAATTTTCTCGCCAACAATAAATAGCCTCAATACTTGCATAAAGTTTGTTGATAAAAAAAAGTATTCTATTTATTCATAAGAAAAATATCTATTTATTTTTTTATAAAATAAATAATATTTGCGAATGGAACTAAAGAGCCGCAGCCTCACATCCAAAGAGCCGCATGTGGCTCGCGAGCCGCAGGTTGCCGACCCCTGCACTAGGCGCAAAAAGCCGCTAAGCGCGTGTTGGTTAGCCCACCGAGAGTTTGTTACAAATTCGTCAAGTTAATATAAATCCAGTATTTGTAGAATCTAGGCAGTGTGAGGTCTTAAACTACACTCAACAGACATAAAAAAATTTCAACACATTTATACCTACGTAATTATTTATCTGTTTGTATTTGCAGCATCATGTCAAACAATGGTAATCGCAAGCGCGCAGCGCCGGCGGCCGGGCGGCCCGGGAAGGCCCGCAAGCCCCGCAAGCCCCAGTCGGAGGACGAAGACAGCAACGACTCCGTGCTGCTCGACCAGCAGCCACAGGAGAAACAGCGCACCCCGTCCCCTCTGGGGGACGAACCTACCATCAAGATGCCCGAGGTAACTAGTCCCGCACCTTTAAAAGAAAAAAGGATCTAGATATCTTCAGTTGCATCAAGTGCATCCATAATCTTTGTTCTACTTCTATGGTCTGCACTTGCTGCATGGATGCACTTGGGCAGGCCAAGAAACTAAAGTGGAAATGGGCTGGCCATATTGCCAGACTACACGACGGGAGATGGACATCTCAAACAACAGCCTGGAAGGGTCCAGCGGGGAAAAGGAAGAGAGGTCGCCCACTGGCTCGCTGGGCTGACGAAATAGTACAGGCAGCTGGGAGAGACTGGGTTTGGAGGGCCCAAGGTAGAACCATATGGACGTCTCTGGAAGAGGCCTTTACCTCATAGGAGGGTTCTGGTGCAATGTAATGCACTATTAGTGCACTATATGGTGATAGTTTTACTATTAATTTCACTTGATTTTTTTTTATACTATGTAAAATATTTCTAGCATGCGATGCGAGAACCAGAAATAAAAGGCTTTTTTATTTTATTTATCTTCAGTTATGGGTAGTACGAACTCGTGTAAGGTCCCTGAAAGAACAGCTGACCCCATCTTTTTGGGACGAACCCAATATTGAAATGCCCGAGGTAATTAGTTCCATACCTGTAAAGGAAAAAGGAAGTAGCTAAGATCGCTTCAGTTGCGGGTGGTAGGACCCTGTGCAAGGTCCATGGAGGAACAGCGAACACCGTCCCTTCTCCGGGATGAACCCCCCTGGGGCCGTCCATTAATCACGTGAGGCTCCGAAAGGGGGGGAGGGGTTCGGCAAAAATCACGAAATATCACAAGAGGGGCGGGGGTGTAGTAAGACATCACGTGTATTTATTTATTCGTCAAACGTGCGATTTTTAAATCGAAACGCGGCGTGACCTTGACTCGCCGTTGCCAAACAACGAACGGAGTCCCCGCGCCAAAGATAATATTCTAAGTTTTAAAATTCACATACACGTGATTTTGGATGGGGAAGAGGGGGGGGGGGGGGGGCGTAGAGCTAGGGGCCCGTGGAATTTTGCCACCCCTGCCACCCTACAGTTACGCCACTGGTTACACTTGCTCGTTTGACCCGCTTTGCTTGTCAACAGGAACTCCTGAAGACGTTCTACAAGACGCCGGGGGTGCTGATGATAGCTGGGCTGGTCTCCTGGGACCTGGTGGCCAAGAAGGAGAATGCTACGGCTCGCACCCATCCCAACCTATACACGTTCCATAGGTTTACTGACCGCAGGGTAAGTTTAGATGATAATGTCAAATGATGTGTTTCTGTTGCCACGATAACAACAAATACAAGTACATACATACATAATCAGGTTTCTTCCATGCTGGTCTGGGAGTAAAGGAAAAACATAAAATTTACTAGTTGCTTCTCTTCCCGCGCAGGTAAAAGCCCATTGAGGGAATGGGCGAAAGTCTTAGGAATCATGTTATAGGCGATGCGGTTAGCAACCCATCACTATTTTGATTTCCCTTTCCACCTTTGCCGTTAATCATGCTAAACGTGGCCTTAAGGTTTTGTCACCTTAGGCTCTGTCTACCCCGTAAGGGATAAAGACGTGAAATATGTATGTATGTATAAATCAAGTTGAAGCGGATTCGATAACTATTTAGCAGAAAAGGAACAGGAAAGTGGGAAAAAAGTAAAAATCAAAGCTGCAGTTGTCACAGCAATTATAATGAGACAGACACACAGACAGTGACTTAGGAAGCACGTACACCCTCTTGCTAAAAATCTGAAAAACCTTAGGTGCCCTATTTTTGTGCAAGGGGGTGTATAAAAAAAGCAACTTCAAATAATAGAATAATAGACGATATCAGAAATATAAAATAACTATTTACAAAACCAACATCCCACCCCCTAGTGTACGAAAGCACACATAAACTAGCTAGGCTAGATCTTGCAACTTATCTTACGTGTCCAGCCTGACTAGTTTTTTTTAAGGGTCTACGAAGGAGGCCGCCTGACGTGGCTACGTCCACCACCCTAACACACGTTTATCCTTTACGGGGTAGATAGAGCTTAAGGTAACAAGCCGCGTTTAGCATGATTGTGGGCGTATAGGTGGAAAGGAGAAAAAATAGTGATGGGTTGCTAGCCGCATCGCCTATAACATGATAATAATAATAATAATAATAATGCTTTATTGATTTACAGTTGTTCATACAGTGGTTAAGGTTGAGACCTCCCAGTAGGTACTTTAAGGTATGATACTAGACAAATGTATGTATGTATGTATGTATAACTCTTTATTGTAAAACACAAGAAAAAGATGAATACAGGACAACACACATGCACAAAGGCGAACTTATCCCTAAAAGGGATCTCTTCCAGTTAACCTTTGAACGAATGACAGGGCATGAGTATTAAGCAAGAGTAGACACACAGAAAAAGTAAAAGAACCGATCGAAACCTAAAATAATCCTAAATGTCTAAATTTTAAGTAATGTAAGATATAATAATAAACTACACATAATAGACAAATACTAGTAACATTAAATTAAAAATTTAAAAACCCCACGCCTTAGAGTAACTACTCGTAAATAAAAAATAAATTAATTTAATGCCCAAAATACTATGCATATTATTGAGAAAGAGCTGATTGTCTTCAAACTGCTGGACGGATTTTTACTAAACATGGTTAAGACCAACCGCAAGGAAACTGGCTTTCCAATGAAAAAAACCGCATCGACATCGGTCCACCCGTTTGAGAGCTACGATGCCAGACAGACACACACACATGTAATTGTTTTAATTTGTTTTAATTCCCCTTGTATATGAAATAAATATATAATACTAGCTGACCCGGCGAACTTTGTTCCGCCTTAAATTTGAAAAATTCCTTTGTAAGTGCATCTTTATACTAATCAAGGAATAATGTGTAGGCATGCCAAATCTAAAGTCTGTAGCTTTATTAGTACAACATTTCGGAATTTTCCAATCCCGCGGGAAAATCGGGATAAAAAGTATCCTATGCCCGTCTCCTGATCCTAAACTATCTCCCTACCAATTTTCAGCCAAATCGGTTTAGCCGTTCTCGAGTTATAAATAGTGTAACTAACACGAATTTCTTTTATATATATAGATTTTCTAATTTCGAAAAGCAAAAATGACGCACTTCCCGTGTTCCCGTGTGTGTGTTTATAACGGTAAGAAAAAAAATCCGACAATGTTTGAGAATAGTACGTCATCCCTTGGCCAGGCAGTGGAACTTTCCGCTCGCGTTGGGACAGGTAAGTTGTTGCTTACGTCTACAGGGTGACGTAGAGATATTCAAAACTTAACCCACATTTTCCCGTTAGCAACGGATCAGCTCGAGATATGTCACTGAATTAAATATCTGCTTAAAATACGCCATGTTTCATGCATAAGGTGAGGCAATACCGCTATCTTTTATCTTTGCATTTGTACCAATAAAAGAACGTATCTAGTCTAACGAAAGATAGGAATCATTACACATAAACGGATACACTTTTTTTTTTTTTTTTCGTAGTTCCGTTTATGTGTAACTAGCTGACCCGGCGAACTTTGTTCCGCCTTAAATTTGAAAAATTCCAGTGGTTTGGGCTGTGCTATCCCGCGGGAACTATGCAATTTTCCGGGATAAAAACTATCCTATGTCCTTTCCCGGGACTCAAACTATCTGTATACCAAATTTCAACTAAATCGGCCCAGCGGTTTAAGCGTGAAAAGGTAACAGACAGACAGAGTTACTTTCGCATTTATAATATTAGTAAGGATGATGATTAAGTCTCACGGTAGTTTCATGTTGAAAGATAGGAATCATTGTTATAGGCGATGCGGCTAGCAACCCACTATTTAGGTTGCCCTTTCCACCTATACGGTCACATTCATGCTAGACGTGTAGTCTTGTTACCTTAGGCTCTGTCAACCCTGAAAGGGATATAGACGTGATTTCTGTATGTCCTATAATGTTGTACTGTATTTTAAATAAATGAGCACGAGGGGAATTAAAAACAAATTAAACTATGATTAAATTAAAAACTAAGCTAAAACTAATCTTAAAGTAAAATAATTAAAAAAGGAGGGGCCCCGTGGCATAGTATCACAGACGCTGGCAGCGTTCCCCCTTTGGTCAGCGATAATAATACTAACTGATTAATGAATTTACTATTCAAACCACATCAAACAGAAGATAAATATTTTTTTTTCATGTAATTTACTAATGTACCTTTAATGTGAAATTTCAAGACCAGTGCTTTCTTAGCGAATGCTCCCTGAGTTTGGTTTTTAATTTTTATCTCAGATTTAGCAAGCAGTGTGAATGAGTGATACCTTAAAATATGGTGATGGTAAAATATTTGAACATTTCAGGGATTTTTTTTTTTTTTTTTATGGCACAGTAAAATGACTTTTGCAACCAAAGACATTTTTGTAAATTTCGAATGCCTCCATTTTGTATTTGTGGGAAGAACGACATTAAACTATCCGAAATAAAATATTTTGTTTACAAATTAACGCGCCTTGTAGCAATATTGACTTGTGACTATCAAATACTGAGTATTTTCCTAAAATTTCTAAGACATATTTCGGCTAAGACATATAATATGATTTTACTTCTTGATTTTTTATGTTTACTTTTACGGTTTTACCGTTAGAAATAAGATTTCTAAACGACACTGAAAATTAAAACAGAAACATCCAATCATCATTCAAACTGAGGTCGCTTGTCGATAAAAATTCGCATAGTAACAAGGTCACGTGACAGCTAGTAACAGATAGAAAAAATCGAAGGCTTACCCACCTGCTATGGGTGGTGTAGGGGTATAGCACGCGTCACGGACTGACGAGGATCCGGGTTCGTTTCCCGGCCATAGCTTTACTTATTGGATTTTTCTGTGTTCTAATTTTCAGTGTCGTTTAGAAATATATAAGACATATATGGCTAAAAATGTTCCAAAGTACCTCGGCCCTTAAAGCTTTGTACAGTCAGCGTCAAATAGATCGCGACACCCAAAGTGGCCAAAAAGTTAGCAACACAACCTTATTTCAACTGTAACAATGACGTGTTGCGAACTATTTGGCTACTTTGGGTGTCACGAACTATTTGACGCTGAGTGTACCTAGCTACCTAATACCCTGTATATCCAGTTAAAAACAATTCATTCCGCAACTATATTGTTTCGTATTGACAATAGATTTCGCTGTAATTTAAAAAATGGAAATAAATAAGGTATTGTTATTTCCAATGCTGTTACAAATTCAATTAGAAACTTTTTCTTCTGTTTCGTCGTCTTATTGTTGGCTTTGTTCCCGCAACTTTACTGGAGCAATATAAGTCTTCAGCAGTCCGACCTGTAATGTTACTGGGATTCCGTTTGTTCAGTTGGTCAAGGTTGTTCTATAGCACAGCTTTAAAACAAATTAAATTAAAAAGAAATATTTTTCCGTCTAAATACGAGCAGTACTCTGCTAAACACTGGATATAATAACTTGACGAATTTGTACGAAACCCTTTGTACGTACTTGGTCGTACTTGGCCGGTTTTTAAAGGTCTTCGCACATTAGACCAACTCCACGCCAATCCGACACCAACTCAACTCACACTCTCGATGAGTAGTCAACTAGTTGATCCACCCAATGGTCACTAGTGGGCAATGCGTTGTCAACGAGTGGACAACGCGGTGTCAACGAGTGGACAACGCGGTGTCAACGAGTGGACAACGCGGTGTGCTGGCAAATGGTTGCCCGTCACGCGTCAGTCGCAAACGCATAGTCGTTGCGTGGACAACGTGTGGTCGTTGCGTGGACGACGTGTGGTCATTGCGTGACAAACGTGTCGGGGTTGACCTTGCGTTGACGATGCGTAGGCCACTCGTTGTACACTACTTTATAATCATTTTTTGAAATTAAACCTAAAACATATGACACAGGGCTTAAATTTCAATGTCTAGCATAGAGTCGAGTCGCCGTTGAGTTGGTCTAATGTGCGAAGACCTTAAAACAAAATGTCCGAGGGCCTTTGGAACTGTCAACGTGGCGGCCATTTTGGAGGCGGACGGTGCCGCACGTGACGATGGCGAGCCGTCGGACGTCACTCGTTCCTTGGAAGCAAGGCTCCCACTTGTCTGGGAGGCCACGTGCGAGGACACCCTTGCTCCATCACATGCCTCAGCAACGTGCAGTGAGGACGAGGCGGGAGCATGCAGAGCAACTCGAACGTTTTTTTTTATATAAGAGGGGCAAACGAGCAGACGGCATTGACATTTAGAAATTTAATTATTATTGTAGCAATTATTTGCCCTCAATTATTATAGATCACAACGCACAATAGTTGTGCAAATACAGAACAAAGTTAAGTTTTGCCCTCAACTGTTATAGATCACAACACAATAGTTGTTTGTGCAACAAGAGAGCAAAGTTAAGTTTTGCCCTCAATTGTTATAGGTCACAACACAATAGTTGTTTGAGCAACAAGAGAGCAAAGTTGATTTTTGGTGCGTGTGTCGATTTTGAATCCGGAGTAAGCGAATTCTAGAGTTGAATGTTTTTTCTTTGCTCCCAGAACAGATTGTTTTAGTAGTTTTTTTATGTTTCAGTATCGGCTCATAGTAAGCGGTTGCAGCGCTGGCCACTCTATCCTGGTTACTGAAGAAGGCGCGGCTTACGCTTTTGGTATGTTGAGTTGACATTTCTGCCTGACATCGCAAACTTAAAGGTTTATTTGCCTACACATACACTCAGCGGCATTAAAATTGGTCCGGTCTACATACAAAACAAGCATAAATAGGGACAGAAAGCGACTTTATTTTATGCTATGTAGTGATATTTTATCTGTGTATCGTTTCGTGAGTCACAGACGGTTCTGGCTGAAAATCAGTGCTGCAGGCGTCTAACACCGCAGCGTAATGCTGAGCCAGCAAACGTTTCACTTTTGCGAAGACACACACAACGCTGAGCATCTATTTTTCATGTCTGTGTTGTTTTTTTTTCTATAAAATTGTGTAGGTTTATTCTCTTATATTTGTGTGTCTTGCAAAAAGGAATAAATATATTTTTTCTTTCTTTGCTTTCCTGTTTCGTGCCTGGTTCAAAGGTTCCCATTATGCTGGCTGCGTTGCCTCTTTGAACTGCAATTGCAACCCTTTGAACCAGTCAACTATAGTTAAAAATCCTGAAAAAAACATTTACAGACATCCTCAATTCCTAAATCTAGACATTTAGGACATTTAGACATTTAGGATTATTTTTGGTTTCGATCGGTTCTTTTACTTTTTCTGTGTGTCTACTCTTGCTTAATACTCATGTCCTGTCAATCGTTCAAAGGTTAACTGGAAGAGATCCCTTTTAGGGATAAGTTCGCCTTTGTGTATGTGTGTTGTCCTGTATTCATCTTTTTCTTGTGTTTTATGTACAATAAAGAGTTATACATACATACATACATACAGGGCTATTTAGAACAATTTTAAGAGACTTTTTAACTTGCTTAGAGAAATGATTGGATCCGAATTAGAATGTTTTAGCCAGTTGGTGCTGATGATGGTTTTGTGTCAGGTCGAAACTCGTGCGGGCAGCTCGGCATGGGCGACACCGCGACGCGGAACGTTCCCGAACCCATACCCGCGTTGCAGGGCATGAACGTGATCCACGCTGCCGTTGGACGCCACCACACGATGTTCGTTACAGGTGCGTTACGATACAATATACAGCTTACGATAGGGAATATTCTTGTTTTTTTTCCTTGCATTAAAACTCATTTATGAAAAAGACAATGAATACAAATAAGGTTTACATAACTATTGAACTGTTGTGCAAGGGTATTGGGGTGGGTTTCTAGCCGTTCCCTGTATTTATTCTTGACAGCAGCCAGCAGCTCACAATTACCAGCTATGTTAAACGCCTTAAAAGAAAAGACATCTTGTAGTGTGGAGAACTATGAGTAGATGTCCTTCACTGGGGGACACGCTCTGAATGAGAGAAGCATGAAGCAGATCTGCTAAAAGTGAATGCACTGATTGCAGATTCAATATACAAAAAAAAAACTATCGAAGATTTGTCTCTATCTCAAACTCCAAACTATTTATTGCATAGAAATGTTCTGACAAAGATGTTAGTATGTATATTAGTTTCAAACATTTACCCTGTAAGGGCACGGCAATTTATTATAAAATAATCATAAATCTATTTCTTCTTAGAATAACATAATTTTGTCACAATTTTTTTATGTCTCTTTGTAATGGCTGACTGATATTTTAAAAATAGTTAAAAACTCTTATATTTACTTTTAACCTTCTCGACGCCAACGACTTCTATCAGCATCACGGGTTCAACGCCAACGACCTATATACGCCCATTACTTCAATGCAAAAGCAACCTTCGTTCAATTGGGTTTAGGTTCAACTTAAAGCATCGCAATAAAGAAGTCTGGCGTATGGACGTCTCTTGTATTTGATGCGGCGGCGAAAAGGTTAATTTCACTTTTTGACATCTTTTTTACGATGCTTTCGTATTTTATTAATAAATGCATTCATACATAAATCACATCTTCATCCCTTACGGGGTAGACAGAGCCTAAGGTAACAAGACCTAAAGGCCATGTTTAGCATGATTGTGGGCGTAAAGGTGGAAAGGAGAATCAAAATAGTGAGGTTGCTAGCCGCATCGCCTACCACATGATTCCTAAGATTTCCGCCCTTTCCCTCGATGGGCTTTTACCATCTGCGCGGGAAGAGAAGCAACTAAACATACTATGTTTTTTCTTTACTCCCAGACCAGCATGGAAGAATTAATAATGAAATCATTGAGAAATGTGTTTGTTATGCATATTCTATTAATCTTCCATGCTGGTCTGGGATTAAGAAAAAACATAGAATGGACCAGCAAAAGCCCATCGAGGGAATGGGCTAAACTCTTACCCCCTTATTCATAAACGCTCTATAGGCTTCTGCTAACTTAGCAATCGTTTGTCCTTGTCTGTGAAAGGTAAATGTCAAAGTGACAGATAAGGACAAACGATTGCTAAGTTAGCAGAAGCCTACAGAGCGTTTATGAATAAGGGGGTTAGGAATCATGCTATAGGCGATGGGGCTAGCCACCTCACTATTTCGATACTCCTTTCCACCTATACGCCCACAATCATGCTGAACGTGGCCTTTAGGCCTTGTTACCTTTAGCTCTGTGACGGATAACGACGTGATTTATGTATGTATGTATGTATATTCTAATTTTGCAGACACTGGCACCGTGTACGCATGCGGCGACAACAAGAGCGGGCAATGCGGTCTCGGGAGCAGCACGCCGCAAGTGCTGAAGCCGACTCGTATACGGTTCACGTAAGTACTAACTCTTCGGATTGTTGCCTGCGGCTAAATTCCACTACCGTACTTCGCGGAACCGTCTGTCCTTCCATCCGCAACATCTTGATGGTTGGCAGTCAAGCACCGTGCGTTTTAAACGCAATTTCTTTCCTCGCACGGTAAAGATCTGGAACCAACTTCCTGCTGCAGCATTCCCTGAGCGGTACAATTTAGGGATCTTTAAAAAGCGAGCCTTCCTGTTCCTCAAAGGGCCGGCAACGCACTTGTGATCCCCCGGGTCTTGCAGGTGTCCCTGGGCGACGGTGATTGCTTTCCATCAGGTGACACGTCTGCTCGTTTGCCCCCTCTTTTATATAAAAAAAAAAAGTAAATACAGTAGAATCCGGTTAATATGACTCCGCCTATATTGACCGTGACCAACCGCCTAATTTTGTTTGTAAGTTTTGGAAAAAGGTCAGGTCAGGAGTACCCGAAACCGACGAGCATGTATGAATGTATGTATGCAGTTTTTCTTGTTATTAAAATCGATGACATGGTCCCAAAGAACAGATTTTCGTATGTCTTATAGTTTCAGACTTTCCCATACTGACCGAATTCAATGAGACAAAATCGGATACAGTGACATGTTGCTTATTATGACCCATTTCTATTAAATTATGTCCGGTTATAATGACCACACATTTGTCACAAGATTTTTGAATTATATTTTTACCGCACTGACATTGGCCCAAGCCTTACTGCCGCCATTAAGGAGAGAAGAAGACTGTAATCCATGCCTTTGGGACATCGGTCAATTGGTATCTGTTTTATTATTGCAGAGGCAAACCGATAGTGAAAGTGGGATGCGGTGCTGAGTTTTCGATGATACTGGACTGTCATGGCGGCTTGCACTCCTTCGGTCTACCGGAGTACGGGCAGCTGGGTATGTAACACACACACACACACACACAAAACGTCTTTATCCCTTACGGTGTCACCATGATACAGATACAGAGAGCCGAAGACTATCTCAAAAAAATTGCCAACACATACATACTATGTACTTACTTACTTTGCTTACTTGTTGTCTGGTAGAGATCGCTATTAAGCGATAAGACCGCCTAGTCTACTTTGTTCTCTGTTTCTGTACTGTTTTGTACTGATTTGTGGTGTTCAATAAAGAGTATTTGTATTGTATTGTATATAAATCACGTCTTTATCCCTTACGGGGTAGACAGAGCCTAAGGTAACATGACCTAAAGACCACGTTTAGCATGATTGTATTGATTGTGGGCGTATAGGTGGAAAAGGGAATCAAAATAGTGATGGGTTGCTACCATCGCCTGTAACATGATTTCTATCATTTTCGCCCGTTATCGATGGGCTTTTACCTGTGCGAGAAGAGAAGCAACTGGTACATTCTATGTTTTTTCTTTGCTCTCAGACCAGCATGGAAGTAAATTTGGTTTAAAGCTACTTTGTTCTGCTAGTAAGCATATGTATGTAAGTATGTTTGTCCGGGTAGAATCTTGCAACTCAATTTTGAAGCAGTTATGTTAAACTGATTGAGCTGAAATTATGCATACTTGAGTAAGTCGAAAGACAATACCAATAACCTGGTAGCGGAATTCCCGCGCAGATGGTAAAAGCCCATCGAGGGATTGGGCGAAAATCTTAGGGATCATGTTATATAGGCGATGTGGCTAGCAACCCATCACTGTTCTGATTCCCCTTTCCATCCATACGCCCACAATCATGCTAAACGTGGTCTTTAGGTCTTGTCACCTTAGGCCAATGGTAAGCAACAGGCGGACCGCGGTCCGTTTGCGGACCGCGAAAGGTCGAATCTCGGACCGCGAAATATTGTAATGTATTTTATACCAAGTATCAATTAATACATAGATAGGCGTATACCTTTTATTAATTAAAATAATGTTTTTTTCTGGACCTCGTTAAAATTTTCCTACAGTATCCGGACCCCACCTAAAACTACTTGCCGACCCCTGCCTTAGGCTCTGTCTACCCCGTAAGGGATAAAGTCGTGATTTATGTATGTATGTATGGTAGCGGAATTCTGGTGACCCAGCCAGGACCGTCTCCGCAGGAGGGAACTCTTCAACGGTTGGTCCGATAGACTTGAAATTTGGTACACATGTAGGACGGAAGATGTAACAGGAAAAAATAACAATGAAAACATATTGTCTTATTAGGTCACAACACGGACGGCAAGTACTTCGTGACGTCGACGAAGCTCTCGTTCCATTTCGAGATGGTGCCGAAACATGTCGCGCTGTTCTTCGAGAAGACCAAGGACGGCCACGTTCTGCCGGTGAAGGATGTCGAGATAGTGGACTTCTCGTGCGGGAACAACCACACGGTCTGTATCGTCATCACTAGATAACTGATTTAACCTTTTCGACGACAAGCCTGGCGGAATAGTTGAGCTAATTTAAAACTTACGCCATTGCGTAAAGGTTGATTTTTCTTTGTGCTGCGACAATGTCGGTCGTTGCCGTTGAAAAGGTTAAACTTTCACGATTTGTACTCATTTTGTTAACCTTTTCCTTTAATAGTCCAAACAAGTGTATTCAATTCAAGCCACATTAGGTTCTTGTAAAAAATTAAAAGGGTTCTAAATTTGTTATTTAATCACTATCACTATCACTACATAGTATAAAACAAAGTCGCTTTCTCTGTCCCTATATCCCTATGTATGCTTAAATCTTTAAAACTACGCAACGGATCTTGATGCGGTTTTTTTTAATAGATAGAGTGATTCAAGAGGAAGGTTTATATGTATAATACATGCATAATATACCGTGCGAAGCCGGGGCGGGTCGCTAGTGTTATATATATTTTAAACTAATCAGGACTTACACACGTTTTACCCACGTCCATATATCGAAGGGGCCGAGGATATCAGCGTCTTGTAACTTTGCTCAACAATGTTCCGTTCACCAGGTGGCAATAGACTCGAAGAAGCGGGCCTACAGCTGGGGCTTCGGCGGTTTCGGTAGGCTCGGCCACGCTGAGCAGAAGGACGAGTCGGTGCCGCGGCTCATCAAGTACTTCGATACGGCGGCGCGCGGGGTGCGCTCCGTGCACTGCGGCGCCACCTACAGCCTGGCCATCAACGAGATTGGTACGTAGCATACTAACCTAAAAGGACATCGGGTGGCCAATGGGTGGCAGTAGACTCAAGCGGCCTACAGAAAGAAAGAAAGAAAGAAGACACTTATTCCTTTTTGCAATACACACAAATATAAGACAATATACACAATTTTATAGAAAATAAACAAGGTATAACAATAAAAAACATAGAGATGAAAAATAGATCATCACCGTTGTGTGTCTTCGTAAAAGTGAAACGGTCGCTGGCTCAGCATTACGCTGAGGCGTTAGACACCTGCAGTACTGATTTTCAGCTAGAACCGTCTATGACTCACGAAACGATACACAGATAAAATATACTACATAATCCATAAACTTTTACGTAAACAATGCAATACATAGATAGAACCCGACTTATGTGTAACTAAAAAATACATAAACACAGCTGGTGCTTCTGCGGTTTCGGGTGCCTTAAATGGACTTAGGTAACATCAACTGGTGGGAATAGACTCAAGCGGGCTTAGAGCCGGGGCTGTGGTTTCGCTCATCTTAAAACAGTGGTTCTTAACCGGTGGTCCGCGGACCACTGGTGGTCCCTGGAAGCATCCAAAGTGGTCCGAGGGGCCAATCTAATTAATACTTAGATAAGTGACAACCAGACATAACGGTGTGAAGGTGCAATTCCATCCATTGGGGCCGATCAAAGCCATACGTTAGATTTTTTGTAGTTACTTAGGTGGTCCATGGCAAGACAAAATTTTTGTCAAATGGTCCCTCATGTCTGAAAGGTTAAGAACCACTGTCTTAAAAGGATGGGTGGCCACCAAGCTAAATGTGCTTTTTAGGTCTTGTCACCTTAGGCTCTGTCTACTCTGTAAGGGATAAAGACGTGATTTATGCATGTAGTTAGAATCTGAGTGCCAGTGGTCCGCAAGAGGACAATGTAACGAGGTTATTCCCATCTGTTGCCACCAGTTTGTTGGCAGTGGTAAGGTAACTGATTGGTGGTAACCAAAACCAAATATTTTACTAGTAATATTCATACATACCGGCACGCCTCTTTCCCATGGGGGTAAGCAGAGCCTACTTTGTTCCACTTGTTATCTTTAAACTTTTTTTTTTCAGTGGAATGTGGTACACAGTACACAAAAAGTACATAAGTCACGTCTATATCCCTTACGGGATAGACAGAGCCCATGGTAACAAGACCTAAAGGCCACGTTTAGCGTAATTATGGGCGTATAGGTGGAAAGAGGAATCAAAATAGTGATAGCCGCATCGGCTATAAAATGATTCCTAAGATTTTGCCGATTCCCTCGATGGGCTTTTACCATCTGCGCGGGAAGAGTGGCTGGCACATTCTATGTTTTTTCTTTGCTCCCAGACCATGGAGGTTGTGTTGTGGCATGGATGTGGTAATTTTTTTTTTGTTGGCAGGTTCGCTGTTTATGTTCGGTCAGACGAAACGTACCGGGGAAGCGAACATGTATCCCAAACCCGTGCAGGACCTTACTGGTAAGTGTTCGTTTTGGCCTTAGTCCCACTTCTGGGCACAGGCCTCACACAACAACCACATCAAGGGGCCTTTCTGTAAACCAGCGCTGAGCTCTCGAGCCCAGCATACGCTGAGATTGGTACCCGTTGCTAAACTTGTGTACTGTTACTTTTAAGTTTATAGCATGTCATTTTTTGTTTCAATATGTACCTTGTCATTAGCAATAAAGATTTTTATTATTATTATTATTGTTAATGAGTTATAAGTAAAATCTCTTGCGGACTATTCTTGGCAATGATGGCTTTTCTGAATGCGCTGGCTGGTAGACGTTTTTGATTTTTTATTTTGGTTTTTGAAAGGGCTCGAAAGTTTAACCAGTTTCTGGCCAATATTGTAATGATAGCTGTTTTATTTATTGTGTTAATTTTATTAACATTTTTCAGTAAGATGTATTCGCGTGATAAAATTAATATCGGTCAAGGAAAACGGGAAATATTGTTGCAAATTACTAATTAGACAGCGATTAGAAAGAGGGATCCGGCATGACGTCTGACGTGATAAAACACTACGCCTATGTAAAATCCATAGTAAAATTCTGTTTCTCGAAAGAGATACAGCCAATTTTTTTAATATCTCGGTTAAAAGATTTTTGTTAGATAATTTGAGTTTTTATGGAAACGGTAATAAAAATATGTAAATCGCATGTACTGACTTAATATTAAGTCAATGGCGGCGAAAAGGTTAACTCTTAATATGGCATATAGCGCACATGTTCTAAGAATACCTTTTTAATTTTTTTAATTAACATAGAACTTTTAGGACTAAAATGACGTTGACGCTTGAAGCAGGCTTTTTTAATTATGTCAAATTAAAAGGTTAAAATTGAATGTGTTGCCAGGTTGGAACATCCGCAGTTTGGGCACAAGCAACACTTCGATCGTGATAGCGGCGGACGACTCGCTGATCGCGTGGGGCGTTGCGCCGGTCTACGGCGAGCTGGTACGATTAGTCATCATCATCATCAGTATCACGGCTGGCACGGGTGCGCGCGACATAGATCTCTTGCACACTCGTGGTAGCCGTGCTGGAACTCCAATCTGTATCCCAAACATCTTGACTTTATCTCTTCCAACAATTAAATTATACTAGCTGTTGCCCGCTACTTCGTCTGCGCAGAATTCGCTTATCGCTATCCCGCGGGAACTATGCAATTTTCCGGGACAGAAACTATCCTATGTCCTTCCTCGGGACTCAAACTATCTATATACCAAATTTAAACTAAATCGGTCGAACGGGTTAAGCGTGAAAAGGTAACAGACAGACAGACAGACAGACAGAGTTACTTTCACATTTATAATATTATATAGTAGGGATATATAAACCTTCCTAGTGTGTCACTCTGTTGATGAAAACTGGATGGAAATCTATGTACTCTGTGTCTGTGGTACTTTGCCACGAAGCCTCTCCTTTTAAATTGTTTTATTTTTACTTTTAGTTTAGTTTTCAATTTAGTTACAGTTTTTTTTTCTATTTTTAATCTTATGTTTATTTATTTTAGAGATAATTTCTAAGTTTTATGAGCTCTATCTCTCTCGGCAGGGCCTCGGTGAACTCAACAAGTCCACAGCCCGGCCCAAAGAGGTGGCCCGTATGGACGGCACCAACGTCACCCAGGTGGCTATGGGCTACTCCCACACCCTCTTGCTGTGTGACGACACCCCCGAAGCGGTCAAGCAGAAGCTCGCCACCATGCCAGTATTCGATCCTTAAGACATTCTAGTATAAACCTTTTCCACGCGTCGCAGTAATCCAGTGAGTAAACTACTAATAAATTTAACCTTTTCAACCTCAAGCCTGGTGAAATTGTTAAGCTAATTTAAATCGTATGCCAAGGTTTACTTAAGGTGAAGGTACTTTTAAGGTGTTCTCTGACGTATATAGGTCAACAACGTTGAAAAGGTTAAACTTCCCTCGATTTTTCATTCATACTTACATTAGATACTATAGTAGATCGGCAATGCGAGTGAAGTAGCAATATAATACGCGTATGTTAGAGCGAGATAGACAAGACCGTTTTAGTTACACGCTGTGAGCTTAAGTGAACCCAGTGACAGTGAGAGACAGACGTAAGTTTCTCGAAGCTACAAGTTACAATTCTGCAAGTTTAAACTTGTAACATTGGCCCAATAAGCTAATCAGTGGTTGCGATTTGACCAACGTTTCTA
Source organism: Pandemis cinnamomeana (assembly GCA_932294345.1). Lineage (NCBI taxonomy): Eukaryota > Metazoa > Arthropoda > Insecta > Lepidoptera > Tortricidae > Pandemis > Pandemis cinnamomeana. The sequence continues at coordinate 32,482,734 of OW028702.1, read as the reverse complement.
GATGAGACTTGTAAAGTTACACGTTAGTTGTAGATCTTAATGGATTTATATTATGCGATCGCAATTGCAACATGAATAACACTTCGCATCCACAAAAGATGTGCAATTGAAAATACACCAATGGTGTTTCTTAAATTTCCTAGCCCCGCCAATGCGGCTTTCCCATTGGTAGATTTATTCCTTGCATCCGTTATGTTGTCTATCTTGCCTTGCTATATGAGCATTATCTACGCTTAATGCTGTCAACATGCAGTTTTTTAATTGCCGATGATGTTGAAAAGGTTAAACCACTGAAACTTAATAAGTACGTGTACCAGGGATCTTAATAAATTATTTTCTTTTGACCACTATATGGTTTAGACTTGAGACAAATTTGCAATTTCAGTTCAATTCTTCACGTAACTGAGCACACGATGTTTCACGGTTTGAAGGAGAGAGAAGATAGTGTCGTAACCACGTCGTTTAAACGTTAACTGTTGACACATCCGTCAGAGCACTACATAAGAGTAACCTTTGCGCGATGGCGTAGGTTTTTAATTAAATTGACTAATACGTCAGGCTTGACGTTGAAAAGGTTAAAACACATGGCCATAGTGGCCATACCGATAATATTGCGGATCTTGAAATAATACAAGTCGAATTTAAATGCTTGATATCATATGTTAGGTCTATTATTAATGTAGTGATGGTGGTGTCTTCGTTAATGTATTTTTAGTATATCCCTCAACATTTTCTGTTAATCTGTATACTGAGGATTTAGTAAATTTGCGACAGAAACGTCTTGGGGTCGCTTACCTGTACTGAAGGCCTAGAGTGAACTGAAAGTTGTTGTATTACGCAAGGCGATTCGGTTAAGGATTTTAAAGCAAATTTACCTTTTATTTAATGCTTTGACCTTTTCGACCATGATAACCTAGCAGCTATTTACGCGAACGGTGAAAATGATAACATGAGATTTTGAGAGCAATCTAAGTATTTCATCTTTTCAATGAGGTTAGTTCACTTGAAAGTGACCCAAGTGGTCTTCAATCACCCTGTAGAATATCCCTATCGACTTCAGCTCACCTGTATTGTATCGGTCCAATAATTTATTGCAGTTTTAATAGTCCACTGCCCGTTATGTAATGTTCAAGCCATCTAACGAACGCTAATATACATAATTACATATAAGTATTGCATATTAGTATGCAGTTAAATTCTTGCCTAAAAAAGTTAAAAACGAACAAAACGCGACATAGTTTTAGCCTTTCCACCGTCACGGAAGACAAAGTTGAACCTTATACGATTGCGCATAGGGGGCAGATATATCTATCAGCTGACAGGTTTGGAGGCAGCCTTATGGGGGTTTCATGTAAGATCTAGTAAGATCCAATGTACACATGAAAGCGACGAATAAATGACTTATGACTTATGGGGTGACAGGGAAGGCAGCTGTCCAGGTAATCGCGCTTGCAGAATATCTTGCCAAATATTCCATATAATTATGTTCAGCGTCATATATATCGTAGCTAGCAAAGTGGTCAAATATATCGGTACACGCTTTTATTTGACATAAACTCGTGTTCTATTATTTGGACGCTTTCCCCGCTCCTACATTATACCTGACTGATACCATTGTAAACATATTATACGTATTAAATAATTAGGACATGGCTGTATGAACCTTGTTACCTTTGCCCATGCCTGGAGTGCTGAAGAAAAATGATTGATTGAATTTGCTGGTAGCATCAGTGGCAGTGTTTTGTTACATGTTGCGATTAAACAGCATGGATATTTGTGACCGCGTGAAAAGGTTAAACTATTATTACAGGTGCATCCTTTATTAGATAGTATTTTTTTAATTCTTTGATTGGTCGTCGAGGGCCCGTAAGGGCGAGACTAGCGAATATGCTACTGAATTTATAATATTTTGTAATTGACAATTATACATGTGTTTGTCAAAGTTTTTATGAACGGAACTTTGAATATTTATCACTTTTGTATAGATTTTTTAGATAGTGCGTCTTAGTTTTATTATAATGTGTCACTACGCAGGCTTCCGAGAAAAGGATCTGATTTGTAAGCTCGAATTTATTTTATAATGTATGAAACTATAATAAGACAGTTCATTTCTCGGTCAATTTGAGCATTATTATATTTTCATTGTACCACCGGACAAATTGATTCCTGGGCCACCGTAGAACTTTCTCCCAGTAAACGTCTCAATGATTTTCCTTGACAGCTCAATGTAATGTCACTCTAACATTTACTGTGAAGAGGTTCTGCAGTGGGTCAGAAATCAACTTTTTCGATAGTACAAATCTATGGCATTTGTATTAGTTGTACATTAGTTATTTGTCAATTAATGAGTAGGACTGATAATGTCCTCTCTTTTCATTGGTCGATTTACTTTTTTTGCATTCATGTACAGACTGCGATACATAAACGCACCTTCGGTTTTCGTCGGCTAACATCGGTTGTAATAATAATAAAAAATAACGTTATTTAAGTTAAAAACCCGTAATACATGTAATATCTTAGTAGTAGGGATACCGGTTGGTTTGACGAAAATTGAAAGTGCTTTGAACATTTGAAGTCTCTAAAAATATAAATTTGAACCTTTTGAACGTCGCCGATGCAAGTCACCACTTTATTTTAATATCAAACTTTTTTAATTGAAAAATTGTGATGTGAAAATGTGAAAATGTTGGATGTGAAGGTCGCAAGACTGGTCTGAGGGAGACCTATGTCCAGCAGTGGACTTCCTTCGGCCGACATGATGATGATGATGATTGCTAAATACAATACAATACAATACAATACAATAACTCTTTATTGAACACCACATATAACAACCAAAACAGAAAAAAGGTATACAGAATATTACAACACCACCAACCACCAACCAATACCAACCAACACCCAATACCATGACGAACAATAGTTAACTTTGGTTGCCTTGAAAATTCACTGGCAGTAGAGTCGCCATAGATCGCTGTCTCAACTCTGTGTTTGTAAACAAGCAATCATTCTAACTATATGGTTCAGGGGCGCCGACTTTTAGAAAACCTCGTGGGTGCTCATGCTTATTTGATGACTCGAAAACGGGTCGTCAGGTAATGAAAAAACACCTATCCCTAAAAGGCGATTACTGATCTGTTTCGTGATGTTTATTCTCAGGGGTGCTCGGCACCCACTGTTTATTTCTCATGGGTGCTCGAGCCCCCGAGCCCCCACGGAGTCGGCGCCCCTGATGTGGTTCCACGTGCCCTCAATAATTAAAGAACTAGGTGACAACTGTTGGCTTATTACCTAACACGCTCGCAATCGCCATCGTGTTCATTTTGACAGTTCTTGTATGAATGTAACAGCTAGCTGATTCCGATGCCAACTGTCAGCCCATACATGAAATGTCAAAATTAACACGATGGCGATTGCGAGCGAGTTAGGTTATAAGCCCACTGGTCCTTAGCGTTCAAAAGGTTAACACGCTGTAATTTACCCAGCTAAGTCCTCTATTTCTTTGACTTTGTCTCATTGTGTATTTTAGTATATTTATAGTGTAATTAGGTTTAAGCGAGTTAATATTGCAACTTAAGACTGGCTGTACAGTTGACCGCTTTGGTGAGCGATTGTTCAAGTCCATGAGACAAGGCGTTGTTCAGAGGAAATGCCTCTTATAACTACGGTTGGGGCGTTCGATTTTGACAATACAGGGTCTGAACCTTTTCGCCGCCACTTCAAATAAAAAGTAATGGACTTATATATAAGTCGTTGGCGTTGTAACTGCGGTGCTGATATATTTGATGTTGGCGTCGAAAAGGTTAAAAAAACCGAAATATTTCAACAGGAAGTTGGGTTGGTATGACTAAACAGCACTATGTTTTTTTAAGATTTTGTTTTGAATCAAGGGCGGGACTCAATTTCAAATAAACTCAGTTGAAACTCGGACATACACATATATACATCCATACATATATTACGTCTTTATCCCTTACGGGGCAGACGGAGCCTAAGTTAACAAAACCTTAAGGCCAAGTTTAGCATGCTTAAGGGCGTATAGCCGCATCGCCTATAACATGATTCCTAAGACTCGCCCATTCCCTCGATGGGCTTTTACATGCGCGGGAAGAGAAGCAACTGGTAAATTCTGGAATACCTGTCGAGATATTTCGGAAAACTTCTGAGACCTGGTGTAATAACTAATTCAACTAACGCTCCGGCCGTTAGACGCCATTTTGTTTTATTACTGCAAACCGGGGTGACTTTAAAAAGTGGTTATAATGACGAAATCATTAATTTTTATTTGCTTACTGCTTCGCCTTTGCATTACAGACATTCACCGCGTATCAGTGGCGTAACTATAGAACTGACTTAGTTTAGAGCACAGAAGGGACGCTGATGCACTTCTTTATATTGAGGAAGGAGCCCCATCTGACGAATTTGCCGCGGGCCCCATACGTTATAGTTACGCCACTGCCGAGTATGGACTAATTTATTTCCGGACAGATACAACCTAGGGCTCTTCAAGGCTAGAGTGAATAGGCTATTACTGAACCAGTGAGTTACACCTTTGGCCTCATCTGCACCTTCCACCAAGTGAGAGGTCAATCACTGGTCAGTTCGTAGTAAAAAAAAAAACAATTTTATAGCAATTTTAAAACTATCAAAGTCGTTCATTCATTCATTCTCCTGACAAACGATTAAAGTCGCCACGGTTAGCGGTACATTTCATCTAAACGGAAGACTTGAGTCCTACATCGATTCTGCCAATGTGATTTTGAAATAATAGGAGCAATGATCAAGTATTATATTATATATGATATTAATTCCTGTGAACACGTTCCCACCTCCAATCGAGTAGTATACGAAACTAATTGTAAGTATTTTTGACGAAGCGTTGAATGGGGTTAGGACAGTTGATGAAATTTACATACATACATACATACATGAATCACGTCTTTGTCATGGGGAAGACAGAGCCCAAGGTAACAAGAGCTTGTGGGCGTAAATACTCCAAATTTTCGTAATGAAATAGGAAAATATCTTACATGAGATGACATAATTGACGACCGGATAGCTCAGTGGTTAGTGACTATGAAGCTAGAGGTCCCGGGTTCGAATCCCGGTAGGATAAACAGTTGTATGATGAATACTAATGTTTGTGCCCGAGTCATGAATATTATATGTATTTATCTACATTATATAAGTATGTTTATCCGGTGCCTGGTACCCATATTACAAGCTTTGCTAAGTTTGGGGCTGGGTCAATTGGTGTAACTTGTCCCAAGATATTTATTATCATTTATTATTTTATTTATTATAAAGTGAAATTAAAATAACGGCCAACGGTAGGTATGAGTTTTAAACTCAATGACACAAACTCCATGTTAAAATTCTGTTTTTCTAGAATGAGATAGAGACATCTTTGATGGCTGTCGGTAAACACAATTCTTAGTTAACAAGTTTGTACAAATTTAAAATTAAAAAAATTTGGGGGTTTAGGTAGGGTCCCCATCACGCAGGCAGCATTCCCACTTATCGCAATAGCGAGTGCGAGAAAGCTGACGGCGCGAGGGTTCGTTGCCTCAGGCCTTTGCTTATATAGTTTATACCACGGTTTTTATAGTTATTAAAAAAAATGTTTATTACATAAACTAGCTTCTAATGAAAGCCATTACAAGTCACAAGTGTTCTGTATTACACGCGTGCGAGAGTCGCAGTGTAAGGTCATTGTACGAAATTCCTCGTGAACTCGTGCTTTATGTATGTATGTGTAACACTTTATTGTCTTAGTGGTGTGTGTTAGTTCTTCAACTGTACTAAACCGGACAGTGTTCGATTTTGGCGTTAAAGGGATTGATAATGATCGCTCGTACTTATTTAATGTGTAATTTTAATATGTAACGTTAATAATTAGAATAGTGTGGCGCAAAACGAAACATTCCTGTGTTAAAAAAGGATTTAACCTATTTTGATATTTAGTCACAACATTAAAATTCTAGCACAAGCGGCTGGTATTGTTTTCTCGCACTTTTCGAAGTGTTGGGAGTACTCTAGCTAGGTGTGTTTTTTTGTCACAACACATGACTTATGCTAGCTACACATGTAACGATGTGTGTGTGTGAACATGTTATGTCGTCACGTGTGTAGCAAGCATTTGAGACAGGTATACTCCTAAATAAGAAGTTCGCGTGCCATCTCGCTTACACTAGTGTTAGGTGAGTGAGACGGTATACAAACTTCGGAGGAGTACACCCCAAGTTTTTAGGACTGCGTTCTGTTTTCTATTCAGCGACCGTCCTTTTTGCCTGTATTGCTAGGATAGCATTGGTTAATTTATCAACACTGTAAAAATTGTTTGACATTTGTTTTGCTGTAATAAGTCCGTTACGCGCTCCCACACTATGTTTGAAGTATCAAAATTGTTGATAGTTCAAACTTAGTGTGGGAGCGCGGTAGACGGCCTGGCTGTTTAGACAGGCTGGCATACTTACAGAATCGATCAACATTGAAATTCGCACATCTCCCTAGGCTTATATTCAGAAAAAGATTGTTTCGTGGCGTTCCGGTCATTCTAATAGACACTATGTGAGTGAGAAGATCGTACGATGTGAACTTCGAATTTAGAATTTCAATTTCCCTGGCCTTTGATTCCAAGTTCGAATCGTGCTGTTCCGCTCAGTGTTCAATGTTAGAGTGAGAGGGATATACGGACTTAGGATTCCGGATTTGAGAGTACCTATGTTTTTAATTTCCTGATTTTTCACTGACCTATAGTCACTTGATTATTCCCCATCACACTTGCTCGTAAAGGGAGTTAACACGCAAGCGTACAGAGCGTTATTACCGATTGACCTCCCGTGGAAGTTTTCTTGATTATAGTTGAAACCTGTAGGCTTATTATGTAACTCGCTCGCAATGGCCATCGTGCTCATCTTGACAATTCTTGTATGAATGTGACAGCTAGCTGATTCCGATGCCAATTGTCGGCCCATACTTGAACAATCAAAATGAACACGATGGCGATTGCGAGCGAGTTAGACAATAAGACTACTGTTCTAACAATTAGAATTGTGATGATTTGATTGGTCGATTCTGCACTGACTCATTTTCCGACAACGATGATTATTGCTAGATTAAATAATGTATGTAGTTTTAGTATTGAATACCATTGTCTATAGATGTCCCAAGGATGTCCGGAGCGTATCTGATGTACGGGTACAAACGCTTGATCGTGTTTCTTATGTACCTTAATAAATTTTTGGTAAATAAATGGTTTTTTGACTCGATACTCGGTTTTTTAAACCACCCTGTAAGGTTTTTTTCCAAAATGGCAAATTTGTTACTGGCCAATGGCAAAATTGTCGCACCAAAAAAAGATTAAATTTAAAGCTAGGTTTTACCGGGGTCCTTTCTAGTTACTTCAGGTGTCAACAAATTACGTTTGGGTGGAGAGAGTGAATTAAAAAAGGCGGGGGTGGAATTTTTGACACTTAAAACTAAGTAACTTGAAGCAGTGTAGAGTGTAGGAGCAGATGAGGAGCAGCCTTGGCATTTCACGTGAACAGAGTGGTATTAAGTAGAGGGCGCCACTTCCTTTGCGACTCGCCGTAGAGTTGAAATTGGTAGGTAACAATTTTAAATTAAAATTGAAAGTTCTTTTTCTATTTATTCTCTACCATTTGTGGCGAATCGATATAAATGTATGAAATAGAACTAGGATTCTAAACAAGTAAAACAGACATTGGATGAAACTAAACTAAATAAAAAAGCAATTCAATGCTACCAATATACGGTACGGAATAAATGTTCGGACAGTACCACAGACTAAGAAACGTCATTTTGTGAAAGTTAACAACTCGACAGGTTGTCCGACCCCGCACCAAAATATACCGCATCTGTGGCAGCGATAACGACGAAACCAAAGTCACGGAAGGGGAGTGTTTTTAATTTCTGTGAATTGCAGGTGAGTGTTAATTTTTTAATCAGTGATTAACATTACAAAGTGCATTAATATCGCAATGAACACCGTGTAAACCATAATTGCTATTTAATTTAATTGTGTTGTGTCAGCGCTGCGGGATTGGAACCGAGTTGAAATTTATTAGGTAAAATCTTATAATTGTGTTAAAGTAAATATTTCTTTGTTTATTTACTGCTATTACTTAGTGGTGTTGCTACGATGAATTAATTAGACGTTTGGATAGTAAACTATGAATTGTTCCTCTAGAATAGAGTTCGCTGTAGGTTTTTAAGTAGGTGTATTTTTCTAAATTTACTCTTGGTGCGTTCACCTCTGGATGTGTAACACTTCTCAACTCATCTTCCCCATTTCAAAACTGCGCTGAATACGAATTTAGAATAAACAAAGTGCAGTTTAATTCAAATAACATGTATATTTTCCACTTTGTTGTCAGAGAAGGAGTGGTTACTTTGACCTAGTGATAGTACGAACACGATTGTATGTTTTCACTCTTGACTTTGAAATCGTAATGGTCCGTATATACTTACACGTCGCTTTCCTATTTATAATGCACTAAAATTAAGCATAATCACATACAAAACTTTCTCTAATGTCTATAGCATTTAGAATCATCTATTGTCACTGCATTCTCAACTTGGTAAATGGTCGAGTTTATAACATCTACCTGTGGCTGATTTGCGATAAATTCAATTGAAATAAGAAAATAAAACGTTTATAGTCACATTCAAAACAGGTTTGTGTGGGGGAAAGCCAGTGTTTAATTTACTTACAAACCACTGATAGAAATGATAGTGTTATGGAAGTTTTTCTTATCTGTAATATTGCATTTGATCACAATCTTGCTGGATGTGAAGTTAAGATGTGATCTACGGTGGAACATGTAATACATAAATAACCATTTACCCACTGACCATTAAATCATTATTTACCTTATCATAATCAAGTTCCCTACGGACACACTTCGACCCATTCATGGATCTTTTGTGTAAGAAATTATTATTTAATAGCTGTGGTCTCAACTTTGTCTGCATAGAATTTTCCCGGATAAAAAGTAGCCTATGTGTTATTCCACACTATAATCGATCTATGTTCCAAATTCCATCCAGATCTGTCCTGCCGTTCTGGTGTGAAAGAGTACAAACATCCATCCATCCATACTTACACACTTTCGCATTTATAAGATTAGTAGTCAGGCGAGTTTTTTTAAACAATCACTGGCCATAATAGTATCTCTGTCACAAACATATTGTAGCATTCAGGAAACATAAGGGATAAGTCCGCCTTTGTGCATGTATCTCAGTGTTTGTCAATTGTATTTTGTCTTGTTTATTTTGCACAATAAAGAGTTTACATACATACATACATAGGCTGGCTCCCACATTCCTCAGCAGTCACAATAATAAATGATCTGTGGAAATGCTAATTATTTATGTTTTGTGTCTTTCATTCTCATTCTACGAATATTCAAGTGATTCCATCTGCATTTTCTGTGTGATTGAATGATTTATACAAGTGATTTCACTTGCATATGCCACTGGTATCTTATTTTTTGTAAACAAAACATTATGGAGTCTAAGAAGTGATTACAGAGTGGCTTTTTGTACTTCATAATTCAAATTCAGTACTTAGTTATAGTTGACCAAGTAAGTGCTATTACCTTTGTTCAAGACAGTCGCTACATCAAAGTAAATAGGTTTCTGTCAAAAATTTCGAGCCAATTGGGCCAACCGTTGAAGAGTTCCCTCCTACGGAGACAATCCTGGCTGGGTCACCAGAACTCCACTACCAGATTATTGCAATGTCATCCTTCCTCAAGTAAATTTCAGCTTAATTGTATGAAGATAGCTTCAAAATTGAGTTGCGAGATTCCACCCGGACCGGCGTACTTACATACATGCATTGCAAGTTAAATAAAAGTTTGTAAAATAAGTTTTAGATACTTGCATTGTCATCCATCTTATAAAGGTGTACTAAATTTCAAGGCAACCCAACCGGAAATTTTGAATTAGAAATAGGCCTAGACTCTAGGCCTTCCCCTTCCAACGTAACGGTTCACACTCCCCATATAGATCAGTTTAGTTAGTCTACTTTCATCCATCCACTCTACGTGACCAAACCAACTAAGCAATAAATAATAATATATAAGCCCCTTTTATTCCGTTTCGCTACAATTTCAGTACATTGTGTAAATTATCGCGTAATTCGGCGTGCCTCGTGTTATAGACCTCCTCCACTTATTGGAGGGTTCTTCTTCTTCTTCTTGTTTGTGGCGTTTCAAGTCGTTATAGCGACGACAACTTCGCCAATGTCAAAGGAAAAAAAAATTGTTAAAAAAAAATCTTGTGACAAAATGTCGGCAACGTTGTACAGTAATGGTCAAAGACCCCCCTGCTCCCCTGTCGGGCTCTTAGCCAACGGTCAATGATATCCCTCAGAAACTGCCAGGAAATCATTAGCCGTTGCCCAGGGTGCACCGGATCAAGCACTGCTCTTCCCCCCGGACTGATCCAAAAAGGAACCGCAGCTCTTGACCACACGTGGAGGTAACCTATTGGAGGGTTTGGGCTATAGTTCCCACGCGGGCCCAGTGTGGATTGTGAACTTGTTATACAAATGGTGCACAAATGACCTGTGACGATTTTTTTTGACACTATAATTTTTATTAACAGATGCTAAACTGCTTTGTTCAAAATGTGGTATATGTACAGTGTATTTGCAACATACAAACACAAATAATCAATGTGTATGTAAACACACGCTAATGCCAGGTAGTTGGCAAGCAGCCACTTTACTGATGATTCTGAACAGCATCAACACTCAATTCAAAGTTGTGAATCGCAGACTTTGTGCTATGATGTTAAAGTTGTTATTCGATTGATAAAAGGCGACACTTAAGCCGTTGAGTATCAGGGATAATTGTTACTCATAGCTCCCTAAAAGTGCAGTGGGTGTATTACTCATTCGATTCCAGTTGAGTCAAGTGCTTCCAAAATTAATGGTACAATCACATCTTTTTACGGTTGCATAGTCACCAGACATCTCGGGAGCCGTGGTTCTGTCTAGACAGTTGAAATTTTCATAGACAATCATCTATGTATATTGTAAAGGCCAAACGCCTGGCGCCCGTAAAGCCAGGCCGCAGTGGCGTAACTATAACGTCTGGGGCCCGCGGCATATTCGTCAGATGGGGCGGTACAGGTACGGAACTTCTCAGGTACAAGTGAGGAAATACGACTAATTGTTAATGTACGGCTTTTTTATAGCTTATAGATGATTAAAAATAAATGTCGAACCTAGTGCCATATTAAAGTGGTGGTGCCGGAAGTTAGTGCATTTTTTTTTCCATGTACTCACGTAGTCACCTGTACCGTTCAGAAATGACGGCATAGCGCTCAGTTATTTTATGATATAGTAACAGCCTTCTAAGCGTTATTCACGCTGGTTCATTTCACAGGTTATTTTTTTCCATGGGCTTGTAGTCTATGTATAATTAGATGAATAAGTATCCTAAGCCTTTTTTTGCTGACTGTATTTGCATTCTCATCCTTCCTACATCGGAGTAACCTTTGAAGAGTTTCGTCCCTCGGAGACGATCCTGGCTGGGTCACCGGACCGCTACCAGATTATTGCAGTGCCAGCTCAATTGTTTGAAGATACTTGCTTCAAAATTGAGTCGTACTTTTGTACATTGTAAGTTAAAAAGCTTTGTAAAGTGGTTTTTTACATCAGTAAGCCCTTGGGATGCTGAGGAATTCTTAGTCGATGTGAATAAAAGCAGACGGCAATAAATATGTCTCTTGCGCGTCGGATTATCTAATGGTAGAACGGCTGACGTAAACCAGATCGCGGTTATGAATGTGTGGAATAGCGTTGCGATACAGCACGGAGGCATCCATTAATCATGTGCTGTTTTTTTTAGCGCTTTTAGCCCCCCCCCCCCCCCCCTTTTAGGCATTGAACTATCCTTTTCCTCTAATTCTGCGCAACGAAAGTGCCCAACTACCTTAAAATAGGGAAGCCGGTGGGAATAGAGTTCTATGGACGTCACGCCACTGCACTAGGGCATGCAAAAACCGGGTAGTTTTGAAAACCCGGTTTTTTTGGTTTTCGTTTTAAAAAAACCGAGTACTCCGATTTTTTCGGTTTTTCGGGTTTTTTGCTTCAACTGTATTACAATTAATAAAAATGGAGAAAGTGATTGATATTATTTATTTTACTTCATTTCACTATCGTTATCCCAGCTGTTGCTTAATTTGAACACAACATTTTGAGATCACATTATTTAATATTATGAATGTATATTCTCTAGTTAGGTTTTTACAATATTACCCTACACAGCACCGTAGGGTGCTTTATTTCTGTGGTGTACCGCACTATTTGGCCGACATGGATGCTTCAAACTATATGACGGTGACTGTACCACTCGAAAGTGGTAGTAATATGAAACTACCGTGAGACTCAATCATAATTACACATAAACGGATAACTCACGTATAAAAGTCGGGTGATGCTCGAAATAGTCCGAAACATGTCGAGCATCACTCGACTTTTATACGTGAGTTATCCTTTTATGTGTAATTATGGTAGTAATATGTTTATATCTTCGTAACTACAGTTCGAATCAAATTATTGACTAGTTCACAAGATTAATGACAGCTGTAATTTTCTTTTAAGCTGATTGTTTTTCAAATTTAGCACGATTTTACCTACACCACATTTGTGTGGTGTTTTCACAAATGCGCTGTCTACAATCGGGTCCCAGGCAGTGGCGTAGCTACCAAGGGACTAGGCGGGGCAGTGCCCCGGGGCCCTCAAGCTCAGGCCCTCGAATCCTTACCAGAAAATATCGATGGAACTAAATATTATTATTAAAACGTAACCAGTTTAGATAGTAGTGGGGCCCCATTTTTTTATTTGCACCAGGGCCCTTGGTGACCTAGCTACGCCACTGCCCAGGAAGAGGGTATGAGTAGAAGTAGAACGATATTGTGAATATGATTGCGAGCGCACGCGCGGTAGACAATAATATAGCCTCTGAAATCATTAATTTTCACTGATAACGCGCATTATCTGGAATCAAATTCGCAGTAAATTTGAATTATGTAGAGCGCTAAAGATTAGATTTTAATAATTTCTCCGCTATCGCTCATCGCTTATCGGCAGATAGCGTCGGGCGGGATATGTTTTAGTTTTTGTTTATAACCGCATTCGTTTCCCATAGTTGTTAGGACAACGTTAATGACTAGTTGTATAAGTAGTTACGAATGGGTATTAATTGAAGACACATTTTCTTTGTCAAAAATAGGACACTTACGTATTCTTTCTTTTTTCGCATTATCAAGGCATAGTTCTTCCATACTGGTCTGGCAAAGAAAAAACATAGAATTTACCAGTTGCTTCGCTTCCCGCGCTGATGATAAAAGTCCATCGAGGGAACGCGCGAAAGATTGGATTCAGAAGGCAAGCTTACGCCTGCCGCCCCCAATGTTGGCTCTCACGCACTCATGTCCTGCTCTGAAAGCAGAGCGATACCGAGATTTTTATCGATACAAATTGTATAGTTGTACGTACGTACACGTACACGTACACAAATCACGTCTTTATCCCTAATGGGGTAGACAGAGCCTAAGGTAAGTTTGTTAATAGTACCATAAGAACTAGAAAAATAAACTTGCTTTTGTTGAAGAAGTATGCAGATTATAACTGCAACGCTACTTAAACTTTAAGTGAGTTGCAATAACATTTTACACTTTGTTATTACACTTAATTATCAAGCCCACAGTCTTGCTAAGCGTGGCCTTTAGGTCTTGTTACCTTAGTTATAGTTGTACTCTATTGGTATATTCGGGGAAAGAGTTTACATACATGTTTGCAACGTCCGAATAGCCACGTTGTGTACTCTGTGGCAATAAAAATAGAATTACTGGGAACCCCGATTGTTTCTGCCACTGGAGTTTATTTTAATTTTGCTCTCGACGTGCTTTCACTGTAACTAATAGTTATTATTAGAAACTAGCTGTTGCCCGCAACTTCGTCTGCATGGATATCGTTTATCGCTATCCCGCAGGAACTACGCAATTTTCCGGGATAAAAATTAGCCTATGTGTTATTCCAGACTATAATCTATCTATGTTCCAAATTTCGTCCAGATCTGTCCAGCCGTTCTGGCGCGAAAGAGTAACAAACATCCATCCATACTTACAAACTTTCGCGTTTATAATATTAGTAGGATATAGGATGATATTTTGTACACTCTAATCACCGAAAGAGATACAATGTTTCTGTTGTTAATAACGTCTCTTTCCTACACGGCGTAGACTGAGCCAAGTAACAAGACTTAGCCACGTTTAGCGTGATTCTGGGCTAGGTGGAAAGGGGAATCAAAATAGTGATAGGTGGCTAGCCGCATCGTCTGTAAGCGAAGCAGCTGGTGCATTCGTTTGTTTCTGTAAGTTATAGATGTATCTAAAACACAATTAAAAGGTCTTTTATAAAACCGTACATTCAAAAGCGATTAGCAGTAGTTTTTGATATAATATACGTCTCGAACTCGTTCGTGTTAAGTTGAATTTAATTAAGTTAAGTTTACGAAGGTAGCTGTAGGACAATTAATGAAATTACTCTAAAAATCTTAATTTTTGTCAGTGTTTATATAAATAACTAATGACCGACCGCAATTTCGGTTTCAGTTTCGGCCAAAAAATCTAGTTTCGGCCAAAATATAGCCGAAACTTTCGACCCCGCCGCAACTCGAATGTCCTTGAATTTTCGTGCGTCGTTCGGTAAACTTCGCAGCTAACTCGTGCTTGCTCGGCTCAATTCGCCACCGATTATTTAATCGTGAGTTGAGGTTATATTTGGCAATTGAGTGATTTGGTAAGTATAATATGTGTTAACTAGCTTTTGCCCGCGACTTCGTCTGCGTAGAATTATCATAAAAACCTTCCTCTTGAATCACTCTATCTATTAAAAAAAACTGCCTCAAAATCCGTTGTGTAGATTTGAAGATATAAGCATACATAGGGACATAGGGACATGAGGACAGAGAAAGCGACTTTGTTTTATACTATGTAGTGATAAATGTAAAAAAACAGTAATTTTAAATGTTTTATTAAGTTTCGGTTTCGCTTTCGGCCGAAACTCTCTGTTTCGGCTGAAATATCAGTTTCGGTCGGACACTATAAATAACCGATATAAAATTATCTCACGCTGCCTGAATTTTGCTCAGGAGCAGGGGTCTGCTAACGCTGGCTTTTGTATTCCCCGAATTCGCAGGAAACCTTCGGTGGGAGTACGAATCTCATTCGGCCAAGTTTTTTTAAAATAAAACCCTTCCCACAGACTTCTAGTAAATGTAACGTTGTATGTTGATTTCAATGCCTGTATTTATTCCGCCACCCCTTTTCTATTGGGTAAAGCGGAGTGCTGTCGAGCGTTAATCCGCAACGTGACAGCTTGACAGCTTGACAGCTTGACATTGAGACTGGGGGTACTGCAACCGCCCGTGCTATTTCCATAATGTTTTTGTAAAACTATGACTCATGCAAACGATTCCTATATTGTGATTGGGTAACAGGTTAACTTAGGCAGGGTGCAGTGGGTTCTGACAGAGGGTAGGCATATTGACAACAAAACCGGTTTTGGTACGAACCGTGTCGGGCGCATTTACGTATGCTTACAAGCACTGCTTATATGCCTGTAAGGGATGAACGCGTCTGACTTAGGCTCTGTTTAGACAGAGCCCACAGACATTACACAGAGTATCCCGTAAGGGATAAAGACGTGATTTATGTGCGTGTCTGCGTGTGTAACAGGTCATTTTTATACAAGTGTAAACTAGCCGTTGCCCGCGACTCCGTCTGTGTAGAATTCGCTCATCGCTACCCGCGGGAACTTGAAAATTTTCCAGAATAAAAACTAGCCTATGTCCTTCCCCGGGACTGAAACTATCTCCATATCAAATTTCAGTTGCATCGGTTCAGAAGTTTAGGTGTGAAAGCGTAACAGTTACTTTCACATTTATAATATTACTAGCTTTTGCCCGCGACTTCGTCCGCGCAGATAACGTCAGAGTGACGACATACCCCATACATCCACTCATGTCGCCAAGTATAAGGTTTTTATTTCCTATCCCTTGGAAAATTCGGAAAATCCCTTATTTGAGCACCTACATGATCCTCTAGGAATATTATCTACTAATTATAGTCTTAATTATTTACATCGTGTTTTATCCCGTGAGAAATTTGAAAAATTCCTTTGTAGTGCACCTTTCTACTAATCAAGGAATAATATGCAGGCATGCCAAATTTAATGTCTGTAGGTTTTTTTTTTTTTTTTTTAATATATATCCACTTTCACACCAGCACGTTCCCTTATCACACTGTTCCTTATTCTATCTTTCAGTGATACACCTTCCATACTCTTTAACGCTCTCATTTCTACTGCATTTATGCCCTCGATAGTACTAGATATATACCGAGGTATAAAAATACCGCGATCTCCAGCTGATGTTTAAACAAGGAAGGGCATTCAGTTAATGATACCATACATATGTACATATATACATACACACGCGTCAATGCTCGCCTAAAGGTCATATGTATTATACTACTTGATCAAGCGCGTGTTTCTGCAGCTCTCAGGAGTCGTTTCATTATTCACGTTCACGTAAGGCCCAAAGGGGGGAGGGGTCCGAAAAATCACCAAATATCACTAGGGGGGGCAGTGGCGTAACTATAACGTCTGGGGCCCGTGGCAAATTCGTCAGGGCTCCTTCGTCAACATAAAGAAGTGTATCAGCGTCCCTTCTGTGCTCTAAACCAAGCCAGTTCGGGGCCCCTGGCATTTTGCCACCCCTGCCACTGCTTATAGTTACGCCACTGAGGGGTGGGGGGGCTAAAGGATATATCACGTGTATTTATTATCGAAACCGAAATAAATTTGTTTTTACAGATTGGTATTCGATTAAACTGTTTTTCAAAGGTTTTTTTACACATACCTACTTATGTATAACAAAAATACACGTGATCTCAGGTGGGAGGAGGGGGTACATAACCTCTCCACGTATAACCGGGATGGAGGGGGTGGCGGGGTCTAAAAAGGTTGTTAAAAACATCACATACATACATATATCACGTCTTTATCCCTTACGGGGTAGACAGAGCCTAAGGTAACAAAACCTTAAGGCCACGTTTAGCATGATTAAGGGCGTATAGGTGGAAATGGAAATCAAAATAGTAATGGGTTACTAGCCGCATCAAATCGAAGGAATCATGTTAGAGGCGATGCGGGTAGCAACCCGTCACTATTTTGATTCCATAATCGCTAAACGCCCACAATCTTGCTAAACGTGGCTTGTAGGTTTTGTTACCTTAGGCTGGTATACCCCGTAAGGGATAAAGACGTGATTTGTGTACGTATTAGTGGCGTGGCGTCCATAGAACTCGATTCCCACCGGCTTGCCTATTTTAAGGCAGTTGGGCACTTGTGCAGAATTAGAGGAAAGGCTAGTTCAATGCCCTTCGGCTTGCCTTCTGATATACTTGACGCCACGCCACTGGTATGTATGTATGATTTCGTTTTCCCCGCGCAAATAGCCCCGTTTGTATAGCTAAATCGATTCGACCTAGACTACATGCGTCGATTGATTTGGCCCGGTAAGAATAGACAGTATACGCGGGTGCAGTGACGCACGCATTTTGTCTGAGCTTGCACCACGAATCACTTGACTGTTTGAGCCTCTAAAAGTTTTCACACAGAAAAACGTCTCGAACGCGTTCTATAGAACGACAGAGAGGTGCGGGCGAGAGCGCCTCTATCGCCCTCTTTGTCGTCGCGCCGGACGAGGACTCATTTAAGCGGTCGGTCTTTAGAAAACGTCTCAATTGCTGTGGAAAAATTGGCAGCGCCACTTGCGGGTCGAAACAGCAACAAGCTGTTCTCATAGTATTTGATACACACAAATCATGTATATCATTTTCAACATGAAACTACCGTGAGACTTAATCATCATTACACATAAACGGATAACTCACGTATAAAAAGTCGAGTGATGCTCGACATGTTTCGGACTATTTCGTAGTCCTTTTTCCAAGAGCGCTCGCCCCGGCGGCAACGACACGAACACTGTGTGCGCCAGCGCTCTGCTCGCGCGGCTGTTCGACGCAACTGACAGCG
The DNA here is from genome assembly GCA_932294345.1 of Pandemis cinnamomeana. Taxonomy (NCBI): domain Eukaryota; kingdom Metazoa; phylum Arthropoda; class Insecta; order Lepidoptera; family Tortricidae; genus Pandemis; species Pandemis cinnamomeana. Next base: position 32,464,592 of record OW028702.1, on the reverse strand, counting down.
GCGCACAACTACCCTCGTTTTCATTGTCATTTTTATAATTCGAGCATCAGTCGACTTTTTATACGTGAGTTATCCGTTTATGTGTAATCATGCCTATCATCTTTTCCGGGGTAGACACGGCTTAAGGTAACAAGACTAAACGCCACGTTTAGCGTTATTGTGGGCGTATAGGTGGAAAGGGGAATCAAAATAGTGATGGTGCTAACCGCATCGCCTATGAAATGATCCCTATTATCGTCCATTCCCTCGATGGGCTTTAATTATCGGCGGGGGTAGAGAAGCAACTGGTGCATTCTGTTTTTTCTTTGGCAGACCAGCATGGAGGACCCAACCATCCGCTAAAATATTCGGGAACAGTTTTAAGAGACCCCGTACGCTAACCCTTATTCATAAACGCTCTGTAGGCTTCTGCTAACTTAGCAATCGTTTGTCCTTATCTGTCACTGTGACATTTACCTTTCACAGATAAGGACAAACGATCGCTAAGTTAGCAGAAGCCAGCAGAGCGTTTATTAATAAGGGGGTATATGTATGTGTTGTACCTATGTTATTGATGTTTTGCGAGTCAAATCGTGTTTGTCACTCGGTCCACTTGTTTAGCTTTCTCTTCTCGAAATGGAAAATGCTCGGAAAATAACTGTATACATTACTGTCTTCTGGGGACTTACCATGACGTCGTAATGCGATTCAATCCTGATTCAGTTCAGTAGGCTTATTAACTCGCTCGCAACCGCCATCGTGTTCATTTTTTCAGTTCGTGTAAGGGCTGACAATTGGCATCGGAATCAGCTAGCTGTTACATACAAGAACTGTCAAAATGAACTTGATGGCGATTGCGAGCGAGTTAGGTAATAAGCCTACTGAACTGAGTCGGAATTGAATCGCGTAGGCATCGTGGTAAGGCGCCAGGTCTCATCACTTGACTCTCGAGTGGTCATTCGAGCTTACGACAACAGCGAACCTAATTACCAGCGAAATCAGGCGCCAATTAGCACAGCTATGTAGTGCACTCGTTCAAGCAATTGAACAAAACGGTCCTATTCTGGACATTATCTGGTTTTCATAAAAAAAGGAGATAAATCAAAGTACATCAGAATTAACAATGAAGAGGAATTAATAAACATGAAGAACAGTGGCTGACTAGTCGTGGATATCTTTATAGTATTAGGTATATCTACTCTAAGACAGGTGTTTGGGTCTTTTTGGGTTTTGTTTTTGTTTTTATTTTTATGTCAATTACACAGTCATATTACACACATTTTTACTTACACATCACACACGCATTACATTTGTTGCAACATTTACCTTCTTACACTCACAACAACAAATAGTCACCTTGTTCACGGTCGTAAGGAATTCTGCAACCTTTATCTCCTTGTTCTGAATAATTCACCCGAGACATATTTCAGTTTTTGCCATTTTCGATAAAGTAAATAGCATTAATGAGGAAGTAGATCAGATCTCAATTGCGGAAGCTATGACATCGGATGTCGAGGAATGCAAGCAAATAATCCCAGCAGATTGTCTTAATATTATAACCCAAAACATAAGAAGCATAAATAAGAACTTTCAGGAACTGTGTGTGTTGCTATCTCGTCTGGATTTCAATATTGACGTCATTATTCTGACAGAGTGCTGGCTATCTTGTGTTGATACGATCCCAGTATTAGAAGGATATAAAAGCCACGCAAATACAGTATTTCGTAACCAGAATGAGGGCCTAATCATCTACTCTAAAAACTATCTAGAGCTTAACATTGAGGAGCCTAGCTTTATGGACGCAAATTGTCTCATTTTAAAAATAGGCCTCAGTCACGCTATTGTTGCCATTTATAGATCGCCATCACAAGATAATATTCAGAACTTCCTTGAATCCTTAAATAAAGTTTTAATTAATCTGTCTGGTTTCCAAAATGTTTCCATAATTGGGGACATCAACATAAATATTATGGATGACCAATTAGACTCTCGAGCAAACCTGTATTTGAACTTCTTAGCATCTCACGGTATGCTCTCGGGTCATAACCATGTAACAAGGGATGCTAGTGAATCCTGCTTAGATCATGTCATCCTTAGAACCAAATGTCCTGCTCAAATAATAGTCATAAATTCGACACTCACGGATCATAAATCAGTTCTCCTTTGCTGGCGATACAGGAGACAGGGTGGTTATAAAATTGGTTATCGTAGTAAGCTTTGTGAGAAAACCTTAGCGGAGGATCTTAATATGACCGACTTCAATGACATCTATAGTCTCACAAATCCTACAATCGCGCTTAATCTTTTTATTAAAATTCTACAAAACTTAATTACTAAAAACACTATCAATTACATTGTAAAAAGAAGTAAAATTATTGTCAAGCCATGGATCACTCCGGGACTATTGAGATGCATAAGAAATAGAGACAGATTACATAATAAATATAAAAAAGAACGGAATAATGAACAACTTAAAGTCACTTATAAACGTTACAGAAACTTCTGTAATAATTTGCTTCACAAGGTTAAAGTACAGTACGAAAAACAAGAAATTTTAAAAGCAGGAAAAGATAATAAACGGTTATGGAATGCGCTTAAAAATATCACAGGCACGGTTAAAGAAAAACATTCGAACCTTGATCTCTTACAGGCTCATGTATCTCCACAAGAATCAGTTGACCGGGTTAACCAGTACTTTGCAAACATAGGGAAAAGCTTAGCTGACAACATCACTTCGAAAATTGCCACACATAACTCTAGCGCCGCAATGACATATCAAATGCATCGTGTTCCGCATTCCATGGTGATGCTGCCGACTGACGAATGTGAAGTAGAGGCTTTGATTATGGGTTTAAAAAGCACTTGTTCTGTGGGGTGGGATGGGATTCCGAATTTTATATTAAAAAATCATAAAGACATTTTTGTGCCCATTCTTACACACATTTTTAACTGTTGCCTGGAAAAAGGAGTATTTCCGGTAGCATTGAAAAAGTCAATTGTCATACCTATATATAAAAACGGTAGCAGGAGTACCCCCAGTAATTATCGTCCTATTTCCATACTGCCATCAGTTTCGAAACTATTAGAACGCATACTAAATAAGAGATTAAGGTCCTATCTGGAAAACTGTAACATTCTTTCACCAAACCAATATGGGTTTAGATCTGGAAAATCAACCGATGATGCAGTGCTGGAACTCACGCAATTTGTAGCTAATAACCTTGATAAGGGCAAAAAGTGTCTTTCAGTGTTCTTGGACCTTGCCAAGGCATTTGACACTGTCTCAGTACAAATTCTTTTAAAGAAACTGGAAACGCTTGGGATTAGAGGGAGTGCATATGCAATTTTCAAAGATTATCTTTGTAATAGATGTCAGTGTGTCTCAGTGGGTGATTTCAGGAGTTCTGATTTGCCCATCGATTTTGGGGTTCCGCAGGGCAGCATACTGGGCCCTACGCTTTTCCTAATTTATATTAATGATCTCTGTCAACTTTGTATCACTAACGGTAAAATCATGTCCTATGCTGATGACACCGCTCTGATATTTACTGAAGACTCATGGGAAAAAGTCTTTGTATCTGCGCAGAGAGGGCTAGATAATGTTATGGCGTGGTTGACTCAAAACCTTCTGACGCTAAATGTAGAAAAAACTAAATATATAACTCATTCCATCAGAGAACCCGGTCTGCCACCTAACACTCTGACCATCTCTGCGCATACTTGTATTGACTCAAAAATAAATTGTGGTACGTGTCGTCCACTGGAAAGGACTGAAACGATAAAATATCTTGGTGTGAATATTGACTCGTTCTTGGGCTTTAAATCACATATCGAAGTAGTTAGCAAACGAGTTCGGAAACTTATATATGTGTTTAAAAACTTAAGACATGTGGCAGACGACTTGCTGTTAAAAAGAGTCTACCTTGCTCTTTGCCAATCCTTAATAACCTATTGCATTTCGACTTGGGGGGGCGCACCTAAAACGTCACTGATCACCCTTGAGGTGGCGCAACGTGCTGTCTTAAAGGTGATGCATTTCTTACCTTTCACTTACCCCACAAAAAATCTGTACTCAATAGCAAAAACTTTAAGTGTAAGGCAACTTTTTATAGTCTCTAATATTATTAGATATCATAGCGAACATACTTACGACAGTAAGAACGTATCAAGTACTCGTAGACCTCAATACATAGGAACTAGAGACAAATTTAATACTAAATTCATAAAATCATTTATAATTTCTAACGGTCCGTTTATTTATAACAATATTAACAAAATATTAAATATCTACCCGATGTCTAAGATTGAATGCAAGAAGGCTGTTACTGCTTGGCTACTAAATAAGAGTTATGACGAAACAGAAGCCCTTCTAAAAAGTATAAGTTAAACACACACACAAACACACACACACACATACACAAGCACAATGTATAAATAAAGTGCATATTATTGTATTGTAGTGCCAGTCTAGACCTTAGTATTGTCTAAATAGTTTGTATCATGCATGTACCTATTCTGTTCTTAAAACATCGTGCATTTTTTAGGGGGAGGAGCGCTGCTTATCCTATACCACAGGTTTTTACCTATTTAGGGAGCAGAGTTCAAGATATGATACCTTTGTAAAGATGTTTTTTGAGAAATAAATATTATTATTATTATATTATTATTATTATTAAAGGCGCGACCACACCGCCGCGTATACGCAGTGACGTGTCGTAGGCGTCACGTTATATCACCGTTTTTTCATACATTTTGTTGCGTAAACGCACCGTCAACGTCTTTTACGCACCGGTATGGTCGCACCTTAAAGGAGCGATCACACCGCCGCGTATACGCAGTGACGTGTCGTAGGCGTCACGTTTTATCACCGTTTTTTCATACATTTTGTTGCGTAAACGCACCGTCAACGTCTTTTACGCACCGGTATGGTCGCACCTTAAAGGAGCGATCACACCGCCGCGTATACGCAGTGACGTGTCGTAGGCGTCACGTTTGCTCACCGTTTTTTCATACATTTTGTTGCGTAAACGCACCGTCAACGTCTTTTACGTAACGGTATGGTCGCACCTTAAAGGAGCGATCACACCGCCGCGTATACGCAGTGACGTGTCGTAGGCGTCACGTTTTATCAACGTTTTTTCATACATTTTGTTGCGTATTCGCACCGTCAACGTCTTTTACGCACTGGTATGGTCGCACCTAAAAGGAGCGATCACACCGCCGCGTATACGCAGTGACGTGTCGTAGGCGTCACGTTTTATCACTGTTTTTTCATACATTTTGTGTACACACCGGTGTGGTTGCACCTTAACTCGGTTCGAGTTTGCTTCTCTTCCCACGCAGATCGCAAAAGCCAAAATCATGAAGTGCGATGTGGCTAGCGACCTATCGCTATTTTAATTCTCCTTTCCACCTTCACGCACGCTAAATGTGGCCTTTAGGTCTTGTTAACTAAGGCTCTTTACCACGTAAGGGATAAAGTCGTGATTTATGTATGTATATTGAAAAATAAAATGCGTTAAGCGAGGTACATTGAAATTCCTATCCACTGGCATTAGTTTTATAAGGGTACTAGCTTCTGCCCGCGATTTCGTCTGCGTAGAATTATACATAAAAACCTTCCTCTTGAATCACTATCTATTAAAAAAAACCGCATCAAAATCTGTTGTGTAGTTTTGAAGATATAAGCATACATAGGGACATAGGGACAGAGAAAGCGACATTATTTTATACTATGTAGTGATAGTGATGTAGTGATATATGCATTTGGGTGCTTGAGCACGAGAATTTGTGGCTATTCGTAAGTCGTGGATGTTTCTGTCTATTTAAGTATGTATCTCTTTTTAAAAGTATGTATATCGTTGTCTAGTGGGTATAATATAAGCTTTATTACAGCATATTTTGTGACATTACGGGGTAGACAGAGCGGGAGTAAAGAAAAACAGAATTTAAGTAAGTACAAAGAAATGGTTTAACAAAAACTGACTACTTTTTGCCTCTCAAAACTTGATGCTGAATCCTATCTCCGGCGCATACGGCTTCGGTTGGACCAACGGGAGTCCCGGATTAATTCAGTTTGGCTAACAGCTATCCCGACTTGGCCAACGACCGGTAGTGACGTCAGAATTCATTAGTGTCAGTGCACCGCGACAGTATTTGCTTGCATACTAAGCCAAGTGTACCCGTCTGGGGTGTATGGAAATACAAAATAGAAAAAGTGGGGCAAACATTTTTTCCAACGCATTACACTTACCCCTTCCATGCTGGTCTGGGAGCAAAGAAAAACATCGCATCGAGGGAACGGGCATCTTAGCAATCATGTTATAGGCGATGCGGCTAACTACTCATTACTACTTTGATTCCCCTTTCCACATATACGCCCTCAATCATTCTAAATGTGGCCTTTAGGTCTCGTTACTATAGGCTCTGTCTATCCCGTAAGGGATACAGATCGTAGCAAGTGGAACAAAGTGGTCTCTGCCTACCCCTGTGGGAAAGAGGCGTGACTGTATGTATGTATGTATGTATATACAACTTAGTTAACTATGACAGGAACACTGACATAGGAAGCTCTTTATCTGATCACTTAATTACCGTAGCGTCCTTAATTGATATGCTGTAAAATTCGCATTCCGCGCGTACTATAGGAAGTTACGTAACAGAATTACGGGCGTAACCAGTGGCGCAACGTTAAAACGGAAAACGCTATAATTGTTACGTTCTCCCACAAAAACAAATAAGATTCTGCGGGGTGATATGTTAAAACAAGCAGTGGCGTAACTATAACGTCTGGGGCCCGTGGAAAATTCGTCAGATGGGGCTCCTTCCTCAATGTAAAGAAGTGCATCAGCGTCCCTTCTGTGCTCTAAACCGAGCTAGTTCGGGGCCCCATAGAGCTAGGGGCCCCTGGCATTTTGCCACCCCCTGCCACCCTATAGTTACGTCACTGAAAACAAGTTACGTGTAGAAAGAAAGAAAACATTTATTCCTTTGTGCCAGACACACAAATATAAGAGAATACACACAATTTTATAGAAAAAAAAACACAGACATGATAAATAGATCATCAGCGTTGTGTCTTCGCAAAAGTGGAACGGTCGCTGGCTCTGCATTACGCTGCGGTGTGAGACACCTGCAGCACTGATTTTCAGCCAGAACCGTCTGCGACTCTCGTAACGATACACCGATAAAATGTACCTAACTCGCTCGCAATCGCCATCGTGTTCAATTTGACAGATCTTGTATGAACGTGACAGCTAGCTGATTCCGATGCCAATTGTCAATCCATACGTGAACTGTCAAAATGAACACGATGGCGATTGCGAGCGAGTTAGTCAATAGATTTAGATTTAGATTTTTTATTCATTCAATAAAAATTACATCATGAATTGTACATTGTCAAGTTGAAATTAAATAATACAAATCAATTGAATATTACAAAAATGTCAAAATCACAAACAATAATAATAAAACAATTGGGTACAATTTAATTAAATTAATTCTCCGCTAGGGATCGTCACTGCTTACAGGTAAATAATGAAATATAATAAAGGGTTTAAATTAACCAAATGTCCAAATTAATAGAAAAAACAATGCAATTAAATAAATAAATCAAAATGTCATATCCAGAAACTCATTAACAGACTAAAATGTATTTTTTAACAAAAGGACTTTCAGTCGACGCTCAAATGTTTCGTCATTTTTTTCGTTTTTAAGATCGGAGGGTAGATCTACTGAACCGAGTCGGAATTGAATCGCATTGAGGCGGTCACGGTAAACCCCTGGATAGGCCTTGAACCTGTTTCCCGCGGAACGCTTATAAAAGTATGTTTTGACGATTTTGTATTTTGAGGTTGTTTGTGTGTTATACGTGGAGCTACGTTTGTGTAGGTATGTGATGTTTTAGGCCAATGTCAGTTGGTCACGCGATGGCCGAACCTCCGAACAATTAGCCATTAACAATTAGCAGATAATTGTAACGATGTAAAGGGCCAAAGATAATACAATTCAAACAGGGGTTGCTTCGATATTCGTGTCGTATTGTCCCTTTCTTACTTTCAACAACCACTTTTAACTTGGAATCCGTGATCTCAGAGTGCTATGTAAGTTTTCGTTAACAAAATACATCTTTAACGCGTATCAAAATGTAAAACTACACAAATCATCTAATCGTCTTCATCCCTTCCAGTGTATACGTAACAAAACAAAACCTAAAGGCGACGTTTAGCCTGATTGTGGGCGTATAGATGGAAATTGGAATCAAAATAGTGATGGTCTGCTAGCCGCATCACCTGTAACATGATTCCTAAGATTTCGCCCATTCCCTTGTTGGGCTTTTACCATCTGCGCGGGACGAGAAGCAACTGGTACATTCTATGTTTTTCCTTTGCTCCCAGACCAGCATGGAAGCAACGTAATTATTGCAGAATAATAGGTACTATCAACATCAGTTCTTAGTCTAATTCTATGCGGCCAAAGTCGCGGGCAGAAGCTAGTGGATAATGTATACGCCGATTTCATGCGTTGCATATGCAAATGTGTAAAACTCTCTAATAACAGCGTTACTCTTTTTTTCCCAATCGTACATATTTCGTTTAGTAGCGGGAGTGTACGCTTAGGGACTTAAGGTGCCACTACACCGGTGCGTAAAACACGTTGACGGTGCGTATACGCAACGAAATGTATGAAAGAACGGTGAGAAAACGTGACGCCTACGACGCGTCACTGAGATAATAGTAGGTTAATAAAATCTAAAACCCATTCATGTCTTATGTTTTATGCAGGAAAAAGTAACTTAACCTCATAAGCACATTAACAGTCATCACTTTATCATTTGGTATTATTTATTCATTATTTTACTTTGGGCAATGAAGCATAATAATTCGATTTTTTAATAAAAAAAATTGAACACTTCTACATTCGCATTCGCGAATATCAGTAGCAGACATTTGCATTCGCATTCGCGAATGTTTAAAAAATGACATTCGTTACATCACCAGTGCAACACCGATGTCTAATAATGAACACGTATTCTTTGTTGTCAGCCCCTCAAGATGCACCGCGGGCGCGCGGAGCCGACGCCGCCGGAATGCGCGCTCGCAGCGGACATGCTGAACCACTTCTGCGCGGCCGTGACCATGAAGCAGACCCTGGCGCTGCACCGGGAGATGTGCAACGCGCTCGGCCTCAAGCCGAACCGGCTGCCCGACTTCTACCCGAAGCTGAAGGTGAGTCGCGGTCTACACACGCTTAGTACACACGCTGGACCTAGTTTGCACACGATAGACTTAGTGTACACACGCAAGACTTAGTTGACACGCGCATAAACCGAGTCTACACACGCTAGATTTAGTGTTCACACGCATAAATTGAGTTTACACACGCTAGTATTAATCCACACACGCTAAACTTAGTTTTCACACGCTATTCTTAGTTTACACACGCCTAAATCGAGTCTACACACGCTAGTATTAATCTACACACGCTAGACTTAGTCTACACAAACATAAACTGAGTCTACACACGCTGGACCTAGTTTGCACACGCTAGGCTTCGTGTACACGCTAGAGCTAGTTTGCACACGATAGACTTAGTGTACACACGCAAGACTTAGTCTACACGCGCACAAACCGAGTCTACACACGCTATTAACCATTGCACACATGCTACGAGCAGACGTAGTTTGCACAGGTTATACCTAGTCTGTACTTACCACCTTATTCATAAACACTCTGTACAGGCTTCTGCTAACTTAGCAATCGTTTGTCCTTAACGTGTATCGAATGTGTGTAAATAAATGTTTCTCTCTCTCTCTCTCTCTCTCTCTTTCTCTCTTATCTGTCACTTTGACACTTACGTTTCACAGATAAGGACAAACGATTGCTAAGCGGAAGCCTAAATTTTGAAACACGCATTTCGCATTTCAGCGCCGGTCTAATGTAAAGGTCTAAGGTTGAATTTGTAAACAAAGGCGACAGTAATCGCACAAAGCAAGTGAGAGCGTACCATAGTCGAGAGGTAAATTGTACGTCTTTTTCTTACTCTTCGTGTTAGAAAGAGACGGGTCTCTCCTGCTAGCCGGGCTGCACAGTTGGCACGTGGCCACCGTCGGGAGTAATTTGGAATAATATGCCCAGGGGCTAGGTCACCTGGTTTCCCTTCCTGGAATGTTTTAGTAATATTTCTAGCTGATTTATACGGACGGTAATGCTGTGTGGTGTAGCTGAAAATTAACAAAAGAAGTACGTTTTCATACACGTACACAAATCACGTCTTTATCCCTTACGGGGTAGAGAGAGCTTGAGGTGACAAGACCTAGGCCACGATTAGCAAGATTGTGGGCGTATAGATGGCAAAAAATGGAATCAATGGGTTGCTAGCCGCATCGCTTATGACATGATTCATATAATTTTCGCCCATTCCCTCGGTGGGCTTTTTCCATCTGTGGGGAAAGAGAAGCAACTGGTAGATTCTATGCTTTTTTTTTTTATTTGCTCCCAGACCAGCTTGGAAGTGAAAAAAGCAATTTTTATACACATACACAAATCACGTCCTTATCCCTTACGGGGTAGAAAGTGCTTAGAATAACTACAGGCGACGTTTAGCAAGATTATGTGCTTATAGGTGAAAAGTGGAATCAAAATATTGGTGGGTTGCTAGCATCGCCTATAACATGATTCCTATGATTTCGCCCGCTCCCTCGGAGGTGTTTGCACCATAAAAACCAATATAAAATGACTTCACATTGCCCGCATTTTGCTTAAGAGCAGGGCTCAGCTAACACTGGATTTTATTAACTTCGCGAATCTGTTAGCACCCTCTGTGCGAGTCCGACTCACGCTTGGCCGGTTTTTATTTTAAGTGCTAATTAAATTCGTATGTATCCTTGTTCCATTACGTTCGCAGAACGGGACGTAATTATAACAAAAAAATACTAAGAATTAACCAAATTTAATAGCCGTGTGCTTTCTTTTTTTTACGTCAATTACGAACCAGATATTTTATGCTCTAGATGTTAGTCAAATCAAGATGGTTGCATTACACGGACGAGAGTTCTAACTTTGAAAGCGTGTTGTAAAATGAAGCCTCTGCCGCGCACTTAGGGTACAAATTTGAATACAGTGAATTCCGTGTAATCTTTAGTGGTTTTAAAACCTTCTGTCCGCCCAATTAAATCCTTTGCCTTTACTTAAAATAGTTACGACATAACAGAATAATTATTTTGTTTCGAATAGTCGAAGTATAGACTTCATTTGTCTTGGATGAGAAACCACAACAAAATTATATTGCGTCCGGTCAACTATTTCTTACGTAGCATATAGTACAGTGCAGTAGTCTGGGAGCCGCAAAATAAAATTGTTTTAATGTCACTTTATTTTCGTGTCGTTTACAAAGGGGACTGTCGTCTTTGCTCACCAGTTGGCGCCACTGTTGACTAAGGTCCAGAGGTATAGCTGTCAAAGGCGACTTTATAAGATCGGCGTAAATCGGCGTATAGTAAAGAGCAAAGGTTCTATATTACATCATCACTACATAGTATAAAATAAAGTCGCTTTCTCTGTCCCTATGTCCCTATGTATGCTTATATATTCAGAACTACGCAACGGATTTTGATGCGGTTTTTTTTAATAGATAGAGTGATTCAAGAGGAAGGTTTTTATGTATAATTCTACGCAGACGAAATCGCGGGCAGAAGCTAGTTTAATATACGATGGGAAACCGCAACATTATATTGCGCCTCGTGAAATCCTAAGAATTTCGCCCCTTCCCTCGATGGGCTTTTACTATCTGCGCGGGACGAGAATCAACTGGTACATTCTATGTTTTTGCTTTGCTCCCAGACCAGCATGGAAGTATTTATAATTAATTATAATATTGGTAGGATAATTTATGATTATGACGTAAATAAATCTCCGTTACAACTCCGCTAACAATTTGCGGAGGCGGAGGCTAGGCGGAGGCGAAGTTCCCGTTACAACTCTACCTCTAACCATCAGGTGACTTGCTCCTTTGCCTTCCTTGTCGCATAGTTTTGCCAATAACGTTTAAAAGTAAGAACATATGTATGTATGTAAACTCTTTATTGTGCAAAATAAACAAGACAAATACAATTGACAAACACTGAGATACATGCACAAAGTTTCTTCAAAGTTTTATCGTTTCTTAGAGTCGATCTGAACCGCTACTAGCTTGGATTGTTTTACAAATAGTTCCGCCCACCCTCTATTCTACGCATAGAGGTAATCAATTAGATTGGTAGTAACGACTATCCAGTTGTGGCAACACGTCAGTCTTTTTCGACTTGTACCTCGCTAACGCGAGATTTTCGCGATTATTTTACCTTTATCTTCTAAATGGAACGAACCCATTTATGTAATTAGGATTTTGATTTTATATTTACGTTTTTATTTTATTTAATTTGATCGTGTTTCATTACCAGAGATCGGACAAATTTGCGTCATTGCTCGCAATAATGTGGACATGACTCCAAAATTAATCAAATATAATATAGTCAAAATACATATATTAAGAATAAGTATATCCACGGAGGTTTTATACCTATAGAACTAGAAAACTTTTTTGTCAAAAATAATAATCATATCTAGCAGGATCGTGATTTCTTTATTATATTAAAAGATTTACGAGAACGACAACTGCCACTTAATTAACATTTTGCTAATAATTTTATGCATGTGTAAATTTTTATCTCCGGGAGTTCAAATTTTATTTCGAGAAATTGATTAAATGATTAATTATTTGATTAATTTTTGAGTCATGTCCACATTATTGCGAGCAATGACGCAAATTTGTCCGATCTCTGTTCATTACAAACAATAAATATCCACTTTGTTTACCGTTTTGACCTTCGGCTGGCCAGTCACATAAGTCACGTCTTTATCCCTTACAAGATAGACGGAGCCTAAGGCGACAATACCTTAAGTCCACGTTTAGCATGATTGTATACGTTATGTAAAGGGTAATCAAAGTAGTAATGAGTTGCTAGCCGCATCGCCAATCAGAGTGCAGCTTGGCGTAACTTTATTTCATGTGATTTGTGTGACGTTTCCACTCTATAAGGTGGTTTGCTCTATGACACTAGGCCTTGACGTCGCCGCACGTGCTACCACTACGACTCACCTGGCTTTATCGATTTTCTTTTCGTGCTGTCCCTCTCCCGCTCGCACCAATAGTCAATAATACGAGAGCGAGAGAGACGGTGTGATACGAACTTGGAAATCGAATCTGGAAGTATTACAACAATACAATACAAATATTCTTTATTGAACATCACAAATCAGTACAAAACAACACAGAAATAAAGAACAAAGTAGACAATAGGCGGTCTTATCGCTTAATAGCGATCTCTTCCAGACAACCAATAATAGAAATAAGTTGGAGACAGTTTAAGTAGGTGGCGGAAACAAATAGACAGGATAAACGCAGGGATAATAAAAACAACAATATACTAAGTTTAGTATTACTAAGTTTTACTTACAAACATTAGACTAGCTTCTGTCCGCGACTTACATATGTACATAAATTACGTCTTCATCCCTTACGGCGTAGGCAGATGCTAGGGTAACAAGATCCAAAGGCCACGCTTCGCATAATTGTGGGCGTCATAGGTGGAAATGGAAAGGGGAATCAAAATGGTGATGGATTGCTAGCAGCGTCGCCTATAACATGATTCCTAAGATTTTCGTCCATTCCCTCGATGGAGTTTTACCATCTGCGCGGGAAGAGAAGCAGCTGGTGTATTCTATGTTTTATCTTTGCTCACAGACCCATGGAAGCATGGAAGTTAAAACACGTTGGGAATTATCGACATTGTCAGAATTGTTAACCTTGACTTTGATAATTTCGGGGCTATTTTCGTTTTAAAATTGCTATAAAATCTATATTGTTCATATGCGGCAAAATCCGTTGTGTAGTTTTGAAGATATAAGCATACATAGGGACATAGGGACAGAGAAAGCGACTTTATTTTATACTAGCTTCTGCCCGCGATTTCGTCTGCGTAGAAGTATACATAAAAACCTTCCTCTTGAATCACTCTATCTATTAAAAAAAACCGCATCAAAATCCGTTGTGTAGTTTTGAAGATATAAGCATACATAGGGACATAGGGACAGAGAAAGCGGCTTTGTTTTATACTATGTGTAGTGACTATGTAGTGAAGCGTATGTGTAGCAGGGGCAGAGGAAACTCTGACGTCATCAACCGAAATACTTTCAATAATTAATATTAAATACATAGTGAGTTATATGCTGCTGCATTTCCATGCTGGTCTGGGAGCAAAGGAAAAACATAGAATGTACCAGTTGCTTCTCGTCCCGCGCAGATGGTAAAAGCCCATCGAGGGAAAAAGACGTGATTTGTGTATGTGTATGTATGTATGTGAGTTATATGATAAAGTATCGAAATTGGTTTCCTATAATTGTCTTTTCTATCCAAAAAAAAATAGGTGTTATTTTTAAGACAATCCCAATTGTTCCATAGTAATTGAGACGTTTACGTGAACGCGTTCGAGACGCTTTTTTGTGTGAAAACTGACACTAGAAGCTCAGAACCATCGGGTACTACACGGTTGCGTTCGAAGGCGTCCACAGATCCAAAGGAAATTACTCATAGATTAGTATTCAAATATGCAAGTTGAAATGGTAATCGGATTCCTTCTGCACGCGTAGGTTAACAAAGCGCTGTACCTTAACGCCGGTGTGTAAGAGTGCTTTTTCAGTGTCCTATTATCACGGTATCACTTGGAGCGTGCTCGGTAATCGCTAATAATTTAATACACAAGGTCTGTTTATTGATTTATTTATTTCACAAGCTGTTACTTGTTTTGTACCGGTTTCGAATGGGTGTGAAACAAAAGGTTTTTGGTCTCTACGCTTGGAGTAATAGATAAATTATTATCTTAGGACAATTGACACACATTGACCCGAACAAAACAAATACGTACACACGGCAATATAATCAGGTAAGCACCTACGCACGCTCGCGCCGTATCTATCCTGCTTACCGAATAGCTTTGCTGTGTGTACATACATATACACATCACGTCTTTATCCCTTACGGGGTAGATAATGCCTAAGGTAACAAGACCTACAGGCCACG
Source organism: Pandemis cinnamomeana (assembly GCA_932294345.1). Classification (NCBI taxonomy): domain Eukaryota; kingdom Metazoa; phylum Arthropoda; class Insecta; order Lepidoptera; family Tortricidae; genus Pandemis; species Pandemis cinnamomeana. Next base: position 32,449,496 of record OW028702.1, on the reverse strand, counting down.
TTTAGCAAGACACTGTGGGCATATAGTGATGGGTTACTAGCCGCATCGCCTATGACATGATGCCTATGATTTTCGTCCACAACACAATTACACAATACACGGACATATATCCCATTATATATATATCATATATATGTATATGAAAGAGATCCCTTTTAGGGATAAGTTCGCCTTTGTGCATGTGTTGTCCTGTATTCATCTTTTTCTTGTTAGACTATAAGCCCATGGAAAAAAAACATGTGAAATGAATCAGCGTGAATGAAGCTTAGAAGGCTGTTACTATATCATAAAATAACTGAGCGCTATGCCGTCATTTCTGAGCGGTACATTTATGGAATTTCTCAGATACAAGTGAGGAATTACGACTAATTATTAAAAGTTTATGTAAAAGTGAGAATGTAATGTAATCCTAGGCGATGACTAACAATAAGTTTATGCGAGCCACTTTCATTTATTTATAAAAGTTAATTTCATAATATGCCGCGCAATCTGTGCCTTTCGTAATTGTATATTTAATTCTGCTTTGCGACTTGGTAAGCTGTTGCTAATGCTATGTTACATAGATGTTTTATATGCACGCGAATAATGTGTGGCGTATGTGTGATTTTGTAACTAGCGACCCACCCCGGCTTCGCGCGGGTGCAATCAGTGGCTCTCTACTATATTATACATATAAACCTTCCTCTTGAATAGCTGTATTAAAAAAAACCGCATCAAAATCCGTTGCGTAGTTTTAAATATCTAAGCATACATAGGGACAGACAGACAGCGGAAAGCGATTTTGTTTTATACTATGTAGCGACTAGCTTGGCGCCCGTTTTAATTTGTTTACTAAATATTGTCTCATAAGGATTTTATGGTAATAACCAGAGATCGGACAAATTTGCGTCATTGCTCGCAATAATGTGGACATGACTCCAAAATTAATCAAATATGTCAAAATACATAAATTAAGAATAAGTATATCCACGGAGGTTTTATACCTATAGAACTAGAAAACTTTTTTGTCAGAAATAATAATCATATCTAGCAGGATCGTAATTTCTTTATTATATAAAAAGATTTACGAGAACGACAACTGCCACTTTAATTAACATTTTGCTAATAATTTTATGCATATGTAAATTTTTATCTCCGGGAGTTCAAATTTTATTTCGTGAAATTAATTAAATGATTAATTATTTGATAAATTTTTGAGTCATGTCCACATTATTGCGAGCAATGACGCAAATTTGTCCGAGCTCTAGTAATAACAAACACAATCAAATAAGATTTGGCGAAATCGGTCCGGCCGTTCACGGGTGATGCTGTGCACAAAGGAAATAGGTAATTTTGTACACTAACATAAGGTCGATAATTTTATATCCCAAGTCCTACACAAAATTATGTTAATTCTATGCATTTGTTCAGGTCTTTGTAGGACTTGCCTCTGCCTAGCAGGTTTATTAGATATTTCAAAATTATTCTGGACTAGCTATTACCCGCGGCTTCGGCCCTATACCTTTTTTTTCAAAATATTGTTATATAAGCACACTGACACATTCTGACAGTAAAAAACACAACAAAACACTGTTTTCTGGGATAAAAAGTATCATACGTCCGTCCATGCGACTGAAACTAACTGTATACCAAATTTCAACTAATTATGTATGTATGTTTAATGTAACCGCGGCATATAAGATGTCATAAGTTATAGTTTTTTGACTATCCCACGGGAACTCTTTATTTTTCAGGAATGAAAGTATCTAAAATATTTAAATCGATCGAACAGTTTTGGAGATTAGCGAACACAGACATAGGTAAATGAACACACAACATACACACAGACAGACAAAAATTATAAAATCTACTTTTTTATGTTTTACTACAGTACTCTTCCTTAATCGTTAGCACTCTATTTTTAATGAATTTATTTAATGTACATACACGAACTTTCTACTGATTTATTATGTATATATAGATTATATCAGCACGCTTGGGTTTTGTTTTATTGCACACGTCATAGATTAAAAAAAGGTTAAAAGGTTAAAATTAAAGCCGAACAAATGAAGCATTCTGTAAGTCACAATAATAAAAAATCCTGAAAACATAAGGTGGCGTACAAAGTGACCCACTTTAGGCTGCGGCTCCACTGAGGCGGAGACGAGCGGAGCGGAGAAGAGACGTGTGGGGATCAACCAATCATATTACAGAGCGGAGACGAGATGTGGATTTCATGTAATATGATTGGTCGATCCCCACACGGCTCCTCTCCGCTCCGCTCGTCTCCGCCTCAGTGGAGCCGCAGCCTTATGCAGGACAGTGTAACCACGTTAAAACGACACCCGGATGCGTCTGTGAGCGCTAATTTCATCTGATGTAGGTAAGGTATGCTCTGCGAACGTAACGTACGAATTGTGTCAAAATATGGCGCAGAATAAGGCCAGCCGTGGGCTTTAATGTGTTTGAACTTTGTTAAATGTCACTTGCATTGAGCGAATGACTTGTAGTGTGCATGTGTGGGTAATATTGTAAAATTTTATTGTTTCAAGTGTTTATTTGTATTTTTTAAATAGGTAGGGGAGACCGAGGAGAGTTGAGACAGAGGTGAGTTGATACAAAGCCGATCTCTCTGAACTTTGACAGTTTATCGGGCTGGTAACTTCGCTAATTCGTTGCTCTTTCTACACTCCACAGTTTGTGTGAAGTTGTGACCTCGCTAACTGTCATAGGTGCAGAGAAATCGGCTTTGTATTAACTCACCTCTGTCTCAACTCTCCTCGGTCTCCCCTATCGTTAAACTTGGCAGCTATAGCCTGTTTGTATGTATGTATGTATGTAAACTCTTTATTGTGCAAAATAAACAAGACAAATACAATTGACAAACACTGAGATACATGCACGAAGGCGGACTTGTCCCTTTAAGGGATCTCTTCCAGTCAACCTTTGAGTGGATGAAAGGGGTATTATTATTTGTTTCTTTGTTTTCTCTACGTGTCTGTACGGGTGCAAGTAATCATTTCTCTCCCTCTCTCAACTTTATCAGTAAATCCTTTTGCGACCAACGGATTTGTTGTTCTGCTGTGGATGCTGGTCTGGGAGTAAAGGAAAAACATAGAATGTACCAGTTGCACTTCCCGCGCAGATGACAAAAGCCCATCGAGGGAATGGGCATAGGAATCGTGTTACGGGCGATGCTAGCAACCTATCACTATTTTGATTCCCCTTTCCACCTGTACGCCCGCAGTCATGCTAAGCCTAACTGTCTAACCCGTAAGGGATAAAGACGTGATTTATGTGTGTGTGTTTGTATTTGTTGTTTACCGAGATTATCGGGAGTTGTGTGTATACGAGCGCTTTTACCATTCGTGGCGAACGTTATTGATCACATCTTCTTCTATCTATAATATTAAAATGAATCGCAAAATGTGTTGCTAAGCGCAAATCTCGAGAGCAGCTGAACCGATTCCGCTAATTCTTTTTTTAGAATATTCCTCGAAGTATGGGGATGGTTCTTACGGAGAGAAAAATTCGAATAATTGCCGGGAAAACCCTAAAAACAGCCCTTTTCTTTTTCCCATACAAACGTTTTCTAACTAAAATGTAGAGTGAATTTGAACTTGCTTTTCAATAAAGTTCATATTAAATTACAAGCACTCACTGTTGTCTAAGCAATGTAGGTGTGTTCCTAACGTCAAAGAGTCAATTTGCACTGTAACACCGCTGGACAAAGTTCAAATTCTATCAAAACAGTATGCATGCCACAATCCAAATCTTTTTGACAGAACGAAGTCTGTCGGGTCCGCTAGTTATTTATAAAATAACAACTATGTATGTTCTTGCGAATTAAATAATTTCATTTCATTATCCTCCCACCATTATTGCCTTAACACAAGGCAGTTGCCTTCTTTCGTTATTCACTCAATTGCATTCGCCGTTTCTTTCTTTCCGACTCTGGGATATTGCTAATGATTCCCCTTTCCACCTATATATACTACCCAAGTGCCGTGTTGTTGCCTCGGTTGTCTACCCCGTAATGGATACGTGATTTATGTATGTATGGGATAAGGATAAGATATGGCGAATGCACGTAGCACAATATGGCATCTGTTTACAGTAGGCTTATTGTCTAACCGCCTTATTCATAAACGCTCTATAGGCCTCTGCTAACTTAGCAATCGTTTGTCCTTGTCTGTTAAGGTAAATGTCAAAGTGACAGATAAGGACAAACGATTGCTAAGTTAGCAGGAGCCTATAGAGCATTTATGAATAAGGGAGTATATCGCTCGCAATCGCCATCGTGTTCATTTTGACAGTTCTTGAAAAGCAGCGCTGCGGGCGCCCTGGGGACCGGCACCAGCAGCTTATGCTGACGCCGACACCATTTGTCATAAACCGTTTTGACAATTACTTGATTCTGTAGTTTTTGTAAATCTGTTTTTGTGCCAATCAATTGTTTTTTCTTTCAAATTTAAAGTAATAATAATAATAAATAATAATATCTTGGGACAATTGACACCGATTGACCTAGCCCCAAACTAAGCAAAGCTTGTAATATGGGCACTAGACAACGGATAAACATACTTATTTGTAAACTATTTCCTTTCTGTGTCAGGTTAACTGGAAGAAATCCCTTCTTAGGGATAGGTTCGCCTTTGTACTATTTTCTGTGTATTTTTGTATTTTTTTTTAATTTTTATGTGCAATAAAGAGTTTACATACATACATACATACATACTTATATAGATAAATACATACTTAAATACATATTACCTACCCATCACTATTTTGATTCCCCTTTTCACCTATACGCCCACAATCATGCTAAGCGTGGCCTTTGGTTCTTGTCACCTTAGGCTCTGTAAGGGAGAAAAACGTGATTTATGTAAATACATATTAAACATCCAAGGCTCGAGAACAAACATTCGTATTTTCATACAAATATCTGCCCCGACCGGGGATCGAACCCGGGACCTCTAGCTTCATAGTCAGGTTCTCTAACCACTGGGCCATCCGGTCGTCAAATACTTAAATCAATGTTACACTTTCCAGACAAAGCTGAGCAGTTCATGGAAGGCTCAAGCCTTGTTCAAGAAGTTTGACGCGCGCGCCAACCACAAGGTGTACGGGAAGGGCCGCACCTGCGCGCAGAACAAGGTGCTCATCATTGGCGCTGGCCCGTGCGGCCTGCGCGCCGCCGTCGAGTGCCAGCTGCTCGGGGCCAAAGTGGTGAGTAGAGAGAGAGAGAGAGAGGGGGTGAGAGAGAGAGGGAGAGAGAGAGAGAGAGAGGGAGAGAGAGGGGGGGGAGAGAGAGAGGGGGTGAGAGGGGGGAGAGAGAGAGAGAGGGGGAGGGGGGAGAGAGAGAGAGGGGGGGGAGGGAGGAGAGAGAGAGAGAGGGGGGAGGGAGGAGAGAGAGAGAGGGGGGAGGGAGGAGAGAGAGAGAGGGGGGAGGGAGGAGAGAGAGAGAGGGGGGAGGGAGGAGAGAGAGGGGGGGAGGGAGGGAGGGAGGGAGAGAGGGAGGGAGGGAGAGAGGGAGGGAGGGAGAGAGGGAGGGAGGGAGAGAGGGAGAGAGAGAGAGAGAGAGAGAGAGAGAGAGAGAGAGAGAGAGAGAGAGAACATTTATTTACACACATTCGATACAAGTAGACATAAAACAAGGAGAAATACAATATACTAAGGAACAGTACCGATATGGTGTAAAGTGGACCCCACTCAGCATAATGTTGCGGCAAGCAACGCTGTTTTTCAGTGGGACCCAGATAAAATTTTAAAACTAAACACAAAAAACACATACACTGTGGCGACACGAACGCCAGTGGAAAGCACTTCACAAACAAGCTGACAAATACACGGAAGTATGTATGGCAACACTCGATCTGTTCAATCGCATTAAACCAATTAAACCGAAACAAGTCAAGCCAAACGTTGATTTGGCTATTGTAGTGAGATAATTATCAATTATAATTAATAGCACGGTAGCATTACCCTGCATACCCTGCACTTACTGCATAGTAAGGAAACTACAAACAAAACGGTCCAAACGAACGCACACAGACGCGCGTTTCTACGAGGCCCCTAAGCGGATCTCGCGGTGCCCTCAGTCGCTAGTGGCGCTACGGACAGTCCGCGATCTTTTCGTTTTAGACATGCCAAGAGCGTATTGCGCAGTGTGTAGCATTACCGTTTTTTTTTTTTTTTTTTTTTGCGGCGGAAAAATGCGTTACGCATACGACCGCGCCGTGGGGACGGCGCGGAGGTTATGTGGGACTCTCCTCCCCGGCCCCCCCCCGAGTGGGGGGAAGCGGGGGAGGCCTACCCACTAAAAAACCGCCGGTATTCCCTCTCTGCCATTGGAGGGGCGCCGTGGGAGAACTATGGTGTCACCACGCACGCCCCACCGGCCGCCCCAGCCTAAACGCCGGGGCTCCCGCGCCAAGAGGGGGGGGCCGGGAATACTTGGCCCCCCCCTAGACTCGTGGGCCTCTACGCGCTAGCAGGGGATCCCCATCCCCCGCCAGCAGGCACCACTAGGGGAGGGCAGCAGCAAACTGCCGCCGCCTCCTCCCCGTCCGTCTGCGCCGGAGCGGGGGCGCGAGGGGGTCATTCTCGCGCTCCCGCTCCCTCTCCTCCTTCTGCGAGATCACGTCCTCGCAGAAGGAGGCGACGGCCTCCCAGGACCCCTCACTCCCGACCATGGCGTATACTACGCCGGGAAGTGAGAGGTCGCCGCCGATAGTCGCCACCAGAGTGCGGCGCTGCTCGGACCAGGCGGGGCACAGCTCCAGCGTGTGCTGTGCCGTGTCCACCGCCGCGCCGCACTCATGGCAGGACTCCGTCTCCTCCCTACCGATACGTTTCAGGTACCGCCCGAAGCAACCATGCCCGGACAGTACCTGTGTGAGTCGGTAGGTGAGGGACCCGTGGGCCCTCCCGCACCACTCTAGGAGCACCGGGCGGATGGCTTGGATGGTGCGGGTGCCGAACTCGGCATCCCGCAACTCATCCACCCAGCGCTCCATGACCCCTTCCGCCTGGAGCTCCCGGGCTCGGGTCAGCTCCGCCGGGGCAAGAGATTCGCCCCGGGCCCTCCTCTCGGCCCTGGCTTTGTGCGCGTCAGCCAGGGCCTCCGCCACAAGCTCCCATGGCGGGGAGCTGGCCAGCACGCCCGCGGCCTGCCACCCCACTGTGCGGTACGCTCGGCATATGCGCGTAGCGATAATGCGCTGTGGCCGCCGCAGCAGCGCCTTCGCCGCGGGCGTCAGGCCGTCCGCCCAGATGGGCGCCCCATACAGCGCCATGGAGCGCAGGACGCTGGCATATAGGCGCCTGCATGGGGCGTCTGGCCCGCCGGAATTCGGCAGGAGGCGGCTCAACGCCCCCGCCGCGCCCACTATCCGGGGGATGAGGTCCCGGAAGTGGGCCTCCCACCGCCATTTGCCGTCCAGGGTAAGGCCCAGATATTTGATCTGGGCCTTAACCTCGACGGCTTCGCCCGCCACCCGCAACGCCGCTCCTCGCGGCACCCGCCACCTCGGCCCCCTAAAACAGAGGGCCTCGGTTTTGGGCAGGGCTACCCTCAGTCCGAGGGCCCTGATCCGTCGGACGATAAGGGTAGCCCCCACCTCCGCCCTCCTCCGAACCTCCTCCCACGTGGTGCCCCGGACGGCGACCAGCGTGTCATCTGCATAGCAGATGACCGCCATCCGGGGCAGCACCTCCCCGCGGATGGCCCAGTCGAATCCAATGTTCCAGAGCAGGGGTCCTAGGACCGACCCCTGCGGGACTCCACTGGCCATCCGCCTCCTCTCATCAATTCCCCCCCTTCCCGTGTAGAGCACTACCCGTTCGGTCAGGTAGTGCCCTACAATCCTCCGGAGGTAGAGGGGCACCCCGTGGTATCGGAGCGCCTCCTCTATCACTCCGAAGGGGAGGGAGCCGAAGGCGTTGGCAATATCTAGCGATACTGCTAACGCCCCCTGCCCCCCCCTCGCCGCCTCCTCGGTGAACCCTTTCAGGGAGGATAGGGCGTCCATCGTGGATCGCCCTACCCTAAACCCGAATTGGTTCACCGAGAGGTCCGGCCCTACCTCCGCTAGGTGGCGGACGATTCGGGTAGCTACGACTCTCTCGAGGAGCTTACCCGTCTCGTCCAGCATCACCAGCGGGCGGTAGCCGGACGGAGAGTCCGGCGGACGACTCTCCTTGCGGAGCAGGACGAGGCGGCCCTCCTTCCAGCAGCGCGGGAACTGGCCGACCTCCAGGCACTTCGTGAATAGCGCCTGGAGGCGGTCGCTGAGGTGTTCCAGGGCGAGGTGGAGCACTCGCCCGGGAACACCGTCCGGCCCTGGGGCCTTTCTGCGGCCCTTCAGTCGGGCCCTCACCGCCGCCATCTCCTCCCCGGTAACCGGGGGGACTGCGAGGGCGGCCTCGTCTGGCTCCGTGTCCGGGGGGGCCATGGGGGGGGGGGGGGGGGGTCGAAGGGGGGGCATCAGGGAATAGCCCCTCGACCACCGCGCTGAGGAGGGCCGGCTCGAACTCCTCCGTGGGGGGGGCCACCTTCATTTTCGCCCGCACCATTCGGTACGGGCGCCCCCACGGGTCGGCGTCCAGCTCCGCCAGGAATTCGGCGTAGGCGCGGTCTTTGGCCGCGCCTATGGCCGACGCGAACGCCTGCTTGGCCGACCGCAGCTCAGCCAAGAGGCGCTCCTCCTCCCCCGGCACTCTGGTTGCCCGCCGGCGGCACCGGGTGAAGTTCCGGCGCGCCCGGTCGCTGGCAGCCCGTAGGACGGCCAGGTCCTGCGACCACCAGTAGACGCCGTCCCGGGGCGGGGCACGGCCACTTGCCTGCGGCATCCCGGCGTCGCAGACGACTGCCAGGTCCTGCCGGAACCTGGCAGCCCTCTGCTCGACCCCCATTGAGGTGTAGCATTACCCTGCATACCCTGCACTTACTGCATGGTAAGGAAACTACAAACAAAACGGTCCAAACGAACGCACACAGACGCGCGCTTCTACAAGGTCCTTAAGCGGATCTCGCGGTGCCGCCAGTCGCTAGTGGCGCTAAGTGCGCCCAGACAGTCCGCGATCTTTTCGTTTTAAACATGCCAAGAGCGTATTGCGCAGTGTGTCCATGTTTCCCAATAGTTTATTTAGGAAAGCTGTTCATTCGGATGATTTTTTTTATATGATAGTCAATACATAGTATAAAATAAAGTCGCTTTCTCTGTCCCTATGTCCCTATGTATGCTTATATCTTCAAACCTACACAACGGATTTTGATGCGGTTTTAAATAGATAGAGTGATTCAAGAGGAAGGTTTTTATGTATAATTCTACGCAGACGAAGTCGCGTTCAGAAGCTAGTGAATAATAAACTAAACTAGCCATAACATGACGATAAGTAGTGTCCGACCGAAACACGATTTTTAGCCGAAACCGAAACCGAAACCGAATATTCGGTTTTTTTCTGATTTCGGCCGAAACCGAAACCGAAACCGAAATTTTTGAAGACGTATCAAAAAATTCAAAATTACTGTACAAATCGTAAGGAAAAGGTTATTGCAAGGATTTCTTATTTGAGAACGTTTATTTTTTTGTTAAACAAAATAAAAAACGTTTATTTTTAATGAAAATAGATATAGGTACATGAAACTACCGTGAGACTTTAATCATAATTACACAAACGGATAACTCACGTATAAAAAGTCGAGCGATGCTCGACATGTTTCGGACTATTTTGTAGTCCTTCTTCCTGGAGCGTAGAGTACATATTTCAATTTGTACTTTTACTTTACGCGCCCGAATTAAGCCGAATGCTCCCGATGCGAGAGCCGCGAGAGGCCGCGAAGTAATTTCGGCCCGGCCGAAGGCTTCGGCCGGATTCTGGCCGAAACCGAAACTTCGGCCGAAATCACTTTTTTGGCCGAAATTGGCCGAAACCGAAACCGAAACCGAAACTTCGGTCGGACACTAACGATAAGACATTGATTTTAAAGGAAACGAAATCCTTATACTATTTATTGAAAGATCGTCATTCGCAGACAATTAAGCATTACTAATTTGTAACCCCCTTATTCATAAACGTTCTCTAGGCTTCTGCTAACTTAGCAATCGTTTGTCCCTGTCTGTGAAAGGTAAATGTCAAAGTGACAGACAAGGACAAACGATTGCTAAGTTAGCAGAAGCCTATAGAGCGTTTATGAATAAGGGGGTTAGTGACTTGCTAAACGTGGCCTGTAGGTCAAAATATATCATCTGAAGCCTTCACGCTCAGGATCCTATTTAAGAATTTAGAGTCTCATTCATCGCTCAGTATTCAACGTACCCAGTCGCCGTAATACACAATTTTCCTCCCTTGTGACGCAATCTATTTGACAGGTGGTTGTGGAGAAACGCGACCGCATGTCGCGCAACAACGTGTTGCACCTGTGGCCGTTCGTGATCCACGACCTGCGCGCGCTCGCAGCGAAGAAGTTCTTCGGCAAGTTCTGCGCGGGCTCCATAGACCACATCAGCATACGGCAGCTGCAGTGCATCCTGCTCAAGGTGGGGTCAGGGCTGTGGGGAAGAACGAGATAGATGAGACCGGAAAGCTATGACACAGACCATAAGGATAGACAGATACGCAAAATACCATTGGTCTTATTCAGAGTTGGGCGTTTTCTAGATAATTATTTCATATAAAATCATTTCAAATAAATTTATTCGAAGATAAATTCAACCACAAATAGTGCGTTGTCAACTTTTTTATTTAGATGAATTATCTAGATGAAGATAACCGACCTCGTTTGTTGTTGAAGTAAGCTTATAATAATAAATGTATACAGAATGTCATGTCGGGTCAAACCGTCACACTGACATTCATCTTTCATTTAAAATCCCAACTAATTTATCTAGATAAAATGAAACTGATCTAGATAAGTTCAAAATAACAAATGACGGATTATTTAGTTACTTCAAATAAAAGATGATTTAGTTATCTTTCCGGTTTTTCGTAAATAGATAATTTTTGCCTAACTCTGGTATTATTAGATAGATTTAAGAGACCTCGTTTACTGTAATGCAACTAATTCAATACATTGATTGACGATCTGATAGCCTATGAAGCAAGAGGTCCCGGGTTCGAATCCCGGTAGGGGCAGACAGTTGTATGATGAATACGAATGTTTGTGCCCGAGTCATGAATGTTGTATGTATTTATCTACATTATATAAGTATGTTTATCCGTTGCCTGGTACACATAGTACAAGATTTGTACTTAGTTTGGGACTGGGTCAATTGGTGTAATTGGTCCCATTTCCATGCTGGTCTGGGAGCAAAGAAAAAAAACATAGAATGTAACAGTTGCTTCTCTTTCCACGCAGATGGTAAAAGCCCATCGAGGGAATGGGTGAAAATCATAGGTATCATGTTATAGGCGATGCGGCTAGCAACCCATCACTATTTTGATACCATTTTCCACCTATACGCCCACAATTTTGCTAAACATGGCCTGTAGATCTTGTTACCTTAGGCTCTGTCTACCCCGTAAGGGATAAAGACGTGATTTGTGTATGTACGTTTTTATTTATTTAATGATGGTTTATTTCCTGTCACATCTTAACCTGAATACTACTACTACTAAGTCTAATAAGTACTAGTATTTTCTGTATATAGTAGACTTAAATGAAAACAGACGCCTCGGTATTGAAGAAAATAATCACTTGACTCTGTAATGTTTGCGTTCGTGTATGGTTGGACGAAAATGTAACTTTATGCTCTACAGCAGTGGTTCTTAACCGGTGGTCCGCGGACCACTGGTGGTCCCTGGAAGCATCCTAAGTGGTCCGCGGGGCCAATCTAATAAATAATTAGATAAGTGACAACCAGACACAACGCGTGAATGTGCAATTCCATCCATTGGGGCCGATCGAAGCCATACGTTAGATTTTTTGTAGTTAGGTACTTAGGTTGTCCTTGGCAAGACAACATTTTTGTCAAATGGTCCCTCATGTCTGAAAGGTTAAGAACCACTGCTCTACAGCGTAAAAAGTCGTTTTACGGCTTCCTAGAGTTAGCAAACGCGGACTTTATGAGCTTGAAGTTAAAATGAGCTTTATTTCAGGTGGCGCTGCTGCTGGGCGTGGAAGTTCACGAGGGGGTCAGCTTCGAGGGTCTTCTAGAACCCACTGTCACAGAGAATTCTGGAAGTAAGTGTTTCCTCCATGCTGGTCTGGGAGTAAAGAAAAAACATAGAATTTACCAGTTGCTTCTCTTCCCGCGCAGGTAAAAGCCCATTGAGGGAATGGGCGAAAGTCTTAGGAATCATGTTGTAGGCGATGCGGCTAGCAACTCGTCACTATTTTGATTTCCCTTTCCACCTATACGCCCTTAATCATGCTAAATGTGGCCTTAAGGTTTCGTTACCTTAGGCTCTGTCTACCCCGTAAGGGATAAAGACGTGATTTGTGTATGTGTATGTATGAATGTGCTATGCGGGTGTTTTGCGGGTGGTAGGGCCTTGTGCAAGGTCCGTCCGGATCGCTACCACCATCTTACTCGCTAATCCTGCCGCTAAGTAGCAGTGCTTGCACTGCTGTGTTCCGGTGTGGAGAGTAAGACAGCCGGTGAAATTACGGGCACAAGAGGCATTTCATCTTAGTCCTATAGGTTGGCAACGCATCTGCAATCCCTCCGGGGTTGCGGGTGTCTATGGGTAGTGGTGATCACTTACCATCAGGTGATCCACTTGCTCGTTTGCCTTCTTATACATATATATAAAAAAAGAGGGGGTCCTCTACTTTTTTCCAGCGTTCTTTTTACATTTCCCTCCTTTTTATTTTTGTTTATTGTAAACTATTTAATTAATTTATGTATTTCTTTAGTTACACATAAGTCGGGTTCTATCTAAGTATTGCATTGTTTTACGTAAAGGTTTATGAATTATGTAGTATAGCTTATCTGTGTATCGTTTCGTGAGTCATAGACGGTTCTGGCTGAAAATCAGTGCTGCAGGTGTCTAATACCTCAGCGTAATGCTGCGCCAGCGACCGTTTCACTTTTGCGAAGACACACAACGCTGATGATCTATTTTTCATGTCTATGTTTTCTTTTTTTTTTGTTATACCTTGTTTATTTTCTATAAAACTGTGTGTATTATCTTATATTTGTGTGTCTTGCAAAAAGGAATAAATGTCTTCTTTCTTTCTTTCTATGTGGCAACCTATATTAATGTTGAATGTTTGTTGTAGCTTTAGGCTGGCGCGCTCGGGTCGAGCCCTCGGACCATCCAGTGTCACAATACGAGTTCGACGTCCTCCTCGGGGCAGACGGCAAGCGGAACACGCTGCAGGGGTTCAAGCGCAAGGAGTTCCGCGGGAAACTGGCCATGGCCATCACGGCTAACTTCATCAATCGGCATTCGGAGCAAGAGGCCTCGGTGAGTGCAGCGTGGGTTTTTAGGGCTCGGTACCTAAAGGTCAAGAACTGGACCCTATTACTAACCCCCTTGTGGGGAGCGCCACAATAGAGAGATCTCTCTCCAGGCAGATGTTATGCCTGGGGACCGAAGTCCGAAGGAAGAGAGTTGAAAGTTGTATTTATGCAGCCGCATTGAGAAACTTCGTAAGCGGCATGTAGAACGATGTGACAGCTGTCATTTAGAACTGGCGCTAGCTACTCGTGCGTTGTAGTAGTTATGTAGAGGCCAACTAGGTGGCGCTAGGGTCGCTACACCCTTATTCATAAACGCTCTATAGGCTTCTGCTAACTTAGCAATCGTTTGTCCTTATCTGTGAAAGGTAAATGTCAAAGTGACAGATAAGGACAAACGGTTGCTAAGTTAGCGGAAGCCTGCAGAGCGTTTGTGAATAAGGGGGTTAGACTACACAGGGATGTTACGGATATATAATTTCGGATCCGGATATGGTTATGGATATTGGTAAGGGGGCGTCCATTAATTATGTGAGGCATTTTTATGGATTTTTTGACCCCCTCTCCCCTTGGAGAGATGACGTAAGATTTTTCTCGATCCCGTCCCCCCTACCCCAATATCTGGTGAGATTTTTCAAAACTTGTATACTCCGTGTATAAAAGTATTATATTTATTAAAAATCATAACACAATTTGTTTAATAATTCGCTCGTTTGTGTAATTATGCTAAGCGTGGCCTTTAGCTTTATACCTTTACCTTTATACTTCCATGCTGGTCAGGGAGCAAAGGAAAAACATAGAATGTACCAGTTGCTTCTCGTCCCGCGCAGATGGTAAAAGCCCATCGAGGGAATGGGCGAGTCTTAGGAATCATGTTATAGGCGATGCTAGCAACCCATCACTATTTTGTTTCCCCTTTCCACCTATACGCCTACAGTCATCTAAACGTGGCCTTTTGCTCTTGTTACCTCAGGCTCTGTCTACCCATTAAGGGATATAGACGTGATTTGTGTGTGTGTGTGGCCTTTAGCTCTTGTTACTTAAGGCTCTGTCTACCCCGTAATGTGTAAATAATTTTCTATGTGAACAGGTGCCGGAGATAAGCGGCGTGGCGTTCATATTCAACCAGAAGTTCTTCAAGGAGCTATACGAAGTTACCGGGATAGATCTGGAGAATATAGTGTACTACAAGGATGATACGCATTACTTCGTGATGACGGCCAAGAAGCACAGTCTGCTGGACAAGGGGGTGTTGTTGAACGTGAGTACTGTTGCGGCCCGCATAACGAGACGTGTGCATATCGTTCGCCGAAAAACTTTTCACAGAATCAAAGTTTCACAGAATCAACGTTTCACAGAATCAACGTTTCACAGAATATGCGTTTGACAAATTTTTATTTAGACCGGATAGCCTAGTGGTTAGTGACCCTGACTATGAAGCTAGAGGTCCTGGGTTCGAATCCCGGTAGGGGCAGACAGTTGTATGATGAATACGAATGCTTGTGCCCGAGTCATGGTTGTTGTATGTATTTAAGTATGTATTTATCTACATTATATAAGTATGTTTATCCGTTGGCATTACTTCGTGATGACGGCTAAGAAGCACAGTCTGCTGGACAAGGGGGTGTTGTTGAACGTGAGTAGTGTTGCGGCGCTCGCATAACGAAACGGGTGCATATAGTTCGCCGAAAAACTTTTCACAGAATCAACGTTTCACAGAATATAAT
Source organism: Pandemis cinnamomeana (assembly GCA_932294345.1). NCBI lineage: Eukaryota > Metazoa > Arthropoda > Insecta > Lepidoptera > Tortricidae > Pandemis > Pandemis cinnamomeana. The sequence continues at coordinate 32,434,381 of OW028702.1, read as the reverse complement.
AATATTTATAATATAGCCTTTTTATTCTGAATACGCTTCAATTTCAGTAAGTATGTTGTTGTTGTTTTTTTTTATTATTAAATTGTCGCGTAATTCGGCTTGCCTCATGGCATAGGCCTCCGTGTATTGGAGGGTTTGGGCTATAGTTCCCACGCGCGCCCAGTGCGGATTGGGTGCTTAACACACACCATTGAATTTCTTCGCAGATGTGTGCAGAAACGGATTAAAAGGGGCTATATTATTATTTTATGTTTTAATCTATTGTACCGGCTAGCTCTATTCCAAATTTGATCCAAATCAGACCGGTTTCGGCGTGAAGAATGAACGAACATACACCCTCACTCACAACCTCAGGAACTTTCGCATTTATAATACTAGCTTCTGCCCGCGACTTCGTCTGCGCAGAATTAGACTTAAGAACTGATGTTGATAGTATATTCTGCAATAATTATTTATGTTGCTATTCTAAGCAGCTACGACCTTTCACATGTTTATCGCTATCCCGCGGGAACTATGCAATTTTACGAGGTAAAAAGTAGCCCACGTGCTAATTTAGGGTACCAGCTATCTCCGTTCCGAATTTTATCCAAATCCGTCCAGCAGTTTCAGCGCGAAGAAGGAACTAACATACACGCGCAGCCATCACAAACTTTCGCATTTATAATGTTAGTAGTTATCACTATCAGTAGCGTAGCGTGGGTCTCGGCCGCCCGGGGCGGAAGAAAAATTTGCCGCCCCATTGCTTACGTACTTTAAATATTTATACGATATTATTGTTATTTATTCTGAAATTTTGCCGCCCCCTAAAAGTGCCGCCCGGGGCGGGCCGCCCCCCTCGCCCCCCCTACGCTACGCCACTGATCACTATGCTACAGTGGCGTAACTATAGGATGGCAGGGGCAAAATGCCACGGGGCCCCGAACTGGCTTGGTTTAGAGCACAGAAGGGACGAATTCGCCACGGGTTCGGGAGCGTTCAAGTATTACGTAACGCATTTATTGAAGATTTTTGACCCTCCCTCCTCCCCTTGTAACGCGCCGTAACCTTTTTCTGTACCCCCCCCCCCCCCTCCCTCTAAACTTTACGTAACACTCAAGTGACCATTTTTACCCAAAAGTGTCAAAATGTATGTTACGCAAAGTACAAGAAAGGCGCTATAATATCCTTTTTTTAATTTGTATCTTTTTAATCGCCTTTACGGTAATAATACTAAATAAAACAAGAATTATTTAACCCGAAATACATGCGTAGTTTGTTAACTTGGCAGTTTTGATTCCATATTTTTTTATTTAAAAAAAGAAAACGTTACGTAACGTGTTGTAAGAAAGACCCCCTCCCCCTGTAACGCATCGTAACGTTTTACGAGACCCCCGTTACGTAATACTTGAACGCCCCCTTCAGACGTTATAGTTACGCCACTCTGCTGTGTTCTTCAGGACTTCGCCGAGGTATCCCGTCTCCTGTCAGTGGAGAACGTCGACCGGGCAGCGCTGATGCGCTACTCTAAGCAGCTCCGACCTTTCACATGTTTTTCGCGTTCCCGCGGGAACTATGCAATTTTACGAGATAAAAAGTATCCCATGTGCTAATTTAGAGTACCAGCTATCTCCGTTCCGAATTTTATCCAAATCCGTCCAGTAGTTTCAGCGCGAAGAAGGAACAAACACACGCGCAGCCATCCTCACAAACTTTCGCATTTATAATGTTAGTATCACTATATTATGCTACAGTGGCGTAACTATAGGGTGGCAGGGGTGGCAAAATTCCAGGGGCACCTAGCTCTACGGGGTAGAACTGGCTTGGTTTAGGGCACAGAAGGGACGCTGATGCTCTTTATATTGAGGAAGGATCTGACGAATTCGCCGCGGGTTCAGACGTTATAGTTACGCCACTCTTTCCTTCTGTGGTAACCTTAAGACTGACTGATATCATAATTATTGTATTTTGATTCTGTGTACCTAATATTATTAATAAATAGCTATGCTGCGTGCATGTGCAGTCTCTTAATATTCGTATGCCTTATGGCAAGCATAGTGATACAAGATTTATGTAACATCAACATTTACAATACAATACAATACAATAACTCTTTATTGAACACCACATATAACAACCAAAACAGAAAAAAGGTATACAGAATATTACAAGGTAACAATAGGCCTTATCGCTACAGATCGATCTCTTCCAGGCAACCATAATGGACTGGAGAACAGAACAGATCTACACCTACGTAGATGTACCTATGTTAACTAATAAATTATTTGATTTGATTTGATTTGATTGTTCTCCTGTATTCTTCAGGACTTCGCCGAGGTATCTCGTCTCCTGTCAGTGGAGAACGTCGACCGGGCGGCGCTGATGCGCTACGCCCAGGAGGCGGCCCGGTTCTCCACGGAGGGCCGGCTGCCGCTCCAGGAGTTCGCGCTCAACCACTACGGGGAGCCTGACGTGGCCCTCTTCGATTTCACGTCCATGTACGCTGCTGAGAACGCCAGCATGGTGAGTAGACTTAAGGTCTTCGCACATTAAAACAACTCCACGCCAATCCGACACCAACTCAACTCACACTCGATGAGTAGTCAACTAGTTGATCCACCCAATGGTCACTAGTGGGCAATGCGTTGTCAACGAGTGGACGAACGCAGTCAACGAACAGTCAACGCAGTCAACGAACGCATAGTCGTTGCGTGGACAACGTGTGGTCGTTGCGTGGACGACGTGTGGTCGTTGCGTGGACGACGTGTGGTCATTGCGTGACAAACGTGTCGGGGTTGACCTTTAGTGTACGATGCGTAGGCCACTCGTTGTACACTACTTTATAATCATTTTTTGAAATTAAACCTAGAACATATGACACAGGGCTTAAATTTCAATGTCTAGCATAGAGTCGAGTCGCCGTTGAGTTGTTTTAATGTGCGAAGACCTATACCCCCTTATTCATAAACGAATCATTGACGACCAGATGGCCCAGTGGTTAGAGAACCTGACTATGAAGCTTGAGGTCCCGGGTTCGATCCCCAGCCGGGGCGGATATTTGTATGAAAATACGAATGTTTGTTCTCGAGTCTTGGATGTTTAATATGTATTTAAGTATGTATTTATCTATATAAGTATGTTTATCCGTAGTCTAGTGCCCATATTACTAGTTTTGCTTAGTTTCGGGCTAGGTCAATTGGTGTCAATTGTCCCAGGATATTATTATTATTATTATAAACGCTCTGTAGGCTTCTGCTAACTTAGCAATCGTTTGTTAGTTTTAAACCTCACCACACATATGCCGGCTTTGGATAGAGATAATGGGGGCTGTCGCGTGTGAATTTGCCACTAGAGGCGCTAGTGTCGCGTGAGGTCCAATAATGTTCACTTTTCACTGAGTTCGGCGGGCTTCGTGACATAAATGGATGGATTATTTGGCGATGAATGACGCTTTTTAGTCCGTACAAAACGGAACTGCGCAACATTGCGGCATAGCTACTCGATATGATGATAGTTATTTATAATTAATAAACTTAATGGAGTCAAGATTTAAAACTTTGTTTCGGCGGCGATCTTATAAAGTCGCCTTTGATAGCTATACCCCTGGACCTTAATGAACAGTAGCGCCAACTGGTGAGCAATGATATCACTGATATTGCGATGATTTCACGTAGATCACTTTTCAACAGGTAAATGAAAGAAATTGTAATTTATGTCACGAAGCCCGCCGAAACCAGTGACGAGTGGATGTTATTGGAGCTCACGCGACACTAGCGCCTCTAGCGGCACATTCACACGCGATAGCCCCCGTATCAATAAAAATGACCATACATATATTTTTCCCATATTTTCGAAATTTTGGGTTATTTTTACTCAGAACCAACAACACTGCTGACTCTTATACGAGATCAATAGAAAAATCATCAAGCGCTTTTAAAATTATCATCCATTTCCAATGCTCTCTCTTCGATATACTTATTGTGGTGTGGCACATTTTATGAATGGTCTTCTATGCAGGTGTACGAGCGGCGCGGGCGCCGCCTGCTCTGCCAGCTGGTCGGTGACAGTCTGCTGGAGCCGTTCTGGCCGACGGGATCAGGGTGCGCGCGCGGCTTCCTCTCCGCCCTGGACGCGGCGTGGGCGGTGCGCGCTTGGAGCTCGGCCGCGCATCCGCTACTCGTCCTGGCCGAGCGCGAGAGCGTCTACCGGCTGCTAGGTTAGTATTATCACAGTAAATAAATAGAGCAGTATGGAAACTAGGCGTTTTTGAAATAAATACCTACGCTCCAATAGAGCGTTAGTTAGTTTAAAACTAAGAAGCTTTTTGTTTAGTTAGCGCTTTAATCTCAGCTAGTAAGGCCTGTTTTAAAATAACTAGCTACGCTTAATTAAGAGTATTAGGGTTGGCACCCTTAATTTCCTTAAAAAAGAAACAAACGTTTATTTGGGTTCTATAATCACTACATAGTATAAAATAAAGTCGCTTTCTCTGTCCCTATGTCCCTATGCCCCTTTGTATGCTTATATCTTCAAAACTACCCAACGAAATTTGATGCGGTTTTTTTTATAGATAGAGTGATTCAAGAGGAAGGTTTTTATGTATAATACATGCATAATATACCGTGCGAATCCGGGGCGGGTCGCTAGTAAATAAATAATCGAATAGATGAGCTCGTTTATAAATAAAATATTCTTAAATCCGCGGACAACTGCTCAAGGCCAGCATTATGCTGAGGTGGGACCGTTTCGTGATGATGTTATGTCCTTATGTTTTTTATTTACTTCTTTTATTGTTTTTGTATTACATTTTATTTTTTTATTTTTATTACGAACTGACCAGTGATTGACCTCTATCTCACTTGGTGGAAGGTGCAGATGAGGCCAAAGGTGTAACTCACTGGTTCAGTAATAGCCTATTCACTCTAGCCTTGAAGAGCCCTAGATTGTATCTGTCCGGAAATACAGACATGTCACGAACAAATGTTTTCTTTTCTTTCTTTTCTTTCTTTTCTTTCTTTAAGAGAGAGAGAGAGAGAGAGAGAGAGAGAGAGAGAGAGAGAGAGAGAGAGAGAGAGAGAGAGAGAGAGAGAGAGAGAGAGAGAGAAACATTATTTACACACATTCGATACACGTAGAATTATAATAGGAAGAAATACAATATACTTAGAAATAGTACCGATATGGTGTAAAATGGGCCCTACTCAGCATAATGTTGCGGCGTGCCGCAACGCTGTTTTTCAGTAGGACCCAGACGTTTAAAACCACCTTTAAGCTTGAAAACTGAACGTCTTCCATTTCCAGCTCAGACCACGCCGGAGAACATGCACCGCGACTTTGGCGCGTACACGGTCGACCCCGGCACCCGGTACCGGAACCTGAACCGGACCGCGGTGCCGGTGCCCCGCGTCGCCTCCTTCTACGACTCCGACGAGCCGCTCCCGTTGGACGCGGGCACGGCGCTGCGCAAGCGGCGACGCGGTATGTCACATGTATCAGTAACAACAGTAGATCAGGGATGGCGGACCAATGGCACGCGCGCCAGTGTTGCCACGCTTCAAAATACAATACAATACAATACAAATACTCTTTATGGAACACCACAAATCAGTACAAAACAATACAGAAACAAAGAACAAAGTAGACAATAGGCGGTCTTATCGCTTAAAATAATTCGGACACGCCAATAATAAAAAAAAGTGTGCAAGGTTTATTTTTGACCGTTAAACCACTGGCAACATGTGGAAAACTGGCAATATGGTCATATGATGGTAATATAACAACACACTCTTAAGACAACAAGGTTTTATTAGAGCTTACTTAGGGATTAGTTTTATCTGTGTGAATTGTTTCCTGATATTTATTTATTTTACAATGCCCAATGCCTCAGGTCGCATGTTTATTGCCCTCGCCTATGGCTCGTGCCACAAGCTCCTACGATCTGAGGCATTCTTTATTTCACCATCCTCTTATCTTATCTTATCTTAATCTAGGGGTCCTTACGGATACACTTCGACCCATTCGTGGATCTTTTGTGTAATTAACCCTCCTTCGCACTATTCCATCGCTTTTACCACCTCATTTATGAATTGGGTGATTGGGCGCAGTGGTAGTGCCTTGAAATCTCCTGGTTCAGGGTATCCGATGCCGAAGAGTTTCATTCTTAGTCTGGCGAGGGCATCACAGTCGCACATAATGTGTTCCATTGTTTCAACCTTCATCATCCTCAGAAATGCAATGTAGTGTTATTGAACGTTCCAGAAGCGGAGGTGTCCGACGAGGTGCTGCTCTCGTGGGCGGGCGTGACCGAGGGCGGGCTGCGCGCGGCGTGCGCCCCCGCCGCCCTGCAGCAGCTGCTGGCGCGCTACCGGCCCGACCTGCTGGCTGATGCTGTGCCGCCGCACCAGGTGTTGCAGCAGGAGCTCGGTCAGTGAACCCGCGACAAATAGATACGTTACTACAGAGGCTGGGAAGTTAGGAGTTGCCAGTCGGAAATATATAGACGGCCGAGCGTGAACGAGGCTCAGTTTGAGGCTGGTATCATGGCTGATGATGGTCAAGTACTGTACAGTTAATTACAAAAACTACTGAAACTACTCGCATATGGTCTAGGAGCGAAGAAATAAGATTTTGATAAACAGCGTCTTCTCTCGTCCCTGGTGTGTCGTACAGACGCATCATTAATACAGATGACTCCTGGCGATAAAAATTCGCTACTATGCGAATTTTTATCGCGGTGACAAGGTCACGTGACAGCTAGTAACAGATAGAAAAAGTCGAAGGCTTACCCACCTGCTAATGCTGGAATGACGGGGATCCGGGTGCGATTCCCGGCGCTAGCTTTGTTCTAATTTTCTATGCGTTTACTCATACTACATATTTAATTTAATTTAATTTACTCTTGACGATTTCAATCTAAATTGCTCCTAACTTGACAATGATTTAGATTTAGATTTTAGATTTATTTATTTATCAACAAAAACATTACATTGCCCATATATGGATACATGTCACACATATAAGTGTTTCTGTTGAGATCGTCAAAATTAATAATAACGAGAACATAATAAATCTTAAACAATTAAATAAAAATACAATGTCAAAATTAATTATGTTTAGAAAAATATGTCAATTTTACAATTCTAAAAACATTATGAATAAAATGTATCTCCAATAGGGATCGTCATAGCATATTAAATTACAATAAATAAATCAATGTACAATATGATGTAATTTTTATTGAATGTATAAACAATCTAAATCTACTCGAACAGTCAAATTCAATTTGACGTTCACACGTGCAATTATCCGTGGGTGTATTACCTAATTCGCTCGCAGTCGCCATCATGTTCATTTTGACAGTTCACGTATGGGCTGACAATTGGCATCGGATTCAGCCAGCTGTCACATTCATACAAGAACTGTCAAAATGAACACGATGCAAGCGAGTTAGCTTACCGCTTATAGTTGGCACGCGTCTCATGCACATGCCACTTCTACTCTCTTCTCTATAGCCACTAATACTCGAGTGTTACCTTCAGGTATAGCTCCGTTCTCGACGAGCGGCGCCACCCGGGACGCGGCGGAGTCCAAGCTGCGCTCGTACCTGCTGCGGGTGTATGGCGCCTTCAAGGGGGAGATACCCCACGTGCACCATCAGACGGACGTGTTCGACCAGGTTACAGACCCTAGCAGGAGTTTTGGTGACAGCACCAGCAATGGACAAGCCTTGCCTTATTTATAAGCGCTCTGTAGGCTTCTGCTAACTTAGCAATCTAAATATATAATTCAAAGGTGACTGACTGACTGACATAGTGATCTATCAACGCACAGCCCAAACCACCGGACGGATCGGGCTGAAATTTGGCATGCAGGTAGATGTTATGACGTAGGCATCCGCTAAGAAAGGATTTTGATCAATTCTACCCCCAAGGGGATAAAATAGGGGATGAAAGTTTGTATGAAACTTTGTCAATTTTAAACCGATCGGGCTGAGACTTGCATGAGACTAGCGGGATAGCGATAAGCGAATTCTGCGCGGACGGAATCGCGGGCAAAAGCTAGTACATACATAAATACATAGATCACGTCTTTATCCCTTATGGGGTAGACAGAGCCTAAGGTAACCCGACGTAATGGCCGCGTTTAGCATGATTTTGGGCGTAAAGTAGGAAAGGGGAGTCAAAATAGTGGCGGGTTGCTAGCCGCATCGCTTACAACATAATTCTTAAGATTTTCACCCATCCTTTTTTAATTTTAACTTTTAAAAATTCAAGTCTTTATAGTACCCAATAATGTACAATAACTCTTATTTAGAAGACACGAAGGGATAGTCATTTATTTTACAACAGTCACTTTACAGCCATAATTATCTTTAAGTTATGAATGATGTGTCCATTACTGGTGCTTGTCGGCTTAAGGTGTCCAACACTGGTGCCATCACCCTAGTGTCCGACCGAAACATGTTTTGCCGAGACAGACCAATCCGAAACTGGCTGAAACCGAAATTTCGATCCGACACTACGCTAAGAAAATAATGCTGCAAATTAAAAAAAAAAACTGAGTTGTCTATGAAAAACTGTTATTAATTTACAGATCAAAATAAGCCAACAGAGCGAGAAGCACGCGAGAGCAGCGAACGATGCTATATCTGTTTATTCGAGTGAGTACATAAACTAAGATTACGATTGCGCGTATATTCCCTTAGCTGGGTAACGCGTGGCGGCTCAACCGCTTTAGTCCGTGTGATACGTTAATTAATCAAAATAAAAAAACGTGTGGTTTTATGGAACAACGAAGCAAGTGAAACTTTTTTAGGCATATAACTAAAAATATTGAAGAATTATTCGATTTAGTATATATATTAAATAAATCGTTCTCTTATCGAATACAATACAAAAACGATATGAGCAACAAAACCTCCTTTGTAGCTCAAAACTAACACTAACATGAGATATCAACAAAAATCGGTTAAAGTCGGTTTTTAAAATTTTTAATTTGGTGATTATTATCAATTATTAATCCGACGTAATATCGTACTGTTACTTACATGAAACAGTAACATATTGACTTATATATGTATTTTTTTATAAATTGTATACAAGTATAGCTTCAATAAATAATGAATGTTCAAATTCATGTCGCTTCTGCATAATAAATTTGTTAGGTCTACCGGTTAGTAATGTCATCTTGGCAGGTGCTGTACATTGCGTTTATGTTACTTCAAATTGAATGCTACCCAAAAGAAATCGCAGTAATGTATCTCGTGTCAATTCCGTCTCCAAATGTAGGCGATGATACCCGAGAAAAGCCGAATCGTTAACTGATTTAAATCGTATTGTAGACACTTTTACTTATAAAGATCTTCTAACTCTTAAATATAAACCGGCTCTTTAAACATTAACTTTTTTTTTTATCTAGACGCAGCCGAGGCCGAGAAATCGCACTCGTCCTACAGAAAAAAGCGTCGCGCGCTCCGCACACCCCAAGTAAGTACAGACTCTGCTGAGTACATCCGCAAGCAGATAGGGAAGCTCGATCTCAACGACATAACCACACTGGCGCGCCTCATTGACGGCCACGACGCCAGCGACACGCACACAGACAAACAGAGGGACCTGCAAGAACAGATACTGGCCCTCCTAGACCCGGACGACACACCCGACCCACATGTTCTTCGAGAAACCTTATCTAACCTCCTACAAGGTACAACGAAAAGCCAGGTCAGGAATATTGAGAAGGCTGGCTCAGTAGCCAATTATTTTAATTCTTCAAAGGCACCGAGCAAACCAACCAGAAGACTAAAAGGTTTGGACGCTTCCACTGTCAGAGTGCCAGATTTCTCCGACATATTTCAGGACAGCGATACAGATGCAACTCTAGTCGGCGCTGAGTTTAGATCCGCGCCTAAGTTCACGCGATCGGCGTCCACTGACACTCCTAAATTCGCTAGGACGTCTTCGGTAGATAGTCCATTGAAAGGCAGAAGATTATCCGAAGTTCTTTACTCTAATAAGAACAGGAGTTCGCTGACTCCCGATGTCAAGCTGCAGCATCGCTCCAACTCTATAGACTCCACTGAAACAGCGCAGAACACGAAACGCATAGCTCTGATGTTCGAAGGTCACTCGCGGCGCAGCACGCCTAGCCCTGAATCTCGCACGAAACGCTCTAGCTCGATAGGTACGCCAGAAATGATGATGCGCTGCCAACGCATGGCGCAAATGATCGAGGGCAAGCACACGTCCAGCCCAGAGAGAACCAAGCTAGAGTCGATAGGTAACAGAGAGATGGCGGCGCGCAGACAGAGAATGCACGAGCTGATTCACGGACGCAAGTCGAGAGATGTCGAGGATGTCAGGAAGCCTGATGTGTCTGACGTGCAGGCGTTTCGTCTGCAGCGTGTGTCGGACATGATGCAGAAGAGGGCGGAAGGGAAGAAGAAGGGCGGCGGCAGAAGGAAGGCGGCTAGAGTTATCATGAAACAGAGGTTCGAGAAGAGTCTGCAGATGCTGGCAGCTGAGCCGCGGTTGGAGTTCGCCTCTGCGGATCTGGACAATGATTATGGGTTGCAGCAGTACCGCGCCAGCGCGCCGCATTTTGACGAGAGAGTGAAGACGTTGGAGAGGCAGTTGCAGCACTATGTGAGGTTTTGTGTGCTGTGGCATGCGCTCACTAACGTATATAGACTACAAGGCCATGGAAAAAAGTAACCTGTGAAGTGAACCAGCGTGAATGAAGCTTAGAAGGCTGTTACTATATCATAAAACAACTGAGCGCTATGCCGTCATTTCTGAGCGGTACAGTTATGGAATTTGTCAGGTACAAGCGGGGAATTACGACTAATTATTAATTTACGGCTTTTTATAAAAATAAATGTCGAAAAACCTAGTGCCGTTACTAAAGCGGTGATGCCGGAAGTTAGTGCATTTTTGCCATGTACTCACGTAGTCACATGTACCGCTCAGAAATGACGGCATAGCGCTCAGAGTTATTTTATGATATAGCAACAGCCTTCTAAGCGTTATTCACGCTGGTTCATTTCACAGGTTAATTTCTTCCATGGGCTTGTAGTCTAATAGTGTTAGGTTGGAGTTATTCTTAACGCCCTCTACGCTTATACATGATAGTTGTTGCCCGCAACTTCGTCCGCGTTGAATCAAATAGCCTACGTTAGGGATAATGTGTCTAAAGGTGTTTTTTTTTAAATCGGTCCAGGTTCAGAGTCTACTCAATTCAAACAAACAAACAATCTAATCTTCTTTTATAAATTTTGTATAGATTTTGATAGCTTTGGTGGGTGTGATACACTTTATACTCCATTCCAGATAACGTTAGACTAGAATCAGTGGTTGGTAAACCTTTTCTCGTGAAGTTTGAGGGGAGGTTTCACCACTCTCTGTTAAGTACCAGTTATCTTAAGTGTTAGTTGTCTGTGATGACCAGAGATCGGACAGATTTGCGTCATCGTTCGCAATAAAGTGGACATGACTCAAAAATTAACCAAATAATTAATCATTTCATTAATTTCTCGAAATAAAATTTGAACTCCCGGAGATAAAAATTTACACATGCATAAAATTATTAGCAAAATGTTAATTAAAGTGGCAGTTGTCGTTCTCGTAAATATTTTTATATAATAAAGGAATCAAGATCCTGCTAGATATGATTATTATATCTGACAAAAAAGTTTTCTAGTTCTATAGGTATAAAACCTCCGTGGATATACTTATTCTTAATATATGTATTTTTACATATTTGATTAATTTTGGAGTCATGTCCACATTTTTACGAGCAATGACGCAAATTTGTCCGATCTCTGGTTATTACAAAGGAAACATATTAATGTTTGTTTGTTTTAGATTTCGGTATTAATGATAATTTTAGCGTTAGTTAAATCTTAACTATTAAAATGGGTAGCAGTGAAAAGTGCACATTTTAAGGGGATTACGACGTCTAATAAATAAGCACGTTTGTTTTATTAACATAGTGAGTGAACATGTTTAACCAGTGGAGTTTTTAACTGTGTTTTTGGAACAAGTGAACGAAACTGAATATTTACGATTTTATTTTATACTTAACAGATACTTGTTTTGTTTTATGCATGACTGTTTGATTTAATTTTGCTGTAATAGTGATAAATAATAGAAAAAATTGGTATCGATGTTTTAAAATTTGTTTAAATATCTTCGATTTTGTATTATTTATCACTTATTTAATTAACGACACAATTTTTTTGTTTATTCAAATCGACCTAAGTAGCGGCTGATTCTAGAAAATATCTGATTTGAAAACGAACGAAGGCCTTAACAATCTACCACAAGGTAGTCTATAAGACGGGGACATTCTGGCAATTAGACGTATTGGACCTTTAATATTATACAGTAGATGTGAAGATGCTTAAAAATACGTCTTCAGTGGACCCGATATTCAATTTTCGAAGTTCGTATCATACCGTCTCTGTCACTCTCAAATTGATGGATATTAATGTGAGCTGAAATAGGCCAGAAATATATTCTCATTTCAAATGTTCATAGGAGTTCGTTTTCATACATACATACATACATACCGTCACGCCTCTTTCCCAAAGGGGTAGGCAGAGACTACTTTGTTCCACTTGCTACGATCCTGACATATTTCTTTCGCTTCATCCACAGTCATCAATCTCTTCATATATGCTCGTCGGTTTCGGGTACTCCTGACCTGACCTTTTTCCAAAACGTCTCCTATTTGGTCTCGGAACGTTCGTTTTCATATTGGAAATAATTATGTTTTGTTGTTGTTTTGAAAATGATTCACGTTGTTTGTACTAACATTAACAAAGGCGTGTTTGATTTGCGATTTGTTGTGATATTATGATATACATATTGTATGATAGAATGCTGGTCTGGGAGCAAAGAAAAACATGGAATGTACCAGCTGCTTTCCCGCGCAGATGGTAAAAGCCCATCGAGGGATTGCGTGGAAATACTCTTTATTGATCACCAGAACAACAAAACGATATAGAAACAAATAACAAGGTCTCTACCAGAGAACCAATCAGGAATCATGTTGTATAATCACTATTTTGATTTCCCTTTCCACTTATACGCCCGCAATCACAGTAAATGTGGCCTCGAACCAAATCAAATTTTGGAAACGGCAAAGCGTTAAATACGACCAAGATTGTCTTTTTGATTTTATTATCATTTCCACTGTTTGAGCAACTGTATAAAAAGTATCACGAACAAATCGCAAATAACGGTTTAACTCTTAAATTTGAAATTCGAAGTTCGCGTCTTACCCTCTCACAATATTAAGTGCGAAGAAATTAATTGAACTAGAGCATTCACTCGACAATTTATGTACAAACGAATTCGTCTTATCATCAACGCATAACGTTCTTTTTAAGTTCAATTTAGGCGTCGCATTACTAAAAAGAGACGCACTTATAGATTTACTCGCATAAGAACCGGTAGACTTATTACCTAACTCGCTCGCAACCGCCATCGTGTTCATTTTGACAGTTCTTGTATGAATGTGACAGCTGGCTGATTTCGATGCCAATTGTCAGCTCATACGTGAACTGTCGAAATGAACACGATGGCGGTTGCAATAAGCCTACGGGTCGTATTCATTCTACCCGTTACACTTAAATACCGTGTTTAAACACTTCGAGACAGTGTTCGAATTTCAAATTTGCGTGTTTACGGCATTGACGTACAATAAACAACTAGACTCCCAATCACGCTCAAAAACTGTCCGAAGCAAAAGTCTGAACGACGCGTCTATTGTTCAGAATTTTGGTTCAGTTGTGTTTCGACCGCGCTTTGATAACAATGTATATGTCTCTTTCGCACCGTAATCTTACTATTGAGAACAAAAGAGACAGGCAGGTTTCCAGCGCGTGGCGTCGTGTCATTACTTCTCACGATCCTACGCCATTGATATTAAACATTACTGTCACGAAATAAGGTGTCAATTTGAACGAATATGTTAATGTTATCTGTCTAAGTCGATGTGTTGACACACACAACACATAGACAAAGCAACTCGGACGTTTCTTGAGGAACCTTTGTTAGCGACTGAGAGTCTAGTTGTTTATTGTAAGTCAATGGTTTACGGCCAGCGTCTAGTCAACCATAGATAACGTCCCCTTCTGTTGCTAGGAGGAGGGGCGGCTAGTTGGCGCGGGCGGCCGCACCGCCGGTGGCGGCGCTCGCGTCGCTCGCCTCGCCGCCGAGCTGTCGGGCACCGCGCCCCCCGCCTCGCCCAAATCCTCGAAGCCCAAGGACCTGATGCGCTCCGTGGGCAAGATAGAGCGGGACGACTGGAACGTGAAAGAGATAGAGAGGAAGATATTGGAGAACAAGCTGGGCAGGCCCGAGCCCAAAACTGCTGAGAGGGTGCCGAAATGGGATAGGGAACAGGTTGGTTTTTTGGTGAAGTATTTGAATGAGGTTATGAGTTAATGAGGATATCCAATTAATTTATTTGACGGTGGAGGCCGCTGAACTTAAATTAAATAAAATAAATATCTTGGGACAAATTACACCAATTGACCCAGCCCCAAACTAAGAGCTTGTATTATGGGTACCAGGCAACGGATAAACATACTTATATAATGTAGATAAATACATACTTAAATACATACAACATCCATGACTCGGGCACGAACATTCGTATTCATCATACAACTGTCTGCCCCTACCGGGATTCGAACCCAGGACCTCCAGCTTCATAGTCAGGGTCACTAACCACTAGGCTATCCGGTCGTCAAATTAATTTCAATTCAATTATTCAAGAGTCAATTATTTTTATTGTTTTTTTTATTTTTATTTTTTTCGAGAACTACTTTGTTTTACTTTGACTAGTAGAGACTTTGTACATCTCTACTATAGACTAATATAATTTAAGGCTCGGGGACCTTATACGTCCCTTTTATAAATGTATTTAATTTTAGTATTCTTACTGTATTTTATTTTGAAAAAATTACTTTCTGCCAAGTTTCTTGCGGTTCTTCTTGGCAACGACGTTCTTTCCGAATGCACTGCTAGTTTAAAAAAATACATGTAAAACAGCCCTTGGCGGCCGATTTGCAAAATAACCCGCAATTTCCAAGATACCCGAGAAAAGCTTTTGTTCCACTGTGGACTGTGTCCTATTAATTCCAGTTCCTGGGTCGTCAAAGGCGCCTCAAGGAGGGCGAGAACGAGGAGAAGTGGGGCGAGATAGACGAGACCCTACAGAAGCTGGACCAGAAGCTGAAGGACTCTGGACGACCGGACCACGGCACTAAGAAGGTAAAGGAACTAAACTCGTCGCAAAATAAAAGGCCCGTTTTGACAGTTCACGCCTATGAAGTTCTCTATTTTTTACCGATCGAAATGTTCTGAAGGTAATTACATTTTTCATTGATGGGTACCGCCCACTCGGCTAAGTGCTGTGCATAACGATTTTTTCATATTGTCCACAGACTAATAATAATCGGTTAAAGAAAAAAATAAATCGATCAAGATATTTTTTTAAGGCCGACTCGCACTTGGCCGGTTTTATTTATTTAAATACTGTGTTCATCAATCAATTAATTACTGAATTTCACCAGCTGTGTAGTGATCTTTACTGAAAATTATGAGCTTGGAGCTCCAAGCCGTAAAGATTTCACATCGAATGCGAAGAAACTTTTTCCCCGACCTGTTAGGTAGGTATCTGAAGAAATGATTGGATGAAGGTATTATGTCAACTTTACTCCAATGCACTTTACAATATATATTCAAATCGATCAAGTACTCATGCAAACTTGAATCGATTTATCGTGAGTATCGAGTACCGAGTCGTATGGTTACATCACTAGTTACGTCGCAAAGACAAATGTCAAAACGGGCCTTTTATTTTGCGATGAGTTTAGGGTCACTACATTGATCATGATGATGACAGGAACAAAGGGCTCGAAGTAGCCACGGGTTTATATTGTGTCCCATGAAATCGGATGGATGAAAGTAGATTAACTAAACAGATCTATATGGGGAGTGTGAATGGTAACGTTGGGAGGGGAAGGCCTAGACGGACGTTTCGAGACCAAATAGGAGACGTTTTGGAAAAAGGTCAGGTCAGGAGTACCCGAAACCGACGAGCATGTATGAAGAGATTGATGAATGTGGATGAAGCGAAAGAAGTATGTCAGGATCGTAGCAAGTGGAACAAAGTAGTCTCTGCCTACCCCTGTGGGAAAGAGGCGTGACGGTATGTATGTATGTATGTATGTATAAAATTTAAGTTCCGTATCCGTTCTGTTTCTGAAACGGTGTTTTTTTTAGTTGCTAGTAAACTAATCTAACATTTGTTTTGTTTGGGTGAAATCTGCTGTAACCAGATACCCCATTACGGGGTAGCGATGGGGTTATGTGGTGTTTTTACCCGCCAAAATCCATCACGATCGAGCTAGCAATCCATCACGAATATGATTCACCTTTCCACCTTTATACGCACAGTTATGCTAACCGTGGCCTTTAGGTCTTGTTACCATAGGCTCTGTCTACCCCGTAAGGGATATAGACGTGATATGTGTATGTATGTATGACCAAAAAAATATGACTGAAAATTATGCAGATAAAAAGGTAGAAAATTACTCAGTATAAAAGGAGTTCTGAGGTGAGGATAAAAAAATACTTTAGTGCTCATGGTGTTACTATCTGCTGCCCGCGACTGCGTCTGCGCAGAATTCGCTTATCGCTATCCCGCGGGAACTATGTGATCTTCGCGGGTTAAAAACTATCCCAGAAACTGAGACTGTCTCTGTACCTGATACGGACTAAATCAGTTAAGCGGTTTAAACGTGAAAGTTAACAGACGGACAGACGCACTTTCGCATTTATAATACATACATACACATACATACCGTCACGCCTCTTTCCCACAGGGGTAGGCAGAGACTACTTTGTTCCACTTGCTACGGTCCTGACATATTTCTTTCGCTTCATCCACAGTCATCAATCTCTTCATGCATGCTCGTCGGCTTCGGGTACTCCTGACCTGACCTTTTTCCAAAACGTCTCCTATTTGGTCTCGGAACGTCCGTCTAGGCCTTCCCCTCCCAACGCAACCATTCACACTCCCCATATAGATCTGTTTAGTTAGTCTACTTTCATCCATCCGCTCTATGTGACCAAACCAACTAAGCATACTTTTTTCTATCCTAGTCACTATATCCTCTTTCACACCAGCACGTTCCCTTATCACACTGTTCCTTATTCTATCTTTCAGTGATACACCTTCCATACTCCTTAAAGCTCTCATTTCTATTATTTTTGCATTTATAATGATTATACTAATTGTTGTGTCTGTTTGTCTGTTCTCAGGTCGCCAACTTAGCAACGAAATTTGTTAAAAAGGAGGAACCGGAAGCCAAAGTTCAACCGAAAGACGAGGTATGTACACACGGCAATATAATCAGGTAAGCACCTACGCACGCTCGCGCCGTATCTATCCTGCTTACCGAATAGCTTTGCTGTGTGTACACCATAGGATTTTGTGCAACCGTTACGCAAGGGATAGGTAAAAACGCGATTTATATATGTATGTTACATAATGAGTGTTTTGTTGCCTAATTATGTTCTTCCATACTGGTCTGGGAGTATAGAATAGTACATTACTGCAGAGGCCGTGAAGTAAGGGATTGCTGGACGAGTTTGGGGTAGGTGGCCGAGTCGAAGACGAGGCCAGATAGAACGAGTCCTGCAATCCCTGTTCCGTCCAAAGCTTGTATAGTGCTTTTCTCAAACAATGTGAGGAAATATTAAAATTAAAATAACTACTAGACAATCAAGTAAATCATAGTTTACTTTTTTCCGGTAGCATATTTTGCATAGCTAATTTTGCCTCCTCTTTTAAATGAGCCGGAGTACAGTTCATAAGTTCCCCGTCACTTTCATCACTAGAAGTCATTTTTATTTCTGTTAAATTATAATAACAATCACTACGAAATACGCATAAGCAGAAAAAAAGATTTTCGATTTGCCACCTTTTTTATTTTTTAAATGTACTAATTTGATCCAGCTATTTGATCACCATGTTTAACCGCACATAAATATAGTACCATAGATTTTTTTTTATGTCGCAATTATGCTTAGGTACAGATTGTGGTGGTGGTTGGCTGTATGTAATTTTTTCCTTTGCCAATTTAATTTTAGTATAGAAATTTAAAAAATTAGAGCAGCGGACAAAAATGGATTTTCATACTAACTTTTGTGGCCTAAGCCAAGAAGTAATGTAGGGAGCCATAAACGAGAAACTTCATGTCCTCATATCGGGACATTAACGCATACATTTCCGAGCATGTTTGAGAAAAAAACAGAATGTAACAGTTGTTTCTCTTCCCGCGCATGGTAAAAGCCCATCGAGAGAATGGGCATAGGAATCATGTTATAGGCGATGCGGCTAGCAACCTATCACTATTTTGATTTTGTAAGATTATGGTTCTTCCCCGTCGGCGTGTTTAACTACAGATCATGGATCTTACGGATATATAATTTCGGATCCGGATATGGATATGGATATTGGTAAAATGTAATATCGGTTTCGGTTACCGTTATGGATATTAAATTATTTCGGATTATCCGATAGTTTCGGTTACGGATATTACATTTTTAAGGAACTGTAAAATCAAATACAAATAGGACTATATTCGACTTTAATTGTACTTTGTAGGTTTCGCAGTCTGTCATACAAGTAATTCTTTGTTACAGCTACTCGTTTTCGCTAGAACTAGTTAGACTCCGCCCTATTCAAAACTTTTATATCGGTTTCGGTTACGGATGTGGATATCCATAACAACACTGCTACAGATGCTATTTGGACGTGGTTAGCCACACAGCACATTTATCGGGGAACTAGCTTATGCCCGCGACTTCGTCCGCGTAGAATCAGCAATTGCCATGTAAAACTCGATCCCGTAGAACTGAATATATAAACCCCGTTTTTTTCCTTATCCCGTGGGAATTTCCAAAAATCCTGAAATTAGTTTCTTAATTTTGTAATCACCTACTTTTGTATCAAATTTGAAGAGTCTAGTTATTATAGTTACTGAGATAGCGTCACTTGGAATCGAATATATAATTCCCGTTTTTTCCTTATCCCGTGGGAAATTCCAAAAATCCTTTCTTAGCGGATGCCTACGTCATAACATCTACCTGCATGCCAAATTTCAGCCCGATCCGTCCAGTGGTTTGGGCTGTGTCTTGATAGATCACTATGTCAGTCAGTCAGTCAGTCAGTCACCTTTGGGTTATATATATTTAAGAAGATATTCAGAGCTTTTAGCTTAAGCTAGCTTTAACCGGGTATTCATGGTGTTCGCAGTTCAAGAAGAAGTGGGGCGGTCCCGCGTCCGCGGGCGTGCAGTGCGCGGCGTGCGGCACGCGCGTGTTCGCCGCCGAGCGCGTGACTGCCGACGGGCTGCAGCTGCACCGCGCCTGCTTCCGCTGCGCTGTCTGCAAAGCCGTGCTGAGGCCCGGGTGAGTCCCCGTAACACAGGCTCTCTTATTGGGACCGAGCGCGACGACAGCGCCACGTGACAGGCGGCCATTATGGACATTATTGTCACCGCTGTCAAACAAAAAGTAAGTAAATATTGTGAAAAATATTAATGAAATCTTGTGTTATTTTACTATATTACACAATTTTGGACAACGGTAGTCAGTAACATTATTGCCAATAATATTAAAATTGTTGTTTTCAGTGAAATTTTAGAGGTTAGGTAACTTACTTTTTTTTTCTTACGGCAAATTTCTTTGGTCTTGTTTCCACCATGGTCTTGGAAATTGGTAAAATTTACAGTCGCTATTCGTCTTGGTGTTATTACAATTCACAACAACACATCTTACCAGGACCATATTTTTATCTCAAAAACGATTAGAAAATGTTTACTGCAATGTGGATTTGACAGCTCAAGTTGTAACGAGGCTGTTATAGCTTGTTACAGAGTTTTACCTTTTTATTATTTAACTTTTTAAAAAAAGCTTATTTTAAATAAAGTGTATTCAGTTCCTGTTTCAAAATTCAAAATTCATTTGTTGTTTTCAATCTATCATAATTGCCTTCTCATTCGCTCTTCAGTTCTGCCAGCGCACAGTCGCCCATTATATTTTATCAGTCTTCAAGAACATTCTTTTAAAGTGATCCTAATTACAACAGTTTGTGTGTCTCGAAATTGTTTATATACCTACTGCAGAAGGCACAATTGTAAGTGTTCACCCATATTATTTGCCATCGTTTGTTAGTTTTTCTTTACTATGTACCTTTCTCCTTTAACACGTACCTATGTTTGTTCTAGGTGCCTTCATTTTACAAAATAAATATACTAAACACACTGTCTATCCGAGTGTAATTTCTCTCCGACTATCCCGAACTCCACGCAACGTGACAAAGTCAGCGACAAAAATGACAATTTTAGCTGTGGCGAGCGCTGTGATCGTTTAGGCTACCCCCTCCACCCGCTTTGCACTCTGCCAATAGACTACAAGCCCATGGACAAACAAAACATGTGAAATGAACCAGCGTGAATGAAGCTTAGAAGGCTGTTGCTATATCATAAAATAACTGAGCGCTGTGCCGTCTTTTCTGAGCGGTACGTAATACGACATGATGTTTCTCCAGGAGTTACACAATGGAGCGCTACGGCAGCCGGCTGGTGTGCCTCCGGCACGGGGCGGCCGCGCCGGACGCGGAACCTGCGCCGGCGACGCCCACGCCGGAGCGTATCAGCGTCGAGGTCTCCGATAGCGGCGCGCGCGAGATCGACGAGGACGTGTGGACTGACAGGAACTGCTTGCTTAGCGAAGCCAGCGCCGCCGGTGGGCTGAGGTGAGACCACTTCCAATACCGTCTTCACTGTTACACACGGGGCCTGTGATCAGGGGCCCCGAAGGACCGACAATTTCTATAATAAATGGTCGTACTTAGTAAAAAGAATCCTTACTATCCTTACTAATATTATTAATGCGAAAGTAACTCTGTCTGTCTGTCTGTCTGTTACCTTTTCACGCTTAAACCGCTGGGCCGATTTAGTTGAAATTTGGTATACAGATAGTTTGAGTCCCGGGAAAGGACATAGGATAGTTTTTATCCCGGAAAATTGCATAGTTCCCGCGGGATAGCACAGCCCAAACTACTGGAATTTTTCAAATTTAAGGCGGAACAAAGTACGCCGGGTCAGCTAGTGTTATTATAATGCGCTTTTTTTACTTTCCAAAAGGGCCCCAAATTCTTGTGTGCCCAAAGGCCCCAGCTTAGTTTGAGGCCCTGACCCCTTCGTTCTCTCGAATTGATAACTATACCTGTACCAATAAAGCTACAGACATTAAACTTGGCATACCTACATATCATTCCTTGATTAGTATAAACTAGCTTCTGCCCGTGACTTCGTCTGCGTAGAATTATATATATAAACCTTCCTTTTGAATCACTATCTATTAAACAAAACCGCATCAAAATCCGTTGCGTAGTTTTAAAGATTTAAGGATACATCCAAGCATTACTTCCATGCTGGTCTGGGAGCAAAGAAAGAACATAGAATGTACCAGTTGCTTCTCTACCCCGCGCAAATGGTAAAAACCCATCGAGGGAATGGGCGAAAATCATAGGAATCATATTATAGGCGACTAGCAACCCATCACTATTTTGCTTCCACTTTCCACCTCGCCCTTAGTGTCTTGCTAAACGTGGTCTATAGGTCTTGTTACCTTAGGCTCTGTCTACCCCGTAAGGGATAAAGACGTAATTTGTGTATGTGTATAGGGATATAGGGACAGAAAAAGCGACTCTGTTTTATACTATGTAGTGATGTGCACTGGAAAGGGTTTTTCCGAATTTCTTACGCGATAGGAAATAAAAACATACTTGGAGACATGAGTGGATGTGTGGAGTATGCATTGACGTACAATAAACAACTAGACTCCCAATCACGCTCAAAAACTGTCCGAAGCAAAAGTCTGAACACGCGTCTATTGTTCAGAGTTTTGCTTCAGTTGTGTTTCGACGGCGCATTGATAACGATGTATATGTCTCTTTCGCACCGTAATCTTACTATTGAGAACAAAAGAGACAGGCAGGTTTCCAGCGCGTGGCGTCGTGTCATTACTACTCACGATCCTACGCCATTGATATTAAACATTACTGTCACGAAATAAGGTGTTAATTTGAACGAATATGTTAATGTTATCTGTCTAAGTCGATGTGTTGAAACACACAACACATAGACAAAGCAACTCAGACGTTTCTTGAGGAACCTTTGTTAGCGACTGAGAGTCTAGTTGTTTATTGTAAGTCAATGGGGGTATGTCGTCACCCTGACGTTATCTGCGCGGACGAAGTCGCGGGCAAAAGCTAGTGTAACATAACTGGAACTTGACAGAGCGTGGTGAAACGGGTCCCAAATTTTAACTTTTCCCATTGTCAGTGATGATGACGAGTCCAGTTCTGATGAGTACACTGACGCCGCTTCGGACCGGTCCGGCGGGAATTCCCCGGAGCCAGTGCCGCCGCGCATCCGGCCGTCGCTGTACTCTGACGAGTCCAGCGGGTACGACGACCTCTCCACCGGACCTGAGTGTGAGTTTGACTTGCAAAACGCCATAAAAAAAAGTACAGGCAAGTGTAATAATATGTATTTACCCCCTTATTCATAAACGCTCTGTAGGCCTCTGCTAACTTGGCAATCGTTTGTCCTTATCTGTCACTTTGACATTTACCTTCCACAGATAAAGGACAAACGATTGCTAAGTTAGCAGAAGCCTATAGAGCGTTTATGAATAAGGGGGTAAGACAAAGATTCAAAAATAAGTACCATACGCTCTTACACCGGCGTAATAAGGTCGTGGGACATATTTTTGAGAAGTTCCTATCAATACTTATTTTTGCACTTGACCGTACATTGGAGAGTAGAGATAGAGACAGATATATGTGTCACCGTCCTTATTGTTTGTGGCATGAAGGTGTACAGATGTTTTTGATGTCTTGGTAACGTATATATGTTTAAGGCCTTGACTGTATATATATATATATATATATATATAGCTATAAACACAAGGTAGAAAAAGTCGAAGGCTTACCCACCTGCTATGGGTGGTGTACGGGTATACGCATCACGGAACGACGAGGATCCGGGTTCGATTCCCGGCAATAGCTTTACTTTTCGGATTTTGAGATTCTATGTGTTTTAATTTTCAGTGTCT
Source organism: Pandemis cinnamomeana (assembly GCA_932294345.1). Taxonomy (NCBI): domain Eukaryota; kingdom Metazoa; phylum Arthropoda; class Insecta; order Lepidoptera; family Tortricidae; genus Pandemis; species Pandemis cinnamomeana. Next base: position 32,411,201 of record OW028702.1, on the reverse strand, counting down.
TTTACAAAATAACATCAATAATTCGTTGATGCATGCCTCAGTGTCTTGCTAAACGTGGCCTGTAGATCTTGTTACCTTAGGTTCTGTCTACCCCTTAAGGGATAGAGACGTGATTTGTGTATGCATGTATGTATGCTTGAGATACATGTTTTGTAACAGGCGCTGAGTCTTCAGGCGGGGAGTCGTGCTCGCGCATGCGCGAGGCCCGCGAGGCGCGCCGCCGCGAGGTGCCGGCCGACGCTCGGCCCCCCACCGACAGCAGCGAGGTACCGCGCTGCCTGCTCGCCTGACCAGGCGGACGTTGGTTCCACAACTAGGCCGATAGAAAGAAAATAAAAAAATAAAAAAACCCCCACGCATTAATCTAGTTAGCGTACGTAAATAAAAAAATTGAGCTTATACTCTTTAAACTGATAACACCCATCTTTTTGCGTCAGGTGTTAAAAATTTACGCGAGTGTAGCCTCATTTCGGTGGGTTGTGGAAGGCTGGTGTAAAGTGTATGAAGATTAGGGTATTTTTTTAAAAAGTTACTTGAAAATTCGACTAGCTAAGTGTAATCGGAATTACAATGTTCGAATACTAGGGTTGAAATAATTATAATAGGTAGGTAATTTTTGCTTTGAGCTGGCTGGTGTTGAGTTTGAGTGTAGTTAAGAGGATAATCCTATATAAAAGATCTGAAAGTAAGTTAATTTTTTAGTCAATTTTATGTTAGATTTTTTTATCCAAATATTTAAAGTACTGTTAAATAATGGCTACATAAAAAAATACACGAAAAACATTTCAATTGTTAGTATTTACTTAGTGGAATCCTCCTAGGGTATACAGGACCTAGTTGTGGAACTGACGCGTCTCGTCTGTCAAGGCTGCCCCGGGATCTAAGGATGCGGTAGGGAGGTGCGCCGTGAGCCTGCCTGGCGCCGCCCCGCCTCGTTCATCCACTAGTCCAACCATTCATTAATATTTTAATACTCCCGTGCGTCTATTAGTTCGTCCGTTCAATTACTGGATCAAAGGGTTCAAGTTTAACGTTTGACTGTTTTGATTATAAAAAGCAAAAGCTGATACCTATCTATCTATCGATATCGATCTAATCTTTGAAGAATTTCCAGTGTCATATTTTTATGTAAAAAATTGTGGCGTATTAGCACAACTTTTCAGCTTGCTTTAATACACTAGCATAGCAAACAACTTGTATCATCTATCTAAATGATGAATTTCGATATGATGCTCTATAAAAGTGTCAGGCAATAGCTAGGTTATTACGTGCAATGGTGCAGTTTGGCAGGGATCACTCACGTACACTTTCACGCTAGCTTAACAATGGGCGGCGGCCAGGCGGTAAGAGTGTAGTGTGACCACACTAACCTATCGTCCTACTTTTGAAGGTTATCAAAGAATTTTTTTTTTCTGCAATGTCATTTTTGACGTCCAACTAGGCTAGTGGTTGCGCACTTACTGTTGTTGGTGCACAATTTTTTTTGGTGCTACTGCTGTTCAATTATTGGGTTAGTTTTTTTCTGGGTATGGCGTAAGGAACTGCTGTGTCAACCCGACTCGAACTTGGCCGTTTTTCTAATTGAATTTGTTATTAAAATAATTTATGGCGCTTTACTATCCTAGTCGGTTTTCAAATAAAATTTTGAAATTACTATTAAAAAAGATATTTTGAAAACCTTCAAATAACTTCAACTTGATGGCGCTTTTAGATGTCTATATATCTATATATGCTGATCCGTTATTAACTGCTTTGACTTATGAATATGTATGAAAAATCCGTTGTATATATATGTATGTTTGTAATATGCTTATATGTGTAAATAATGCTGTGTTGGGTTTTATATAACAATTGTATTTTATTGTATTTATACTATAATGTCAAATGGGAAGCCATTTTGGAATCAAAATCGCATGGATACCTTTGAAAAAGTTCTATAAAAGTGTTTGTTTAAGAATATTACGTCGCTCCGGACCGTAAATAACAATTTACCGCCCGCTAAGCGAACAGAAATTTCCACTTTTATAGACGGAAGACGTAAAGTTGTGTACACACTTTTGCCTTTCCTCGGAATGTAATGTACTATTGTTCAAGCGATTCTGAGTCCTAACTGACAAACAATGTGCCATCTTAAAGTGCGGGCGGTAAGTTAGTGTGGATTGGATACTATTCACAGCGCACTTTTCTATCCTAAACAATAAAGGTCGAAATTGCAACGCTTTTGCTTTTGACACTTTGGAGTGTGTTGTGTGAATTTGACCTTTATTGATAATTTTAATATTGACTATATAGGATGATACAAAAAGTATTAGCGATAGTTCATCTACTGGTCAGGATAGTGTCTGAGCATCACTATCCGATTTTCCGGGATATGAACTGTCCTATGTCCTTCCCCGGGACTGAAACCATGTCCAAGTAAATTTGTTCGTTTTAAGCGTGACCAGGTAACACAGACAGACACGTTTACACATATGTAATATTAGTATTGATTCGTTAAATCTATTATTAGAGTACGAAACTGCGGCGTGTTCAGACAAGACTTAACTGACTGGTTTGTGAAATATCGTTCATGTTTTTTTTTTGTAACATCCTGTATCTAATAATAAAAAGTCTGTCTTACTTTAGTTAAAATAAAAAGATATACCGGTTTTTAAAAAAGAAATGCATAATTTTTTTTTATTGAATCTCGCAAGTTACTATTCCGCAACCATTTGACAAGGTGACTTACACTGTCGAGCACAAATAAAGTTGTGTGAAAGGCGCACCGATATTTTTGCACGACAGTGTGATGCTAATTTGTTTTCATAGACAGTCTTTTGTTATTTTCACAGTTGTTTCAAATATGTTGTCAGTTCAAATTGAAGCATATCAAATCAGCTTATAAGTGCGATTAGCAAAAAAAGTTGCATAAAAATAGTTTTTTATAATATCGTTTTGAGGCTTTCAATATATGAAGGGTTTTTAATTTTTTTATATTTTATACTTTGACCAGCCATGTATATGGTGGAAGGCGGGAATAAGCCCAAGCTTCATTATCACAGTAATGTCAAGTTAACAATTGATTTAATCACATATATTTGAAGATATTTAATTTCCGTAACCGTTAGTTTTTTTTAATTAATTCCCACTCTTGTCAATATAGCTAAATTAAGGCCCTTTTACACTCGCTTCTTGCCAACTACATCGCGACGATCGCAGGTGGAGTCCGAAGATGAAAGTTCATCGAGCGATGACGACGTATCGTCTGCGACAGAAGTTTCTACTGACAGCGAATTCGCGGCGGAAGAGATCGCTCCCCCTCCCGCCATACTTGTTACCGAACCCCCACCTCCCCCCAAACCCACCATAGAATATCCCCTCAGCAGAACCAAGTCAGCCGGAGGACTGGCCACCAAACGCGCACTAGAACTAAAGAGGAGATACCTACTTGGAGAACCTTCGCCTCCCGCTGTCAGGAAGTCAGATTCCACATCGCAGTTGGACACCAAGTTTGAGGCGTTCAGGTCAACTATAACTGAGTTCCAGAAGCTTCTACATCCAGCGACGACAGCCAATCAGAGTCCGGTGGTCGCTTTCCAGACTGAGGAGAAGAAAGCCCAGCCCATGCCTGATATCATCAAGAATCTGTGTGATGATGCTCCTGTTGATTTGCTCTCGAGGGAGTCCATCAAAGCTGTCAACAAAGAGTGGAGAGAAGAGACTATAAAAGAGAAAGAACAAGAGTTGGACTCGGATTCTTTGTCGGATTCCTCTCACACGGAAACAGCGCCGAAGTCAGTACCTAGAGTAGAAGTCCACGATGAAGGAGGAGAGTTGATACAGCTGGATAGTTTAACCATTATTAATAGTACAGAAGACACGGAGGACAAAGCGTCGGGCACGGCAACAGCCACTGGTCCTACTGTGGTTGCTGCTGAAAGCGAATCATCGGAATCATGCAGGGATGCGACGACACTAGCGCTGACAGAGACAGAACTATCCGATTGGGCGGCAGAGAGCGCCGTACTAGACGAATGCTTCGACGATAAACGCAACAAACCAAGAAAACTGAGCGGCTTGAAAACGGTACACGACGCGAAGAATATATCCACGATATCATCACACGTTTGTGGGAAATCAAGCCCGGAAGCGGTGGTGTATTCCAACGCGTTAGAGCATTTCGAGTTCGCGGACGAAGGCGATCAGGATCCGTCGATAGAGACCCCTGTGACCCCCCGTAACGAGGGTTACATGGAGCTGGTGGACGAATACGACCCTTATTCCCCCAGCAACGATAGATCCATGTGTTTCATTGAGAGAACGTGCTCGGAGACTGTGGTTAGACCTAGCTTGGCTACGTCTGAGGTTGTAGAAGCTGAAACGGTTAAAGAGTTAGAGACGCCTGAAGCTGAACCAGAACCGTCACCGGTAACGCCTCTCGAACCCGAGGCAATCAGCCAACCTGTGGAGCCCGTCGAAGAAAAAGATTCACTGTCGCCGGATGTGAAAATAGAGTCTCTTTCCCTCTCGGACATGTCGCCGCCGCTTGAGAACGAAAAGCCCGAGGTCGAGTCGGAATCGCCGCCTCTGGCACCCGAAACGCCGAAGACGCCGAGCGAGAACGCCCTTTACAATTCTAATACGCCCGTCTCTTTCCCCACGCCGTGCTTGCGGGTGTACTCGCCCGCCATCTGCAGATCAGCGAGCGACAACATCAATCTATCCTATTCTAGAAGCACGGATTCACCGTCGCGCAGTATAGAGTTGTCAGTGTCCATAATGCTGAGCTCTGGCTCCGTGTCACCGGTCAGCCCTGTGCCGCTGAACACGACAGACAAGGTCCAAGAGCTGAAGAGAGAGCGAGACGAACAGACTGAGGTGGTGCGGAGGTTGGTTCTCGAGAGATTAGGCAGCGGACCGAGATTAAATAGGAAATCCACGCGGCGAACGAAGGTATCACCCTGTTCGAACGTCCCACCGCCGGTTCCGCCGCCTCCTACGCTCCCGGCGCCGCCTCCCCTCCCGCCCCCTCCAGAGATCCCCCCTCCCCCGCCGAGACCGGCTCCCCCCCTCATGCAAGTCACCCCCTCTTTCTCCGATCCGGAATTAGCGAGGGAGCGACGTAGGAAGAGCATCATGAAGAGTATATCCAATTATTTGAATCGACGGCTTGGACCAAGACAAAAGGTATTGCTTTTTTTTGTTTTTTTAAAGGGGTTGTTAATTTGATTGTTCATAATGTAAATAATCGAAGTAGATCAAGGTGGCAGTTTAATATTAGGGGTGTCCAACGTTCGGTAGTTGTAGTTAGACCACCGTTATTATAACCGAAACTTAAGATATTGCATAAGAATAAAAACAAAGCGGAATTTGACTGTCGTTTCTATGGTCATTTAAGATTTTGTTGTTTTTTTAAAAAAAACCTCGAGTGCGTTAAGTAAAACTTAATATCCTCCTGCTAATAATCTCCTGCTCACGTATGTCTCAATGCTGGGCACAGGTTGAAGCCTTGAAATGAAATGTTTTAATACATACATACGTAAAATCGCGTCCGTCAGTAGACAGCAGAGTTGGGCGTTATCCAGATAATTATTTCAAATAAAATCATTATAACATATAGTGCGTTGACAACTTTTTTATTTAGATAAATTATCTAGATGAAGATGACCGACCTCGTTTGTTATTGAACTAAGCTTATAATAATAAATGTAAACAGAATGTCACGTCGGGTCAAACCGTCACACTGACATTCATCTTTTATTTAAAATCCCAACTAATTTATCTAGATAAAAATGAACCTAATCTAGTTAAATTCAAAATAACAAATGACGGATTATTTAGTTACTTAAAATGAAAGATGATTTAGTTATCTTCCCGGTTTTTCGTAAATAGATAATTTTTGCCCAACTCTGGTAGACAGAGCCTGTAACAAGAGCTAAAGGCCACGCCTAGCATGATTGTGGGCGTATAGGTGGAAAGGGGAATCAAAATAGTGATGGGTTGCCACATCACCTATAACATGACTCCTAAGATTTTCGCCCGTGTCCTCGATGGGCTTTTACCAGCGCGGGGAGAGAAGCAACTGGTACATACTACTTTTTTTCTTTACTCCCTGACGAGCATACAAGATGAAATATATAGTTAGACAGAAGATAGAAATATATGGTCAATATAGTTTGTATCACTTTTGAACCATTCCTCCGTCAGTCACGTGCTAGTACCTGTTATAGGTGGTGTAGGGGTATAGCACGCAACACTAAAAGATGAGGATCCGGGTTCGATTCCCGGCCATAGCTTTACTTTTCGGTATCGTTTAGAAATTTAATTTGTAACGGGTAAAAACGAAAAAATAAATATATAAAATTGTTGATTCGTTTGATAGTACTTCCTCCGGTTTGTTTCTGTTCTTATGCCCAAAATCACGTAGTTGACACCCTGACAGTAGACTAACACACATTGATTTTGCAGTGGTATTCGGAGCCGGATCTGTCGTCACATGTAAGGAAACATATATATGTGTCGTGGCATGCTTGCACCGCTAGCACGGCACACTGGCTGTGCCGAAACGTGTCGAGACAGATATACGTGGCCTCATAAAATTGTTCCGTAATATTACAGCAGGTGGTTTGGTTAGGTTGACACACTTACAAAGATTTTTCATTTAAATATATGATTCAAAGTTTAGTCTCACCTTTAAAAATAAAAAAAATAAAAAAATTGCAAATTGGCCGCCAAGCGTATTAGGAAAGACCATCGTTGCCAAGAAAAATGCGCCCCAAGAAACATGGCAGTCATTATTTCAAAATAAAATACATTACTTAAATTAAATACATTTATAAAAGAGATGTATAAGGTCCCCGAGCCTTATATTATATTAGTCTATAGTAGAGATGTATAAAGTCTGTTATAGTCAAAGTAAAACAAAGTAGTTGTGGAAAAAAAGAGAGAAAAAAGTGACGCGGCTAACTTTGAACATTGATCAATGTAAAAAGCGGAAAGGGGAGGGGGGAGCATACCCACTAAAAACACTACGGCATTGACCACTCGCCGGGTTAAGGTAGGCGCCGTGGGATCCCGAGGATTCGAGCCGACGACCCCCCCCCCCCCCCCCCCCGGAACATTAATCCAACCTTCTGAAATATCCTGGAACAATATTAGGAGTCCTTGTAGAAGACCTGCTGATGCTCGCGACTCTTATCCTAATTGGCATTGTTCATTTTTTTTAAGCGGTGCTTTTAACACCTTTATTTGATAAAATGGACTATTTCAAGCAACTAATTTGAATATTATGCTTTTACGTAGCTTTGTTAATTAATAATAAATATTTTTTCGCTGTTTGATAATTCGTGAATTTAGACAGAATCCCAATCGCCTTCGTTCGGCTGGCTATAAAAAACGGCTTTGTCTATGGTTTTGTCGATTTGACAGTGACACGTGACAGTTGCCATAGCTAAACTTTTTTTTTTCATTTTTGTGGCAAACATTCGATGCTGGATTCTGTCTAAAAACCGGGTTGTTCGGTCAAACAAAGGTTCAAAGTACTTTTACAAAAATATCTGCAATCATAAAGTATTTTTGAAATCGGACAAGATAAATCGGATAAATGAATGGTTTTCCTCGAAATGGTTTTCGAATTGGAGCATACTAAAAAAAATGAACAATGCCAATTGCAGACGAAGTCGCGGGCGGCAGCTAGTATACTATATCTGAATTGTGACGCCAGCATGTCGCTATGTCGCGCTATCATACCTCAAAGCTACACGCGGCTGGGGCCTATTATGTAACTTGAAATTCGTATACTCCCCTCGCTCATAATACTGATGATAGAGAGCAGGACGGCACGATGCGAAGTTCGAATTTCATTGGGAATGTAAGGCCTGGCTGTTTTGATGTTGGATACAAATGTACCCCCTTATTCATTCATTTGACATGGACCTCCACAAAGTAACGCAGGAGCCTATCCACTGTCATGTTTGTGAAATAGGGCCCAGCCCGGCCCGAGCCAGCACGAGAGCGCACGAGTCGCGTCGCGCGCGGGCTAGATCACCCGTCGCTTTCTAGAACGAACAGTAAGAAAAGGACGGGCAATCTAACGCGCGACGCGACTCTAGACGTGCAGGTCTATAGACCAACCACTTAAATGAGTGCCGCCCGCACCTCTCTCGGTCCTCTTTGTCGCCCCGCGCCCCTGTGTAGTGCGGGCGAAGACTCATTTAACCGGTCGGTCTATAAATGTATGATACGCATTGGATGCAGCTATGTCAATGTAGGGGTGCATCGGTGCATGTACGGTGCTATAGACTGCGGTGTCTCTTGAAATGGGGGCTGTCGCGTGTGAATTTGCCAGTGGCGCTAGTGTCGCGTGAGGTCCAATAGCATTCACTTTTCACTGGTTTTGGCGGGCTTCGTGACATAAATTATAATTTCTTTCGTTAACCTGTTGAAAAGTGATCTCATTCGTGAAATTATCGCAAATATGGATTATTTGGCGATGAATGTGAAAGCGGTTTTTTCCGAACAAAACGGAACTGCACAACGTTGCGTTGCGGCATAGCTACTCGATATGATGATAGTTATTTATAATTAATAAAATTAATGAGATCCAAGATTTAAAACTTTGTTTCGGCGGCGATCTTATAAAGTCGCCTTTGACAGCTGTACCTCTGGACCTTAGTCAACAGTGGCGCCAACTGGTGAGCAAAGAAACGATAGTCCCCATTATCCCGTGATTCTGAGTGGAAATAGCATGGAATTGGTACAAAAAAAACTTTGTTTTTAGATTATTCAGCAATGCTTTTATTGGACAATAAGTAAATGTGTAAATATATACGTCGTGAATTAGTTACTCTATACTACTAATATGGGCTATAAAGATGCTTTTTTTCTGATCGGAAAATTACAACACCGCTAGCACACTAGAGCCGTGTCCGTCTTTTTTACTGTTCGTCCTAGAAAGAGACGCGTTTATCTCGCGCGCTCTTTTGCTTGCCAGAATTTAAGGAGAAATGCCAATTCTAAACCTACCAACTCAGATTGTCCAATGCTTCTCTATTCTATACTGTTGTGAATGTTGACATCTGGTTGACAACTGGTATGTCATGATCCAGTGGCGTGCATTGGTGTGCCGTCAGGGTAGGTAGTGGCGCAACACAATTCGTAGGCACTGCCTGCCCTGATTCTCACTTGCCGGCCTAGGTCATGATGGTATTTGTTGTCTTGTGATATTGTATTGAACGTGGTTCTTTGACGTTGTTCGTCTGCTAGGTGTTGCATGTAGACTTTCAGCTATTCAAATGTTAAGGTATCTTTTTCCAGTCTCGGTGTCGCTATATTTTTCTCTCTCTTTTATTCTTAGTAATAGAAAAAGACTTTAATGTCTGTACGATTTGTCGTAATTGAGCCGACTTTAATGTTTCGATTTACATTTTTTTTTTCATGCCAGTTTCAATTTGTAATGTGCCAGTTACAAAGTTTTGAAATGTGTTTTTTTTTCTTTATATTGCTTTTATTTCGCTTCCGTGTTTGTGATATGCGTTTGTTAAAGAATTGTAGGGGAACAAAAGGGTGAAGTCCAAAGCAATAGTATTGTAGGGTAGTGAAATAAAGCATGTCTCAGATCGCAGGAACTTGTCGCACGAGCCAAAAGCGAGGGCGATAAACATGCGCCCTTAGGCTTACGGTGTGTGTGTAGCGGGTGGCAAATTGATATTTACACCCCGATGCGACTTAAAGTACTTTGCGAGGGTCCCTTACTCTATTAGAGTGGCGCTTGGGAGACTTATAACTTGACCTGTTAGATAGCAGTCATTATATGGAGGCAGAGGTCCCTTAACGTCGGTCATGAGTTTACATTGAGAACAATATACGGCATAACTAACGTGACCATTTTTTTTTGCCAGAGCGGGACATCTGTGAAATTATTCACATACTAGCCTTCCGTCCGCAGCTTCGCCCGCGATAAATTAATTTTCCCGCGGTAAAAAGTAGCCTATGTCACTCAGTGATAATGTAGCTTTCTATCAGCAAAATAATTTTTGAAATCTGTCCAGTAGTTTCGGAGCCTATTCAATGCAAACAAACAAACAATAAAATCTTTCCTCTTTATAATATTAGTATAGATAAAAAAGTTTTTAATGTTTTGCAAGTTTTTTCTAATAGAAAATAGAGTACGTAACTTACTAAGCCCAGTAGTGGCGTGACTTCGAAGTCGTATTTTTGTATTTGTCGGCTGAACAGATTTGTTTCAAAATTTCAAAAAAAAAAAGCATTTTTAATTATCTTTCGGTCTGTTTGCAAAAGCGGGAGTCGGTCTCGCTGGGGACACCGGGACAGACTGCCTGAAAGCGGGACACTCCCGCCCAAAACGGGAAGTATGGTCACGTCAACGGCTAACGGCTTTTGGTCCCGCCTTTTCGTTCCCCTATAAGTAAAGGTCTTCGCACATTAGACCAACTCCACGCCAATCCGACACCAACTCAACTCACACTCTCGATGAGTAGTCAACTAGTTGATCCACCCAATGGTCACTAGTGGGCAATGCGTTGTCAACGAGTGGACAACGCGGTGGCGACGAACGCAGTCAACGAACAGTCAACGCAGTCAACGAACGCATAGTCGTTGCGTGGACAACGTGTGGTCGTAGCGTGGACGACGTGTGGTCATTGCGTGACAAACGTGTCGGGGTTGACCTTTAGTGTACGATGCGTAGGCCACTCGTTGTACACTACTTTATAATCATTATTTGAAATTAAGCCTAGAACATATGACACAGGGCTTATTCAATGTCTAGCATAGAGTCGAGTCGCCGTTGAGTTGTTTTAATGTGCGAAGACTTTAAATGTACAAGTCCGGGTGTGTTACGTGTGTGTGTGCCCGCCAGGAGCCTCCGCAGAGTTGCTACGCGGCGCACAAGTCGACCGGGACGCTGTTGGAGCCCCCGCCCGTGCCGCCGCCGCCGGTGCGCTACTGCCCCCCGGAGCCCTGCCCCGCGACACTGCCAGGTGACAACATCACTGCTTTAGCCTTAACCCTTTTTTTATATGAATAGGAAAACAAACGAGCAAGTGGGTCACCTGATGGGTGATCACCACTGCCCATAGACACCCGCAACCCCGGAGGGATTGCAGATGCGTTGCCAACCTAGAGGACTAAGGTGCAATGCCTCTTGTGTCCGTAATTTCCCCGGCTGTCTTACTCTCCACACCGGAATACAGCAGTGCAAGAACTGCTACTTAGCGGCAGGATTAGCGAGTAAGATGGTGGTAGCGATCCAGACGGACCTTGCACAACGCCCTACCACCCGCAAACCCTCGTCTTTAGATAAAAACTTGATAAGTTGAAGCAACGAATACATCCGTTACAGTAAGTTGAATGACAATGACGGATATATCCGTTACCATATGTATCCGTCACAGTAAATGGTACACCCACGGATGGTATATCCGTCAGTGTAAGTTGAGAACTAACGGATGTATCCGTTATCATAAATTGAGTGGCAATATGGGGTATATCCGTCATTGTAACTAATAACGGAGATATCCGTAAGCACACATCTGTGTGGCTACATCTGTGTACTTGATGTGGTGATATAAGGTTCAACATTGATTTAACCTTCTCGACGCCAACGACACAGCACCGCAGGTTCAACGCCAATGACCATATATACGTCCATTACTTCAATGCACAAGCAACCTCTTTTCAATTGGGTTTAGGTTCAACTTAAGGCATCGCAATAAAGAAGTCTGGCGTACGGGTGACGTGTGTTGTATTTGACGTGGCGGTGAAAAGGTTAAAGACAAAGCCCTGTGTGAAGTTATGATAAAATGACATCAAACCTAATCAGGGCGTATAAGTCAAAAAGTTTGCTCATTCGTTACACTGCATCGCTACATTACATCAATTGTAATAAACTAAAACAATCATTCGTGATTAATGACACGTTACATTTTGTTTTCTCGTTAGTCCCATCATTATTTTTTTGTTGTACTGCCTTTATTTGCTCGCGTCACACGTAACACGACTAACAGCAGGCCCGTCGGAGGACGCTGACGAGCGGGACGCGATGCAGCTGTGGTTCGAAGCGCGCTGGGCGAGGCTGGTCGCGCAGAGGCGGGCGCGCGACCCGCGGCGCGACGCGAGGCTCGCGAGGCTAGAGCGCCGGCTGTCGCGTCCGCTGTCAGGTAATAAGCACTATGCAGCTCTCAGGCATTGGCGATGATGGCCTATGCCAGTGGTTCCTAACCTGGGGGTAATTACCCCCGCAGGGGTAAAACGGAGATTCTAGGGGGGTAACACGGGATGGCACGAAATAGTATTAAAATAGCAATAAACAAAATAATAGTACGGTAAACGTTAGTACGGCGCTCTCATGCGTGCGGCTTTTCTTACTTTACTTACTAGTTACCTAAACGTGCAATTTCTTACATAATAAACATATTTTCGTTCGAATTTGTGTGGTTTTAATTATTTTAAATTAGCTAGGGGTAAACTCAATTCCCATACTTGTTCACAGGGGTAGTGACATTGAAAAGGTTAGGAACCACTGGCCTATGCCAAATGCTTGCATTCTCACTGAGAGCGTTCGCGTGTAACGAGCGTTCGGCGTCGAATATTCGAGTGTGAACGTTGAGCCGAGCGTTACAAAGCTTGCATTGATTGCTCGTTTACAAATGCTCGGGTAATACTCTCAGTAAGGACGTCACGTTAAAGCGTCTGGGATACTGGTTCGAGGTGTTATTGGATATGTAGAAGTGCCTACTGTAAATCAATGCACTGCGCATCGCGACCTAAGTACGGTTGAAGTAAGTAATTATACTTTTTTTTTCACATAAGACAGATGCTTTTAAAAATCAGTTTTTTTGTGTTATGGTTTTATGATTGGTGCCAGTTACCGATTCCAAAAGTGTTTTTAAATAATAACACGTGTCAACATTGTTTATTTTCTTTCTAATGTGAAAAAATTAAGTATTAAATACAGAAGATTGTGAAATGATCGGGTAAAGAACGCGTCGTCAAAAACCGCTGATATTTTTTTAAATAATACGTCACAAAACTAACTGAGGATCATTTCACATTGTTTCTGCTTTTCCTAATAATGGTGATTTCGGATCGTTAAAAAATACTGGCTGAAACTGGGAAACGTCGCGCCCGCTGACAGGTAACATTATTTAAAAATAAACTTTCAAAATGGCCGCCGCGGCAATCAGGTGAATGCACCAACTGACGACCCTGCCACGTCTGGATTTTAATCTTCATACTGCAATTATTGTAAGTACACCACGACTTTCGCTATTAAAGATTTACTTTTTTTTTATCATTTTTATCATCAACGCACTAATCTATTTCATTTCTCATCTCATTAGACTACTACTAGAAAGTTTCGTTACTGATACATAAAAGACAAACCAACAGGAAACTTGGCTTTATTCAGCTATAAAATACCTCTGACACAACGTAAATAGTAGAGTCATAGTAACCGACCATAGAGATTCACGTCAGTTATGCACAAGCCCAGTAGGTCCCAGAAATTTTGCAAGGTTTATTACATTGCCAGGCCTTGATGTAGAAGAGTTATAAGTCGTCGACCCAGCGCAGCAATGTATATAACGAGCGCTTTTTAAAAAGTCTACATGATATTGTTTTCCTCAATTTTACTATGCGTTTTTCTTACTCAGAATCGATTACCCTATCGAAAAAGTGTGTCCTAAATTTTACTATGGAATTACATATTTGTGATCTTGACTGTACAGTCGAGCAGTCTTGACTGGCATAAAGGTGTCAGATGTTTGCCTTTGACATACATACATATACTCACGGTTTTCCTTTTTCACATAGCGGAGCAACAGGCGGCGACGGTGGCGGAGCTAGTGCAAGTCTCCGCGCAACGGGACGCGCACCAAGCTCTAATGGCCGCCGACAGGTCAGTGAACTTTTATATCTACCCGACAAAATGAAAGAATTTAAAAAAAACCTGGTTTGCACAGGGCTGATGATTTTTATTAATTTGTTTAATTTTTTTATGTTAGAGAGGCCAGACAAACGAACAAGTGGGTCACCTGATGTTAAATGATCACTGTCTATAGACACCCGCAGCGCTTTAAGCGATGCCAGTGCGTTGTCGGCCCTCACAGAAGTATTGTAGTTTTTTTTTTCATGTCGCATTACGTCATGTCTTGGTATAATTTTAACTTGGTCACGCTTCCGAAATTGGACGCGTTTTTATGTTTGTCATTTTTTGTTTATTGTCAAATAAAACCTATCATTTGGAAAATGTTGATGTCACTGACTAACGTAGTCACCTGTACCGCTCAGAAATGACGGCATAGAGCTCAGAGTTATTAGTCAGAGTTTATGATATAGTAACAGCCTTCTAAGCTTCATTCACGCTGGTTCATTTCACAGGTTAATTTTTTCTACAACGGTAATTTATAGGAGAGAGAGAGGGACTGATACGTGTGACTGAAATAGTCTTATTTATGTACAGGCGGAGAAGTACGGCCGGCAGCAGCGTTGGCGACTAAACGCAGACTTAGTCTGCCTTCAAACCCCAAGTTAGGCCTCCAGTCTAATCGCTTCGGAAGACTTCGGGGGAGTTCGGCCGTCGTCGCTGCGCAGTTTAGTTTCAAAGCGAATGCCTTCGTACAGACGCCATCAGACGTTTCAGAGCGGCCGGGGTCATAAATATCGGCACATGCACTCTGTTATTAAATTGTTAGAGTTCATGTTTCCATATTTTTCATCGCCTTTTCTGCTCCGAAATATCTGATGGCTGCTGTACTAGGTAAAATGGGCTGAGTGTACTATGTTCGAGCCAGAACAACAGTTATAGTACTTGCTTAGTATTGGATGCGTACAATTGTATCGTTATGTTTTTTTTATATTTTTTTCGTACAATTTGATCGTGTATTTCTTTTTTAGATAGCGATTGTAATTTTTAATTTATTTCCGGTAAGATTTTATTAGTCGACGCGAACTCGATTATGAATCTTTTTATCGGAAATGAATGAAAATTATTATTTTTATTTAAAAAGTTACAGTAAAAGCAATTTTGTTGTTGTTACAAAGTTTTTGTAAACAAAACGGATTTCCAGGTGTAATAGAAACGGAGGATCGTTGTTCTTTAGGCCTAAGGCCTAAAATGTACGGCCTGGAATGTGCGGCCTAAAGATTTACGCCCTGTAATTCGTGTTCCCCATTCAACTAGTGCACAGTACGTGAATTATCGGGGCGTGCATTGCTCACTGGCCCACACTCCGGGGCTTACATTGGTCGAGTATTTTTGAACGAGACGGACAAGAGTTATATTTAACTGTAGTTTTTATTTTAGTGAAATTTTATTTTTTCTCATTAAGTTTAGTACAATATTTTTAGTAGAACCTTTGGCAGCGCTGCCTGTTGTATCACAAGCTAACATGCTATGTAGGTAACAGTATAATAACACTGCATCGTGTACCAGTGGCGTGCATGCGGTCGTCAGGGTGGGTAGTACGCGCTGCCTACTTTTGCGATTCCCACTACACGTACTTGTGTGTAGGTGTGGTTCGATTTGTCGACTCGACTGTATAGTTTAATTTTGCTGATTCAGCATTTATTTGCAAAGCAAATCGTTGCATTAAAACAAAAGGTCGCGTCAGACCTTTGTTTATATTAGATTTTAACTATCAACTTTTCCTCTAAGAGTTTATGTGATTAATTTTACTTACACACTGAAATCATAGCTTTGTTTTTTATACAATCACATCTGTTTAAAGGAGAGCTATTTGTACCTCAGTTCATTTGAGAAGAGACATATAGGTGAAAAACTCAAATAAATTACCTGTTGTATGCAGTGTACAGAACTGATATGGGACTTGAGTCATTTTTCTAATTTGGAACGTCAATTTGTCTATTCACACACACTCACACAACAGGTCATTTACTTACTTTCACCTATACTTAACTACTGGGGTACTTGGTTGGACTTAAGCGACATTTTCATTTAATAAGAAGTTGTATGAAAGGTTATGGACCAATTATTTGGACGTTAGACGGTCAGTGTTATCGCTTGGCCGTGTAAAAGAAGCCGTGGTAACCCAGTGGTTTGACCTGTGTCCTCTCAAGCAGAGGGCCGTGGGATCGTATCCCGGGCTCGCACCTGAGTTTTTAGGAATTTATGTGCGATTACCAGAGATCGGACAAATTTGCATCATTGCTCGCAATAATGTGGACATGACTCCAAAATTAATCAAATATGTTAAAATACATATATTAAGAATAAGTATATCCACGGAGGTTTTATACCTATAGAACTAGAAAACTTTTTTGTCAGAAATAATAATCATATCTAGCAGGATCGTGATTTCTTTATTATATAAAAATATTTACGAGAACGACAACTGCCACTTTAATTAACATTTTGCGAATAATTTTATGCATGTGTACATTTTTATCTCCGGGAGTTCAAATTTTATTTCGAGAAATTAATTAAATGATTAAATTTTTGAGTCATATCCACATTATTGCGAGCAATGACGCAAATCTGTCCGATCTCTGGCGATTACACATTCGAAATTTACCATGAGCTTTTCTTACTTTGCGAAGCGATTCAATGGTGTTGAAGTTCCTACACACTGGGTCCGCGTGGGAACTATAGCCCAAGCCCTCTTGGGAGGAGGCTTGTCCCTAGCAGTAGGATGTTATAAGCTGGAGATGATCATCGTGTGATCATTGGATCGCAGCGAATTCTATATTGACATATTGTATCACGATATTATTGACCGTCTACCGTGCCCATGACATGTGTAGAGTGGCGTTGGTTCAAATTAAAGTGGGGCATTGTTGTATAGGTGGTTTTAGAATCATTTTTCATAGCTATATTTCAAGCTGTCACATATTTATGTATGATCATTCATATGTATAACTTTTTTGTAGGGCCCGTCTCACCACTCTCTGTAAAGTTTCTGATGTTATAACTGTCAGTTGGGTGAAGAGCAAGAAGTTACACACAGTTAAAGTTGCTTTAGTAGGTAGTTTGCTACTAACTTTTTCCATTGTGACACGAAAGTTATCCATACATATTACAAATGTATGACTAATCGTGTCACAATGGAAAAAGTTAGTGGTAATTTCAAATACGTAAAGCAACAACGGCGTGTAACTCTTTGGTCTTCACCCATTTATCTATGATTCCCTCTCTATTTCTTACTACGGAACAGAAAGAGACGGATAACTAGGGGGTTTATTGAGGGTGGTGGAACAGGCTCTTAGTGTCCACCTTATGTGGTGGTTGATCGGTCACAAAGCCCACTAGTGGGACAACGGTGTGCTAGATATGCCAAATGAGTATATTTATATTGTATAGTTATATTTATATGTATACACTTAGGCGTAAAAGTTATTACAAATCAAGAACTTAGCGTAATTTAGTATTAATTGCACGTTTCAGTTTTTTTTAAAGGTCTACAATCATGTTTTACCGACTTTGCTTTTGTTTATAAGATATATTATGTGGTTAAGTGATTGGTGAATTAAAAAAAATCACGGGTAACATATTTTTTTATGAAACAAAAAAACTAATGCCTTTTTTTATCTTTACAATTTCAAATAAAGCATTTTGAGATTTTTTTTAATATATGTTTTTTAGTTTGGTCAGGCCTAAAAGAATTCAGTTATTTTGAGACGTATTATTTAAAAAAAAACATAGTCTTAAAACTATTGGCGGTTTCAAAAAAGCGACATCTAGTCTCCAACGAACAAAACTTTAAAGCAATGACTTTAATAACCATGACAAAATGTAATCGCTAATTTGAACGCAAATTATCATATTAGATAGTCCATAGTGTAACAAATTAGCTAGGCAATAGTTTCAAAATGGATCACACTGTATATTATTGCAATGGTATAGAAATATTCACAAAAAACACAAACCTCAACTTATTTGCTTCCTAAGCCATCATGGAACCATGGCATATTGACATTTACATCATTCGTCAATCATTTTCTAAGATAAAGTTGTTCACTAGCTAAGGTTCTATAGTGGCCCATCAATCAAAGTAGTTGACTTAGGGCCTGTTTCATCACTGTTAAGTTGCAGTTATCTCAAGTGTCAGTTGTTTATGATTCCGTCTCTATTTATTACTACGAAACAGACAGAGATGTCATCATTGATAACTGACAGTTAAGATAGGAACTTAACAGAGAATGGTGAAACAGGCCCTTAACATATTATGTCATCATATATCCAAGTTAAATGAGCGTTTTTCAAAAAAAAGTACGTGATATTTTTTTCCAGAATTTAACTATGGGTTTTTCTTACTCAGTGTCGTTTACCCTATCGATCATTATACAAGAAAAAATGTGTCCCAAAATGTCCATTCCAGTTCGTCTTTTTTATATGTATAGAACGAGGCGTACAGGAAAAATTAGTAAAATCAAGGACTCAACTTTTCTTGTATGAGAATCGATTTCAGTGTGGTCCAATTTTTTTTAATTATTTCCGAAAAGACGAGCTTCTATGACCAGTGTACACGAAGCCTTAACCCGTCGAGCGCCCTGTGGCCACACGTGTGTCCATAACGTTATGCACTCTGTGCACCCGGGACGCTCGACGGGTTAATATAAATCAGTACGCTACAGTCCATAGTATGTTACAGTTTCCCTTCGCACTAATAGCCAATCGTTCGAGTGTGAGTGAGACGGCTTCGACAATCCCAGAACAAAAGATTACTCAGAACTTAACCATAGCAGAGTGACGAAAAAGTTGATCTAACCCAATGTCATCCAAGCTTTAGGAACCTGTTTCACCTCTCTCTCTAAGGTTCCGGTTCCCTATGAAACAGACAGAGACGACATTATAGATAACTTTACAGAGTGATGAAACAGCCACTAAGTAAAGTTTGATGCGATTTAACGTTCAGCTTCGTCAACATTGTTTTTGACGTGTTCTTTTAGAAGTGACGAATTCATGATTTTGTCCTGCAAAATAGGTAATCTCTGTATATTATTATTGACAGGCGGTAGTAGTGTAAATATGTATTTCTAGCGTATCTAAGTTATCGGTCTGGTGATGGTTTTCAAACTTGTGCCAAATATGTTTCTATTATTTGAATTTAGTACATTTCATAGCAAAAAAGTTTTTTTAATGGTCTTTATCGGTAAAAACGGAATCCTTTTATCACTTTGTTTGTACGTCTGTCAAGAACCTTTTTCTCAGAAACGCGTGAAAGTATCAAGCTGAAACTGGTTCCAAGCATTCAAATCTACCCTTTGGATTAATTTAAAAAAAATGTCTGAAGTCAGCGAAATCAAAAGATACAGAGCATTTAATTTTCTCAAAAAAAATGCCACTAGCATTTTTTTTATATTTCTAAAATTAATGAGTCAATTTTTTTTTGTCCTATTTTGTTATTTTCCATTCACTTTGCATGGCGTAACAAAAAATGTACCTATTACAACTTCGGGACATCTTTTCTCTCTTACAGGGGTGGAAAGAGCTCGTAATTTTGAGTGGAAACAGCATGATATTCGTATGTAACAAAAAACTGAGGGGGCATTATTTTAAATTGCCCAGAAAAGGCGTTTCCTTACAAATTGCCGTAGGATCTTTGGAGTACTTCCACTGGTCCTAGAAACATGCAATTTGGTATGAAGGTAGTTCTTACAGCACAACTAGTGAAATGAATCTAGAAATTATTCTTTTTTGTCTGCCCATGTAAGTAACCAATGTAAATTGACCTTACACTATCACATAACGAACATGTTTGAAAACTATTGCCAAACTACCCACAAACACAAGTAAGTATTCGGCAAGCAACGCGTCGCTACCTCAATGGTACGCTTATAAGGGAATAGTATAGATTCATTGTTTTTCTTGTTGATCACTTACTTGGTGTACGCTGTGTAACTTCAGGATACTTGGTAAGTGTAAAATGTCATATATTTTTTGATATGCGACTGCGGCATGTATACATATTGTAAATTGACTGAGGTCTTAGTATAGACCGCTGTGCTCGAAGATGTTGGTAACGAAACGGTTTATAAATATATGATTAAAACACTAATGGGCGACTTTGAGTGTCGATTTGAGACTGAGTACGGCGGTACTTTAACGATAACGCTTTGAACAAACCAATTGCTTCAGTACCTAAATGATTTTGATGTGTATTTTGTTAATTTTAGAAAAACCTTTTTGAAAATTAGTAGCTGTTACTTGTACGTAAGAGCATTTTCACGGAAAAGGACTCTCGATTATTTTTCCAAGATTGTTTTTTTTTTAATGTCTCGTCACATTTTTGCTAAGAAAAAAAGTCTCTTATTTTTTTGTCACTTATGTCATTTCTTTCATAGGTAATTTAGTTTGACAAATGGTATACGCTTGTTTTATGTCCGTAAATTATTAACTAATACTGTCTATTTTTAGTTACTTATTTTCTAAAAGGATTTTTCGATAAAAAATCAGGTCAAAATTGTTTAGCTCCTTTGTGAGTCGCGCCAAGTTTAACTAGAACCGAACCATACTGACGTGATATTTTATAGATTTTCTCTCAAATGTACGTGAAAGTCATCGGTTATTGTTATTGTTAAGGTTGGTGGTACTCGCGCTCTTTATTAAAATAAAACGAAACAGCACTGGATGTAAACTGATTGTTTGGAATTGCGGTTGGTTTGTTCAGAGCTTCGTTGGGCAGGGTTAAGTTGTACAAGCAATTGTGTGAGTCTAAATAACAATTAAAACAGATAGGTTCGAATGTACGGGCTGAGCGGACGCTCGAGCGGAGCGTACAGCGGGGCGGACCGGCGTCTATGTTTAACCCAAGCACAAATTCACTTTAAGGGCGTGAATATCGATACAATCGTCGTGTCAAATATGTGTGAAGGCTAAAAAGTTACACACCGTTAAAGTTAAATAATAAATAAATAAATATCTTGGGACAAATTACACCAATTGACCGAGCCCCAAACTAAGCAAAGCTTGTACTATGGGTACTAGGCAACGGATAAACATACTTATAATTAAGTTGCGTCAGTAGTGTAGTTAAAATGACCACTAACTTTTTCCATTGTGACACGAAAGTTATCCATAAAAATGTATGACTAATTTTCGTGTCACAGTGGAAAAAGTTTCCAACCAATTTCAAATTAATGCGAGCGCGCTTTCAAAAATCTGGCTTATTCTACAATTATGGAAACTTGACGGCGGGATAGCTTGTGGTCCCTTGTTCGATTCTTAGCTTTGCTTAGTTTGGGACTATGTCAAATTTCCCTAAATTTTAATGGAAAATGGAATGTGTTTATCTCTGTTCTTAGTTTGAAGATGCAAAAGGATAAGTTATTTGATATCATGCAATTGCTTATACGTCGCTATTGTATATTGTAAATGGACTCGGCTTTTGCTATAATTAGACTTCATCTTGTATGTTGTGAATTAAATATAAATTGAAGTCTTGATATATATTAGAAGAAATATCTGATGGAACGCTTTTTTTATCTTAGTTCATTTGTAATTCAGGTTTCGCGATATCAACATTTTATTAAGTTTCTGATACATGATCGCTTAGGATTGTTTTAAAATTATCTATGTCGAGTTTCTGCTGTACCTATAGTAAGTAACATTTGCAACTGTGTCAAAATTACGGCATAAAAAATGACATGTCACCTTTGAACAAACTAATGTTACGTGATTAAGTTCTGGAAGCTTGATATTTTGTAATTTTTTTATGTTGGCACGTTGAGAATTTAATGTACATTAAAAATAGGAAAAAAACAATATATATTAATATTTTTTGAGAGTTATCGTGCGCAGTGAACCGAGCCAAACAGATTTATAGGTCGTTTGTAGTGAATTTGGTCTTATTTTGTTACTAATGTTTTGTCATCAGTATTATTTGCTTTTTAAACGAACCTTCGTAAAATGGGCAGCTTTTTTTAAACTAAGGCCATGTTTCACCACTTTCTGCTAAGTTCCAGTTAACTATGATGACGTCTCTGTCTGTTTCGTAGTAACAAATAGAGACGGAATCATAGATAACTGACACTTAAGATAACTGGGACTTGAGAGTGGGGAAACAGGCCCTTAATCAGTTTATTCCCTTTGCTTTATTGTACTGCCAAATTTGTATTTACTTCACTTTTCTATGTTCGCCGATACGATGTTTTAGTGTTTTCGAACAAATCCTAACATAATTTTAAAATTTAATAACTGTCAGGTTTTCTTTTTTGTTTTTTACAAATTACTCGCCTGTTATATAAAATAGTGCCACCGAAACCGCAACAGGGCGAGGGGCCAATTGGAAATTGTGCAATACTTGAGTATGTTACGTTGATATGTTTCTGTCCTCATGGGTGAGGACTAAAAAGTTACACACCGTTAAAGTTGCGACTAACTTTTTCCACTGTGTTACGAAAGTTATCCATACAAATGTATGACGAATTTTCGTGTCACAATGGAAAAAGTTAGTGGAAAATTTAACGCAACTTTAACGGTGTGGAACTTTTTGGTCCTCACCCTTATCTTGTCGTATTGAGTTCGGTAAGGTTAGCATGATATTCACATTAGTTGCTCAGTAACAAGTGTTGCGACAAAACAGTTCTCGAAGTTGCTCTGAGAGCTATTTTTAGTGCAGTCACGCTCACCGATGCAAATCTGTGCCTGTAATAAAATTGTAGGCAATATATCCACCGACTTATTTACCAGTGCAATGTCTATGCTGGGCTAGCCGTGTACCTCGCAGTCGTATGAAGGGTGACTTTTATTCGTTTGTCCACATTATCGCACTTAACTATTAAACACATAAACGAATCAAAACGTTACCGATTTTCGCGCCCACAGACAGTGTGTTATTATTTTTTTGTACGTAAAAATTGAAATAACGGCGTTTGGGATGGACATGAAACATTATCAATGTTTTGTTTTGATTTGACTATTTAAAATTAAGTGTCAGATATTTATGAACACATCTATTTTTACTACGAAACAGACATGGTATCGTTAATATCTGATACTTAAGCGTGGGCGGCTTCGAGCCCTACAGAGGAGTCTGATCTGAGCCTCGCAAATGAGTATACAGCATTATATCTCAAGTATCAGATATTAACGATGCCATCTCTGTCTGTTTCGTAGTAATAGAGTTTGCGACGTAGATATCTGACACTTAAGATATCAGGAACTTAACAGACAATGGTGAAACGGGCCCTTGGTATACTAATTAAACAGATACGGTAGACCGTATATCATAGATAATCTACGATATTTAAAAAAATGTACTAGTGCTGTCGTCCATCCTCACATACACGCATTACGAACATGTCACAATTTAAAAATAAAACCTTATAAGGAAGTGAACCCGACTAACTAGCTCAGAAGTCATAAATATGGATACAGCCATCATGTCAAATATATGTCAAATAAAGATGTATAGATATTTTTGACGGCGTGGTAGCGTACATATATTTATGCCCTTGACTGTACCTAATGAGAAGATTCAGCTTTAGAATGAACTTTTCGGGATAGTTTGTTGGTTTCGCTTCTAACAACGATTAGTTTTATTGCAACTTTTTTTTTTTACTTAGCTGTATTATTTTGATGTGCTGAGAGTATGTTTAATTTTTGAACTGTTAAACGCAAAATCGTATGAATATTTGCAGTCTTTAGATAGTTTTAGCAAGTTACTTTGAGTAAATATGAAGATCTCTTTTTTTACCGATATCTTGCAGTAGCGATGGTCGTTTGGACAATTTCAACATTTGTGTATAACTTTATATCAAATTGATTGTCTATCATTGTATTTGTAATTATCATTATATCATTATTAATGGTAAAGTCTTCCTAAATTGTGCTTTTTATTGTTACTTACACAATATGAGGTTATTTAGATTATTGTAATGTATTATTAGTTTCTTTAACCTTTTCGACGCCAACGACACATCATCACCTCAGGTTCAACGCCAACGACCCATTTACACGTCCATTACTGCAATGCAAAAGCAGTCTTCGTACAATTGAGTTTAGCTTCAACTTAAGGCATCGCAATAAAGAAGTCTGGCGTATGGACGTCTCTTGTATTTGACGTGGCGGCGAAAAGGTTAATTTTAGTTTATTGTATAAACGTTTGAGATTAAACCCCAATGCAAGGTTGTACACTAAGCAATGTACCTTCTTTTTTGTACGCGTAGATTATTTTGAAAAGTAATATAAAGTTAATATATTAATATTTGTTTTATTCAGCTTGCCCCTGGCCCTTTGATTCTAAAAGGACGGTTGTTGAGCGTTTTTATCAAATTTTTCCAGAATTAAACTATTTTGTGTCTTTCTCACCCAGAATCGTTAAAACGACGAACAAAAAAGTGACAAACTGGAATGCAAGTTTGGGGACACATTTTATCTTATGGATCGATAGGGTAAACGATTCCGAGTAAGAAAAACCAAAAATATTGATTGAACCTTCGCGAGCTCAGCGTCTGCAGATATCTTGAGACTTTCAAGTAAATAACAAACAAACATATGCTTGTACAATTTTAATAGTAGAAACTGTATCGGTAGCGTTATAAAATTAGGTGATAAACTTACAAATTAATTTACAAAAACACCAATTATATACACGATTATTGCGTTAAGGCTGCGTTGGCTACATAAATGATAACTTAACCAGGTACTCGGGTACTAAACACTAGAGTAATTCGTTTACTGACAAACATAGGCAATTGTAATTGAAATAATGAAATTATAAGACGTCTTTGACAGGTCTTGTTGAAATACTGCTCAAAAGAAAACATAAATAAATTGGTATGTGTCTGAAGTATGATTCACTATCAAACGAATCAAGAATGTTTACTTCTTGATTTTTTGTTTACTTTCACGGTTTTACCGTTACAAATAAAATTTCTCAACGACACTGAAAATTAGAACACAGAAAAATCCAAAAAGTACCCGTATTCCCGTCCCCTCTACCCCTACACAGCCCATAGGCAGGTGGCCTTAGTTTTACTTTTCGGATTTTACTGTTCTAACTGTACTTCGATTCATTCAAATAAAACAATATCTTGTTACTTTACCAATGGAAAATCAAGTGACTCCTATTTTCTATTGAGAGGTAGTTAATTTAGTTGGTCTAATTTCTAATTAGTCTTAGGCTAGGTTTGATCTTGACAATAAACTCACTTTTAGATTTTACTTAAGATTACAAATAGACATTGTACAATTCTTAGCATTATTGTTACAAATTTGTGCTGCAGTTGTTGCCTTAGGCTCGCGCCTTCAAAATCGAATTCACTGCCCAAACCAATACCAGATGGAAAGAGACGGCTAATGCGACTGTGATTGCGTGCGTGTTACACTGGCCTTGCGGTTTATAATTTCGCACATAAATTGCGAAAAACTCTGAGGCGCGAGCCCGGGATCTGAACCCACGACCCTCTGCTTGAGAGGCCACAGGTCAAACCACTAGGCTACCACGGCCTATAAAAGCCACATTCAAATATTATATCAATTTGATATGATTTCGAGACGTTGATTTTGTACCAGAATATCATTAAAACTTCTATTTTAAGGCCGCCGTCTCCTAAAAGTAATTATTCTTGCAAAATTATCAGAAAACTAAATCTTTTTTAACCCTTTCAACGCCAACGACCTATATATAGGTACGTCCATTACTTCAATGCAAAAGCGGCCTTCGTTCAATTGAGTTTAGGTTCAATTTAAGGCATCGCAATGAAGACGTCTGGCGTATGGGTGACGTCTCTTGTATTTGACGTGGCGCCGAAAAGGTTAAATAACAATGCAATGCTTGGATTTTATGACAAGCTTTTACTTAGCTGGCTCTGTTTGGGTCAAATCTAGTAATTGAAATTAGTTCCGTAACAGTGGTCGGATTACCTAATTTGGCTCTTATGTAAGTCTAGAGACAATACAATAATCTTGTAATGAAATTCTGGTGACCCAGCCAGGACCGTCTCCGCAGAAGGGAACTCTTTAACGGTCTGTCCGATTAACTTGAAATTTGGTATGCATATGCAAGATAAATGACAATGAAGAACAGTCAGCGAAAAAGCTTATAATTGTATTGGGGTAAATTCGAAATTGAAAATGAAAATGAAATTTTTATTTTGCAAATTGGCCGCCAAGGGCTATTTTACATATTTTTGAAACTACCAGCGCATTCGGAAAGAGCATAATTGCCAAGAAGAATGCGCCGCAAGAAACTTGGCAGAAAGGCAAAATAAAATAAAGTAACAATTATACTTAAAGTTAAATAAAAATTGGAAGAATTTCGAAAATCGTGGATATCCAGTAAACGGGGAACAATTCCACAATATGGCAACACTTATCTAGAAGCCAAAGACATTGGAGCTTCTATAAGCTTTGCTAGATTATGTAATTGTTCCCCGTTTAGTGGTAATCCACAATTTTCGAAATTCCCCCAATATCGAATTCACCCCAATGCACTATAATAAAAGTGAGATTTTTTAGGTTAGGTTTAGAATATTTGGCTTTTATTTAGTGGAGGATTTGAAGTATAAGTACAAGTGCCTACAATTACTTTGATGCTACTTTTAACTAAACAATTGCTTCAAACACAAGACCCTACGACTACTAAACAGCAATGTTCACTTAGCACTTAAAAAATTCGATGTTTAAATAATACACACCCAAAAACAATATCGTGTATAGTCCATTTCAATCTACTTTAACATTTTGTAAACAAACAATTGCCCCAAGTTCTATAAAATGCTATAAAATGTCGTGAGATATCAAGTATCCTTCGAAATTCCGGTGGATGCGGCTAATTGCAAGAGATTGTGTGGGGATTAAGATGTAATTGATTTGTTTACAAATACGTTACAATGTTTCGGAATGGAGAATAATCGCAAAGCGTAGTGTTTTACTAATCTAACTGTACAGCTTCGATCAACTGTACTAAAATAAGCACATATAAAGGTGGATAAATACCCAAAGATACACAGACTAAATCAAACATCTAAGCCCTGCTTGCATGGTCTGAGCGTTATCCAAAAAAAAAGTCTACATACTATTCCAGAATTTACTATTTTGAGTTTTTCTTACTAAGAATCGTTTACCCTATCGATTCTCATACAATATATTTTTTTGGAATAATGCTAAGCGTCGCCTCTAGGTCTTGTTGCCCTGGGCTCTGTCTACCCCATGAGGGACAAAGACGTGATTTTATTTTACCTATACGTCACAGGATTGAGGCAACGCCGGAGTTTTTAGTTCGGGTATACTCCTTCGGGGGGGAGTCCCACATAACCCTGGGCATCCCGTGCCTAGAATATCCATAAAGATTGCCTCTCCGATAAAAAAGGGCTGTCTACCCCTTTAAGGGTTAAGATGTGATTTATGTGTGTATGTCGATCGATCGATGTCTGCACCATAGATACAGAGTGACATGCCGAACTTTACTATAATCGTTGATCGAAACTATACATAATAATAGCTAGCCTATTCTAAGTGTTTTCATAAAGCGTTTGATCACTAGTTGTCTATGTGCGACGGCCGTAAGCCTTAAGGCTCCTGCGGCTGTCATTTATTTATTGGTAAACCATGACATACTTTATACAGCGTGTTCTTCATTTACGATGACTACATATTATTATCAAGGTCGAAAATTCTACTATTTGCATTATCACTACATAGTATAAAATAAAGTCGCTTTCTCTGTCCCTATGTATGCTTATATCTTCAAAACCACACAACGGATTTTGATGCGGTTTTTTTTAATAGATAGAGTGATTCAAGAGGAACGTTTATATGTATAAATACATGCATGTTATAGTGAAAAACATTTCAAAACTTATAAACCAACCGCCGAGGAACCGAACTACGACAACTCCCAGCGCGCAAACGGTGCGTGAGTCATCGTGGAAACTGGACGCTTTACACTGCTGCCTCGAGATACATTGCGTTGTCATAGTGCCAATCTTATTAATTACTAGCGACCCGCCCCGGCTTCGCACGGTATATTATGCATGTATTATACATATAAACCTTCAGCTTGAATCACTATCTATTAAAATCCGCATCAAAATCCGTTGTTGTTTTGAAGATATCAGCATACATAAGGACATAGGGACACAGGGACAGAGAAAGCGACTTTATTTTATACTATGTAGTGATTGTGAAGAGGACATATTTAATTGAAAACGGCACCAAAACCAGTATGTGCTCATTCTAAAGGCCATTTTGGACAAACATTTTTTGACTTGCTCTATAGCAATGTTTATAATACAATACCAAGATCTATAACTGGTCTAGTTGGGCATAAATTCCATACAAGTGTTAGGACATGGTTAGTTGACAAGTGTAACTATTCATTAAATGAATTCTTTAGTGATAATATAAAAAACTAGAGCGACATATTTATTGCTTATTTGGACATTTGTTTTAATTGCATTGATTTGATAACATCTCTATTATTCAAGTTTATGTACATTTTGCATGCCATAAGAGATTTTAGACTTAGCTAAATGTGTGAACTTAAAAAATATATTGCTTAAGAATTTTTGCAAATCACATTTAATGCAAATACGTGATTATTATTATGCCACAGTGACAAGCAAAAGTCAAAAGTGCAAAATGAATAATTAATGAAAATCCAACCTTGTTTAAAGCACAAGGTTCATATCAACCTTGATATGTAGTTTGCCTTTGCTAGCACCCGACGATTTTTGAATACGCAGCGGCCAAAAAATTAGACTCTTGTCATTGACGTACAATAAACAACTAGACTCCCAATCACGCTCAAAAACTGTCCGAAGCAAAAGTCTGAACGACGCGTCTATTGTTCAGTGTTTTTGTTAAGTTGTGTTTCGACCGCGCTTTGATAACAATGTATATGTCTCTTTCGCACCGTAATCTGACTATTGAGAACAAAAGAGACAGGCAGGTTTCCAGCGCGTGGCGTCGTAGCATTACTTCTCACGATCCTACGCCATTGATATTAAACATTACTGCCACGAAATAAGGTGTCAATTTGAACGAATATGTTAATGTTATCTGTCTAAGTCGATGTGTTGACACACACAACACATAGACAAAGCAACTCGGACGTTTCTTGAGGAACCTTTGTTAGCGACTGAGAGTCTAGTTGTTTATTGTAAGTCAATGGCTCTTGTATACAATATAGGTAACTTTGTACTAGGCCTTATTCTGTTCCGCTGAGAACATTAAAAAAAAAACAAAAAAACGAAGGATTGCATAACTGTTATGCCATAACATTCATATAAACAACGTGATTTGTGTATGTATCAGTGGCGTGGCCTCCATAAAAATCGATTCCCACCGGCTTGCCTATTTTAAGGCAGTAGGGCACTTTTATTGCACAGAATTAGAGGAAAAGGCTAGTTAAATGCCCTTCGGCTCCCCTTCTGATACACTTGACGCCACGCCACTGATACATACAAGTTAGAAAGAAAGAAAGAAAGAAGACATTTATTCCTATTTGCAAGACACACAAATATAAGATAATATACACAATTTTATAGAAAATAAACAAGGTATAACAATAAAAAACATAGAGATGAAAAATAGATCATCAGCGTTGTGTGTCTTCGCAAAAGTGAAACGGTCGCTGGCTCAGCATTACGCTGAGGCGTTAGACACCTGCAGCACTGATTTTCAGCCAGAACCGTTAGTGTAATAAACTAATTAACATTTTATTTTTATTTATTGATTTTTATTTTTGAGGTTATTTTGGTTTGGGTATTGGGTGCCATGTTGCTGCCCATTGTTTCTGATCCGTTGCCACATCTGCCACAAACTTAGTGGGAATTGGTTTAGGGTGCAGGCTATGTTTACTGCGTTAAATTATTAATATTTTATTTAAATTATGTCTGTATCTGTTTCTTTCCCCAACAAAAAAAAATTATATAATAAAATTTGCTTGATTCTGATCAAACTTTTTTTTCTTAAAGTATAGTATGGCCGAACCACTTGTGTCCAGGCCACATAAACAATAGTATCTGGTATCAACTGGTATTATTTGACAACTTGACATTTGCACTTGTCAATTTAGTATCCGAAAAAGAATACAGTTCAACACATGATATACCAATGCCATATGCAAACTCTTTGTAACATGACAGTACCAAATAGAAAGTTGTTATAAAACCCAAACCTTGCTAGCACAACATATGAAGCCGTTATATTTTGAGGTTATAATGCAAGTCCCTGTGCACCGTGTTGGCGGGGGCGGGGGCCTGGCTCTCCGCCAGCAGGCCCGCCACGAGGGCCTCGTGGTCCCTCAGTCGCTTGACCAGGGGCTCCCAAGTACCATAGTTGAGGGAGGTCAGTTGCACAGCTTTCTTCAATATCTTGTGAGTTTCAAGGCACCAGTCCCTGAAAATTTAAATATCTATAAAATACCTACTATAATATATCGACGACCGGATGGACCAGTGGTTAGAGAACCTGACTATGAAGCTTGAGGTCCCGGGTTCGATCCCCGGTCGGGGCAGATATTTGTATGAAAATACGAATGTTTGTTCTCGAGTCTTGGATGTTTAATATGTATTTAAGTATGTATTTATCTATATAAGTATGTTTATCCGTTGTCTAGTGCCCATATTACCCCTACCCCGTATAATAATAATAATAATATCCTGGGACAATTGACACCAATTGACCCAGCCCCAAACTAAGCAAAGCTTGTTCTATGGGTACCAGGCAACGGATAATCATACTTATATACTGTAGATAAATACATACTTAAATACATACAACAACCATGACTCGGGCACAAACACCATTCATCATACAACTGTCTGCCCCTACCGGGATTCGAACCCAGGACCTCTAGCTTCATAGTCAGGGTCACTCACCACTAGGCTATCCGGTCATCAAA
This sequence comes from Pandemis cinnamomeana, assembly GCA_932294345.1. Taxonomy (NCBI): domain Eukaryota; kingdom Metazoa; phylum Arthropoda; class Insecta; order Lepidoptera; family Tortricidae; genus Pandemis; species Pandemis cinnamomeana. Next base: position 32,380,392 of record OW028702.1, on the reverse strand, counting down.
AACAGAATTTAATATTGGATTTGCTGTCTAGTTAGAAGTTAGAATTCTTATATATTTTCCGTATTTCCTGACCGACATTTTTACTAACAAGTTAAGAAATGTGACACAAAATAATCATACATTACTATTTTTAGAAACTTTTGAGCAATATGCTTTCTATGCCTCACCTATAGTCAGGGTTCTGCGGAGAGTTCAGTATCCTCTCCAGCATCACATCAGACAGCTTTCTCAGCTCGTGCGCCACCTGACAATAAACATACAAACAAATAAATCACTAGATAATCTTTCAACATGAAACTACCGTGAGACTTAATAATGAAAACGAGGGTAGTTGTGCGCCGCTGTCAGTTGCGTCGAGCAGCCGCGCGAACAGAGCGCCGGCGCGCAGTGTTCGTTTCGCTGCCGCCGGGGCGGCTACGAAATAGTCCGAAACATGTCGAGCATCTCTCGCTTTTTATACGTGAGTTATCCGTTTATGTGTAATTATCACTAGATAATCTATCTAAATATCTCAAGTGTACGCAAAACTTAATCTATGGGTGCTGGAAGAGTGTTGACAACGGATAGATAGACAGACAGATACACTAGATAATACAATAGATTTAAATTTCAAATATAAGTAATTCATAAAAGCCCACCCCCCATAAACGATCACATAATTTCTGGATTAGCCCATAGAGATACTGCATACATACATACATAAATCACCTCTTTATCCCTTACGGGGTAGACGGAGCCTAAGGTGACAAGACCTAAAGACCACATTTAGCAAGATTGTGGGCGTATAGGTGAAAAATTAAATCAAAATAGTGATGGGTTGCTAGCCTCATCGCCTATAACACGATTCCTATGACTCGCCCATTCCCTCGATGGGCTTTTACCATCTGCGCGGGAAGAGAAGCAACTGGTACATTCTATGTTTTTTCTTTGCTCCCAGACCAGCATGGAAGACCAGATGGATCGTGATACTGGGTCTAAATTAAACATGATAGGGTTTTTTTTTTTATATGAATAGGAAGGCAAACGAGCAAGTGGGTCACCTGATGGTAAGTGATCACCACTGCCCATAGACACCCGGAACCCCGGAGGGAGTGCAGATGCTTGTGCCCGTAATTTCCCCGGCTGTCTTACTCTCCACACCCATCTCATTTATGAACGAACAGTGCGAGAAAGAGATATCATCGGACGCTGCCCCAGAGAGAGACAGCATGCACTAGGCTACTCACCTCGACGCTGAACGATCCATACTGGTACTCGTGACTCTGGATGTTCTGCTTGATGAGCTCCACACTCTTCGTGAATTCACCTGTAACCATAGCAAATGTCAATGTGTGGGAGCAAAGATGAGACAGAATGCATTGCTTCTTGCCGTGGAGATCGTAAAACACCATCGAGGGAATTAGGAATCATGGATCGTATTTTAGAGAGGAAGAGATAGGCCGAAGTTACATTACAGAAATTAATTTTACATTATGCGAAACTAGACGTGATGGGGTAGCGTTATAATCACCAAATATCATAAAGGGGGTGGGGGTAGGGGGTAGCGTTATAATCACCAAATATCACAAAGGGGGTGGGGGTAGGGGGTAGCGTTGTAATCACCAAATATCACAAAGGGGTGGGGGAGGAGGTAGCGTTATATTCACCAAATATCACAAAGGGGTTGGGGGAGGGGGTAGCGTTATATTCACCAAATATCACAAAGGGGGTGGGGGGGGTTAGGGGTAGGGTTTTAGAACTGTGCTGTTTTCTGGGATAAAAACTATCCCATCGACATCGATCGATTGGTATGGTAGCGTTGCTCCAGAAACTATCGATCACCATTCGGATCGGTGTGGTAAAAGCCTTGGGTTATCTGGTCTATGGGCCGGTAGGACTACATTACATCGTAAAAACAGGACGCTGGGCTTTACGAGGTCAACTAGAGTTGCCGAGATGTGTCCCCACCAGCATCAGCGTACAGCCTGGCCAGCCGGTCAGCAGCAGCGCGCAGGGAGCTGTGGTGCCGATGCCACACCTGCTGCTTAAGCTTGAAGGCGGCGTGGGTGCGCTCGCAACGCTCCTCTATGGTCGACGCCCGCTCCGCTGCCGGCCAAAACAAACATTTTCTCAGTGGCAAAAGCTACAAATACACAAACTACGTCTTTAGGGGCCATTCAAGTATTACGTAAGCAGATTTTTTACAATTATTGACCCCCCTTCCCTTTGTCAGCAAAAGTAAGCAGACCTCTTACCCCCCCACCCCACTCCCATGCTTACGTAATCATTGGTATCTATATGCATTTTTCTTTTAATGGATTCTGTTTTTTATTGATTCGTGAGCAGCAGTTCGAATCGAAACTGCTGACGTAATCACCATATCGACCCCCCCCCCTCACCCACCCACCATGTCATCAAAAATAAGCAAAGCAAATACCCCCCCCCCCCCCCGCCCCCCTCAAGCGCTTACGTAATACTTGAACGCCCCCTTATCCCTTACAGGGTAGACAGAGGCCAAGGTAAGAGCTACAGGCTTTAGCTAGATTGTGGGCGTATAGGTGGAAAGTGGAATTAAAATGGTGATGGGTTCCTAGCATCGGCTATAGCATGATTCCTATGATTTACGCCCATTTTCGATGGGCTTTTACCATGCGCGGGAAGAGAAGCAACTGGGGTTTCTTTCAACTAACTATGTACGGTCAAGTGCAAATATAAGTATCGATAGGAACTTCTCAAAAATATGTTCCAGGACCTTATTACGCTGGTGTAAGAGCGTATGGTACTTACTTTTGAAACTTTGTCTAGATACATATTATTACACTTGACTGCACATGTGTTTTGAAAACGACTCAATAATCAATAAATAATCAATAATCATTTATTCATTTGTCCAACATAGGTAATTAATTTTGATCTCGAATACATTTTGAGTATGTGGCTATGTGGTGCCCCAGGGCATACAAATATATTACATACATTATTATGCGTGTAGGTACACGCCGCATGCATGTTAATGTCTTTCATAACCCACCCAATTATCACCCAAAAATTCATTAACAGAGTACGCCTTTTTTATCAAAAAAATGTTTAAATGTTTCTTAAATTCGTACATGTTATCAATTTCATGCATAGCCTTAGATAATTTATTATATGTATGTATATTCTGGGAGCCATTCCAAGTACACTTTCCTTAGTAAAGCTGTTTTTGATTTCACGTCACATAGTTTGTGTCGAAGGCGTACACTACTATAGTTCATAAATAGACATTTGTTACATTTGACCAAAATACAGCTTTCGTAAATGTATAGACACGGAAATGTTAAAATTTTAAAGTTTTTTTTTTTTTTATATATATGAATAGGAAACCAAACGAGCAAGTGGGTCACCTGATGGTAAGTGATCACTACTGCCCATAGACACCCGCAACCCCGGAGGGATTGCAGATGCGTTGCCAACCTAGAGGACTAAGATGCAATGCCTCTTGTGCCCGTAATTTCCCCGGCTGTCTTACTCTCCACACCGGAACACAGCAGTGCTTGCACTGCTACTTAGCGGCAGGATTAGCGAGTAAGATGGTGGCAGCGATCCGGACGGACCTTGCACAAGGCCTTACCACCCGCAACGTTTGTTTTAAAGTCTGCACTCTAATCTACTTTTGTTTGCAGCCAGTACCTTGTATGAGCAACTCCTGCGCACGCTCTATGACGGCGGCGGCCTGCGCGAGCTGGAACGGCGCGAGGCACTGCGCGCACTGCGCACGCGCGACCGAGCACACCACCGGCCCCTTGCACGACTGGCACGCGTACGCGGAGAAGAGCAGCTGCAAAATACATCCACGTTTGTAGCCTAACAACCTGTTTATCAAATAAACAAAAAAAAACTGACTTCACAAAAAGAAACTATTCCATAACAAACTAATCACTATCACTACATAGTATAAAACAAAGTCGCTTTCTCTGTCCCTATATCCCTACGTATGCTTAAATCTTTAAAACTACGCAACGGATTTTGATGCGGTTTTTTATTAGATAGAGTGATTCAAGAGGAAGGTTTATTATATGTATAATACATGCGCTTTCATGCTGGTCTGGGAGTAAAGAAAAAACATAGAATGTACCAGTTGCTTCTCTTCCCGCGCAGATGGTAAAAGCCCATCGAGGGAACAGGCGAAAATCTCAGGAGTCATGTTATAGGCGATGCGGCTTGCAACCCATCACTATTTTGACTCCCCCTTTCCATCTAAATGCCCAGTCATGCTAAGCGTGGCCTTTAGGTCTTGTTACCTTAGGCTCTGTCTACCCCATTAGGGACAAAGACGTGATTTGTGTACGTACGTGTACATACATGCATAATATACCGTGCGAAGCCGGGGGTCGCTAGTATGCACTAAAAAGAAAAAAATAATTGCATATTCTTCTATAACTTAATAATCAACTTACTTTTTCTACTTATCGATATGTAAGCACGGCCTATATAATACAATACAATACAAATACTCTTTATTGAACACCACAAATCAGTACAAAACAATACAGAAACAAAGAACAAAGTAGACAATAGGCGGTCTTATCGCTTAATAGCGATCTCTTCCAGACAACCAATCCCCCATCTAATGGCCTATCTAATGTTGTTACAATTATTGTTATTTCTAGAGTCGGTGTCAGCCAACGTAGGCTTGTAACTACACACACACATACTTATAGGTGAGATGTGCTTGTGTATAAAGGTTAATATGTAAAAAAATATTTATTAAAGTATTCTCATATTATAATTGCTAAGTATATTGTAGTGTTTCCTTGGCTGACACCGACTCCAAAAATAACAATAATTGTAACAACATTAGATAGATCGTACCTACATATTGATAAGTAGAAAAAGTAAGTTGATTATTAAGTTGTAGAATAATATGCAATTATTTTTTTCTTTTTAGTGCGTATTAGTTTGTTTTAGAATAGTTTATTTTCGTGAAGTCGGTTTTTTTGTTAAAATTTTTGTTTATTTTTAATTTTATGTGAATCTGAAGTACACTTACATTTTTTCTGAATATGGGTAGACCTACTAAACGTGCTGCTCATATGAGACAGCGCCGTTTAAATGAAACGGACGATTTGTCGCACACATACTTAATGCTACTTTTAGACTTATATGGTTTTCTCATGGTTCCATTGTCCGAACTGGACCAAATTGAAATGGGACCACACGGAAAGCACTAGCTTTCAAATAAAAAAAGAATCAATAAAATCGCTTTGCCCAGTCGAAAGTTATGAGGTAACAAACATAAAAAAAATACAGACGAATTGAGAACCTCCTCCTTTTTTTGAGAACCTCCTCCTTTTTATAACACTGACCACAAAGTCCCTCCTCTGCGGGTCCGCGCACGCTGCGCACGCGCACGTGAACATGTACTGCGCGCGCAGCGAGGCGCGGCGGTGCGCGGCGGGCTCGCGCGCGCGCGCCGGCCCGTAGCAGTTCAGCACCTCGCCGCCTAGCGGCAGCTCCGACGAGCACCGGATTATCAGACGGTTCTTGTAGAACCTATGGTGTAGACAGAGAACAAAAAAATAAGTTTCTAAATTTCTAAACGACACTGAAAATTAGAATACAGTAAAACCCGAAAAGTAAAGCTATGGCCGGAAATTGAACCCGAATCCTCGTCATTCCGTGACGCGTGCTATACCCCTACACCACCCATAGCAGGTGGGTAAGCCTTCGAATTTATTCTATCTGTTACTAGCTGTCACGTGACCTTGTTACAATGCGATTTTTTATCGCTAAGCGTCATATGTTTGAATGATGCGTCTGTACGAGACAATTACAGACTCCCACAGAAATCCCAGTAGATGTTCCACGGGAGTTTGTAATTGTGTCGTACAGACACATCATTAAAACAGATGACGTTTGGCGACAAAAATTTGCATAGTAACAAGGTCACGTGACAGCTAGTAACAGATAGAAAAATACGAAAGCTTACCCACCTGCTATAGGCACTGCTATAGGTCAGGGAATGACGAGGATCCGGGTTCGATTCCCGGCCATAGCTTTACTTTTCAGATTTTACTGTATTCGAATTTTCAGTGTCGTTTAGAAATTTAATTTCTAACGGTAAAAACGTAATACAGTAATCTGGTGGAGTTCTGGTGAGCCAGCCAGGACCGTCTCCGCAGGAGGGAACTCTTCAACGGTCCGATTGACTTGAAATTTGGTACACATGTAGGACAGGCGACAATGCAAGTATGGTTTGTTTCATTAAAATGACGAAAAGTACTTAAAACCGACGTCTATTGTTCAATTGTTAACTTCAAGTGGGGTTGTAAAACCATTAGCGTTCGCTAAAAGTATACCGTGAACAAACAATCTTGATAGTTTTGATGTTGTTGGTCGGTGTTACACTAGACGACGTGCGTTTCACCTATTACACTTAAATGGGTCCAGTTATAAACAATAATCAATTAAGGAGGGGATACTTTCTAGGCTTAAGTGCAATATTTTGTTAGTGTCTAACTGGCTTTCGCTCTTTTAGTACATGTGTTATATTTGCAAAAATAGTCTCTTTTTTACAACATGGCTATATGTAATATGTAATATGTATATGTGTTGATTTTTGTGTAAGTATTAATAGTCATAGCCAGCAAAAAAGCTTGTATGAAAATGTTTTTTTTTACTACTGTATGTATGTATGTATGTATAACTCTTTATTCTACTCACGTGTTTATTATGTTTGGTTCGCAAGAGTGGTTCATCAGAGCAGCAGACGGATAGATGGCTGTAGCGCGACGCACCTCGCGCTCGGTCACAGTTCGTCCTTGAAAAAAAAAGGCCAAGTGCGAGTCGGACTCGGCTAGTGAATATAATAAATAAATATCTTGGGACAAATTACACCAATTGACCCAGCCCCAAACTAAGCAAAGCTTGTACTATGGGTACCAGGCAACGGATAAACGTACTTATATAATGTAGATAAATACATACTTAAATACGTACAACATCCATGACTCGGGCACAAACATTCGTATTCATCATACAACTGTCTGCCCCTACCGGGATTCGAACCCAGGACCTCTAGCTTCATAGTCAGGGTCACTAACCACTAGGCTGTCCGGTCGTCATAAGCCAGTGTTAACAGAGTCCTGCCTCCTAAGCAAAATGTAGGGAGTGTGAGGTCTTTTTATATTGGTTGTTTACAGACCGTGCGGCGGGGTTGCAGTTGTTAAAGTCCTTATTGCAATGGAATAAAGAGAAAACGTTCGTAACACAAAGGAATCAATTAATTTTTGTTGTGTAAGCCCTTAACTATGTAATGCTTCGACTTTACACGTGTAAGGTGCACAACAGACAGGCAGCCATAAAAATAGTCTGTTTTCACTATTTGTTGTCAGAACAGAAATACATCATTTTGCTCCCTTGTGACACAAATAACTATTATTCTAGCTAATGTCCTAGTTATGTAAAAAGTTACGTACTGGGAACAAGGGGAAAATCTGAAAGTCAAAATAGTAAGATATTATTATTACCATGCTGGTCTGGGAGCAAACGAAAAACGTAGAATGTACCAGTTGCTTTTCTTCCCGCGCAGATGGTAAAAGCCCATCGAGGGAGTGTGCGAAATTCTTAGGAATCATGTTATAGGCGATGCTAGCAACCCATCACTGTTTTGATTTCCTTTTTCCACCTATACGCCTACAATCATGCTAAACGTGGCTTTAAGGATTACCTTAGGCTCTGTCTACCCCGTAAGGGATGGAGACGTGATATGTGTATGTGTGTGTGTATGTGTGTATTATTATTACCGTCGCCATCGTCGATCGCGGCCAGGCTCAGCGTGGCGTGCCCGTTGCAGACGAGCTGGCCGAGCGCCCGGAGCACAACGCCCGCTGCCGCTAGGCGGAGCTGCGGCGCCGACAGCGCGTACGGTATCTGCCACAGCGCGAGTTGAACGTGAACAAATATAAATCTATATATATATATTGTCGGGCACAAGAGGCATTTCATCTTAGTCCTCTAGGTTGGCAACGCATCTGCAATCCCTCCGGGGTTGCGGGTGTCTATGGGCAGTGGTGATCACTTACCTTCAGGTGACCCACTTGCTCGTTTGCATTCCTAATCATATAAAAAAATATATATATAAAAGAAAGTCGTGTTAGTTACTGAAAATTGGTAGGGAGGTAGCTTAGAACCAGGAGACGGACATAGGATACTTTTTATCCCGATTTTCCCACGGGATTGGAAAATTCCGAAATGTTGTACTAATAAAGCTACAGACATTAAATTTAGCATGCCTACACGTTATTCCTTGATTAGTATAAAGATGCACTTACAAAGGAATTTTTCAAATTTAAGGTGGAACAAAGTTCGCCGGGTCAGCTAGTATATAATAAACTAGCGACCCGCCCCGGCTTCGCACGGTATATCATGCATGTATTATACATTATAAACCTTCCTCTTGAATCAGTCTATCTATTAAAAAAACCGCATCAAAATCCGTTGTGTAGTTTTGAAGATATAAGCATACATACGGACTTGGGGACAGAAAAAGCGACTTTGTTTTATACTATGTAGTGATATGCAATCTGGGGCTTTACGAATTACCGCCCGTGGTTTGTATAAAGTTTTACTTCTTGCCTTGGCCAGGAAGTGAGATAGCCATATCCCCATTACGGCCTAGGGTGACGTAAAAATGTAACACTTACCCGGGATGGAAGGTAACTGAAGAAATCCGTGTAGTTTTCTAAATAAAGCGTCAGCATTGTGGCGGTCTGAAAAAAAAACATAAAAAAAACTTTTTAAAAGCTTTCATTTAACTTGTCCTTTGCTTTGTGTCGGCTAAGAGCCGCCGTCTTAGACTTAGCCGTTGTTTCTTTTAGCTTCCGAGAGAGCTTTGCTGTTAACGTCAGTGACATATAAATATCTAGTTTGTATGATGATAAGTACGTAAATTTGGATATTTTCAGTAACAAGTAGATTTAAGAGACAATCCTTGCAGTGTATTACTGATTGTGATTAGGCTGTTCTCATGATTGTGTAGGTTTTTGGAAAAGAAAGTACCTATATCTTTTGTTTTTGATGCACAAAGGTACTCTGTAAAAAACTTCTTAGTTTTGCGTAATTAATTAATGTATGGTTTCAATGTTTTTCTATAGGAAACTATAAATCTAGATTTTACAAAAATTTTATTGTAATACATATAGCTATAAGAGACTGTTTGTTTCTAAATAAATAAATATGTCATTGTGTAGACCCAAGCAGCCATTTTTTATTTATTTGTGATGTTATGGACGCACTTCTAATCAGCCGATACAGGGCCGATAAGAGACTGAGTAAAATAATCATCACGCACTTTTAAAGAAACCATCCATTCCCAATTGACCCGTTACTTTTGCCCGCCAGTGTACTTTTGTCACGTGACGAGACAGAACATACGTACATATAATATATATATCACGTCTTTATCCCTTACGGGGTAGACAGAGCCTAAGGTAATAAAACCTTAAGGCCACGTTTGGCATATTGAGGGCGTATAGGTGGACAGGGAAATCAAAATAGTGATCGGTTGCTACCCGCATGGCCTATAACGTGATTCCTAAACTTCCGCCCATTCCCTCGATGGGCTTTTACCATCTGCGCGGGAAGAGAAGCAACTGGTAAATTCTATGTTTTTTTCTTTACTCCCAGACCAGCATGGAAGAAAACAACAACAATAACAAGAAATAGTTAAAAAAACCTCACTCACCAGAGCATACTGTATATAATCAGTGTTGTTCATTTTATCGAAGTTCGTGACCAAATTGAACATCCTGTAGAATGGATGCGTGCCTCTCTTGTATATCTGCATGTTGTCGACGCGAGCGTAACCGCGCAGCAGCTGCTCAGCGGTAGCGGGCTCGGGTTCACTCCGCGTGAGGGGGGGGAAGCCGTGCTCGGCACTAACTAAGAGCACCCTGTATCAAGGTACGACACGTTACATCAACTGTTTCTGTACAATGTGTCTTGGAATAGTTCCCGAATACACCAGCAGTTTTCAAAAAAAAAATACATATGAGCATTTATAATAAATAAATAAATAAATATCTTGGGACAAATTACACCAATTGACCCAGCCCCAAACTAAGCAAAGCTTGTACTATGCGTACCAGGCAACGGATAAACATACTTATATAACGTAGATAAATACACACTTAAATATATATAACATCCATGACTCGGCCACAAACATTCGTATTCATCATACAACTGTCTGCCCCTACTGGGATTCGAACCCGGGACCTCCAGCTTCATAGTCAGGGTCACTAACCACTAGGCTATCCGGTCGATCCGATTTTTTTCCAGATTTTAACCATTTTAGGTTTTTCTTACTCGGAACCGTTTACCCTATCGATCCTTATACAAGAAAAAATTGCTGGTTCCCCGTACATAACTAAGTTACATAACCGGCATTAGTAAAACCAATGTAGGATGATTAATTTGGATTAATTTAGGTTTAGGTGCGGCGGGGGTGGCCCTAAGCCGCGAACATGTTTGTTTTAATTTAGAAATAGTCTTTATTTTACCGTAGAATGTCCTGGTTATGTAAAATAGTTATGTATGGGGAACAAGAGGAAAAAATGTGTCCCAAAATTTCCATTCCAGTTCGTCATTTATTTAATATGTATGTATGTACGTATGTATGGAATGTGACGAAAAGGAAAATAAATTCCATAGTTAAATCTGGGACCCACTTTTTCTTGTATGAGAATCGATAGGGCAAACTATACTGAGTAAGAAAAACTTGAAATATTTAAATTCAGGAAAATATATTCATGTGCACTTTTTTTTGGAAGACCCTCCCCTATAAAGATATTTCATTAAACACATACATACATACATGAAAGAGAAAGAAAGAAGACATTTATTCGTATTTGCAAGACACAAATATACCTGTAAGAGCACACACACAATTTTACAGAAAAGAAACAAAAAATACAGACATGAAAAATAGATGATCAGCGTTGTGTGTCTTCGCAAAAGTGAAACGGTCGCTGGCTCAGCATTACGCTGAGGTGTTAGACACTTGCATTGTGTTTTTAAAGGTAGTTGTTGATGTTCAATAAAAATAATAAATAAAAGTGAGTACATTATATTTATTTATGTTTTCAAATCAATCAATTTGGTTTGCATGTGTAACAGTTGTGCTCAATAAACTTTGATAACGATCCCGTACAGGGATCGAAACGCGTCAGTGTTTGTGTGGCGTAAAGGATGATTAAGTTTGTGGGATTTATGTGTTTTGTGTGGCAGTGGAGGGAGGGTTGCATGAATAACATATCGTCGCTGGAAAGGTAAAATTGCTGAACCGCCATTTTGACGAAATTGAGTTTTATATACCATTCGATAGCATTTTTTTTTCTGCGTCGATCTGTCCAACTTTCATGTTATTCTGAACACTTTTTTGTCGGTTAAGCAACCGAATTTTTTCGGTTTTTCTTCGAATTTGAATACTGAAGCGACTAAAATTCTAGTGTTTTTTTCAAAAAGGTACTTCAGTCATTTTTGATTTCTGCAAAAAGTGATTAATAAACATATCAGCAGTAAACGTTTACCCATTTTTCATTAAAATATCTTAATCAGTGATTTCAGTTTATTGGACAAAGCAGTAGTGACTATGATAAGCATTTTATCAATGTTTCGATTAAACTTTATTTTGCACTTCAGCAACAAGTGCTTATAAAGATTTAAAGTCTGATTGGCGCTTCAGCAAAACGTGCTTACTATTTTATGTTGCAGTCAGTTGGTTCAGCAAAAGGTGCTTACGATGTTTTGTTCCAGTCAGTTGGTTAAGAAATTTTTGCGTAATTAGAAGTATTGTATAATGGGCGTTAAGTAAGTTAAGTTTGTATTTTGTTCATATTTTTGTCACTTCAGATAAAATAAAAGCATTTATTTTGCAGTATTAAGCGATTACAGCAAACATTTTTATAGAAGCAAAAAACCCGATCAGAGCCTCCTAATACAGTTGAACATAAATCGATGGAAATACCGAGAAGCTTATAATGAACAAAAGTAATAATTAACCCTTTTTTCACAGTACAGGTATAGTACATACATACTTTAAGATCGTCTTTTATAGGCCTATCGATATTATGTAATTTTTCGTTAGAATTATTGATAGGGAAACTATCGATTTTGCGGCAACTCTACTTTCAGGTTCCCAGTTAATTTCAAGAGCCTCTGCTTATTATTATTTTAGCAATACATTTATTTGATTGAATTTACTAGTTCAAAATAAACTTATGTATAGTTGTATCATAGTAATCAACTTTAAAGGAAATAATAAAAATAATAAGGATTTAAAAAGACCTTACCTTAAGATGTTACCTGCTATGGGTGGTGTAGGGGTATAGCACGCGTCACGGAATGACGAGGATCCGGGTTCGATTCCCGGCCATAGCTTTACTTTTCGGATTTTTCTATGTGTTCTAATTTTCATAGACATTTAGAAATTGAATAAGGATTTAATTAGGCAGTTACCGTCACCACGATCCACAGCAAGCAAGAAAAACAAAAAGCACCTCAGCACACACCACTCAGCAGAAATAATACTCCACACACCTCACACAATAGGCATACATCACCCATCAATGATCAAACGCACCACAATGATAATACTAACCCATCAGAACATATATACGAAATTAAATTTACACAGTAAAAGTCGAGACGAAATTGTAGATCAACTAGATTGTTGTAAGCAAAAACTACAAGCATGCTCAAAACGAAAGCGCCGATACAAAATAAGCAATTAAAGGAAAACCGACAACAACCTATTCAACGGCAACCAGAAACTGTTCTACCGAAAGCTTAACTCAGAACACATTACAATTACACAACCACCAAATATCACCAGTTTACAATAATACTAGGAAAATTTATAGTCAACACCAATAGAACACAATCAACACGCATCCTGGGCAACAATAGAAGAAGAAGAAATTAGAAATATAACCGCAATGCCAGAAATCACTATTAATAAAGACGACGTTACACAATCAGTCAAAAAAACACTCAACTGGAAAGCACCAGGCCTAGACAAAATACAAAATTACTGGCTAAAATATTTCATCTCAACACACGAATATCTTGCAAACACACTAAACCATCTCATCCACAACCCACAAGACATACCCCAGTTTTTAACACAAGGCATCACTTACTTAAAACCTATAGATAATGACACAACTAACCCTGCTAAATAGAGACCAATTACGTGTTTACGTACAATTTACCAACTACTGACATCTATCATCACACAAGTTCACCAGATATTTTAAAGAAAACAAATATTGTTTTCTTTAAAATATCTGGTCTAGCCTTTCTACAGCCTGTATTATATAATACAGGCTGTAGAAAGGCTGTAGCAAGGGCTCGAGGGGATGCAAAGAACAACTTGTAATAGATACTGAGATTCACAACCAAGCCAAACAAAGTCACAGAAACCTATACTACTCAGACATAGATTATCAGAAAGCATTTGACAGCGTTCCACACTCATGACTAATACACATCCTCAAAATATACAAAATTGACCCAACACTAATAGAGTTTTTAAAAAGAGCAATGACCAAATGGACTACTAAATTAAACATACAAACTGACAAATTAACACTTAGTACAACCCAAATTAAAAAAGCACGTGGTATATTCCAAGGTGACTCACTTAGCCCACTGTGGTTCTGCCTGGCACTAAATCCTCTGTCTAGAATCCTAAACAAGACTGATTACGGCTACATAATTGACAGACAAAACGACATCAAACTGACTCACTTACTCTACATGTACGACATAAAACTCTACGCACCAAATAGAAAACAAATAGAACAGTTACTTAAACAAAAAACGGAGGAATTCAGTAAAGATATTAAAATTACATTCGGAACAGATATGTGTAAAATTAACATCATTATAAAAGGAAAACATAATGACACAAAACCGTACAATATAAAATTCCAGGGAGGAAGCATTGACAGAATGGTAGCAAATGACACTTACAAATACTTAGGTTACTTACAAAATACATCTATAAACCACACAGAAATAAAAAAACACACTTACGGCTAAATACAAGCTAAGACTTAACAAACTATTAAACACCCAACTATCAGCTAGAAACATTTATTGTTAAATGGTCAGACACAGAGTTAGAAGCTTTAAACACAACAACACGTACAACATGCAATAGGCACAACATTCATCACATACACTCAGCAGTACAAAGATTCACACTCAAAAGAGAACTCGGAGGCCGCGGATTCGTTGACATAAAAAAATTACGCTATAAACAAATAGACAATTCGCGAACATACTTCCTCAAGAAAGCTAACGATAGTCCACTACATAAAGCAATTACTAACCTACCCAAACCAGGAACACTCCTACAACTTAACAATAGACAGTGTGACCCAAAACATAAAACCCACACCGAACAACAAAAAATCGACAACTGGAAAAGTAAGGCACTACATGGCAAATATCCACACCAGTTAGCACAAGATCACGTAGACCACAAAGCATCATGCACATGGCTCACAAAAAGCAATATTTTCGGCGAAACAGAAGGATTCCTTATTGCAATACAGGACCAAATCGTTAAAACATGGAATTACTCCAAATATATCCTCAAAGAAACAATAGAAACGAACAAATGTAGATTATGCCACCAAACCACCGAAACAATATACCACATTACAGGAGGATGCAGTTTTCTTGCACAAAAAGATTACACTCACCGTCACAACAACGTCGCTAAACACATACACCAACAACTTGCACTAAATCGCAAATTACTAACAGCCTACACCCCCTACTACCAATATAAACTAAAAAATGTATTAGAAAACTCTACAACAAAACTCTACTGGGACCGAGATATAATAACAGAACTGACCGCACTATCCTCAGCAACAGACCCGACATTACGCTCATTCATAAACCTACCAAAACCACTTACCTTATAAACATCGCCGTTCCCAACACACACAACCTGAAACAGAAACACTCGGAGAAAATACAAAAATACATACCATTAGCAGATGAAATTAAACAGATGTGGCTCCAAGAAATAGTAAAAATCGTCCACATAATTATTTCCGCAACTAGTATTGTCCCAAAAACCCTGAAATCAGCACTCAAAATATAAGATTTTCACGACATCACCTTCATACCCCTACAAAAATCAATAGTTTTAGACACCTGCTCTATAGTACGCCGCTTCCTTAACCCAACTTCCCTACCGATACATAACAATCAAGAAGACATACACACACACACACACACACAACCGACCAACACAACATTTATACAAATTCACACATTCAACATGACATGAATTCACACTAACTACACAATGGTACCATGGTACTTGACGTACGTCCGTATCGTGGACAAAAAAAAAGCCGACAATATTGTCGAGATCAAAAGTAATTGACTATAATAATAAAAAAATATTAAAGATTTAATTGACATTGTATTTTATTGTAAATAAGTCATCGGTTAAGTTCATCAGTTTGTAATAATCGTGCGCAAACTAGTAATAAGGATCCTCAAATAACACATTTTTCAGGTGTACGCACGAGACTAATACAATAGGTCAGTATTTTTTCTTAAAAAAAACACAAATGTGGTAGTTGATAAGTATTTTAGCATTTTCAATATTAATATGACAGTAGGAGATAAGTCAAATTTCCCAATGTAATAATTAAAACCTAAACTACATAAGCTGTTTACGTTGATTTTAATTTTAACTAATACTATTCATCAGCAACAAATGCTGTTCTGATTTGTGAAAAAAAGATTTATTAGTCAAAATAAGTGTGTGTTTTTGAAGTCTTACCTGTCTATTAGAAAAGTAACGTTTTCTGTCTTGTATAAAATGCAGGCGCTTCAGCAATTTTTCCTTACCAAGATTGTGATTGCGTTTTGCTGAACCGACACTATCTCGGAGGATTTAAGAGCTAGGTGCTTGATATTGATCGAGAAGAAAGAAGATTGTATTATTTATCTATGATATAAATTTCACGTGCGTACGCAGTTTGGTTCGAGAAATATGAATTTTATTTCGAAAAAAAAAACTTTAAACTCAATTTCTCGAAAACCTCAATTTGGCGGTTCAGCAATTTTACCTTTCCACCGACGATATAAATTTCGCACAGGCTTGGTTATCTTGCACGTGAGTAGCAGCAAGGTAAATATTTTTTTTGTTTTAATTGTGTTTTCTTCATTTAATACACTTACCCACTCTCTCACAGACTCACTTACTCACCTCAAAGCGAGGTGCGCGATCCCAATAGTGGGGTAGAGGTGCGCGGCTGCGCCCACGCATTCCCACCGGTGGGACGTTGCGCGCGCGCGGCACGCCGCACTGCAAAACGCCACGCGAGAACACCCCGCGCAACTGTGCCAACAAGCAATAGCATGAATTGGCATTGTTCATTTTTTTTAGTATGCTCCAATTCGAAAACCATTTCGAGGAAAACCATCAATTATCCGATTTATCTTGTCCGATTTCAAAAATACTTTACGATTGCAGATATTTTTGTTAAAGTACTTTGAACCTTTGTTTGACCGAACGACCCGGTTTTTAGACAGAATCCAGCATCGAATGTTTGCCACAAAAATGAAAAAAAAAAGTTTAGCTGTGGCAACTGTCACGTGTCACTGTCAAATCGACAAAACCATAGACAAAGCCGTTTTTTTTATAACCAGCCGAACGAAGGCGATTGGGATTCTGTCTAAATTCACGAATTATCAAACAGCGAAGAAATATTTATTATTAATTAACAAAGCTACGTAAAAGCATAATATCGAAATTAGTTTCTTGAAATAGTCCATTTTATCAAATAAAGGTGTTAAAAGCACAGCTTAAAAAAAATTAGCAATGCCAATTACCGCTCAATAATATCCTGTTATATCAATATGGGATCGTGGTTTCCATACATACATATACCACGTCTCTCCCTTACGGGGTAGACAGACTAAGGTAACAAAACCTTAAGGGCGTATAAAGGTGGAAAGGGAAATTAAAATAGTGACGGATTGCTAGCCGCAACGCCTATAACATGATTCCTAAGACTTTCGCCCATTCCCTCGATAGGCTTTTACCATTTGCGCGGGAAGAGAAGCAACTGGTAAATTCTATGTTTTTTCCTAACTCCCAGACCAGCGTGGAAGAACAGATAAATTTCTATTAATAACCTACTAATATGATAAATGTGAGTTCATGAGTTTGTTTCTCTTTCACCCCAGGACGGCTGAACGGATCTGGATGAAATTTACTTGTTTTTGTTTGTATTACAAAATGTAATTAGGCGTTGATAAATTTTTAAGTAACTAGAAAGCGACTATAAAACTGTTCTCATCGATTTGACAAGGGCCGCCGCGCGCGACCGTTCGCCCACGACCGGCCAGCCAGCCGTGCGCGGCGGGACTAAGTAGAAATCTCTAGATTATTCTATTGGAATGAATTAGAAACATAAAAATTACAATACAACCATTAAATTTGGCATGCCTACACATTATTCCTTGATTAGTATAAAGATGCACTTACAAAGGAATTTTTCAAATTTCCCACGGGATAAAAATACGACTATTTATAACTCAAGAACGGCTTAACCGATTTGGCTGAAAATTGGTAGGGAGGTAGCTTAGAACCAGGAGACGGACATAGGATACTTTTTATCCCGATGTTGTACTAATAAAGCTACAGAAGGAATTTTTCAAATTTAAGGCGGAACAAAGTTTGCCGGGTCAGCTAGTAAATAAATAAATAAAAGATGGAGTGACGACCTGATTAAGATCGCGGGATCGGTGGACGCGGAAAGCACAGGACCGGTCTGAGCTGAGTGGTCTTTCGGCATGAAAAAGCCACCTATCCCAGCAGGCTACTCACGGCACAGGGTTGAACTCCGGCTCGCAGCACCCCTCGCAGACAGGGGCGTCCGTCGGGAGCGCGACCCACGCGTAGGGCTCCTCTGAGAACAGCACGTCGCCGCGCCGCGTCGCTTCCTTTGTGACCACGTAACGACCCACCGAATCGCTTCGTCTGCGAAAGAAAGCATACACATACATAAATTACATATCGCCGGGGATAGTGCAATACCGCGTAACTAGCACTGGTAAATACTGCGTATCTGCACAACACCCATAGTGCAATACCGCGTAACAAGCACTGGTAAATACTGCGTATCTGCACAAAACCCATAGTGCAATACCGCGTAACTAGCACTGGTAAATACTGCGTATCTACACAAAACCCATAGTGCAATACCGCGTAACTAGCACTGGTAAATACTGCGTATCTACACAAAACCCATAGTGCAATACCGCGTAACTAGCACTGGTAAATACTGAGTATCTACACAACACCCATAATGCAATACCGCGTAACTAGCACTGATAAATACTGAGTATCTACACAACACCCATAGTGCAATACCGCGTAACTAGCACTGGTAAATACTGCGTATCTACACAACACCCATAGTGCAATACCGCGTAACTAGCACTGGTAAATACTGAGTATCTACATAACACCCATAGTGCAATACCGCGTAACTAGCACTAGTAAATACAGCGTATCTACACTTTCGGGGACCATATAAATTCCTTTTATAAATGTATTTAATTTAAGTAATGTATTTTATTTTGAAATAATGACTGCCAAGTTTCTTGCGGCGCATTACTTGGCAATGATGGTCATTCCAAATGCGCTCGAGTTTCAAAAAAGACACGAAAAACAGCCCTTGGCGGCCAAGTTGCAAAAATAAAATTTTGTTTCTTTTTTTTTTAACTGAATTTGGGAGTTAAGTCATTTTTCTAATTTGGAACGCCAATTTGTCTATTCGCACACATTACTCACATATACAACAGGTCATTGACTTAAGTTTGCATCTATACAAATTAGTACTACTAGAAGTGAAACTCCATACTCCGTTTCATTAATACCTCAATTCTACCGCGTTAGAGGCGGCGTAGAAATCCGGGTTCTCCCTTAGACACAGCTCAGGAAGGGGTTCTTCCTTCACCTCCTCTGTATCTTCTTGGATAGCCATCTTGTCTTCCATAGCCTTCACTAAGCGATCGAACTCCACTGAAACAGTAACGGCTTTTGTAAGCCTTTTATTTTTGCCTGTTCATCGTTTTTGGGTCAAAACTTGCACTTGCAATTTGTGCAAAAAAGATGTCATGGATATTCTAGTTTCAAACATTTAAACTTAAAAAATCTTGCAAATATAAAATTAATCTAGTGTTAGATAAAATGACCGTTAACATTTAAGTTATATAGAATTATTAGAATTATTATTATACATGTCAAGAATATTAGAATTATAATTAAAAGTTGATATAAATTGTCATATTGCTACTATTTTCATTATAATTACAGTTACATTATCTCTAGTATTATTATGTTAAATTAGATTCATGTCTGATGAAAACTTAAAGCTATAACAATAACAACCGAGATATAAGCTATCAAAACAGAATTTTAATATGGACTTTATGCTGTTTTTGAATTGCAAAAAACAACCAACACAGGTAATGTCATTTTAGTATCCGAGATAAAAGATCAGACTTCCTAAGACAGCGCTTTGGTTTGACATACTGACCTGTATCAGAGGGCGACAGTGGCGCCGCCGCGGCCAACGCGCGCGCGTCGATCAGCGCGGCGGCGGCGCGCCGTCGCGCGCGCAGCTCGACCAGGCAGTCGGCTCGCCGCAACAGCAGCTTGTGCCGCTGCTCGCGCGGGTAGCCCGCCTCCAGCGCTAGGCTCACGTCCGAGAGGCACTCCTGGAGACCACATGAGATAATTGGCATTGTTCATTTTTTTTAAGCTGTGCTTTTAACACCTTTATTTGATAAAATGGACTATTTCAAGCAACTAATTTGAATATTATGCTTTTACGTAGCTTTGTTAATTAATAATAAATATTTTTTCGATGTTTGATAATTCGTGAATTTAGACAGAATCCCAATCGCCTTCGTTCGGCTGGCTGTTAAAAAAAACGGCTTTGTCTATGGTTTTGTCGATTTGACAGTGACACATGACAGTTGCCATAGCTAAACTTTTTTTTTTCATTTTTGTGGCAAACATTCGATGCTGGATTCTGTCTAAAAACCGGGTCGTTCGGTCAAACAAAGGTTCAAAGTACTTTTACAAAAATATCTGCAATCATAAAGTATTTTTGAAATCGGACAAGATAAATCGTATAAATGATGGTTTTCCTCGAAATGGTTTTCGAATTGGAGCATACTAAAAAAAATGAACAATGCCAATTTGGGAAACCCGTGTAGGCAATTGAATATAACACAGTAGAATTGCGATAAGTCGCTTTCGCTAGGGAAACCGGTGTCACCAAACTTTGACATTGCCAGTTTTCTCAAATCTTGAGGTCTTGGCAAATATTGGTCGTAGCTTTTCTATTACAAAAATGAAATTTGAAATTTCCACATACATACATACATATGTATAGACAGAGCCTAAAGTAACAGGTAGCTACAGGCAACAATAATTCATACACACATACATACATAAATCACGTCTTTAGCCTTTACGGGGTAGACAGAGCCTAAGGTAACAAGCCCTACAGGCCACGTTTATCAAGACACTGAGGGCGTAGAGGTGGAACGTGGAATCAAAATAGTGATGGGCTGCTATCATCGCCTATAACATGGTTCCTACGATTATCGCCGATTTCCTTGATGGGTTTTTACCATTTGCGCGGGTAGAGAAGCAACTGGTACATTCTATGTTTTTTCTTTGCTCCCAGACCAGCATGGAAGTACAATAATTCCAACGGCAATAATTATGAGTTCAGAATTATTCACATTAGCATTAGCATTCTTTCCGATTTTCAGTACAAAAATCATACATTAAGGAGCTGGAAAATTACCCACACCACCCCTCCTTTTGACCATGCTTTATGTACCACTTGAAACACCCTATAACGTACCCTATAACGCCTTATTTTATCATTGGGATAATTGGTATTTAATTGATTTTCGCAGATCGCATGTTATATTAGAGACAAATATTAAAATTTTTGCAAATTGGCCGCTAAGCGCTCTTCTACGTATTTTTTTAAAAACTACCAGCATATTCGGAAATACCATCATTGCCAAAGAAGAACGCGCCGCAAGAAACTTGGCAGAAAGATTTTCAAAATAAAATACAGTAAATAAAGAATACTAAAATTCTACTTAAATTAAATACATTTATAAAAGGGATGTATAAGGTCCCCGAGCCTTAAATTACATTCCTCTATAGAAGAGAGTATTTAAAAACAATAGAATATAGGGGTTTCCATCGCTGTGGGCCTGGCACCTAACACGCAAAATTTTGAAGCTAAAATGGTTTTATTTTCGAGTACAACTTGATGTTCCCATAACAATAACAATAACAATAACAATATTAATAGAAGAGATGTATAAAGTCTCTACTAGTCAATATTCCTTTAATTATGTAAAGGGGACTCATTCTGCTAATCTATGGCATATTAGTAGTAGTGGCACATTAAACATAATTTTACGTATCTTTTATTTTCATACATATACATACATACATAAATCACGTGTTTATCTGCTACGGGGTAGACAGAGCCTAAGGTAACAAGACCTAAAGACCATAATTCAGTATGATCGTGGGAGTATGGATGGAAAGGGGAATCAAAACAGTGATGGGTTGCTAGCCACATCGCCTATATAACATGAATCCTTAAGATTTTCGCCCATTCATTTTCATTGATGAAGTAAATTGCTAAAGTAATAAAAATCATATTCGCAATGACACTGGCTCTTGCAATTGTATTATTAAAGTAAGTAAGTAAGTAAGTAAATGCTTTATTGTATAAATATAAAGAAGCAGAGACAAATCACAAAAAAAGACCTTAAATATATGCACAAAGGCGAACTTATCCCTATAAGGGATCTCTACCAGTTAACCTTTGAGTAAATGAGAGGAGCATTAAGCGAGAGACCGACAAAGAGTGAGTTTAAAAAAGTACTAACAATAAACACCTTAATATTATAATTATAACACTAAATTAAATTCCATAATACATAATTGTAAGACATGAGACAATATCAGATATTTATTAGACTTAACTGGGCTATGGTTTGTCACATAATTTTCGTTAGTCATAAAACATTTTATTTCGGAAACAGTATTTTTTTTAATTCCAACATTCCTGAAAAAGGCATGATTTCATGTGTCATACATACATACATAAAAATCATGTCTTTATCAGGGGTAGTCAACGAGGTAACAAAACCTAAACGCCACTTTTAGCATGATTGTGGGCGTATACATGAAAAGGGGAATCAAAATAGTGATCGTAATTGGCGATGCTAGCGCCAATTACGACTAATGGCTACAAAAAATAAGGGATTCAGACTTAACATTTTCAATGCAAACAACCACTATATTTGCCGGATAAACAGGGTAAGGGTAACCTTTACGCAATGGCACAAGTTTTAAAATCGCTTAACTATTTTGCCTGGCGAAGGTTATAATATAATCCTACGTGGTTACGCAGCATTACCTGAAACCTTTTCAGCCGTAGCAACGCAGCAGATCTGTTAGCCAGCGCCAAGGGGTACATGGGTCCGTCGTGGGTTGCATACATAACACTCTTCGTGTAGCACTTATAGCTGTCCAACACGTGGTTGGCTCTGAACTTCTCGTTCCCTTGCTGCCGCCAGTAGAGAGCCACCTCGTCACACTTTAGTGCTGTGTCCGTGTCACTTATTTTCTTGGCGTACGTTGACCGCATTTCACTTAGCCAGTGCAGTAGAATTTTTCTGGAATTATAAGTAATTTTGAAATAAGATACATAAACAATTGAATGCGAGTGAATTTAAATCTGTGTGTGGCTACAGTGGCGTAACTATAACGTCTGGGGCCCGCGGCAAATTCGTCAGATGGGGCTCCTTGCTCAATATAAAGAAGTGCATCAGCATCCCTTCTGTGCTCTTAACCAAGCCAGTCCGGGGCCCCGTAGGGCTAGGGGCCCCTGCCACCTGCAAGTTACGCCACTGGCTACATAATTACTTTCCAAGTATTTTCGAAAGTCGCTCACAGCGTAAATCCATATAAAATTATTATAAACGCGAATGCGAGTTTGGTTGTTACGCTTCCACGTGTAAACTGTTCAACTGATCGTGTTAAAATTCGGTGTGGAGACAGTTTGCAATCCTGGGAAGGACATAAAATAGTTTTTACGGCTAATAGGGCGCGCGCCAATCGAATTCTAAGCAGACGAAGTCGCGGACAACAACTATGATATACTAACGTGACTCCTTCATTTTTCAAAAAGTAGTTCATAGTGTCGGTCTCGCTGTCGCTCGTTCTGTCTATTTTCTTCTCTTCAGACGATAAGAGGAGAAGCAATATCTCCCACTGCTTCGCGCAGTCCTCCGGCATTTTAACATTCCTCATACCGCTCATTACTGACAAATTAGGCACTGTTACACAAATATAAACTATCGAACACAATTATCTCATTATATTGTTGGTTCTTAGTAATTCTAACTCATATTTTATGTACATATCTTACGCTAAGAGGCTATACAAGTGTTATTATTTTCCGAGCCGTGCTCTACTACTTAAGTCTAATAAATTGTGTAGGCTTTTTTTTGTATGGGTAACTCGCGTGACTTAAGCTTATCGTATTTGGCCGGTTTTTATTGATTTGACACCGAATACGTTTCGTTGCACGCCGGCTATGCTTCACATGTGACATTTGTAAAGACGGACATACACGAAACGTAATGAAACGCTTAACTCTGTGTACACGGAATGTAATTTAAGTCTCGGAACTTGACTTGAGTATTCTTGAGTTGTTTTGCGTTGCGTATTGTACAACGACTTAAATAAGAAATACTTGCTCCTATTTTGCGTATCACTTGATTACTTATTAACCTATTTTACAAATGAAACTTTTTAACGTTTCGGAGAAATCTGATCACGCATTTTTTTTAATTTAAGGTTAATTTCACGCTGCGACTGGATCCACAAAATCTAGAATTAAATTCATGGTTTTGTGTATTCTGCGAGGAGAATACCATGTTTAGCTTCTAAACAATATTATCATTTCATTAAGATACGTTTAGCCGCTTAGCCAGTCTAAATCGCTAACAACACCTACCTTAGGTACTCTCCACACCGAAACACAGCAGTGTGAGTGGGAATAGATGCTGGTAGAGGTTCAATCGGATTTTAGACAAGGTTCTTTTGCGGTCTTAGCGCCCACAAAGCAACCGTTATCCACCTTCAGTACCGTAACCCTACATCTAATCCTTCGTACGCCAATTCCAAGCCACAACGAAATACATTCCAGCTAAATCGACGTCGCCACGTCCATTAGAGCACAGCCATCATTATTCTGCCCAGCGCCAGCACGCCATTAGAGCACATTATCTATAGCCAGTTCGCCATCATCTATCAGCCTAAGCTGTCCAAACAAGCATTAAAAGAAAGTGTTTCCTGCATTCCATACCATAACGTCGTCAACAAAAGCTACCCATTTGAAAACTAACAAACTACCAAAACTACTATCGCTAACCAAACTCAACCTTGATAGTTTGAACCTAATGTCCGCAGGAACGTACGCGCGATATAAATTGTCGTAGGTAACACAAATGGACGGCTTGACGGATTGTACGGAATCCTTTTACGTATTATGGGAGGGTTATCAGTATGTATTGATTGTGTTAAAGTGGGTTAGGTTTCTACTACGCTTTTGTCTTGGCCGAATGAGGTCAGGGACCTTTATTAGGAAAACTGTTGTGGGCTAAGCGATGATTGTTAAAAACAGTCCTGTCTGCATAACTATAGTGGCAGGCCTGGCAAAATGCCACGGGCCCCAAGCTCTACGGAACCTAGAGCAGAAAGTACGATAATAAATAAAATAAAAATAAAATATTAGGTAATCGTTTATTTCAGACAACTTTTGGTCCATATTTTTTTAGTTAAAATCGAATATTAAGTATGTTTATGTTAGTATGTCATATTACAATAAGGGCAATCACATTGGCTATAAATATACGAGATAGATTATAATAATAAGATGTGCAACCAATATAATTTAATTAAAATAAATATACAAAAAAATATATATATAATAATGCACTTCTTATATTGAGGAAGTTTATCCACAGATGACACATCTAGATCGATTTTTCGAACCTGAATAGGTACTTCTACATAGGACTGCCATCCTTCCGGGTTTCTCTAGATTTGTCCTAGTTTAGAGAGCGTCCGGGGAGCGTCTGGGCGAGGTTTCGATTGTTAGTCCGGGTTCGAATTTATCTAGTTCAAAAGTTAACTAATAAAAAATTAACATTGTCAAATCCAAAGTAGTTAGTCTACTAATGCAGAATTAAAAAAATGTAGGCGTGTCTGGTTTTCAAGCTGTAAATCCGAGGATTTTACGTTCTTGTCCTGGTTGTCAAATTTTTGAGATGGCAGCCCTACCTCTACAGAGCAAATTTTATCGAACTCAATATGCTACGTACCTATGATGTCTCTTTCGCTTACGAAATTCTCAATTCGAAAGAAACTAAAAGGATCATGGAGCACACACTCATGAAGTTGGCTCTGCTTCAAAAGGTCAGTCTTGCAAGCGGAATTAACGTATCATGCAGGCAGTGGCGTAGCTAGGTAACCAAGGGCCTTGGTGCAAATAAGAAAATGGGGCCCCATTACTATCTAAACTGGTTACGTTTTAAACATAAGAGATCGATCGAGATTTTCTGGTAAGGATTCGAGGGCCCTCTGAGCTTGAGGGCCCCGGGGCACTGCCCCGCCTAGTCCCTAGGTAGCTACGCCACTGCATGCAGGTATTAAGAGGGTGCTATGTAGAGATTGAAGGGTACCGCACCTCAAGAGAAAGAAGGTAGGTAGGGGTGCGAGTCGGGTTACTTCCGCGTGTGGTCAAGAGCTGCGTTTCCTCTTGATTCGTTCGGGGGAAGAGCAGTGCTTGATGCGGTCCACCCTGGGCATCGGCTAATTTCCTGATTGTTTCTGAGGGATCTCATTGACCGTTGACTAAGAGCCCGACGACGCCGACATTTTGTCACAAGTTTTTTCATTATAGTTTTGTTACTTTGACATTGGCGAAGTTGTCGTGGCTATAACAGACTTGTTGCGCCACAAATAAGCAGAAGAAGAAAGTAGGTACTTAAACCTCAAGCCTTCAAGCCTGTCTAGGGAGCAAAGAAAAAACATAGAATGTACCAGTTGTTACTCTACTTATCCTGAAAACCTATGGAGGGAATCGGCGTTAACCATGTTATAATGGCGATGCGGCTAGACCCATCACTATTTTGATTCCCCGTTCAACCTACGCCCCCAATCACGCCAAACGTGGCCTATAGATCTTGTTAACTTAGGCTCTGTCTACCCGTGTATGAGAATGAACTAAGTGTATTTGAATGAAAGTAGTTGTCGGTATATAAAGATCAAAATACCAGTCTCAGTTGTCTTAAATAATTCCAATTTCAGAGATTAAGAAGATAATACAAAAAGATAGTCTATCTTCGCCCGGTTTCGAGACTAGACACACGATAAGTTCATAAAATTTATTTTTAAATAAAATTTATTTTGGTAAAATATTTACAGAACGTTAAAATTAATAACAATAACAATGATATTAAATCCAAGTTGCCTCTGATAATGCGTAGAGCGGCGCGCGCAGGTGGAGAAAGTCGCCCCGCGCCCCTCCCGCCCCGCTGGCCCCAATGCCGCCGCCACAAAACCTGCATACCAGGGAAATGCTGCCGCTGGGCAGCAGACCGTTTTGTTCCCATGTAAAGGGTTCCCCCGTGAACGTTATACGTGTATCCTATCCTGCTAATCCTGCTAATATTATAAATGTGAAAGTTTGTGACGATGTATAGAGTGTTATGTTCGAAGTCTTTCACGCCAAAACGGCTGAACATACCTAGATGACGTTTGGTTCAGGGATAGATTATGGAATAACACGTAGTTTTTATAACGGGTCTTCCATGCTGGTCTGGGAGCAAAGAAAAAGCATAGAATGTGCCAGTTGCTTCTCTACCCGCGCAGATGGTAAAAGCCCATCGAGGGAATGGGTGAAAATCATAGGAATCATGTTATAGGCGATGAGGCTAGCAACCCATTACTATTTTGGTTCCATTTACCATCTATACGCCCTCAATCTTGCTAAATGTGGCCTGTAGGTACCTGTTACCTGAGGCTCTGTCTACCCCGTAAGGGATAAAGACGTGATTTGTGTATGTGTGTGTATGTATGTTTTATAACGGGAATTTGCGTGATCCCTGCCCGATAGCGACAAACAAATTTTTGTAATCGAAGTCGTGGGTCAGTCTTATTGTAAAGCTATTCTGCCTTTACCTGGCGACCGCGCTCTGAAAAAAAATACAGGGTGGTTATAGTCGGTTCCGCATTTCCTGCTGCGCGATAAAAAAAAATTAAAACCTTCTAAATGACAAAACAAATTGGTATTTTATTTAATGGAGCGTCACAAACAAAGCATAGACGAATCGCTCAAATTATAGAACTTTGTATCTTAGGGCCTAGAAGTTGGTCGACGGCTGCCACACAATTTAGTAAAATAATAAAAATCTTTCTTTCCTGTGCCCAATCGATGACCTATTAGTTAACTACTTAGGAGAAGTTTATCCAACTTTTGTTTTCTTTGAATGAAAGGTAGCTAGGCATTGTATAAAATAGTGTAGACTAAAAATTATTACCAATTACTCATTGTTTCAGAGGAAACTAAAAAGTTTTTTGTTAAGAGGTTGCTTTTATAGTGTAGAGGAAATATTTAATGGTGAATAAGGTATAGGTTAGGTATTATGTATTTCTCGTTTTTATTTTGGTAATCGTAGTTCTGTTGTAGTGTTTTTATTGTTTAGTTGAATATTCTTTTTTAATTAAGTTACTTAATCTGTATTTCAAACACAATCTCTGTATTGTTTTTTTGAATAAGTACTGAATACTGAATACTGACTAGCTTTAAATACATATGAGTCGTCATAAAAATCTATTGTCTAGTTTTTTTTTGCAAGACGCTCTAGGGGTGCCACGAGCTCGTGTATTGTAGGACAGCCGGTGCCGCGGCATAGTTAACGAGAGTTAATTTCATACTTTTAGACAATCCCAGACGCTTTCTCGTGCAATCGATCTGTTTCGCTTGTCTAGCTATGTTGTGCAATAAGGGTTATTATGAGAAAAAACTTTTTTTTTTAATTACCGGAAGCGCAGTTTAACTCGATCTTGTTTTTTCACGGAACCGGTTGCATTCCGTTTCTCTGGAAAGTCAAAAAAATAAGTTTTTGATCCGAATTTCATTTGTAGTTGAGCTTTTTTGCAGATTGTTTTTATTGTTCGTCATGCAACCTACTTACAGAAGTGGGTCAAATAGTACAACCCAAAAGAAAAATTTCAGTGTTTAAATATCATACGGGTATGTTAATTTACGCACACATACACACAAATCACGTCTTTATCACATACGGGGTAGACAGAGCCTAAGGTGACACGACCTACAGGCCACGTTTGGCATGATTGCGGGAGAATAGATGGAAAGCGGAATCAAAATAGTGATAGGTTGCTAGCCGCATCGCCTATAAAAGGATTCCTATGATTTTCGCCCATTCCCTCGACGTGCTTTTACCATCTGCGCGGAAAGAGAAGCAACTGGTACATTCTATGTTTTTAGCTAAGTTACAAAGGAAATATGTTAAAGGTTAAATGTGTTGATACGGGCCCATGGCACACATCTTACAGACCCCTATGGGATCCATGGACCCCAGTTTCGGATACCATGCCTTAGAGGCTCGCGGCATACCTGTCGGGAATCGAACCCATGCCCTGCTGACCCAGTGCGCGTCGTATTCCAAACGCATGCGCGCTAACTGTATTCGAAGACTAACATACATACACAAGTCACGTCTATATCCCTTACGGGACATCTACGTATATTAAAATAACATACATTTACATACATAAATCACGTCTTTATCCCTTACGGGGTAGACAGAGCCTAAGGTAACAAGGCATAGCCACGGATAGCATGATTGTGGACGTGTAGGTGGAAAGGGGAATCAAAATAGTGATAGGTTGCTAGCATCACCTATGACATGATTCCTACGATTTTCACCCATTCCCAAAAAAATAAATTGCGGCTGTGTATTTGTATTTTCCCAGTAATCGAGAGCAATTAATTACTTTAATTAGAAGTTTGTAAAACAAACGAGGTGATAAGAATCCTTTTTTGAATTTTGTTTTTTTTAAATATGTGCTTAGTAGCACTTGATGGCCCCATCGGAAGACCAGCGCTGGCTGCAGTATATATAATCAAATCTCAAATCTCACTATTTATCACTAATTTAATCCACTCCCTGTCTTTAGTAGGTACCTTATCTTTTATTTTTTCTTCTGATCAAATCCTTTTCTGTTGTATGGCCTTCTTATTTTTCATTGTATCATTCTCACATTTATTTTATCTTAAGTATTATACAATATTGTTATGTGTGTATGTATATATTATTTTTTTATTTTTTATTTAGCTATGTATTATATTTACGTTATCCCTGCGTTTATCCTATTTGTTTCCGCCACCTACTTAAACGGTCTCCAACTTATTTCTTTTATTGGTTGTCTGGTAGAGATCGCTATTAAGCGATAATACCGCCTATCTACTTTGTTCTTTGTTTCTGTATTGTTTTGTACTGATTTGTGGTGTTCAATAAAGAGTATTTGTATTGTATTGCATATATAATACCCAGATCTCAATGGGCTTCCAGTCGGAGTGCAAAACCTTTATTGCAAGTAGTTCATTCCCTCTATGGGTTAGTTAGTTCTTGTGTCCCACGGCGCCCCACTCTGCACCGGCGCGAGCGCACCTGCCAGTGCCGCCCCGACTGCCGCGCGCGTCATGCGTTTCGTGAGTGAAAAGTGAAACTTACGCTATGGATGTGTTTCGATGGACTGTGCTGCTACTCGTTGCAGGTGATTAGAATTCGGGGGTTCTGGGGGAACTTTTGGGGGTTCCGGGGATTTGGGGGTATCATTATTTCATTTTCGGTTTTAATTAATAGGAAAATGTTGACTTATCTGTTCTTTTATTAATAGATGTAGCGGCTTACATTTCGACTTTTTTCACAATATAAAGAAGTAAAACAATCTTGACGTAGGTATTTTTGTAGAAAAACATTTTTTTTAAATCGGTAACGGAGCATATAATACCGTCGTAGCAAACCTACATATATAAGCACAGTAAAAAGTTTTGTCGGGAATGTTTCTTAACCTTTCTAATGTGAAAAAAACAAAAGATAGAGGTAACCGACAGTAAATATTTAATACTATGTTCTTTACTCCTTGAAACACAGAAATTCAATAGGTACTTACCTATGTTTTTTTTAATACACGCAAGTGTTAGCGAGAAAAATTTTAAAAGTTTATAAAAAATATCTTAACATTATACCTAAATGTTATAGGAAACAATACGTTGATTAAAAAAAACTAGGAATAAATTGTCACGTAATGGTCATATCAGGGGCCCGATTTTTGAAAGCACATCACTCGAAAGTGGTATAAATCAGCTTATATCACCAAAACTACAGCTCTAATCAAAGTTTTGACTAGTTCACAAGATTAATGAGAGCTTGTGATTCTATGCTACTCGTATTTCAAATTCACCACAATTTTTCACCACTTTCGAGTGGTATTTTCACACGTGCTTTCAAAAATCGGACCCCAGACCTTACAGCCTGTGCGGATCTAAATAGCAAAAGCAAAACAAAAAATACATATTGTAAAGACATGTGAAAGAGCCCTCGGCCGTCTATTTGCAAAATATTTTTTCAAAAATGCTATTATTTAATCAGCATGCAATTATCGCCAATTTCAGCTTTTCTTAATTTTATGTTACTAGCTGTTTCCCACGACTGCGTCTGCGCAGAATTCGCTTATCACTCCCGCGGGGACTATGCGATTTTCCGGGATAAAAATCAGTCGTTCCCCGGGACTGAAACTATCTCTGCACAAAATGATAGCTAACAAAACAAAAGCTATTTCATTCTTTTGTGTAACGTCTTTTTCACCCTCATTGCAATGGAATCAATTAGATTTTAGATTTATTTATTTACTAGCTTCTGCCCGCGACTTCGTCTGCGTAGAATTATACGTAAAAACCTTCCTCTTGAATCACTCTATCTATTAAAAAAAACCGCATCAAAATCCGTTGTGTAGTTATCAAGATATAAGCATACATAGGGACATAGGGACATGGGGACAGAGAAAGCGACTTTATTTTATACTATTTAGTGATTGATCAACAAGAAAAATGTTCAGTGGTATTGGCGTGAAAGCGTAACAGACAGACAGGCA
Organism: Pandemis cinnamomeana; assembly: GCA_932294345.1. Lineage (NCBI taxonomy): Eukaryota > Metazoa > Arthropoda > Insecta > Lepidoptera > Tortricidae > Pandemis > Pandemis cinnamomeana. Next base: position 32,349,014 of record OW028702.1, on the reverse strand, counting down.
GACAGGCAGGCAGACAGACAGAGTTACTTTCAAATTTGTAATTTTGGTAGGGAAATAGGGATAAATGACATGGCATTATCTCTCTATTTGGACTCAAATTATACCAACAAACCAATTTAATTTTATTTATACATACATACACAAATCACGTCTTTATCCCTTACGGGGTAGACAGAGCCCAAGGTAAGACGACCCAAAGACCACGTTTAGCATGATTGTGGGCGCGTGGATGCAAAGGGGAATCAAAGTAGTGATGGGTCGCTAGCCACATCGCCTATAACATGATTCCTAAGATTTTGGCCCAATCCCTCGATGGGATTTTACCATCTGAAAGAGAAACAACTGATACATTCTATGTTTTTTCTTTGCTCCCAGACCAGCATGGAAGGAATAGTAATAATAATTTAATTTATTTATGACTAGCTTCTGCCCGCGACTTCGTCTGCATAGAATTATACATATAAACCTTCCTCTTGAATCTCTATCTATTAAAAAAAAGCGCATGAAAATCAGTTGCGTAGTTTTAAAGATCTAAGCATACATAGGGACAGACAGACCGCTTTAAACGACTTTATTTTTTACTAGCGACCCGCCCCGGCTTCGCACGTTATATTATGCATGTGTTATACATAAAAACCTTCCTCTTGTATCACTCTATCTATTTAAAAAAACCGCATCAAAATCCGTTGTGTAGTTTTGAAGATTTAAGCATACATAGGGGCATACGGTCATAGGGACAGAGAAAGCGACTTTATTTTATACTATGTAGTGATATATATAAATTCTCTCTATTGGGTTGTCTGCTCTATAGATGGAATCGACGCAGCCACTCATGCGCAGCGTCCGCACAGACACGGGAATCGACGTTACGTTAGCGTTTAATTAAACGTTAATTAACAACGATTGTTTAATAACAGAATCTGTGCAAGTTCCGTGTATCGTACATACATACTTAAGTCAATTTTATCCCGTACGGGGTGGACAGAACAGTAGGTATGCTTAGTGTAAGTTTTCGGTCATAACATACGTTTCGAACGCGTTTGCGTTAAAATGTCAAATACTATGAGGACAGTTTGTTGCCGTCTCGATCCGCAAGTGGCGGTGCCAATTCATCATCATCATCTCAGCCATTACAATTCAACTGCTGGACATAGGCCTCTCCTTTAGATCTCCAATAAGACCGGTTGGAAGCGGCTTGCATCCAGCGCGATCCTCCGATCTTAATGTGGTCATCGGTCCACCTTGTTGGACGGCCCACGCTGCGCTTGCCGGTGCGTGGTCTCCACTCGAGGACCTTTCGACCCCATCGGTCATCCGTCCTCCGTGCTATGTGCCCTGCCCACTGAAATTTCAACTTGCTAATCCGCTGGGCTGCCAATTATTCCATAGTAATTGAGACGTTTATGTGAACGCGTTCGAGACGTTTTTATATGCGAAAAATTACACTAGCTAGAGCATCAGTATACTTCCTATATAGGCTTATTACTTAACTCGCTCGCAATCGCCATCTTTTTTGACAGTTCACGTATGGGCTGACAATTGGGAATGGATGATTATTTTGAAAGTGCTTGGTGATTTTTCTATTGATAGGAATAACCATCCTTAGCTACGGAAAAAAGTTTCAGATTTTTCCGTCGAGCCATATATTTTATAAAAATAAAAACATTTTACTCAGTCACTCGGCGAGCCCTATACGGAAGTAAGGCAGTACGCCAATGACATAATCAAATTAAAAAAAAAAATGCTGCTTGAATCTGTGGTACACGATGGCATTTGTAGCTAAGAAAAGCAACGGCTAAGTGGCGCCGTCTGTAGATTGTTCGTGTTACTAACCAAACATGGGGAATTTCAATAAAAATGACCATAATATACATTTTTTTCTCAGATTTTGGAATTATTGGGTTATTTCTACTCCGAATCAAAAACACTACTGAAAGTTATATGAGAAATGTATGGTAATTTTAATGAAATCCCAAATAGGTGGTTTAGTACCAACAACAATCTACAGACGGCGCCACTTAGCCGTTTCTTTTGCTTGTTTTAGCTTCCGAGTGCGGTGCTATCAATCAATGTCAGTGACAAATGTACCACAGATTCAAGCAGCATTTTTTTTTTTTAATTTGATTATGTCATTGGCGTACTGCTTACTTCCGTATAGGGGCCGCCGAGTGACTGAGTAAAATGTTTTTATTTTTATAAAATATATGGCTCGACGGAAAAATCTGAAACTTTTTTCCGTAGCTAAGGATGGTTATTCCTATCAATAGAAAAATCACCAAGCACTTTTAAAATAATCATCCATTCCCAATTGGCATCGGAATCAGCTAGCTGTCACATTCTTGTATGAGGTAGGGTATACGATTCTGATTAAGAAAAACCCAAAATATTTAAATTCTGAAAAAATGTACATGTGAACTTTTTTTGGAAAACGCCCATAGGTGGAAAGGAATCAAAATAGTAATGGGTTGCTAGCTTCGCCTATAACATGATTTCTAAAATTGTCGCCCGTGGTTATTGGCGTAACAGGAAAGACACTTTATGCTTCTAGTGTAAGTTAAAATCACATAAAACGTCTCGTACGAGTTTCCTTAAACATCACAATTATTATAGACAAATTGGCAGCGCCTCCTGCGGATCGAAACGGCAACCTGTTTGAACACGTCAACGGGAGCTCTTGCTCGTTTACAAATACAAAAGATACAAATTATCTAAAGCAAATTTTGCAACAAAGTAAAGAAAAAAGTTGCAGGAAAAAGTTCCCCCTCACCGGAAGTCAGCAAGACCCTCGCTTCCGCTGTATTTTGGAGTGTCGCGTCATTATAACAACATTAGGCTGTATAATGGCTCGAACAAAGTCTCAACAACTACCCCTGCACTCATAGTAGACAGTTAATACTAACTGCCATTTAAAATAATTCTGCCCACAATGTATTTTTTTTCCGAAAGTAACTTCTGTCCAATGTGACAACTTTTTTCTTTTTTTAATTATGGCCCCATCGATGCGATGATTTCGCCAATGTCAAAGTAATAAATACAGTATTCAAAAATCTTGTGACAGAAATGTCGGCAACGTTGTACGGTAGGACACGGTCAAAAGATCCTACATATAAAAGACGTGATATAAGTATGTATGTAAAATCAAATTCCAAATCAATCAGACCAACCATTAAAGTACCCTCCTGCGGAGACGATCCTGGCTGGGTCACCAGAACTCCACTGCCAGATTATTGTATTGTCATCCGACTTACTCAACTATGCAAAATTCCTGCTCAATCGATTGAAGATGTCTGTCTCAAAATTGACTCGCAAGATTCCACCCGGACACTAATGATTAGATGCCATCAAGGGCGTCGCCAAGGGGGGGGGGGGCAGGGAGGGGCAGCTGCCCCCCCTAGAGATTCTAAAAAAGTTGCCAAATATAATGCAACCAAAGTCCTAGACTAGTCATAGAGAATGAGAAAAGTATGAATTGTAGTAGCTAAAGTCAACTTGCCCCCCCCTGCGCCATCGGCTGGCGACGCCCTTGGATGCCATTGACTATTATATTGACTCTTACTGAACTATTTACCTACAAAGTACGCGGTTGGTGTTTGAGTCCGACTCGCGCTTGACCGGTTTTTAAAATTTAAACGCATGCCCAATTTTTTTGGATAATTTTGGGATGCGCCCGAAATTCCCTTCGGAATGCGTTTTTTGTGTCGACTCGAGACGCCTTGCATACAAACTTTATTTTGCGGTCGGCTGCAGCGCTAGTGTCGCAATAACTGCTAAATCAGTACCAATCGAGAGAGTTTCTGGTTTTAGACGGGTGCACTGTTAAGTTTGTTGAATAAAGCTTAGCTTTTACAAAGATCATGTGAATAGCTGTCATTATGGTGCGAGCGAGAAAGGTATACCGAAGCGATTTACTAAATTTGATATTAATTCATAATAAATTGATGAATAAATTACGTTCAGGGGAGCTTTGACTTCTTATTGGAGATTTTAAAAATAGAGACAGACTGATATCGACATACCTATCAAAAGTATTTCTGTAAGTTTTAGGAAACACAGACAACTTTATCAATACGTTAATCTATACTAATATTATAAAGAGGAAAAATTTGATTGTTTGTTTGTTTGCATTGAATAGGCTCCGAAACTACTGAACCGATTTCAAAAATTCTTTTGCCGTTAGAAAGCTACATGACATATTATACTAAAATAGCTAGCTTCTGCCCGCGACTTCGTCTGCGTAGAATTATACATAAAAACCTTCCTCTTGAATCACTCTATCTATTAAAAAAAACCGCATCAAAATCCGTTGTGTAGTTTTGAAGATATAAGCAAACATAGGGACATAGGGACAGAGAAAGCGACTTTATTTTATACTATGTAGTGATTATTAGTCTAAAAGATTAGAGAAAAGAAAGAAGAAGAGAAAAGAAAAGAAGAGCGCAGGATACCCGTATTCTCGCATAAACCCAGGAGTTCCATAAATAAGTTTGTGTAGACCTGGCTACAACCCTCCGAGCCTTACAATACATAAATCACGTCTCTATCCACGGGGTAGACAGAGCCTAAGTTAACAAAACCTTAAGGCCACGTTTAGCATGATTAACGGCGTATAAGGCTTACCACATATGTTTTTTTATCAAGGTTCGAACTTCTATTTCAGTGGTTCCTAACCTTTTCAATGTCACTACCCCTGTGAACAAGTATGGGAATTGAGTTTACCCCTAGCTAATTTTAAATAATTAAAACCACACAAATTCGAACGAAAATATGTTTATTATGTAAGAAATTGCACGTTTACTAGTAAGTAAAGTAAGAAAAGCCGCGCGCATGAGAGCGCCGTGCTACCCTTTACCGTACTATTATTTTGTTTATTGCTATTTTATAATACTATTTCGTGCCATCCCGTGTTACCCTCCTAGAATCTCCGTTTTACCCCTGCGGGGGTAATTACCCCCAGGTTAGGAACCACTGTTCTATTTGGTCCTTACTCACCCCGTTTTGCGGTACCTAATATTCGCTTCCAAGATAAAGCCTTCAATTACAGATAATAACATAATCTGCATTGTCATACTGAGAACCTAATTTGGGCAAGACCTCGTGACATGAAGACGCTTTCACTGCACATATTTGGATACTTTAAGAATTGTAACGAAAACTTTTACGATTCACTTTCATATTCCCTATAACAGTAACGGCTGTTTGCGTTCGCTTGACCATTGAAAATTAAAAAAAAAAATTAAAAAGTTCATTTCTTTTTTAGGTGTACACGTTGAAGTATCAAGGTTGGAACCTCCTATACTTCATTTATTTTAGGATGAGAAACCACAACAACATTAAATTGCGCCTGGTCAACTATTTCTTACCTATACTCAACGCCGTATATAGATTCCAAAAAAACTACTCGTGTGTTGCCAATAAAATAAAAAAGTTTTGCATCGGTAAGTTTTAACTTTTGTAAATATAATACATTAGTAATTTATTTATATGTAATTGTAAAGTTAAAATTAAATGCAACCACATAAATAAATTATTTCATATCAATATTAATTTCACCTACAGAAATTTGGTTGAAACTGTTTTGTAGAAGAAAAGTTCATATTACAGTGGTAATACATTTAAACAACATTTGGATACTATTAATGTTATAATTTGCGTACCTATATCTATTTATAAAATATTTTTGATATGCACGTAGAAATATTGACAACAAATCAGGTATGGCAAACTTTATGGTAAACATGGCGGCCACAGGGCCACCCACCATGACATCTCCAAATTGTCACTTCATTTCATTCGGCATCTGACGTTTGGATTGATCGAATGCTTTCTGTTTTTATTACTAATTAATAGTTCCTAACTCCTTAGTCGCAGGGTAAAAACTTAGTTTGTATGTTTGTCAGTCAAACTCGTAAAAATGATATATTTTGACACATGGATAGTTCAAAACCAAGGTATTCATGTGCAACACACATTGTATGCAATAGGCCCTATTAAATATGGTATGCATAGGTAGGATCAAGTGCAAAAATAAGTATCTATTCGAACCACTCAAAAATATGTTACTACAGCCTTATTGCGTCGGAATAAGAGTCTGTGGTACTTATTTTTGAAACTTTGATTAAGTACATATTTTTACACTGTATATAGGAAACATCAAAAACTTGGGATAATCTTTACACTTAAATAACAACAAAATATTATTATGACTATTTTTTATTAATGTGCATCGGTTGGTTACATCTGGAATGTCATAATGAAAATGACACTTGTGACGTGACGGTCGGCCATCTTTGGTAACTTTTTTGGAATCTATATACGGCGTTGAGTTTAGCAAATAGTACAGCGCAATAGTCTGGGAGCCGCAAAATAAAATTGTTTTAATGCCACTTTATTTTCGTGTCGTTTACAATTACTCTAGTACAAATTGCAAAGAGAGCACAATTCACGAGCCGCAATATAATGTTGTTGTGGTTTCTCATCCTAAATTAAATGAAGTATAGTAAGCATAAGAATGCTTGTGTCAGGAAGTCCCGTTCCTCTATTATTGCCAGTCTGCTATTTATACATTATACATACATATTAAACATTATACATTGCTATCAATCAAAAATTAGCTGTTGCCCGCAACTCCGTCTGCATAGAATTCGTTTATCGCTACCCCGCAGGAATTACGCAATTTTCCTGGGGCCTGATTTTTGGAAAGCACATGTGTGAAAACACCACTCGAAAGTGGTGAAAAATTGTGCTGAATTTGAGATACGAGTAGCTTAGAAAATACTTAGGGCTCTCATTAATCTTGTGACCTAGTCAAAAATTTGATTAGAGCTGTAGTTTTGAAGATATAAACAGATTTATACCACTTTCGAGTGGTATTTTCATACATGTGCTTTCCAAAAATCAGGCCCCTGGATACTGGTCGTCGTTCGAGACGTATTTTGTGTCCGTAAACTTACACTAAGCACAGTCTCTATACAGTTGTTGAAAATTGAACTAGAAGTGTTCAAAAATAAGGGTTTTTTTAAACCAAGTGATTACGAAAACGTAAGCTTTTACTTCACTGAATACGTTCATTCATTCAATCATTCACAAATCACGTCTTTATCCCTTATGGGGTGGACAGAGTCAAGGGTAACAAGACCTACAGACCACGTTTAGCAAGACACTGAAGGCGTAGAGATGGAAAGTGGAATCAAAATAGTGATGGGTTGCTAGCCACATCGCCTATAACATGATTCCTATGATTTTCGCCCATTCCCTCGATAGATTTTTACCATTTGCGCGGGAAGAGAAGCAACTGGTACATTTTATGTTTTTTCTTTGCTCCCAGACCAGCGTAGAAGTATACGTAATATATAATAATATGCTAAGCTATTGAGGAAGGCTATATGATATACAAATACATACCACAATGCTACGACTAATAGGAATGGAGTATAATGTAATGTAAAGAGTGAGATGAGAGAGAGATTGTATGACGGAATTGTTCCTCTTTAAAGGTTCTAAAAAGAAGTTGACGGCCACATATGCCTATCTTTCAAGGTAGGCTCACTATAACATTTTTTATGGTAAACACGCTTGGATAATTCTAAGCCCTGGGTTACCTAGGGGTAACACCCCCTCGGGGGTAAAATCGGTTTTTCGCGGAGGTCATGAGCTGGTTGGCTGGATGATTTCCTTGCCTTAACAACGAATAAGCTCGTCTGTGAGGGGTAAAATCCGTAACCCTACTTAAGTCTAAGGGTAACGGAACTGAAAAGGTAATAATAATAATAATAATATCTTGGGACAATTGACACCAATTGACCTAACCCCAATCTAAGCAAAGCTTGTAATATGGACAACGGATAAACATACTTATATAGATAAATACATACTTAAATACATATTAAACATCCAAGACTCGAGAACAAAATATTCGTATTTTTCATACAAATATCTGCCCCGACCGGGGATCGAGCCCGGGATCTCAAGCTTCATACTCAGGTTCTCTAACCACTGGGTCATCCGGTCATCAGGTTAGGAAAGGGAGGCTTAGAATCTAAGCCAAAGAGCGCGTTGATGTCTTTCATATTGAAAATGGCAAAGTCAAACGAAGGTTACCGTTCGAAGTTGACATAATCTGCAATTTATATATAAAATATATGTTTTATATGTTTGAAGTGCTTAATATTCATGCGGGGTATATAACGGGATGAGCCGGCATCGGCAGCTAGTAACGCGGCCGCACCGGTTTCCGTACGGTTCTGAATTCGATAGCCTATGGATTCTATTCCGTTACTATCACTACATAGTATAAAATAAAGTCGCTTTCTCTGTCCCTATGTCCCTATGTCCCTATGTATGCTTATAACTTCAAAACTACACAACGGATTTTGATGCGGTTTTTTTAATAGATAGAGTGATTCAAGAGGAAGGTTTTTATGTATGATTCTACGCAGACGAAGTCGCGGGCAGAAGCTAGTAGTATATAAAAGCCTCCAGTTAAAATAACACTAATCCATACTAATATTATAAATTCTAAAGCAACTCTGTGTATCTTTCACGCGTAAACCGCTGCAACTGTTTAGTTTAAATTTGGTTTTGTTACGCCATACAAATAGTATGGAAAATGTATCAAAATAAGAAAAAAGTTAGGGTATTTTTTTTACGGTGACAATGCGAAATGCGACCATAAAAAATGGCTTCCCGTAGGAGAGAAAGGATGTCCCGAAACTTCCATACATTTTTTATGTTCTTCCGTTTTGTTACGCCATACAAATTGTATGGCAAATAGTACCAATAAGAAAAAACTTAGGGCAATTTTTCAATGCGAAATGCGACATAAAAAATGATGTCTTAACAAATCCACATTTTCAAAAAGTTTACCATTGTTTCTAAAAAACCTTGTAATTCATAAAATAACGACGTACGCATCCGATTAATTGACCTAAAAACTATCTTTGGCAATTTCCCTTAGAAATCAGAGCGGCCTTAGCGCATGCGTGCAGCGATCGTTCTTTTGATAAATAAGGCAATAGCTGATAACGCATCGTTTTGGACGGGGTCGGTCTAGGGATGGGCCAACGAAAAAAATACATCGATGTAATATCGATATTTACAAACTTAAATCATAGACAAAGGTACACAAATCCTAGGGCAACAATATCCAAAGGGCATGCTTAGCATCTATTTCTGATTTTTTTTTGTGAATGGTATACGTTTCTTTACATTTAATTTGTAAACCGTTTGCTTACTTCAGAATTATCAGCTCAGCATGTTTCTTGTATTAGTTTAAGATTTTCTGTATTTTGTGATGTCGAATAAAGTTGTCTATGTTTCCATAGACATATAGATGTGAATTGTGTATGTAGACTTGTAGATTTACTTCATAAGGCAGTGACAAAGATTATCACACAACTTCGCAGAGTAAAAGTCGGAGAAAGTGATGTTAATTCATCACCGCTTTAATTAGGATGAGTTTTGTAACGAACTGACGTGTCGTTCACCGCTGCGCCGGCGCATGCGGCCGGCCAGATGACCAGACACACGGCTGGTTGTATTATATATGGGAGGAGGGGTCAAGTTGTGATTGGGCCCCTTATAGATTCAATTTGGTATAGGTGAAAAACTCAAGTAAATGACCTGTTGTATGTAGTGTACAGAACTGATATGGGACTTCTCGCCCACAATCATGCTAAACGTGGCCTTTTGGTCTTGTTACCTTAGGCTCTGTCTACCCCGTAAGGGATATAGACGTGATTTGTCAACGTATGTATGTACCAACTTCCATGCTGGTCTGGGAGCAAAGAAAAAACATAGAATGTACCAGTTGCTTCTCTACCCACGCAGATGGTAAAAGCCCATCGAGGGAATGGGCGAAAGATCATAGGAATCATGTTATAGGCGATGAGGCTAGCAACCCATCACTATTTTGATTCCATTTTCCACCTATAGTTACGCCTACAATCTTGCTGAATGTGGCGTAGGTACCTGTTACCTTAGGCTATGTCTACCCCGTAAGGGATATAGACGGGATTTGTCAACGTATGTATGTATTATCATTCGTACATCTGTCAGATATCAGGATATCAGAGTGGCGAAACCTGTCTTGTATCCCGTTCTCCCGCCGGTCGAGCCATAAGCCACGCGCACGTTACACTGCGCGCTATACGCAAGCGACCTGATTATTTCCTTAAATAACTGCGCATTGGATGGCGTAACGGTAAAGAATGCTGCCGTGGATTGCGTCCGGATTCCTTAGACGTTAGAATCTGTTCTAACTGTAACTATGGAATTTTTTTGTAGGTATTTAAATGACCTTGACTCTATACTTCGTTTTATTAGCATTAGAAAGAAGGTAAACTATTTCGACGTGTCTTTGCATCGAAAAACACTTTTGAAATGAAAAAGAAAATGAAAAAGGAAATTTATTTTTGCAAATTGGCCGCCAAGGGCTCTCTTACATGTATTTTTGAAACTACCAGTGCATTCGGAAAGACCATCATTGCCAAGAATGCGCCGCAAGAAACTTGGCAGAGAGTCATTTTTTCAAAATAAAATACAGTAATAATACTTAAATTAAATACATTTATTAAAGGGATGTATAAGGTCCCCGAGCCTTAAATTATTATTAATCTATAGTAGAGATGTATAAAGTCTCTACTAGTCAAAACAAAAAAAAACACTTTTGAATCGCTAACTGGAAAATAGAAACCCATAACAAAACATATCACAGTAGCTACTCTTGTAATATTTTTTTATTTTGCAGAAACACACCTTATATGTATATTATATATTTAATTAAAATGTTGACGAACATTTTATCTAACACTAAATTAACGCGTTTGCATGACTTTTTAAGTTTAAATGTCTGAAATAACATCATTTTTGTACATTTACTGCAAATAAATATTTCATTCAAAACATTTCATTCACTCATGCATATTTTTAAAACTATTTTTCTATAAAAAGACATTTATCAGTTTCTAATGCTAAAGAATATGATCGCTCATTCCCTCTGGGCTTTTACCATCTGCGCGGGAGAAGAAACTGATACATTATTTGGTCTTTGCTCCCAAACCAGTAGGCTTATTATCTAACTCGCTCGCAATCGCCGCGTTTTGACAGTTCATGTATGGGCTGACAGTTGGCATCGGAATCGACTAGCTGTCACATTCATACAAGAACTGTCAAAATGAACACAATGGCGTCTGCGAGCGAGTTAAATAATGCTACTGCGTGGAAGTGTGGACGTAAAACCCGGTGTTTGCTTATAATGACTGTATGTATACCACTGACTTCCCCCGTATCTCGTATCTCGGTCAGTGAGTTAACTGCAGAAGGATTTTCCTTGGTGACTCAAGCGCCACCTAGCGGAGAGAAAGTGCTTTCACCTGACCTCTAGCAGGCATATAAGGACCCACAGAGAACGTTGATTCTATAAAATTAATGAATGAAAACATTTAAATGAATCACAAATCATTCTTCCGTGCTGGTCTGGGAGCAAAGGAAAAACATAGAATGTACCAGTTGCTTCTCTTCCCGCGCAGATGGTTAAAATCTTAAGGGTCATGTTATATAGCCGATGTGGCTAGCAACCCATCACTGTTTTGATTCCCCTTTTCATCCATACGCCCACGATCATGCTGAACGTGGTCTTTATGTCTTGTTACCTTAGGCTCTGTCTACCCCGTAAGGGATAAAGACGTAATTTATGTATGTATGTATGAATCTCGTGTATATTCCTTAAGGGTAGATACGTTTACGGGGGTAGAGGTAACGAGAGCTAAAGGCCACGTTTAGCATGATTGTGGACGTATAGGTGGAAAGGGGAATCGAAATAGTGATGGGTTGCTAGCGTCGCTTATAACATGGTTTTCGCCCATTCCCTCGATGGGCTTTTACCATTTGCGCGGAAGAGAAGCAGCTGGTACATTCTATGTTTTTTCACACGTCTCATTCAGAAAAGTAAGCTTTGCTCCCTGTCGAGCGAAAACAAAGTGCAACTTTTCTGTTCAAGGTTTTTCTAAGTGTTTTTTGCAAATGCAATTTTTTGCAGTTGCTAATTGTAAAACCACGCCATTTTCTATGCTGGTAGCTTTTAATTATATTTAGAATTCTTTTTTTAAGTTTTTTAATGTTCGGTGTGAAAAGTTGTACGAGCCACTCGGGAGCAAAATTATCCCTCATTACGCTCTGGATTCAATGTAGCGCCCTCGCCGTAAATACGTCATTTTGCTCCCTTGTGACACCAATAACTATTCCTTTGCTCCCAAACCAGCTTGAAAGCTAAAACTTACTATTTATTTACCGTTTTCGAAACCGTTTTAGGTTCGCTCGCTGTCAGATCCATATGAATCGGAATTGAATCGCATTAAGACGCCATGGCAAGGCCCCTGGATAAATCTACATCATACATACCTAAACTATGCATCATAAAAAATGCCCCAAAAATATCCTCACGTACAAAAACTAGAGGTACTTCAGAGTATTAATAAGTGGCACATAATAGTATATTATTGTCGAACTCATTTCCAAGAGAACAGTTAGTCTGTAATAAACGACGATGCTGAGTCACGTAGCAACCTGTGACCCAGTGGACGATATTATACACCTGCTCGCCGCGGGGCAGAAAGTTATACATTACCACCGCCCCGGCTTCGCACGGGTGCAATAGCTACAAACATATTTTATATCACTACATGGTATAAAATACACATATACATACATAAATCACGTCTTTATCCCTTACGGGGTAGACAGAGTCTAAGGTAACAAGATCTAAAGGCCACGCTTAGCATGATTGTGGGCGTGGGAAAGGGGAATCAAAATAGTGATGGGCCTATAACATGATTCCTATGCTCATTCCCTCGATGGGCTTTTGCCACCTGTGCGGGAGAAGCAACTGGTACATTCTATGTTTTTTCTTTACTCCCAGCCCAGCATGGAAGCATAGTATAAAATAAAGTCGTTTAAAGCGGTCTGTCTGTCCCTATGTATGCTTAAATCTTTAAAACTACGCAACCGATTTTGATGCGGTTTTTTTAATAGATAGAGTGATTCAAGAGGAAGGTTTATATGTATAATTCTATGCAGACAAAGTCGCAAACAGAAGCTAGATACATAAATAATAATAATAATAATATCCTGGGACAATCGACACCAATTGACCTAGCCCCAAACTAAGCAAAGCTTGTAATATGGGCACTAGACAACGGATAATCTAAATTAGATAAACACATACTTAAATACATATTAAACATCCAAGACTCGAGCACAAACACTCGTATTTTCATTATTATCATAACATTTTTATCCCTTACGGCGCAGACAGAGAGTATTTAGATGTCGATCCAATTGACCTATACTGACCTTCCATGCTGGTCTGGGAGGAAAGGAAAAACACAGAATGTACCAGTTGCTTCTCCCGCGCAGATGGTAAAGCCCATCCAGGGAATGGGCGATCACAGGAATCCTGTTATATGCGATGCTGGCAACCCATCACTATTTAAATAAATAAAATAAAATAAATAAATATCTTGGGAAAAATTACACCAATTGACCCAGCCCCAAACTAAGCAAAGCTTGTGCTATGGGTACCAGGCAACGGATAAACATACTTATGTAATGTAGATAAATACATACTTAAATACATACAACATCCATGACTCGGGCACAAACATTCGTATTCATCATACAACTGTCTGCCCCTACGGGGATTCGAACCCAGGACCTCTAGCTTCATAGTCAGGGTCACTAACCACTAGGCTATCCGGTTTATTTTGATTCCCCTTTCCACCTATACGCCCACAAGCATGCGAAACACGACTTTAGGTGTTGTTAGCTAAGGTTCTGTCTGCTCCGTAAGGGATAAAGTGTTTTATGTATGTTGGATATTGATAAACTTAAAGCTGAGTTGAATGAACTCTGAATGTCAACGACCGATAGAAATTCATCTGCCGCGTGTGCCTTCCTTGATAACAAGAACAATTAACCCAGATATGTATAAACCAGTCCTTTATAGCTCTACTAGAGTGTAGAATAAAAACATACTTTAATATTACATTACTACAGAGGCCGAGAACTAAGGTTTTGCCGGCCGACAACAGACGGCCGAGCGTGAGCGAGGCTGGATAGTTTGAGGCTGTCTTACTCTCCACACGGAGAGAAATGAATTAGCCGTGATAGCTAAGCTCCCTTTGCTGAAATTTTCTTTGCTGTGGCATACAATTTGTTTGCAACTGTAACAAGGCCATGTCTATAGCAACTAAAACCAGTTAGCTACCACTGATAACGATATTTAGCTAAACGAATTTCAAATAATTTGCTAACAGTACTAATTGATTAGCAACTATAGCTAATTTATCAACAAAATAATTTAGTAATTGCTGTTAGTTGTAACCGTTAATAATTCTTAGTTATAGTGGATAAAAATTTCGTTACTATTACTAATTTTACATGTGTTAGACAGCAGATAATATCTTTGATACGTTTGATAAATACATTTTGCAATCACTAATAACATTTTTGCAACGGCTGCTAATTTTTTTCTGATTCATCTACTAATATATCCTTCGCTAATGTTGCTAAGAATCTTAGTCGCACCAACAAATTTACTTTGCAATGAGCAGCAATATTATATTAGCAGTCGTAGCAAATCAGACTTAAGTGTGGCAGCCAAGAACTTTTTGCAGCTTTGACTAACTTATTCACAAACTGTAGCTAATATTCTTTGCTGCATCTGCTAAATAATTTTTTGCTAATGTTGCTAAGAATCTTAGCCGCACCAACAAATTTACTTTGCAATGAACAGCAATATTATATTAGCAGTCGTAGCAAATCAGACTTATGTGTGGCAGCCAAGAACTTTTTGCAGCTTTGACTAACTTATTCACAAACTGTAGCTAATATTATTTGCTGCAACTGCTAAATATTTTTTTGCTAATGTTGCTAAGAATCTTAGCCGCACCAACAAATTTACTTTGCAATGAACAGCAATATTATATTAGCAGTCGTAGCAAATCAGACTTATGTGTGGCAGCCAAGAACTTTTTGCAGCTTTGACTAACTTATTCACAAACTGTAGCTAATATTATTTGCTGCAACTGCTAAATATTTTTTTGCTAATGTTGCTAAGAATCTTAGTCGCACCAACAAATTTACTTTGCAATGAACAGCAATATTATATTAGCAGTCGTAGCAAATCAGACTTAAGTGTGGCAGTCAAGAACTTTTTGCAGCTTTGACTAACTTATTCACAAACTGTAGCTAATATTATTTGCTGCAACTGCTAAATATTTTTTTGCTAATGTTGCTAAGAATCTTAGTCGCACCAACAAATTTACTTTGCAATGAACAGCAACTTGAAAGATATTTTGCACAAGAAGTTACCTTTATGTTACAAATGTAACTGCCATAACTAATTGAATGAAAGTTTCGTACAAATTACATGTGTAGCATGACGTCATTATTTATAAGATAACCCGCTAGAGGGCGCCGCGCGCAATAGAACGCGGTATCGTATGGCCGACACAGAAACGATAAGTATTAAGGCCAACAGCAACTGAGCTTACGAAATACGCCAACAGATGGCGCTGCGCGCAAGTTACATCGCGCTATCGTTTGGTTGACCGAGCGTCCATATATACCCGAGATGATTTTGAATGATTATCTTGTAACAGACACAGGAAGCGAGTCTGAGTAGCCTAGTGTGCACGTTACTGCTTCTAGTTCGTTAGGACGTTAACGGGCCCGGTCTATCAGACTTTGCAGGTGTGTGCACGGGTTGCCGTATCGCAGTGGCGGTCGCTTCCTCGGGCCACAAATTGATTACATCCCACAACTAAGACTCTTGGTAACTGTAACAAACTTAATTAGCAGCTCCAGCTAACCTGATTACATCTCACAACTAAGACTCTTAGTTACAGTAACAAACCCAATTAGCACTTATAGCTAAACAGATTACATCCCACAACTAAGACTCTTAGTAACTGTAACAAACTTAATTAGCAGCTACAACTAACTTGATTACATCTCACAACTAAGTCTTTCTTATAGTAACAAACCCTTTTAGCAGCTGCAGCTAAACTCGTTGTCGAATACCGCTAAAGAAATGCGATAGAGTATCAAACTAACTTAGTTGCTACAGCCAACACTTTCGCCGATGCAACGAATTATTTTTATTGTCACATCTAAAGTAATTAGCAGCTACGGCAAATTTGTTTGCAGCTACCGCTAAATATTGCTAATTAAATTAGCTGTCACTGCTAAATATAGCTAATATACTTAGCAGCCACAACTAATTTTAGCTAATATGATTAGCAGTCACTGCTAAGTTTCCCAAACTTCAAAGTGATCACAACTAAGAATATTTGCTATCACAGCCAAGTTTCGGTAGCGAAAAACTCTTTGCAACGATAGCTAAATACTTCGATGTCCCTATAGTTTCGAAGGAATTTAGCTGCGCCAACTAATTCCTAGTTACCACAGCTAAGTTTTTTTTTCCGTGCATGCCGGAAAAAAGCAGCGTCGCTGCTGCTCAGCGGCAGGATGAGACGATTGTAGCAATCCCGATGGACCTTGTACGTTGTCCTACCCGCAAAAGCTAAAGCAGTACCATACATACATCGCGTCTTTATCCCTTACGGGGTAGACAGAGCCCAAGGTAACAAGACCTAAAGACCGTGTTTATCGTGATTGTGGTACTAGTGGAAAGAGCTATAACTGTGATGGGTTGCTAGCATCGCCTATAACGTGATTCTGCACTACAGTTACCCAAAAACATGTTTTAATTATATTATTTTATTGGACATTATTCGGAGTCCGTCGTGGCCGCCGTGACCGGGTCACCGGCGCCCGTGGGCAGACAGACACACCCATAAACATATAAACTACCGTTTACCTGTCATTCTGAGTCATGTCACGCTGCAAAGAAACAGCTGTCTTCAAATAAATTACAGAAAGTGAAAGACATACCGACGACCGGATAGCCTAGTGGTTGTGACCCTGACTATGAAGCTAGAGGTCCTGGGTTCGAATCCCGGTAGGGGCAGACAGTTGTATGATGAATACGAATGTTTGTGCCCGAGTCATGGATGTTGTATGTATTTAAGTATGTATTTATCTACATTATATAAGTATGTTTATCCGTTGCCTAGTACCCATAGTACAAGCTGTGATTTAGTTTGGGGCTGGGTCAATTGGTGTAATTTGTCTCGAGATATTTATTTATTTGTTTATTTATATGTTAAATCAGCTTGTTCTTCGAACGTAACCAAGTTACATTACCAGCACTGGTAAAACCAACGTTGGATTAATTTGGATTAATTTATGTTTAAATGCGGCCAATGCTCCCGTGGCGCCCTCCAATGCCGGTGAGGGAATACCGGTGGGTTTTTAGTGGGTATGCCTCCCCCTCCTTTCGCTAAGAAAGGGAGCAGTGGGGAAGGAGAGTCCCACATAACTCCCATGCCGTCCCACGCAATCCCAAAGCCGCGAACATGTTGGTTTTACTTTAGAAATAGTCTTAACCTTAGAATGTCCTGGTAATGTAACTTGGTTATGTGCGAAGAACAAGAGGTAAAATCAATCAATCTGGAATCGGTTGCCGAATGATATCAGGCAATCGCAGACTGTTGCTACCCTGCGCAGTCGCTTGAAGGCGTATCGGCTCGATGGATCCTCTTAAATGATTATGTGTAGTTTATTACTATATCTTACATTATTTAAAATGTAGACATTTAGGATTATTTTAGGTTTCAATCGGTTCTTTTACTTTTTCTGCGTGTCGACTCTTGCTTAATACTTATGTCCTGTCAATCGTTCAAAGGTTAACTGGAAGAGATCGGTGAAGAGGTTGGTGTAATTTGTGCCATGATATTTATTATATTATTTATTTTATTTTATTTATTATAGCGGTTGCCTGCGACTTTGTCTGCGTAGAATTCGCTTATCACTATCCCGCGCGAACTATGAGTTTTTCGGGACCCTGGACTGAAATCTCTGTAACAAATTTAATTAAAATGGGTTCAGTGGTTTAGGCGTGAAACAGACAGATAGACTTTCGAATTTATAATATTAATAGGGATTAGGTACATACTACTTCAGGGATCTTCAGAAAACGATACTCTTTTCTTAAAGGGTCGGCAACGCACATGTAACTCCCCTATGTTATGGGTGTATATCGCGTCCCATCAGGCGACATAAAAAATATAGTAAAGAGCAAATAAAAATATATCTCTAAAGGTTAATTTTTACTTATTTACCACACACGTCAAAGTTTTTCACACATTAATAGTAACAAACAGACAAACATAAAATCTTGAGATAACCTTTCATTCCGAGCGCTTTGTGATGAGTACAAAATACCTACAATTTGTTCCCAACCAATAACAAACTGTTATGCTGTCCTCCAACTTGAAACCGTTCAACATCCAACCTTACACCGTTGGGATAAAAGCGAGATGGTTGTATTCAAATGGTAAAATAAGGTTGGTTAGTTTGTTGAGGTCACCACGCTTTCTTAACTAGGTAATCGCCGCGGTTCTGTTTGCAATTGAATATGAGAGGTATGGCTTGTTTATAGCAGAACTAGAAATCGGATTTGTCCGTTTATCACAAGCCGCTAAGCAACAGAGCTTGCTGCGTGGTGAGACAGGAGAAATGAAGAATCAGCCCTCTAGGTTGCAACGCATCTGCAATCATGTGTTGCAGGTGTCCGTGGGTGCTCACTTACCATAAGATACCAACTTGCTCGTTTGCCTTTGGCACCGTGCACGACTGCACAAACTGATGCCGTACAAAAGGTGCGCACATAGTCGGTTTTTTTTCTGACAATTTCCAGGGTAAATTTGGTCATTTGATTCTATACGGCATCTGTTTCATACTGTTTCAATACAGCTTCTAATCCATTATTCCGCAACGCCGTACAAAAATCATGCGACAAGGAGAAAAATCGAGGGTTGCACTTTTGAATTCTCACCAGCACTCAGTTGGACAGCTTCCAAGTGACGGCATAGTGCTGAATCTTATTATTTTATGCTCTTATATCGTCCTATATACGTCACCTGGTGGTTCATATGACCCACATTTTTGGGCATGGGCCTGTAGTCTAGTGTTTTGTCTAATATAAATGACCAATACAAAATGGCCCCCGCTGCGTGTATTTTGGCTAACACTGTTTTCAATGAGGCTGTTATATCTGTAGTATTTGACATTTGCTGAAATAAGTGAAATATACAGAACCCATGGTCCGCGAGACCGAATCGCACTTGCCCAGTTCTTTGATTCGTTTCACTTTCAAGATCACCATTGCTTAGACGAATGCTTGGCCAGAAAATTGGCACACAGTAACAGACCTATCACAGACTTTATATGTATAAACCCTTTCCATACTGTGGGATTACCATGCCGTCTTAATGCGATTCACTTCCGATTCAGTTTACGTTCGCTCGCTGTCAGATCCATACTAAAAACGACAGCTAAAACCTTAGCTGAGTCGGAATTGAATTCAGTAGGCTTATTACCTAACTCGCTCGCAATCGCCATCGTGTTCATTTCGACAGTTCACGTATTTGACAATTGGCATCGGAATCAGCTAGCTGTCACATTCATACAAGAACTGTCAAAATTAACACGATGGCGAATACGAGCGAGTTAGGTAATAAGCCTACAGGTAAGGCCTCTGGTGTGGGAGCAAAGAAAAAACATAGAATGTACCAGTTGCTTCTCTTCCCGCGATGGTAAAACTCCGATCAGGAAATGGATGAAAATATTAGGAATCATCACTATTTTATTATGTAGTATTTAGTATGTTTGTCTGGGTGGATTCTCGCAAAGCAAATTTGAAATCGGATGACAGTACAGTACCACCTACTTTTGTGTCACAGTCTCGCGGTATGTTTGTCACATTGTTAGTTTGTTACGTAATTAGAAGCAGTGAAAGCTTAAATGTTTATGGTTTATTTTGACAGTCATTGCAGGAAATTGACACGTGCTGGCTACGTGATTTGACAGTGTTGGTGTGTGGGTGTTTGTGTGCGTGTACGAGTCGTATGAACGTAATAAAAAATCTTGTGACAAAATGTCGGCAACGTTGTACGGTAAAGGTCAAAGACCCCTCTCCCCCGTCAGGCTCTTAGTCAACGGTCAATGATATCCCTCAGAATCTGCCAGTAAATCATTACCCGATGCCCAGGGTGCACCGGACCAAGCACTGCTCTTCCCAACGGAGGGATTCAAAAACCAACCGCAGCTCTTGACCACACGTGGAGGTAACCCGACTCGCACCCCTAAAACTTTGTTTCGGCGGCGCCTTTGACAGCTATACCTCTGGACCTTAGTCAACAGTGGCGTCATCTAGTCAGCAAAGACACGTCCCCATTCAATTCAATGTTTTCTATCTAGAGATATCAGTCTGCCATAATGAAAAACGAAGTACTTAAGCGCGCGTGCTGTGTATTGTAGGTTACTTGGCCATCATTTTATATGCACCGAGTTGCATCGTATAATCGGGTCATTAAATGCATATGGAGTCGTTTACTTTCTACCAAGCCACTGCAGGTCGTAGCCTTTACGTTCTCACACTTGAATATTAGAAC
Organism: Pandemis cinnamomeana; assembly: GCA_932294345.1. NCBI lineage: Eukaryota > Metazoa > Arthropoda > Insecta > Lepidoptera > Tortricidae > Pandemis > Pandemis cinnamomeana. Next base: position 32,328,441 of record OW028702.1, on the reverse strand, counting down.
GAGATAGAACTCTAGCTCCATTTCACTACGCAACTTCATCCTACTGCTCGTATTATTATAAATGCGAAAGTATGAGACGATGTGAGCGATTGTGTTTGTTCCTTCTTCAAGCTGAAACGACTGGACGGATACTCTGGTGCTCTAGATTAGAAGATAGGATACATTTAATTCGAAAATTGCATAGTTCTGGTAATTGTAAATGGTGAGCAGGTCGGGATTCCCGGTGGTCCAGTTGGTAGTCCCGAGCAAGTGGTGAGAAGGTCGGGAATCCCGGTGGACCAGTTAGTAGTCCCGACCAAGTTGAGACGGTCGGGATTCCCGGTGGTCCAGTTGGTAGTCCCGACCAAATGGTGAGAGGGTCGGGATTCCCGGTGGTCCAGTTGGTAGTCCCGACCAAATGGTGAGAGGGTCGGGAATCCCGGTGGTCCAGTTGGTAGTCCCGACCAAATGGTGAGAGGGTCGGGAATCCCGGTGGACCGAGTCGCTAGTCCCGACCAAATGGTGAGAAGGTCGGGATTCCCGGTGGTCCAGTTAGTAATCCCGACCAAGTTGAGAAGGTCCGGAGTCCCGGTGGTCCAGTTGCTAGTCCCGACCAAGTTGAGAAGGTCCGGAGTCCCGGTGGTCCAGTTGGTAGTCCCGACCAAATGGTGAGAAGGTCGGGAATCCCGGTGGACCAGTTAGTAGTCCCGACCAAGTGGTGAGAAGGTCGGGAATCCCGGTGGACCAGTTAGTAGTCCCGACCAAGTTGATAAGGTCCGGAGTCCCGGTGGTCCAGTTGGTAGTCCCGACCAAATGGTGAGAAGGTCGGGAATCCCGGTGGACCAGTTAGTAGTCCCGACCAAGTGGTGAGAAGGTCGGGAATCCCGGTGGACCAGTTAGTAGTCCCGACCAAGTTGAGACGGTCGGGATTTGGTCCAGTTGGTAGTCCCGACCAAGTTGATAAGGTCACCAAGAGAAGTCACCTAAGTCGCTGAAAATTGTATGTATATGTACTATGTATGTATGTAAATTTGTGAGATCATTCCACTGTAAAATTTCGGAACTTTGGTAACTTCTTTCTGCATTGCCAATTAAAACTAACCTAACCGTCTAATGAAGTATTCGGTATTAATTTTAAGACGCTGTGTAAAGTTACACAGTGTTGACACAGTGTAGGCTTAATGACTGTCCGCCAGTGAACGAATATAACCATGGAAGCATTTCTGACGCTCCAAAATGACCCAACGTAAACTAGTTCGCGGCGGGCGGGGCTTGAAAACTAGTGCGGCAACGCGATCAGTGCGCAGGGCGCACGCCTGTCAGTCGTGTCACGCGGGTTTTTTATTATATAAAATCAACTTATCCATTAAAAAATGCCTTCATGTGTGGTGAGGTGGTGCAGGAATCAACAGGAATATTGTCCCAAGAGTACTGTAATCACCTTTCACGTGTAAGTACACTGTTTACTCAAAAAATCCAAAATCGCCTTTTTACTAGAGGGATGTCATTATGCATAATGTAGTAGTACATTTTAATATAGCTATTTTATAGTACATAATATTTATTATTAAGTTACATACAGATTTGGGTTTTAATTTCGGTTTTTCATCGGATTAACAAGTCGAAGTCGTTTCTCATTTTGCTTAATTTTAATTTTAATTTAGATTCCCACAAGACCCGAGTCGTAGAAATCGATGGAAAAAAGCTGTTCAATTAGAGAGAAAGGAAAATGACTGGACACCGAGCAAGAATTCAAAAATATGTTCAGTTTATTTTAAAGATGAAGATTTTTATGTATTGAAGAAGGGACACATAATGCCTTCTAAAAGCGTAATACCAGTTTGTACTGTGCGAATTTATTTGGTTTGAATGATCACGTTTTAGTTAATGTAGTGCTACTTTGTACGATTGTATAATAGACATGTACCTACAATTTCAGATGGTGTTTTCGAGTGAAAAACCAGTATTAATAAAAATTAAAAACAAAGAAAATATTCCGGAAACTTCTCAGGAAAGTCCTCAATAACGTCCAAATTGTCATTATAATAAATTATCTACTGATATTTTTTTTATTATTTTTATCTACACCCACCTATATAATACGTTTAGAAACCGTATCTACGTAATATCATTCGTTGCGGGTGGTAGAACCACACGAGCAGGGTCCGTCCGAATCGCTACCAACATCTTAGGCTACTGTGTTTCGAAGTGGAGAGTAAAACAGCCGGTGGAATTACTGGCACATAGTACTCTAAGCCGGCAACGCATCTACAATACTTCTGTGTTGCGGAGTCCATGAGCGGCGGTGATTACTTACCATCAGGTAACCCACTTGCTCGCCTGCCTTCCTTGTAATACAAAAATAAATAAATATGTAAACTACTATTAATACACTTATCGAACTAGGTAGTCAAGCGCGCTGACGAAGTGGGCGAAAGCGAGTGAAAATTTGGCTTACTGATTTTATACCTTTGTGCATTGGGCTGCTTTGAATCTGACTGGTCCCCTTCTGCATAACATCGTCCGTGCTTCGAAGACACACTGACAATCTGCTGACATTGCATCGAAGCCGCGAACCAATTAGCGTAAATCTGTCACGCCGAGAACCAATCGCGACATGTGACCCGACGCATCTCAAATCGTTGAGCTTTTACGTACTTATTTTCAAAAAGTCGCAGCTAGCGAAGCACATTCTAATACCGACCTAGATTCATTAGCAATAACCTATTTTCTTAAATGCATTGATAATTTTTATTTACTTTGCTTGTGTGTGTGTACTTCAAACCTATCTGTGTGAGTTTTTGGGCTAATAATGAACGGCAGGTTGTATGAAGAGACTGCTTCCATAGTTATATTCGTTCACCGCTGTCCGCACTCACCAGTGCGGACAGTAAGTAAGTCACCGCCATATTGTGATTTCGCTCATTTGACGGCAAAGGTCAATGACACACTCACTGTGTGAGAAAAAGTGCTTTCTGTTATGACGTCACGTTCTAAATACCAGTTTGCATTGACCCCAGCTTGCCAGTTTATTTGTATCTTTATAAGGTCATCTTGAAATGGTCACTGCTGTTAAAACTTAATTTCGTAGCTTGATGGCGAGAATAGAGATTAATTTTGGAATGTAGATGTTTGAATAGTACTTTAAGTACTTAGCATCTTTTGTGTCTGTAGCCTTCTGTTTTTTCGTTATTTTGTTACATACATTATTCATGTCTACCCCGTAAGGTATAAGGACTGCTGTGTCGCATGCGACTACCTGTCTTTTTCTTACTCTTTGTTTTAGAAAGAGTAGCGTAGTATATTTCGCTCGTACTCGTGCCAGCCATGCTATTCTTGTATGGCGACACAGTTTCTATAGACCGACCGCTTAATGGAGTCCTCGCCCGCGCGGCACTGGGGCGAGGTCTACACGACCGCGGGGGCCGAGAGGAGCGGGCGGTAGGCGCACTACCCGCCCGCACCTCCTCTGTCCCCTTTGTCGTCCTACCCGCGCCCCAGTGCCGCGCGAGGACTCAATCGGCTAAAGCAACCTCATTCTTCGACTTCGTCTATCCCCGACCTCCTCCGAAGCGCCCCGAGCGCGTCCACGCTTTCGCCGATCTCATGGATCATTTCAAATTTGGAATGTTTCACGGGATTCGTCACGCGCCGGCGCCGCTTTCCCGCGCGTTTGTTCGCCATCTCTGTATTTGGCCATCTGTCAAAACTGAGCGCCATGTTTGAACCTTGTGGTAGAACGTTTAGAATCCGATTCGCTTGGAAGAGTTACATAGGACCTTTTGGGCATACAGTTTTAAGTTAAAGTTATGTTCGTTATTCCGTATTATCGGGAATACGGTTAAGTGTGAATTGGCTAAAATCGTAGGAATCATGTTTTAAGCGATGCTAGCAACCTATCACTATTTCGTTTCGCCTTTCCACCTATAGATACGCCCGCAATAATGCTAAACGTGGTTTTTACGTCTCGTTGCCTTATGATCTGTTGTTGAGAAAGAAGTGATTTATGTATGTATGAGTGGTGTACTCGCGCACCGAGGGTTTCGTAACTGCTTATGTAACAAATTAAAGGTCAATATTGCTAAGAGCCTCTAGTGTAAAATCAAGGGCTATATGAACGTTACCAAGACGTCAAAAACATCTATACTTGTTTATGCCGCAAACAATAAGGGCGGTGACACATATATCTGACATGTTGGATGTATTGAGATTTGTGCCCTCGACTGTACCTGCATAGGGTGACAAAACTGACAAATGCTGACAGTAATTTCGGTTTAAAATTAAATCCCAAATAAAAAACAAGTATTTTTAACATGGCTTTTGTTTTACGATCTTCTAATTCAAATGTAATTGAGCGTTTTTCAAAAAAAATGTCCTCATGATAATTTTTTCCATAATTTAAATATTTTGGGGTTTTCTTACTCAGAATCGTTTACCCTATCGATTCTCATACAAGTAAATATGTGTCCCAGATTTTACTATGGATTTTTTTTCCTGTTCGTCACGTTCCATACCTATCTATATTAAACTGACGAACTGGAATGGAAACTTTGGGACACATTTTTTCTTGTACAATGAACGATAGGATAAACGATTTTGAGTAAGAAAAACCCAAAATAGTAAAATTCAGGAAAAAAAAACATGTGGGAATTTTTATGGAAAATGCTCAATTGCCACCGAAGTCTGAGATAAACTGGTTCCTGTATGCTAACTAATTTACTCACTTGGCTGCATCGCCAGTACCTCTTACTTTGAACTTGGCTTATAAGCTACCTTGTGTCTTTTCTTCCATGCTGGTCTGAGAGCAAAGAAAAAACATAGAATGTACCAGTTGCTTCTCTACCCGCGCAGATGGTAAAAGCCCATCGAGGGAATGGGCGAAAATCATAGGAATCATGTTATAGGCGATGAGGCTAGCAACCCATCACTATTTTGATTCCATTTTCCACCTGTACGCCCACGATCTTGCTAAATGTGGCCTGTAGGTACCTGTTACCTTAGGCTCTGTCTACCCCGTAAGGGATGAAGACGTGATTTGTGTGTGTTGTGTCGTAACGTCAAAAACAAACGGTGATCGTCTTTTTGTTTCTAGGCCAGGTGTCGGCGTCGTGCCGCTTCCCGGGTGCGCCGGCGCACAGCCGCGTCTCGTTCTCGGACGAGGGTCTGGCGGAGGGCGCGGTCGCCACGTACGCCTGCGAGCGGGGCTTCGAGCTGCTGGGGCCCTCGCGCCGGGCCTGCGGGCCCGAAGGCCGGTGGACGCCCGACGGGATACCCTTCTGTGGTGAGTCGACATTTCTAACATAAATATCAATTTATATACATGACACTTAAAAAAATACTACATATATTTAAGGTATTTTTTTTGTGATTTGTCTCTGCTTCTTTATATTTGTACAATAAAGCATTTACATACTTAGATACTTAGTTACTTACTTACTTAAAATATACAAGATAAATTAACTAAACTAGAACTAAAGTAATAATCTTCGGCGTGGGCTCGAATTTTCGGCGTCGGCTCGAATCTTCGGCGTGGGCTCGAATCTTCGGTGACCGCTCAAATCTTCGGCGTCGGCTCGAATCTTCGTCGTCGGCTCGAATCTTAGGCGTCCGCTCGAATCTTCGACGTCCGCTCTAATCTTCGGCGTCCGCTCGAATCTTCGGTGTCGCCTCGAATCATCGGCGTCGCCTCGAATCTTCGGCGTCGGCTCTAATCTTCGGCGTCGCCTCGAATCTTCGGCGTCGCCTCGAATCTTCGGCGTCGGCTCTAATCTTCGGCGTCGCCTCGAATCTTCGGCGTCGGCTCTAATCTTCGGTGACCGCTCTAATCTTCGGCGTCGCCTCGAATCTTCGGCGTCGGCTCTAATCTTCGGCGTCGCCTCGAATCTTCGGCGTCGGCTCTAATCTTCGGTGACCGCTCTAATCTTCGGCGTCGCCTCGAATCTTCGGCGTCGGCTCTAATCTTCGGCGTCGCCTCGAATCTTCGGCGTCGGCTCTAATCTTCGGTGACCGCTCTAATCTTCGGCGTCGCCTCGAATCTTCGGCGTCGGCTCTAATCTTCGGCGTCGCCTCGAATCTTCGGCGTCGGCTCTAATCTTCGGTGACCGCTCTAATCTTCGGCGTCGCCTCGAATCTTCGGCGTCGGCTCTAATCTTCGGCGTCGCCTCGAATCTTCGGCGTCGCCTCGAATCTTCGGCGTCGGCTCTAATCTTCGGCGTCGGCTCGAATCTTCGGTGACCGCTCTAATCTTCGGCGTCGCCTCGAATCTTCGGCGTCGGCTCTAATCTTCGGCGTCGCCTCGAATCTTCGGCGTCGCCTCGAATCTTCGGTGACCGCTCTAATCTTCGGCGTCGCCTCGAATCTTCGGCGTCGGCTCTAATCTTCGGCGTCGCCTCGAATCTTCGGCGTCGCCTCGAATCTTCGGCGTCGGCTCTAATCTTCGGTGACCGCTCTAATCTTCGGCGTCGCCTCGAATCTTCGGCGTCGGCTCTAATCTTCGGCGTCGCCTCGAATCTTCGGCGTCGGCTCGAATCTTCGGTGACCGCTCTAATCTTCGGCGTCGCCTCGAATCTTCGGCGTCGGCTCGAATCTTCGGTGACCGCTCTAATCTTCGGCGTCGCCTCGAATCTTCGGCGTCGCCTCGAATCTTCGGTGACCGCTCTAATCTTCGGCGTCGCCTCGAATCTTCGGCGTCGCCTCGAATCTTCGGCGTCGCCTCGAATCTTCGGCGTCGGCTCGAATCTTCGGCGTCCGCTCGAATCTTCGGCGTCGGCTCGAATCTTCGGCGTCGCCTCGAATCTTCGGCGTCGGCTCGAATCTTCGGCGTCGCCTCGAATCTTCGGCGTCGGCTCGAATCTTCGGTGACCGCTCTAATCTTCGGCGTCGCCTCGAATCTTCGGCGTCGGCTCGAATCTTCGGCGTCGGCTCGAATCTTCGGCGTCGGCTCGAATCTTCGGCGTCGCCTCGAATCTTCGGCGTCGGCTCGAATCTTCGGCGTCGCCTCGAATCTTCGGCGTCGGCTCGAATCTTCGGTGACCGCTCTAATCTTCGGCGTCGCCTCGAATCTTCGGCGTCGCCTCGAATCTTCGGTGACCGCTCTAATCTTCGGCGTCGCCTCGAATCTTCGGCGTCGCCTCGAATCTTCGGCGTCGCCTCGAATCTTCGGCGTCGCCTCGAATCTTCGGTGACCGCTCTAATCTTCGGCGTCGGCTCGAATCTTCGGGATCCCACGGTGCCTTCCTAAACCCGAAGCGGGCAAAGCCGTACTGTTTTTAGTGGGTATGCTGCAACCACCCTTTTTGCACGGAAAGAGGTCGGGGAGAGAGTCCACACAACCGTCGGTCCTGCCGGGCCCGGGGTACTCGTAAATGAGTTTACACTGCGTTAAAAAAATACATTTCGTGCAACGTTGACTTAATGCAAAATATTCGAGTTCATTTCATACTTCCATGCTGGGGACCAAAGGAAAAACATAGAATGTACCAGTTGCTTCTCGTCCCGCGCAAATGGTAAAAGTCCATTGAGGGAATTGGCGAAAATCTTAGAAATCACGTTATAGGCGATGCTAGCAACTCATCACTATTTTGCTTCCCTTTTCCACATATACGCCTCCGTTCATGCTAAACGTGGCCGTGGTCTTGTTACCTCAGGCTCTGTCTACCCCGTAAGGGATATGGACGTGTTTAGTGTATGTGTATGTATTTCATAACGACTAGGTGAACACCACGGTAATAAAAACGCGGCCGCATCGCGAACGCAACCTCACTTTAGAAAACCTTCAACCAAAACACTCTTTACCTTTATAACATTAATTTAGCCGCACATAACTGAGAGATCGTACCTTTTACTTTCTTCGTGAAATCATTCCACGGCCGTCGCTAAAAAGCGGAAGGCGGTCTCATACTCTCATCCCACGGCTCTCTCGCATTGTGTGAGCTGCTTTCCTTTGCCTTATCATGTGCCGCGAGATCTCAACCCTGTGACTTCTTTTTATAGTGCCGCAGCCAAAATGGCCGCTGCGGAGCGCTTGCTCGCGCCGTGTCTTGCCTGGAATAACATAGGTTTCTTTTTCCTGGATGATTGCGTAGTCTCGCGGGATACTGACAAACGTATTATTTGCAGACAAAGTCGCGGGCAACAGTTAGTTTTGGAATAATTCTAAGACAACTTCAACAATCACGTCTTTATCCCTTACGGGGTAGACCGAGCCTTAGATAACAAGACGTAAAAGCCACGTTTAGCATGACTGAGGACGTAAAGCAGGGAAAGGGATTTAAAATAGTCGCTAGTCGCTAGTCGTATCGCCTAAATATATTTTAGATAGATAGATAGATAAAACGTTTATTTGATACTGCAATACACACAATCAAGTTATAAATAACAATAGAAAAAAGAAAAACAAGAAATTACACATTAGACTTAACTTATAAGTATTTTGTTGTGTGCGTTGCAGCAGTGCAAAAGGACCATGGCTCAGTGGTCAACATTGCTCGTGGGAGCAAAACACTAATATTCTGCCACAACCCAAGGACCGAAAACGAATTAAATTAATCTGCAAATAGGTATTATAAATTTAACGTGATTTTAACGTGATTCCTAATATTTTTACCCATTCCCTCGATGGGTTTTTACATTCTACGTTTTTTCTTTGCTCCCAGCCCAGCATAGAAGGGAGAACTGAAAGCTGTTTTTTATATTACAGTGAAACTTGGTTAAGTGGGACCTGGATAAGTGAGAAACCTCCATAGCTGGAACTCATGCTGTGGTCCCGACACCTTAGCACTGAATTACCTCTGTTAGTGGGACAAAACAAACCTCTATATCTGGGATTCTTGTTTCGATTTTATCGTCATAGTTACCTCTATAACTGAGACATCCAGTGTATTTTACCTCTTTTACTGAGGTTATATTTTAAGGAACATTTTTTCTAAATTGTTTCCTTTAAATTTCATTGGTAATAACCTCAGTAACTGAGACAAAATTTTATCACCTCTGTAACTGGCACTACATATTTTAATTTTCGTTTTATTTACTAAATTTAGCTAATTTTGTGCCTCAATGACCTTAGGTTTTGTTTTGTTTTGTTGTAATCGGCGTCTTTTTGAAAAATGACGAAATTAAGGCCGTAATTATCTTTACGTGCGGTTTTGTACTATTTATATTAAAAAAAACTTCTTGATTATTTTTGTGAACTACCTGTTTTATTTACTCTTGTAGGTATGTATATATCTTTTTACTACACATTATTTTATTTCATTGTCGCACCTCTATAACTATAGTAACCTCTATTTTCACCTCTATTAATGGGACCCTCTGTAAATGAGACAGATATTAATTTATACCTGGCTATCTGAGACACTGGGTATGTGGAATACCTCTTTAAGTGAGACTATTTCGCAGGTCCCTTGAAGTCCCAGTTATCCAGGTTTCACTGTAATAGCGATTGATATAATTCCATTAAAATAATATTAGTATTCTTACTGTTAGCAAACTACATGAATTATGAGGTGGCAACGCGTCGGTCTCGGACCGCCGGGTGCGCCGGCGCAGGCCGCTGTGACGTCACGCTTGGCCCAAGTCACAGACGAGCGGCGAGCTTGACCACTCGAGTTAGCGATTAGTTTGGACTCGTGCACAAATTTTTGCGAACAAATCCGGCAAATGAACACAAATTCAGTGTTTTCAGAGCCCTGCTTCAAAGTAAAATGTGGGCAGAGTGAGGTCATTTTATGTTGGTTACTTATTGAGAGATATGGATATTGTAACTTTAATTTGCTATCTTCGCGATATAGTGAAGACAAGTTATGGAAAAAAACTAAAAAAATCATAAAAATATAGATTTTTTAGACTTGTTTCATTAGTTTTCATAACAAATTTAAAACTTCTAGGACTACAGAAGTATTCCTAATTTTGGAAGCACGGCAATTTGTATGGAAAACCCTTTTTCTATATCTTTTGATTGAGTTGACTTAGAGGGTGTATTTAATTCCACTTTATACCGTAATGCGTTCCTGAAAAAAGTGTCTTATCTTAACAAATGAAACCTAACGAAGGAACCCTAAAAATATACATATTTAAATTTGTAATCGAACGAAGAACCTACTAAATAGAAAATAAAAATCTTCCACAGATAAGACTTTAACCGCTCTCTCATACAACCACCCCGTGAATTTTATTATCTTTTATTAAAATTGTTTATCTATCTGCCTGTCTGTCAGTTAAATTTTAACGCTTAAACCGCTGGACCGAGTTAGTTCAAATTTGGTGTACAAATAGTTTAAATCCCGGGAAAGGACATAGGGTAGTTTTTATTCCGGAGATTTTCATAATTCCGCGCAGACGGAGTCGCGGGCAATAGCTAGTGTTTTATACATACATACATACATACATACATACATATATCACGTCTTTATTCCTTACGGGGTAGACAGAGCCTAAGGTAAAACCACGTTTAGCATCGCCTATAACATGATTTCTAAGATTTTCGCCCATTCCCGCGATGAGCTTTTACCATCTGCGCGGGAAGAGCTGCAACTGGTACATTCTATGTTTTTTCATCACTCCCAGACCAGCATGGAAGAAGTGTTTGTATGTAATTTTGTAAAATTGAATTATCGCCTGTAGCTTGTGTCTTAAAACGTAACGGCGCCGCTCAGGGCTCCGATCGGATTAATTGCTAACCCTGTTATGTACACTGACTGGCAAAATAAATGGGTCACTGTCAGTACAAAGTCGTATCGAAAGTGATCCATTTAGTTTGCTCGCCAGTGCAATAATAACACCACGCGAATCCAAGCCGGCAAATAATACTTGAAAGTAACTACCGAAATGAATTACAAATAAAAAAGAAGAAACATATTGTAAATCAAACTAGTAGAGAGGAAGAAGACAAAATGTACTGAGAAATATTAACTCGGTCTGTGGGGCAAGGGCGCTCGTGAGCTCTCCAGAGATATAAGCAAACGCCTGAGGGAGACAACAGACGACCCTCGCGCCAGCTTTCTCGCACAGACTCGCAATTGCGATACAACGCGGAAACGCTGCCTGCGTGATGGGGACCCTGCCAAAGGGTCCAAATTTAATTATACTCTTCTCCTTGTCCGAGACGATTTACATGTAGTAACGCTGATGTACAGCGCTTCAGGTCACTATCTTTAAAGCTAAAAAAAAAAAACAAAACAACCTGTCTTTTTGACAGATGTGACAATGTCATTACGCTTTGAGTGCGCGCCAAGGTCGCTTTATAATCTCTCTTTAATAATAAAAATACAGCAGTTTTATTGATAGTTCACTATATTAACTATATTCAACATAATTACGGGTTTACAGTGATGTTTGGTGTTAAATCAGCGGAATTGAGGATGGTTGAAAACTTCATACATTCCGGTAGATTTTTTCGAATACCTACCTAAGGTTTGTTTGGATAATTCGTAAGGTATGTATGCGGCAATATTATTCAAATAGAATAAGTACAAGTGCCTAGAGAATTCACATTCAACAGGTATTGAGGTAATGTGCTTTCGTTAATAGGCGGTACGAAATTGCGTCGCAATTTACTATTTTATTATTATCTTATCACTAACTACAGAAAGGTAGGTTCAAATTCGACGTCTACGTTCTGTAGTTTACAGATATGCGGTTAAAATATACAATCTGGTGCGGAAAACTTGTTTATTTTATTAGTTCCGTGACCGACGTTCTGATTTCGCGGTCGTAGATCAACTCGTGTTAATGTGAATTTAAGAAGAATTAGGAAGATACAATCAAGAATAAAGACATTCAACTCAGCCCTCATTGTGGGCACTTGGATGAAGATTCAGAAAAGATGCAATAACACAGGATGAAGACATACTGCGGAGCTGACTGCCAACCTCCACTAGTTGGAGAGACACTATGAGAGAGAGAGAAGACATACTGGAGAAGTTAGATATGTTCCTAAGTATAACCAGTTGAACTAAAATAAGTAAATATAATATTCAATCCTTAAAAGATGTCATCAATGCTACGGTACTCCTAATGAATCCGGAGATACATACAGAGCACTGTTTCAGACAGTAATGTGTAACATTTTATTGATAAATAAAGAAATAAATAATCAGAACTGTAAGTGAATTTCTAGAGATCAATAAGTAAAAAATTAACTTGAACAGTAAGTAAAACAAACTCTTTACTGTGCAAAATAAACTCCTACATAATTATTATTTACCCACAGGTATGAAATAATTGAATAAATAATAAAATTAATATCAGGGCACAATACAGGTCAATAAAATTGACCTCATGCCCCAAATTTAGCAAAGCTTGTACTGAGCCACATACACATACATAATACCCTCGATTTGGGTATACACATCCATATTCTTTGGAAGTGGTTAACCTGTTCAGATTACTGGCATCTTAGCCGGGTACCTTAAAATGGGTCTACCCGGACATCAAGTCATAGTGAAACTTGTATCCGACTAAACATTTTTTTTTCAGATCTGTGCTTTCTTATGAATGTTATTTCCTTGTCTTTTACAAGAACATATACAATATTTGGGTAGTAACTTTCCGAGAGAACAGGAGGCTATATCATTGGTGTCTCGTAGTTACCATTATAAAAAAGAAAATAAGATCACCATACTACTAAGAAAATTTTATCACAAGTCACCGGGAAGAGAAAAATATTTAGCATTACTGTAAGACAATAACAATTTTGATGTAAAATGATCCTGCCACAAAAAATACATTTGATATTGTTTGGTGGTGCAAAACAATTGACAAGTACATTTTGACAGGTTTTAGACAAATCCAGAGTATTTTGTTAAGGAATACATTTCTAGGTAGCAGAAAATATAACATATAAACATAGAGAGTTATATCCTTCTTAATTTGCAGTGTAGGATTGTATGGCTGGATTCTTGCAACTCAATTTTGAGCACATATCTTCAACCATTTGAGCTGAAATTTTGCAGTGTTGTGTAAGACAGTAACAAGAAAGTTGATACAGTCAACAAAAAGGTTATAAGTATTAAAGAGGTAATTTTTGATAGAAACCTTAAGATGGAACACTATTGGGCATATATTTATAACATTTGAAAGCTGCATATACTTGTTCTATACATGTTGAAGGAGGTGTAGACTGATATTAAGAATAGATTAGCCAAAGTGGAATTTTGACAATGGTGTCAACTGAAAACATTAATTGCTAGTATCTTACAAAAATACTCTGCTTATTTAAATATTATTGATTTTAATGGACTTCAAGGGAACTCACTAAATATGCATATTTTTTCTATACTTCCATGCTGGTCTGGGAGCAAAGAAAATACATAGAATGTACCAGTTGCTTCTCTTCCCGCGCAGATGGTAAAAGCCCATCAGGGAATGATCGAAAATAGGAATAATGTTATAGGCGATGCGGCTAGCAACCCATCACTATTTTGATTCCATTTTCCACCTATACAATCACAATCTCGATAAACGGGGCCGGTAGGTCTTGGTACCTTAGGCTCTGTCTACCCCGTTGGGGATAAAGACGTGAATTGTGTGTGTGTGGATATTAATGGACCTCAAGGAAAGTCATTCGAGTAATCGATATCAGCAATATCAAAAAGGGAACAAATAAGGCCATTCAAAGACAGGCAGGAGTGGCATAGATATTCGTTTTTAAGCTGAGATTTGATTAGTTATATAAATCAGAATCGATTAAGAGCTATTACTCTGAGAATAGACAAAGAATTATGAACCAACACTTGGTTGATATACATATACAGGGTTTAGAGCTATCACACTGAGGATAGACAGTGGCCTGTTATTGATACAAGAGTTGAGCTATGACAGCAAATAGACCATGATTCAAAAAGTATCAATAATCTATTTTCGAGTGCACATGCCTTAGCCTGTCTTTTTTATTAACATTAGCAATAAGCAATTATGTTACTTACAAATTTTGGGTCCCAGTTATCCGAATAAAGAAATTTATTATTATTATTATTATTAGCGCCATCACATAGTGGATGGACAGGCATACATAAACATACCTTAGAGCCAGCACGAGAGGCTGGACAGGTAACGTTATATATGACCCATCACTGCAGGTCCGAAAAATTATCATAAAGAAATTTATTATTATTATTATTATTAGCGCCATCACATAGTGGATGGACAGACATACATAAACATACCTTAGAGCGAGCACAGAGAGGATGGACAGGTAACGTTATATATGACCCATCACTGCAGGTCCGAAAAATTATCAATCAACCATTTTTGGGTAATACAGGCCTTAGCCCATCACATAGCGATTGGACAGGTAATTTATAAAATATGACCCACAGATCAAAAGGACCAAGAAAATAACACTCAAGAATTTATTTGTAGACAAGGCTCAGAGCTACCACAAGTTGCGGGGCCGTTTCGTACATAGTTGAGCTAAATATAGTTGCGCATGACACATTGTCCAGGCCCTCCCGTACTGAAGGGAGGCCTGTGCACAACTGTTGAACATAATTATTCATCCCGGAGAAGTGGAGATGGAAGAGCTATGATTTAGTTATGGATAGGACACAAAAAATAATCATTTAACAATTGCTTCATATAATAAAATATTAATATAATACATTACATACTGGTCCATTTCTGTTACAGCGTCTGCTAACAATTGAACGAAGGCTTCGATTGAACGTCCTTTCTTGTGATCCTAATTAACCCAATCGTTTCCCCAGAAATATTATTTCATTATTGGAGAACATAGAACATATATAAAGACGCAAACTATACTAAACATAGCTCAGTTGTACAAAATTGAAGATCAACTTCAATGCAGAAAACCATTATGATATGAAATAACCATCATTGAATGGGAGCACTCATTAGGCTCGTATAAAAATTTTGAACGGTGTTCTCACTCGGGATCTGTTTGCTTCTAAATCTAATTGAAATTAAGGATTGGGCCTGAAGATTAATGCCTTTATACTTCACTGGGCTAACTTGTTTTTTATTTTTACTGATACCTATCATTCTCTGTGGCAGTAAATATAACCTTAAGGAATCTGGTTTCATGGTTATTACTTTATTTTTTTTTTCTCTTACCGTTCTGAGTTTCTGGTCGTTATCACTAACATTTGTTGAAATATTCCTATTAGTATTCCCCAGGCAGGGAAAGTGAATATCCCACCAGCTTAAACCGGGCTGCAGAAAGGCTTTTGTCAGCATGACTTATTTGGGGCGAGATAGCCTATTATCAGCAGTCGATGTAATGTTACCACAAACTCAGTTACCAGAGTAGTCTACCGGGAACTGGTTGATTATTAACATTATTTAAGATTTTCTGTATGCCCTTACGTTGACCTATATCAGGAATCAATAAGTATTCTAAAAGTAAAGACTAAAGGGTTGTTACTCGGTTTTATCAGGGAAGTGGACGTCAGCAAAGTAACGTCTGTCGATAACGAATTCTAAAGAAGTTTCTAATCAATATTTTTTGAGTAGAGTTCAATTATATGACTCTTAAGGGATTTATATTCAGGTGATAAACCTCTATTGCTGTACTTAACAGATATTTGCCCTTTACTTTATAAAAAAAATTATATGATGTAAACAAGATAAAATTATCATCTTTTATAATATCTTGATCGAACATTTAAAAATCTTAAAGTGGAAGTGGTTGATGATGATATAATGAGAAATAAAGAGGATTAGGTATAGCATTTATACCTAACATACCATAGTAATCAAGAAGGAGTCGACGGAGCCCCGTTTCACGGGGCCCCTATTTTCGAGTTAGGATTACAAGATAACCTAACCTAACCTATAACCTAAGAATCCGGTTCTTTTAATGTCTGTGTGGTGTTTTGTTATGGCGGGGGCTGCGCCCCCGAGCCCCCCATGTGGGGGGCTCTGCCCCCCACGCCCCCCTTTTCTCCTTCGTGGTTTACGACATTTGCTCGACAATATAAAAAGCTGTTATCAGAGATACATCAACTTCTGTGATGGCACATCACATGCCTTAGTGCAGTAATTTATCATCACTTAAGTAACGATAGTTTATGGTAATCTAGTATAGGTACTATGATGTTTAGTACATCACTATTATTGTTTTTATTAATATTGTTGGAAGGAGGGCTAAGCTGTAAAAAGAGATATTTTCCATTTCTATCGATAAGGTTACTTTCTGTCTAACCTGAGGTTGTAATAAATCATGTTTATTTGAAACCCATATTATTACTATTCACAACCCTGCCTTTAAACATCTACATGTAAATCGTCTCGGACAAGGAGAAGAGTATAATTGTATGATTAAACGAACTTACCTGAAGTGAAGTTCTATCATAATTATACGTAGCTCCTTGTCCGAGACGACGGTCCCAACCCTTCCCACTAATACTAAAGCATTATCCCAATTATAGGGTTGTTCATACCATACATCTTCAAACGTAATGACATTGTCACATCTGTCAAAAAGACAGGTTGTTTTGTTTTTTTTTTTTAGCTTTAAAGATAGTGACCTGAAGCGCTGTACATCAGCGTTACTACATGTAAATCGTCTCGGACAAGGAGCTACGTATAATTATGATAGAACTTCACTTCAGGTAAGTTCGTTTAATCATACAATTTAATTTTAAATTTTTAGCTCAAGTTTAATTTTTAAAGTAGCCTTAGTTTATATATTAATCAAAAGATATAGCTACAAAAAAACATGGGAAGGCATTTTTTTTCAAACCGCATGCAATTGTGATATTGATACATACATACACACATACACAAATCACGTCTTTATCCCTTACGGGGTAGACAGAGCCTAAGGTAACAGGTACCTACAGGCCACAATTAGCAAGATTGAGATGGAGAATGGAATCAAAATCGTGATGGGTTGCTAGCCTATAACATGGTTCCTAAGATTCGACTTACTAAACAAATTGATCTAAATCGATTACAGAGCAGGTGCGCGCGATGTCACCTGCTATACTCATTCAATGATGGATGCCGCAAGCAATAAATAACTGTCTATAACGCTGCGCGGGCGCATTACACGATCCCATTACAGTTACAGTCAATATTTAACCTTGCGTCCCGCACTTAAGGTTCTTTGAAGAACTTTGAGAGTCGAAATTATATTGTTAATTTGATAGTCATTTTTTGTTGACAATGTATTTAGAACAGTTTGTGGTTACGATGGATCTGCTTTCTTTTGTTGTTCTGCAAATTGAAAACTTTGAAGTTTGGGCTGTCAATTGCTGCCCTAATTTACTGTATGTCTTCCGTGCTGGGCCTTTACCATGACGTCTTAATGCGATTCAGTTTAGAAAGAAAGAAAGGAAGAAAAAAGTTTGTTTATGACAATCACAAAAATCAAATAAAATAAATTAAACATAAACAGATAAGTTGTCACATAATGGTCCCAACTCAGCATTTGCCGGCCTTACAGCCAGCGCTGGTCTTCCGTTGGGACCACCTAGTTTAGGTTCGCTCGCTGTCAGATCCATACTAAAAACGTCAGCTAAAACCTGAACTGAAGACGTCATGGTAGGCCCCCTGGTCGGAGTAACGATAAAACGTAGAATGTACCAGTTGCTTCTCTTCCCGCGAATGTTAAAAGCCCATCGAGGGAATGGGCGAAAATCTTAGGATGCTATTTTGATTCCCCTTTCCACCTATTCACACAATCATGCTACAACGTCGCCTTTTGGTGTTACCTTAGGCTATGTCTACCCCGTAAGAAATAAAATAAATAAAATGTAAAAAAAAATTTTTTTGCAAATTGGCGGCCAATGGCTCTTTTAAGTGTCTTTTTTTAAACTACCAGCGCTTTCGGAAAGACCATCGTTGTCAACAACATCATAAGGGATGTATAAGATACCCGAGCCTTAAATTATATTAGTCTATAGTATGTATAAAGTCTCTACTAGTCAAAGTAGTTATGGAAAAAAGAGAAAAAATAAAACAGTAAAAATAATTTAAGTTCAGTGGAGGCAATATGATAAGTGCAGAAGGATTAAAGTCTATTAAGTCTTTAATATCCGTTACTGAATTAATTTTAGACTTTAAATGGGTTATTCGCGGCCGCCGTTAATTGGCTAAAAATCCTGATTTGAATGTCAAACTCTGAATTATTCATACAAATGAAATATGTTAATCTCAACTCAGCCATTTCGAGAAGATATACCGATTCGGGTGTTTTTTTTCTAGACCAAATGTTATTCAAATGATAATAAATGGCAGAATGCCGCCGTACCCGACGTCATGATTGGATTAAAAAAAACTGCTAAAGTGTTGTCATTAAAATTAAATAGTTTTATGCCAATAAATATTCACTTCCCTAAAGATGCGTACGTATATTTTTAAGAATTTGCAATTTTAAACATAAAATTAAATTTAACTGCCGTTGAAAACAATCTACACAGATCACGTCTTTATCCTTTACCGGGTAGACAGAGCCTAGGATGACCAGACCTACACGCTTAGCATGATTGTGGGCGTATAGGTGAAAAGGAAAATCAAAATGACGGGTTGCTAGCCGCATCACCTATAAACATGATTCCTTAGATTTTAACATTCCCTCGATGGGCTTTTACCATCTGCGCAGGAAGAGAAGCAACTGGTACATTGTATGTTTTTTTCTTTTCTCCCAGACAAGCATAGAAGAAATGTACAGTATCCTCAATGGCCCACGTACTAGACTGGGGCTGGTACTACCAGTCCAATGATTTAACGTCCTCGTTATCTTGATCCCCGATTAGCATCGTAATAACCCCATTGCGGGTCAGTGTTGCCAGTTTCAAAACCCAGTCGCCAAGCTTAATGTCAGAATGCGCTAGAAAGTCGCACAAGTGGCGTTAATGCCGAAAAACGCGATGACGAGGGCGGGGGTTGTTAAAACGCCAAAGGCAATAATTTTACGTTCTGGCATTAAAAATTAATAATAGATATCTTGGTACAATTGACACCAATTGACCTAAGTAGTCCCAAACTAAGCAAAGCTTGTAATATGGATACTAGACAACCGATAAACATACTTCTGAAAATCAAACATTCTTATTTTTCATTCATATCTGCCCCGACCGAGGATCAAACCCAGGGCCTCAAGCTTCATAGTCAAGTTATCTAACCACTAGGCTATTCGGTCGTCTGATTGATAAACTTAGAAAATAATAATCATAAACTAGTACCTGAAATTGTAAAAAGATGCAACATTAAGTGACCTCATGTAGCCAAGGAAGTCGGTAGGATCTAATAAAAAGTATGTATGTAAACTCTTTATTGTGCAAAATAAACAAGAGAAATACAATTGACAAACACTGAGATACATGCACAAAGGCGGACTTATCCCTTTAAGGGATCTCTTCCAGTCAACCTTTACATACATACACACATACACAAATCACGTCTTTATCCCTTACGGGGTAGACAGAGCCTAAGATAACAAGACCTGCAGACCACGTTTAGCAAGATTGTGGGCAGTCAACCTTTGAGTGGATGAAAGGATGAAAAGTCGCCATGTCTGGCGACAAAATCCCAAAATTGGCAACACTGAATCCGGTCCGGTTTACCGGTTATCAGCTGACCTGATACTTGGCCCACTAGCCGGGCCTGCATGACGCAGTGAATACACGCGACTGTCAGACGGTCTGTTGATGGTCTCTAACAAGCAAACCATTTGCTAAAAGAATGGCCACCCAAAACTTTTCACGCCACGAAGAATTGCAACAGTTATTTCAGCCAGGCGACCACACTCGACGTAACAAGACCTAAAGGCCACGTTTAGCATGACTGCGGGAGGTGGAAAGGGGAATCAAAATATTGATGAAAGTCATGATTCCTGTGCCCATTTCCTAGATGGGCTCTTACCATCTGCGCGGGAAGAGAAGCAAGTACTCCCAGACTAGCAAGGAAGCAACCCTGCTAACTAAGCCTGCTCTGTCAAAAAATGTGATGCACAATGGCCGAGGTATTGAATAATGTTTAGTAGAATTTTCATTGTAAATTCAAATGTTCACGTGAACGCGTTCGAGATGAATTTTATGATAGACCAAGCTAAGGTAACAAGACCTAAAGGCCACGTTTAGGATTGTGGGCGTATAGGTGGAAAGGGGAATGAAAATAGTGATGGGACTAGCCGTAGCCCCTTTGGGCTTTTACCATCGTGGGAAGAGCAGATGGTACACTCAATGTTTTTTCTTTACTCCCAGACCAGCATGAAAGAACTTATAAGCTGTCATTCTCAACACATGAGTTCAAAATATGCTAAGTGACAAAAGAATTGAAAAGAAAATTCTTGTCCATGTCATAAATTAGCATAAAATTAAAGCACTTGGCTTAGGTCCTTGCGAAGTATTTCCTCCTAGGGAGAGATTTAGTTAAAAACAAAAAAAAATACATTTCTTTATTCGGGTAACTGAGACCCACAATTTGTTACTTACATAATTGCTTATTGCTAATGTTAGTAAGTATAAAACATACACAAATCACAACTGCACGTGACCGTTCGAAATTTCACGGCAGTGGGTCATTAAGTCTAGCCTATCCGAGATCATTTTTAGGATACTGTTGTTGCTGCCCCTCGCCCCTCGCACCTCAGGCGCACCTTTTACGCATTGTTGCATAAAAGCAATCAATGTGTGCTTCGGCGAACATCCCTGATGCACTACAGCATCGAGCCAGACCCAGCAGTACCCTAAAAGCATTATTATATTCTACTCGGAGGGTACGCAGCCTTCGAGTACCTAGCCCAGGCTGCACGTATAAAGGCTTGTACAATATGCTCTAAAGAGCGTAAGTTATATATAAGTACGTACAGGCAGTGTGACAGGCTTATGTTATCTGTGACGTCACGGGATCGTAGACAGTCGATTGGAGTCGATATTAATCGAGTTGAGTTGAGCCGCCAGTCGATGACACAGTCAGCGACACCACCGTTAGCGTCAAGTGTTGCCCTACTTACCGCCTCGCCGTTACTCGCAGGGTTACCAGTAGCGAAAAATTTTATTAAACTTTATTTCTAGATGCCTACTTTTTTACAAAACAAACACAAATCACTTCTTCATCCCTTACAACAAAGCCTTTTTTTTTTTTTTTTATGGTGTGGAAAATGCGCCTTATGCATCCGGCCCGGTACGGGAATACCGAGGGTATCTGGGGCTCTCCCGAGGCGTCAGGCATACCCAGTAAAAAACACACGGATTCCCACATTTGGCACTGTTGCAGGGGGCCGCGGGAGAACTTTCGTGAACCGCGACGTCCCTGCAGGCCCACCCCGGGATGGGGCTACCTCCCTGCGACACCTGTGCAATGCAGGATTGGGAATTCCCGCCCTCCCCCGCAGGTGCCGCGGATTTTTTATAGAGGTTTTCTCCTCACAGTCACTGTAGTAACCCGCGGCCTCAGCATTAGGAACGCCAAGGTTACGCGTAGCCACGACAGGCACCCGAAGGCACCTCCGTCAGTTACAACAAAGCCTAACCCAAGGTAACAAGACCCAAAAGCCACGCTTAACATAGGGCGTATAAGTGGAAAGACGAATAAAAATAGTGATGGTTTATTAACTAATTCTTAAGATTTTGACCCATTTCCTCGATGGGCTTTTACCATTTGCGCGGGAAGAGGAGCAACTACTAGAGGAGACCACGTAAAATGTCCTGATTGGATACAGAAAGTTTTAATTCTGCATTGTTTTTAGTGTGTTTTAAAAGGAATGAAGAATTCGCACGGGATGAAAAATTTTCAATACTTATTTTAAATGAAGCACTTTTAGTACGACATGTAAGTTTCAAAATATGCTCAGTGACAAAAAAATTGGATCTCATGCAAATATTGGTAATTTCGTATGGCATATACAAAATTTTAAGCCATTATTATTAACGCTAAAATTAAAAACAAAATTGTTAGCAAATAAATAATCTTACCGTGAGTCGATACCTAAACCGATATAAGTAGTATAATAAGTGAAGTAACTTCAGTTAACTCATGGTTATTCAATTATTTATATAATTCCCGTCATCGATCCCGATTAACTTCAATGGCAGTGAAAGCATACCAGATTAAATAAATAAAAAATGTTGCCATGGCAACCCTAGACCGGCGCGCGCGCCGTGTGTACTACAGCGGTCCGCCTCAATGGTCTCGCTCACCATGGCCCTCCACACACGCGAAGCTAAGCGCGAGCCGAACCACGTTACCTTAACGATGACTTAAACCACAACCGACGATTTCGACACTATTTCACATACATAAATCAAGTCTCCATCCCTTACGGGCCCTTACAGAGCCTTTTTTATAGGAGAGGAAATCTTTATGGATGTCCTAGGCGCGGAGATGTCTAGGGTTATGTCGGCCTCCCCCCCCCCCCGAATGGGTATACCCGAACCAAAAACTCTCCGGCGTTGCCTCGATCCGGTGTGATGGGGACCCAGTGGGATGCCACTAGGGTTTCACCGCGTACGGGGAGCCTATGGTAACAGGAACTGGCCACGTTTAGCATGATTGTGGGCGCATAAATGGAAAGGGGAATCAAGATAGTGATGGCCAAAAGGTCTTAACACCCGCGAAAACTAGTGACTTCCAGAGTTGATCTCGACTCTGTTGCCAAGTGCCCGTAGACGAGATTCAGAGACAAGCGACTAACGACAAACAATGTCATGCCAGCCGTGCTATAATAAATCTTGACACCTCAATTACGTAAATCTCAAATAAATTTGTCAAAGTCTCAAGTTGGCGTAAATAATAGTGAAATAATTTGTGCCACACTATAATGATCGTGAACTCCAAGCGTTTTAAGTATAAAATGCTATAGCGACGATGGTGATCAAGGATTTAGGGTAATGCTTAGGATGGGGAGTATTATCAAAACGTTTGAACTTTCACAGTTTCACTTTCGTATGAGATTTTGGTTTTTGTTAGTTTTTTAGAATAGGTATTTTAGCTATTGTAAGTTTTAATTGAATACTGATGGTGTCATAATGGCATGAATTGGGATAAATATTGAGGGGTGCGAGTCGGGTTACCCCCGCGTGTGGTCAAGAGCTGCGGTTCGTTTTCGGATCCGTCCGGGGGGAAGATATCATTGACCGTTGGCTAAGAGTCAGTAAGAGGGGAGGGGGGTCTTTTGACTGTATTAACGTACAACGTTGCCGACCTTCTGTCACAAGATTTTTGAATTATATTTTTGTTACTTTGACATTGGCAAAGTTGTCGTCGCTATAAAGACTTGATACGCCACGAATAAGAAGAAGAAGATAAATATTGAGGCGTATCGCAGCGAATCCGGTTGTTTTGAAATCTACGATCCTATATTGACATGACATCGAGCTTATAACCAATAGAGCAGAAGTCAATTCATTTGATTGGAATTGAAATCGTTAAATCAATGCTGCTATCGCTTGCCTCAACGACTCAAAGAGAAAATATTACACTAATAACTATAATCCACATCTAGTTTAACTTGCATTTTGGAACTATCAGCTTCTCAGGCACTGGACTCCTCTCAGAACATATGTATGCCACAGTGAATGAAAATCAGAAGACAGCCTATTTTTAAAGAATCCTTAACGTCTTAAGCATACAAGAAGATACTGTACGGGCTGTACGTAAATCCAAATCGTTCTAGAGTCGTCGACCTTTGCGTTCGACAATTGTCGCTAATTGCATGTCACACAGTCTAACGGCAGTGATTAGAATATACCCTCTAACCGCGTACAGTCTGCAACACCGACTAACAAAACCGCTGTATCCAGATACTAGGAATAATTTATTTATTCATTCAATAATTCTCTCTTTCAATAATGTCATAGTTTTTTTGTTGTACTAATTTTTAAGCAACATTTGAGTACACCCTTTCTAAATGAAAATATAATTCAACTTTTTATGGAAGGTATCGTTGAACATTCAAAAAGAAGGTAAAAAAACGTTATATACATACCAACCTACTTAAATACATGTGAAACATCAAAGACCGACAACAAACGTTAGTGTTATGGGAGTTAAAAAAAGGTATCAGATTGCTCAGAATCAAAAATACTACCTTTTTTCCTGCGTAGAAAAGATTTTCCCTAATACATAGTAACACTGACTGACGATTTTGCTACCTATAGCAATATGAAAGCAAGTAACAATAAATGTACAAAACATCAGTAGCGTTTTTGAAGATGTGCTCAGATTTGTACTGACCCCGAAATATACATTTTTTTTGTGAGCCTGTTGTGGTGTGCCGCTTCTGACCAAAGGCTTTCCAAAACCTAAAACTCTACGTGAAGTTTCCAGCCTTCAGGTTCTCTAACCACCTTATCGTCAGATGGACCTTATTAAAACCATCCTATCTCTCCAACAGTATTAAACGTGGCGGCAGGCAAGGCGCCAATGCAAGCGTCTATCGAGGACTCCGGGGTGCCGCAGCGGGCGCTCGACGGAAGCACCTCCGCCGTCTTCAACCCTGACACGTGTACGCTGACGAAGCCAGAACGCGTGCCGTGGTGGTACGTCAACCTCCTGGAGCCCTACATGGTGCAGCTGGTCAGGCTGGACTTTGGGAAGCCGTGCTGTGGTAAGTGGATGATGTGGGAGATCCCTCTATTCACGTACCTCCGTAGCACCTTATCGCAGTTGACAGGCCTTCTATGGCGGTACATGATGGACAGGGCTTCTAAGGTGGTACGTGAATACATTTTCCTTATTAGTGATTACCTTGGACTGTTGAGTTCCTGTGTGGAGAGTACAGCCGGTGAAATAACTGGCACCAGGGGTTTATCTTAGTCCGTCGGTGACGCATCTGTTATTCCCCAGGTGTCTATAGGCGGTGGTTGATTACCATCAGCTGACCTACTTGCGCGTTTGCCTGGAGTATAAAAAACTTATATTCCGCGGTAAATTACTCTGTCTTTATCAAACTATGGGTCTGTTTACATTACAATGGCATGGACCAAGAAATTGATACCTATTGCAGCGAATCCGCTTGTATTGAAATCCACGATCCGATATTGACACACAAAGAACACGATAACATTGACAGTCTGATTCATGCCAATAGTCATATTTTCTACGATCTCCCGATATTTTACATACAGTTGATCAAAAGCAACAGCGTCGAAATATCGGAAGGTATTCTTTATAGGTAATCCTGGTCTACATCGCATTCTAAACAATTATATATACTCAACTCTTTTCTTGGAGACATGACATCAAAAGCATCCTTTAGATTAGATAAAGGCATGTCTGACGTCGCAGACGTTGTCCGTTCGCGGATCGATTAGCGTACGCCTGCACCGGCCCAGATGTGCGCTCGACCTCGCGTCTCGCGCAGTTTCCACCAATTTGCGAAGTGTCACTTTCTTACTGTCTCGCTAATACACCGGAATACTACCCCTGTATAAATATCGTTAAGCGTGTCAATCAAACTGTTATTATTGTGCACCAAATCATCCTCAGGTAAACAGTGTTAAGTGTGTATACATAGAAATAAAAGAGCGGAAATGTCATAATGGTTCATATAAGGTCTCTTTGACTAAATAGCTCTGTAGAGATTTATTAGGATTTCTGAATCATGGCTGACAAATGTTTTCATAGTGATCGATGTTCAAAGAACCGCGACAAGGGCGGGACAAAATTTTAATTCAAGACACCTTGCATTTTATATTTCAAATTTTCTGTGTTCTAATTTTCGGTATTGTTTAGAAACGTGTGGTAACGTAACTTTTGCTTCCCGCACTATGAAATATATTCAGCCCAACGTATTATTTGCTTGTTCCTTTTGCGCTAGATTTCCTGCACATTATGTTTCGTGTAGCAATAGTGAACACACAACCGTATGCATATCCGCGGCATATAGAGCAAGTACCTTACCATGAGTTGTATAAATAATTTATTTAGAAGATAATAGATAATGTATTCAAGGAAATAAAGTCCAGCATGTCTATCTGTCTGTTCACGATAAACTCGAAAACTCGACGGATTTTCATCAATAGATGGAGTGATTCGCGAGGAAGGTTTAATTGTATAATTTAAGGTTTTGTGAAAATTGGTTGAAATAATAGTATAAGGACAATTGTCGGTTTTTTTTAATTTAATTCTTCGCATACGATGTCGCGGGGGACTAGTTTCATATAAAATACTACATAAATACATACATAAATAACTTTATCCCTTGCGAGGTAGACAGAGCTTAAGGTAACAAGACCCGTTTAGCATGATTGTGGGCGTATAGGTGGAAAGGGGAATCAAAATAGCGATGGGTTGCTAACATCGCCTATAACATGACTCCTATGATTTTCGCCCATGGACTTTTACAATCGCGGGAAGAGAACTGGTTCATTCTATGTTTTCTCTTTACTCCCAAACCAGCATGGAAGATTTTTTTATGAAAAGCGACACGTTATTGCTCGACTCAATAAATTTGGCAGAGTGGACAGAATGAGTATTTGGTCGATTGGTCTAACTCCACCTTAAGAGAAATGAACAAAAAATTTACCTTGCTACTCCGCTACTTACATGCAAGATAACCAAGCTTGTGTGAAATATATATGTTTTTCATGCAATCCCTCCACTACTGCCAATAAAACACACATAAATCCCACAAACTTAATCATCCCTTACACCACACAAACACTGACGCGTTTCGATCAATGGCAATGGGTAATGGGTTTGCACGTGTAACAGATACATTAAACTTTGATAATGATCGCGTAGAGGGATCGAAATGCGTTAGTGTTTGTGTGGTGTAAGGGATAATTGAGTTTGTGGGATTTATGTGTGTTTTATTGGCAGTAGTAGAGAGATTGCATGAAAAACATATATATTTCACACAAGCTTGGTTATCTTGCACGTGGGTAGCGGAGTAGCAAGGTAATTTTTTTGTTCATTGAAATGGACCTCCGCAAAGTAACGCCTGATTCAATAAAATATCCACTACGAGCTCGCGGACTGTACTTTTTGCCGGTCGTCCAACAAGCATATTGTCGCGTTTTTTCACGCATACCTCCGACCCATCGATTCGAGTATAACAGGTGGCCGGCTGGTTTTGCTGTAATGTTTAATCGACTACACAAAAACAGGTTGTTATGTCACGAAACTGTAACGTTACCTCGTTCGGTGCAATTAGAATCTGCATGCTTTTGTTTTTATACAGCCAAAGAAAAAACCATCAATGTGGCCAGTGGCAATTTCGAAAAATCACTTAGTTCTCAAGGTGAATTGAATACTGTATTTATTACTTTGACATTGGCGAAATCATCGCATCGATCGATGGGGCCATATTAAAAAAGAAGAAGACATACAATACACTTAGGGTTGCCAACCGTTACTATTATATATAGTATTGTACTATATTTCGGGTGTGCGTACTATATACTGTCGAAGAAGAATATAGTACCTACGCAAAAATACTATATTTTCACCACCGAACGAAATCTGAAAAACAAAAATTGTTTTTATCAAAACAAATAAGTAACAAAATATATCTTTGTCTACTTTTAATTTTTTTCATAAAATACTATATTTTTATAGCATATTTTGAAAATACAGTAATTCGCTGAAAAAAATGTTGGCAACCCTACATACACCCTCACATTACCAAAGAAGTGATTGTGATATCGTCTATGAAAAGGTACCACAGACTATGGCACTATGACTATCACTATTGTTTTGTACGCGACTCAGTTTGTTCGACCGTACTTCTCACATTTGCAGCAGCAGTGTTGACAGTCAACTTATCTTGGCACTGTTAGAAATCTAAAACAATCAAAATGCACTCGAGCGCATAATTCCTTTAACCCTTGCCTTATTATCATGAATTGCCTGTGGACAGGCTTCAGCGACTACGGATTGTAGTGAAAGTGACAAATGGAGATGAAAGCGAAGCCTTTTGAGAACATAATGGGGGTATTCAATGTACGTTTATCAATGGGCGTAATCTTTTATTTGACATTCACACGCGGCCGGTTATATGGGGACGTACTTTTGTGCGCCTTTTAGGATCAAATTGTAAAGGTATTTTCGAGTAATGCGAATTCTGAATGAGTCGTGAAAAACTTGAAGGTGTGTGAGTGACGTGTCCGTATGTTCTCTATTCTTCTGTAATCAATTTTAACGCGTTTGCAAACACCAATTTCATCTTAATTCCCACACAATCTCTCAGTTGTATGCACATCACATGCATATGCAATAGGTATACAACGTTGCAATAACGTTACATTAGAGAAATTACTTAAGTTTTTACGTTCCATATCAGTCCTACATTATTACTTATAAGAAACATGCAGATCCGTCACTCAGCTGTTCTTCACTTATATCTAGCAACTACTTTGTACAGGCTCATTTTAACTTGCAATGTGTTTGTCCGGGATTTTGAAGGAAATGTCTTCAACCGATTGCGCTGAAATTTCGCATACTTGTGTAACTTGGATGACAATACAATCTGTCTGTAGAATTTTGGTGGCCCGGCTAGGACCGGCTCCGCAGGAGACTCTTCAACGGTTGGTCTGATTGACTTGAACTTGTACAGCCAGAAAAAAATTTATTTCACCTGTAGCTTTTTATTCTTTTATTTTCCAAGCGAACGCGTCTTCGTTTTAGCTTGGCCAAATATGCTATTTCGTACACGAAATGTTCAATTAACAGTTTGAGCCTTACCATCGCGTCTGCAAGGCTTTTTACGAATGCGAATGACGCAGCGGTAATTACATTTCGGAAGTACCAATTTAGCAATTCGACACGTATTTAGACGTTACGTCCTATGGCCTACGAGCAGTTCCGTCCCATCACTAAAGCCCGGTTTACACATGTCATGAGAGAACGAAAATATTATTTAGTGGCACCAATGACCGACAAGAACCAATAACCGACACTTTCAGACTTAATTCATAGCAATAAAGGTGACAAGCTGTCAATTACTAGAATTAAGGCGTCGAGCATTGGGGCATCGTCCGTGACCTTATTGTTTTAGGCAAGCCAACATATTTACATACATTCATACATACTAGTGATGTAACGAATGTCATTTTTTAAACATTCGCGAATGCGAATGCGAATGCAAATGTCTGCTACTGACATTCGCGAATGCGAATGCGAATGCGAATGCGAATGTAGAAGTGTTCAAATTTGGCGCCAATTGTCTATGGCTTTGCTGGCAGTTACGAGGTGCGTTCCGTTTGTATTTTGTTCCGAGAATTGCCGAGCACCTAATACGAACTCATCCAACTGCATTGTCATTCCGTAAAATGATGAATAAATAATACCAAATGATAAAGTGAAGACTGTTAACGTGCTTATGAGGTTAGGTTACTTTTTCTTGCATTAAAAACATAGGAAATGAATGGGTTTTTGATTTTATTAACCTACCATTACCTTCAAATTGTTTTTTTTTCTGATATTCATATTCGCAAAACATTCGCAGAAATTTTGCGAATGCGAATGCGAATGCGAATATCCAAAAATATGCGAATATCCGCGAATGCGAATGCGAATGCGAATATTCGTTACATCACTAATACATACATATATCGCGTCTTTGTCCCTTAGGGGGTAGACAGAGCCTAAGGTAACAAAACCTTAAGGCCACGTTTAGCATGATAAAGGGCGTAGATATAGCTGGCAACTTTCACCCATTCCCTCGATGGGCTTTTACCATCTGCGCGGGAAGAGAAAGAACTGGTAAATTCTATGTTTTTTCTTTACTCCCGGACCAGCATGGAAGAACATATTTAGAAAGACTTTATCTTTGATATAAATTGTCGATGACAGGTGATAATTCAGTTCACACTACACACTCATCAGAAAATTATTGAAACCAATGTTTAGAAACATCCACTGACGAGCAAAGATACTTAACATTAATTTCTCATAGTTTTAAGAAAAGTGACGCGTTAATTTTGCACGTCAGTAACATTGAGATCTATCTAACTCGCTCGCAATCGCCATCGTGTTCATTTTGACAGTTCACGTATGGGCTGAGAATTGGCATCGGAATCAGCTAGCTGTCACATTCATACAAGAACTGTCAAACTGAACACGATGGCGATTGCGAGCGAGTTATGTAATAAGCCTACAGATTGACCGAGCGCCATAATGCAATATTAGACGCACGAATTCTCATACACGGTGTAAACTTAGCTTTATGCCTATTACATAATAATTATAGACGAGAAAGTTGGTTGCATGGGTGTCTAATGTCTCCACAATTTGCTATGAAACACGTGGAATGGCCATAATTATAAGCATGATACGATGATTTGGGACTTTCGTTTGAATGCGTGTTTTGTTGTACTTACATTAGGTCATGTCATTACAAAGAGAGACAACAAAGGCCCTTTGGAAATGAGATAGAAATAATAGTTACAAGGGTGTGAACGTAAATTCAGTGAAACTCAGATGCGCGAGCTCGGGTGGCTAGTGGCTACCTTCTGTTTGGGCCATAGAAAAAACACAGATATCATACACCATAGATTATACAAACATCGCGATTTGTAATCTAACCAAGCATCATCATCATGTCAGCCGAAAGACGTCCACTGCTGAACATAGGCCTCCCCAAGGCTCGCCAAACAGATCGGCCCTGCGCCATCCGCATCCAATGCGTTCCCGCTACCCTCATCAGGTCGTCGCTCCATCTTGTTGGAGGCCTACCTACACCGCGTCTTCCGGTCCGCGGACGCCACTCGAGAACCTTTCGGCCCCATCGGCCGTCAGTTCTACGGGCGATGTGCCCTGCCCACTGCCACTTAAGTCTAGCGATTTTTCGAGCTAGGCCCGTGAACCAAGCGTGCAGACTTTATACTACCTACTTACTATGACGCGGCGGGAAATCCAAGCCGATTCCAAAACACCGACTTGGCCCCGCTACATTGACGACACAATTCAACGCCTTTCAAAATGTTTTCGTAATTTCCAAATTGACAGCACAGAATTCGCGTAATCTATGGTGTAGCTGTCGGATCAAACCACTAAGCTACCAGTTCCGTATACTCACAAATGAATCAAACATTCCAGGAGCCAACAAGCCAGCCGTGATCGTCGTCCGCGTCGGCAACAACCGCCCCGACCTCGGCACCAACCCTATCTGCAACCGCTTCACCGGCTTCCTCGAAGAAGGCCAGCCTCTCTTCCTGCCCTGCAACCCGCCGATGCCTGGCGCCTTCGTCAGCGTGCACTTAGAAGCCTCTACTCCCAGCCAGCTGTCGATTTGCGAGGCCTTCGTGTACACAGACCAAGCTTTGCCCATAGAGCGATGCCCTCAATTCAGGGATCAGCCGCCTGGAAGTACGGCGACGTATAATGGGAAATGCTACATCTTCTATGACAGACAGCCTGCTGACTTCAGGGACGCGCTGGCTTTTTGCCGGCAGAGAGGCGGCTCCCTCGTCGATGAGAGCAATCCTGCTCTGCAAGGCTTCATTAGCTGGGAACTGTGGAGGCGGCATCGGTGAGTCGATATTCATTTGTTTAATCGAAGTTATTCACGTGTGTAAATAGTAGTGCAAACAATTTCGTGCAAAGCCTAGTTGTACGTCACCGTAAGAAAAGTGTAGTGTGTGTGACCCTGCCGCGAGCGGAACCTTATGTCCACAAGGTTTGTGGTGACTGGGGCCTTACCATGATGTC
This sequence comes from Pandemis cinnamomeana, assembly GCA_932294345.1. Classification (NCBI taxonomy): domain Eukaryota; kingdom Metazoa; phylum Arthropoda; class Insecta; order Lepidoptera; family Tortricidae; genus Pandemis; species Pandemis cinnamomeana. The sequence goes on along the minus strand of OW028702.1, from coordinate 32,296,905 downwards.
TTAATGCGTTTCAATTCCGATTCAGTTTAGGTTTTCTCGCTGTCAGATCCTGAGTTTGAATTGAATCGCATAAAGACGTCATGGTGAGGCCCCTTTCAGGTTTTAGCTGTCATTTTTAGTACGGATCAGACGGCGAGCGAAGCTAAACTGAATCGGAATTGAATCGCATTATGACGTCGTGGTAAGGCCAAGGCTTAAGATGCAATACGGTTACAACTCGCAGGGTCCCGGCTCAACAATTATAACGGTAATCCCGGAAGAGCGCAATATTTTTAAAAAGGAGAAAAGACCGAAGTTACATATCATTGTTAAATATTTAGCTAATTTAGAGAGTAGACTAAAATTATTTTTTATAGATGAAAAGGAATAAAAAATAGCCTAAACCAACTAGCCTATAATGAATCAGTATCGTATATGTTATGTCATCGCATATGTACGAACAGAAAGTAAAATGATAAAACGATTAGCTAAGTTCAATTCATAGTCAATACTAACCAATTTAATCTTACTGACATTATATTTTATTATTATTATGAGTCTATTGTGTCCTACTGCTGAGCAAAGGGCTCCCCCCAACGCTGCCACTTCTCTCGGTCTGCTGCGGTACGTGTTCAGTCCCTTAAGGTGTCCAACTCGTCCCGCCATCGCCGTCTAGGTCGGCCGGGCCGCCGCTTTGAGTGACATTATATTTTATGACGCGAAAAGACTTTTCAACCTTAAGTGGTAGACCACATGATTTGCTGATGGTACCATGTTCTAAACGACCGCATAGGCACGACTGTTACTTTATATTTGCACGACAACTTTCCCAGTTCAAAACCATATAGATTACAAGCCCATGGACAAAAAAAGCATGTGAAATGAACCAGCGTGAATGAAGCTTAGAAGGCTGTTATTATGTCATAAAATAACTCTGAGCGCTATGGAAAAAAAATGCACTAACTTCCGCCACCACCACTTTAAAGCGGCACTAGGTATTTCGACATTTATTTTTAATCATCTATAAGCTATAAAAACGCCGTAAATTAATAATTACTCGTAATTCCTCACTTGTACCTGAGAAATTCCATAAATGTACCGCTCAGAAATGACGGCCTAGCGCTCAGAATTATTTTATGATAGTAACAGCCTTCTAAGCTTCATTCACGCTGGTTCATTTCAAATGTTTTTTTTTCCATGGGCTTGTAGTCTAGTCTCAACAAATATTTCCAGCTAGCATGCACTTAATCAGCGCTTAAAGTCCGTGATACAATGATTTTATTGACTTGAGGTTTTTCGTTGGAAAATATTATGTTTAGTGCTAATGAGATTTTGATGTCCGTACGGAAACGACGGGTCCCACGTAACGCCAGCCGACTCGAAAGCGTATGGATGCTTACGGCATCAGTGGGCGAGGATAGCTTTTTTCTAATGATTATCGCCTGTTTAAAGTCAGGGTTTGAAATACAACCGTGAGGCACAAATGCGAATTAACAATCCTTTTGTGTCGCGAGAGGGCTAGCAGTATTAGACTACAAGCCCATGGACAAAAACTTGTGAAATGAACCAGCGTGAATGAAGCTTAAAAGGCTGTTACTATGTCATAAAATAACTCTGAGCACTATGCCGTCATTTCTAAGCAGTGGCGTAGCTACCTAGGGACTAGGCGGGGCAGTGCCCCTGGGCCCTCAAGCTCAGAGGGCCCTCGAATCCTTACCAGAAAATCTCGATCGAACTATTATTTATTAAAACGTAAACAGTTTAGATAGTAGTGGGGCCCCATTTTTTTATTTGCACCAGGGCCCTTGGTTACCTAGCTACGCCACTGTTTCTAAGCGGTAAATTTTTTTTCTCACACATTGGTAGGCTACTGGAAACGACACGAAAGCATCATACACTTGTGTGTTCACATTCGCATAGAAAGTCTCCGTTGCATAATGGACGCATGGTGGTCAATTACAATCCGCTAGACTCCGTTACGAACGGTACATGCAGTCGAACGGTTTCGATGATATGTCACTTCATATCGATAACTGTTCACGTCAAGTGGAGTTTAAGCTGAGTACTGGGTTGTAACGTGGATAATAAGTTACGCACAGTTGGTCTGGTAGGTTTCTGTGCCGATCTGCAAGTACGTACCTAATACGGGGTAGAGGTTAAGGGACCTAAGCACGTTTGCCGCGATTGTGGGGAGGTGGAAACAGGAATCGAAATAGTGATGGGTGGCTCGCCACGTCGCCTGTAAGGGCATTTTAAAAAAAACGTGTACCCTTTTTCCAACCTACCTTAATTTCCCATAGGTATCTTTATTTGTTTGACTATTTTAACATACGCAGAATAGTAGGTATTATCGAACAAATTGATTCCTGGTCCACCGTAGAATGTTCTCACAAACGTCACAAAGAGTTTCCTTGACAATTCAATGTAAGTTCGATATAATTTACTGCGAAAGGGGTCCACAATGGATCAAGAATTGTTTGATAGTAGGTACATGCTCAGTAATTATAAGTTGCATTGCGAAATACTACGAACGCTGCTGCGATTCGCCGAATCCTTTCTGACACTGCGCATTGTTTTGTTGTTATTTTGCGATTGAAAAGCGACGCCATCTTGCAATTTGCGAATTTTATACATAGGTGCAGTCAAGTGTAATAATATGTATCTAGACAAAGTTTCAAAAATAAGTATCTACCATACGCTCTTACGCCAGCGTAATAAGGTCGTGGGACATATTTTTGAGAAGTTCCTATCGATACTTATTTTTGCACTTGACCGTACATACACAAATCACGTCTTTATCCCTTACGGAGACAGAGCCTACACACACACAAACATGGACATCTAACTTCTACTTACTTGTGTAACTTGTGTTAACATAATTATTTCCTACCAGTTGCTGCCCGCGACTTCGTCTGAAAAAAAAATAGTTTTTCGCTATCCACGAGATCCCATTTAGCACGATTGTGGGCGTATAAGTGGAAAGGGGAACTAAAATAGTGATGGGTCGCAACGCCTGTAACATGATTCCTCAGATCTTGCCCATTCCCTCGATGGGCTTTTACCATGCGCGGGAAGAGAAGCAGATTGATTCTGTGTTCTCCATTGCTCCGCGTAGAAGGAACTGCGAATTTATTGTAATTAATTAATTGTTTGCCAATAAAATATGACTTGCGTAAGACTTATGTAATAAATAATGTATTTGCGATTGATTGGATATTACATTTTATCTTAGGCTATACTTAATTGGTTGAATTTTATTACGTATTTTTTTTATTGATTGTACCTTACGTTGTAACTGTTTTTCTCACGGTTAAATGTTTCCAATTATTATTTACTAGCTTCTGCCCGCGACTTCGTCTGCGTAGGATTATACATAAAAACCGTCCTCTTGAATCACTCTATCTATTAAAAAAATTCGCATCAAAATCCGTTGTGTAGTTTTGAAGATATAAGCATACATAGGGACATAGGGACATGGGGACAGAGAAAACGGTTTTATTTTATACTATGTAGTGATAGTGAAGTGACATACAACCCTGGCAGATATATTTTATCCAGTTTTAAATGAAAAGACAGAATGTACTAGTTGCTTCTCTTCCCGCGCAGATGGTAAAAGCCTATCGATTGGTCGAAAATCTTAGGGATCACGTTATATCGGCGATGTGGCTAGCAACCCATCACTGTTTTGATTCCCCTTTCCATCGATACGCCCACAATCCTGCTGAACGTGGTCTTTAGGTCTAGATACTTTAGGCTTTGTGTACCCCAAACATGTACCCCACTTAACCCCTCCCTACATAAGCCTCCCCGTGGTGATGGGGTATCTGGTTAGAGCAGATTTCCCCAGGGCAAAAAAAAATTGTTGATACAAATGCAGACTTCATTTTCATTTCTAAATAAGTCCAGAAGAATGATTTATCGTTTAATGATGTTGGTTAGATAGATTGATTATGACCAAACTATATCTACATTATATTAAAATTTTATTCGTCTTCTGTCACATTTGACATCTGCGCTGACATCCGCACTGTTAGTGTGAGTGAAACAGCACTTTACGAAGTTGGAATTTGTAAATTCAGAATATAAGGCATTAGTCAGATACAGACATAACAGACAGATACGTACCTACAGACGAAACTATCTATAAGGAGGCTGTTGAGATCAGATCAATAAAATATCATTAAAGTGGTAAAAATCTGCGAAACACTGTTTTTTCAACTAAGTTAGCTTATTAGAGGAACTAGACCTAACAGGTAATGGTGCAAACGCCCCCACTAACTAATCCCCTAAGACAATCGATCACTGAAGTTAAGCAACGTAAAGCGCGGCCTAAATTTGGATGGGTGACCGCTGCGTCAACTTTTTCCTTTTTTCACGCAAAATTTGAACGCTATTTTTTTTCAGGAGCGACAGCAGCAGCCAGTACTGGATGGGGGCCGTGCGGGACCCCCAGGACCCGAATAACTGGAAGTGGGTGAACGGGAATGACGTCACTGTTTCGTTTTGGAACGCTCCGGGGGGAGGGGAGGGGTGCGCCCTCTTCGATGGCAGCAAGGGGTGGCTGTGGGCGGACACAGAATGTGGAGCGAAGCTGAACTACATATGTCAGCACCGTAAGTATCACAATACACTTCAGGGGCCTTAGCATGGCGTCTTAATGCGATTCAATTCCGATTCAGTTTAGGTTCGCTCGCTGTCAGATCCATACTAAAAATGAGAGCTCAAACCCTGAGTCGGAATTGAATCGCATTAAGACGTCATGTGAAGGACCCAGCTGGAGCGAGATGCGAACTACAAAATGTGAAGCTTGGCGATTTTTAGTGTATCATTTTGCGTTTTGCGAATTGTGATATGTTTTAAGTTTTGGAGGACCAACGACCTATATACGTACATTACTTCAATGCAAAAGCAACCTTCGTTCAATTGGGTTTAGGTTCAACTTAAGGCATCGCAATGAAGTCTGGCGTATAGGTTCTATTTGATGTGGCGGCTAAAAGCTTAAATGTACTAAAGGGTGGGGTAAAACCGATGCTCCCAAAGCGCTCGTGTCTATTATATGATGATGATGCATAAGGATGTCAATCCTTATGCATCATCATCACAATCACTACATAGTATAAAACAAAGTAGCTTTCTCTGTCCCTATATCCCTATGTATGCTTGAATCTTTAAAACTACGCAACGGATTTTGATGCGATTTTTTAATGGATAGAGTGATTCAAGAGAAAGGTTTTTATGTATAATTTTACGCAGACGAAGTCGCGGGCAGAAGCTAGTTTCTTTTATAATGAACTACGATAAGCTATACGCGACTCTTATTCATGTGTGGGTAATGCGTTCATGCTAGTGCAGGAAAAGGGGGTACGTGGGGCTCTCCCACTGTGGGCATACCCACATAAAAACGGTGGTAGATGCTTGTGATGGCAAACTTATGTCGACCAACCCCGTTATTCATAAACGCTCTGTAGGCTTCTGCTAAATTAGCAATCGTTTGTCATCTGCGAAAGGTAAATGTCAAAGTGACATAAGGACAAACGATTGCTAAGTTAGCAGAAGCCTACAGAGCGTTTATGAATAAGGGGGCTCTTTAGTATCTCAGTGCACGGGAGCCATTAGAGTGAGAGCTAGGAACAGTGCAAATTAAAAGAGGGCGCTGCTGTCTTCGTAAACGAATTTAAGTGAATTTTACGTAGAGCGTGGTAACAATTTTGTGTGTAGTTTAAGTTTTTCTTGCTATATTTTCTTACTGTGTATTATCGAACTTGCGTTCGGATTTACCCGTACAAAGAAAATTTTAATGTTCAAACTTGCGTCATCCCGTTGTACAGTCTGCCATCCGGGGGCTACTCCAAATATAGCATTGAGACAAACTTTTTTATGAATTCCTTACATTGACGTACAATAAACAACTAGACTCCCAATCACGCTCAAAAACTGTCCGAAGCAAAAGTCTGAACGACGCGTCTATTGTTCAGAGTTTTGGTTCAGTTGTTTCGACCGCGCTTTGATAACAATGTATATGTCTCTTTCGCACCGTAATCTTACTATTGAGAACAAAAGAGACAGGCAGGTTTCCAGCGCGTGGCGTCGTGTCATTACTTCTCACGATCCTACGCCATTGATATTAAACATTACTGCCACGAAAAAAGGTGTCAATTTGAACGAATATGTGAATGTTATCTGTCTAAGTTGATGTGTTGACACACACAACACATAGACAAAGCAACTCGGACGTTTCTTGAGGAACCTTTGTTAGCGACTGAGAGTCTAGTTGTTTATTGTAAGTCAATGATTCCTTACCAGTCTTTTCATCCAATCTCGTTCTTTGCAGAGCCGAAGGCGTGCGGGCGTCCGGAACAGCCCCCCAACTCGACGATGACGATGGAGAGCTTCGAGGTTGGCGCGGCGGTCCAGTACGCCTGCGACCCAGGGCACCTGCTGGTCGGGCCCACCGTGCGGACTTGCCTGGACACCGGCTTCTATACCGAGTTCCCGCCGGTCTGCAAACGTGAGTTCATTGCTCCCGTGCTTATAAATGGTGACTGCTTCCATAGTTTTTAGGGTTCAGGGGACGTCTTAATGCGACTCAATTGCGATTCAGTTTAATTACGCTCATTCCCTCATACTAAAAATGACAGCTAAAATCTGAACTGAGTCGGAATTGAATCGCATTAAGACGTCGCGGTGAGGCTCCAGGGCTTAGTCAATGGTCATACCAACCCAACCACCAGATATAGCTTCTGTATTGTTTCAAATTTGTCGCTTGTCGCTAGGCATCGAGTGCGGGTTCCCAGCTGAGATCGCCCACGGGTCGTACGACCTGCTGAACGGATCCGTGTCGTACTTGTCGCACGTGCAGTACGCATGCGCGGAGGGCTACGAGATGGTGGGCCGCTCGCGCCTCGTCTGCGACATCGATGAGCGGTGGAATGGGCCGCCCCCGCGGTGTGACGGTGAGTGAATACATACATATATCACGCTTTTATCCCTTACAGAGCCTAAGGTAAAACCTTAAGGCCACGTTTAGCATGATTAAGGGCGTATAGCTGGAAAGGGAAATCAAAATAGTATAATCAAATAGATATAAGCGCCGCTGATGTATACCACTTTCGAGTGGTAGGGGAGACCAAGGAGAGTTGAGACAGAGGTGAGTTGATACAAAGCCGAGTTTTTCGGAATTTATGTGCGAAATGAAATTTGCCATGAGGTTTTCGGTGAAGGAAAACATCGTGAGGAAACCTGCACACATCTGCGAAGAAATTCAATGGTGTGTGTTAAGTTCCCAATCCGCACTGGGCGCGCGTGGGAACTATAGCCCAAACCCTCTAATACACGGAGGAGGCCTATGCCATGAGACACGCCGAATTACGCGACAATTTAATGATAATAAAAAAAACAACAACATACTTAGGTACTGAAATTGTAGCGAATTCGGAATAAAAAAGGCTATACCTATTATTATTATTAGATATACATATGATTACACAACGCTTGGGGGTTTCTACTTTTTTAAATTTAGTGTTATTCTTGTCCAGTGGTACATTGCGAGCCGCCGCCGCAGCTGGTGAACGGTCAGGTGTCTCTTTCCCACAATGCGTCCGTGTTCGGAGCGGTTGCAGAGTACGCATGCGCGCCGGGACACAGACTAGTGGGCGCCCACCGCGCCGCCTGCCTCGCCAGCGGACTATGGGACAAGCCCTCGCCAAAATGCCAAGGTAATACTATTACCCCCTTATTCATAAACTCTCTGTAGGCCTCAGCTAACTTAGCAATCGTTTGTCCTTATCTGTCACTTTGGCATTTACCTTTCACAGATAAGGACAAACGATTGCTAAGTTAGCAGAAACTTATAGAGCGTTTATGAATAAGGGGGTTGGACTACAAGCCCATGGAAAAAAAACATGTGAAATGAACCAGCGTGAATGAAGCTTAGAAGGCTGTTACTATATCATATCATAAAATAACTCTGAGCGCTATGCCGTCATTTCTGAGCGTAATTTCATCTTAATCCTCTAGGTTGGAAACGCATCTGCAATCCCTCCGGGGTTGCGGGTGTCTATGGGCAGTGGTGATCACTTACCATCAGGTGACCCACTTGCTCGTTTGCCTTCCTATTCATATAAAAAGAAAAAAAAACAGCCGTAAACATTAAAGAAGAAACATGTAGTCACTTCGGTCTTATTATATCGCTGTTTCTGTCTTCTGTTACAGCTGAAGAGCGCTCAACAACAACCACAACGACCCTACCTCCGCCAACTACCCGGGTCCTAACTACCCCGCGGACAGTTCCGACCACGACCCGAACGCTCCCGACACGTCCGCGCCCCTCGCCGCGCCCCTCCCCGACCCCGTTCGTGGCGCCCGAAGCGACGCGCCGAGCCCGCCCGAGGACCACCGAAAGGCCCACGACGAGATACGAAACCAAGGTCACCGATGCGCAAGAGTCCCCGACTAGCCATGTGCCGCATATCATCGTTGCTAGCCATCCCAGAGAGAACCAGGTACACGAAATTTTTTATAATTAATTCTTAATACTTCAACAAAGGGTTAGTTTGATTAAAATAGTCTTGTAAACGTTTTTCGGGATTTTACATACATACATAAATCACGTCTTTATCCCTTACGAGGTAGACAGAGCCTAACGTAACAAGACCTAATTGTAGGCGTATAGGTGGAAAGAGGAATCAAAATAGTATCAAGGTTCCTCAGAATTTTGCCCATTCCCTCGATGGGCTTTTACCATCTTCCCAAGTTGAGAAGCAACTGGTACATTTAATGTTTAAGTAAGTAAGTAAGAAAGAGGATGAAGAAAGAAATAAAGTAATATTTTTACTTACTTAACCGTATAGACGTGATTGTGTATGTGTAAATACTTACCCCCTTATTCATACGCTCTATAGGCTTCTGCTAACTTAGCAATCGTTTGTCCTTATCTGTCAAAGGTAAATGTCAAAGTGACAAATAAAGACAAACGATTGCCAAGTTAGCAGAAGCCTATAGAGCGTTTATGAATAAGGGGGTTAAATTCTACTTAACTAATAATACATTTACCTTGACTATCACTTAGGCAAAGCTTTTTTTTTTATGTTACATAGGCCAGACAAACGAACTAGTGGGTCACCTGATGGTAAATGATCACCACTGTCCATAGACACCCGCAGCGCTTTACGCGATGCCAGCGCGTTGTCGGCCCTGCAGAAAATTGTGCACTCGCCTCTTAAAGGCACCCAGGTCGTCGATAGGAAGACCTCAGCGGGAAGCTCGTTCCTGATTTTGCAAGTTCGTGGCAAAAAAGCTGTAGCTCAGGGGTGGCCAACGGGTCGATCGCGATCGACCGGTCGATCGCGAATGTTAGTCCAGTCGATCGCGGCAAGGCAAAAAATATAAATATGTGGACCAGACTGCGCAACGTAATCACCAACTGCTGATTTAAGGTTTCATGAAGTATGTAATTGGTAGATCGCACAGGGTTTCGTTAGTAAACAGGAGATCTTGGGTCTAATCAAGTTGGCCACCCCTGCTGTAGCTGTATTACCTCCGTGTCTTCAGATCCTGGGTTCGGGGAACAATATCCGCGCCGAGCAGACGCCGCGAGTGAACGTCCCGCAGTCCGTGGACGGGGAGCGCCGGGAGCCCTCCGGCGCCCGGCTGAACCTCGGGGCCGTGGTCGCGTTGGGGGCCTTCGGAGCCGTGGTCTTCCTCGTCGCCATCGTCACCACCATCGTTATACTCGTCAGGAGGTTAGTTGTGCAAATGCTGATGTGGCGGCGCTTGGCGCTAGCATAAGTGTGTGAGACACGGCTTGCAGAAGAACGTGTGAGAGCCGTCGCGCGCGAGATAGAATAGTTTGAGCGTTTATCAAAAAAGTTTACATGATATTTTTTTTCCAGAATATAACCATTTTGGGTGCTTTACGAGTAGACTGTAGGCTGTAGCCCATGGAAAAAAAACGTGTGAAATGAACCAGCGTGAATGAAGCTTAGAAGGCTGTTACTATATCATAAAATAACTCTGAGCGTGCCGTCATTTCTGAGTGGTAGATTTATGGAATTTCTCAGGTACAAGTGAGGAATTACGACTTAGTAATTTACTGTGTTCTTATAGCTTATAGGATTAAAAATAAATGTCGAAAAACCTAGTGCCGCTTTAAAGTGGTGGTGCCGGAAGTTAATGCAATTTTTTTTTCAATGTATGACAAAAAATCTGTACCGCTCAGAAATGACGGCATAGCGCTCAGAGTTATTTTATGATAATATAGTAACAGCCTTCTAGCGTCTAAAGCTTTATATTGACAAGTATATTTTGTCCGGGTGGAATCTTGCGACTCGATTTTGAAGCAGATATCTTCAACCGTTTAGGCTAAAATTTTGCAGACACATTTTTTCTTTTATAAGGATCGATAGGGTAAACGATTCTGATTAAGAAAACCCCGAAATAGTTAAATTCTGGAAAAAAATATAATGTGGACTTTTTTTGGAAAACACTGCTAACTTAGCAAATGTTTGTCCTTATCTGTGAAAGGTAAATGTCAAAGTGACAGATAAGGATAAGGACAAACGATTGCTAAGTTAGCAGAAGCCTACAGAGCGTTTATGAATAAGAGGGTTAGTCTATAATTTATAACACTAATAGAGTATGCTTTAGTACTCTTTTTACACAATGTTTACTTAGTAGTTAGTAGTAGTCAAGTGACTTTATCCAGACATAGGTATTATTAGGTATGACAATTTGTCAAAAACATGTATTCTTAAATTAATACTAACGCTACGTGAATCTGATGGCGTTCAGTTGGACATGACAATCAATATTTAGTCAAAAGATTTATGACAAAGATCCATTGGTTTTTAAAAAATTCCTTTAGGTATTCTCTTGTTTCTATATCTTGCTTCTGTTTGTTGCTATCAGCCCCATGAATGTAAAGAGCCACTTCAAGGTCGTACAGACACGACAAAATACATAAAGTTGGAAATCCTAATGGATATAATACATAATATGAATTTGAAGTTATGTATGCATCGTTTAGTAGAACTAGACGAACTCTTTATTTGTACAATCAATGTGTATTTTGGCAATCCTGTAAAGTTGCCAGTTCAAAAAACGTGTTCAAAACCATAACGTATTTTCATTCAATACGCTTTTCAACTTTATGTAAATTGTTACGAACCCCTGTCATAATATATTTACAGTGAAACATTACAAATAATACGATACAGTTCATAATATTCTTACTATTTTGACACTTTAATCTAGTGTGAGACCAGCCATGGCATGCATTGTTTTAATTATAACTGTCAGTCAGTATTGTGACGATGCGGGACGTGCTACTGTAAAGGCAGTCTTTACGGATCGGTCACCCGTGCCTCACGCACGTGCACACTGATTTCTTAATTGTCTGACACTGAGGACATTCTTTGTAATTCATTTTAAGACCTCTAAGGTTTTCTGTATATTCATATTTTTTCTCGCAATGGACATCATCCTCCTCAGTTCAGAGTTTAGACACACTATTATTATTTACGAATCAAGACCTCGAATTCTAAACCGTGTAAACATTCATGGATACGCCACATCACTAGTGCCTACATTAGGGATGGCCAAACATTTGCATGCTATCTACATTGGTATTCAGAACATCCCTAGCGTTCTGCCGCCATCGAAGCAGAAATACGTTATGGCCATCCCTGTCATACGGATAGAGGTTTAGAGCGGTGGGTAATTCGGTGTGTGCCTAGCGGGGGCCGAGCGCCACCGGCGCCCGCGCCGCGCTGGGGCGCGCTGCTGGCGCTGCCGTTCCCTGACCAGCAAGTGGGGCGGCGGGAGCTTGCGCGCGCGCCGCGGCATGCCCACCGCGCCGGACGGTTCAGCAATCCGCTTTAGGAGGTACACCGTTCGTGAGGAAGTCTCTAGGTGTCGCTAAAGTTGAATGATACAAAGTTTCTGTAGTTTTTGATTGTAACTGTCAACAAAATAACTCACGGCAATTTTGCTATTTATAAAGACTTCATATTTAAAAGAAAACGTAACTTAGTTCTTGTATTTAATTTCGCTCTCGCAGGCTATAGGAAAAATCTACGGTCGAACGTTATGGCCATACCTTTCCTACATTCCTACTTACGGATACTAGAAAATCCGAAAGTGTTACCGTTCGATAGTCCCCTGGCGATAGTATTTCGATAGTCTGTCGATAGCTTGAGCAAAGACTATAGTATTGATACTATCGATAGTATTGCTTTAAATAAGAGATAGCCCATCACAAAAGCGACATCTATAGATTTCCGACTGGCTGTCACTACAAGTTCAAACGTAGGACGTTCGTTGAAATGTCAGTGGAAGCTGTCAAATTATCGTCGTTTTATATTTGGACCTATTTAGACCGGGCGCTGGCCGTACAATTTGATTGACGTGTTGTAACTATTACATCAGTTTACACAAGTAGTAACAGTTACTACGCTTCGACATGAGTAATTGTATGGGAGATAGTAATGTGTGTAAAATGTGTGGACCACGTCTGTGAACTAAGGGATCCTAGTTTAGAATAGGTAAAGATACAATTAACAATTTTGTCGGTTGTTTTCTTCTTCTGTTTTAACTTCTAAAGGTAATTGGATATTGCAATGAGATAGTGCGATGCAACAATTTTATAATCTGTGGATTTAGCCGTAATTTACATTTTAAAGTTATAAGGGACATGATTTAAATATTTGCCCTTCCCATAAGGAAGAAGCCAAAAAAGTCACGTTCGTTCGTCCTTATCTGTCACTCTGACGTTAGCCCTTGAAAGACACAAAACGGGCAAAACATATTTTCTTTAACACATCGGTAAATTTTTAGATAATTTATTAATCGTTGAAACATTTTTGACTAAAGTCTTTTAGCTCACTGGGATCCTCGCATTTTGCACACTAAACTACTTCGAGCGCCCGCTGTAAATTAGCGACTGCCATACAGACTCGGCACAAGGGGCATCTGATTCACTAGCACGTCTAGCACAACCCGCTCATGTCGATCTTCGCGTCACTTTCTGACCATCCCCGTACGAAAGAGATGCACAGACCGAATGAGACACGTTCGCTAGCCGTCTAAAGCGTGTAAGGTTGACATGGTGGCTGATTCGGACAAACAGAAGACAAGTTTTTTTTATTGTACCGTGAGTGTCACACCAGCAGGCCCCGTTTCGTTTTCTAGGTTTGTTTTCACGCTTAAATGCTTACTAACTATAGGTAAAGCAGCCAACATGTCATACCGCATACCGCTGCACGCGCACAGACAAGCACCGCGCACCCGCCATTTTGAAAACAAATGACGCTCACTTCACCCGCCATTTTGATACCACAAGTGGCTTCACCGCATCACATGCCACATTTCTTTATCAACGCTTTTCTGCGTACCTACAGGAAAGTCACAAACTTAGTGAAATAAATGATGAAGCTGAATATTTGTATATACACATGGTCGGTTTCGCTATTGAATCTACAATACCAGTAAACACAGGTTCACGAAGTTATTTTAAAACTATATCTCTTTGTTTACATTATATATAATACTAGCTGACCCGGCAAACTTCGTACCGCCTGACAGTCGACTCTTTATTTTTTTTTTATTTTTTCTCTCCGTAAGAACCATCCCCATACTTCAAGGAATATTCTAAAAAAAGAATTAGCGAAATCGGTTCAGTTGCTCTCGAGATTTGCGCTTAGCAACACATTCTGCTATAGATGTACTTTTATATGACAATTTGTCTTTTATTCCATTCAGACTTACTTTTCAGTTTTCTGTTTTGTTTTACGACTTTATTTAAGTGCCTTATCAAACTTGTACCTTGATTGTCTGTTGAAAAAACTACAGACATCTCCCATATTTTTTACATGTTATTATTATTTTCAATTTCAAATAGATAGCCAATTCAATAATAAAAAAAAGTTTACCAGAGACGCTCTAGGCTCTAGGTCTATGTATACCTCTAATATTATATTGCATTCTTATTCACGTTTAGGTATTCTTCGAGCACCGCTAGTACGACGCACTTATTTGATCTCCAGGAAAAAAGTTCTCAGTAGCAAATGTACAGTCGGCCAAGAAAATTCTTTCTCTGGAATATATTTTTTTAATCGTGAGTAAGTGGTAGGTACTTGGATAATCCACGCTCCACGTTTTATATTAGTTATTTGGTTTTTACAATTTCTTGGTCTACTGTGCTTGCATTTTGGATTGGTTTGGAGGCGGGCAGAATAGATCAGCAAAGTATCAAATTTTGGGGAGTTGCAAAAAATGACGCTTTTTTCGAAGTTCGTATCATGCCATCCGTCTCACTCTCAAAATTAACGACTATTAGTATGGGCAGAAGAGCACAAAACGAACTTCGAAAATCGAATCTAGCCACCATCAGATGTACTAAAGATAACGCAAATGCATTCATTTCGCGCGTCCGAAGGTTCTATACATTTTGAAAATACGAAGAAGTTTTTTTAGACGACGGCCTCAGTTGATCGTCTCGATAGTAGCAGGGCGGTGTATTGGTGTTTTTGAATCGGTTTGGATTTCCCGTCACTAAATTTCGGTTGTGGCATCCCAGTTAGTAAAAAGTCGAACTCAAATCAAATCGTAACATTTGCGTAATCCATGGTATATCTGTATATAACCCCAAAACCTATCGATAACTTACATCACACCTCCTAATTCCAGGAAACACCACGATGGCAAGCGCTACCGCCACCACGTGTCCCCTGACTGCAACACCGTGGCTTCCCTGGACTCCTCGTCTTCGGAATCCCGTTCTGGCCTAAACCGATACTACAGGCAAGCATGGGAGGAGCTTCATGAAGCCACTGGTGCAAAGGGGAGGAGACACGACCGCGAAGCGCCGAAAGACGGCTCGGAGCTGGTCGTGTCTGACGTCTACCCCGCCCCGAGAGACAAAAGACGTCATCACCACCACCATCATCACCGTCAGCCGCGGCACCCTGACTGGCATTCGCCGCACCGACCCCAACACAACCATAAACCTAGATACTAAGATGCGAGATACCCTACACAATTTGTGTGCCCGTTTTCTGAAGCTATAATTTTACAAATATAAACTGCTAACATTGGCCAACTCCCAATTGGTTTGACCAATGTTGCTTGTTTAGTTGTGAGATTCGTCGATCGCGATTATTTTGTTACTACTTGTGTAACGGTTACATTTTGAGCGGAGGTTGTGTAAGTATCCAGTTATAAACAGTCGGTTGTAGCTCTTTTGACGGCCAAAAAATGGTAGATTGCGACAGATGGTAGAAACCAAATGAGTCAAGTTTTTGACGTGAAATGCGTGAATGTAACAACAATTGAGTCGCTTAATTACAAATTCGGATTTAAATCATAAATAAATCTTAGACTTAAACGAGTTTGAAATTAAGCAAGTCAATTTTGCATGAATGAATTATTCTCTTGTCTGTTTTCTACTCTTTGCTCTATTGTATCCTTAGGTCAGTATAATAAGCTTTTTAAGGTAACCGAACCGAAAAACAGAGTTGCATTTTTATTTCTCTAAGTAAAAATAGAACGTGTATTTATACTTGATTAATGCAATATAGTGACTCGTTTAATCATTAATGTATCGGAGTTTTGGTTTAAGTTAGTTTAGGTGCTGGCATTTATTTTTTGGCTGTCAAACTTCTACAGCTAGACTGTGCCTGGACTTCGAACAAAGCTGGCAGACGTAGACCCTCCCTGGACTTTAACCCGGTATATAAAGTATACAACGCACGTTTTGATAAATACAAAGTATATCTAATTACCTATTTTCCTGAGTGCTAAGTTGTACGGAAAAGTGCATGAACAAGAACACCGTATCTTTTATCATTTATTTTATGGATAACTAAACAATTGTGTATATATATTTTTTAATTATTATTTTTCCATTTCAAGACACACTGCGACATGATACCATGTCTCTTGCGACTGTCCTACATATATATAAAATCTGCAATTATGACCTCTATAATATTTAATAGAATTCAATAATTGACTGTTTATTTGTTGACAACGACTGTTATGTTATGTATAAGATACTAAGTAACGATATAGATAGATACATAAATAACCACTTTGACTGACCATTAACTCTAACACTAACCTCTCACATGGATGACTGAGTGTGAAGGGTAAGCATGATACGAATTTCAAATGTAGCATATAGCCAGCTTCGTCCGAAGTCCGTTCGCGAACCAAATAGCTGTTGAAACAATTGTTATTTGTTAAATTTTGCATAGATCGTATTCATTTCATAGCCCGTAGCCGTTCTGGAGATCTGTTAACTTATATTATTTAAGGTTCTCACGTATTGGTCCAATCAAAGAAAGCAGGAATAGCCTATTTAACAATAAGTAATAATAATCCCAGCCCATCGGGGGAATGGGCGGAAGTCTTAGGAACTATGTTGAGATGCAGCATTTCATCACACCTAGATTCCCTTTTCTACATTTGCGCCCACAATGATGCTAAACGTGGCCTTTGTCTGGTTGCTTTAGGCACCGTTTACCCCGTAAGAGATAAAGTCGTGAGTTATGTACGTAATATTATAAACAAAATGTTGCATGGCGAGTTTCTTACACTTACAATCGTCAGATTGATTTGAAAATTGATTAGTGTGTGTAAGCTTTGTCTTGTTTTATCTTGTTTTTTTATAAATATTATTCTTTGATTGGACTAAACCGACTACAATGGAACTAAACGTAACTTTATGTATGAGACTGCCGTACAAATGTTATATATTTTAATTACATACTACACTTTATTTCTTACAATTTTGTAGACTGACTTCTTTAAGTATATGTATTCGGTTACAACGATGTACTTAACTAGAATTTCATTTAAACTTCTACATATAATTTTAATTCCTCTTGTGACCGGGAAGAATCCTTTCACAATAAATACTCCTTGGTCGAAGAACTACGTAGTACCTAGTAACTTTGACCAAAAGATTTATTCAACAGGCCGCAATTAGAACTTTTTATCTGCACTCACAAACAACAATAACGGGGATGACTTACCGTACATAATTGTTTAAAAAGTGACCCATTATTTTGCTTTTCAACATTATAAAAAACCTAGTTACTAACACTTGTGTTCAAACTTTCAAGGATCTTTAAATTTTTAAAAGAGAACTCGAGAGTTTGCTACGCTTTTAAGGTTCGCTCAAGCATCTATCGAATTTACATCGATTATTTAAATTATCTTATCGTATTAGTGGGTGTTCTTATGGAGGTTAATTATCCTTAATTATCAATAGGCAACATTTGGCATGGATTTTCCAAATACTTACATACTTACGTCAGTCTCCCCAGATCCACCCGTGCCACGCGTGCACCCTGGGTGATTTCTTTACATAGAATGGCGTAATAAAAAGCATCCAATTTCTGAGCTATACAGCTCCTACGAAACTATGATTACCTTGATCTTTTCTTATGATACAATAGATCCTATATTTTATAAGTTTAGTTTAGTATGTAAGCAGTTATCCAGTGCTGTACATATATATATAGATTAAGTTGTGTAAGACAAGATTAATGTCAATCATTGTTAATTGTTCTTTTTTCGTTTTTTGATGGTGTGAGTGGCCCCAGGGTATTTTAACAACTTTAACCATTACATTTGGGCGAAAATCTTAGGAATCATGTTAAAGGCGATGCGGCTAGAAACCCATCTCTAATTTGATTCCCCTTTCTACCTATACGTGGCCTTTAGGTATTGTTACCTTAGGCTCTGTCTACCCCGTGAGGGATAAAGACGTGATTTTTGTCTTATGATTCGTGATGACCATTACCGACGGTTTTGGCGTATATTAAATTTTATAGGTTTTCTGATAAACATTGAAGACCGAATAGCCTAGTGATTAGAGAACTTGACTATGAAGCTTGAGTACACGGGTTCGATTCCCGATCGGAGCAGATATTTGTATGTAAATCGAATGTTAGTGATTAACATGTATTTATTTATATAAGTATGTTTATCCGTTGCCTGGTTCCCATATTACAAGCTTTGCTTAGTTTGGGGCTAGGTCGATTGGTGTCAATTGTCCCAAGATATTATTCTGTATATTTATTTTTATCACAAGCTAGGTTTTTACAATATTCATATAAATAGTAATAAACTATATTATTATTATATTATCAAAACTCACAAAATCATCGGTTACGGTTAAAGTCATTGTTAAAATAACTCGGTGGTCACACTTAGTTCTTAAATCTCCGTTGAACAAGATGTAATAAAAAAAACATAGAATAATTTCGGCAACTTCAAGTTTTTAACTAAAGCAATAACGTAACGACTTCACCTTCAATATTTTTATGTATGGTACAAAATAATATTAATACTACGTAATTCGACAAGCAAAGCAGTAGTACAATACACGTACTGTTAATTTGAAAAAAGAAACAAAATGTATGAAAATGTGCCATTTAACGGGCAGACAGAAGTAAGACAATCATTCGCTGATGTGTAATAATTTATTACTGTGTACGAATAGTTTTATATTTGTAAATAATTTCGCTACAAGCGAGGGAATTGGTAGCAACGCGTATGCCGATTTATAACTTTGCCAGCTGATCACAACATTGCCCAATAGTACCGGAATATAACTTTCGGATTATTTCCCAATCGTCTCTAAGCTCAGGCAATGTTGGCTAAGTGGCAATGTTGGGCCAAGTGGCAAAGTTACAATATTTTAAAGTAATGTCTGACTCTCTGATTTGGTGGACCATACACTGAAAAATAACTTCACACTGTACCTATTTCGTTTTTCCAAAATACTACAAATTTATCAAGCAATAACTTGCAATCAATTCCCTTGTTAGCTAGATGGTTATACCTAATTTTAACTTTAATGTTTATTGTTAAGAGATGTGTCCAAAATTGTATCAAGAGTATTTTAGTATTAAATATTTTGTGATAATCTGTGCTCGTTTGTTATATCCCCTTCAGACCCACCGTAACCTTAGCACTACCCACTGGGGTTGGGACGGAACCATAGTAGTGCTGGGATTTTTCTTTCTTTCTTTCTTTATTTGAGAAATTAAAAAGAAAATCGACCGACTGATGGGTGGTTTGCCCATCGGGCATAAGGAACTACTAACTAACCTGACCTACATAATACCACATCTTACAAGCACTACGGTGGTATGGTTCAGTCCCCCCCTACTACCTCTGGGGGTAGTGCCAGGGGTATGGCGGGTCTTAACCCGTTTATCTGTCTCCGCTTTATTCTACTCTAAAGTCTATCCAATCCATTTTGACGATTTTGTAAACAAACAAGTCCCCCAAGCGCTTAATAATAAAATTATCAAGTATGATCCTTTAACATTCTGGTGTGTCATGCTAACGGGCGCTATCGCGTGTGATTTTGCCACTAGAGGCGCTAGTGTCGCGCGAGGTCCATTAACATTCCCTTTTCACTAGTTTTGGCGGGCTTCATGACATAAATTATAATTTCTTTCATTTACCTGTTGAAAAGTGATCTCCTTCGTGAAATTATCGCAAATATGGATTATTTGGCGATGAATGTAAACGCTTTGAAAGCGTATTTTTGTTCCGAACAAAACGGAACTGCACAGCATTGCGGCATAGCTTCTCGATATGATAATAGTTATGTTATTTACAACTAATAAACTTAAGGAGATTCAAGATTTAAAACTTTGTTTCGGCGCCGATCTTAGAGTCAGTGAGGGATAAAGACGTATGTAAGTATATTTATTCATGTAAAAATAAGTTTCGACAAAAAAATCATTTTTAATACAAACGTTTTTTTCTGATTGTACCTAGTAGGTACTTGCAATGTCATCCGTCCCCAGATACGTACCGAATTTAAAGTCAGTCGAACCAACCGTTGAAGAGTTCTCCTGCGGAGACGATCCTGGCTGGATCAACAGAACTCCACTACCAGATTATTGTCTTCTCATCCTACTTACTCAAGTATGCACAATTTCAGCTGAATCGCTTAAAGATGTCAGCTTCAATTGAATTGCAAGATTCCACCCTGACAATACCATACATAGAAAGTTAAAAAAAACATACATACATACATAAATCACGTCTTTATCCCTTACGGGGTAGACAGAGCCTAAAGTAACAAGACCTAAAGACCACGTTTAGCATGATTGTGGGCGTATGGATGGAAACGGGAATCAAAACAGTGATGGGTTGCTAGCCACATCGCCTATATAAATAGCACGATCCCTAAGATTTTCACCCAACCCCTCGATGGGTTTTTACCATCTGCGCGGGAAGAGAAGCAACTGGTAGGTAAATTCTATGTTTTTTCTTTGCTCCCAGACTAGCTTGGAAGAAAAAACTTGTGAAATAAATAAGGAAAAGCTTCAAAATAATAACCACCGTATGCTGATTCAGCCCATTTAATCGGTGATCCTTCCATACAACTTTATACTAAACATTTACAACATCATGTACCCTATACACGGGACGTAGACAATATACAGCATTCCAGCACCTTCCATAACAAAATTATATCACTTACACACGTTCAGGTAAGTTACAAATACATATAGCTTCAGATATACAGGGTCTCTTAGGGGCCTGTCAAACTCCTGACATCTTAAGCGTCATCTATGACTCCCTCTCTGTTTATTACTAGTAAACCGACAGAGACACCGTAGATAGCTGACACTTTAAATATCAGTGTCTTAACTGAGAGTAGTGAAACACGCCCGATATTATCAGCAGGTGGTAGGGTTCGTTTGACTAAACAGTCCTGTAGTTTTGCAGGATTTTTGAATCATAGTTGACACACGTTCCCATGCATTGATTGATGTTCAAATACATCTCTACTAGACTAATACAACTTAAGGCTCGGGGACCTTATACATCCGTTTTATAAATTTAAGTATAATTTAAGTACGTATTTTATTTTGAAAAAATGACTTTATGTCAAGTTTCTTGCGGCGCTTTCTTGGCAATGACGGTATTTCCGAATGCGCTGGCAGTTTAAAAAAATACATGTCAAAGAGCACTCGGCGGCCAGTTCACAAAAAAAAAAAGAATTTACAGCGTCAAGGGCGAGACTAAATGAATCAAAACTTTAACCGACAAACCTTTGCAGGTGTGCACTTACTGTAGTTAAATTAACCCAACCACCAGAGCCCAATTTCACGTAAACGCAACGCATAAACAATATGAAGCAATTCTCGTCGAGTTTGTAATGTAAAGAGACCTGTCACGTGTCACCGACAATTGTCGTGTTGGTGAAATAAGGAGCTGCTATAATATTCCGAAAAACCGAGACCCTGTATTGAACATAGACACAGATGTAATGCATAGACACAAATGTAATGCATAGACACAGATGTAATGCATAGACACAGATGTAATGCATAGACACAGATGTAATGCATAGACACAGATGTAATGCATAGACACAGATGTAATGCATCTCGGAAGGTGTCCTGGAACGCCAACAGTAGAATTAAGCTGAAAACACATTACGACATATTTACAAGTGACTAAAACATAAGCTAACGGTACCTCGCCATCGGAACCACCAGTCAATTCAACACGACCAAGTGAGCAAATCAAAATCTACACAAAACAGTCTTAAAACAAATTTAAATTTGCATATCAAATAAGAAGCTTATCTAAAACGTAATCAATTTCAATTAATAAGAACAAATTTATCATCTTGAAGAGATTGTTTAAAAATAAGTCAATTAAAAAAAAGACAAAGCAGATACTTCTAGGCGCACGGGCCGCTCAGCTTTCCATTAAAACTCACAATGTGTTTTCATCTCAAAAGGGGTCGTTTACAAACTTAACAATTACTTTCTTACATCAAGGGACGCCATCTCACGTCCGCAACATTAAATTTCACATTGAAACACGTAAAGTACTAACAATGTACCATAGAGCGTGGGATAGACCAGCCACGGGAACAGAGACCCTTACAACTAAGATACAATATTATGATCATCTTTACTTGGCGTTTAATCTTTTCGCCGCCACGTCAAATACAAGACGTCCATACGCCAGACTTCTTAAACCTAAACCCAATTGGACGAAGGTTGCTTTTGCATCGAAGTAATGGACGTTAGGTCGTTGGCGTTGAACCTGCGATGCTGACATGTGTCGTTGGCGTCGAAAAGGTAACGTACCGACGAAGCTAATCCACCAATGGCATCACTTCATCACCCTAGCATCGCACAGCGCTGCATCCCCATTGGTGGATTCGCACACTCGTGATGTGAAAATGTGAAACAGTTAATTCAATTAGACTTGGCTTAAAGGTCCAGTTACCAAGCCATATACTACAAAAAAAAAACTGTAGGCTTATTACCTAACTCGCTCGCTACACCATAGTGTTCATTTTGACAGTCCACATATGGGCTGACAATTGGCATCGGAATCAGCTAGCTGTCACATTCATACAAGAACTGTCAAAACGAACACGATGGCGATCGCGAGCGAGTTAGACAATAAGCCTACTGGTCTCAACTTTGTGATGACACCGTGTCGAACTCAAATAAATTGACACTTGATAAAAAAAATACAGTTTCGCGAACTCCGTCCCCGAAGCTGACAGCAAATAAACGCTACCGTAACAGAATCATAAACTATATGTGCGATTGAAAGTGTGACTCATACTTAGAATTAACTACAGCTATAATTTTAATGTATTTGTTCAAATCCGATTTAAGGTTTGGATGGACTTGTTTACTGAGATCACGAATATCAACGTCCGAATTGTGAATCGGCTTTTTTGCGTTCAATGTGGTAACTATAAAACAAAATATCACCAAAGACTGACACAGCGCGTGCTTCGTTTTCTATAGCGGTGTTTTTCAAAAAAAGTCTAGATGATCATTTTCTCCAGATTATTTAGATAGCTAACTATTTTGGGTTTCACAGAGCGGTGAAACATGCCCGAAGTGTCGCATGACGTCACGTTTTGAACTCTTTTATCCAGTGACGTCACACCCCACTCTCCGACTTCGACGCGTCATTCTTCATTCGATTGTAAAAAGAAAAAGCACGTGTTCAATATTTTTCGATAATCAAACTCATGTTCTATCATCTCTTTTCAAGCAGTTTGGATTAGCCAGGACGCTGCCTCGGACCACGCGACTTGTAAACGCCATCCAAACCTAGTCTAACATCGCACCTTCATGGAAGAAAGACGTGCGTACAGTCAGCGTCAAATAGTTTGAAGCATCCAAGTCAGTGAAATAGCTCGGTACACCATAGAAATAGTATGGCGTCTCGAACTGGATTTACCAGAAGGCCGAGTAGGCTCGAGCCTAGGGCGGCAGATTTTGGGGGCGGCAAATTTGGGGAACGATCTTTTTTTTTTCGCCTCATAGAAATCAAAAAAATAAATCTTGGAAGTCTGCAACAAATTTTGCAAGGGCGGCAAAAACACTATTCAGCCCATACCTTAAAAATTTGTAAATCCGTCACTGCACCTTCTTCTTTTTTTTTCTTTCTTTCTTTCACCTTGTATGTTTCATACTATACGACGCTGACTGTACTAAAGACTTCTAATTTTAGGACAGCGTGACTAAACAATTAGCGGGACATACACTTTAGACACGTACATCAGCTCTAAATACGCCATTTCAGATTCCATTTATTATAATAAACGTCCTAAAAATACTTTGCCTCAACCTTTTCGGCGCCACGTCAAATACAAGAGACGTCACCCATACGCCATTCATTGCGACGCCTTAAATTGAAGCCAAACCCAATACAGTTACTTTAGCATTGAAGTAAGACGTCTTTGAACCTGCGCTGCTAATGCGTCGTTGGCGTCAAAAAGGTTAAAAGGTTAATATGACCAACGTCTTTCTCCGACGAACAGTACGACCGTACGATGCGTCCAGAGCACATGTTCACACATTCCTAATTTATTTACATACAGTTCCAGTTTAAAACATAATCTCACGACGTGTGTCTAACTTTTTATTTTGCCACTTACCGCGTGGTGCGCTAGCTACAAGTACAGACTGTGACCTCAGTATGCCTAGCACGAAAGCATACGAAAGTCGCGTCGCGCGCGAGATAGATTACCCATCTCTTTCTAAAACGAATAGTAAGAAAAAGACGGGCAACCTGACTCGCGCGCGACGCGACTTTTGTACGCTTTCGTGCTAGACGTACTGAGAATGATTACTAGCTACTCTCACACGTTTGATACTTCATTCGGCATTCCGTAAGACCACAGACTACAGAAGCGTACATATGTGAAAATTACCTCTATGGTCATTTCACGTCATATTTTTGGTCCTTGGGGTGTACACTTCAAGTGGTCATTTAAGTTCCACACACGACCGATAGATAACCAAAAATGATCACGTAATACCAAGTTTACAGGTTACGTCTGTGAACTGTAAAGGGCAAACTGTATAGCTGATAAAAATAATAAAATGATTTTATACAAATTAAATTTTGAATTTTCTCGATTACGATAAAACGTTACAACGTGAACCGTTAAAATAGAATAAATATTTTATAAAAACCAACAACAGTTCACGAGTCAATTATTTGCTTTAATAAAAAAAAATACCGAACAACAGTCAGATAAAAAAGGAACATTGAATACAGTACAATAATTATCAGCACAAAATTATAAGATTCACATTAAATGATGTCAATTGTTTGATGTCAATGATTACTGTCAGATTATCTGAGATGTCAGACTATTTGATGTCAACATTATTTGGTGATTTGTCTGAACGCATTAGTGTAATCCACATTTTGACCATAATTACCAACGTTTAAGTATGTAGCTTCGCTCGTGGCGGCCGGCCGATTAAAACGGTATATCCAGACAGTATCAAAAAATAGCACAAAAAAAAGGGTTTGATTAAAAAAATAAAAATGCAAGCCGCATCGCAAGCGTCACTTTAAACCACATCACAACCCAGTCTGAATATACCGAAACACAATTAAAAAATTAAAATAGTTAGTAATTGTGTCGTACAGACACATCATGCAAACAGGTGACGCTTGGCGACAATAATTTCGCATAGTAACAAGGTCACGCGACAGCTAGTAACAGATAGAAAAATGCGAATACTTACCCACCTGCTGTGGGTGGTGTAGGGGAGCACGTCACGGAATGACGAGGACCCGGGTTCGATTCCCGGCCATAGCTTTACTTTTCGGATTTTTCCATGTGTCCTAATTTTCAGTGTCGTTTCGTAATAAAAATTAAATTATACTAAAACTAATGGGAACGTAGTCTGCTTAATAAATATGTATCAGAATAAAAAAAAATATTATACACGAGATGATGGAAATGTACAATGCTTTAATCTAAACGCGTTTCATTACTTACTCTTTGCTGACCACTAAACAAACTCCACAAATCGCACAAATGGGCGCAGTGTAGACTTACCCTAACAATAATAGTAACATTAATTTTTCCATGTAAAATAATCCTCCTGTCAACTCGTAGTTCCAATAACGCTAAGGTATTTATTTTACTTTGACAGGCTAAGTACGGTCAAGTGCAAAAATAAGTATCGACAGAAACATCTCAAAAATACGTCCCCACGACCTTATTACGCTGGTGTAAGAGCGTACGGTAGTTATTTTTGAAACTTTCGTCTACATACATATTTTTACACTTCGACTATACGTACAATTTCGTCCAAAATGCTTAGCTGTCAACTTAACTCGTCCACAACGCCAATGTCGTCAACGTCAGGTCTATCCTAACTCGTCCGCGCGTCGTAATAGTACGTCACACCCCCGAGGTGAAATAAAGAATGCCTCAGATAGCAGGAACTTGTCGCACGAGCCAAATGCGAGGGCGATGAACATGCGACCTGAGGCTTTCATTTATTAACCGCCCGCGGTCTGTAGATATATCACTTACGGATCGGGGCAGTATAAAATATCTGACACGTCCACATTCCTAATTGTTTGACTATAGTAACTCGTCCACACTAGGTAATCTTCGTTTCTGC
This sequence comes from Pandemis cinnamomeana, assembly GCA_932294345.1. Classification (NCBI taxonomy): domain Eukaryota; kingdom Metazoa; phylum Arthropoda; class Insecta; order Lepidoptera; family Tortricidae; genus Pandemis; species Pandemis cinnamomeana. The sequence continues at coordinate 32,270,974 of OW028702.1, read as the reverse complement.
ATAAATTCCTATTAGATCTAGCAATGTGGACGAGTCAAGAATTCACTGACTTGGCAATTTGGACGAGTTAGGAACGTCCCAAAATAGAAAGTCGTTTGCAAAATTTGGTCCAAATTCCTTAGCTTCTTACTCTTTAACGTTGGCTGTCAATAAGTTTTGTTGTAGTGTGAAGAATGTACTGTGTGAAGCACAAATCCCGCGATAGACTACCCGTCTTTCTCTTACTGTTCGTACCAGAAAGAGAAGGATAGCTCTCGTGCTCTTGTGCTAGCTGTACTGGTAACGTGAATCCAGACATCAAAATGTAGACTATTCGTTTTCTTATTATATCTTACATTACTAACGGTTGCCCTTCGCTTATCGCTATCCCGCGGGAACTTGCGATATTCCGGGATGAAAACTGCCCAACTCAAAGACGTTTGCTGTTCTCAACTACACACCTTGTGAGGCATGCTTTGGGGTCTTTCCGTTATTCTAACACATTTATGTGGATTTTCGAGTGAACTTACCTCTGTATGACATATACTACTACATATACTAGAAAGGTTTAGGCAATCAACTTAATGTTAATTATGAAATAGCAATGTAATTATTTAATTAATTTGTAAAGTGTAAAGATTTACCTACTTATTCATAAACGCTCTATAGGCTTCTGCTAACTTAGCAATCGTTTGTCCTTATCTGTCAGTGACTACAGAGCGTTCTCCAAAAAAAAAAATTATACCCTATCGATTCTCATACAAAATGTGTCTCAGATTTTACTACGGATTTTTTTCCTGTTTGTCACGTTCCATACATACCCATATTAATAAAGTGAGGAACTGAAATGGAAATTTTGATCGATAGGCTAAACGATTCTGAGTAAGAAAAACCCAAAATAAAAAAAAAGTTTGTATGGACTTTATGAATAAGGGGGTAAATCACAAACGCGTTAAATATCGGTGCAAAATAAAGTCTACATTCCAATGTCCGATTCATCGATGATGATTGCTATAAAAGCATACTAATATAATATATAATAACATTGTTCGGTACTACATCTACTCTACATTCACGTTATGTACACGCCATATTATATACAACTTGCCCCGCCACTTCGTGTAATTATAACTTACAAAAAACGTTATACATAAAACAATGTAACATTTATTTTTAACTTGTCCATAATCCTAGTTTACATAATTTACATTTAAAATTACATTAATGCCTACAAAGCGGGTGGACTGGGACGCAGTCACCTGTACCATGGTACTATTAGTTGCATACTATAGTACAAACGGTAATGGTACCAAGTTAATACAAACGGGCGGACTGGGACGTAGTCAGCTTTACTATGGTACAATTAGTTGTTAAGTACTATAGTACAATTGGTAATGGTACCAAATTACTATTGGCGACGTTACTACAGTTCCTTTAATGATAGTACAATGATTTAACAACATTAATATTGGTGAGTGCTGGGTTTTTGCGACAGATGTGGTACTAATGGTTTATGGTACTTGTACTATTCGTGATAGTACTGCGGTACTGGTGCAACTGGTGACAAGTCTAGGTGCGAGCCTCCAGCATTTCGTAGTCTTCGTCGTTTTCGCCCTCCTCTTCATCCTGGGTAAGAAGATATTAATTATTAATCACGTTGGTAGATTACACAGTAATGGACACACGTCCCGCGACACTTGTAAGCCAAGTGGAGCGACGTCGCCGGACTTCGCTCGACACGCCTGACGACATCGCGCAACACTTGTCGCATAGGTACATGGGGGCCATTCAAGTATTACGTAGGCAGATTGTTTACAATTATTTAATTTTATCTTTAAATACAGGTATAAAAGGCGCGTTTTGCCAGGCAACGGCGAATCAAGATCCACACTACACGCCGCTTTTGGGTTTAAAAATCGCGCGTTTGACGAATAAATATATACACGTGATATCTTACTACAAGAGTACATTCTAATGGTGTAATAACATCATTTTTGACATATCATCACTTAACTGGTATTTGCAGTAATAGGGCGATATAAAGAAGTGCATCAGCGCCCCTTCTGTGCTCTAAACCAAGCCAGTTCGGGGCCCCGTAGAGCTAGGGGCCCCTGACATTTTGCCACCCCTGCCACCCTATACTTACGCCACTGCTTGTAGCATCTCACTCCTGTACTCACTTTCTAAATGTCTATGAAAATTAGAACACATAGAAAAATCCGAAAAGTAAAGCTATGGCCGGGAATCGAACCCGGATCCTCGTCATTCCGTGTCGCGTGCTATACCCCTACACAACCCATAGCAGGTGGGTAGTCTCCGAATTTTTCAACCTGTTACTAACTGTCACGTGACCTTTGTTACTATGCGATTTTTTTGTCGCTAAGCGTCATCTGTTTGAATGATGTGTCTGTACGACACAATTACAAACTCCCGTGGAACATCTACTGCTCACCAGGGACGAGAGAAGGCGCTGTTCTTCAAATGATAAGCACTATGAAATGACACACGACACGCGACACGGAATGACGAGGATCCGGGTTCGATTCCCGGCCATAGCTTTACTTTTCGGATTTTTCTGTGTTCTAATTTTCATAGACATTTAGAAATTGAATTTCTAACGGCAAAACCGTAAAAGTAAACATAAAAATCAAGAAATAAAAAATTCTTGATTCATTTGATAGTCCTGTACTCACGTCAAAGCCGAAGCAGGAGTTGACGTCCTTCTCGAGCTTGATGCTCTTCTCCAGCACGGGGTCCCTCACGCGCACCTCCGTCTGCTCCAACTCGCCCTCCTCATTCTCCTCTTCCTCTTCCTCCTCCGCTAAATTAACATTTGCAATGAGTCAGTAACACTTTAACACGCGTCTTTCTGTGGTGACGCAGAAAATGAACGTAATTACGTTCTCAAAATGTGTTTAATCAATTTACTAAATCTTGCACAACTTTAATTATTCTTCTATGGGGGCGTCCATTAATTACGTGAGGCATTTTTCAGGTTTTTTTTTTTAACCTACCCCCCCCCCCCCTGCCCCAATCTTACGTGAGATTTTTCAAAACTTGTACTTTGGATTGGAGTATTGGATTTATTAAAAAAAAATTACGCCGCAACGATCTTTGAGTCGCGCGTGTGGATACGGCTGACCAATAGCGGTTAAACAATCGAAGAGCTACTGTGCTGCTCTGTGGCGTTCGGACAAATATAATTGTGTCAGAAATTTGACATATTTTATTCAAGATACATTTTTTATTTACATTCAACTTTAATTTAACTTAATTTCCACGCAGTTTTACACCATTTTCTGCTAAAAAAAAACTACGTGATATTTGCCAAGACCCCCTCTCCCCCAAGTGAGATTTATTAAGATTCGGCTCGACCCCCCACCCCCTACATACCTAACGTAATTAACGGACGCCCCCTATGATGTAAGCCAGTGGTTCTTAACCGGTGGTCCGCGGACCACTGGTGGTCCCTGGAAGCAACCTAAGTGGTCCGCGGGGCCAATCTAATAAATAATTAGATAAGTGACAACCAGACACAACGCGTGAATGTGCAGTTCCATCCATTGGGGGCGATCGAAGCCATACGTTAGATTTTTTGTAGTTAGGTACTTAGGCAACATTTTTGTCAAATGGTCCCTCATGTCTGAAAGGTTAAGAACCACTGATGTAAGCAGAATTGTCAAATGTTTTCCAATGGCAATACGGATATTTAACAAGCTGCCAAGGAACATAGCTGAGTTGCCCCAAAGCAAATTCAGATTTAAATTATTTCAATGGCTTAAGGACAAAGCATTTTATTCAATCAAAGAGTACCTAAACTAAATAACTGCAATACTAATAATTTATAGTAATATTCATATTTTATTTTTTGTTTAATAAAAATGAAAACTTTGTAAAATGCGCTAATTAAAAATACCAAAAACCACTTTAGAAAATAAGTAAATGTTTGCATGCCAATTTATTTGGTTAGACGTGTCGCCGGACATCAACACTAAATACTAGATCATTTTTTAACCATGTCTAAAGCAAAATAAATTATTTCATTTCATTTCATTTCATTTCAATGTCACCGACTGTCGCTTCGGTGCAATCCCGTGGGCGCTTACCGTTCTCGTCCTCGCACTCCATGTAGTCGGGCGCGACCACGGCCACGTGCTGCTCGGTGCCGTCCTCGAGCTGGATGACCTCGAGCACGACGTACTGCTGGCCGTCCCCGTCGGCCACGGTCACCAGCTCGTTGTTGGCGAGGCCGAGCTTGTCAAATGCCACCGACTGTCGTGTCGGTGTAATCCCGCGGGCGCTTACCGTTCTCGTCCTCGCACTCCATGTAGTCGGGCGCGACCACGGCCACGTGCTGCTCGGTGCCGTCCTCGAGCTGGATGACCTCGAGCACGACGTACTGCTGGCCGTCCCCGTCGGCCACGGTCACCAGCTCGTTGTTGGCGAGGCCGAGCTTGTCAAATGCCACCGACTGTCGTGTCGGTGTAATCCCGCGGGCGCTTACCGTTCTCGTCCTCGCACTCCATGTAGTCGGGCGCGACCACGGCCACGTGCTGCTCGGTGCCGTCCTCGAGCTGGATGACCTCGAGCACGACGTACTGCTGGCCGTCCCCGTCGGCCACGGTCACCAGCTCGCCGCGGCGCAGCTCGTTGTTGGCGAGGCCGAGCTTGTCAAATGCCACCGACTGTCGCTTCGGTGTAATCCCGTGGGCGCTTACCGTTCTCGTCCTCGCACTCCATGTAGTCGGGCGCGACCACGGCCACGTGCTGCTCGGTGCCGTCCTCGAGCTGGATGACCTCGAGCACGACGTACTGCTGGCCGTCCCCGTCGGCCACGGTCACCAGCTCGCCGCGGCGCAGCTCGTTGTTGGCGAGGCCGAGCTTGTCAAATGCCACCGACTGTCGCTTCGGTGCAATCCCGCGGGCGCTTACCGTTCTCGTCCTCGCACTCCATGTAGTCGGGCGCGACCACGGCCACGTGCTGCTCGGTGCCGTCCTCGAGCTGGATGACCTCGAGCACGACGTACTGCTGGCCGTCCCCGTCGGCCACGGTCACCAGCTCGCCGCGGCGCAGCTCGTTGTTGGTGAGGCCGAGCTTGTCAAATGCCACCGACTGTCGCTTCGGTGTAATCCCGTCGGCGCTTACCGTTCTCGTCCTCGCACTCCATGTAGTCGGGCGCGACCACGGCCACGTGCTGCTCGGTGCCGTCCTCGAGCTGGATGACCTCGAGCACGACGTACTGCTGGCCGTCCCCGTCGGCCACGGTCACCAGCTCGCCGCGGCGCAGCTCGTTGTTGGTGAGGCCGAGCTTGTCAAATGCCACCGACTGTCGCTTCGGTGTAATCCCGTCGGCGCTTACCGTTCTCGTCCTCGCACTCCATGTAGTCGGGCGCGACCACGGCCACGTGCTGCTCGGTGCCGTCCTCGAGCTGGATGACCTCGAGCACGACGTACTGCTGGCCGTCCCCGTCGGCCACGGTCACCAGCTCGCCGCGGCGCAGCTCGTTGTTGGTGAGGCCGAGCTTGTCAAATGCCACCGACTGTCGCTTCGGTGTAATCCCGTGGGCGCTTACCGTTCTCGTCCTCGCACTCCATGTAGTCGGGCGCGACCACGGCCACGTGCTGCTCGGTGCCGTCCTCGAGCTGGATGACCTCGAGCACGACGTACTGCTGGCCGTCCCCGTCGGCCACGGTCACCAGCTCGCCGCGGCGCAGCTCGTTGTTGGTGAGGCCGAGCTTGACCATGCCGGCGTCGTCCGACTCGTTAGGCTCCTCCTGTCATAGACAAGTCTCGGTTAATTTAAGTTAAAAGCAATTAACATGAAGTAAAATTAATTTGTTTTATGTACAATAAATACCAGTAGCGTGGCGTCAAGTATATCAGAAGACAAGCCGAAGTGAATTGGCATTGTTCATTTTTTTTAAGCTGTGCTTTTAACACCTTCATTCGATAAAATAGACTATTTCAAGCAACTAATTTGAATATTATGCTTTTACGTAGCTTTGTTAATTAATAATAAATATTTTTTCGCTGTTTGATAATTCGTGAATTTAGACAGAATCCCAATCGCCTTCGTTCGGCTGGCTATAAAAAAAACGGCTTTGTGTATGGTTTTGTCGATTTGACAATGACACGTGACAGTTGCTATAGGTAAACTTTTTTTTTCATTTTTCTGGCAAACATTCGATGCTGGATTTTGTCTAAAAACCGGGTCGTTCGGTCAAACAAAAGTTCAAAGTACTTTTACAAAAATATCTGCAATCATAAAGTATTTTTGAAATCGGACAAGATAAATCGGATAATTGATGGTTTTCCTCCAAATGGTTTTCGAATTGGAGCATACTAAAAAAAATGAACAATGCCAATTTAACTAGCCTTTTCCTCTAATTCTGCACAGTAAAAGTGCCCAAGCCAAAAGTGCCAAGTAGCAAGCCGGTGGGAACCGAGTTCCATAGACGCCACGCCACTGATAAGTATATACATCTATTTAAACACAATCGATAGACATAGATAGTACAGGGTGCTTTTCTAATGTTCTACTAATGTTAATGTGTTTTGATTCCCCTTTCCACCTATACGCCCACAACCATGCTGTACGTGGCCTTTAGCTCTTGTTACCTCAGGTTCCGTCTACCCATAAGGGATATAGACTTGTTTTGTGTATGTGTATGACAAACATTTTATTTAACAACCCCTTATTTCCTACTAGCAATACAACTGTTATTACTTTGCTCGCAGTGTGGAAGTATAAATAGAGTAGGATGATGGTAGCGATCTGTAGGCTTATTGTGTGTGTTCATTTTGACAGTTCTTGTATGAATGTGACAGCTAGCTGATTCCGATGCCAATTGTCAGCCCATACATGAACTGTCAAAATGAACACGATGGCGATTGCGACCGAGTTAGACCTCCTGGACGAACAAGGTCCAACCGCCCGTACAATATGTATGTATGTCTCTTTGTGCATAATAAACATACATACATACAATTGTCAAACACTAAGGTACATGCACAAAATATCATTGTTAATATAATATAGTCATTACAACACTGCCTTTGAGGCCATGCAAAACATCTAGTCAATCAATGAAGTGATTTAATAACGATTAAGAAAAACCCAGTGCGTTCGCAAAGCAACACTCTGTATGACCATTCATAAGCTGATGCATCAAGTTGACATATTACCAATATCTATACATATAATAAAGATGAAGTGTTGAAAATGTACACACGGCAATATAATCAGGTAAGCACCTACGCTCGCTCGCGCCGTATCTATCCTGCTTACCGAATAGCTTTGCTGTGTGTACATGGAAGATATTTAAAAAAAAATTGGCTGGCGATACTTAGAATCGACAACAGAACACGTTCCAACACCTTTTAGACTTTTTCGGTTTGTCTGCATATTTGCGAGCGGAACACGTGAAAACAGCTGAAAGGATTTTGATGCAATCTTTACTAATCTGTTGAGAAAATCACCAGCCACAAATTACACCAATTGACCCAGCCCCAAACTAAGCAAAGCTTGTACTATGGGTACCAGGCAACATACTTATATAATGTAAAGTATAAATACATAGGTACTTAAATACATACTACATCCATGACTCAGGCACAAACATTCGTATTCATCATACAACTGTCTGTCCCTACCGGGATTCGAACCCAGGACCTCTAGCTTCATAGTCAGGGTCACTAACCACTAGGCCATCCGGTCGGTTCCCCCGTAAACATGTCAATTACTAATTGTATGCGGTCGAAGTCGCGGGCAGAAACTATTATTACATAGTTCAAGTCGCATTGCATGAGGCCATAAAGCCAGATATTGATGTTTGTTCATTTTTAATACAAACTTTTTTGCTGACTGTACTTCATAGTCAATTTGACAAACCGTTGAAGAGTTCCCTACTGCGGAGACGGTCCCGGGGCCCGATTTTTGTAAACAAATCACTCGAAAAAGGTATAAATCAGCTTATATCTCCAAAACTACAGCTCTTATCGTTTTGACTAATTCACAAGATTAACTCGTATTTCAAATTCAGCGCAATTTTTCACCACTTTCGTGTGGTATTTTCACACATGTGCTTTCAAAAATCGGCTCCTCGGCCGGTTCACCGGTTCCATTACAAGATTACTGTATTGTCACCTTGTGCCAAATGTCACGTTAATCCGACGACTGGAATGATCAAATTTCAATTACTAGATTTGATCCAAACAAACAAGCTAGATTAACGCTTGTAAAAAGGAAGCAAGGCCTTGAGAACGTCTCCCTTAGGGGGCATTCAAGTATTACGTAATCAGATTTTTTTACAATTATTTACCCCCCCCCCCCCCTCTCCTTGTCAGCAAAAGTAAGCAAACCTCTTACCCCACTCCCATGCTTACGTAGTCATTGGAACCTATATGCATTTTTCTTTTAATGGATTTTTTTTTTTAAACGAAACTGCTGACGTAATCACCATATCGACCCAAATCATCAAAAATAAGCAAAGCAAAGACCCCCCCGCCCCCCTCAAGCGCTTACGTAATACTTGAACGCCCCCTTAGCAGTAGTAGGGGTAGACAAAGCCCAGTGTACAATACGCAAAGGCCACGTGATTGTGTGCGTTCAGGTGGAAAGGGGAATCCATCGCATTGCCTATCCTATAGCACCATTCCTAAGACTTTGGCCCATGGCATTCCCTCGATGGTCTTTTACCAGCGCGGACAGAAACGCAGCTGGTATATTCTACGTTTTTCCTTTGCTCCCAGACCAGCATGGAGGTTCTTAATTTTCACTATAATGTTCGATTCATTGCTGTATTATTGAAATTCGCTCAGCATTTACATTCGAAAAATAATTCGCAAATTTAAATGTAAAAAAAGAAACAGTCAAGCGCGCATTGGCTTACGAGTCGCACATTAATATTTAAACATCACGTCCTATATCCCATACGGTAGACAGGGCCTAAGGTAACAATGTTTTTTCTTCCCAGACCAGCATGTAAGAAAATTAATATATTTAATATTGATAGCTGGCAACATTACCTGATTCCTGGACGTCATGTACTTGATCTTGCGCTGGCGTCCTATCTTGAGCGCGAGCGCGCGCTCGGTGTGGCCAGACTCCGGGTCGTGAACGGCCAGGTGACGGATCAAATTGCCCTGGGGACACAACAATGAATACAGGTCTAAAAATTACAATGAATTAAAATTATCATAGAAAAAAAAGAGCCTGGTTCGATGTAGAACAGCGATTTTAACGTGACCTCTTTCAATTATTGAATTGGCATTGTTCATTTTTTTTAAGCTGTGCTTTTAACACCTTTATTTGATAAAATGGACTATTACAAGCAACTAATTTGAATATTATGCTTTTACGTAGCTTTGTTAATTAATAATAAATATTTTTTCGCTGTCTGATAATTCGTGAATTTAGACAGAATCCCAATCGCCTTCGTTCGGCTGGCTTTAAAAAAAACGGCTTAGTCTATGGTTTTGTCGATTTGACAGTGACACGTGACAGTTGCCATAGCTAAACTTTTTTTTTTCATTTTTGTGGCAAACATTCGATGTTCTGTCTAAAAACCGGGTCGTTCGGTCAAACAAAGGTTCAAAGTACTTTTACAAAAATATCTGCAATCATAAAGTATTTTTGAAATCGGACAAGATAAATCGGATAAATGATGGTTTTCCTCGAAATGGTTTTCGAATTGGAGCATACTAAAAAAAATGAACAATGCCAATTAGAAGAATCGGTGCCTGATCACCTATTAAAAATCATCATACATGTGTCATGGGTGTGAAAAATACCTTGTGTGCGAACGTGCGCTTGCACTCGTGGCACGCGTGGGTCTTCTCCTTGGGCGGCTTCGGCACGTAGTCCGGATTGTGGTACAGGTTCTGGTGCCGGCGCAGCAGCTGCTTCTGGCTGCAAACGACACCGTGGTAAGCATACAACAGCAACAACGGTGCGCATGCGTCTTATAACACCTTTATCTCGCTAGTCGGACTAAGCGTACTCAATGGGGACTCGTTTCTTTGCTCACCAGTTGGCGCCACTGTTGACTAAGGTCCAGAGGTGTAGCTGTCTAAGGTGACTTTATAAGATCGCCGCCGAAACAAAGTTTTAAATCTTGAATCTCATTAAGTTTATTAATTATATATAAAAACTATCCCCCTTATTCATAAACGCTCTATAGGCTTCTGCTAACTTAGGAATCGTTTGTCCTTATCTGTGAAAGGTAAATGCCAAAGTGACAGATAAGGACAAACGATTGCTAAGTTAGCAGAGGCCTACAGAGCGTTTATGAATAAGGGGGTATATATATAGTAACTAGTATTTTGCGTGGGGGCCGCGGGCCCCGAGGGCCCCGCGGAGGTCCCTGCCACCCCGTTTTGTTTTAATAATCCTAACCTTTTTTTTTACAATATACTTTGGCCGCCTTTTTGAAACCGCCACCATGGATAAAGTATTCTGCGTGGGGGCCGCGGAGGATACCCAGTTTTTTTCTCAAATATTTCTAACATTTTTTACTATCATATTTGGCCGCCATTTTGTATCCGCCATCTTGGAAAAAGTTATTCACGTGGAGGCCGCGAAGGGTACCCTGCCAGCCTGTTGTTTTTTCAAATATTTCTAGCCTTTTTTACTATATTCTATGGGCGCCATCTTAGAAAAAGCATTTCGCATGGAGGCCGCGGGCCCCACGGGACCCGCGGAGGGTACCCTGCCAGTCTGTTGTATTTTCAAATATTACTACATTCTATAGCCGTCATTTTGAAACCACTACCTTGGAAAAAGTACTTCGCATGGGGGCCGCGGGCCCCACGGGACCCGCGGAGGGTACCCTGCCAGCCTGTTGTATTTTCAAATATTACTACATTCTATAGCCGTCATTTTGAAACCACTACCTTGGAAAAAGTACTTCGCATGAGGGCCGCGGGCCCCACGGGACCCGCGGAGGGCACCCTGCCAGCCTGTTGTATTTTCAAATATTACTACATTCTTTGGCCGTCATTTTGAAACCACTACCTTGGAAAAAGTATTTCGCGTGGGGGCCGCGGCCCCCGCGGGGACCGCGGAGGGTAACCTACCACCCTGTATTTTTTACTACATTCTTTAGCCGTCATTTTGAAACCACCATCTTGGAAAAAGTATTTCGCGTGGGGGCCGCGGCCCCCGCGGGGTCCGCGGAGGTTAACCTACCACCCTGTATGTCACTTAGTCGAGCACAACCCATCCATCTCGACTGGCCTCTGAGATATTTGCGTTTCAATTTTGTATGGCGGCCATCTTGTTTTCGCAATTTTGAAAAAAAAATACCGGTTCACCCATTGGCTGGCTGTTCTGAGCGACTTTAGTTCAGGGCAAACTCGATAAGGCAAGTCGTTGCGGAGAGCTGGCCCACGTGTCAGGTCAGTTTCCACGTTCAGGACAGTTTTGCATTTTTTTTGTACTTGTGATAAAATTTCTTATGCGATGGTGTATAAAAACGAACCCTATTCCTAAAAGCTGCTATACAACACAAGTGAGTCTATGAGTCTGACATTATTTTGTATGGCGGCCATCTTGGAAAATGGCGGAATCGAAAAATTAAGTATGGCGTTTGAATTTGTGGTTTCGAAGAGCCCCGGATGCAAAATTTCAATCGGATCGGAATCAAAAAAAATTTGGCCGCCATTTTGAATCCGCCATCTTGGAAAAAAAATAGGTTCATTAGATTATCCCTTCCATCTTGAACGACATTTGATCGAGCACCACCCATCTATCTTGACTGGCCTCTGAGATATTCCCGTTTCAATTTTGTATGGCGGCCATTTTGTTTTTGCAATTTTGAAAAAAAAATACCGGTTCACCTATTGGCTAGCTGTTCTGAGCGACTTTTGTTCCTGGCAAACTCAATAAAGCAATTCATCGCGGAGAGCTGGCTCATGTGTCAGGCCAGTTTCCACATTCAGGTCAATTTTGCTTTTTGTTGTACTTTTAATATAATTTTTAAAGTGAAAATGTATAGAACCAAACCCTACCTCTGATGGGTTCCTCAAAACAACAGGTCAAATATACAGAAATTACTTTGTATGGCGGCCATCTTGGAAAATGGCGGAACCGAAAAATAAAGTATGCCATTTTATTCTGTGGCCTCGAAGAGTCCCGGATGCAAAATTTCAATCGGATCGGATAAAAAAAAATTTTGGCCGCCATTTTGAATCCGCCATCTTGGAAAAAAAATTGCTTAGTCAGATTTCCCTTTCAACTCTGAATGACATTTGGTCCAGCACCACCCACCTATCTCGACTGGCCTCTGAGATATTCGCGTTTCAATTTTGTATGGCGGCCATCTTGTTTTCGCCATTTTGAAAAATCTTGAACCGGCTCACCCATTGGCCGGCTGTTCTGAGCGACTTTAGTTCCGGGCAAACTCGACAGCTCGAGCCGTTGCGGAGAACCGCCCCATGTGTCAAGTCAATTTCCACGTTCAGGTCGATTTCGTATTTTTCTGGTGGTCGGGCAAGCATTTCTGATACAACGATGTATAGAGTCTAACCTCAACTCTTACAGGTTCCTCCAAACAACTCTGGGGTGAGTCAGTGAGTGAGTGAGTGAGTGAGTGGGTGTTCAGCTATATATATTATAATAAATCCCTATTTCCCTTGGTCACGGCATGACGCGTGAACGGGAATTATTTTTTTGTTGTATTTGTTATTGTCAGGAGAAGGATCTTATAAAGCTAAATTTTAAAAAATAGAAGGTAAAAACTGGAACGGGGGGAAGCGATTTCACTAATTCTTTTTTTGTTGTGCTCCTGTCAGGACAAGGTTCTTATGTGAGAATATTAAAAAAAACTGGTACTTGGGCGAAGCCGCGGGGAACAGCTAGTTATAAATAACTAGTTCCGTTTTGTTCGAAAAAAAAAACTAAAGCGTTCACATTCATCGCCAAATCCTATTAATATTATAAACGCGAAAGTTTGTGAGTATGGATGTTTGTTACTCTTTCACGCCAAAACGGCTGGACAGATCTGGATGAAATTTGCAACACAGATAGATTATAGTCTGAAATAACACATAGGCTACTTTTTATCCCGGAAAATTGCGCAATTCCTGCGGGATAGCCGATAAACGAATTCTATGCAGACGTAGTTGCGGGCAACTAGTCCTACTAATATTATAAATGTGAAAGTTTGTGAGTATGTTTGGATGTTTGTTACTCTTTCACGCCAAAACCGCTGGACAGATCTGGATGAAATTTGCGACATAGATAGATTATAGTCTGAAATAGCACATAGGCTACTTTTTATCCCGGAAAATTGCGCAATTCCTGCGGGATAGCCGATAAACAAATTCTATGCAGACGTAGTTACGGGCAACAAGTAATCCATATTTGCGATAATTTCACGTTAAGTTAAAGTACTAACCGGAAGCTCTGATCGCACTCGGTGCACACGAACGGCTTCTCGTCGGTATGCTTGAGCATGTGCGACTTGAGGTGCCGCAACATCGTCGACGCGTACGGGCACAGGTCGCACTTGAAACACTTCTCGCCCTCGTGCGTCTGCGCAAACAAGAAAACAATTGATAACAAAGCCGCGGCAGCCGTCGTTGGTTCGAATCCCGCTCTCGCACCTCGGACTGTTTCGGAATTTATGTGTAAAATTACATTTGTACTTCCATGCCGGTCAGGGAGCAAAGGAAAAACATAGAATGTACCAGTTGCTTCTCGTCTGAGCGGTACATTTATGTAATTTCTCAGGTACAAGTGAGGAATTACGACTAATTATTAATTTACGGCGTTTTTATAGCTTATAGATGATTAAAAATAAATGTCGAAAAACCTAGTGCCGCTTTAAAGTGGTGATGCCGAAAGTTAGTGCAATTTTTTTTTTCAATGTATTAGAAAAAATCTGTAGGTACCGCTCAGAAATGACGGCATAGCGCTCAGAGTTATTTTATGATATAGTAACAGCCTTCTAAGCTTCATTTGCGCTGGTTCATTTCTCATGTTTTTTTATAAAACAACTCATATAGACTGGAGATGGTTACCTTGTTATGAAGCTTGCAGGAGTAGCGGTCGGGGAAGGACTTGCCGCAGCGCTTGCACTTGAGCGGCGTGTCCGAGGTGTGCAACTTTTGTATGTGTATGCGCAGGTCGGTCTTGCGGCCGCACTTGGCCGGGCACAGCTCGCACCGATACACCGGCTTCTCGGCCACTGGTGCAAAACACACGAGCAATTAAAAAAAAAAACCGTTAAATTAATTAAATTTAGAATACGTGCACACTGCACGCACTGTAGCAGTGTTGCCACCCTGCGCAGTCGCTTGAAGGCGTATCGGCTCGATGGATCCTCTTAAACGAATGTGATGTGTTTTGTAACTTGTGTGTGTATATATACATTTATATATAACTAGCTTTTGCCCGCGACTTCGTACGCGCTAATATGTAAAACGAAAAAATAAGTGTTTTTCCTTATCCCGTGGGCATTTCCAAAAATCCTGAAATTAGTTTCTTAGTTTTGTAATCACCTACTTTTGTATCAAATTTGAAGAGTCTAGTTATTATAGTTACTGAGATAGCGTCACTCGGAATCGAATATATAATTCCCGTTTTTTCCTTATAGTAAGTAAGTAAGTAAGTAAATGCTTTATTGTACAAATATAGAGAAGTAGAGACAAATCACAAAAAAAAAATCCCGTGGGAATTACCAAAAATCCTTTCTAAGCGGATGCCTACGTCATAACGTCTACCTGCATGCCAAATTTCAGCCCGATCCGACCAGTGGCTTGGGCTGTGCGTTGATAGATCACTATGTCAATCACCTTTGAGTTTTATATATATAGATTCAAACTCAAACTTTTATTTTCTTTGATACAAGACACAATATACAAGATCAAACCCTGTAGGAACGCTGCAAATATTACATTTTTAATGTACAAATAGTAGTACATTACATCATAAATTTTATTTGTAAACAAGTTTTCTTAATTTCCAAAACATGTCTGCTTATCATCAAAAAAATTCCTGAAGGGTGGTAGGATTTCTCCAGCAAGTATGTTGTGTATTAATTTATCGTATTTATCTATTATGTGTAGTTTATTATATCTTAATTATTTAAAATTCAGGTATTTAGGATTATTTTAGATTTCGAGCGGTTCTTTTACTTTTTCTGTGTCTACTTGCTTAATACTTAAGTCCTGCCCTTCCCTTCCCCTTTCCCATCCCTTTTAGGTATAAGTTCGCCTTTGCGTAATCCTGTATTCATCTTTTTCTTGTGTTTTATGTACAATAAAGAGTTCTACTTGCAAGCTTTTTGTGCTGACTCAAAAATTCAAAATTTTTAAATTTATTTTTACTAATTTGGTCCCAAGAGCTCTTTTACATGTATTTTTGTAACTGCCAGCGCATTCGGAAATACCATCATTGCCAAGAAGAATGCGCCGCAAGAAACTTGGCAGTCACTTTTTCAAAATAAAATACATAATGTATAAGGTCCCTTTTATAAAAAACGGACCGTATCACCATACAACTTTGCCGACATTTTGTCACAAGATTTGTGAATTATATTTTTTTCCGCACACTTGTCATTTCAATTTAAACTGACATCGGCCCAAGCCTTACGGCCGCCATTGAGGGATTAGATAAAAACACGTTTATCTTTCGAAGGCATTGACTTACAATAAACAACTAGACTCAGTCGCTAACAAAGGTTCCTCAAGAAACGTCCGAGTTGCTTTGTCTATGTGTTGTGTGTGTCAACACATCGACTTAGACAGATAACATTAACATATTCGTTCAAATTGACACCTTATTTCGTGGCAGTAATGTTTAATATCAATGGCGTAGGATCGTGAGAAGTAATGACACTACGCCACGCGCTGGAAACCTGCCTGTCTCTTTTGTTCTCAATAGTAAGATTACGGTGCGAAAGAGACGTATACATTGTTATCAAAGCGCGGTCGAAACACAACTGAACAAAAACTCTGAACAATAGACGCGTCGTTCAGACTTTTGCTTCGGACAGTTTTTGAGCGTGATTGGGAGTCTAGTTGTTTATTGTACGTCAATGTTCGAAGGTAATAAAATCCCGTGTGTGCGTATAACTTACCGTTGTGTATCAGTTTGTGGGCCTTCAGCGAGTTGGATTGCGTGAAGCACATGTTGCAGCTGTCGCATTTGTACGGCTTCTCGCCGGTGTGCGTCCGGAGGTGCCGCTTCAGCTTGAAAGTGTCCGGGGACGCGTACGTGCAGTCCGGGCACTGCACAAACCAACAATTTAATAACCTAACCCATCAATTTTCGATACAAGTGAGAAAATTAGGCCATAGTTACGAGTGCCGGAGATCTTATGGCACGAGCGAAACGAGTGCTTAAACCGGCACGAGTTGGGTATTCCGGAAGTTTGTCGTACAACGTTTTACATGCATTACGTAAGAAAAATATTTCTTACAAAGATCTCGATAAATGAATAAATATTAACTTTGTTGCGTCAAATCGTTTGTTTTATACAAAAAATTATTTAGAATGATACGTTTTTACTTTCATTATTTAATATCTACACTTTAGTTTAGACGCAACTTTAAGACATGTCCAATTTAAAAAGCTACTTTACCGAACATGTGCGGAAAAGTTATTTTCTGCAAGAAACGTATAAAGTATTAACGAAAAGAGGCACTTTTCGTTAATACTTTAATTCTTGCTGGCTGTACTTTTGCTTGACTCTATTTGATTTGCCATCTATCCTGTATTATGTACACCAAATTTCAAGTCAATCTGGAATCTGACAGACCGGTGAACCATTCCCTTCTGCCGCTTTCCGTGCGTGAGCCGGTAACGCACGTGCCGGACCAGCTCTGCACCTGTGGGGCTTGTAGTGCGTCTGCCGGTAACGCACGTTACGTTACCTGGTAGGGGCGCTCCCCGGTGTGGCAGCGCACGTGCCGGCGCAGCTTGGACAGCTCGACGGAGGCGTAGTCGCACTCGGTGCACTTGTGGGGCTTCTCGTGCGTGTGCCGGTAACGCACGTGCCGGACCAGCTCGCCTGCACACATACATGGCTATAACAGGGCTGCTTTACCATCATCATCATCATCAGAACATCATAACGTATCATAGCGTTCGTGTCGCCACAGTGAATGTGTATTTTATATGTTTAGTTTTTTAATTTTATCTGGGTCCTACTGAAAAACAGCGTTGCGGCTTGCCGCAACATTATGCTGAGTGGGGCCCATTTTACACCATATCGGTACTATTGCTAAGTGTTTTGTATTTCTTCCTATTATATATCAACGTGTATCGAATGTGTGTAAATAAATGTTTCTCTCTCTCTCTCTCATAAAACTAATCATCTAGGAGTAAACAGCTAATTTTATTTATTTTTTGACATAATCTTAAATATGTAACATAATGTATGTGAGTGACTTTGTTGTCATTTCAATTAATATATTACGCATAGTAGGTACGCACTGAAAATTTTGCATGCTACCCTAAGCAGAGTATGGCTGATCTCAATTATTTAAGATGTTCACCAATATGTATGCAACCTGTACTCGGCAAAATAAACTCATTTCATTTCATTTCATTTCATTTCAGCCTATATTAGTCCACTGCTGGACATAGGCCTCCCCTAATGAGCGCCATAGCGCCCTGTCTTCAGCTTGACGCATCCAGCATCTGCCTGCAGCCTTTCGCGGATCGACATCCCACCTGGCCGGAGGGCGTCCTACACTACGTATGCCGAGTCGCGGTCTCCACTCAAGAACACGTTTCCCCCAGCGGTTGTCGGTACTTCGCGAGATATGGAAAAAAAAACCTCAACTCAACCACTTGAGGTTCCTATTAGGTTTAGGTTTGTGAACTTATTTAATATTTTTTTTAATTTAACCTCGTAAGATCCGACTTTTCGTAAATACCGTAGTACTTCAGACCGAACGACCGAATCCCAGTTATGTGATTTTAGGTATAATTTCAACATGTTAAGTCTTTTTTTATTTCAACAATTTGTACTTTCGGCAGTTATTCTTGCTATTAATTTGTACTTCAGGAAGTACGCAAGGACTTAAGAGGTTAATACTCTAGTCCAGGGGTCACCAATTAGTTTTGCTTGGGGTCCGTTTAAAAGAAATGAAATGACCATCGCGGTCCGCACATTCTATAGTAAAAATATTTAGCTCGTTGTTTTTCGAATTGACGTCCTCAAAATTAATTCGGGGGATACATTTTTATTATATTACGTACTCTGTAGTGCAAGTTGCTATGTTCTCGCGGTCCGCACAAATTGGCGACCCCTGCTCTAGTCTGTCATCTGTCCAGGTAAAACTCACCAGAGGTAGTGAACGGGCTGTTGCAATACTTGCAGACGTGAGGTTTGACACCATTGTGCATGTTGACATGGTTCTGCAGCGAGGCCATGGTCTTGAACCCCCGCTCGCAGACCTTGCACTTGTACGGCCTGTCCTCCGAGTGTGTCTTCATGTGTCTCAGGAGGAGGTAGCTGGTGAAAAGGATACAAAATACAGATTATAGTAATCGGTGAATGAGACACAAAAGCGCAGCGTGGGCCGTCCACCCACAAGGTGGACCGATGACCTCATTAAGATCGGAGGATCGCGCTGGATGCAAGCCGCTTCCAACCGGTCTTGTTGGAGATCTAAAGGAGAGGCCTATGTCCAGCAGTGGACTTGTAATGGCTGAGATGATGATGATGATGATGATGAGACACAAAATCGCAGCAAGTGGAACTAAGTAGTCTCTGCCTACCCCTAAGGGAAAAAAACGTGACTGTATGTATGTAAGAGTGAGACAGATCTATATGAGCAGTGGCGTAGCTATAACGTCAGGAGCCCGTGGCAAACTTCATCAGTCAGGGTCCATCTTTAATATAAAGAAGTGCTCCGTTTTTGTTCTCTATTTTTTTGTGGAAAAGTTAAAAAGCTAGGTAGATCTGGAGATTGCTGGACATGATCAGAGATTACAGGATGAGATGATGCACCACTCCGCCACGGCTGATGAGATGGCAGAGTATGTCCGTCAGAAGACCGGCTTCTTGCTGAGGGTCTTCCAATTGCGTTCGCGCCACTACGTGCACTTCAGTTCCTTTGTGGTGCGCGTTCCGCGGCCGCTGCAGGAGACCATCGCGTGCGCTGACTTCTGGCCGAAGGGTGTCGTATTTCGTCGGTTCCGGGGCAATCTACCGAATCCAACACCGGAGATGGCGACGCAGCGGAGCCACAACGTTTCGTCGCCTAAATAACATCTATTATATTTTTTGAATTTTATAGCGCATTGGTTTCGACTGTAATGCTGTAATTTTTTATTGACTATATAAATAAATAAATAAATAAATGATTTATCTCTGATAGTAGCTCACCGTCTATGGCTGGTGTAGTTACAGAAAGAGCACGTAAACTTGGAGCGCTGGTTCCTCCTCTTAGGTGTCTTCTTGCGCTTTGTGGCCTCCTCCTCTTCCTCGGAAACCTCCTCGATGCCATCCTCCTCGAAGTTGTACACGTCGTCATTGCCTTTGTCTTCTTCCTCCTCCTAAAAAGTTTGAGAACGTACAGAAAAGGAACTTAAGGTTGGCTGTCTGAACGTTGTTTCCTTTGCTTATCAGAGGGATGAAGAAAATATTCATTTGATTGATTCCTTACTCAAAAGAAATCTAAGTTATATTTACTTATGAATACAAGAGAAGAAATGAAATAAGTTGCTTCTCACGTTTATTTTATCTTAATTATTATGTTTATGTGTATATGTATGTATTATTTTATTTTATTTATTTAGCTATGTAATATATTTATCTTGATATTGTTGTTTTTATTATCCCTGCGTTTATCCTGTCTATTTGTTTCCGCCACCTACTTAAACTGTCTCCAACTTATTTCTATTATTGGTTGTCTGGAAGAGATCGCTATTAAGCGATAAGACCGCCTATTGTCTACTTTGTTCTTTGTTTCTGTATTGTTTTGTACTGATTTGTGGTGTTCAATAAAGAGTATTTGTATTGTATTGTTGTATTGTATAAGTATGGGTTCAGTTTTGATTCCCCTTTGCACCTATACACCCACAATCATGCTAAATGTGGCCGGTCTTGTTACCTCAGGCTGTCTACCCCGTAAGGGATATAGACGTGATTTATGTGTGTATGTATGTGGATTGGAACGTAAGGGTGTGAAGGTGACGGACGATATTATGAGTGAGACAACGAATATTCGATTTGAAGAATGAGATGACGTATGTAATGTAAGATCATTATCATTAGGGAATCCTACCGCAAATCGTACTGACTCATTATAACTGGTTATAATGATAAGATAAGATAAGATAAGATAAGATAATTTATTTTGCAAATTGGCCGCTAAGGGCTCTTTTACATGTCTTTTGAAACTACCAGCACATTCGGAAAGACCATCATTGCCAAGAAGAATGCGCCGCAAGAAACTTGGCAGAAAGTCATTTTTTCAAATAAAAATACAGTAACTAAGAATACTTAAATTCTACTTACATTAAATACATTTATATAAGGGATGTATAAGGTCCCCGAGCCTTAAATTATATTAATCTATAAATAGTAGAGATGTATAAAGTCTCTACTGGTCAAAAAAAAATAAAAAACAAAAAAAATAATAATAATAGTGAGTTCAGTGGAGGTGTAAAACGCCTCCACCGTCAAATAAACTAATTGGAGATGTCTCCAATGTCGCAGGAAAAAAAAAATTATATATAAAACAAAATTATGAAATATACATTTCATGTCAAGTAAGTAACCAATAAGCTTTTGGATTCCGAAGGCAAGCTTACGTCTGCCGCCCCTAATGTTGGCTTTCAATGAGTCTGCGGTACGATTTCGCTATGTAATCATTAAATAAATATACTTCAACTGTGACTAAATTGGTTTCCTTATTAATTTAGTCCCACATTTATGTATTTTTTAATGCAGTTTTAGTAAATTATAAAAAGTGTCAGTAACTTAAATTACTTGTAGTGTTAAAAATTCCATGCTGATCTGGGAGCAAAGAAAAAACATAGAATGTACCAGTTGCTTCTCTACCCGCGCAGATGGTAAAAGCCCATCGAGGGAATGGGCGAAAATATTAGGAATCATGTTATAGGCGATGAGGCTAGCAACCCATCACTATTTTGATTCCATTTTCCACCTATACGCCCACAATCTTGCTAAATGTGGCCTGGAGGTATCTGTTACCTTAGGCTCTGTCTACCCCGTAAGGGATAAAGACGTGATGTGTGTGTGTGTGTGTCTGTCTGTCTGTGTGTGTGTGTGTGTGTGTGTCTGTGTGTGTGTCTGTGTGTGTGTCTGTCTGTCTGTCTGTGTGTGTGTGTGTGTGTGTATGTTTGTGTGTATGTGTGTGTATGTGTGTGTGTGTATGTGTGTATGTGTGTGTGTGTGTGTGTGTGTGTGTGTGTGTTAAAAATAGAAATGTAAAAACCCGTCACTTTTATGATGAAGGCGTTTTACAGATCGAGATATTGGGCTCAGCTAGCCAAGCCTTCAAAGGCCTTCAGAACTACCACCTGGCCCCATTGCGCCAACTGGACAAATGTCGCCGACATGTGACAATTCGAAACGCAATTCGTGGTCAATGATGAATAAAACCGGCGCAGATTCCCGTCGAGTTTGTAATGTCAAGTTGTAACTTGTCACCAGGGGTGTTACGAATATTCGCATCCGCATCCGTAAATGCGGAATATTCGCATTAATTCAGACATCTGCATTGATCAATCAGTGCGGATTTTTTACGGATGCAGATTCACATCAACAAGTAACAAAACAAGACTGGATTTAGATGAAAATCCACTTAATTGGTGGAAAGTTAATCGTTGTGAATTTAAAATTCTCTCCAAATTAGCATGTAGATATTTATCATACCTTTCTATGCGAAGCCGCGGGCAAAAGCTAGTTAAATATAATTTACCAATTTTTAAGTTTAATTATTAAACAAAGATTTTTGATTATGAAACTCAAAGCTTAAAATTCTGTTGTGCCATAAGTAAAACTAAAAACTTGTGTAATTTTGTTCTAAGAATATGATTAAATAAATAAAAAGTTAAAAATAAATTGATTTTCAGCTATTTATGCACTTCAAAATTTAAATAATTTTATTATCCTTTTAAAATTCCAAAATTCGCATCCGCATCCACATCACATCAAACCCACATCCGCGGATGTGAACTTCTAATAATCCGCTTCCGCATCCGCATCTGCATCCGTACTTGTCACCAACAGGCGTCGTATTGGTAAAATACAAGCCTGGTAGTCACACTGCGACAACGTGACGCGGGAACTGGTTTGAAAATGTATTTTTTTTAACGAAAGAAAACATTAATAAAATATTACCTGATCAATCTTGATGTCAACATTGATAACCGGCTTGGTTTCCTCCTGCACCACCAGTACGTAGCTCACTTCACCGGTGCCTGTATCAGAAGGCACCAACGTCACTGTCTGGTAGCCTTCCTCAATCATTGTGGTATCATCTTCTGCTATAGCCTCCTGAAAACACTTGAAAGTTATGTCACATGTTCCGTTATGTCAAGCGCTACAAAGACCGCCTAAATAACCACCCAAATCAGCTGGCGGTAAAACTTACAATACCCGAATATATAAAACGACACAAACGACGAGATATCTTGCAACACAGTAGCATGCCCTAACTAAAGCTAACTGCTGTGCACTGCCGGCGGAAAAGCTGACTTATTAAGGAGCGAGTGTCAATGGAGACGCGCTCCCCACGCCTTGAACTACCAACCAACACATCTGCTTATAGTCAGAACGACTGATCGCAGATAATATAATGAGAAAAAAAAAAAAAAAAAAAGAAACATGTTCCGTGACCTAATTGGAGATGTTTTGTTAAAGTAAGTCAAAAGTATTTGTATACGACAAGGAAGGCAAACAAGCGAATGGGTCAACTAATGGGAAGCGAGGACCATCACCGATGAACACCCGCAACACTAGAGGGATTGCAGATGCGTTGCCAGCCTAAAGAGCTAGAATAGAACACCTCTTCTGCCAGTAATTTTACCAGCAGTCTTACTCTTCACGCTGGTGGACTGTGATATCGTTCCAACCAGACCTTGCATGAGATCCTATCACCCGCTAAAAGTGTGGTATTACTCCATAGAATCTGGACTATGGATATGGGGGCTAGCCAAGGTAAGCAGTGCATACAAATTGTGTTACATCACCTTACTGCTGCCATCACTGCTTACCACAGCTACCCCCACTGCATGCTGCTGAATCTACAGAACTTTTTTTTTAATCTAAAATTTTTGCGAGGCTTGAGCACCAGTAGTGTCTATGTCAGCCTCACAGGAAACCACAGGTACCTATTTCAAACTCTGCCTTGCCCGGAGTCTGAAGCTCTGAAGCCAAAGCCGTATCTTACAAATTTATACAACAGTACTGCGTCATCTGACAAAGGGCGACTCAGGATAATGTTAACACCTCCATTACACATTCATCTGGAGAACTTGCCTCATTTTCCTCTGGATTGGAGAGTGACACTATAGTCTGATTTTCCCCGGGCTGATAATAATACCGGCCCTGCTCGTCAACGAAATATGTAACTCCGTTTGGGTTCTCTTCCTCCTCTGCACTGTTCACTGCGACATTAAAAAACAGATTAATTTGAATCAATCAACTTTCATGTCACTTGTAGTCATATGACATGCGTGACAATCTTTAATTAAACCGTATATTTATAGAATGAACCCAGATATGCGTAAAATAAAAAACAAAACATGTTGATTTAGTCTCGTTCTTCTCCAATAATAACAGCTTATTCAGGGCCGTCTTACAACTAGGCTGGGGCCCTTGGGCACACAAGAATTTGGGACCCTTTTGGAAAGAAAACAAAAGAAAAAAGTGTAACGTGTAATGAGAATGGGGGTCCTGGGCATGGACCCCGTGTGCCCTTATGGTGAAAACGGTTGCCCTTACCTAATACAGTGGCTTCGGCTTCTGTCTGCTGCTGGTTATAGGCATTCAGGTAAGACTGGATCAGCTTTCCATCGGCCACACCGACCCCCTTCTTGTCGGGAGGCGGCATTATGCTGCAACAAGTTACCTTTTTAATTTTATTGCACAGGTGCACTTAAACCTCGTAAAAATTTGAGATTAAAACAAATATGCTTTCGTATAGGCCCGCTGCGACTGGCTTCTGGCCTGCCAATTTGGGCCAACAGCTTGTCCGACCGTTTCATCTGGTGTACCTGTTTACTCTTTCCATCCATATCGTTATTGGTGTAGTGACCAACCAGCCCATGACGAAAGGGTATTATCAAATAACAATGAATACTTGTAGAAATGGTATCTTTCTATCGTTAAGACCGATGAAATGGTACAACTCGTGTCAACACGTAAAGGTTGGCCTTACACTCTGTTCTGACAGCATATCGGTTGTTAGCATTGAATAGGTAAGAATAGTGAAAAGAAAAAATCCTGACTGACTAAGCCCAAAGCAGGGCAAAATTTAGTTATTACAATAATTACAATTACATAGAATTAACAACCTAGATTCACTAGCAAGGTTCATGTGGTATTATTATTGACAATCATGTAGTTTTTTTCACTGAAAGCACTTCTTATCACTCACTTAGACGAAGCTACTGAGCAACTCACCGCCTACGTAAATAATAGTCAATCGATAACCGGCAATACGTTAAGGTTTGCTATGCACAAAAACTTAGAAAACACCATGAATGGCACGCAATATAACTCACTGAATCACGCACTTAAAACTCAATTAAACACAATCACATAACGTTTTTTTCCGTACTGTTATGATTCACAAACCACATTCAACTCGTACACTCGCGTCGCGGCTCACTTGACAAATAACCGAATAAATAGCGTCTACATGTCCGCCATCTTATGGACTGTACCAAATAATCGAACACGCCTCGAATTATTAAAAACAATAAATAAAATTATTGATTGTTATTGTAATCATAATATCAATGATTAATGACAAATTAGCGCCACTTAGAGAAAACTAGCGAAATGCATCACAGACGGCGCTGTCGTCAGGCTGTCTTCAAAGCAAATGATGTTACGAGAATGAACCGAGGGAAGCACGTTTCGTAAAAAAAACACTATATTCTTGCGAAGATAACGGTATAGCGGCTAGGGACCTGTGCACTTCATGTTTTCTGTGAGGAAATTATGTTAAAATCACTGAAAATATACCTGGTTCCCGCAAATGGGATAGCTTCTAAATTTTCCCAACGAGGGCGTCTCGGTCTTCAACTCGATCAATTCTTGCGACTGTGACGCTGACGCGAAATGGCGGACGCAACGTGAACTACGATACCATAGTACAAAACTATGACAAAGAAAACACGAAGTTGCCAGCTAAAAATATTCGTCAACGTCAAAAAGTTGTTCAATTTAAACAAGATGGCGTTATGAACGCATCCGATTTTTTTCTTTGGTAATACCAACGTTAAAAATAGTTATCTATTTTAGTAGTTTATTTCAAATGCATTAGTCAAGCAAATTGCAAAGGTGATTCTGATCAATACGTATATTTTGTACGGCACAATTTTGAAAAACAATAAAAGTGCAATGAAATATTTCATTATTTCAACTGCTTTTAAGATATAATCCGACAAAAAAATCCTCTTTTTTTACACAGATATGCAAAAATATACGAACACCAAAGAATTGAGATATGATTCATATATTTCCATTAGGTACAGTTTCTAACCATTTTTACTTTTTTAACCTTGTTAGTGGTACCTACGACGAGTATAATTATTGACCACGGATCGCAATTCGAATTGTCACTTGTCTCCGATAATTGTCGAATTGGTCCGAGCGAATGCAAAACCCTTTGTTTAGCTCCTACTTGAAAAAGATCCTACTGGCGTCATAAAACAAAATAAATAAAAATAATGCCGAATTGCGGTGAAGTGCCAAAACATTGTAACTTAATTTTTTTTTAATTTTACGGTATTTTACTAGGATACCCATACAAACGTGGCACGTATATGGGCTGGAGTATACTAGATGGCCGGTATTATTAAGTAAAGTTGCCGTCATTTGATAGTGAAGGGAACGTGTCGGTACCTGTATCTATTTACCGGTATCACATAAGCATCACTATTAGTTTTACTGTTATTTGGCAATTAGCGAAAATCTTAGGAATCATAATAGGTATAGGCGATACGGCTAGCAAGTTATCACTATTTTGATTCCCTTTTCCACCTTTACGCTCATTGCCATGTTCAATGTGGCTTTTTGGTATTGTTACCTTAGGCTCTGTTTACCTCGTAAGGGATTTATAAGTGTATGTATGTCTCTCACATTTTTCAGAATATTTATATCGATTATTAAAAGAACCTACTTGAAACTAATTTTCAAAATGTTTGGTGTAAGTACGTCCCAAAACACGTCACAAGAAAAAAAAATAGTTAAAATGTCAATGCTATGTTAACTGTTCTTTGTATCGTAGCAAGCATTCGTTTTTAAATATACCATTTGATAGCACACTGCGTATCGTTAGGTATATAGCTACCTAGTAACAGAATACACGGATCCTAATACATAATTATAGTAATTGAGACGTTTACGCCAGGGATCGAAACCGGTTTTGAAATACCGGCTAATATCGTTCAGAAAACCGGTATAGGTAATTAAGTTCATTGGATGAACCGGTTAACGTAGGGCACTGAATTAAAAATATTGTATCAATTCCGGTGACCGGTTAATACAAAGAAGGAAATTTTGGAGCTCGCGCTCACCGATACGAAACCGGTTTTACTCAAAGCAACGCCGCCCCTACCGCACAGCACGCGCGATGCTCCTTCGCTTTCCTGAATGTGCTGGCTACAAAGAATGTTTGAAGAGAGTTGACAAGAGATGGCGTTTTAACCCAAGTTAACCGGTTAATTTCGCTCATAAAACCTGAATTGGTGCGAAAACCGGTTTCTTTGTTAACCGGTAACCAAACCGTAAACCGCAATTCATTTCGGTTTCGGTCATTATACCCAAACCGGCTTATTTTAAAAACAGGCTTCCGATCCTTGGTTTACGCAAACGCGTTCGAGACATTTTTCGTGTCAAAAACTGATAATAGCGTAACGGCATACAGGCCCCTATTTCAC
Organism: Pandemis cinnamomeana; assembly: GCA_932294345.1. NCBI lineage: Eukaryota > Metazoa > Arthropoda > Insecta > Lepidoptera > Tortricidae > Pandemis > Pandemis cinnamomeana. The sequence continues at coordinate 32,243,893 of OW028702.1, read as the reverse complement.
CATATTTTACAGGACTTAACAGCAGGGGGCCGATTTTTAAAGCACATGTGTGAAAATACCACTCGAAAGTGGTATAAATCGGTTTGTATCTTCAAAACTACAGCTCTAATCAAATGTTTGACTAGGTCACAAGATTAATGAGAGCCCTAAGTATCTTTTAAGCTACTCGTATTTCAAATTCAGAATAATTTTTCACCACTTTCGAGTGGTATTTTCACGCATGTGCTTTCAAACATCGGGCCCCAGGTCGTCAAAGGTGTTAATAAAAGTAACAATTGCATTTCCAATCATTTTATTGATCCAAAGAAGCAATAAATACTAACAAGCATTACACTGCAGAACACAAAAAAATTTAAAATAATCATTATCACAGTATAATACGTACAACAAACAACCATATACATTTTAAAATACACCTATTATCGTTAAATATAGAATTATAATTAATAGTGTTATATTATTTTCTCATTCTGTACTTACATTAATTTAAGAAATAGGTACCTACGCATTTGAACAGTGAAAGTGATATTGTTACCATGTATAGAAATAAAGATTCTACGGCGAGTCACGATACGGATGCCTTGATTGTAACAATATTAAAATCGTTTAAATATAATATTCCGCGGATTCCCGCAGTCTGTCGAGAAGTCGAAAGTGACTATTTCAGTCATTATTTTAAACGTAGATTTATTTAACAACTACTTTTCTACTTTGTTTTACGCATAACACTTAAATATACCTAACATTATTACCTAATTAAAATGTATCTACTTATAGTTTTTACTCTACAATAGTGATTTGCAATAGCCTCAATTTTGTTAATGACAGACAAGCCCAATTAAAAAGATAGAAAAATCCACTTTCGCTTGTTTTAAATAAGCGTTGATAATTTTTTGACTGACAAATTGAGGCTAGATGGCAACGGGCGCGAGAGATCAGTTTGACATATCATATCTGTTAGGTTATGGATGCATTGGCTGCTTAAGTTTCAAGCCATGTACGGAGACTGTTGTAAAAAAACCTGAATGTGCCAGAAATGTCAACCGGACCTCTGGAGTCTCTGGACGCGAATACCATCTGTGCTTCGTTTTTTTGACATTATAATTACAATCTTGACCATGGTCTTTAATCTGAAGAACAATTACAAATCGGTAACTGAAACGTACAAAAACATATCCTAAAAAATCGCGACATCTCAGGGGTTTAAAGTTGTAACTTGCTGTTATTTCATTTTAAAGTGTCTTTCAAAAAAAATATATGTCCGGATTGTTTAACCTTTTCTTTTAAATGTCATAAAACGAAGCATAATAACTATATTTTATCTGTTCGAAAACCCCCAACAGCTACCACATTTATTTGGACGATATATTTGGAAAGGAATTTCTATTGAAAATACAGCTCTATTCAATTCCGTTGAATATATCAAATAATTAACAGGTACTTAGGATTTACTACGAAAAAAATATTATTTGAAAGTATACTTTTTGGCCTGGCAACGGTTTTATACGACTGGCGACACGGGAAACGAATTCTTTACACGTGGCACTTTCGACGCGCGCCCATCACAGCTTAATATTAACAAAACACGCAATGTATTAAGAAATCGCTCGTTTCGCGCCGAAGACGAATAGTCGCTGCTACGTTGTGCGGGGAGCTTAAATCTTTTCCCAATTAGTGCGAAAGTAGATATTTTTATATCTTCTATTAAGAATAGATAATTTTTTCCTAGTAAAATATCGATCTAATACTAAGAAAACGTCAAGGTACATACATTTGGCACAAAAAACATTGTTTGAAGCTTATTTTAAGTCTAACAACTCTTACATAAACCTACGACAAACAGAAAACAAATTTCAAGAGTAGTTAACTATCCCTTACTTGCTTCTCGGTTCTTTTCTCCGATTGTATGATCAAGTTCCACCCGCGTAACTTTGTCTTAGTCTAACTTAATCTAACATTATCTTAAGTACCTACCAAGGAAAACATTCGAACGAACAGGAGAAAACTTAATGATTAAAAACAATATAAACATAATCAATATAAGGCTTGTAAATTTTCAAAAACTTCACTCGTCCAACAGCAATGTTTGATTTAAATCATGTTGTTTTATTTTTAACACTTACAGCAAAATTTTACACACTAGCTAGCATTACACACGCATATGCATATATATACGCATTAACCACACTTAAACTTAAATATACGTCTACAAAGCCTCCTGTGAAAATAATGTAGTAAAGAAATAAAAGAGATATTTTATCTTTAAAAATATTCTTATGGTATTGCCGTGTTACTTCAACTTGTCAACAAAAAAGTAAAATTTTAGACTTGTGTCGCTTTTCATAGGAGACAATTACCGAATCTTCACAACCGTTCAAAATGATAATCTGTCCAATTAAAGTACAACAATCGTGGATATATTAATACAACAATGGTAAAAAGCAACAGGTTTAAACGTTATTTAAATTACACATCGCACTGCGCACGGCGAATAAATGGCGTCGCAAAATAGGTAAACAAATGTATGCATTCGCAAGATGAGATCTAAAGCGTCGAAACTTTATTCAACTGCAATGTGACATGTCATTCTCACCTATCTGGAGCCGGCCTATAGCAAGCGCGCGAGGTTCCCTATAAACACCAATTTAATTATAAAACAAACTTTGGAATGCGTGACTTAAGTCTCCACTTCAAAAATGGATAAATTTGACATCATAGAACCAACCTTTCATGAAAACGCACGACGAGTGTAGTTCAATCGTGACTATTCAGTTTCGCTTTAGGCGGGTTGCGGGCGACGCGAATGGGTGCGCATGTGGCGCGTGATCATGTCTCGGCGGCAAGCCGCGTATGGGCACGCGGAGCACCGGTAGGGCTTCTCTCCGGTGTGCGTTCGGTGGTGGGTGGCCAGGTGGTCAGACCTCGAGAACACCTGGCCGCATGCAGAGCACGAATACGGCTTAACGCCGCTGTGAAGACGGGCGTGCCGCGTCAGCATATCAGAGCGCGCGAACTTCCTGTTACAGATTTCGCATTCGTACGCCCGCTCAGCCTCCGGCACCCTGTTCCTGTGGCGGGACGCCACGTGCTTAGCTAAGCGGTCATGGACGCTGAAGGTCTGCCCGCAAGCGTTGCAAGCGTAAGCTCTAGGTTTGACCGGCGTAGGGACCTTCAGTTCCGACTTCACGGAGAGGTCCAACGGGACGTCTTCGGGCATCTCTTGCTTGATCGGAGCGTTGAGCGTGAGCCAACGCGGAGGCGGGTAGTGGTTGTTGTTTTGAAGTTGCACGGCTAGCTTGTCGAGGAGGCGGGAGAGGCGTCGCCGCTTGTGGAGATGGCGGGGGCTGCATGGCGCATCGGCCATAGCAGTCGTGCACATAGCGCTGGCTTCCCCGGGCCCATCGGCTCCATACGAACTCCACCCTGAAGATAAAGCAATCGATTAGCGCTGACTGTCAATAAACTCGTACTTAACAAGCATTGCATGGGTATGGCGAACACGTTTACACGTGTCTCAGATAAAATAATTGCAGAGATCCAGAATTTTATCTTAATACAGGTATAAAAGGCGCGGGGAATTCGTTCGTTGCCTGGCAACGGCGAGTCAAGGTCACACTACACGCCGCTTTTCGGATTGAAAATCGCGCGTTTGACGAATAAAGAAATACACGGGATATCTTACTACATTCCGCCCCTCTTGTGATCTTTCGTGGTTTTTGCCAAACCCCCTCCCCCCCTTTCGGAGTCACCGTTCAATTTGACGAGAGAACGCTAGCCACTTAGCCATCATAGGTCATTGAAATTTACTTTTTAACCCCCCACGCGAAAAGAGGAGTGTTATAACTTTGACGTCGATGTCTGTGTGTATGTGCATGTGTCTGTGGCATCGTAGCTCTCAAGCAGATGCACCGATTTGGATGTGATTTTTTTCATTAGAAAGCCAGTATTCTAGCGGTGGTTTTTAGCTATGTTTGGTAAAATTAGTCCCGCAGTATCAAGAGCATCGGCTCTTTTCCAAAATGGTGTAAGGATTTTTGGCATGAATTTTTTTTTTTTAGTTACCTATGATTCATTTAACAAAAAGCTTGTTGAAAAGCGACGAATTAAAACCTAGAGCCGACTGCAAAACCGGTTCACATAATTCTTTTTAAATTAATCGAGGCGTTGCTTTTGAAACAAATAAGTATCAAAACATTTTTTAGATCGTAAAGTTAAGTTGTAATATTAACTCATAATGTGGTCTACAGTGGTTTACGAGACAGCCGTAATAAGCTGCGAACCCGATTTATTGAAATTGCAGGATACCGGATGACATCCGTTTGTATCCGCCTTGGCGAGCCGCCGTTGCAATGGTGCACTTACTATTAGCAAATCATCTATATACAGTGCTTCTAGTTTCTTAACTTATTTGCCAGTTGTCGTGTTTCGAATAAACATGAATGAAAAAGTACTTTATTGCAGATGAGAACGAGTAGTTTGGACAAGGTGAATTTGATGCAGCTGTTGCTGTTGCACTAGCTCTCGATCTTAACAATATTAATTTTCATTCATGCTTATTCAGAACACGATCACTGTCAAATACATTAGGATACTAGAAGCACAGTACAAGTCTACTCACCCCATCTTACAGCTTAAGTAAGTAAGTAAATGCTTTATTGTACAAATATAAAGAAACAGAGACCAATCACAAAAAATGTCATTATGTTAAGACGAACTTATCCCTATAAGGGATCTCTACCGGTCAACCAGCATTAAAAGGTATGTCACTATATGTAGCAAGATGTGCGATGATGGCGTTAGGTTTCGTTCAGATTCTGTAAGCTGAGATTTTATAGGAAACTTCGATATGCTGGGTTCGCTGTTCCCACAACGTTGCAGATTAAAGAGGTATCGCCATTTGTGCAAGTAACTTAGTTATGAGTACGTGCTACACACATACATAAATCACGTCTATCTCTTACAGGGTAGAGCCTAAAGAAGCAATAACTAAAGACCACGTTTAGCATGATTGTGGGCGTATAGGTGAAAAGGGGAATCAAAATAGCGATAGGCTGTTAGCCGCATCATGAGCCCTAAGCTTTTTCCCCGTTCAACGATGGGCTTTTACCATCTGCGCGGGAAGAGAAGCTGTCTTCTATTTAGGGGTAGACAGGGCCAAAGTAGCACCACGTTTAGCTTGATTGTGGGCATATAGGTGGAAAGGGCAATCAAAAATAAGAAAAGCAACTGGTACCTAGTTAATTGTTAAAAGTCGTGGTAGACTAGTGGCTTGACCTGTAGCCGTTCAAGCAGAGGGTCGCGGGTTCGAATTTCAGGCACCTCTGAGTCTTTCGTAATTTGTGCTTTACATGAGCTTTTCGGTGAAGGAAGGAAAACCTGCACGCAATGTGTGTGAAGTTCCCAATCCGCACTGGGCCCGCGGGGGAACTATATCCCGAGCAATCTGAGAAACCTGTGCCCTGGGACGTATATAGGCTGGAGACGATGAAGTATTGTTAATTACAGCAAACATGCTCCAGAATTTTATCACAACAATCCCAGTCCTACTAATATTATAAATGTGAAAGTTTGTGAGTGAGTGTGTATGTTTGTTCCTTCTTCACGCTGAAACGACTGGATGGATTGAGATCAAATTTGGAACGGAAATAGCTGGTACCATTGACTAAAACATAGGTTACTTTTTATTTTGAAAAACTGCGTAGATCCCGCGGGTTAGCGATAAACATGTAAAGGGTCGTAGAGGTCTAGAGTTGCAGCGTAAATAAATATTGGAGAATGTAATATCAGCACCAGTTTTGAGGTCTAAGTTGAAGAAGCTAGTAGCTCTATAGTCTTTTTAAGTATACAACATTAGTTTTTTTTTCGCTTACGTCTGTGTCCCAGAAATTTGGAGGCAGGTGCAGTTTCTGCGTTGTTTAGTGAGCAAACACATGATAATACATTGCAGCTTTTAGCATCTGTCTTTTATCTAATGGAGGAACTTATCCATTGGCTGTTATTGGTGTTTCTTAGTATAATTTGGACCAATCAGAAGGGTTTGCGGTGGCGATATCCCCCTAACTTTTGAGGCGTGGGATCATTTTTTTCTCGGTTACCATTCAGGTAGGGCGGTACCCTAGGGGAACTGTTGAAAGAAGTGTTGCTGTGGAATTGTATGGGGTGCATTGTTGGACGTACATTAATGTTTTGAAGCGTACCGGTTTGATAAATAAAAGGTCTATCCAATACACGGCTTGGTCTAACAGACAATCGGGGATTAGTAGCAATGTGCTAGTTGTAGGAAAATACATTCTCAAAAGTCAGACCTTTCCAGAACCTTTCACTGGAATTTATAAATTGTACGTTCTCAAAACAAAAGTTTCCAATGGTTTTTACGTTTAATAAAAGTTGTTTTTGCAGGATTTTCATTAGATAAACTGTTACGTTAAAATAATCCCATTAATTATTTTAGGATTAAAATTTTCTAACAAATTAATTAATACTCTTTGATTTTTTACCGTTACCAATTAAATTTCTAAACGACACCGAAAATTGGGACAGGCTATGGGCGTAGCGGTAAGCACGCATCACGGAATGATGTGGATTCCGGTTCGATTCCCGGCAATAGCTTTACAGTTCGGATTTTCTGTGTTCTAATTTTCAGTGTCGTTTAGAAATTTAATAAAATTTTATGAGAATATTAGAAAACTTTGCAACTCCGGTAACTTCTTCTCGGCGCATTGCTAAGCCAGTGTTCGCGGGCTATTGGAGGCTATGTTCTTCTTCTCCTTCTCTCATTAATGGCGGCCGTAAGGCTTGTGCCAATGTCAGTGTGGTAAAAATATGTTATCATGCCATGGTTGACTGACTTTGACAGTTGATGGATATTGACGCTGTAGCAATGCGCTGTAGTCAATTTTTGTAATGAGGCCTTACCATGACGTCTTAATGCGATTCAATACCGATCCAGTTTAGGTACGCTCGCTGTCAGATCCATACCGAAAATGACAGCTAAAACCCGAACTGCTTCGGAATTGAGCATTAAGATGTCTTGGTAAGTAGTCTAGAATTTGAGCTTTGTTTTACATTTTTCTGAATTTATAATAGGGCTTTTTGGAATTTTGAGACGTCAGTCATAATAAAACAAATTCTTAGCTATACCTATATCCATTACAGGGTAGACAGAGCCTAGAGGTAAATTGACATTAAACGACCACGGGACAGACGCACACACACACACACACACACATACATAAATCACGCCTTTATCCCTTACGAGGTAGACAGAGCCTAAGGTAACAAGACCGAAAGGCCACGTTTAGCATGATTTATTATATTTTTTAAATTGCGCTGTACAATATAATCTAAAATGAACAATGTTGTGAACATTACGTTTTTTTAATCCATACTAATGTTATGAAGAAGCCATATTTTGTGAGTTTGTGAGATTGAAGAGGGTAATCTCTATATCTACCGAATCGATTTAGTTTTTTTTTACCAATTGAAGGATTGTTTTTATGTCATAGGCTGTATTTTATTCTACGTGGACGAAGCCGCGGACAACAGCTAGTTCAAAATAAACTAAAACTACACTAATAGCATTTCTTGTTGTAATAGAAAAGCTTCGACTATAATAGTAACCAAACTGTAACAGGATTAAAGTTTTAAACGGATCTTGGTGAACTTAAAATTTATAATTTCGCACTTACCACACTTTACTAGCTCGCGTTCCGTGTCTGTCAAAACTTTTTCTACCAACGAATTTACTTTCATGAAACGTTATTTTAAATTGCGTATTTCCTTTTTAAATGTGGGTGTTTTTCCGTCAACATTGCCGAAGTCTTTGTCCGAGTCTGAGCCGGCTAAATAAGACGGATTTTTTTATAAACAGTAAACAGACCTGTCGTTTTTAGGTTAAAGCATTGACTTACAATAAACAATAAATGTTTATTGTACGTCAATGGGTTAAAGGCATATTTTTGTGCTTGATATTGTTTTTTAGAATATGAGCTGACATGTTAATTTGTTAAATGATCGAAGCTCATAGACAAAGATTAAAAGGATTAAGTCATCACATTGTATCGTAATCGTAATTTGAGGCCATACCGTAATTCTTAGTAAAAATAATTGATTGATTATCTGAATAAACGAACCGTTGCAAAAGCTCATACAGCAAATCATAAATGCTCAAGTTTATATTTCGAACGTAAACATCGAACCAAAGGGAATTAATCAAGTTAATGGCATGTGTACAGCTACAACTTAACTACACCATAAGCCCAGAACTTGTCGAGAAACTTACCCAAAACAATGGGGAACCTCCAAAAAACACAGTACACAAGTTTTAAGTTAAAATTTGTTGGGGTTTCAGCTTGCCTGTGAACGAGTGAGCGTAAGGTCGGTAGGTCGCGAGACCGGTATGCCCGCCCCCGCACCAATCTATACCGGAGCGACACACGTCCACCCCCGCCGCGGTCTTGGACGCTACTGACGTGCCACCTGCAGCGCGCATGCGCGAATATGCGGTAGAAATAGGTGGGTGTGAATGCACTCGCGCGCCGGTATTTTGGATTTTTTTTAACGGCGCGGCGAAGGGGTGATGGCTTGTTAAACTATTTACTATTGAAGGAAATAACCAATTAGAGTGCTATTACCACTGTTGTGTGGCACCGCATCTGTCTTATTCGACATGTGCCGTGCTGACACATAATTTTCCGGTTCTATTCCCTTTAGACATGAACAAACCCATTGATCTAAGTAGGATTTTGACTAAAAAAATAGTTTTTGATTTTTATTAAGTAAAATTAAACGAATTTTATTCACTATGCCGCACAACGACTAACCATTAACTACCCATGAATACATACATAAATCACGTCTTTATCCCTTACGGGGTAGACAGAGCCTAAGGTAACAAGACCTAAAGGCCACGTTTAGCATGATTTTGGGCGTATAGGTGAAAAGGGAAATCAAAACAGTGATGGGATGGCTTGCTAGCATGGCCTATGACATGATTCCTAAGACTCGCCCATTCCCTCGATGGCCTTTTACCATCTGCGCGGGAAGAGAAGCAACGGTACATTCTATGTTTTTTCTTACAGACCAGCATGGAAATAAGTCAGTTAAGTAAGGTAAGTTAAACTGTTGGCTTAATTTTAATTCATACTAGCGGTTGCTCACGACTCCGCCTGCCAAAGAATTCGCTTATCTATCCCGCGGGAACTAGGTATGTCCTTTCCCGGGATTGAAACGATCACGTACCATATTTAATTGAAATCGGTTCAGTGGTTCAGGCGTGAAAGCGTAGACAGACAGTTACGCATTTGTGATATAAGTAGGGACTATATGACATTTCCGCTTTATTAAGTTGATTTATCTATGTCCTACCTAAGTATTACATACTTCATGTTCCAGCACCATTATTTTGTCAGGGTTCCGTACCAAAAAAACGGAACCTTAATGCCGGAAATCCACTGTTCGTGTGTCTGTCTGTCACCAGGCTGTATCTCATAAACTGATAGCTAGACAGTCGAACTTCCATGCTGGTCTGGGAGCAAAGGAATACATAGAATGTACCAGTTGCTTCTTGTCCCGCGCAGATGGTAAAAGCCCATCGAGGGAATGGGCGTAATTCTTAGGAATTATGTTATAGGCGATGCGGCTAGCAACCCATCACTATTTTGATTCCTTTTTCCATATACGCCCAACAATCTTGCTAAACGTGGCATGTAGGTCTTGTTATCTTAGGCTCTGTCTACCCCGTAAGGGATAAAGACGTGATTTGTGTATGTGTATGTATGTGTAGACAGTCGAAATTTTCACAAATGTATGTATTTCTGTTGCCGCTGTAACAACAGAACTTTTTCATACGTTCTGTCTAAGTGACCAATATAAATGACCGCACTCTGCTTACATTTTGCTAAGGCAATGTTCAGCTAACACTGGCTTTCAATTCACTTGCCCAATTTGCACGAAACCCTCGGTGAGCGAGTCCGACTCGAATTCTCTTATTGTGTCGTATCATCAGTCCAATCAATGCATGGCTGAACGCTGTGTTTTTTTATATATATTTTCTTTTTTTTTATATGAATAGGAAGGCAAACGAGCAAGTGGGTCACCTGATGGTAAGTGATCACCACTGCCCATAGACACCCGCAACCCCGGAGGGATTGCAGATGCGTTGCCAACCTAGAGGACTAAGATGCAATGCCTCTTATGCCCGTAATTTCCCCGGCTGTCTTACTCTCCACACCGGAACACAGCAGTGCAAGCACTGCTACTTAGCGGCAGGATTAGCGAGTAAGATGGTGGTAGCGATCCGGACGGACCTTGCACAAGGCCGGCCCTACCACCCGCAAAGCCGCGTGTGTATCAAATGTGTGTAACTAAATCGTTTCGGTTTCAGTTTCGGCAAGTTTCGGCCAAAATTAAGCCGAAACTTTCGACCACGCTGAAACTCGAGTGTTCGTGAATTTTCGTGCGTCGTTCGGTAAACTTCGTTAACTCGTGCTTGCTCGCCGGCGGGCCCCGGCCACCTGAACGACGAATTGGAATGGAAGTTTTGGGACACGTTTTTCCTTCAATAAAGAACGTTAGGCTAAAAGGTTCTGAGTAAGAACAACCCAAAATAGTTGAATCCTAGAAAAAAAAAAAAACTTTCGTGCAAAATAAATCCCACCAAAAACATTCTGTAAAAAACTAGCCAAGTCTCTGCGATTTCTCGCAGTAAGGAACCTTACTTGGCACGACTTTGTCTAGATTTCATTACTTTTTAGAGATATATCTGTCTACCCCGTAAGATAAAGACGTGATTCAAGTATGTAGAGTATTTGTGGTACGCCCACACTTCGCGTCTAGGTAAGTAGGAACAACCTGTTGCGTTAGGGCGGGCGGGCGGCTTAGATAGTAGGTGGGATCCAAAGTTCGGGTTACCTCCGCGTGTGGTCAAGAGCTGCGGTTCGTTTTTGGATCCGTCCGGGGGGAAGAGCAGTGCTTGGTCCGGACCCTGGCTAATGATTTCCTGACAAATTCTGAGGGATATCATCCGTTGGCTAAGAGCCCGACAGCGGGGTCTTTTGACCGTGTTCTACCGTACAAGGTTGCCGACATTTTTGTCACAAGATTTTTGAATACTGTATTTATTTTGACATCGGCGAAATCATATGCCAGCGAAAAAATATTTATCATAAAATAAACAAAGCCACGTAAAAGCATATTTTAGCAAATAATGGTGTTAAAAACAGAGCTTAAAAAAATGAACAATGCTAATTATTAAATAAATAAATAAACCACGTGGCCGGTGGGAAAAATAAACTTTCTTCGATTTCGAGATCTCTAAATAAGATAAGTTTAAAACTCGTTTTTCGTTAAGTTTCTCACGTGCCTTCTTTCTGTGAGGCTTCCCATCGAAGATTTGTTTCAGAAGCCATCTTCGGCCGCACGAGTCGAGCCTCCTAAGATTTTTGACATTCTTTCTTCTTCCTTTACCTTTTACCCGCGACTTCGTCCGCGCAGGTAACGTCAAAGTGACATTCATTCAATAATTTGTTTAATTATTAACATAAGTCTTTATTTCCTATCTTGTGTCAAAATCCCTTCTCAATGCTCCGTTTTGATCCTCAACAGTAAAAATATAAATCCCTTTTACGTTAGGGAACCCGCGGGAAATTCGGAAAGTCCTGAAATTAGTTTTAATCCGTTATTATTCCTTACTTGTGTGTCAAATTTCAAGACTGGTAATTATAGTTACAGAAATAGAGCGCCTTTGCAGCGAACTTGTAAACTCCATTTACTGCCAATTTCAAGGGAAACCTTCAAAATGCGGTAATACTTATCAAAGTAGTAATAAAGTGACTTTCGTTCGAGACATTCCAACTTTAAAGAGTATTTGCCTTTTTTAATACACCTACACACAAGTGCACTTAAGCCTCGTAAAAATATTAGATTAATAAAATATATACATATATACCTAGGATCGATGCGATGATTTCGCCAGTAATAATAATAATAATAATAATGTTTATTTGCAGAAAAAGGGTTAGTTACATTATGTCTCACATACACATGTGTGTTACATTGTGTCAGTGTGAGAGTAATAAAAATATAATTAAAAAATCTTGTGACGAAAATGTCGGTAACGTTGTACGGTAGAACACCGACAAACGAACCCCCTGCAGTCGGGCTATAAGGGTGCACCGGACCTTGTATTTTTTTTTTTCGTAATACTTATAGTTATTACATGTCATTTTCGATTTACAATTTTAATAAAACCGGAGCACCAATAAAATAATAACACATTTTTTTTTGCCTTGTACCAGGCTTTCATATGAGTTCTACCTCTTTATAATAAAGTCGGATTGAGTTTTCAAACATAACTGCAGTCTGACGCAACTAAGAAACAAAATAAAATTCGTCCTAAAACCTATTAAACGCGAAAGTTTGTAAGTATGGATGGATGTTTGTTACTCTTTCACGTTTTACGTAAAGCGCTGAAACGAGATCTAACTATGTGGAAACATCTTTTAATGAAACCGCCGAGAAAACAGTTTTGTAAGGTATGAAATTTGTGGAAATAGGTCTTGAAGGAAAATGACAAAAAACAGTCGTTTATGGCGAAATTTTCCTTTGCCTTTCGTTACTTTATTTACTTTTAGCCAGTTTTGGAGCACCAGGCAATATAAAGAAGGAAAATATGATATTTTATATCACATTTTCATCGGGGACTAGAGATGTACTACTTTCATTATCGATAGCTACGGGCTTATTTGTTTATTATTGCGGATAGTGACATAAAAGAAGTGATATTTCGTGGCAACTTGTAAGTAGCATACAGTTAGTTTCTAGTTATACTTAGTTATGTTAGAGTTAAAAAAAATAACTTTAATAAAGTAATGAAAATATATCTGTTTTAATGATAAAAAAAAATTGCAGACGGTGGCTCAAGCTATTGGAAAAGAAGATTTAATATTATGGTCCATTGAAATGTAAAGATACAGAGTATCGCAAAATCATAAAAAAACAGTTGAAAAACTTTATTTTGACTCAGATTCTACATTTGAGTGCAATATAGTATTATTACGTTAAAATGAATTATTCACTCTAATAGGTAGGTAAATAAATCACGTCATTATTCCTTACAGGGTAGACAGAACCCAGGTAACAAGACCTAAAGGCCACGTTTAGCATGATTGCGGGCATAGGTGGAAAGGGTAATCGAAATAGTGATGGGTTGCCAGCCGCATCGCCTATAACAAATTCCTAAGATTTTCGCTCACTCAGATTTTCCTCCGATGGACTTTTATTATCTGCGCGGGAAAAGAAACAACTGGCAGGTACATTCTTTGTTTTTTGTTTACTCCCAGACCTGTTAAGGACTGTTTTATACTAAAACCTCTTTGTTTTGAACAACTTTAACTTACGTCAATCTGCGTTCTTAGCAACTGTTGTGTTGACAAATAAAATAATGTTTTTATGCTGTCACTAATCCACGAGTCTCTTTTCTAACTGATAAATTAGGGGTGCGTCGGGCTACCTCCGCGTGTGAACAAGAGCTGCGGTTCGTTTTTGGATCTGTCCGAGGGGAAGTGCAGTGCTTGTTCCGGTGCACTCTGGGCACCGGTTAATGATTTCCTGGCGGTCTCCGAGGGATATCGTTATCCGTTGGCTAAGAGCCCGACAGGGGGGGGGGAGGGGGTCTTTGACCATTACCGTACAACGTTGCCGACATTTTTGTCACAAGATTTTTGAATTATATTTTTACCACACTGACATTGGCCCAAGCCTTACGGCCGCCATTAAGGAGAGAGAAGAAGAACTGATAAATTTGTTTTATCAAGACCAACATGGAAGAATAACTTTTTACCCCTTTAAACCCCCTTAGGGGAGGAATTTCAAGGAAATACGGAACACGTGTTCCGTCAAATCTGTTAAAGAACGTTTATGCAAAATTTGAAGTAGATCCGACCAAGGAATCACGTTGTCCCATACAAACTTAGCCCCCCTTTTTACCCCCTTAGAGGCAGAATTTCGGAAAATCCTTTCTTATCGGATGCCTGCGTCATACAAAGTATACAACCAAGTTTCAGGCCTCTACGATCAGCGGTTTAGGCTGCACGGAAAAAAAAACTTAGCTGTGGTAACTAGGAATTAGTTGGCGCAGCTAAATTCCTTCGAAACTATAGGGACATCGAAGTATTTAGCTATCGTTGCAAAGAGTTTTTCGCTACCGAAACTTGGCTGTGATAGCAAATATTCTTAGTTGTGATCACTTTGAAGTTTGGGAAACTTAGCAGTGACTGCTAATCATATTAGCTAAAATTAGTTGTGGCTGCTAAGTATATTAGCTATATTTAGCAGTGACAGCTAATTTAATTAGCAATATTTAGCGGTAGCTGCAAACAAATTTGCCGTAGCTGCTAATTACTTTAGATGTGACAATCAAAATAATTCGTTGCATCGGCGAAAGTGTTGGCTGTAGCAACTAAGTTAGTTTGATACTCTATCGCATTTCTTTAGCGGTATTCGACAACGAGTTTAGCTGCAGCTGCTAAAAGGGTTTGTTACTATAAGAAAGACTTAGTTGTGAGATGTAATCAAGTTAGTTGTAGCTGCTAATTAAGTTTGTTACAGTTACTAAGAGTCTTAGTTGTGGGATGTAATCAGTTTGGCTGTAAGTACTAATTGGGTTTGTTACTGTAACCAAGAGTCATAGTTGTGGGATGTAGTCAATTTAGCTGTAGCCTCTAATTGGGTTTGTTACTTTAACTAAGAGTCTTAGTTGTGGGATGTAATCTGTTTAGCTATAAGTGCTAATTGGGTTTGTTACTGTAACTAAGAGTCTTAGTTGTGAGATGTAATCAGGTTAGCTGGAGCTGCTAATTAAGTTTGTTACAGTTACCAAGAGTCTTAGTTGTGGGATGTAATCAATTTGTGGCCCGAGGAAGCGACCGCCACTGCGATACGGCAACCCGTGCACACACCTGCAAAGTCTGATAGACCGGGCCCGTTAACGTCCTAACGAATTAGAAGCAGTAACGTGCACACTAGGCTACTCAGACTCGCTTCCTGTGTCTGTTACAAGATAATCATTCAAAATCATCTCGGGTATATATGGACGCTCGGTCAACCAAACGATAGCGCGATGTAACTTGCGCGCAGCGCCATCTGTTGGCGTATTTCGTAAGCTCAGTTGCTGTTGGCCTTAATACTTATCGTTACTTATAGTCAAAGCTGCAAAAAGTGCTTGGCTGCCACACTTAAGTCTGATTTGCTACGACTGCTAATATAATATTGCTGTTCATTGCAAAGTAAATTTGTTGGTGCTACTAAGATTCTTAGCAACATTAGCAAAAAAATATTTAGCAGTTGCAGCAAATAATATTAGCTACAGTTTGTGAATAAGTTAGTCAAAGCTGCAAAAAGTTCTTGACTGCCACACTTAAGTCTGATTTGCTACGACTGCTAATATAATATTGCTGTTCATTGCAAAGTAAATTTGTTGGTGCGACTAAGATTCTTAGCAACATTAGCAAAAAATTATTTAGCAGATGCAGCAAAGAATATTAGCTACAGTTTGTGAATAAGTTAGTCAAAGCTGCAAAAAGTTCTTGGCTGCCACACATAAGTCTGATTTGCTACGACTGCTAATATAATATTGCTGTTCATTGCAAAGTAAATTTGTTGGTGCGACTAAGATTCTTAGCAACATTAGCAAAAAAATATTTAGCAGTTGCAGCAAATAATATTAGCTACAGTTTGTGAATAAGTTAGTCAAAGCTGCAAAAAGTTCTTGGCTGCAACACTTAAGTCTGATTTGCTACGACTGCTAATATAATATTGCTGTTCATTGCAAAGTAAATTTGTTGGTGCGGCTAAGATTCTTAGCAACATTAGCAAAAAATTATTTAGCAGATGCAGCAAAGAATATTAGCTACAGTTTGTGAATAAGTTAGTCAAAGCTGCAAAAAGTTCTTGGCTGCCACACTTAAGTCTGATTTGCTACGACTGCTAATATAATATTGCTGCTCATTGCAAAGTAAATTTGTTGGTGCGACTAAGATTCTTAGCAACATTAGCAAAAAAATATTTAGCAGTTGCAGCAAATAATATTAGCTACAGTTTGTGAATAAGTTAGTCAAAGCTGCAAAAAGTTCTTGGCTGCCACACATAAGTCTGATTTGCTACGACTGCTAATATAATATTGCTGTTCATTGCAAAGTAAATTTGTTGGTGCGACTAAGATTCTTAGCAACATTAGCGAAGGATATATTAGTAGATGAATCAGAAAAAAATTAGCAGCCGTTCCAAAAATGTTATTAGTGATTGCAAAATGTATTTATCAAACGTATCAAAGATATTATCTGCTGTCTAACACATGTAAAATTAGTAATAGTAACGAAATTTTTATCCACTATAACTAAGAATTATTAACGGTTACAACTAACAGCAATTACTAAATTATTTTGTTGATAAATTAGCTATAGTTGCTAATCAATTAGTACTGTTAGCAAATTATTTGAAATTCGTTTAGCTAAATATCGTTATCAGTGGTAGCTAACTGGTTTTAGTTGCTATAGACATGGCCTTGTTACAGTTGCAAACAAATTGTATGCCACAGCAAAGAAAATTTCAGCAAAGGGAGCTTAGCTATCACGGCTAATTCATTTCTCTCCGTGTGTGCGTTGATCCGTCAGTCAGTCAGTCATTCAGAGCAGACAGATAGATTGATACTCAGATCACATAAAAAGTAGAGATAGAGCGCTGCAAACAACGACGTGACGCCGGTCAAACTGCACCAATCCGTGTGCTTACATAGTGATACGCACACACTTGCAACCAAACTATACCAAACAGTGTTGCCAGGGTCACTTCCCTTGAAAATTACATAAAAAGTTCCATTTTCATTTAATTTTTTTTTACCTCATCATAGGAATTAGGAATAATATTTGTGTTAATAACACAAAAATTTAAATTAAACTATTTTTTTTGTGTGTATTTAAAGCAGTTTTTTACCACGTATCTTTATGCCGGGCCCTTAAAAGTTCCGAAAAATGTACCAAAATACAAAGTTCCTTCCAAGTTCCGCGGAGGTGTCAAAAGTTCCGCAAAACAGAAGAAACGGAACCAAACGGCAACCAAAACCTTATTATTTGAGCTACGCATTCCCGTGGAGCACAACGTATTTTTAACTTGGACTAATATCACTATTTGATCTGAGGATAGATAGAGGAAAGATAATGTAAGTACAAACGAAAAACAGGTATACATTTAAGCCCACTGGTTGTTTTTGTTTTGATCCTCGAATAAAAATATCTTACGAGTTTCAACTGAAAACTTTCCTTGAAAGGCTGGCTAATAGTGGCTAAAGGTCCTCCACACTCGCTTATTTGAAAGCGAGAGCGACGGTGAACTACGTAAATCTAATTGTGGTCAGTGACTGGCGGGAAGTGGTTGAATGACCATCATCATGACGGTTCTGGCTGAAAATCAGTGCTGCAGGTGTCTAACACCTCAGCGTAATGCTGAGCCAGCGACCGTTTCACTTTTGCGAAGACACACAACGCTGATGATCTATTTTTAATGTCGTATGTTTTTTTTTTGTTTTACCTTGTTTATTTTCTATAAAATTGTGTATATTATCTTATATTTGTGTGTCTTGCAAAAAGGAATAAATTTCTTCTTTCTTTCTTTCTTTATCAGATTAAAAATTGTATAGCTAATATTGTACCTATTTTAATTAGCTTTGTAATTGTTTACTTAAATAATATTTTTATTATTCGTAATTATTATTGTTTACAGTGACATAAATACCTATTGCTAACTATCTGTTAGGTAGGTATATTGTTAAGCTTATGGATTTCCGGTTTAATTTTTTTTTCTTTTACTGTTTAGTTGCAGGGTAGCGACCAGTGGCGGATTTACCAGAAGGCTGAGTAGGCTCGAACCTAGGGCGGCAAATTTTTGGAACAACCTTTTTTTTACCTCATAGAAATAAAAAAAAAAATCTTAGAAGTCTGCAACAAATTTTGCAAGGGCGGCAAGAACACTATTCAGCCTTTACCTTGAAAATTTGTAAATCCGCCACTGGTAGCGACGTCGAAGTTCCTAAAACGTTCCCATAGTATGCCTGTGATGACGGAAGCGATACATGCCCTCGGTACCGCTCTGCTTTCAGAGCAGGACATGAGTGCGTGAGAGCCAACTTGGGGGCGGCAGACGTAAGCTTGCCTTGGAACCCAAAAGCTTATAATTTTGTTATCTTTTCTCTTCGACAATGGAGACATGTTGTCCAATTTATTTGACGGTGGAGGTGTTTTACACCTCCACTGAACTTAAATATTTTTGTTGTTTTGACTAGTAGAGACTTTATACGTCTCTACCAGGGGCGCCGACTTTTAGAAAACCTCGTGGGTGCTCATGCTTATTTGATAACTTGAAAACGGGTCGTCAGGTAATGAAAAAACACTTTTTTTTTTTTTTTTATATGAATAGGAAGGCAAACGAGCAAGTGGGTCACCTGATGGTAAGTGATCACCACTGCCAATAGACACCCGCAACCCCGGAGGGATTGCAGATGCGTTGCAAACCTAGAGGACTAAGATGAAATGCCTCTTGTGCCCGTAATTTCCCCGGATGTCTTACTCTCCACACCGGAACACAGCAGTGCAAGCATTGCTACTTAGCGGCAGGCACTTGTCCCTAAAAGGCGATTACTGATCTGTTTCGTGATGTATATTCTCAGGGGTGCTCGGCACCCACTGTTTATTTCTCATGGGTGCTCGAGCCTCCGAGCACCCACGGAGTCGGCGCCCCTGGCTCTCTACTATACATTAATAGAATTTAAGGCTCGGGAGCCTTATAAATCCCTCTTATAATGTATTTAATTTAAGTATTCTTACTGTATCTACCTATTTTAGTTTGAAAAAAATACTTTTCGTCAAGTTTTTTGCAGCGCATTCTTCTTGGCAATGATGGCCTTTCCTAACGGTAGTTACAAAAAGGCATGTAAAAGAGCCCTTGGCGGCCAATTTGCAAAATAATTCTTTCATTTTCACTTTCATTTTCATCAAAATTTGGAAGTCAGGAAAACATTAGTACATACATACTAGCTTCTGCCCGCGACTTTGTCAGCGAAAAATTATATTTAAGAACTGAAGTTGATAGATTGTTTACGTTGCGACTGTAGGCAGCTACGACCATACGTTTATCATTATCCCGCGGGAACTAAGCAATTTTCCGGGATAAAAAGTAGCCTGTGTTAATCCAGTGTTAGCTTATTGCGTACCAAATTTTATCAAAATTGGTCCAGCCGTTTGCGCGTGAAGAAGTAACAAACACACACTCACAAATTTTCGCCTTTATAATATTAGTATGATTATTAAAGTTTTAACTTAACATTAAAATTAAAAGCCCTCCACGCATTAATGGAAGAGTATATATACTTATACATACGTAGGTAAATAAAAAAAAATGATGCCTGACATTATTTTGGAAAATGCAGATACTCTTCACACAACGGGACCGATTTTTACCAAACGTAGCTAAGAAAGGAGTTTCGAATGACAAAAACCGCATCCAAATCGGTCAATCCGCTTGAGAGCTACACACACACACAGACATCGACGTCACACTTTATAACATCCCTCTTTTAACTTAACACCCCGTCGGGTGTTAAAAAAGATTTCAATAAAATAATTTTTGATTGTTAATTATTATTCATTTGTAAACTGCAAGCACTTGGCCGTTTTTTTACTGTAACCAAATAATAAGCACAATAAAACCAACAAAAATAGAAAGTGCGTAAATTTGTCATAGGTACTTTTCCGACCTAGATCGGATAGCAGCGACCCGCGTCATCTTGCAGAAAACGAATATTTTATGCAAATTCCACTTAAACAGTCAACAAGGACTCATAAATAGGATACTTTTCTAATTTCACTTATCACTAGGTACTTCGATCACGCAATAAAACAACTCCATAAAAACCTTAAACTTTTTTAAACCTCAACTATTGCGCGGCAAACTTAATTACTGGCTGTACAGCAAATAACCGTTGACCCAAATTCACGATTTAAAAAAATAGCAAAAAAGAACAATTAAAAACAAAACACTAACCAGACAAGTCCATGGTGTGCACACGATCAGCCACCGCCATAGCACAAAAAATCACAACACGGAAAAAACTGGGTTCAAAAAATATGTGTCGCGCGTCCGGAATCCAGTGAAGGAATGAGAATCAAGTACGGAGTCCGTTAGCTCAATCAGAGTTGGGGTAAGAAATAATAAGTCAAAATCTTATTGTGCCAGGCTTTAGTACCATCTGTCTGGGCGCGTGGGAAACGGGGGTGGTTCGGTAGTGGTACAGCTGCCGAAAAACACTTATGATCTTCACGCCTACTGAAGGTATTATTATTATGTTGGCACGTGGAAAGTCTGGATGATTAAAACGTACTTAGGTACTTGTGACGCATTTTATGTTAGTTTCGCAATGTTGGATAGTGTCATTTGAATTCGGATTGTTTTTTTTTTAATCTTTGAAAATGAACATGTCAGCTCCAAAGGCGTTGATTGTTTTAAGAATAATAATTTCACTTCGAAAATTTTGCACGTTTTTCTTCGTGGTATTTTTAAGAGTTAATTCGCTGTTTATGGGTTCCGTACCCAAAGGGTAAAAACGGGAGTACTGTCACTAAGACTCCGCTGTCCGTCTGTCGGTCACCCAAGCTGTATAGAACAGTGTGTTAGAATCTTCCCTTACATCCAATGAAACTCGGGTTAGTAGCGCACATCGTTTTATTCACTTGGTCAACAACACAGAGTACATTGAGCTAGTTCAGTATGACCCTCCGCGGGAAGAACTAGCAAGAAACCTCACGGGCATAGTCTTTTCTTATTGATCGCTACGTCTTCTATTACCATTAATACAGATTACACTTCGAACGTATCACTAAACATATCAGCATCTCAGTCTGAATGACAATACCAACTCCGCGTCTCTTCTAGAGCGCTTCGCGCCAAAACGTGCCGTTGACATCTGTCAGCTGTCAACGTCACTGTGACTGTTCTTTTTAATAAAGCCTGTTCTCATTTACCATAACGAAGGATCAGTTTTGAATTCTTAACAGTCGGCCGTCCTGACCTGTGCCTGACCTCAGGCAACACCTAACAAGATTAGTGGTACCCAGCACTGATCCTGAACGGCTATAATAGTACAGCAGAAAAGTATCAATGCACGTTCCCATGCTGTTTGGGTACGCAAGAGATCTTACTCTCTTAATGATCCAATAACTTGCTTGTGCGTAATCGGATTCATCGACTAAGAACCATGCTGAGTATCACAAATCAGGCCACTGGTGTCCGAGACAGAGGTAAATGAAAATAGACTAATTAAAGATAATACACAACAAAACGAGAATTTTTTCAAATGTAAGTACAATCATTTTCGGCAAGTAGTTATGCATATCAAGTTATTATTTTGACACAAATCGTGGTATGAAAATTATCAATTACAATACTGTATGTTGTACTCAACTCTACATCTATTCGATTACACTACGAATAACAAGAATGTTATTTTTTTTTTCACATAAGTATTCAATTTAAGCTGTTCTAATTTATTTACATAAAATCATAAACACCAGCACGAACAAAAAAAAACTAATTCCTTACTTTGATATCAGTATCACTTCTCTAACACTTATAATATGAACAAGTTTAGTATAAGCTTGCATAGCTCAGCGAATTAAATGAATTCGTATTGCCATAATATCTGCTGCGGCCATCCCATCTCTCATGTATGACCTCATTCATGTATGACATCCAAATAAGCAATCAATTTCAACCAAATTATCGCTTTCTAATCGATAGACAACAAAATAAGGACTTCATAAAATATTACCTAACATCGACCTCACATCAGTTTTTTTTTTTTTTTTTTAATTATTTGTGGCCAATATAAATTTAAATACTTCCATTACTGATATGTTGTGGTGTATTGAATTCAAAATTATTATACTTTCAAACATTTTACGCGCATCATAAATTACTTGTCCATCCCTAATATAATACTCCTTTCATCCACTCAAAGGTTGACTGGAAGAGATCCCTTAAAGGGATAAGTCCGCCTTTGTGCATGTATCTCAGTGTTTGTCAATTGTATTTGTCTTGTTTATTTTGCACAATAAAGAGTTTACATACATACATACATACTTGCACAAAGTCTCCAATATATACATTTCTTGTAGGTACGTTTACATCTATGAGTACTGAACTTTTTTTTTTTTTTTTTTACACTATAATTGAAATGTCTGTTACGTATGTACTAATCACCACACTAGCACTCTGTTGCAATCAGTATCATAAGTTTTGTATCAATCAGTACCTATCGTAAGCAGTGCTTGCTATAAGCTTTGTCAATAAACACCTTTCTTTGTTTTATTAGTAACAGTATAGTGGGTCCTGGATTCAGTAGATCCATACCATACAAATTTCACTAGATTACGTAGATCGACTCTAAAAGAAACCGGTTTTTTTTTCAGTTGTTAGCGCGTGTCAAGGAAAAAGGAACAAAACTTATTTCAATTGAGCGTCAGTGGTTTCCTTTAGGCTCGCAGCGTGTTAGAAACATGGTCTCGTCTATCGTGTTATCTCTCCTTGACATTCGCGTATTACATTTCTCTCTCTCTCACTTTCATTTGCGTTGCCAGTCTAACACCAATTATATTCTATGTCTAATATGGCAATAGTGTTCTTGATTCAAATCCATTTCAATACCCATATCGAACAAAACAACCAGTCCAAATCAAGAAGGTACAAGTCTATGCAACAAGTAAGATATCACAAGGTATCTACATAATATTTCTATCTACATTATCAACATTTTCTCGGTGAAGTGGGTCGGTACAAAATATGGTCAAAATAAAAGCATTTGGTGCCCATCACAACTCGCACGTCACAGCAAGCCTACCTATATTAATTATAGTAGGTAAGTATAATATATAATATTATATACATGTCAAACCCCTCACCCCACCAATTCTTAATAAAGTACAATTGAAGTAAGCATTATTAAGACACCGAAACAGATCATTATAAGTCCAGTCGACGATATTGTCAGCGGTTCATTTTCTTTAAATTTATTATTATTGCTTCAGAAATGACTCAATGATGATGTCACTGCAATTAATTGCTTCTGATCACTCATTCCGTTCAGTTAGTCGTGAACGTACGAGTATATTATAAATATTATAATTATAACAATTGACACTAGAATAAAATGAGAGCTTTAATCTTTGCTTGACTTCATGTCTGCCGTAACGCAACAACATCATGGATCAAACTAGCAATTTATATATATCCTGCTCAGTTATCAATAGAGTAACATTGAATCGTCCATCAATCGTCAGTCCTGGATTCCTAATGTAACGAAACTAGTACTTACGCACTAATTAATTCATCAATTCATACAAATATTGAGATATACAAACATAACTTAAATTGCAGTATAATTTCATCTTTTAGAACAGCATTAATATTTGATCCATTTTATTTATTTCGCTACTGCAACTCCCATTAATTATTTGTCACTTCAGAATCACTAAAATCAAATTGTTTAAAATACAAACAAATGCGAACAATATCTTTTAAGCGATACAACCGCCTACTGTCTAACATTCATTGCGTTTAACAATCGCTGAAAATCATTATCGTAGCTTTATTACTAAATAGTGTCTACTCCTAACGGCTTAATAATATTACATACTAGCAGTTGATTATCCTCAGATTTACATTTAAATTGTAACTCACTAGTAACGTTCTCTTTACTTGTACTCAAAAGGACCAATAAATAAATACTCATGTTACTGAATCTTAGCAAACCAATATCACAATTCCGTAGATATAAATGTAGGTACCAAGCGAGAACCCCAGAATATCGTTATTAAGAGCGATGGCAATCCCTTGAAATCATGCCGGTCCTTGTATATAATATCTGCCACACTCAAATACTGGACTTTAAACGTAAGAAATAAATGTACTGTGTGTCGCTCTGGTTGCACAAAGTAAAAAGACCGTTTCACATGATAATGAATTACTTAAGCGAATATAATAAATATTTGCAATTTGTCATTATAAATAGCGCAGTCATTAGCCATTGCCATAATCACTTCCATAGCCACCGCTTGCACATGCGTGCTTCGGTATCAGTCTATGCATCACTTGTGGTCACCGCTTAGATATTCGCTTGATTGTTTGAAGTGAATAAAATAACTAAGCTTCTCTGAATGTGAATTGTTTTTTTTTTCATTAGACGATTATTACGATTACGAGTCGTAATCGTTGCGGTATTATTTCTTTTTATTCTATGAACATATTGACATGGATTTTAGAGCTATAATTACCATAAACAAAAATGGCTTATAGTCGGTGACGTAATGAGATGGTTATGAATTGGGGCATATATATATGTCAAAATTCAACAAGAACATTCTGACTAATAAATTCTAAGTACAAGTAAATACTATCTATGTATTTATTCACTTCAATCATCAAATCTTTCGGTATCATCCACTGCCCATTTTGTGGTCACCGTTAATTCGGTATCATCCGGGCTCACTGTCCTGGTCACTGTTCGTGTTCAGTATCATCCAGGTCGCCGTTGGGGTACGGCTTCATCCCTTGTTTATTACAAAATAAACGGCTTATGACTTATGACATACGACTTTGTCACTTACCAACTGGTCCATCCGATGCAATGGCAATCCAGTCATCTCTCGTCACAGAATAATCAGCGTACCATATCGCTGAAACATTCAGAAGTCTATTATCATCATCACACATCACTATTTCACTTCCCACATAATTTTTAATTTCGTGTTACTGACACAATATGAACTCACGTGTAATAATTTATATTATTATTATAAGTACCTACTCTGTATTTATCTCTTAGTCATTAAAATATAAGATTCGACTTCATTACTTTACTTTGCTTCACTTAAAATTTTGCAAAGACATTAATCTCGAATCACTATTCTGACTTCTCTACTCTTTGTACGTATTGTATTCTATGTTGTATATTTGATGTTGCGTTCATGTATACATGTGTTATGTTGAGTTATTCATATGTGTGGTCTTCACTGTTTGAAATCATCCACCCACTGTTTTTTGTTTCTAAACTAGCTCCTCTCAACTACCCATGTCCAACACACAATTGGTAGAGATCTCTTTGAGGGACTAGCTTGCTTTTGTATGTGTACATCTTTTAGTGACTGTCAATATTATCAGCCCCTTTATTTTGTACAGTAAAATGTTCACACACATGCGTGTGAGTGTGAGTTGACACTCATCACAATATCTAATTTACTTTTATAGGCACCTACCTATCATGTCATATTTTAATTGCATTCATACAAATTCTCTACATACATACACATACACAAATCACGTCTTTATTCCTTACGGGGTAGACAGAGCCTAAGGTAACAGGTACCTACAGGCCACATTTAGCAAGATTGTGACAAACAAATTCAAAGACAAATTCTCTATCTTATGAAAATCTTGTAACCATCTATTACAGTAATGTTTCCTGTTGTGTGTGTAAACTGTTATACAAATCGCACTATCAATAAAGTGCCTGTCTACTCTCTCTACAGATTTGATGGTGAGCAAATGGAAATGGGATTTCTTAAGGCAATCACTCACCTAAAAATAAAATACTCAAAGGGTAGTTACCCCTGAGTCTCTATTCATGGGTTTAGGCACTATGTGGCTCTACCAAGTACAGTAATAATATTAGCAGTAATCAACTGACTATCCATCAAAACAATCAGAGATTTGTCTATTCAATTTCAGTTAACAACCGATGGCCCAATGGTTAGAGGGCTGACCCAGACCATGAAACTATAAGTTCAGAGTCTGTCACCAGTCAGGGCAGACATTATGTATAAACACAAAAAAATGACTATTTGCTCTCGAATGCTTTATATGTTTTGTAGTATGTATTAATCTGTATAAGTATGTTTACTCAAAGCACAGGCTTTCCTTAGTTTAGAAAAAAGAGGTCACTTGATTGTCCTTGACGGTATTTGATATATTTATTAATTAACTCTAGATTAATTAATCTTATCATGTCATGAATTGCATTCACTATAATACACAACACTAGAGGGGCATATTGAATATTTTCCGAAAGTTGATGTGTATTTTCCAATCTATCTATTACTAAGTCTCTGTTATGCTCATGCAACGAAAGGTTTTTTTTTTTTTAATATATAACATATCTCTTAGGTTCACTATCATTTGCAGTCCAATTGTTGACTCATAACCTATTATACAAACTTATCCAAAAGAATACTATACATGTATAATATGTATAGGTGTCTCCTGTTTTGATGTATCTCTTAGTTGCCAGTACATAGTTAAACCCAACATCACTACACTTAAACATTTACTATGTAAGGTATTTAATTTTCCCTCATATTTGTTATTTTCTTTCAAAGAAAGTAAAGTACCATTCATTCAACAGGTACCAATGCCATGGCACACTATCTTATCTGCACTAGGTATATGCCTGAAGAAGTATGTTCAAAATAATTAAGGTACTTATTAGACTCTGGTTTTTTTTTTGTTAGTACCTACATACTTTTCATAATTTTACTTCTCTTCATTATAATAAATCTATTCATTAGAATCCTCCACATCATGTACTTACTTTAAAAGTGACAAAACAAGAGTTCCTAACCCTGTAATTTCGTCGCATAAGTTTCTACATTATGCCTATCTATTGTGGATAATGAAGAATGCAATTGATATAAACACTATTAATCATGATTGGTACTCTGTATCCTCACATATCACCAGTGAAATCAACCATTTATCCACTTATTTGCAAGAACTTTGTCACCTATTATTATTATTTTTTTTTGTTTTAGTAGGTATAATCTTTAACATCATCTCATCATCTCAATAACTAAACTTGCAGAACACTTAACCAACGCTTCAAATTTAATCCCATAGAAATATATCAGTGTCATCATATTATTTTATTTAATAATACATTTGACTTGCAGATTTTTCTTTTTACATTTTAATTTATGCTCTTTATCACTTTTCAAAAAGTGACAGCTGAAAAATTCGCACATGATACCTACGTGTGAGCCTGCCTCCTTTTATTTTGGTTAGGTATACATAGACAGACATAAAAACATTCTGTTTTTGGCATTTGTTGTTTAGCGGCAACAGACATCGTCTGTGAAAATTTGAACTGTCTAACTATAACGAGGTTAACCGGGGTGTCTTTGATAATTTTGAGGCTACTGTAATCTTTCTACACGCATACACATATAAATCACGTCTTTATCCCTTACGGGGTAGACAGGGCAACAAGATCTAACGGCCACGTTTAGTACGATGGTGGGCATAGTTATGGAAAATGCTAGGTAAACAGGGGCCGTGGTGCAAATAAAAAAACGGGGCCTCACTACTATCTAAACTGGTTAGGTTTACTAAGTAAAAATATTAAATATTAGGTACTTCTGGTAAAGATTCGAGGGCCCCTGAGCTTGAGGGCCCCAAGGCACTGCACCGCCTAGTCCTTAGGTAGCTAACGCCACTGAATGCTAGCCGCATCGCCGATAATATTTATGATTCCTGCACGTCTAGCACGGGAGCGCACAAGTGTCACGTCGCGCGCGAGATAGATTGCCCGTCCTTTTCTTACTGTTCGTACTAGAAAGAGACAGGTAGATTACCGCGCGGGCGACGCGACTTTCGCGCGCTCTCGTGCTAGCGGGGCTGTGATTTTCGCCCATTCCCTCGATGGGAGTGTACCATCCATTTAATACTTTATGAGTTTCTTTAAGCCTACAGAACATAACTATTGTGTAATCCAAGAGAAAAATGTGACAATGACTTTGAGAAGTGTCTGTTTACTTTACATGATAAGACACGTAGGGTGAATGGATCTTAGCATCTGCCCGCGGCTTCGTCTGCGTAGAATTATACATAAAAACCTTCCTCTTGAATCACTCTATCTATTAAAGAAAACCGCATCAAAATCCGTTGTGTAGTGTTGAAGATATAAGCATACATAGGGACATAGGGACACAGAAAGCTACTTTATTTTATACTATGTAGTGATAGTGATAATAGTATCGATAAAGTGTGTTCATACCAAGAATACCAACTTTGAAAAATGTCGATCGAAATAGGAAATTAATTATAGTCTGCTTTGCGGCATCAGAATCTCTAGAAGCACCAAATGCAACCAATTACACTCTGGCGCTATTTAACTCAAATGGCCAAGTGCGAGTCGGATTCGGGCACGAAGGGTTCCGTGTCCTACTAATATTATAATAATAAAAAAATCCTTCCATGCTGGTCTGGGGGCAAAGAAAAAACATAGAATGTACCAGTTGCTTCTCTGCCCGCGCAGATGGTAAAAGCCCAGCGAAAATAATAGGAATCATGTTATACGCATTGAGGCTAGCAACCCATCACTATTTTGATTCCATTATTCACCCATAAGCCCGCAATCTTGCTAAATGTGGCTTGTAGGTACCTGTTACGTTAGGCTCTGTCTATCCCGTAAGGGATGAAGACGTGATTTGTGTGTGTATGTATGTATGTATAAAACAAATAAATATTAGGGAAAAAATCTCACAAATTGACCTAGTCCCAAAGTAAGCGCTAGTGAGGCTTGTGTTATGGGTTATTTAGACAACAATAGATAGATAGATAGATTTATTTATCACCCTTTTAAAAATACAATTAAATGTCAAACATAAGTAATTCACAAAAGGATCGTCAATTGTAATAAAATAGTAATAATAATTATAATAACTGAAATTAAATAAAAAACAAAATAACAACAAACAAAAGTAAAGCTTAATGAAATGCCAATGTAATGATATACCTACTTACTACTCTACATACTTATATAGGTAGAGAAACTAGCTGTTGCCCGCGACTTCGTCCGCGTGTGTTTTGTGATACTTTGGCTATTCTCGATATCAAAATTATTATTATTCTGACTATTAACTCCGTCACGTGAACCACTGAAAGTGTACGAAAGTATACTTTTAGAATTACGTCATGAAAATAATAATTTGCGACACGAAACCTTGAAAAGAAAAACAGGTGTAAACTGGTTAATGACTCATCACATTTATGTATACGTTATTTTACAGAGAGAGAGAGAGAGAGAGAGAGAGAGAAACATTTACTTACACATATTCGATACACGTAGATATATAATAGGAAGAAATACAAAATAGGTAGGTACTTAGGAATAGTATCGATATGGTGGCAGTTATAGTTTCTTTTATTCAAAAAAGCTAAGTAGGTACAGTTTTAGTTACATCACTATTGATTTCTCCAAACTATAACGCTTATTGGCGAATACTGCGCTCACTTTATCGACATTTTGAACCCGATTAATTTAAAAAATTTAATCTATTCTAATCTAAAAATACATAAATCGTTACCTGTTGTTACCTTACGACTAATCCGTTTTAATTAATATTTTGCGACTCAAATTTTTCTAGCAGAAGCTTTTTTAGTTTATTTTCTCGCTTTAAGTAGGTAGCAATAGATCATTAACACTTATTTTATTATCTTTAACTACAAATTAATTACCTTGCCTTACCATGACGTCTTAATGCGATTCAGTTTAGGTTCGCTCGCTGTCAGATTCATACTAAAAGTGGACATTGGCCCAAGCCTTACAGCCGCCATTAAGGGAGAATAGAATACTAAATAAAAGTGACGGCTAAAACTTGAACAGAGTCGGAATTAGGACGCCACGGTAGGCCCCAGATTATTTAACCTTTTCGACGCCAACGACACATATATCGGCACCGCAGGTTCACCGCCAACGACCTATATATACGTCCATTACTTCAATGCAAAAGCAACCTTTACTAATTGGGATTGTCTATTTTTTTACAATGTATAGTAAATCGAAAACCATTTCGAGATAAATGCTTTTGAAATCGTTTTCTGTATTTACTTTATTTTATTTTACTATAATGAATTTATTACATGAAAAATAAGCAATGACCTTCATTTGACATTCCCAGACATGACCTAGACGGTCCAAAATGTACTTTATTTGCAAAGGTTACAAATTCTATGCTATTTACGCGTGGATTATACTACGGAGTTCAATTTGGACCCGCAATCTGACATTTCATTCATCTTATGACAGATGACAAGCAAATGGGCAATCTTGTTACTGACATTCTTGTTTTTTTCACTGTTTACTTTCATATTGTTGTATTATAGTTTAGATTTAGAAGCACTTTCGGTAGATAATTAGGCAATAGTGTAACCGCACAGCGATGTGCTTCGCTCACATGAAAGATTTTCCGCTAAATATTTTAGTGAAGAGCGAATATATTACGTTTGCGGTTTACTTTCGCCTACTGAGTTTACTGACTTATTTCCGGGTCCTGTTTTGTCTCGATCATACCTGGTATGTGTTTATGGACCTTTCGGCTTCGCACAGAATGTTATGGTATGTGTAACGGTTGTGAAAATATAAAATTCATAGGAGAAGATCGCGTGAATCTTCCTGTGTTATTGTTGAATCATGTTGACATTGATACTAATGACAGTTTGCCAACTTCACCACAGATAGAAAAGACGTTAATGGCGGCGCTTCACATACGTTTTATGATCAATTTATCCAATAAGCAGATGTGTGACACCGGCAATGGAAACTCTGACGTCATCAACCAAAATACTTTCAATAATTAATAGTAAAAAAAATACCGAGTTATATGAGAAAATATTGAAATTGGTTTCTTATAATTGACTATTCTGCACAAAAAAAATATAAAAAGGATAGGTATTTTTTTTTAGACAATCCCAATTGGGTTTAGGTTCAACTTAAGGCATCGCAATAAAGATGTCTGGCGCATGGGTGACGTCTCTTGTACCTATTTGACGTGGCGGCGAAAAGGTTAAGAGTGAATAAGTTTTTCTGGAGCGCCGGCTGGATGCGAACCCACATCTCTGGCTTAACGCGCTAGCGTTCTACCAACTGAATCATGTCGCTCACCTGTGACTGTGAGTGAGATCTAAGAGTCGTGAGATTTGGCATTGTTCATTTTTTTTAGTATGCTCCAATTCGAAAACCATTTCGAGGAAAACCATCATTTATCCGATTTATCTTGTCCGATTTCAAAAATACTTTATGATTGCAGATATTTTTGTAAAAGGGTCATTCTACTTTTTAGCGCATAATAATCATTGGTGAAATTAAAGGCATTTTTAGACATTTTTTTCACGTAAATTTGACTTATATTGAAACTGGAACAACTAAATTTAATAGTTCAAAACAAAACACTTTAAATTTATTGATATTTTATCAGGAAAAGTTGGTAACACAGCGGTAAATACACTTTTTCCATACAAATGGCGGGGACATGCGTGACCACTATGTTACCTACTTTAAAGTTAATTATAGTGACTTTTTAAATGTAGTGATAATTTTAAATGTAAGCTAAGTTGTGTAACTATTTCAATATTAAATTACAAAACCGAGCACTTTAACGTTTTTATAAAAATATTATTTGACGAGCACTTGTCAAAAAATCGACCTGCGCTTAAAAGTAGAATGACCCAATTAAGTACTCTGAACCTTTGTTTGACCGAACGACCGGGTTTTTAGACAGAATCCAGCATCGAATGTTTGCCACAAAAATGAAAAAAAAAGTTTAGCTATGGCAACTGTCACGTGTCACTGTCAAATCGACAAAACCATAGACAAAGCCGTTTTTTTTATAGCCAGCCGAACGAAGGCCATTGGGATTCTGTCTAAATTCACGAAATATCAAACAGCGAAAAAATATTTATTATTAATTAACAAAGCTACGTAAAAGCATAATATTCAAATTAGTTGCTTGAAATAGTCCATTTTATCAAATAAAGGTGTTAAAAGCACAGCTTAAAAAAAATGCACAATGCCAATTCAACCTTGCTGACTCTAAGCGCAGAATATGTTGAGTGGAGGTTTCCTAGGCGCGGGACTCTACAGGCAGACAGGCTTGAATACAGGAAAAAATAATATATCAAATTAAATATGTATAATTTTATTACCTTTAAGTAAGTACTTAGGAAAGCCGTGGTAGCCTAGTGGTTTGACCTGTGGCCTCTCAAGCAGAGCGTCGTGGGTTCAAATCCCGGGCGCGCACCTCTGAGTTTTTCGGAATTTATGTGCGAAAATTACATTTGAAATTTGCCATGAGCTTTTCGGTGAAGGAAAAACATCGTGAGAAAACCTGCACACATCTGAGAAGAAATTCAATGGTGTGTATTAAGTTCCCAATCCGCACTGGGCGCGCGTGGGAACTATAGCCCAAACCCTATATACGCGGAGGAGGCCTATGCCATGAGGTACTCCGAATTACGCGACAGTTTAATAATAATAATAAAAAAAAACAACAACAACATACTTACTGAAATTGTAGCGAATTCGGAATAAAAAGGCTATATTATTATTATTTTAAGTACTTAGGACTACCTTAGAAGAGTGCTGTATTAGCGTGCCATACCCTTACAATAATATGTACCAATCCTGAAACAGGCACATTCAAATAGTTTTCTCGAATTGGGACCGAGCGCGACGACAGAGCCACGTGATAGGCGGCCATTATGGACAATATTGTCACCGCTGTCAAACAAGAAGTAAGTAAATATTGTGAAAAATATTAATGAAATCTTGTGTTATTTTACTATATTACACAATTTTGGACAATGGTAGTCAGTAACATTATTGCCAATAATATTAAAATTGTTGTTTTCAGTGAAATTTTAGAGGTTCGGGAACTTACTTTTTTTTTCTTACGGCAAATATCCACTTATTTCTTTGGTCTCGTTTCCACCATGGTCTCGGAAATTGGTAAAATTTACAGTTGCTATTCTTCTTGGTGTTATTACAATTCACAACAACACATCTTACCAGGACAATATTTTATCTCAAAAACGATTAGAAAATGTTTACTGCAATATGGATTTGACAGCTCAAGTCAGCGACAAAAATGACAATTTTAGCCGTAGCGAGCGCTGTGATCGTTTAGGCTACCCCCTCCACCCGCTTTGCACTCTGCCATACATTCAGATATTAAGTATTTATGAAAATTTTGTAAGTAAGCTTACCTTGAAGTGTTTAAGATACATATTGCGCTAAGGCTCAGCAGCGTTATATTTTCTTTGGATGTGTGGTATTTAACCAAAACAATAAAAATCTTAGTTTTTTTTTTTTTTTCAATGGCAATATACACAATCAAGAATGGTGACTGTACCAATTTCGAAGTAGGGAAACGGGGTGGAATTAAAAAGAAATACGGGATTTTGAATAGGATTGGATCAGGACATACATACACATACACAAATCACGTCTTTATCCCTTACGGGGTAGACAGAGCCTAATTTAATAGGTACCTACAGGCCACATTTAGCAAGATAGAGGGCGTATAGGTGGAAATGGAATCAAAATAGTGATGGGTTGCTAGCCTCATCGCCTATAACATGATTCCTAACATTTTCGCCCCTTCCCTCGATGGGCTTTTACCATCTGCGCGTAGAGAAGCAACTGGTACATTCTATGTTTTTTCTTTGCTTCCAGACCAGCATGGAAGGATGGATCAGGGCAGTTATAAATAATGCGATAATGATAACTAGAAATATTACGTAACTACTAATAAAGATTATATAAACATACTTATATCTTGATGTTATTGCTGAAAATAAATGAGGCTACGGAGGCACATGTACGTACATTATTTAATGAAAGCAATAAACACGGGACGGAAGTTGGTAGGGGAAAATGTTCAGAAATAATATAATTATCTAATATGACACGGTCACATAGCGGACAGGAAAGAATTAGATGGTTCATATCACCCACCTCCGAACCACCCTCACATGCAAGGCTGTCACTTATGTGAATCCTCGCCAGGTGTTCTGGAGAGCAAATATGGCCTAAACGCATTCTTATTAGAACACTAGTACCTACTTCTTATATATATAAAACTCAAAGGTGACTGACTGACTGACATAGTGATCTATCAACGCACAGCCCAAACCACTGGACGGATCGGGCTGAAATTTGGCATGCAGGTAGATGTTATGACGTAAGCATCCGCTAAGAAATAATTTTTGGAAATTGCTACGGGATAAGGAAATAACGGGAATTATATAGTCGATTCCGAGTAACGCTATCTCAATAACTATAATAACTAGACTCTTCAAATTTGATACAAAAGTAGGTGATTACAAAACTAAGAAACTAATTTCGGGATTTTCGGAAATTCCCCCGGGATAAGGAAAAAAACGGGATTTATATATTCAGTTCTACGGGATCGATTTTTCGTTTTCTGGTCGTATAAAACTGAAATTTGGCCTTCAAGCTCCCTTTGGGAGTGTAGGGGAGCACTACAAAAGGATTTCCCGAAATTCCCACGGGAACGGGAAAAAACAGGAATTTTCGTTTTACTGGTCGTAGAAAGCTGAAATTTGGCAAGTGGGTTCCTCCGTGTATTGGAGGGTTTGGGCTATAGTTCCCACGCGCGCCCAGTGCGGATTGGGAACTTAACACACAATATTTAATTTCTTCGCAGATGTGTGCAGGTTTCCTCACGATGTTTTCCTTCACCGAAAAGCTCATGGCAAATTTCAAATGTAATGTTCGACGCTCTGCTTGAGAGGCCACAGGTCAAACCACTAGGCTACCACGGCTTTTTTGAAGAAGGTGAATTTAAGAGTACCTATTTCAAGTCCCAATTAATTTGGTTGTAAAACCCTTCCACGCTCTGAGAGCAAAGAAAAATCAAAGGCGGTACCAGTTGCGGTCGACCCACGCCGATGGTAATACCCATCGAGGAAATAGGCGAAAATATTAGGAATCATGTTATAGGCGTCGCGGCTAGCAAGCCATCACTATTCTGATTCCTCTTTCCAACTATTGGCAGCGTGCACGATAGAAGCGCCATCTCGGAAACGCAACTTTAGGGGCGTTCGTCAAATAGTGAATTATAAGAGCTTATTGTTTTATACTAGCTTCTGCCCGCGACTATATCCGCGTAGAATTAGATTTAAGAACTGCTGTTGATAGTTGTATTCTGCAATAATTATTTACGTTGCGAGTCTAGGCAGATACTTCCTTTGATATGTTTATCACTATCCATGCTGGTCCGGTAGCAAAGAAAAGACATAGAATATACCAGTTGCTTCTCTACCCGCGCAGATGGTAAAATACCATCGAGGGAATGGGCGAAAATCATAGGAATCATGTTATAGACGATGAGGCTAGCAACCCATCACTATTTTGATTTCATTTTTCACCACGCCCGCAATCTTGCTAAATGTGGCCTGTATGTATCTGTTAGCTTAGGCTCTGTCGACCCCTTAAGGGATAAACGTGCTTTGTGTATGTGTATATATGTATCACGCGGGAACTATGCAATTTCCCGGGATAAAAATTAGCTTATGTTTTAATCTAGGGTACCAGCTACATATCT
The DNA here is from genome assembly GCA_932294345.1 of Pandemis cinnamomeana. Classification (NCBI taxonomy): domain Eukaryota; kingdom Metazoa; phylum Arthropoda; class Insecta; order Lepidoptera; family Tortricidae; genus Pandemis; species Pandemis cinnamomeana. The sequence continues at coordinate 32,208,395 of OW028702.1, read as the reverse complement.
CCGTTCCAAATTTTATCCAAATCCGTCCATGTAGTACCTACCTATGCGCGTGAAAAAGTAACAAACATACAACGCACACACACACACACACTTGCGCCTTTATAATATTAGTCTTATAAGCGTACGCGAACTAAATTATTGCTCTATCTTCAAGTAGGATATTCTCAAGGGTCTGATCTACGAACAGGATTCATAAGTTTTGTCCGCTTCAATAGGTTCAGGCTGCCTAAGAGTGCTTCAAGTTGCAGGAACGCAGCATAATGTTTCAAGCGCATCTTCAGATCGACTTGTTCTAAACTCTGCGCATTTGTAATTCTACGCTTGGCTGAACTTTGTTGCTTTAAGCTCACTTAGGTATTGAATTTTGCTGAACATCTATCTGAATAAAACATTTTAAATTATTACAAAAGCAGTTTTAGAAGTGGAACCGAAGATCGCGAGCCTGGTTGGCGTTTGTACCTCTGATCATTTCGGAATTTATCTGCGAAATCTAATATGTAAAATTTCCATGTCACAATGTTAGTTACCGTACTCCTCCGAAACGGCTTTACCGATTCTTACCAAATTTTATATGCGTATTCAGTAGGTCTGAGAATCGGCTACTATCTATTTTTCATATTAAAATTTAGAAGAAAAAAAAACGGGAGCGAAGCCGCGGGCAACAGCTAGTCTAAATATATATAACTCAAAGGTGACTGACTGACTGACATAGTGATCTATCAACGCACAGCCCAAACCACTGGACGGATCGGGCTGAAATTTGGCATGCAGGTAGACGTTATGACGTAGGCATCCGCTAAGAAAGGATTTCGATCAATTCTACCCTTAAGGGGATAAAATAGGGGGTGAAAGTTTGTATGAAACTTTGTCACTTTTAAACCGATCGGGCTGAGACTGCATGCATAAAGCTACCATGACGTAGGCATCCTCTAAGAACGGATTGCGTAGTTTCTGCGGGATAGCGATAAATGAATTCTATGCAGACGAAGTTGCGGGCAACAGCTAGTCTTTTATAAAACTTGAGCTTTAAGAACCAAGGTTTACTAGGAATAGAGGGTTGAATATGACTATAACTTCTACCCTTGAAGACGCAACTCTTAGACCAACAATCTTGCCAAGAGCGTTGAAGATATATGCGCGGAGGAATAATTAAATCATGGGAATAGTTTTTTAGGGAAGCGATTCAAAGATCAAACCCATAGGAGTGAGTGAAACAGCTACACAAATCCGAATGGCATTCTATTTTATTTTATTTTAAACTAGCTTCTGCCCGCGACTTCGTCCGCGTAGAATTAGACTTTTGAGTGTTGACAGTATATTCTGTAACATTTTGACGTTTACCTTTAACGTTTTTATCGATATCCCGCGGGAACTATGCTATTTTCGGGAAAAAAGTAGCATCTGGGGTACTAGCTATCTCCATTCCCAATTTTATCCAAATCCATTGTTTTTTCTTTAGTCCCAGACCAGCATGGAAGAAAAATATACAGGTAATTCACATTCTTCTATGCTGGTCTGGGAGTAAAGAAAAAACATAGACTGTACCAGTTGCTTCTCTTCCCGCGCAGATGGTAAAAACCCATCGAGGGAACGGGCGAAAGTCTTAGGAATCGTGTTATTAGGCGATGCGGCTAGCAACCCGTCACTATATTGATTTCCCTTTCCACCTATACGCCCTTAATCATGCTAAACGTGGCCTTAACGTTTTGTTACCTTAGGCTCTGTCTACCCCGTAAGGGATAAAGACGTGATATATGTATGTATGTAATTCACAAATTGAAATAAATGAATCTACTCTAGGTATTAACTCGATCGAAAATACATCACTAATAGAGAAAAAAGGTATTTAAAAGTCACGAGCTAAAAAAAAGTACCTGCGCGGACGCAGCGGCAACAAGGTAGGTGTGTTCTGTTCATCCAATCAGAGCCTGTGTAATTTTTTTGTCACAAAAAACGTCTCGACCTTGTTCCCCGCACACTCCTCGCAGCAATTGACATCGTTTTATGTTTTTAACCAATCATTTTTTTGTTACAGTTAGAAAGATGGTAACATTTTATGTTTCACGTAATTTTTTTTAAGTCCTCATTTCCGCGCGAAAAAGCCATTTTGAAAGTTGTTCATTCTAAAAGAGCGTATGTGAAAAGTGACGTCATGAAGTTTATACTGTGTTACTTTGAATAAAACAAATATTAAGGCAGATTGTAATTTTAAAAAATACATTATATTTAGAATTGTTTTTTTCAAGTACTTCAAAGTCATTTGTCAAACTTCTGACAGAAATGTCGTAAATTTGACGTTCTTCCGTTTTTTCTTCTTTTCCGCCAAACAGTGTGTTCTAAACTCTTTTCTCGCCGGTTTTAGGTCTAACTACTGCGCAATGAGAGTCTGCAAAATTTACCCGCCACCAGTGGCGTAGCTAGGTAACCAAGGGCCCTGGTGCAAATAAAAAAATGGGGCCCCACTACTATCTAAACTGGTTACGTTTTAAGAATAATAGTTCGATCGAGATTTTCTGGTAAGGATTCGAGGGCCCTCTGGGCTTGAGGGCCCCGGGGCACTGCCCCGCCTAGTCCCTTGGTAGCTACGCCACTGCCCGCCACCCACATAGGTAATCGGCTCCAGCCCGTCTTTGTGCTTCTTGAAAGCTTCTTCAAGGCAGTCAGCTGCCCGAGTAAAATACTTGCGGAATTGGGTTCTCTTGCGTTTTAATACCTCCATAAATTTAATACTTCCATGCTACTGGGAGCAAAGAAAAAACATAGAATGTACCAGTCGCTTCTCTACGCGCGCAGATGGTAAAAGCCCATCGAGGAAATGGGCGAAAATCAGGAATTATGTTATAGGCGATGAGGCTAGCAACCCATCACTATTTTGATTCCGTTTTCCACCTATACCTACGCCCACAATCTTGCTAAATGTGGCCTGTAGGTACCTGTTACCTTAGGCTCTGTCTACCCCGTAAGGGATAAAGACGTGATTTGTGTATGTATGTATAATTTATATATTGCGCGTCAGTGTAAATTCTGTTTACTACGTATTTATTTTTATTTATTTTGCACGGTCGCCATGTGAAAAAATGACGAAACGGATTGAGTTTAAGAATAACGTGTATTAGCTTTTCTCCATTCCATCAAATAGTAAGAGATTTTTTCTGACAACCGTCGCCAAGCAACTTACGCCGAACACACGCGACAGTCTCCGGCAACTGTAACCGGATGGCATTGACGTACAATAAACAACTAGACTCCCTGCAATCACGCTCAAAAACTGTCCGAAGCAAAAGTCTGAACGACGCGTCTATTGTTCAGAGTTTTGGTTCAGTTGTGTTTCGACCGCGCTTTGATAACAATGTATATGTCTCTTTCGCACCGTAATCTTACTATTGAGAACAAAAGAGACATGCAGGTTTCCAGCGCGTGGCGTCGTGTCATTACTTCTCACGATCCTACGCCATTGATATTAAACATTACTGCCACGAAATAAGGTGTCAATTTGAACGAATATGTTAATGTTATCTGTCTAAGTCGATGTGTTCACACACAACACATAGACAAAGCAACTCGGACGTTTCTTGAGGAACCTTTGTTAGCGACTGAGAGTCTAGTTGTTTAGTCAATGCCGGAAGGTTAAAATATAAATTAAGAACATGAGTAATAATAGCATCACACAATATCAATCTTAACAATAAACTAGGTAGTTAAACAAAGTACATAATTTAATAGCATTAAATATTTACTGCCTATTAAGTTGTACGAGCAAAATTATTATTCTCAAACATTCTCGGAAATTTTCTCTTGCCGGTAGAAAATAGAACACGGGATGTGCCTCATTATTGGTTTTCGGAATTAGAATAACAAAACTTCCCTAACTAAGAGTAAATGAAATATGTACGGTCAAGTGCAAAAATAAGTACCTATCGATATGAACTTCTCAAAAATATGTCCCACGACCTTATTACGCCGGTGTATAAGAGCGTATGGTACTTATTTTTGAAACTTTGACTACATACATATTATTAGGTACACTTGACTGTACTAGGTAAACTCCAATTTTTCCCGCTTTGTTAACTTTTTAAAACTGACATTTGCCGTAGCTTAACTTTTTTTTCCTTTTTGTGGCAAGCATTTAATGTCCATTTCTGCCATGTAAAATTGAGAGGACGATAGAATAATTCCATACAGCCAGGCCAACCGCACGTCAACCGGTTTCGATCGCAGTGCGTAAGTTTTTTTTAATTTTCTGGTTATAATGTCTGTGATTTGAAAAAAGTATTAAGAAGGCGGTAAATAATTAAACTACTTAGGTACTTATTTTTTGTAAACCTATGTATTTCACGTCTTTATCCCTTACGGGGTAGACAGAGCCTAAGGTAACAAGACCTACAGGCCACGTTTAGCAAGACACTGAGGGCGTAGAGGTGGAAAGTGGAATCAAAATAGTGATGGGTAGCCGCATCGCCTATAACATGGTTCCTATGATTTTCGCCCATTCCCTCGATGGGTTTTTACAGAGGCAGAGAAGCAACTGGTACATTCTGTGTGTTTTCTTTGCTCCCACACCAGCATGGGAGTAGGTACTAGTATAGTAAGTAGTTTTCTATTATAAAAATGTAATAAGTTCTGAAGACGTATTATAATTTGAACTTTCCATCCACATAATATTGCTTAAAGTCTTTTGTAGATACAGCTATAAACGCCATCTAGCGTGAAGTAGGTAGAAAAAAAGATAAAATGAGAAAATGTCACTTGTCTAAATAATAGTTTTGTCATTGCACAACATATGTTGTTAAAATAACTTCGTTGCAAAATGAAATCTGCCGAATGGGTTTACGTGATCGCACATCGAAATGATGATAGCGGAACACGAGAAAATCTGATTCTGGCAGAATCATTCTACTGCTCGAACCGTTAAATTTGGTTTGATATTCACATATCCCGGCAGACCGGGCGACTGCAAGCGGTGCCGCGGCGGCTGGCGCGGCTTGACAAGAACCCGCGCGTCGTTGGCCCGAGGTTCTACGAACACCTACCCGCTGACTTAAAAAGTGAACGTTCGGATCATAGAGCTAAAAGCTGTTTTTGCTCTGTGGTTCGGATGCAACGTTTGGACGCCGACTTAAAAAACTTCTGTTGGATCTGTCAAACATGACATTTAATTTTGAACATATGTGTATTATGTCTGAAAATTGTTTCCTTGTATTATATTAGTACCTCATTATTTAGTTATGTTCTGACAATATTTCCACATTTTGTGGTTTTATATTTTTATTATTATTTGACATTTTAAATTGCTTATTTAAATTGTTATTAATTTCTCTTTTTATGTACCCATGACGATCATTTTGTGAATTTACATTGACATTTCATTATGCTTTATTTTTGTTTGTTGTTATTTTGTTTTTTATTATTATTACTATTTTATTACAATTGACGATCCTTTTGTGAATTACTTATGTTTGTCATTTAATTGTATTTTTAAAAGGGTGATAAATAAATCTATCTAATCTATCTACCTATGCATTTTTCCGCATATATACGTGGCACGCGTCTTTCGTTCACATGCCACTTCTGCTATATCTGTTTTTTCTATGTTCTAAGTTCTATGTATGTAAATGGTCTCCAATATTTACAAGTCATATTTGACCCACTTCTAGTCGTCGGATTGACTTGTGTTATACATAAGTATACAATGCATATAAATATGTAAAATAGATACGGCAACGCTTATCTAGAAGCCAAAGACTTAGTCCAGTACGGGAACGTGTTAATTGTTCCCCGTTTGGATATCCACAGGTTTCGGATTTACCCCAATGCACTAATAGATCGTTGGCGTGCCTGCAGCTGTGCCGTTAGCGTCAATAAGGTTAAAAAACAAAATTTTCAAAAGGTTAAAAATTACTTGTAATGTATTATACATACATACACACATACACAAATCACGTCTTTATCCCTTACGGGGTAGACAGAGCCTAAGGTAACAGGCCACAGGCCACATTTAGCAAGATTGTGGGCGTAGGTGAAAAATGAAATCAAAATAGTGATGGGTTGCTAGCCTCATCGCCTATAACATGATTACTATGATTTTTGCCCATTCGATGGGCTTTTACCATCTGCGGGTAGAGAAGCAACTGGTACATTCTATGTGTTTTCCTTGCTCCCAGACCAGCATGGAATTCTAATGTATTCACCGCAGTTATTGCTCTATTGCTCTAATGTGATTATGTTAGGGTGGTGCGATTTATTCCACCCTAACTTGCCTGCGCCTGCGCCGTAAGACTCCCACTGTTTCCCACGCGCGCACCTGGACTGTGGCATAATCTCAGTTCACAAACACGAGAGTCGTAATCGGCCAATTTAAAGCCGCTACGATAGTATCAACGTGTGTTCCATTTTTTATTCACAATAGGTACGGTCAAGTGCAAAAATAAGTATCGATAGGAACTTCTCAAAAATATGTCCCACGACCTTATTACGCCGGTGTAAGAGTGTATGGTACTTATTTTTGAAACTTTGACTAGATACATATTATTACACTTGACTGTACATTCATATTTATTTTCATGGCTTTAATTAAAGCTAATTAATGTAATAAACAATTGAAAGAAATAATCTTCCATGCTGGCCTGGAGTAAATAAAAAAAATTGACGACCGGATAGCCTAGTGGTTAGTGACCCTGACTATGAAGCTAGAGGTCCTGGGTTCGAATCCCGGTAGGGGCAGGCAGTTGTATGATGAATACGAATGTTTGTGCCCGAGTCATGGATGTTGTATGTATTTAATTATGTATTTATCTACGTTATATAAGTATGTTTATCCGTTGCCTGGTACCCATAGTACCTACAAGCTTTGCTTAGTTTGGGGCTAGGTCAATTGGTGTAATTGGTCCCAAGATATTTATTTATTATTTATTTAAAAAACATAATTTACCAGTTGCTTCTCTCCCCGCGCGGTAAAAGCCCATCGAGGGAACGAGCGAGTCTTAGGAATCATGTTATAGGCGATGCGGCTAGCTACCCATCACTTTTGATTTCCCTTCCCACCTATACGCCCTTAATCATGCTAAGCGTGGTAAGGTTTGGTTACCTTAGGCTCTGTCTATCCCGTAAGGGATAAAGACGTGATATATGTATGTATGAAAGAAATATTTTTAAGACAAGAATAAAAATAACCGAGATATAAAGCTGTTTAATTTGTCTCTATTTTTTATGTTAGAGAGGCCAGACAAACGAACTAGTGGGTCACCTGATGTTAAATGATCACCACTGTCCATATACACCCGCAGCGCTTTACGCGATGCCAAAATGCGTTGTCGGCCCTTTCTAGATCAACGGAATTTAAAGATGGAGTTTATATAGGCGTTGTATGTGATATATCACGTCATAATGTCATGTCGGATCTCTTTTCTAATTGCTGAGCAATTAGCAGTTTTCGTATTTCAAAACCGACAGCATTTTTGTCACCTCTTTTATGATATCTTCTATATATATAATACGCGAGGCCGATTTTTGTACAAGCCATCAGATCTACAGTTATGGTCCGATTTTGATAAATTATATGTCATTAGATTCGTCTCATGCTGGAGAATTGCAAACTGCTCATCGTTTTTAGATAATATGACGAAAAACCACTAAAAAATGAATTTTAATGAACTACTGTGCGCTAAGCGACCAGCCAGTATAATGTGACCCGTGTCATGTGTTTTGACGTGAGATGACACAATAAAAATAACATGTAGCAGTGTCGCCGAACGGAACTCAAATTAAAATGCGTTCACTTGTTTTCATATATTCAATAAGTGAGCGTTTTTTGTGTAGGTATGTCCTTATACAAAAAATGAGAGATTAGATCGTTTCCCCAAACTCGTTAATGCCGCGTAGCAATATTTCCATTCGCATTTTTCCCCACTCGAATTCCTACGCATTCCACTTTTTATCATTCATAAGTATTGCCAATAGTCATAATTATTCACTTCAGTTTTTTTTATTATTCGCGAATTTTACCAGGGTCCTGATTAGGTACCTACCTAATAGTGAATCAACTATAATTTCAAAGCCGGTACAACGATAGATACTTTCGAATATAGGTATCGGTATCGTGTCGGCAAATTTTATTGCGTTTTTTTTTTGTTTCGGACGGATAGCATAAACAACTCTGAGTAAAGAAAACCCCAAAATAGTTCAATTCTGAAAAAAAACGGACTCTCTTTTTTGAAAAACGCTCAAATTCTAACGTACGGTCAAGTGCAAAAATAAGCATTGATAGGAACTACTCAAAAATATGTCCCACGACCTTATTACGCCGGTGTAAGAGCGTATGGTACTTATTTTTGAATCTTTGTCTAAACACATATTATTACACTTGGCTGTACTCATATATTTGATTTGCTTAAATAACCATGTTACATTTTTTTTAACATAATTCATTTATATTTTCATGAAAACGTAATCAACTACTTACTTAATTTAAATGTATCCCCGCCTGCTTTGTTTACTTGATAGTAAGTCTGTCTCTGGGCTTACCTTTCAAATGGTTTCTCAGTGGTTTTTGTTTTTAAATTATTCAATTTAGTTGGAGAACGAATTTAACTTTACACGTGGGAACGTTGTCACCTCCTTGCAAATAAAGTTGCCCTCCAAACCCTTACAGTGAGGGGAGATATTTCTCACAGGGCCACCTGCGAGGCACCTCCGCCCGAGCTACAGCCCCTTGGTTGACTTTGCTGGCCCCAATGCCTAGGGGAGCATAAGTTTACTATCAAAAATTTAATTTTTACTCGACTGTGATAAAAGGAGGGTCACGTTTTTCGAATTTCAATGTTACGTACACACGGCAATATAATCAGGTAAGCACCTTCGCACGCTCGCGCCGTATCTATCCTGCTTACCGAATAGCTTTGCTGTGTGTACGTTGGACAAATGTATCGTTTGACAAAGATTTCATTTGACAACCAACCCTAATATCTGATGAACCGTAAACTTTCTTAGGTTAGGTTAAGTTTGTTTTATAAGTTTTCCAAAAAGTCAATATTTCAGTAGAAAATAAAAAGTTGTCAAATGAAGTGTTTATCAAACGATGCATTTGAGATGTTGTTTAGCAAATGATGGTAAACCATGTGCATTTCGTTCTAGAGTAGTGGTTCAACCTTTTCAGTTCCGTTACCCTTTTAACCTGACTAGGGTCACGGATTTTACGCCCCACAGCTTATTCGTTGCTAAGGCAAGGAAATCATCCAGCCAACCAGCCCATGACTCCCGCGAAAAACCGATTTTACCCCCCAGGTTAGGAACCAAGGTCTGGAACCTAAACGGCTTGCCGCACTTGTGGTTGAGAGGTATCATTAAATTCGTCTTAGTGAGTGTGACACTAGGGTACCTACATCAAAACAGTTAAAAAAGGGAGCTGATCAGGCCCAAATCCTCAAGCGCGTACTGTGGAGTACGAGTTACTAAAGGATTACGAGTTTGCGGCGCTTGCGGTTGAGACTTTGGGGCCTTGGTCAGCCGACATGAAAGTTTTTGTAAAGGCCCTGTCGTCCCGGTTGATCTACGCCACAGGGGCCCAAGAGCTGGCGTGTATTTATCCCAGCGGATCGCACTTGCGGTCCAAAGGGGTAATGCCGCCAGCGTCATGGGGACTGCCGCAGCCAGTAGGATTAGACGGGGTATTCTTTTTATAACTTTTCTTATTACTTCCATGCTGGTCTGGGAGCAAAGGAAAAACATAGAATGTACCAGTTGCTTCTCGTCCCGCGCAGATGGTAAAAGCCCATCGAGGGAATGGGCGTAATTCTTAGGAATTATGTTATAGGCGATGCGGCTTTTGTACCTACCTACTCATTTTTAATGGACAGATTTAATGTAATTTTTGTTTAATAAAAGTGCAGCATATGTACCTAGTTAATTGGTTTCATAGAGTAAATTAGACTGTCCAGTCTGGCTGAGGAAAAATGTGGGCACTTAACGTTGATCTTAAGATCTGTTACTTAAGGCTCTGTCTACCCCGTATGGGATAAAGAATGATGTATGTATTAAGTTAATCTACCGGCACTTAAGCTGGCATCGCACGTGTGACGATAATGGGTCTTTGTGAGTTCAAAGGGTAAGTAATAATAAAATAAATAACTGTTTAGTAAAAACCGGCCAAGTGCGAGTCGGACCGAGGGCTCCGTATAAATTAGGCAATGTTATAAAATCCAGTGTTAGCAGAGCCCTGCTCTTAAGCAAAATGTATGCAGTGTTAGGTCGTTTTCTGTTGGTTACTGACATAGACAGACGCACATAAAATATTCTGTGTGCTGTTGACTTGCCTTTTTAATTTTAATTCTACATCCATGATTGGGCATAAATGATGTTTATTGTATTGTATTTAGAATTCTATTTCCATGATCATTTTAATCTCATTTATATGTAAACCACTTTGTCCCAAATAAGAGTTTAATTTTGACTACCACCTACTTATACTATTTTTATGGATAAGTAGGTGGATGTATATTTTTTTAATTGTAATATTTTAATAGACATCTCGCAGTATGGACAATGATATGTACTCCGTTATTGTCGTGTATATCAGACTAATGTACCAATTAACAGTTTCTGTGGCTCACACTGTAATATACATGACTAGCTGCTGCCCGCAACTCCGTCTGCATAGAATTCATTTATCGCTATCCCGCAGGAATTACGCAATTTTCCGGGATAAAAAGTAGCCTATGTGTTATTCCAGACTATAATCTATCTATGTTCCAAATTTCATCCAGATCTGTCCAGCCGTTCTGGCGTGAAAGAGTAACAAACATCCAAACATACTCACAAACTTTCACATTTATAATATTAGTAGGATGGGGATGTACTGAATAAATAAATAAATAAATAAATAAACTATCACAGTTCATGAGACAAACGGACAGGGCACCCTTTGGGCACGGAACGCTAAAAATCGGTAGCCATGTAAACGATATTCAATCTTATTTCAATCGTCGGAACGTACAAAATGGACGGTGCGTGTCACGTATGCTTTGGCAAATTAAAGGGTTGAAGTCAATGGGTACTATAGCAATTTTGTGCAAAGTTATATTTGCAGTCAAAGGCGGCGCTCTAGTCGCGTGTTGTTGAAGAAACAATTTCGTAGTGACATTAGTTAGTATTTTATGCACCAGCACTGTTAAGTTTGTGCTGGGTTATGAAGGTAATTCTGTGTTTTTGGGGTCCCGCAGTCAAAGGATGGGTAGCTACTAATATCTACTGAATTAAAGCCGGATTTTTAACCCCCCAACGCAAAAAGGGGAGAATTCTAATTAGACCTCCCGCAGGTTCCGTCACAAACATCGGTAGGTATTCAGAAAATACTGAAAGTATTAACAAAATACAGCTACATACATACACATACACATATCACGTCTATATCCCTTACGGAGTAGACAGAGCCTGAGGTAACAAGACCTAAAGGCCCACTAGTCAAAACAACGCTAAAAATAATCTAAGTTCAGTGGATGTGCAAAGCAAAACGCCTCCACCGTCAAATAAATTAATTGGAGATGTCTGCAATGTCGAAGAGAAAAAAAACAAAATTATGAAATACACATTTTATGTCAAGTAAGTAACCAAAGCTTTTGGATTCCGAAGGCAAGCTTACGTCTGCCGCCCCCAATGTTGGCTCTCTGGATTCCATTCGCTTGCCGGATTTGTGCAGAACCTCCGATCCGCGAGTCCGATTTGCGCTGACCGTTTTTTTATTTTATCAGTTTCCGTATTCCTTAGGGGTCGCTGTGATGGCACCTTTGTTCCTTGTCACAATATTCGTGCGTGTTTTTTAATACTTGTAAGCAAATATTTGCGGTCATCACAAAGATAACGTGTAACGCGATTGTCGTACAGATCCGCAGATGAGTTAACCTATAGAGTTATCACTTAGAGTGGTTCCTAACCTTTTCAATGTCACTACCCCTGTGAACAAGCATGGGAATTGAGTTTACCCCTAGCTAATTTAAAATAATGAAAACCACACAAATTCGAACGAAAATATGTTTATTATGTAAGAAATTGCACGTTTAGGTAACTAGTAAGTAAAGTAAGAAAAGCCGCGCGCATGAGAGCGCCGTGCTACCGTTTACCGTACTATTATTTTGTTTATTGCTATTTTAATACTATTTCGTGCCATCCCGTGTTACCCCCCTAGAATCCCCGTTTTACCCCTGCGGGGGTAATTACCCCCAGGTTAGGAACCACTGACTTAGATATACGCAGACTTCCTCATAGGGGTGCGAGTCTGCGCGTGTGATCGAGAGCTGCGGTTCGTTTTAGGATCCGGGGGGAAGAGCAGTGCTTGGTCCGGTGGACCTTGGGCATCGGTTAATGATTTCCTGGCAGTTTCTGAGAATATCATTGTCTGTTGGCTAAGAGCCTGAACCTCAGAATTGAGTCGCATTAAGACGTCATGGTAAGGCCCCTTGGGCCAGCAACAAGGGTGTATTAAACTCCACAGTGGTTTGTACAAGTTCCACTCTATAGGTTAGTTTTTCTGTGAGACGTTCGTATGGGAACTTTTTTTTAGGTTCATTCCAAGCCGCAAAGGTTGATTGACCGAGTTCAGACTACGAAATACTTGGATAGTATAGGCAGGAGGATTATCTATACAAGCTTTTTTTGCTGACTGTACTTGCATTGTCATCCTACATTATGTATACCAAATTTCAAGGCAATCGGGCCAACCGTTGAAGAGTTCTCTCCGACGATTCTGGCTGGGTCACCAGAACTCCATTGCCAGATTATTGTACTGTCATCCGACTTACTCAAGTAGATATGCAAAAGTATCAATCGGTTGATGATTTCCGCTTCTAGATTGCTGATGACGACGCTATTTCTTACAGACCATAAGCTCGATTTTTGAAAGCACATAGTAGGAGTACCTATGTGTAAAAATACCACTCGAAAGCGGTGAAAAATTATGCTGAATTTGAAAAACGAGTAGCTTAGACGACAACCACAGCATTCATTAATCTTGTGAACTGGTCAAAACTTTGATTAGAGCTGTAGTTTTGAAGATATAAACAGATTTATACCACTTTTGAGTGGTACTTTCGAGTGATGTGCTTTCATAAATCTGGCCCCATAGTAAGGAGTTTTTCGAAGATTAAGTATTTTTATTCTACCACGAAGACAAAATCGCGATACACGTACCTATCTATTGTGTGTAGTCAATGTACCTAATCAGAATGAAAAATTATCTGTCAACAAAGATTACATTAAGTACGCGCTCAACTTGAAAGCGTAAAAGTAATTGTCAAAAACATACCTCATAACTCAAACTCAAACATTTATTTGCCTTGATACAAACCCCTTAGCTTAGGGCACTGCCAATGTTACACATAATTACCTAATTACAAAATTAACATCTAGTCCAGACTAGTGTATATCTATATCTAATTATCTAATTCAGACTCAAGCATAAAATGAAATCGAAATCAAAAGAAACTTAACATTTATCAAATGAAATTAGGTAATTCTAATATCTTTACACCACAATAACAACGTCAAAAATAAATATTAGTCGAAGAATAAGAATTCTTAGATACGTCCGTTAGTCCCGACACCCTCGCGCGGGGGTTCGCGCCATTTTTTTTCCCACGACAGTGTTACTAGTATTATTATGAAATTACTACCATTCTACTATAAGTACCGTTGCACACCTGCGGGCACTCCCCTACTAGATTCCGACGTTATTGATAGATGTTTTTATTACAGGCTTTTATTTTATTTAGCTTTGTGAGGGTCAGATTTTGCGAGAATTAAGTACGCCTTATTATGGTCGGAATGTCTTGGAGTTTTGTATACATTTTGATTACAATACAACCAAAGGCGGATCCAGCTTTAGTGTCAGGGCGGGCAAATGGTCGTGGTTAAGTTTAAGTCACAAGAAGTTATTATAATTTCATTTTTATAATAACAGATACAGTGGTCCACCTGGGTCCTGGATCCAGCCCCCCCCCCCCCCCTCTGGATCCGTATACATACATACACAAATCACGTCTTTATCCCTTACGGTGTACACAGATCTAAAGGCACGTTCAGCACGATCACTACACTTAATATGAGGGTTCCGTTTTTTCCTTTTAGAGGTACATACATACACAGTTCACGTCTTTATCCCTTACGAGGTAGACAGAGCCTAAGGTAACAAGACAAGACCTATCGGGCCACGTTTAGCAAGTGGGCGTATAGGTGGAAAGTGGAATCAAAATAGTGATGGGTTGCTATCCGCATCGCCTATAACATGATTCTTATGATTTTCGCCCATTCCCTCGATGGGCTATTACCATCTGCGGGGGAAGAGAAGCAACTGGTACATTCCATGTTTTTTCTCAGCTCCCAGACCAGCATGAAGAGGTACGTAACCGTAAAAATACTAGCGTGCTCTTCTCATAAAGGGTTCTAATCTAAGTCGAGTGTACCAATACATTACATTTGTAGCGATCTTAGCGCCACCTAGTTGGCCTCTACATAACTACTACGACGAGTAGCTAGCGCCAGTTTTAATGACAGCTGTCACATCGTTCTACATGCCGCTAACGAAGTTTCTCAATGCGGCTGCATAAATACAACTCTCGACTCTCTTCCCTCTGACTTCGGACCCCGGGCATAACCCGGGCATAACATGTGCCTGGAGAGAGATGTCTCTATAGTGGCACTCTCCATACATTAAATAAAAATACATTTCGTTTGCCAATATTTATTGAAACTTTCAATACATCGTTTAAATACAATCCACCTCATTTCATAAATGCCAAATGGCCCGCTTACGTCTATCACAGAAATTCCAATAAATTCAATCAAATCCACAATTTAGGCCATCAATTTTCTTACAAACATATGTGTACCTAATGTACGTATTAAAGTATTATATTAGTGAGAAATCGCCATTGGCTCTACCACAAAAAACTATTCGCTAACACTTGTAAACCGCTACTAAAGTGGAAAATTTAAATAGACGTGCCAAATATTTCCATCTGTACTGTTCCATCATTAGGCATAGCGTAACAACTGCTAACAGTGGGGTGACTCGGCCGCCTAGATTGTGCGACATCGCGGCGCGAGTGGCACCGCCTCCCCACCGCCAACACACGTGCGTCATCCGATCTCGTGTGCGCTAGCGTTTCCACAAAATCGATAGTTTAATCGAAAAATACTATTATCTGTAGTATCGATAGTATCAATCTCTTATTTAAAGCAATACTATAAATACTAAAACTATAGATGAAAAACTTAATATGAGAGTTGTATGTAGTGTACAGAACTGATATGGGACTATTAAAAAAAAGGAATTGTATGGATACTATAGACTGTTTATTCTACGTGACAGATCAATACTGTAGATTATTGTAGTGGACCAAAACTATCGATAACTACCGATACTATTGTCTTTGATTCAACTATCGATAGTGGAGCATCGAGCAGCATTAGTGTGCGAAACTTGCGCCTTTGTCAGCATGTACTACCGAAATAGTTCACTCACTACTAGTTATTATTACGTTATAATCAGTGGTAATACTAATAAAACTTGACTTCACTTTATGACTAGGCAATTTTCAACATAAAACTACCGTGAGACTCACATAAACATCATTACAAACATATCGAGCATCACTCGAAATTAAGTAGTTATAAGTTTGTGCAATTAGGTAATATTAAAAAAAATGAAATTAATCAACCTCAAAATCAACAATCTTGCTAAATGTGGCCTGTAGGTACCTGTTACCTTAGGCTCTGTCTACCCCGTAAGGGATAAAGACGTGATTTGTGTGTATGAAATTAATGCATTATTTTAATGTTTTGAGCGCTGTAAATTTTATTCCATACAAATTTGGTCGCAATGTAGGAACTTACTACACAACAATCAAAGGTTCATTTATGACGATTTATTATGAATTACGAAACGTACAGAATTATCGATTAACCCCGTGGGTCCCTCTGTATTTTAATAGAAATGTACATTTCTACTCCACTTTAAATTGATTTTCGTAAAGCTGGTTACCGTAACATGTAACAGTTAAACTAGCGGAGTACCCGCCTTAAGCAAACACTAACTCACTTTGTTCCTTTTTGGTCAACGATATCGTTTTAAATTTCTATATTTTTTTAATTTTGGCACTTCCATACGTCCCTAATAGAACCTTTTCACAACCCTGAATTGGTAATACCGCATACGTCTTTAACTTTGGGGCCTTACCATGGCGTCTTAATGCTGTTCAATTCCGATTCCGAGCTGTCACTGTCATTTTTGACACTAGGACACTTCTAATATGAATCTGACAGCGATCGTTCCAGCTTTGGTTCGGAAATGGGAAAATCCATTAAATAAAATAAAAATATCGTAAAAGAGATGTGAAATTAAAAGCAATATCCGTCAAGAAATACGGAAAATATAAGAGTTTCAATCTACTAATTGGTCAGCGATTACAAATAAATCCGATATGACATGTGACATCATTTGTCACAGCGCCCATATTAAAATTACGTTTTTTCTAGAAAGAGATAGAGATCATTTGATAACTTATATCTCGGTTATTTTTATAATTACTTGGAAAATATTATCACATTGCTTACTATATAAATGAATTGAATCGCATGACGTCATGATATGGCCCAAACCTTATACATACTCCGACATTCGATTTTCGCTGTTAGTTTCGTTTTCGTGCTGTTCCGCTCGCACTAACACTCATTAATCTAACAATGAGAGGGATGGTACGATACCAACTTCGAAAATCGAGCACCAGCTGTCAAACCACCGATGCAACTGACATACAAGTTGTCAATGTGCACCTGGCTTTACCCCTTCTCGATTTAGGGTCAGCATTCAAGCGATTCGACCGCTCCGCTCACTCGTCTTTATCGTCCCAGACAAGCCGCAACAACTTTGGACAAACAAAACGTAGCATCCCTGCCCCGCTAGCATGAGAGCGCACGAAAGTCGCGTCGCGCGCGAGTTGGACTAGCCGTCTCTTTCTTATTGGTACAGTAAGAAAAGGACGGGCAATCTATCTCGCGCGCGACTCGACTCTTGTGCGCTCTCGTGCTAGACGTGCCGTTTCGTTGTCATAAAAGTTAGTCTCAGCATCTCTTTTAATGGTTGCCGAGACGATAATGACGAGAACAAACGCCGAAAAACGCTGAACATTACCCACCAATATAAACACACCATTTTACATAATAATCAATCACATTATTTACGAAAAGCTCCTTTTTTACAATAAGTTTATAATATAATCTTGTATACAAAATACCTTTCACTTTATCATTTTAGAGCAAAAAAGCACTTAAAAAGGAATAGAAGTGCCGCGCGAATTAGACATATTATTTACTTTTCAATGAATTTACCTTGCTACTCCGCTACTTACGTTTAAGCCTGTGCGAAATATATGTTTTTACATGCTATCCCTCCTCCACCACAGTACCCGGCCATAAAGAGTACACATCGGTTCTCGGCTTCGTAGAGCGTTGTCTCGCTCTAACTTACGCGACGCCCACTGTCTCTTTCTAAAGACCGAAGTGCAATCTTTAAGGCTGGGTACTGTACGACATAGAACACATATAAATCTCACAAACCTAACTATCCCCTATACGTATCATAACCTTTTGCAGTCACGGACCCCTAGGAAAAGTAGCAGTTTTTAAGGACCCCCTAATTAAAAATATTGTTCTCAAGTGGTGGAAAGATCAGACTGTGGACCCCCAGGGGTCCGAGGACCGCAGGTTCAGAAGCACTGGGTCTCCACATCAACAATGACGCTTTTCAAATTTTTTATAAGAGCCGTAGTTTTGAAAATAGAAACGGATTTTTTCCACTTTCGAGTGGTACTTTTGAGTGACGCGCTTTCAAAAATCGGGTCCCAGCACGACTTTTCATCACTTTCAGTGGTATTTTTACATAGAACAAAGAAAAAGTAGAAGTGGAAACCGGTGCCGAAAAACTCTAACATCGACAGTTAACTCCTACCCCAATTGGTCATAGGTTTACAATTATAAAAATGTAATAAGTTCCGAATCAGTAACGTAATTTATACTTTCCATCCACAACATAATTGCTAATGGTCCATTGTAAATGTATATAAACAGTATAAACACCATCTAGCGTGTAGTAGTAGTAGTTATTGTAGCAAAAAGATACCAGTCTGAACATATTGTCAGCTGTCTAAACAATAGTTTTGCCATTGCACAATAGATGTCGTTAAAACAAGTGCGTTGCAAAATGAACTCTGCTGAGTGGGATTTAGGTTTAAGTGTTTGAAATCCTAACTTGATGACAGCGCAACATTCGAGAAAATCAGATTCTGACAGAATCATTCTGCTACTCAAACTGACTGACGTTTATAAGTGCGATATGCGCATAAAGATGGCACGCGTCTCGTTCACATGCCACTTCTGCTTTTTCTTATTTCTATGTATTTTCACAGATCCTTTAAAAGACGCCGTGGTTAACATTATAATAACAACTTAATCCAAAGTTTAAATTAAAAGTATAACAATAAAGTATAAAAATAAAAAAATTACTCAACAAACTATAAATAGTAAAATTGCGCGACTAAAACCTTAATTAAACTCAAACACACATGCTTTATGAAAAGGAGAATTCTCCTTTTCAGAAAGGGTGGATTTCTTCTTGTTGCTGTACCGCCAGCGGAGCGATTAATGTAGTACAGTTTATTAGAAATATATCACATTATACTAACATAACTAGTAGATAAAGACCACAAGGTAGAAGCCTAAAACTACAGCAATAAAGGCGACGCCACACTGCAGCGCGCGGTCACGCTACGCGCGTACATATTCGCTCTGTATCAAAATGTAGGCGGTCCTCGACAGCGCGCACACGCTACGCACGGAACGGCCAATGGAGCCACGTGGACGCATATAGCGTGTCCGTGCACTGCGTGGGCTGCAGGGGCGTGTTTACGCACGTTTGACTGATTTTAATTCTACAGGGTGTTAGGTAATGAGTGGATAATCCTTGAACTATGGATAGAGGGCACTTAGGACGTTATAATAAAGCTAAAATAGGTTTAGTAAAACTGGCACGGTTTCCGAGATATTCGGACTTTTAGGTTTTTTTCGAAAATGAACACCCTTGTTCAATGTTTTGATCATAGCACCATTTTAAGCTAACTTTTTCATTTTTTTATTTTTGCTCAATATTCTTGAGTACTTGTATTTTCAGATAAGCATTACTATTTTTCTGAGACTACATGGGATTTTTTTTAAAAAAATCGCAAACTTAATTTTTGCCTTTTCAATCGTACATTGATCGAATTTTCAGCTCTCACGGTGAAAAAAAAATACACTACCGCCTAGTTGCCAATAAGCTTAAAAACATGCCGGTTTATTGACAATTTAAAAATGGTAATTACTTTTTGAATTTAAATTCAAAATGATAAAATAATAAAAAAAAATACACGCTCGCCCACATTTTTCCCGATTTACTTTTTGTGTCACGGGCGTAGAACTCAAATTTTTTTGTTGCAAAAATAACATTATTGGCCACTTATTTAAATGCAAATGGCATTTAAATAGTTCCAAAATTAAAAAACATGCCAACTACCTTTTATTTTTTTTTCTACTTCGATTTTGAATTTCGCTAATTATTATTGCGTAATGAATGGTTAATTTTGCGTTTAGATCGTTGTGTTGAAGTTTTTTACTTTAATACTGCTTCGAACATAATACACACTGATAGAATATGCCCAAATGCATTACATTTATGGTGAGTTCCAAGGCACAATTTCACCATTCATTATGCAATAATAGCGAAATTCAAAATCGAAGTAGAAAAAAAAAACAAAAGGCAGTCAGCATGTTTTTTAAATTTGGAATTATTTAAATGTCATTTGCATTTAAATAAGTGGCCAATAATGTTATTTTTGCAATAAAAAAAATTTTGTTCTACGCCCGTGATACAAAAAGTAAATCGGGAAAAATGTGGGTGAGCGTGTATTTTTTTTTATTATTTTGCCATTTTGAATTTAAATTCAAAAAGTAATTGCCATTTTTAACTTGTCAATAAACCGGCATGTTTTTAAGCTTATTGGCAACTAGGCGGTAGTGTATTTTTTTTTCACCGTGAGAGCTGAAAATTCGATCAATGTACGATTGAAAAGGCAAAAATTAAGTTTGCGATTTTTTTAAAAAAAATCCCATGTAGTCTCATAAAAATAGTAATGCCTATCTAAAAATACAAGTACTCAAGAATATTGAGCAAAAATAAAAAATTGAAAAAATTAGCTTAAAATGATGCTATGATCAAAACATTGAACAAGGGTGTTCATTTTCGAAAAAAACCTAAAAGTCCGAATATCTCGGAAACCGTGCCACTTTTACTAAACCTATTTTAGCTTTATTATAACGTCCTAAGTGCCTTCTATCCATAGTTCAAGGATTATCCACTCATTACCTAACACCCTGTATACTTATGGTATAGTGACCCAACGTAACCATGTAGTCTAAGATACGATAAAATAAGATTTTTATCCATATAGTATGGTACTATTATAGTACTATCCTTTATTGTTTGTCCGTCTATGTAATGAGCAAATATAAAATGATCTCGCATCGCACTGCCTACTGCTTAGGAGCAGGGCTCTGTTTACATTGGATTCTAAATAAACATTGTTTGACCAAGAATTTTTAAGCCAATCCCACGGCATGTTCTTTACACATACATAAATTCTTTAACATCAGGTGCATTGGGGTAAATTCGAAACTGGGGGATTTCAAAAATCGTGGATATCCACTAAACGGGGAACAATTCCATAATCTGGCAACGCTTATCTATAAGCCAAAGACATTGGAGCTTCTAGGTAAGTGTTGCCAGATTATGTAATACTTTTTACCCATTTAACAAATGGGTGAAGGTTGATTCTAATTCGTATCTTAGACTAACAGCAACGAGCGACAAGAAGTCGATCCACCCAACAACGTATTTCTCAAAAATGCGCAACTAAAAAGAAATCGTATATCGACATTTTAGGCAGCTCAACCTATCGATATATTTTCAATTTTCTATACATAACTCTGCCAAACCTGAGTACATTCACTTGACAACTCGCATTTAATGCTACGAATAAACCTTTACAATAATCGTAAATAGAGAGAAAAATACACGACGTCAATACAACGCCATCTCTTGGCCGAATGGGAAACTATTTCACTTTTGATATAAGGCCGTATTACAACAGTACTACGCTTACTTTTAATCGCACCATATCTTTTGATCCATTCATAAATATAGGAACTAAGTAACAGACGATATACCGCAGATAAATGAATTCTCCTCAGAGATCTATATGACGATCTGTCACTGTAATCTCACTACAATTATAAAGCTTAACTTTCTATTTAGCCCTCGCCATGTCGCCGGAAAAGTCACGGCAAAACAAAACGCTGTCGCAATCTAGTTGTTAATTTTTTTTTTATCTATAGTATTTAGTAAATGACACTGTCTATACGCGCATGACATTATTACATGTAACCTTATTGTGTGTAGACTTATTATCTATCTCGCTGGGCTGACAATTGGCATCGGAATCAGCTAGCTGTCACATTCATACAACTGTCAAAATACTATAATGAAGACTTGGCTGTATGGTGTAAAACCTTCGCTTATTCCCTTGCGGAATGAATTTTAAAAACAACAACAACAACTGTCAAAATGAGCACGATGGCGATTGCGAGCGAGTTAGACAATAAGCCTACTTTGTAGCGACATCTCAGGGCCAAATAGAATAGCCGAGTCCACAAATTTATAAACGTAAGTTAACAAAATAATAAATACACGTTTTAATATTAACAACAGTAGACATTTATAAATAACACATCTAATCGTTTACTCCAGACCCATTAAATACTGATAGACATGAAATATATTGAGTAGTATTTAAGTATTTAATTAAAGGAAACTGTTTAAGTGTAAGGGTTTTACTACACCGTTTGGTCGTCGATCGATGATAGAATGGAACAGTCGACGTCTATCGATTAGTTTATCCGTCGATCAGCCAAAGCTACCACACTAATCGTGCGTAATCGATCGATGGTCGATGGATTGGTGTAACCCTCTAACCGTAGACGCTCGGAGCGGAGCGTGCAGCGTGGCGAGAAGCGGCGGCGGACTGTGCGCGCTCAGGACACCAGTGCGTGTGTAATAATTTGTTTAACATGCACGCTCAGCTCGAGCTTCTAAACTTTGTACTAACCGTCCATAACTGTCCGTAACTGAAGGCTGTTGACAGATACGAGTAAGTACAATAGGACGGAATGACTTATAAATCAAACCTCTTTCGGACAGTTGCACATTGACGGCGTAAATGCGTAATGAGATTTTATGTTTCTGAACAAAACACGTCGAACGCGTACAAATGTCAAATACAGTGAGCACCCGAGCCGGAAGCGCTTTACGATTTTTTCACAGTCAATTGTCAAACGGACATTGAACTCTGCGCCTCCGTTCCTTTTATAAACCTGAACTCGTTTTAGTGCCTCACATTATGCACCAGCCACGAAACTATTAGTATACGATGACACGCTCGCGTTCGAAACATCTTTTGTCTCACAAACTACTCAGTACTATCACGGGGTGCTATTCGATATTTTTAATTTGAACGCACCCGTTTAAAGTTAGTTTGAGGTCTGTCAATAAACACCTTAAACTAGAGAAATGGGCCCAATCTTTGAGCATCGTACCAACGTGGGTTATAACTAACACATAGTGATTAAATAGTTGGTTAAGTGTAACACAAATTAATAACTATTAACAAATTTAAAGCCGTTCAGACTTCTTCGTCCACTTCGTTAATTAAGTTGCGTCCCTGAAAAAAAAAACAGATTAGACTATGCTATGTTCAAGGGGCGAATGTCACGGGAAAAATATAAACAAAGTAGTGACAACTTAACAAATCTAACTCAGATGCCAACCGTTACATAAGCGTTACGACGTTGCCGGCGGTTGGGATTTTAGAGCGAGACTTGTTTCGAACTTCTAATTTCGAATGGGAGTAAACCCAAGCAGGATTGACAGTTCTTTAGGAATTACTGTCTAATGAAGTTTATTTTTATTCCATTTATAAATTTATATTAAACTCAGTGGAGAAAATTTGATTTAATTTATTTAAGGAATTTTGTATTCATAGGTTAGTGTAAGTTAAGATTTGTTTTACATTGTAAACATTCTTTTTTCTGTATTCGGCTGAAGGGCTATGCACCCAGCGCCAGAAGAAAAAAAATACAGTTCTTTTGTTTACAAGCTTTATTTAAATGGCAATCTTGCTGAAATTTTGCATACTTGAGTAAGTAGGATGGCAATATTATAATGTTAAAGTGGAGTTCTGGCGACCCAGCCAGGGTCACAGGGAACTCTTCAACGGTTGGTCCAATGAACTTGAAATTTGGTAGACGTATGTAGGCCGGACAAAGGTGCAACCACACCGTTACGTAAAAGACGTTGACGGTGCGTTTACGCAACAAAATGAAAAGAAACGGTGAGAGAACGTGACGCATGCGACGTCACTGCGTATACGCGGCGGTGTGGTCGCTCAGCAAAAAAGTTCGTATCATTTTTTTTTACAGAAGCTTATTTAATTTTGTAAAGGCAAAGGACTGACCTCCTCGGAGCCGCGCTCCCTGTAGTGTTGCACGCGTTGCTTCCTCACAAATGGGTCGAGGCACATAAGGAAGGCCGAGTATATCAGCAGCAACGTCAGGAGCCATATTATAGTTATGACCACCACCTTGACGTTAAAACACAATAATTATAACAATAACAATACATTTAAAAAAATAAAATTTTAAATTTTAAATTAAAAAAAAATGCTTTACACAGAGCTGGGCGTAATCATATACTTTTGGAATTAATTACACGATTACATTTTCAGTAATCGATTACTTAGATAATCAAAATTACCGTAATACTGTACTATGATCACATTTTGTAGTCCATTCCATTGGAATCAGTAATGTAAATCACTACTGTAATCTTGATCCCTCGGTAATCAAGTACTTAAGTAATCGATTACTTGGATAATCAAAATTACTGTAATACTGTACTATGATCACATTTTGTAGTCCATTCCATTGGAATCAGTAATGTAAATCACTACTGTAATCTTGATCCCTCGGTAATCAAGTACTTAAGTAATCGATTACTTGGATAATCAAAATTACTGTAATACTGTATATGATTACATTTTGTAATCCATTCCATTGGAATCAGTAATGTAAATCACTACTGTAATCTTGATCCCTCGGTAATCAAGTACTTAAGTAATCGATTACTTGAATAATCAAAATTACTGTAATACTGTATATGATTACATCTTGTAATCCATTCCGTTGGAATCAGTAATGTAAATCACTACTGTAATCTTGATCCCTCGGTAATCAAGTACTTAAGTAATCTGAATTACTTACTCCAGTTCCACACTAGATTACTTCATTGGCAAACCTTATTAATAATTTTGTTAATGTCACTCAAATACAATTGTTTTGGGTTTACATCATTACATGTATTATAGCATTGTATCATTTCACTTTCACATAAAATTTTTGTGTTGAATCTATTGCTAAGTAATCAAATCAACAATTCCAGTAATTTGGAATCAACATTGATGCCCAATTACTAGTAATTATAATATTTGTATAGATGATTACTGATACCTTAATATTTAATCGTAATTCACCGTTCCGCTTACATCACAAGTTATCTGACACCCAGTAATGGATTACAAAGTGTAATCAAGTAATCGTGTAATCAGGTATCGATTACGAAATGCCCATCTCTGGCCCACCATTTTGGAAAAGAGCTGATGCCCATCAAATTGCTGAACCGATTTTTATGGCCAAGAACCATCGCAAGGAAACTGGCTTTAAAAATTACAAGGAATGATGATTATGTTTATTTTATTTTATTTATTTAGCTATGTATTATATTTATGTTGATATTGTTTTTATTATCCCTGCGTTTATCCTGTCTATTTGTTTCCGCCACCTACTTAAACCGTCTCCAACTTATTTCTATTATTGGTTGTCTGGTAGAGATCGCTATTAAGCGATAAGACCGCCTATTGTCTACTTTGTTTGTTTCTGTATTGTTTTGTACTGATTTGTGGTGTTCAATAAAGAGTATTTGTATTGTATGTTCCCAAAGCGGTACAAGTCAAAATCGATATACGAAAAGTAGGTCAGCCAACATGGACTCTCACCTTGATGATGGTAGTGTTCCGAGTCTCGTATTTGCAGTCACAACTCAGGCAGTACTCCGGCTCGTGACCCTTGATCTCGTCTCCGAGACGCGGCAGCACCACGTCGATGCAGTTGCTGCAACACAGCATTGCCATAAGACCAGCAGGCTTATTATCAAACTGTTCTTCTTATTTGTGGCGTATCAAGTCGTTATAACGACGACAATGTATGTATATGTATAACTCTCTATTTCACATAAAACACAAGAAAAAGATGAATACGGGATATTTATATTTTCACTTATACACTCTTGTGTTCAAGTACTAATTTTTATATAAAAGAACATTATGAAGTCTTTCTTTAATACACATGATCATAATTGTATGCAAGGGAGGAGCGTTGCGCCCTGGCACAGGCTTTCTTAAGCCTAAAAGGGTGTTCCAGCCACTAAAATAGTTGTGTTAAAATGTTGTGAAAATAAATCATTTTTCATTTTCATTTCATTTTTCACGGGACAACACACATGTACAAAGGCGAATACATACATACACGAATCACGTCTTTATCTCACGTCTTTATCCCTTACAGGGTAGACAGAGCCTAAGGCAACAAGACCTACAGGCCACGTTTAGCAAGACACTGAGGGCGTAGAGGTGGAAAGTGGAATCAAAATAGTGATGGGGTTGCTAGCCACATCGCCTATAACATGATTCCTATGATTTTTGCCCATTTCCTCAATGGGTTAAGGGATAAGGGATTGTGGGATAATGGGTGAAAATGTCACAGTAATCAAAATATAATTCAAAAAGCTTCGTGACAAAATGTCGGCAACGTTGTACGGCAATATGGTCAAAAGACCCCCCCCCCCCCCTTTCGGGCTCTTAGCCAACGGTCGATGATATCCCTCAGACACTGCCAGGAAGCACGCACCTTTGACGATCAGTGACGTCCCGATTTTATTGAATGGTCGCTGCTCTTATATTTACATTGACTTACAATAAACAACTAGACTCTCAGTCGCTAACAAAGGTTCCTCAAGAAACGTCCGAGTTGCTTTGTCTATGTGTTGTGTGTGTCAACACATCGACTTAGACAGATAACATTAACATATTCGTTCAAATTGACACCTTATTTCGTGGCAGTAATGTTTAATATCAATGGCGTAGGATCGTGAGAAGTAATGACACGACGCCACGCGCTGGAAACCTGCCTGTCTCTTTTGTTCTCAATAGTAAGATTACGGTGCGAAAGAGACATTTGTTATCAAAGCGCGGTCGAAACACAACTGAACCAAAACTCTGAACAATAGACGCGTCGTTCAGACTTTTGCTTCGGACAGTTTTTGAGCGTGATTGGGAGTCTAGTTGTTTATTGTACGTCAATGAATATATATGAAGAATTGCGTGTTCTGATGTTATTAACAAATGCGATTATGTGGAAATGAGCAGCCAGATTTGACAGTAAATAATGTATATTAAAGCAAAATTTATAATAACTGGCCCCGACGTGTTTACGCACGTCAGTCTCTGAATCAACAAACAATATTAATGATGTCACATCTAAGCACAACGTTCTGTGTTGCTTAGACAACCGTTTAAACCAGTGATTCCCAAAGTTGTCCAGGTGGACCCCCAAGGGTTCACGGAATACTCGACGGGGGTCTACGTTGGGCGTGACCAAAAATGGGGGTCCACAATCGTAAGCGGGGGTACATAAAAATTAATTTGGTCGACAGTGAAGAACTAAAATCTAATTGTAAATTGGCTCAGTCGACTTTATTTTCAAATAATTAACCCTATCAAGCAATCAATTCTAACCTATTTTTTCGAAAACTGTTAATTTAACGTTGAAACTCAGCAATAACGCAAGTTTCTTTAGATAGAGCTAATCTTCACTTTTTTTGAGATATAGAAATTTGTAATGTTATGTTTTGTAATGTTATGTGTGTATGTATGTATGTATGTATGTAAACTCTTTATTGTGTAAAATAAACAAGACAAATACAATATATATGTATATAGGTATGTATGTATGTATGTATGTATTATTTTATTTTATTTAACTATTTAGCTACGTATTATATTCATGTTAGTATTGTTGTTCTTATTATCCCTGCGTTTTTCTTGTCTATTTGTCTCCGCCACCTACGTAAACTGTCTCCAACTTATTTCTCTATTTTGTTGGCTATTAAGCGATAATACCGCCTATTGTCAACTTTGTTCTTTGATTCTGTATTGTTTTGTACTGATTTGTGGTGTTCAATAAAGAGTATTTGTATTGTATTGTAAATGGACGCCCTCTTGCTACTCCGTTTGATGGTTGGGTGCAGTGGCGTAGCTACCAAGGGGCTAGGCGGTGCAGTGCCCCGGGGCCCCCAATCCCAGGGGCCCTCGAATCCTTACCAGAAGTAATTTTTAATAATTTTATTTAATAAACCCTAACTAACCAGTTTAGGTAGTAATGGGGCCCCATTTTTTTATTTGCACCAGGGCCCTTGCTTATCTAGCTACGCCACTGGTTGGGTGTATCGTTTTCTTTACTCACCATTTACTTGGTGGGGCATCGGATATTATCAGCTTGGGGTCCGTGCTTAAGGTCTTGTTCAAGACCTCAGCAGGGCTGGCGCATGTGCAGCGGCATCGCTTGTCCTCATACAGCTGTCCCTGGAAACGGTATGATAAAGTTACAGTCAAGGACATACATTACCTCAACATAGTGTAACGAATATTCGCATTCGCATTCGCGGATATTCGCATATTTTTGGATATTCGTATTTGCATTCGCATCCGCAAAATTTCTGCGAATGTTTTGCGAATATGAACAGAAAAAAAACAATTTGAAGATAATGGTAGGTTAATAAAATCAAATACTCATTCATTTCTTATGTTTTTAATGCAAGAAAAAGTAACTTAACCTCATAAGCACATTAACAGTCTTCACTTTATCTTTTGGTATTATTTATTCATTAGTTCGTATCAACTTGGCAATTCTCGGAACAAAAAACAAACGGAACGCACCTCGTAACTGCCAGCAAAGCCATAGCCAATTGGCGCCAAATTTGAACACTTACATTCGCATTCGCATTCGCATCCGCGAATGTCAGTAGCAGACATTTGCATTCGCATTCGCATTCGCGAATGTTTAAAAAATGACATTCGTTACATCATTCAACAGCACGATGCCACTGCGTCACAATTATAGGTAGCTAATTGTTTCCCCCTCGATCGATGCGACGATTTCGCCAATGTCAAAGTAAATAAGTGTTCGACAATTTTGTGATAAATTATCGGCAACGTTGTACGGAAGACAGTGGCTTAGCTACCTAGGGACTAGGCGGGGCAGTGCCCCGGGGCCCTCAAGCTCAGAGGGCCCTCGAATCCTTACCAGAAAATCTCGATCGAACTATTATTGTTAAAACCAGTCTACATAGCAATAACGCCCCATTTTTTTACTTGCACCAGGGCCCTTGGTTACCTAGCTACGCCACTGACGGAAGACACCCTCTGAATCAGCCAGGAAATCATTAACACTGGGTGCACCGGATTAAGCACTGCCCCTCCCCCCCCCCCCGGACGGTTCCAAAACGAACCGCAGCTCTTGACCACACGCGGAGGTAACCCGACTCGCACCCCAGACGCACTAGTAGCGTCGTGATTAGTGATGTTCCGGATATCCGTATCCGTATCCGCGGATACACGAGGGAAAAGAAAAATCCGTATCCGTATCTGTGTCCGTTACTTTTCACGCGGATCTTTTACGGATCTTTTACAGGTGATTAGGTAGAATTAAAATAACTATAAAATTCCATTCAGAGTAGGTATTTTTATTTCTTAAAATCAAATATTTACAACAAATTACACTAGAAAACTTTTTAGTAGACATCTCATCATCATGTGTTTCTTTATATTTGTACAATAAAGCATTTACTTACTTACATCATTTTAAGTTCAACTATCGCTTCAAGGTCGCGGGCGCCGACACCAATCGAATAAAAAAATAAAGATCCGTATCCGTATCCGCGGATCTTGACACTAAATATCCGTAATCCTCGCTCCCATATCACCCCATACCTGAACGCCGCCAACTTGGTGAACATGCCTGCGCGCAGGCGCATGCACCTAGCCACTTTGCTGTTCGGTGTGAGACGTCACGAGACCGCATCATACCTCTTTAACAAGATGGTTTGGTCAAGGAGTGAGCGCAGGAGCGCAATGGCTCTCATACCTAAGCATCGGACTGCGGCATTTCGAGGCAGTTTCAAGTTAGCGGCGTCCAAGTGCTGGAATGATATTCCTCCCCCTATCCAAGGATCGTCAAGTAGTTACACCTTCAAGCGCAAGCTGAAGGATCACTTATTGACGCTCCAAAAATCCTTACCATAGTCCTCCAGCACTTTGATATGCCAACCTGTTGTTTTTGAACACTTTAGTTATCCCTCCTTTTTTATTTTTTGTTTATTGTAAACTATTTAATTAATTTATGTATTTCTTTAGTTACACATAAGGCGGGTTCTATCTATGTATTGCATTGTTTACGTAAAAGTTTATGGATTATGTAGTATATTTTATGTGTATCGTTTCGTGAGTCATAGACGGTTCTGGCTGAAAATCAGTGCTGCAGGTGTCTAACACCTCAGCGTAATGCTGAGCCAGCGACCGTTTCACTTTTGCGAAGACACACAACGCTGATGATCTATTTTTTATGTCTATGTTTTTTTTATATACCTTGTATATTATCTTATATTTGTGTGACTTGCAAAAAGGAATAAATGTCTTCTTTCTTTCTTTCTAATCAGATCCGTATCCGCGGATATACATTTTTAACGATCCGGCACATCGCTAGTCGTGATGAACGTTGAAGCCAAGAGATGGGTGGCTACCGAGCTTTGCGATGAACGCGTCGAAGCGAAGTCGAAGTTCACTAGCTAAAGAATGGCTCTAAGACGGTTGATAAACTGATGATCTCTTTAAAAAATACATAATAATCAGATTAATTTGATTTAAATTGGATTTATTTGCCCACACACCATCTTTTTTTCTTCCAGACATCTTCTCACTGTATTAACCCTTTTATAGTCAGTTACAAATGTCCGCGAGGAAAGCGAATGAAATGCATCGCGTTTTTCAGTTTCGGGGAATCCCGGAACTGCGCGCCGTAGTCTATGTCGGGGGAAGTCCCTAGACAATTTTTGGCCGATTTGGTTGCAGTAAAAATTTACTGATTTAAATCGATTGATTTAAATCATACCTACCAACCCTGCTTTACGAAGTGGGCCTGTGATTCCTCGAAGTTAAGGGTTTGCAAACGACACTGAAAATTAGAACACAGAAAAATCTGAAAAGTAAAGCTATGGCCGGGAATAGAACCCGGATCCTCGTCATTCCGTGACGCGTGCTATACCCCTACACCACCCATAGCAGGTGGGTAAGCCTTCGAAATTTTCTATCTGTTACTAGCTGAGCAACCTTGTTACTATGCGAATTTTTGTCTCCAAGCGTCATCTGTTTGAATGATGTATCTGTACGACACAATTACAAACTCCCGTGGAACATCTACTGCTACCAGGGACGAGAGGAGGCGCTGCCCCCCCACCTGCTATGGGTGGAGTAGGGGTATAGTACGCGTCATGGAATGACGAGACAAAATTTCTAACGGTAAAACGGTAAAAGTAAACATAAAAAATCAAGTAAAAATTCTTGATTCATTCGATAGTACCTATCATTTAAAAACAGCGCCTTCTCTCTTCCCTGGTGTAGTCTGGTCAACATGTACCTTTTTAGGTTAAAATTTGGTATAGTCTCCGAAAATTACGATCAAGGTGTCGTTCGATTCGGAATATTATGTAGAAAGTTTAAGAAAAAGTTCCAAAAGGGGCCGATAAAAATTGCAAGTTATAAAAAATAAAAAAAAAAGAAATAGGGGTTTGGTTTTTTTTTAATATCTCAAAAACTATCAAGGATATTCAAAATTTGAAAAAAGATCTGAAAAGAGGAGCAAATTTCCTAAAAAAAAGTACTACCTTCCGGAGTTGTATCTTTAATATTTATAATTTTTACGGAGCCCTGAACACAGCGCTAAAAGGCTTCCGCTCGTGATTTGTCACCCGGACACGGTAACAATAAAAATCATTTTAACATATTAAATATGAATATTAAAGAATAAAAAAAATTGAGTACTATTGGGATATATAAATAAACAATAATCCGTCGGCGAAAAATTTTTATCCCCATTTTTCCATTAGTTATGCATTAGTTAATTAACAACTTTTTCTGAATAGAATGTTAACAGAAAAAACCTGATTATTATTAAACTACAACCCTAGGATTTTTTTCACTTCGTGGAGTTATTCTTAAAAGGCATAAAAATAGATCCCCGTTGGAAAAATTCGAAAATGTTAATTTTCCACTTTTTTATTAACAATCGAAAACATTAAAAAATTAAAAACTGCATAAAAGTAATTAAAAAATACTTTTTTTCAAATATTTCAAATTTTATGATTTGTAACGGTAAAAAGTTACATGAAAATATATTTTTTTAATTTTTTACCGCGATTTTTAAATAATTGTTATAAACAAATGCATTGTTTATAAGATAATCAACATTTTTTTTTTTTTATCTACTTGTCGATATAAATCATGA
This sequence comes from Pandemis cinnamomeana, assembly GCA_932294345.1. Lineage (NCBI taxonomy): Eukaryota > Metazoa > Arthropoda > Insecta > Lepidoptera > Tortricidae > Pandemis > Pandemis cinnamomeana. The sequence continues at coordinate 32,176,538 of OW028702.1, read as the reverse complement.
TTTTTAAGAAAAAAATCATTCCTTAAAAAATATATTTCTTGCTATAAAATGCAACAATCGTTTTTTACCACAAAATATAAATATTAAGGAACTATTTTTTCTCTAAAAATCATAAATTGTATTGTTCTTAAAGATTCTGGAAAAAAAGAATATTTTTTTTCATTTTTTATTTGTTTAATTAATAAACAATTTGTTATAAACAAATGGATTTTCTTAGTTTATTTTTTTATTAATTCTTAATTTTATTCTAAAAACAGCTATATATTATTTTTTATGAAATAGAAATAGAAATGATTTTTTTTTTATCTATTTTTTATATAACTAAATATTTTTATGTCCTAAAATTCAGTTTTAATTTTCAGTGTTGTTAAGACATTTAATTTGTAACGGTAAAACCGTTAAACCTATAAAATCAAGAAGTTAAAATTCTTGATTCATTTGGGTTTGCTATCAAGGGAATATGTTGAAGTGTGAACGCAACATCTTTAGACTTAAGCAAACTGTTTTATATGTTTATGACATTATTGCCGCTGTCAATTCTTACGTTAAAGCCTTCAAACCGAACACCACTCTATTATTCCCCTATACATACATCTTTCCACTTAAATTCATCGCATGCTACATCATTGTTTGTTTTTCAATTATTATGCATATTTCAAGTTTTACTTCGCAGTAACGACGAATATTGATTCTTCATTATGGTCTCCCCCTTCCAGAGAGAGAGAGGGTGGCTGTGGGAGGCGAATCAATACAATACATCATGGTGTGTAGGTATTTCACCTGAGTCTAAAAATAGCATCTCCATAGAAACAGCCTGTCACCTTAATCAATATTATAACATTCTAATTACTAATTAACCTCTTTCACTTGTATATTAATAAGTAACAGTTAAAAAGGGTGGTATACAACCTATCTTTTTCGAAAACAAGGACTAATAGAAGTATCAAGGTCTGTTTTTAATTTAAAAAAAAAACATATGGCATGAAAATAACTGGGATGCAATAAATAGAATGAAAATACTTGAGCACTGCAGTATATTTTTTTCCTGTAAACAAAGCAAAGCAATAATGTCAATGGTTAATTCATTCAACTTACCAGAGCTCCGAGGATCAGCGTCGAATAAATCAGGGCCTTTATAAACATTTCGAGTAAATTTTAAAATTGTTAGTTTGTTATATTTGTTTTGCGGGTTAGTTTAAAATATTAGTAAGGGTCTGATAGGACAGATGTTTTGTCAGTATTAATAGAAAAAAAGCAATTTACTTGATTCAAATTTGCTTTGCACTGCAAATATTATTTTGCTAAGGACTGGGCTAAGTACAGTGTCTCGAGCAAGCAAGACAAGTCGAGTGTTTGTCTGGCTGGGCTACGGTGCTACGAGGCGACAGTGACAGTGACATTCATAACATCGATAACGGCGCATTCGAAATACGATAATTTTCCAATCATTGACAATAAAGTTAAATGTTTTCCATTCTGCAGAAATACATTGGTTTCGTTTAGAGCTTCAATCAATTGCATTGAATCCACGTTGCTAATAAATTAAGTTTTGTTTGATCTAAGACGTCTGCCACATTGTAAATCTGACAATGATCGCCGTGGCCGCAGACGCACGGAATCCTGATTCGGTTTCCTAATCAGGAATTCAGATTCGTAAAACCCGAATGCAAACCTTTCATACAAAATGTTTAACAAAGCGCACACGTTTCGTTAAGTTTCCGAACGGAAAAGCGGCACGGCCGTACCATCCTTTTCTCGAAGCAGTTCAGGCCATTTTCGACCCCCCTTTAACTTCGTTGTGGATAAAACTAGATTCAGTTTGACTGCAACTGGAACTAGTCTGAGAGAGACGCTGCATTCATCGTACTACTCTTATCAATCGTTTGTCCTGTCCTGTCAAAGTGACAGATAAGGACAAACGATTGCTAAGTTAGCTACGAGCGCGTTTATGAATAAGGGGGGTTGGCTCTCATTCCAGTTTATATCATGTACGCACACGTATGTCTCAAAACAACCATGTGGCAGTTGCTTTATTCGGTTTCAAAATAAATAAATAGAGTTGGATAGCATTATGGCTTCTTTACGTCTCTGGATGTCATAAATCCATAGTCTGTGGTATCAGGGCTGCTGACGGATCATGTTTTGAAGTGGGTAGAAGCCAAATGTGTTATATTTGTGATGAGTCTTCGTGTTATTTTTAAGGTAAATACAATTTTTATATTCCTCACACTACTCATTATAAATTTATATTTATTTGAGTGCACAACGGTCCTCGAGGATACGTAAACCGAGCGGCTCTCTGCTGCCTAGGTGGCATTTTCGTTGTCAGAAATTTAGGAATATTCTGGGTTTTTATCAATATCATTACATTGTTAGCATATTTGCCTGGGGGATTATGTTTTTTTTTTGGGGACTAAGTGTTGCTTGTGTTCTTGATTTGCGGATTTTGAGTTGAGGAGAACAGTGACGTGATTCGTATTGAAGGTGGAGTATACGACGTTTGGCTTTGTCGGCTTACGGTGTTTGTCACCGATCTAAGGTTGGCTTCGTATGCGTTAATTACTAGATACCGTACAAACAGTGTAAATAACAGCTCCTGGCTCCAGCTTGGCTTGATTGCTCCCAGATTTGTCCATCAATAAGAGCCCAAAAATTCCGAGACGTATTTCTTGAAGTTTTCTTTCTTAGGCACCATATCAAATTAAAATAACTCAAGATCATTGTGTTTCAATTTACTGTATACTAAGATTAACATTTACACACATCATTATCATAGTCAAATGTCTTATCAGACATTAAATTTCTAATTTGCTTTGGTTGCTTCTACAAAATGGAATAAAAAAAACAGATATGAAACTCCTGTCTATACTTAGAGATAATGAAGTCTTAATTACACAAATAAGATAGTTAATTTAGTTTTTATCATTAATTTGTTTATGCCCACAATTTTGTCCGTCCATAATTAATATTAATAGCGAAGCTCTTTGTTGTGACCTTAAATATTAAGTGAATCTTCCGTATCCTGCAGATACGTACATACATAAAACAAGTCAGTACAGTCAAGTGTTATTATATGTATCTAGTTAAAGTTTCAATAATAAGTACCGTACACTTTTACACCGGCATAATAAGGTCTTGGGACACATTTTTGAGAAATTTCGTATCGGTACTTATTTTTGCAGTTGACCGTACTTAAACCTATTCATATAGTTACTGCAGCGAACATTTTTTTTATTATATGTATAATCTCAGGATATCCTGAAACCTGTATGGATGTACGGCATTTGGGTGATGTCGCAGTCTCCCCTTGTACTTGGCCGAGTAGGATTGTATTTAGTTTTTTACCGTCTTTTACTGTGCAGCGAACATAAATCCCATTTATTCCCTATCTTGTTGGTTGTAAAATGCCTTAGTGCACCTTTAGAATACTCAAGGAATTTGTTAAATTTCAATTCTGTAGCTTTAGTGGTTTATGCTGTGCGTTACCTGTCAGTCAGTCAGTTGATGTTGATGTTGGGTGGGGACGCCTAGCTGGGTCAGGCCTTTGGATCCTTTTGCCGATCATTCAGCCCAGTTATCCTTGGTAGGAGTAGTCCCAGCAGCGCTCCCACACAGCAACTCTCCAAATCTTATTCTACTGCCGAACATAAGGATATCTTTGAGTTCGACATCCCTTAGCACGTCTTCCTCACTCACGCCCCGCTGCCGCGTACATTACGCACTCGGTGATGACGTGTTTGCTCGTCTCCTCCTTCCCACATTGTGGGCAAATTAGCGTGTCATGGCCGGTGATGATTGTCATTCTTAAGCTACTCTTACCTAGACTCAGGAGATAACTAGTTCTGCGGTTTATGCCTTTTAGCATCATTTTCGATTGTCTCCATCCTGCAGCTTGCCTCTATTCTGTTTGTTTCCTGCTCCTTCAATCTATCGATTACTCAGTCAGTTACTTCACTCTTTTACAGGTATAGATAATGTGTGTTTGGACTAAGAAAGGACAATATTATTTTAACATGTTTGCTGCCATTGCTATGCGTTATGCTTTGTAGCGAAAACTGCCTACATACAAAGAACTCCTAGGAAGTTCCTGGCACTTAATGTCTTGAGCTGTTAAAGGCCACAAGCCCATTGTCTTAACCTTTAGTATGCTTAGTTTGGGTCAAGATTGGAAACCAGTATTTTCATATGTGAGCCTGTTTATTGGAGCAGTTAACACAACATTGAGTTTTCCGGCATCAGAATACGGAGTATGAATATACAGGTTTCTGAAATACTCCTTTGCTGCCAGAGAATATGGTAGTGGGTATGGGAGTGTTTGATGAATCTGACCCAAGAGACATCCAATGAGGCTGGCATAGTGACACAGTTGCACTTAAGCCTCGTAAATATTAGGTAAAAAAAATAAAAAAAAGTATTTTCATATTTATTTCTTAACTAGCTTTTGCCTGTGATGAAGTCGTTTAAATATTGCTTAAATTGAATAAAAATACCGCGAGACTGGTGCGAAGTTTCTCATGCGTATTTTGAGTCAAATACTAGCTGACACGCGACTCCGGCTGCGTTTAATTCGTTTATCGCTGTTCCCCAGAATGCCAATACAGGCGCCGCAATGGACGGACTACCAGAACTGTCCGGTTTGCCGGCGCGAGTTCGGCGCTCCGCCCCGGAGCCCTATCAGCCTTAGTTGCGGGCACACGCTGTGTAGGCACTGTCTCAAGCACCTACACAAGAAACAATGCCCTTTCGATCAGGTAAGAACATAGACCAAACATTATATACATACACATGTACACACAGCAAAGCTATTCGGTAAGCAGGATAGATACGGCGCGAGCGTGCGTAGGTGCTTACCTGATTATATTGCCGTGTGTACGTATGGAACGTGACGAACCGGAAAGCACAGTAAAATCTGGGACACGTTTTTTTCTTGTATGAGAATTCCAAAAACAAATTCACGGCAAATTTGCGTGACGTTTCAGTCAACGAAACTACCGTGAGACTTAATCATGATTACACATAAACGGATAACTCACGTATAAAAAGTCGAGTGACGCTCGACATGTTTCGGACTATATCGTAGTCCTTCCTCTCGGAGCGCTCGCCCCGGCGGCACCGGAACGAACACATCGAGCATCACTCGACTTTTTATACGTGAGTTATCCGTTTATGTGTAATTGGCATTGTTCATTTTTTTTAGTATGCTCCAATTCGAAAACCATTTCGAGGAAAACCATCATTTATCCGATTTATCTTGTCCGATTTCAAAAATACTTTATGATTGCAGATATTTTTGTAAAAGTACTTTGAACCTTTGTTTGACCGAACGACCCGGTTTTTAGACAGAATCCAGCATCGAATGTTTGCCACAAAAATGAAAAAAAAAAGTTTAGCTATGGCAAGTGTCACTTGTCACTGTCAAATCGACAAAACCATAGACAAAGCCGTTTTTTTATAGCCAGCCGAGCGAAGGCGATTGGGATTCTGTCTAAATTCACGAATTATCAAACAGCGAAAAAATATTTATTATTAATTAACAAAGCTACGTAAAAGCATAATATTCAAATTAGTTGCTTGAAATAGTCCATTTTAGCAAATAAAGGTGTTAAAAGCACAGCTTAAAAAAAATGAACAATGCCAATTACGTTTCAGTCACGTTTGAGATACATCTCTATCAATTAAAACTTTCAAACAGACCCTTATCCAAGTGGAGCCCGAGGAGCTCGTGGTGAACACGGCCTTGCTCCAGTTGGCTGGGTACGCGCCGCCCGCGCAGCCCTACCATCCGCCGTGTATACAGGCGCTGTGCGAGCGAGACAGACGGTCTTACGACGCCGTCGTGCGATGTATGGAGAGCCTGGCTGTGTTCCTCAAATACTGCGGCAACGGTGAGTGAAGCATTAATGCTCTGATCGTAATTAGAATCGAAACTTACATACGTAAAATAATAACTGAGGCGTTTTTGTGACAGATGACGTCACATGTCATATCGGATCTCTTTCTAATCGCCGACTAATTAGTAGTTTAGAACTCTTATATTTTCCGTATTTCTTGACCGATATTACTTTTAATAGTCTTGCTAAACGTGGCTTGACCTACCCCGTAAGGTATAAACACGTGATTTGAGTGTGTATTACTTTTAATTTGTTTTTTGTCTTTTTTTTACTATGTTTTCATATTTTATTAAGAGACTAGCTGACCCGGCGAACTTTGTTCCGCCTTAAATTTGAAAAAATCCAGTGGTTTGGGCTGTGCTATCCCGCGGGAACTATGCTATTTTCCGGGATAAAAACTATCCTATGTCCTTTCCCGGGACTCAAACTATCTGTATACCAAATTTCAACAGACAGACAGACAGACAGAGTTACTTTCGCATTTATAAAATTAGTAAGGATAAAGGATGTGATAATTTTTTATTTATATTCCTTATTGTGTTGTTCCAGTAGCCAGCAACAGTATGACTGGACGTTTGTCGCGTCCTATGCAGCGGAAGCTGGTCACGCTGCTGCAGTGCTGTGTTACGGACGAGGAGGGGCGTGGCCGGTGCGCGCGCGCAGCGCGCTCGCTCGGCGAGCGTTCCGTCACCGAGCTGATACTACAACACCAGGTCAGTGAACTTTTGTTGGTAACTCAAAAGTTGACGAAAAAAACCCTTGTTCTTCGTACATAACCAGGTTACGTAACCAGGACATTCTAAGGCAGGGTTTCCCAAACCATGGGTCGCGACGCACTGGTGGGTCGCGAGCGAATATTAAGTGGGTCCTGCCTGTAGAACGACACACCAAATTTATTTGAAAAGTCCTTCCTTCATATTGGTAACGGTTGAATTTCTTAGAGGTGGGTCCCAAGTTTGTAAACTTGTATTAGATGGGTTGTAGCCCAGACAACTTTGGGAACAGTCTAAGGTAAAATAAAGATTATTTCTAAAGTGAAACACACATGTTCGTAGCTTAGGGCTGGCCCGTGGGCCTCCCCGCTACACCTATACTTAAATTAATCCAAATTGATCATCCAACGTTGGTTTTACTAGTGCTGGTAATGTAACTTGGTTATGTACGAAGAACAAGCTGAAAAAAACGGTACACCAAAAAAAACTCGCTCAAAGTTATTTATTTATTTATTTATTTAATAATTTATTTGTTTATTTAGTTATAGCTCTTTGTTAGCCGACTGCGTAGCAAAATGTAGGGTTATTTTATTACTTTTGGCATGATTGTAGGCTTGGGCTTTTACCATCTGCGCGGGACGAGAAGCAACTGGTATATTCTATGTTTTTCCTTTGCTCCCAGACCAGCATGGAAGTACCCACCTACTACATATTTTTTAATATTTTCAAAACATGCCTAGTGTTATGAATAAACGTACATACTGTCACGTAAGCCTGCCCGGTGCAATTTGTTTACGCCCACCGACCTTTGTCCCTTTCATCTGCATACAAAAGTGCGACAGAGAGAACACTATATTAACGACGCGGTAATACATTGAGAGAGCGTTTTTCGCCGCGTAAATTGGGAATGGATGATTAATTTAAAAGTGCTTGATGATTTTTCTTTTGATAGGAATAACCATCCTTAACTACAGAAAAAAGTTACTTTATAAAAATAAAAACGTTTTACTCAGTCACTCGGCGGCCTCCATACGGCTGATAAGCAGTACGTCCATAACATGACAAATAAAAAAAAAGGCTGCTTGAATCTGTGGTACACAATGACATAAGTAGCTAAAAAAGCAACGGCTAAGTGGCGCCGTCTGTGAATTGCTGGCGTTACTCAACCATACATGGGGAATTTCAATAAAAATGACCATATATATTTTTTCCCACATTTTGGAATTTTTTGGGGTTATTTCTACTCAGAATCAACAACACTACTGAATGTTACATGAGAAATTAATGTTAATGTTTAATTTGTTTAAGTTGTTTAAAAGCACTTTTAAAATAATCATCCATTCCCAATTGGCATTGTTCATTATTTTTAAGCTGTGCTTTTAACGCCTTTATTTGATAAAATGGACTATTTCAAGCAACTAATTTGAATATTATGCTTTTACGTAGCTTTGTTAATTAATAATATTTTTTCGCTGTTTGATAATTCGTGAATTTAGACAGAATCCCAATCGCCTTCGTTCGGCTGGCTATAAAAAACATTCAAACAAACATTCGATGCTGGATTCTGTCTAAAAACCGGGTCGTTCGGTCAAACAAAGGTTCAAAGTACTTTTACAAAAATATCTGCAATCAGAAAGTATTTTTGAAATCGGACAAGATAAATCGGATAAATGATGGTTTTCCTCGAAATGGTTTTCGAATTGGAGCATACTAAAAAAAAATGAACAATGCCAATTTGTTTACGCCCATCGACCTCTGTCCCTTTCATCTGCATACAAAAGTGCGACAGAGAGAACGCTGTACTAACGACGCGGTAATACATTGAGAGAGCGTTTTTCGCCGCGTAAATTCTGTTCTTCGATGATGGCAACCGTCTTTTGGTCTACAGAACCCGCAGCAGCTGAGCGCGAACCTGTGGGCGGCGGTGCGAGCCCGCGGCTGCCAGTTCCTCGGCCCCGCCATGCAGGAGGAGGTCCTCAAGCTGGTGCTGTTGGCTCTGGAAGACGGATCGGCGCTGTCCAGGAAGGTATGCGCAGAGTACTACGTTATGACGATACAGTAATCTGGTAGCGGAGTTCTGGTGACCCAGGATTGTCTCCGCGGGAGGGAACTCTTCAACGGTTGGTCCGATTGACTTGAAATTTGGTACACGTGTGTAAGGGGGCGTCCATTAATTACGTGAGGCATTTTTAAGGATTTTTTGACCCCCCCCCCCTCCCCCCATGGTGAGATGTCGTCAGATTTTTCTCGACCCCCTCCCCCCTACCCCAATCTCACGTGAGATTTTTCAAAACTTGTACTTTGGGTATAAAAGTATTGGATTTATTAAAAAAAATATTACGCTGCAACGTTCATTGAGTCGCGCGTGTGGATACGGCTGACCAATAGCGGTTAAACAATCGAAGAGCTACTGCGCAGCTCTGTGGCGTTCGGACAAATATGACAAATATAATTGTGTCAGATTTTGTCGTATATTATTCAAGATACGTTTTTTTATTTTCATTCAACTTTAATTTAACTTAATTTTCACGTAGTTGTACACCATTTTCTGCTAAAAAAAATTACGTGATATTTTCCAAGACCCCCTCTCCCCCAAGTGAGATTTAGTAAGATTCGACCCCCCCTAAATACCTTACGTTATTAATGGACGCCCCCTAAGACGGATGGCAATGTGAGTACGTAAAAAAAGCTTTGTATTACAAATTAAATTTTTGATAGAGACTTATTGTAATATAATTCGAGCGAGGGGTATAGTGTTGTTGTCTCTGTCAGGTGTTGGTGATGTTCGTGGTGCAGAGGCTGGAGCCCCACTTCCCGCAGGCCTCCAAGACGAGCATAGGGCACGTGGTGCAGCTGCTCTACAGGGCTTCCTGTTTTAAAGTGAGTACAAAGGGGAGCATGTATGAAGAGATTGATGACTGTGGATGAAGCGAAAGAAATATGTCAGGATCGTAGCAAGTGGAACAAAGTAGTCTGTGCCTACCCCTATGGAAAAGAGGCGTGACGGTATGTGAAAATGTTTTTATAACCCTTTGTACATACATACATATGTATGTACAAAGGGTTATAAAAACTTTTTGACACTGAGAGCTGGTTTCACCGGTCTCTGTTAAGTCCCAGTTATCTTAAGTGTCAGTTATCTATTCCGTCTCTATTTATTACTACGAAACAGACAGAGACGTCATGGATAACTGATACTTAAGATGGCTCGAACTTAACAGAGAATTGTGAAGCAGGGCCTGAATATTAATCATCAAAGGTTGACTGGAAGAGATCCCTTAAAGAGATAAGTAGATTATTGTAGATTTTTGACCCTCCCTCCCCCCCTTGTAACGCGCCGTAACGTTTTTCTGTACCCCCCCCCCCCCCCTCTAAACGTTACGTAACACTCAAGTGACCATTTTTACCCGAAAGTGTCAAAATTTATATTGCGCAAAGTATAAGAAAGTCGCTATAATATCCTTGTTATAGTTTTAATCGCCCTTACGGTAATAATACTAAACAAAGCAAGAGACGTTTAACCCGCAATACATGCGTAGTTTGTTAACTTGGCAGTTTTAATTCCATATTTTTTTTATTTGAAAAAAAAAAGAAAACGTTACGTAACGTGTCGCATGAAAGACCCCCTCCCGCCCCTGTAACGAATCGTAACGTTTTACGTTACCCCCCCCCCCTCCCCCTCAAATTGCTTTACGTAATACTTGAACGCCCCCTTAGGTAGGGGAGACCGAGGAGAGTTCAGACAGAAACGAGTTGATACAAAGCCGATTTCTCTGAACTTTGACAGTTTATCGGGCTGGTAACTTCGCTGATTCGTTGCTCTTTCTACAATCCACAGTTTGTGTGAAGTTGTGACCTCGCTAACTGTCATAGGTGCAGAGAAATTGGCCTTGTATCAACTCACCTCTGTCTCAACTCTCCTCGGTCTCCTACTCAGCGTCAAAATGCCCGTTTCCCATTGACTTACAATAAACAACTAGACTCTCAGTCGCTAACAAAGGTTCCTCAAGAAACGTCCGAGTTGCTTTGTCTATGTGTTGTGTGTGTCAACACATCGACTTAGACAGGTAACATTAACATATTCGTTCTCAAATTGACACCTTATTTCGTGGCAGTAATGTTTAATATCAATGGCGTAGGATCGTGAGAAGTAATGACACGACGCCACGCGCTGGAAACCTGCCTGTCTCTTTTGTTCTCAATAGTAAGATTACGGTGCGAAAGAGGCATATACATTGTTATCAAAGCGCGGTCGAAACACAACTGAACAATAGACGCGTGTTCAGACTTTTGCTTCGGACATTTGAGCGTGATTGGAAGTCTAGTTGTTTATTGTAAGTCAATGCCGTTTCCCCATCAGGTATCGAAGCGCGAATCGGACTCGTCCCTGATGCAGTTGAAAGAGGAGTTCCGCACATACGAGTCGCTGCGCCGGGAGCACGACGCCCAAATAGTCCAGATAGCCACGGAGGCTGGGCTCCGTATAGCGCCTGACCAGTGGAGCGCGCTGCTGTACGGCGACACTGCGCACAAGAGCCACATGCAGAGTATAATAGACAAGTTGCAGACGCCCCAGTCGTTTGCGCAGAGTGTTCAGGAGCTGTTCATAGCGCTGCAGAGGACCGGGGATCCTGCGCAGCTTGTTGTCATGAGCATGCATCTCGATAGGCTCGCCGGTATCGACGCTAGCCCTGGTAAGTGTTTGAATTTGTAAATGTAATAATAATAATAATAAACGTCAAGGGCCAGATACAGAAGGCGGTACTCCTGGACACGGCTCGGATAGTCAGGAGGTTCCTGTCTCTGTCGCCCTGACCACCGGTAGCTTAGGCCTCGCCTCGCTGCCGGTGGCACCCTAGGTTAGGTTTTTATAATGTTTTTATATTTTGAATTAATATTGTTTTATTATTTTTTATATGAATATTGTAAAAACCTAACTTGAGATAAAAATAAATATACAATAATAATAATAATAATATCTTGGGACAATTGACACCAATTGACCTAGCCCCAAACTAAGCAAAGCTTGTAATATGGGCACTAGACAACGGATAAACATACTTATATAGATAAATACATACTTAAATACATATCACTCACTATCATGTCACTGCATATCTTTTTTTTTATATGAATAGGAAGGGAAACGAGCAAGTGGGTCACCTGATGGTAAGTGACTACCACTGCCCATATACAACCGCAACCCCGGAGGGATTGCAGATGCGTTGCCAATCTAGAGGACTAAGATGAAATGCCTCTTGTGCCCGTAATTTCCCCTGCTGTCTTAATCTCCACACTACACCTCCACACTGTTACTAGATGTCACGTGACCTTTGTTGCTATGCGAATTTTTGTCATTAAGCGTCATCTGTTTGTTATTGATTGTTTCTTTTTTTTTTTGCAGACGCCAAAAGCCCGTCCTGGCAGCAGCTGGCTGAGGTTATGACCTCGCTGAAGGAGGTCGTCTCCGGTCTTATACATTACTACATGCACGACCAGAGCAACAGCTGGGACTCGAACCACAACCAGAAGCACCCGCCGGCGGAGCGCGCCGGCGAAGCTTCGACTAGTAAGCACCAATGTTTCTTTAGTCCGCACCTAAAGGGTAAATAATAACCAGAGATCGGACAGATTTGCGTCATCGTTCGCAATAAAGTGGACATGACTCAAAAACGAATCAAATAATTAATCATTTAATTAATTTCTCGAAATAAAATTTGAACTCCCGGAGATAAAAATTTACACATGCATAAAATTATTAGCAAAATGTTAATTAAAGTGGCAGTTGTCGTTCTCGTAAATCCTACTAATATTATAAATGTGAAAGTTTGTGAGTATGTTTGGATGTTTGTTACTCTTTCACGCCAGAACGGGTGGACAGATCTGGACGAAATTTGAAACAGATAGATTATAGTCTGGAATAACACATAGGCTACTTTTTATTCCGGAAAATTGCGTAAGTCCTGCGGGATAGCGATAAACGAATTCTATGCAGACGAAGTTGCGGGCAACAGCTAGTATTTTTATATAATAAAGAAATCACGATCCTGCTAGATATGATTATTATTTCTCACAAAAAAGTTTTCTAGTTCTATAGGTATAAAACTTCCGTGGATATACTTATTCTTAATATATGTATTTTGACATATTTGATTAATTTTGGAGTCATGTCCACATTATTGCGAGCAATGACGCAAATTTGTCCGATCTCTGATAATAACTTAGCTAAAAAAGTAAAATTTTAAGCACAAGCTTTTTTTGTTGACTGCAAACAAAAGAAATAACCATATAGGCTACAAGCCCATGGAAAAAAAACATGTGAAATGAACCAGCGTGAATGAAGCTTAGAAGGCTGTTACTATATCATAAAATAACTGAGCGCTATGCCGTCATTTCTGAGCGATTCAGAACTTATTACATTTTTGTAATGGAATAGTTACGACCTTGCCAAGATTTCAAGGTCAAAAAAATTCAAAAATATTTTATTCAGTTAACTTAAATTAGAACAGCAGTATCTGTGCTGGCGCCTCTTTTTGAGTATACGAGATACTCGTGCTAAGAGAACACCGCTCTTCCACGAATTGTATCTTACGATTTAAATAGGTGTAAGAATTTATTTTACAAACTCTAAAATCTAAAAAAAAACTCCAAGGAATCTATAAAGTTAAAAACAATTTTCAATAACAGAAAATTGACAAAAATAAAATGAAATAAAAACAAAAGTAGTATGTGTGTGCGTGTGTGTGTGTGTGTGTGTGTGTGTGTGTGTGTGTGTGTGTGTGTGTGTGTGTGTGTGTGTGTGTGTGTGAGTGTGTGTGTGTGTGTGTGTGTGAGCGTGGGGAAAAAGGATAAAATCATCATACAGGTTTTTGAAATAGATTTTCAATCTCAAAATAGCTTTTAGATTTTAACCATTTTGTCAGCTCACATTTACACTTATGTGTGGGTAGGGAATAAATACCAACGAGTCTATTTATGAGATTATACAGTTTGGCAGATTGAACTGATTGTTGTCTCCTTGCAAATGCTGATTTCACAATCGGAGTGTGAATAATATTGGTATTTTTTCTACGTGTGGAAGTTGTCTCAGGAATGTATGTGGTTGTTTTATGTGTTTTTATAATTAGATTGAATATATACAATTTTCTTACAGACAATAAGTCACAGAGCAAATACGAGTAGGAGGTAGGATACGATAAGGTAGGAGTAAACTGTCGATGTGAGAGTTTGGTGACAACGGTTTCTCTAGCGAATGAGACTTATCGCACTTTTGCGATATGTGTCAACCACAAAAAAGTAGATTTTATAATTTATGTCTGTGTTCGCTAATCTCTTAAACTGTTGTGCCGATTTAAATGAAATTTTCCGTGGTGGTGCCTTATATCCCAGGACAATTTTTTAGAGACTTAATCCCGGAAAACTAGAGTTCCCCCGGGAGAGCGATAAACGTGTCGATGGTCGCAGCTGCCTAATGTAATGTAATTGTAATTCTACGCGGGCAGAAGCTAGTAATAAATAAATTTAATATAAAAAATGTATGTTTTCTCTTAAATGTCAAAATATGTTCTTTCTGAATTCCAACAATTAAAAACCATACATGTATGTATATTAATATATATTTTCAATTGCACCACCTGCTCAGATCTGTTCTGTTCTCCAGTCCATTATGGTTGCCTGGAAGAGATCGCTCTGTAGCGATAAGGCCGCCTATTGTTACCATGTAATATTCTGTATACCTTTTATCTGTTAGTTTTTATATGTGGTGTTCAATAAAGAGTTATTGTATTGTATTGTATTGTATTGTATGTACTTTGTTACAGGTCAACCGTCGCCGCAAGCCACGGCGACCACCCCGACTCACAACAAATACAAGGTGTCGATGTGCCGCGACGCTGCTGCCAGGTCCTTCTGCCCGCGCGGCAACTCGTGCACCTTTGCGCACTCCGAAGAGGAGCTTGAGAGGTAAGCCGAACATAGGCTACGGGGCCAGAGATATCTGAAATTATAAAATATTCGTAATCGTAACTGAATCCGATATTGGGACCGAGCGCGACGACAGCGCCACGTGATAATCGGCCATTATGGACAACATTGTCACCGCTGTCAAACAAGAAGTAAGTAAATATTGTGAAAAATATTAATGAAATCTTGTGTTATTTTACTATATTACACAATTTTGGACAACGGTAGTCAGTAAAATTATTGCCAGTAATATTAAAATTGTTGTTTTCAGTGAAATTTTAGAAGCTAGGTAACTTACTTTTTTTTTCTTACGGCAAATATCCACTTATTTCTTTGGTCTCGTTTCCACCATGGTCTTGGAAATTGGTAAAATTTACAGTCGCTATTCTTCTCGGTGTTATTACAATTCACAACAACACATCTTACCAGGACCATATTTTTATCTCAAAAACGATTAGAAAATGTTTACTGCAATATGGATTTGACAGCTCAAGTCAGCGACAAAAATGACAATTTTAGCCGTAGCGAGCGCTGTGATCGTTTAGGCTACCCCCTCCACCCGCTTTGCACTCTCCCAATAAAAGTTTTGGATAGTTTCGGATAGTCACGCGACTCGGCATGTCCTAACTATCTCGCTATGCACGACGCATTGACGACCGGATAGCCTAGTGGTTAGTGACCCTGACTATGAAGCTAGAGGTCCTGGGTTCGAATCCCGGTAGGGGTAGGGGTTGTGCCCGAGTCATGGATGTTGTATGTATTTATCTACATTGTATAAGTACGTTTATCCGTTGCCTGGTGCCCATAGTACAAGCTTTGCTTAGTTTGGGGCGGGGTCAATTGGTGTAATTTGTCCCAAGATATTTATTTATTTATTTATAAATTGTAATGATGCTTATGAATCTTATATATTTATGAGCGTATGTCTAAGGCGAATCGATGAATTATTTTGGCGTGTGACAATAAAAAAGCGGACAAGTGCGAGTCGGTCTCGTCCACCGAGGGCTCCGCACAAATTTACATACATACAGACAGACCGGGGTAGACAGAGCGTAAGGTAACAAAATCTTAAGGCCACGTTTGGCATGATTAAGGGCGTATAGTTGGAAAGTGGAATCAAAATAGAAAATCATTAACCGGTGCCCAGGGTGCACCGGAACAAGCACTGCACTTCCCCTCGGACGAATCCAAAAACGAACCGCAGCTCTTGATCACACGCGGTGGTAACCCGACTCGCACCCTTGGCGAAGTTGTCGTCGCTATAACGACTTGATACGCCACAGATAAGAAGAAGAAGGGATAGAATGACGGATGCTAATAAATGTTGTTATTAAAGAAATGTATTATTTTGTATTCTTTGTTTTATTTTACACGCTGTGCGAATGCGCGAAGTTAAATTGACTGTGAAAATTGCCTATGCTAGCTTTTCTTTCAGGATTTCTTTAACCTGTTGTCTATGTACCCTTAGGGGATCCGTACTTGAGATGAGATGAGATCTGGGGGGAGGGGGATGAATTCATTATTCATATCTGTCCCTTCCATGCTGCTGACGACGCGGTTGGCCTAGTTGGTAGTGACCCTGCCTGCGAAGCAAGCGTCCCGGGTTCGAATCCTGGTAAGGGCATATATTTGTGTGATGAGCACGAATATTTGTTTCTGAGTCATGGATGTTTCTATCTATATAAGTATCTATTTCTCTATATAAGTATGTGTATCGTTGTCTAGTACCCATAACACAAGCCTACTAGCGCTTACTTTGGGACTAGGTCAATTTGTGTGAATTGTTCCCTAATATTTATTATTTATTGTTCTGGAAGCAAATAAAAACATAGTATGTACCAGTTGCTTCTTTTCTCTCTATGGTGAAAGCCCAACGAGGGAATGGGCAAAAATCTTAGGAATCTGTTATAGGCGATGCGGCTAGCAACCAGTCACTATTTGGATTCTTTTAACCTATACACCTACAATAATCCTAAATGTGGCCTTTTGGTCTTGTTACCTTAGGCTCTGTCTAACCCGTAACGGATAAAAACGTGATTTATGTATGTATGTGCGTATTGATATTTATCGTCTTTTTTGGTACCTTAAGTATACCTAAAATATACCTCAAAGTGATTCATGCCCAGCCTATGTACGATCAAATGCAAAAATAAGTATCGATAGGAACTTCTCAAAAATATGTCCCACGACCTTATTACGCTGGTGTAAGAGCGTATGGTACTTATTTTTGAAACTTTGTCTAGATACATATTATTACACTTGACTGTACGTCCCACTGCCGGGCACAGCCCTCATCATTGTAAGTGGGCCAAGTGTGGATTGAGAAATTAATTAAATTGCCTCGCGATTTATTCGCAACTTTTAGGATGATTTCGATATTAAAAATATATTTAAAAAATCTTGTGACAAAATGTCGGCAACGTTGTACGGTAGAACGCGGTCAAAAGACCTAACCTGAATTCAATCTCGAATTATAAATATCTGGTTACCACGAACGTGACGTTCAGTTTTTCAATGTTTTTTTTTAAATTATTATTCAGCTTTGGCTACGAGGGCCATCAGCTTAAACATCATAACGAAATTAAATAAAAACAAGCTGTAACAATCAGGAACTTAAAATTAAAATAATAATAAACAACAGAAAATCAATTTGACAACGAATATTTACAATGTAAACTTTATAAATCGTTATGCGTTAGAAGTCCCTGTACATTTAAAGGTAAATCTTGATGTTTTTTTTCAATGTACCTACCCCCAGTAAACAGCGAAGCGTGTTACACGTCCCGCGCCGGCCGAACTACCCGCCATTTTGAATTTGTCACTTTATATACCGTTGCGCTTTGCGAGAGTGTATCCGCGTTTTTAAATTAATAACGTTTTATAATTACTATGTGTTAATGGTTCTAGTTGCTATTGCTGTTTTATAATGTACCGTTTGTGTTTTTCGGCTGCGCCGTGCTCTTGTGTTTTGTATTTGAACGAACACTATCTGATATGGTGAGATGTTATATTTAATTGCATGTCTGGGAGTTAAGGAAAAACATAGTGTGCCAGTTATAGAGGGAATGGGTGAAATGTGAAATAGGAAACATGTTATAGGCGGTGCTGGCAACTCGCTATTTTGATTCCCTCCACTTATACGCTCACAATCATGCTAATCGCGGCCTTTAGCTCTGTCTACCCCGTAAGGGATTAAGACGTGATTTATGTGTGCGTGTGTGGATTATACGGTGAGTGGTATCGTGTGTTCCAAGTATCAGGCAATGTTGATGTGAGTCGCTGCGAATTCGTTTGTTTTTAAATCCACATTTCTATATTTACATGTCAAGGGCCCGATTTTTGAAAGCACATCACTCGAAATTGGTATAAATCAGCTTATATCTCCAAAACTACAGCTCTAATCAAAGTTTTGACTAGTTCACAAGATTAATGAGCTGTTATTGTCTTCTATGCTGCTCTTATTTCATATTTAGCACAATTGTTCACCACTTTCGAGTGGTATTTTCACACATGTGCTTCCTAAGATCGGGGCCCAATATCGCCATTATATTGACCGTTTGATTCATGCCTGTAGCTTTTTCGTACGGACGCGAAAAACCCAAAAGCCAAGCCAAGTTCCAAAAGTTCGTAACCAGCTCGGAACAAAATAAGAGTAGGAGTTCTGCTAAGCAAAGTGAGGCTGGTTTTAACTACACCTTGCTGCGTGCTCGCGTGCGTGTCTCAACTAGATGATGATTTAATTGTTCTGTTTGATTTTTGGGGTTCGAAATTTGCAAGTCAGAAACTACTGTTGGCTGGCCATAAAGATTTCACGTCGGTCTATACGGCTAATTTCGGTTTCGAGTTTTGTCTCGCTCTAACTTACGGGACGCCAATGGGGGCTATCGCATGCGAATTTGCCACTAGAGGCGCTAGTGTCGCGTGAGGTCCAATAACATTCACTTTTCGCTGGTTCTGGCGGGCGTGACATAAATTATAATTTCTTTCATTTACCTGTTGGAAAGTGATCTCTTTAGTGAAATTATCACAAATATCGGTTATTTGGCGATGAATGTGAACGCTTAGAACAAAACTGAACTGCACAACATTGCGGCATAGCTACTCGATATGATGATACTTGTTTATCCTACTAATAATATTATAAATGTGAAAGTTTGTGAGTATGTTTGGATGTTTGTTACTCTTTCACGCCAGAACGGTTGGACAGATCTGGATGAAATTTGGAACATAGATAGATTATAGTCTGGAATAACACATAGGCTACTTTTTATCCCGGAAAATTGCGTAATTCCTGCGGGATAGCGATAAACGAATTCTATGCAGACGAAGTTGCGGGCAACAGCTAGTAATTAATAAACTTAATGACATTCAAGATTTAAAGTTTGTTTCGGCGGCGATTTTATAAAGTCGCCTTTGACAGCTATACCTCTGGACCTTAGTCAACAGTGGCGCCAACTGGTGAGCAAAGAAACTCCCATGGTATCTTTAGGTAGGGTACTGTAGGATGAATGACAATGCAAGTTCAGTCAGTAAAAGCTTTTTTTTTTACAAAATTATATAAACTTTGCTTTTGCGAATGACATTTAGATAGAAGTTTGAACCTTGTCTGTAGTTTTGACGAAGGCGCAACGTAAATAATGATTGCAGAATATGCATTTTTTTTTTAATCTATTATTTTTACGAGGCTTAAGTGCTCTTGTGTGACTATGTCAGCCTCATTGGATGTCTCTTGGGAGAATGATCAAAATCAATTCGGTGCATTGGGGTAAATTCGAAATGGGGGAATTGCATTGACTTACAATAAACAACTATACTCTCAGTCGCTAACAAAGGTTCCTCAAGAAACGTCCGAGTTGCTTTGCCTATGTGTTGTGTGTGTCAACACATCGACTTAGACAGATAACATTAACATATTCGTTCAAATTGACACCTTATTTAGTGGCAGTAATGTTTAATATCAATGGCGTAGGATCGTGAGAAGTAATGACACGACGCCACGCGCTGGAAACCTGCCTGTCTCTTTTGTTCTCAATAGTAAGATTACGGTGCGAAAGAGACATATACATTGTTATCAAAGCGCGGTCGAAACACAACTGAACCAAAAATCTGAACAATAGACGCGTCGTTCAGACTTTTGCTTCGGACAGTTTTTGAGCGTGATTGGGAGTCTAGTTGTTTATTGTACGTCAATGGGGAATTGCGAAAATCGTGGTTATCCACTGAACGGGGAACAATTCCATAATCTGGCAAAGCTTATCTAGAAGCCAAAGACATTGGAGCGTCAGCAAGCCAATTTTACTTAATTAGATGCTTAAGTTGTTGTGTACTAAGCTGCATAAGTTATACAATACAATACAATACAATAACTCTTTATTGAACCCCACATATAACAACCAAAACAGAAAAAAAGGTATACAGAATATTACAAAGAATAGGCGGCCTTATCGCTACAAGGAGAGTGAGTTATTATAGTTTTTTAACTATCCCACGGAAACTTTTTAATTTTCCGAGATTAAAAGTATCTAAAATATTAACCAGGGATACAAGGTCCAAGCAACATTTAATTTAAATCGGTCCAACAGTTTTGGAGATTAGGTAACACAGACAGAATACACTATTTTTGATGATTTTATTAAATGTACAGACACGAACTATCTACTGATTTATTATATGTATAGATGTAACGCCTGAATCTATACAGTTTTATGTCCGATGTTCTTAGGAATCATGTTATAAGCGATGCTAGCAATACATCACAGTTTTTGTTCCCTATACTTCCATGCTGGTCTGGGAGCAAAGAAAAAACATAGAATGTACCAGTTGCTTCTCTTCCCGCGCAGATGGTAAAATCCCATCGAGGGAATGGGCAAAAATCATAGGAGTCATGTTATAGGCGATGCGGCTAGCAACCCTTTTTAACCGACTTCAATTTGCCATCTATACGCCCACAATTTTGCTAATCGTGGCCTAGGTCTTGCCACCTTAGGCTCTGTCTACCCCGTAAGGGATAAAGAAGTGATTTGTGTATGTGTATGTATGTATGTTTATTCCGTATTAGGCTCACAATTAGGTACGCTAAACGTGGCCTTAAGGTTTTGTTACATGTGATTTTATGTATGTGGGTATCAAAAGATATGATACGACTAAAAGTACATACATGTATCCCAAATCTAATCTAATAACTAATCCTGCCGCTAAGTAGCAGTGCTTGCACTGCTGTGTTCCGGTGTGGAGAGTAAGACAGCCGGGGAAATTACGGGCACAAGAGGCATTTCATCTTAGTCCTCTAGGTTGGCAACGCAACAGCAAACCCTCCGGGGTTGCGGGTGTCTATGGGCAGTGGTGATCACTTACCATCAGTTGACCCACTTGCTCGTTTGCCTTCCTATTAATATAAAAAAAAAATCACGTCTATATCCCTTACGGGTTAGACAGGCCTATGTTAACAAGATCTAAAGGCATGTAACATGATTGTGGGGGTACAGGTGGAAAGGGGGAAGGGGTATTAAAAGTAAGCCGTTTTGTATTATTTTGAACTGTATTTTTTTTAAATACTTCCATGCTGGTCTAGGAGCAAAGAAAAAACATAGAATGTACCAGTTGCTTCTCTTCCCGCGCAGATGGTAAAAGCCCATAAAATCTTAGGGATCATCATGTTATATAAGAATAAGAATAAGAAAACTTTATTGACTGATATACAGATACACACAGAATATTACTTATGGATTCTGACCAGCCAAATGGCCGCCACTCAGCTATGTGTCACGATAATATCCAGGATATTGTCGTGTCGTATATAGGCGATGTGGCTAGCAACCCATCACTGTTCTGATTCCCCTTTCCATCCATACGCCCACAATCATGCTAAACGTGGTCTTTAGGTCTTGTCACCTTAGGTAGACATACCCCGTAAGGGATAAAGACGTGATTTATGTATGTATGCCACTGAGGCGGAGACGAGCGGAGCGGAGAGGAGACGTGTGGGGATCGACCAATCATATTACATGAAATCCACATCGTGTCTCCGCTCTGTAATATGATTGGTCGATCCCCACACGTCTCCTCTCCGCTCCGCTCGTCTCCGCCTCAGTGGAGCCGCAGCCTTAACGTAAGCCGTTTTGTGATATTTTAAACTGTATTTTTTTTCTTAATTCCAGGTACAGGACCTACCTTAACTCAAACCCGAGTATGAACGGGAATTTCCCTTACATGGGCACGATCCCTGGTCTCCAGGTGCCCTCGCTCCTCTCCGGCGGCATGACGATGCAGCCGGGCCCGCCTGGTCCGCCAGGGCTGCCCGGCCAGACCGGTCCGCCAGGCCCACCAGGCTTGCCCATACCGATGCCGCTGAGACCGGTACCGATCAGACCGGTTATGTACCAACGGTTTCCGATGCCGCCGCCGAGCTACAATGTACAGCGTGAGTATTGATTGTTTGGTGTTATTTTTAACCGACTTCAAAAAAGGAGGTTCTCGATTCGTCTGTTTTTTTTATGTTCTTTTTTTATTTGAAAGCTGGTGCTTCCCTTGTGGTCCCAAATGGGACCACATGGGAATTGAAATCAATTTGGTCCAGTTCTGACAATGACACCCATGAGAAAACCATATAAGTCTAAAATTAGTATAAGGTATGTGTGCGACAAATCGTCCGTTTCATTTAAACGGCGCTGTCTCATATGAGCAGCACGTTTAGTAGGTCTACACATATTCAGAAAAAAATGTTATTGTACTTCAGATTCACTGAAAATCAAAAAATAAAGAAAAAACCGTCTTCACAATAAGAAACTATTCCAAAACAAACTAATACGCACTAAAAAGAAAAAATAATTGCATATTATTCTACAACTTAATAATCAACTTACTTTTTCTACTTATCAATATGTAGGTACGATCTATCTAATGTTGTTACAATTATTGTTATTTTTGTAGTCGGTGTCAGCCAAGGAAACACTACAATATACCTAGCAATACTAATATGAGAATACTTTAATAAATATTTTTTTACAAATTAACTTTTCCATGCTAGTCTGGGAGCAAAGAAAAACCCGCGCAGATGGTAAAAGCCCATCGAGGGAATGGGCGAAAATCATAGGAATAATGTTTTAGGCCATGCGGCTAGCGACCCATCACTATTTTGATTCCATTTTTCACCTATACGTCCACAATCATGCTAAGCGTGGCCTTTAGGTCTTGTTGCCTTAGGCTCTTGTCTACCCTGTCAGACACACGTGATTTATGTATATATGTATGTATGAGTGTAATTTTTTTTTACAGCTATGCAGTCGCTGCCACCTCAAGGCATGCAGTCGGACATGATGCAGAATGTGAGCAACCAAGACAACTCCCACAACGAAAGCAATCAGTCATCGTAAGTAGCCTGTATCAGAGGTCACTGACCGTTCTACCTTGGAGAGGTAGGGGGGGGGGGGGGGGAGGTGTTCTCCGAAACTCAATTTTCAAAGTTCGTGTCGAACCGTCTCTTTCTCTCGCAAATTAGTATAACGGCACCAAATGAATTTCGAAATTCGAATTCTGTCGCGTCACATTATTTACAATGCTAACAAAACAGCGCCATCTCTCGTTCCTAGTGGGCAGTAGATGTTAATAATATCTTGGGACAATTGACACCAATTGACCTATCCCCAAACTAAGCAAAGCTTGTAATATGGGCACTAGACAACGGATAAACATACTTATATAGATAAATACATACTTAAATATATATTAAACATCCAAGACTCGAGAACAAACATTCGTATTTTTCATACAAATATCTGCCCCAACCGGGGTTCGTACCCGGGACCTCAAGCTTCATAGTCAGGTTCTCTAACCACTGGGCCATCCGGTCGTCTAGTGTAATGTATAACTTGACAAGTTTTTGTAACATAGAATGTACCAGTTGCTTCTCTACCTGCGCTGGTGGTAAAAGCCGATAATCATGTTACAGCCGATGCTGCTAGCAACCCATCACAATTTTGATTCCCATTTCCACCTTTATGTCTACAATCATGCTAAGCGTAGTTTCTAGTTCTTATTACCTTGGCTCTGACCGGAACGGGATCCTCTGCTGGCAACAATGGCCCACAAGTCTAGGGGGGACCAAGTATTCCCCCCCTCTTGGCGCGAGAGCCCCGACGTAGGCTGCGTGCCCCCGTGGCCTCCTCCAACGGCGGTGAGGGGAATACCGGTGGCTTTTTGGTGGGTGCGCCTCCTTTCGCTAAACGGGGCAGTGGGGAAGGAAAATGCCACATGGCTCCCATGCTGTCCCCACGGCGCGAGAGTACGCCCTGACTCCCGTAAAGGATATAGACATGATTTATGTGTGTATATACAGGGTGGGAAGGAGTATACCGACACATTGAAACCAATGATTCTACTGCCTATTTGGACAAAAAAAAGTAATACAAATATGGCTCGGTAAAGCCTAATTTTCGAGATATTAAATTATTTAATTAATTCACAAGTTGAAAAATCTCAAGGGTAACACGCCTTTATAATATGACGTAATCACACACACAAGTACAACCGCTATCAATTTTAACTACGAATAAGTTTTTATTAAAAGTTGAGATTAAACAGCGAAAAGTTTTCATTGTATTGGGATAAATGGAATAAAAATTAAATTTGGCACATTCCTGTGTCTGGACATACTAGGGGTAAAATCATGTGTCATACGGACGTCATACTCCACCACTCGTCGTTTATCGTATTTTGTCGGAGTCATTCGTGAAGTGTGAAATTTTATTTTTCACTCTATTGACTGAGGCTTTGTTCACAAGGTAGTACTATCGATAATATTTTTTTTGTTCCAGAAATTAACTAAGTTAATAAGGCAGTTTTGGACCCATGTTGATATAACATTATTTACTCGTTACACCACCAGGAATCCATGGTTAAAATCTGTCGGTATACTCCTTCCCACCCTGTATGTATGTAACGTATATTTCATAATTTTGTTTTATATATAATTTTTTTCCTGCGACATTGGAGACATCTCCAATTAGTTTATTTGACGGTGGAGGCGTTTTACACCTCCACTGTTACTATTATTATTATTTTTTTGTTTTTTATTTTTTTTGACCAGTAGAGACTTTATACATCTCTACTATTTATAGATTAATATAATTTAAGGCTCGGGGACCTTATACATCCCTTATATAAATGTATTTAATGTAAGTAGAATTTAAGTATTCTTACTGTATTTTTATTTGAAAAAATGACTTTCTGCCAAGTTTCTTGCGGCGCATTCTTCTTGGCAATGATGGTCTTTCCGAATGTGCTGGTAGTTTCAAAAAGACATGTAAAAGAGCCCTTGGCGGCCAATTTGCAAAATAAATTTTCTTATTCTTCTTATTCTTACGTTGCAGGAACTTCACGCCGCATATCCAGAGCCAGCCGCTGATGCAGAACGGCCTCCTGATGCCGGAGCGGCAGTACTACCCGAGGAGCTTGCGGCCGCTGTCAGAAGAACACTTCAGAGAGTACACGGTGTACCAGCCGGGGTACCAGGAGTTGCCGCAGATGTTCGACAATGCACAGTACAACGGTATCGACGGTGAGTGTCAGCTGAGATATTCGCAGAGTGCAAAGCGCGCGGAGGGGGTAGCCTAAACGATCACAGCGCTCGCTACGGCTAAAATTGTCATTTTTGTCGCTGACTTGAGCTGCCAAATCCATATTGCAGTAAACATTTTCTAATCGTTTTTGAGACAAAAATATGGTCCTGGTAAGATGTTGTTGTGAATTGTAATAACACCAAGAAGAATGGCGAAATTTTACCAATTTCCAAGGCCATGGTGGAAACGAGACCAAAGAAATAAGTGGATATTTGCAGTAACAAAAAAAAATAGTTACCACACCTCTAAAATTTTACTTAAAGTACGTTATCATTTGATACATGTCACTGACTACCATTGTCCAAAATTGTGTAATATAGTAAAATAACACAAGATTTCATTAATATTTTTCACAATATTTACTTACTTCTTGCTTGACAGCGGTGACAATATTGTCCATAATGGCCGCCTGTCACGTGGCGCTGTCGTTAGTTTCAGTCCCATGGACGGACATAGGATAGTTTTTATCCCAGAAAACAGCACAGTTACAGCGGGATAACGATAAGCGAACTCTGCGCCGGAGTTAAATAAATAATAAATAAATAAATATCTTGTGACAATTTACACCAATTGACCCAGCCCCAAACTAAGCAAAGCTTGTACTATGGGTACCAGGCAACGGATAAACATACTTATAATAATGTAGATAAATACATACTTAAATACATACAACAACCATGACTCGGGCACAAACATTCGTATTCATCATACAACTGTCTGCCCCTACCGGGATTCGAACCTATGACCTCTAGCTTCATAGTCAGGGTCACTAACCACTAGGCTATCCGGTCGTCAAATAACTATATTTGGTTAATTTCTAAATGTCTGTGACAATTAGAACACATAGAAAAATCCGAAAAGTAAAGCTATGGCCGGGAATCGAACCCGGATCCTCGTCATTCCGTGACGCGTGCTATACCCCTACACCACCCATAGCAGGTGGGTAGTCTCCGAATTTTTCTACCTGTTACTAACTGTCACGTGACCTTTGTTACTATGCGATTTTTTTTTATATTTGGTTGTTTCCAGTGTCGTCCGAGCCGAGGCCTGACTTCCGCATGGATCCTAGTTATGCCCTCGTCAACAGGGACCGGCACATCGAACAGACATGGACACCTGTCAACGAGGTAAGTGCTTCGGGAACGGGAGCTCACTGAACTGGGAATGGGTGACCTATTCTTGTGACCAGAGATCGGACAAATGGATGTTTGACTGGATGACCTTTATTCGCTTGTACTTCACTACATAGTATAAAATAAAGTCGCTTTCTCTGTCCCTGTGTCTCTATGTCCCTATGTCCCTATGTATGCTTATATCTTCAAAACCACACAACGGATTTTGATGCGATTTTTTTATATAGATAGAGTGATTCAAGAGGAAGGTTTATATGTATAATACATGCATAATATACCATGCGAAGCCGGGGCGGGTCGCTAGTAAATAATAAATTTTGTTCCCACTATCCAACCCGAGGCAGGTTGGAAAATGGCACTGTAATTTCCCAATATCCAACGTGGGTGGGATTTCTAGGTTGGAAGATGGGAATTACTCTCTGTTGTCGCTATAAGAACAAAATGTCGGTGCGCGTAAGTAACCCATATAAACTGACCTCCCACTACATTTTGCTTAGGAAGCGGGGCTCTGTTGACCCTGGATTATAAATTGACGTGCCGATTTTGACCGGGTTACTCGATGCGTGAGCCCGACTCGCTCTTGGCCGTTTTTTTTTGTCAGAAAACGCTGATTGTTTGTCGTATTTGTCGCCAGGCGTTCTTCGACGGGCCTGCTAACGTGAGGCAGCCGTTTCAAAGTGACACTGAAGATGTGAGTACTATTCTTGGCCAACTGTGGAACTCTCTCGCAGTAAATGTCATAGTGACGTTACGTTGAATTGAAAAGGAAAATGATGCGACGTTTACTGTGAGAACGTTCGACGGACAGCTCATTTGTGTAGTAAATAATTTTTTTTTCGAATAACTATAAAAATAACCGAGATATTTTAGGCTATTAAAGATTTGTCTCTATATCTTTCTAGAAAAACTGAATTTATGTGGGCGTTGTGACATATGACGTCACATGTCATATCGGATCTCTCTTTCTAATCGATGGCTTATAAGTAGTTTAAATCATTCTGGTACCTTATTTATTATTATTATATATTTTTGTTATTTAGTTATGTTCTGACAATATTTCCACATTTTGTGGTTTTATATTTATTATTTGACATTTTAAATTGTTTTCAAAAAAGGTTTTATTTAAATTATTATTATTTTCTCTTTTTATGTACCCATGACGATCTGTTTGTGAGTTTACATTGACATTTCAATAAGCTTTATTTTTGTTTGTTGTTATTTTGTTTTTATTTAATTTCAGTTATCATAATTATTATTAGGTACCTACTATTTTATTACAATTGACGATCCTTTTGTGAATTACTTATGTTTGACATTTAATTGTATTTTAAAAAAGGGTGATAAATAAATCTAATCTATCTATCTATATTTTCCGTATTTCTTGATCGATAACATCTTTTTTACGATATTTTTTTAAACGCATATACTCTATTGAGTTTATCGATTTGGGAACTCCCTACCCCTGTAAAATTTTGCCCCTTCCTACGTCTGGTTGTCTGGATATTTGCCAAACGAAAAAAACATTTTTTTTTTAATATAAGAGGGAGCAAACGAGCAGACGGGTCACCTGATGGAAAGCAATCATCGTCGCCCAGGGACACCTGCAAGACCTGGGGAATCACAAGTGCGTTGCCGGCCCTTTGAGGAACAGGAAGGCTCGTTTTTTAAAGATCCCTAAATTGTACCGCTCAGGGAATGTTGCAGCAGGAAGTTGGTTCCAGATCTTTACAGTACGAGGAAAGAAATTGCGTTTAAGACGCAACGTTCATATTGTTTTTAGTTCGAGTATTTATTTATGTTATTTGATATTCGATAGTGTTTATGTAAGTTTATTGGTTAAATTTTATTCCGTTATTTATATATTATTTTATTATGGTTTTAGAATGTACTTTAGTTGTTAATTTATTAATTTATTAAGTATTAACACTACTTTATTTGCGCATAATAATGACTGCTTGCCTTTTTGTTGTAACTTTTCCTTTCTGTAGCAGGTTAGCTGGAAGAGATCCCTTCTTAGGGATAAGTTCGCCTTTGTACTATTTTCTCTGTATTAATGTATTTTTATATTTTTTATGTGCAATAAAGAGTTTACATACATACATACATACATACTTGACTGCCAACCATCAAGTTGAGGATGGAAGGACAGACGGTTCCGCGAAGTACGGTAGTGGAATTTAGCCGCAGGCAGCAATCCTAAGAGATTCTATTTTAGCGTTTTTCTGTTGCAGAGGTTCGTATCTGGCGACAGACGGGCGGTCGGCTCTGATTGGCTGGCGGCCGGCGAGCGCACGAGCGCCACCTCGTGTAGTCGGGCCGATGACGTAAGTACAAATCATAATTGCTATTGGTTGCTAGCCGCATCGCCATTGACGTGCACGTTTAAGTTACAAGTTTAAGTACAAGTTTTTGTTCAGTTGCGTTTCGACCGCGCTTTGATAACAATGTATATGTCTCTTTCGCACCGTAATCTTACTATTGAGAACAAAAGAGACAGGCAGGTTTCCAGCGCGTGGCGTCGTGTCATTACTTCTCACGATCCTACGCCATTGATATTAAACATTACTGCCACGAAATAAGGTGTCGATTTGAACGAATATGTTAATGTTATCTGTCCAAGTCGATCTGTTGACACACACAACACATAGACCAAGCAACTCGGACGTTTCTTGAGGAACCTTTGTTAGCGACTGGGAGTCTAGTTGTTTATTGTAAGCCAATGCGCATCGCATATAACATGACTCCTAAGATTCTAGCCCGTTCCCTCGATGTGCTTAGCTTTTACCAGCGCGGGAAGAGAAGCAACTGGTACATTCTATTTCTTCTTTGCTCCCAGACCAGCGTGGAAGAAAGGCTTATGTGACACTAGCTGTTGCCCGCAACTCCGTCTGCATAGAATTCGTTTATAGCTATCCCACAGGAATTACGCAAATTTCCGGGAT
Organism: Pandemis cinnamomeana; assembly: GCA_932294345.1. NCBI lineage: Eukaryota > Metazoa > Arthropoda > Insecta > Lepidoptera > Tortricidae > Pandemis > Pandemis cinnamomeana. Next base: position 32,147,281 of record OW028702.1, on the reverse strand, counting down.
AAAGTAGCCTATGTGTTATTCCAGACTATAATCTATATATGTTCCAAATTTCATCCAGATCCAGCCGTTCTGGCGTGAAAGAGTAACAAACATACTCACAAACTTTCACATTTATAATATTAGTAGGATTTATTTGATTTTATAGCAAAGCGCGCTTGCTCAGCGAAACAAATTTTTTATATATATAAACGTAATATTTATCTATGTGACTGTTGCATAATGAGAGGTATTAAGACACGTGTGGGTTCTACGAAACGAAGCGAAGCTGAGTTCCGTTCTAGTGTTTTATTGCCTAACTAGCTTCTGCCCGCGACTTCGTCTGCGTAGAATTATACATAAAAACCTTCCTCTTGAATCACTCTATTTAAAAAAACCGCATCAAAATCCGTTGTGTAGTTTTGAAGATATAAGCATACAAACGGACAAAGGGACAGAAAAAGCGACTTTATTTTATGCTATGTAGTGAAGTAGGATTAGTAGCAGTGGCGTAACTAACGTCTGGGGCCCGCGGCAAATTCGTCAGATGCTCCTTTCTCAATATAAAGAAGTACATCAGCCCCTTCTGTGCTCTAAACCAAGCCAGTTTGGGGCCCCGTAGAGCTAGGGCATTTTGCTACCCTATCTATAGTTACGCCACTGATTAGTAGGATGTGGTATTTTTAAATGCGTTTACCCTATTGTTTGTCATTTGTTTATTTATAATTGTACTTTTGAATTTTTAGAAGGAGTTAGAGGAAGAGTTGGAAGCGTTGGTCCGACGCATCGACACCGAATTCAAGAATGCTGACTAGGAAACACTATTATTTATTATTATTAACTATAATAGTTTGTTATGAACGTTAACGCCGAGCCATCGTTTGTTTTTTTATATTATTCTCGCCAAATCTCCTTAGCTGTGTTTGTTTCATGTTTTTTTTTCAATCGCCGATTGATTAAGGTAAAGGGGATAGAGGACAGTCAACTGGTTAATGTGGCTCGGGGTTTATAATGTGCATTATTTCACGGTACACACGTTCGACCCAATTTAGTTTCGGCTAATTTGTAAATTGAAAGAGACCGGGTAACTTTGCGTGAATTAAGTAATGTTAAAGTTTTAATATACTTGGGAGCAAAGAAACTGGGTCACTTTTCATAGTACTTTCTACCTAGTGACCTGGTTTCTATGCACCCAAGTATAGTTAAATATGATGGGTTTAGTGAAATGATGTATTTGTGATACATTAAAGCCTTTTAAATTATATTAAGTGTATGTATATTTATTGCAATCACTTATTTTAGATATTAATGCGCGTATGTGTCCTGTGTGTAACTATTTCTCCAACAATCCATGAGTGCTCGTTTATATTTTGTAACACACGGGAAACTTATAAAAGCTGAGCGTTACCCAAGCATTGTCCAGATTATAGCAAAACGTGGTATCACTCGCCTCGATTCGCATAGACTCCGCATATTATGCAGCTGACTGTCTATTAGAAGTTAAGTTATTGTTTAGATCGTAAGTGTTAATGAAAGAAAGTTTTTTTTTTCTTTATTAATAGTCTACTCAAAATTGTGGTGATTCATTTAATTCAGGATTATTTATATAACCAGAGTTTAGTATCCTTTTCATATAGTTACTGTTGCTACGGCTGAGCGAGTTGTAATTATTGTTTTCTGTACTATATTAACCTTGTGTGTGTAGAAACGTTATGAAATTCGATCAAGTTGTTCTACATGCTATCGATGTGTCGATGTTTTGTCATTGCGTGCGGTACGTTCGGTAACAAAAGTAGCTGAGTCTTCGATTAGCTCGAAATTAATACACGCTGTTTTATTGTCATGTGTGTAACAATCTTTTTGATCTCGACAGTTCAGTGGTTGGCTGTACGAGCGTAAGATGGAGCAACTTTTATGCAACAGCTAGATGTCGCTAGTGAGGACTGAGAGGCTGTAGAAAGGTCAAAGGTTCTTTAAAAAAACTGCAAATGCTTTTGCGTATGTTGATTATTTTAGGTATTAGTTAACATTATATTGGCCAAAGAACGTTATAGACGTATGAGTTATTCTTTTTTTTGCTAGCGACATCTATAGGTTCATTTGCTACGTATTTATTAGCCTTCCAAAAATGTACGTTACACAGGGGAAAAAAGTTTTTTTTGTTTATTTGTATATGTTTTCCATTGTGTAATGTGCACTTTTGAGCAGAGAGTTCTAGATTAAATTATCGTCTCGGATAGCGTGGTAGATCATAGACTCTGTATTTATGTACTAGAAGTAAAACGAGGTAAGAGTGAAATTTAAACTTTTTGCTTATTTCGATATTTAAATGGTTGTTTGACGTTCAGAGGATGTATATGGCACGAAATATTTTATATTGAATTAACGTATTTTTATAAAGTCAGATTGTTATAATTTTACTTGACACCGTAGGATTATTTGATTAAAAAAAAGCAGTTTAAATTATTTATGTTTGATGCGAATGATTTTCGTATTTAGATAAATACAAGAGAAAAGAATGAGAAATTTCTTGACACACTTGTGGTTTGAACATTTAAAAAAAACATATTTCATGGTGTTGATTATTTTAGTTATTCCATTTTAATGTAATGTATTTGCGACTTTTAATGACAGGAAATATTTACGTACACTATCAACTTTTTACAAAGGAGTTATTTCGCATTGTGTGTTTTATATTTTAATTATCCATTAAGTGTGACAAAGTTTAAACTAATCTTCCATACAACCTTTCCTATTACCACTTCTACCTCCACCTTAGCTCAACGCCGATAATTAAATCGTATAAGTCCAATAGATCAACGCTAGACATTTTATAGACTTAAGATTTAACAACATTTTTTTAATTATAATTTACCCGAAATACATTAACATTTTACCGCACTCTACTGAGAATCTTAAACCTTCAAGATTGAAACCTGTATGTTTTGTTGATATCTGAAAATCGTGTTACTTAAGACGAAAATGCAGGTTTTTTTTATTGTAGCATAAGAACTAAGATTTATTTAAGATATTTTTTACCTGTCAGTTTTAACTATTTGTTGAAACGGATGGTGATTAAAAGTGCAAAAAATCAGCATTTTACCGGATTCCATTGTACAACGGAAGCTCTTGAAGGTTTGAAAATAGTTGAAATTTACAATGTTTGCTATGCTGTGCGCTAGTATTTCCTTAGTATCTAGATTGAATATTTATATAGATAAATCTATTTTTCAAAAGCATAATTATATTATATAAAATGCAAAATTGTTCGCAAGTAATGAAATTAAATAACGAACATACGTAGTGGTAATTATAATAATTGTTTTAGAAACGTACTCCTAACCTTCTCATTTACACTTTGAAAAAGAGCTCTCGGCGCCGTATACATCCTACGAATGTACAACTTTTGTATGTGGCGGTGAAATTATTTAAATTTAAATGTCACATACACCTCAAAGGTATTTGTAATTTATTAGGTCCGATACATACATAAGTATCATCCGTCATAGCATTAAAACACGAGACATACTGTTCCTATGATAACTGATGTCTAATTTATATTAATTATAACTTTGTTTAATAAGATATTTTTTAAAACGTTACACATAGGACGAGGTTTATAAATCAAATGTCCTGTGTGTAAGGTTTTTATTTTATTTCAAGTTGACTTATTTAGGCAAATATTTCAGGTCAATGTAGCGCTCGTTTGGTGTGCAACGTGTGAGAATATGTGATTGTATTACCTTGTTTTTCTATGATGGTGCAATATCTGTTACATAGTAACTTTAATAATTCTGTTGTACCACTACATATAAACGACGCCCGGGACGCTGGCACAACATGGTTCAAACTCACGAGTGTGCAACCTTGCTGTTATACAGTCAAGGTCATCAAAATGTATACTCTACAAAATCACATACCTTATTTTTATGACGTTAAGGTTGGTATACATATTTTTGACCTTGTATGTTGTGTTGTTTAATGCACACATACACAGCTTGTGAGGTTACTTATATATACAACCAAAAGATACAAATGAAAAGTGTTTCTCTTATTACAGTGCAATTTAAACGCCTAGAAAAATTGTGCTTGAATGTAGTCACAAAATTGTATCAACTTATTGTGAGAGTTATAGCGTCGAATGATAATATCGTTACACATAGGAATTGGTACACCAGGCTTTGTACTGTGAAATTAGATTTTTGAATTTCGTTTCGTGCCATTCCGCTCACACTAATAGTCGTTAACTTGAGAGTGAGCGAGACGGTATTAAACGAACTTTGAAAATCAAATTTCGGAGTATGTCTTTGTTTATGTTTTTGAGTGTATACGTTCTATGAAGTTGACTTATGGTCCTTTTTTTTAAAGCAGTTCGGGGTTGTTCCATATATGTCCATTGTCAAGTCTTGTTTTTCATATAGGTATAATATCTGACAAACATATGTCTGCGCCCCGTTTACGCGTTCTCCCATACAATTCGGCCTCATCCAACTGCACGAAATTTGTTACCATGTAGCATAATCGTCGCTATTATGAGTGTGTTTAATTCCCGACCATGGTAACACCGGCCCGGAAATCCCGACCCTATATTCCGCGTACATTGTACATGAAATACGGGTCGGTATTTCCACCCCGGTATTGGCTTGTATCAGACCTGATAAATACCGGCCGGTAATTGGTGTACATTCATTCGCAATGACAATCGATTCTTGGCATCGAACTACTATAAAAATCTAACCTAATCGACTGGCTGCCTATTATCAGGTCAGTATTACCATGTACGTGGCATGTCACCGCGGTATTAGAGTGTACCGGTGTGGTATTCCGTGTACATTTTGGCTGCCAAATATCTGGTCGGTTGTTCCGGGCCGGGAAATACGGGATGGGGGATTGCCTCCCGCTATTAGCCGAGTGGATATTTATTTTATAGCAGTCTGAAAAGATCTCTTGTGAGTATTGTACATACTTACTGTGCTGCTGCTGAGTAGCTATTGTTCCTAAACTAATGTTATTTTACGGAGCGCAAATTTAAGTTTTGCGGACGAATGTTAGGTCAATCAACTATGGTTTAAATTTTGTGAACTGCCGATCAAAATTAACATGATATTTAAGTGTAAGTGGATCGACTTTTTTTTGGTTGCTATGGTTACGTTCTTTCACACAGTTTAAAAACACAAGTTTACAGGTTTAAAATTTGCCAAAAATGTATTTTTGAGGTGCATTTAAGCCTGTTCCATATTTGGTCATCTATTGAGCATGTTAGTGTAATGAGACACAACATTTCTTCTAACAAACTGTACTACTTTGGTCCCCTCACTGATGGGACAGAATACAGCAAGTAATAGTTGATCCACCCAAGTGTAATTAATTATATGAAAATTCTTTGAGCGCCGTCTCGGTACCACATGTGTCACATGTGTATTATATGACACGTGTTACAAAATTATCGAGAGTTCACTTGGTTGGTAGAAACATTTATCACGCTCTAAAACATTTAATCTTCTGTCCGACATTAAGATTTAACGAAACATAGTTGATAGGCGTCTTTCTTATGTGAGAGAGTAAATATTAAACTGACTGTACTACATTTAGAGACCTCGTGTTACTGCCGTTTAAAACAGCTTGCTCATCTGGGACCCACTTTAGATTTGCAAGAAAAAGACCTTCAAGTTGCGTGGCATTGCGACGCATTTTTAATTCCTTTTCCCCAAGGCTTGGCAATGTAATGAGATTTTCATATTTTTCTTGCTGGTCTGAATTGGGCTTGGGCGGTCTGCCCGTCAGAACTGTAGGAAAGAATAAACGACCGATAAAGTCGCTGCCCTTTTACGTATTGTGCTTATTGTTTGATATATTTTCGCACAGTTTTATTGGGCAAGGAGCCTAACGCCTCAAAGTGCATTGAAATGATACCTTGTAAGTTGTTATTCTAAAATGATTTTTGATTTACTTGTCTTGAATACATTTCTGTTAAAAATAATATACATTTCAATGCATTTTTTTGTAACTGTCGATGCGACAGATGAGTGAGATAGAACAGAGCCTAGGGTGTTTCTTAGCCATAAAATAAAATTATAAATTTAAATAATTCTAACAGCTTAGAAGGCCGATGGGAGCGTGATTTGTCGCATCTCGTTTGTTGCTAGTGCTCTAGTTAGTGATAAAGTTAGTGGCGGCAAGTTACGCTACTGCTAACCGAGCACCTGACCGGAGACTGCTATCCGTATTTTTGGGTTAGCCAGTCGAACTCGGCTTAAATACGTGATTTTACATTCAGTTTTAACAAAATTGTTCACTCAGTGCCATATATGGCACATTGGACGTTCCATATATGACACACAGCGATATTAATCTTGACAATTAAAGTTCAACTTCTTTGAACCACGTCACTGAAAGTTAAAATGATTAGTATTATCAATATTCAAAATCATAAGAAATGGTCATTTGATTAAGTTTATTCACAAAAATATATATCTGATATAAATCGATAAACGCGATTTATGTTATTTTATAGGTTTATACACATTTGCACACTTGTGCTGTAGATTAATTAATCACTCCAAACGAATCACATTAAAAAAAAATCTTCATCATTAAAAAAAAGATTGGATGGCATTGTTTCCTTTGCCTTATGACTAGATTTGATAATGAAGTTACCGAAAGGCTCGAATCCGCCCGTCGCTAAACGAAATATACATTGTTTTATCATATTAATTTTATACGCTACGTTTTGTCATCACACGAACTACATTTATCGAACGCCAATGATGCGGTGAACTTAAAAGATTTATTTCTCACTTTTTAAAATTTTTGGATTATTTCTACTCAGAATCAACACTACTGATTCTATACGAGAAAAAATGTTAACATGACGTCAAAACATCTACACCTACCTTTATGCCATAAACAATAATTGTTGTTTTTAAAAATCATTCCGCAAGTTAATAGGCACAGGTTGTGCGCCATACAGCCAAGTCTTCGTTATTATTTCTCTTCATAGTAGTTTTTTGTAAGGGCGGTCTTTGACACGTACGTGACATGACGGCTGTACAGCTATTCAAGCCCTCGACTGTATGTACGGAGGTAACAAAACAGACTACAAAAATTACTATGCAAAAATGGTGACACTTTCTTGTTCCTGAGCAGAACTAACCGAAAATTTACAAAAGCTGAGAAAAAAGTGACTTCTAATTCCCCAAATGTACTGTTTTAAATTTTTTACAGAAGATAATTTTTTGCTTTTTCGAAATCTATGACCAAAGTCAATACAGGGTATTGCGAACGACCAAGTTACGAAACTCGATCTTCGAAGTCCGCGTCATGCAGTCCCTTTCACTCTTAAATAAATGGCTATGGGGATAATCGAGTTCTCCGTTCGCAGAACCCTTTGACTTTTTTGTTCTAAGTTGATAATAGTTTTAAACTCAATAGGTACTTAAGTCATTGTATTTTCTAGGTGTTCGGACGCTAACTCGTAGGAACCATGAGAAACGCCCATTTGTTACCTTTTCTCAATGAACTCTGCCAAGGCCTATTACGGGGAAAAGAGATGTTTTATTGCGTAAAAGTTCCCCGGTGTCTAATAGTACAAATGTACGACGGCCTATTGGATTTTGTTACTTCACTTTTTACATCGGAACGTTTTATAAAACAAATATCATCTTATTCTTAATTTCGAATTTCGAAGTTCAATAAATAAATTAAGTCATAATTAAAAAAAAAAGGAAATGACCGATCTGCTTATGAGTTAAAAGTCGCAGAAACACGTTGTTTCAAGTTTACGCGTCGGGGTGGTTAATTATTGTTCCGTCGCTTTATGATTCAAACGACTTGATTTCGTCCAAAGAATTCCGAACAGTGGAAGCAAAATAATCATACATCACATTTTTAAACTAATTTAAGATTTTTATCTTGAGTAGGAATGGTGCACTATGCGTCTCTCTCGCACTGACACGGTGGCGTCAAACAATCACATGCGAGCGACAGAGACACATAGTCACATGCCATTGTATGCCCAAAAATCGGTAGTTTTAACGAAAATATCGCCTATCGATAGTATAGTAGGCATAGTACAGAAAATTACGAATACTATTGATACTATCCTGAAATAAAGCTAACAATCGACTGTTCAAACCTTACCGATAGTAAAAATAGTTAATGTAATATTGAAAAGCAGTTCTTCGGGGGTAGTGCAATACCGCGTAACTAGCACTGGTAAATACTGCGTATCTACACAACACCCATAGTACAAAACCACGTAACTAGCACTAGTGAATACTGCGTATCTACACAACGCCCATAGTCCAAAACCACGTAACTAGCACTAGTAAATACTGCGTATCTACACAACACCCATAGGGAAAATCCGCGTAACTAGCACTGGTAAATACTGCGTATCTACACAACACCGATAGTGCAAAATCACGTAACTAGCACTAGTAAATACTGCGTATCTACACAACACCCATAGTGCAAAAACACGTAACTAGCACTAGTAAATACTGCGTATCTACACAACACCCATAGTAAAAAATTACGTAACTACCACTAGTAAATACTGCGTATCTACACGACCCCCAAAGTGCAAAACCACGTAACTAGCACTAGTAAATACTGCGTATCTGGTATATTCTAATCAGGATGTTACGTTCGTCGGCGGGAAATCTTAATTTGGCTGCATTTGTTAGATACGCGGTATTAACCAATGCCAGTTACGCGGATTTTCCCTATGGGTGTTGCGTAACTGGATACGGAATATTTATCAGTGCTAGTTACGCGGTATTACAAGCCATGCTATAGATTGTTTGTGCCACATCAAGGATCAATAATACTAAGACTATCTATTGCTATCGATAACTATCAATGTCTTTCCTCAGTCTATCGAAACACTATCGACTGGCAACACATTGTGCTCTGAGATCGTACTTGAGTCGCCATTAGTATGAAACGCTCCAAAAATATTAATTTCAGTAGCTCATGGCTTTCTTAACAGTTAATGCTAGATTATTATAAATAGTAATATTTTTGGTATATTCGGAGCGATATCTAAGGCTGGTGATACATCTATTTAAATTCTCTGTTTATATTCCATACGTTGAAAGACACGTTCGGCCGTTAGTTATTTTTGCTCTCGTTCCCCGTACGTAACCAAGTAACGCAACCGACTTACGTAACCAGCGCTGGGAGACGGAAATTTCACCACGAAACCGGGTTTTTAACCAACGAAAAGGTACGGAGGAGCTTCTTTTACATAATATTGGCTTCAACCATACAGAGTGAAATTTAAAAACGCATAAGGGCGAGGACCAAAAAGTTACACACCGTTAAAGTTGCGTTAGTTAGATAATTAAAGTTCTCTAACTTTTTCCATTGAGACACGGAAATTAGTCATACAATTGTATGGATAACTTTCGTGTCATAATTGAAAAAGTTTGCGAATTTTCACTACTTTACTTTAACGCAACTTTAGCGGTGTCAAATTTTTTGGTCCTCGCCCATAATGCGACCTAGATTTATATAACACTACTCCTTATGGACACACTGTTAAAGTTATTCGGGCTCCTCGTGTTACAACCGGTACAAGAGATTTCATTTTACAGAACCCGGTTTTGTATTGGATGCTGTTGGTTGCGTAGGTTGCGTGCGTTGGTTACGTACGTAGTACAAGAGTTTATTTCATTTTAGTATAACGAATGGAGTATAGATGAAAAATAAAAATAAATTAAGGCTGTAAAATATATTAAGCTGAGAGATGCAACTCAATGCCGTTCTATAGGTATATTTTGTATATAGATTTATTTTGTGATTAGTGTGGATATTTAAAGTGAAAATTAGAAATAAATTGTTTTGAATAACTATTTAAAAAATTGGATAGCGTTTGAATATTTTAAAGTTTTGAAACGGACGGTCCCCGTATTTTAGTTCTCAATTTCACATTTTACTTGTATATTTAGTAGAAGAGTCTGCGTGGTCTACAGTTAATTATGAGTTAACTGCTAACGCAGAGTTAGTTACGTCAATATAACCTTAATCCCTTTAGTTGGCAGTGTGGTGTGATTGTTTCCTTTTCAGCCAAACATGTTGTGTCTCCCTCCATGATAGTCGCGTAGAACTGATTTCGTATGTGATGCAAGTCGAACAACTTTTACAAACTGACTTCACTTATTTGCTTTTAAATACCTTTGTTATCGAGATTGTATTTGAGGAAAGCAAATGGGCTTGTTTGATCCCGATAATGTAAAAGGTCAGACGAGGTCAACAATATGTATTCGTACTAACAAATGAATCAAGAATTTTACTTCTTGATTTTTTTTTGTTTACTTTAAAATTTTTGAACGACACTGAAAAAAGACCCGTTAGTTTCAGTTATTTTAACGCTATGGATTTTGGGTCGGGGTGCTTGACGCTCTTAATTGACCATTGTGCACCTCGTCGCTTGGTTATAAGGTTCACTAATAGCCATTTCCCTGATAGCATGTTTATAGCCCTCGCCTGTGGCTCGTGCGACCAGTTCCTGCAATCTGATGCAATTTTTATTTCACATCTTCGGAATGTAATGTAGTATTAATTTAATGTGTTTTAAAAAAATCTGGATTATTTCAGCGGTCCATTTGCTTTTTTTAAAGTTTTTAATCTTTTTCATTTAATCTTTTGAGACTTGATTGAGCTCTTGTCACGTTTTTTAGATAATTATTGAGCATTAGCAATAAATATAAACTGACCTAGAAACGTTGACGCGTCGATTAAGCGCACGTCTAGTCTACGCTACACTCGTCGCGTTTTTGACGCCGCCCGGTGGATTACGTCAAGCCGTTGCGATTTTGACGCAGCTCATCCTTAATTGGTGTTTAAAGATAATGCGATGTAAATGCTATGCCTTACCTGAACCCGCTAATGCCATAGTTTTGTGATACGAAATCGTTTCGCGTTTACAAAATACATCCTGATATCGAAGTTTTAGCTTAAAAGGTCAAAGTGGTGCGCAAGAGTTTACTCGCCATCAGATACATTGGAGTCAAAAATGTCAGAAACGCGGATGCGTGTTTGACAATACGGTTCTGTTCAGATATTTTTGTGCGCATTAATAAATTCGAGGTGTCATGGTAACTACGACTGCGAATAATAAATTAAACAATGTTGCTACGGTCATAAATACCGCATTGTTTACCGTTTAGGCTTGTGTAGGGCAACACTTGAATGAAAAAAAAATAGTTCCATCGTCTGTTTTGATTTTCTTTACAGTCACACTCCATAGTGGGTTGTTATCAACATTTTATTCACAATACAAATTAAAATATATAAAATATAATTCTAATAAATGTAATTAGATTATTTAAACGTATAAATCCGCCCGTGCGTTTTCAGTCACACCATTTTATTTTAAAATGCATTTATTTGTGTAAAAATGTAGTGTTAGCTTATTTATTTAAATACGCGAAATCTTTTAAATACGATAATACTATGTGTAAGGGTCGTGCAATCAGAATACTGTATACTATATTTTTTATAGCATCTGCTATTATATATGGTACTCGTTCATGATCTTAATCTGTTTGATTTTAACATCGGTAAGTTACTTGCAAATTTTAAAGGTGCTGATACACTTGAGCATTCACTTGTAACAGAACAGCGAGCATTCGCGATTATCATGCAAAATGCAGCGAGCGTTCGCGACATTTTGTGAGCTTTCACCTGTAATGTAACATTCACGAGAATGCTCAAGTGTAACAGCAGCTTAAGATTATGCTATAAAAATTATAAATTAGATGTTGCCCGCGGCTCCGCTCTTGTTCTACCTTTTCTCTAATATTGCTTCTTAAGAACCTCCTATAGTAAAAACAACAAAAAAGAATTAGTGTAATCGGTCCAGAGGATTTTTCGTGATGCTTTGACTAAGGGAAATAGGGATTCGTTTTATCTATATATATAGAAGTTATGAAAGTTTGTTGGTTTGTCTGTGGTTTACGGATACACCATGACGCGAGGATTTTGTCAAATTTTACCTTCGTCTAGTGCTCTGATTGACTTGGAGTTATTTAGGATAAAAAATCAAATGTATCTGTGAAATTCGCGCGGGCGAAGTCGCGGGCAAAAACTAGTGAACATAATATTTAGTACTTAAATATCAGTTGTTTTATGATACGCTTGTGATGTGCTCAATGTGCAATAATATACAAAATCCTGATTTAAAAAATGTAATTTTCTAAATTGGCCGGGTCACCGAATGGCGTCAATAGAAAATAATTTATTTAGTCTTCATTGTCAAGTTGCCGACTTTGGAATTTCTTTTTATATGCAACTTTTGCACGGCCCGTATTGACTATTATGTAAGTCATGAGCGGACTGCATAACCTTTAGTGCGAGCTCGTCGCAAGAGACTTCTAGAACACGCTCCCAGTATCATAGTCTTTGTGAGACAATAGTTTTGACGTTAGCAGCTATTGGCGCTGTCAATACTATTCAAGGTCATAAATATGTATCCGCGCAAAGTTCACAAAAATATGTATACATAAAACTTATCGCCACACTACATATTTATATTTATACATATTTTTGAAGCTCAGTGTGTATTGGTGACTGTAAGATGTAAATTGTTTTTTGGTTGTGTCCAATGCATTCAAAAACAATATTGTGCTATTTTTGCTACCTCGTTATAGTCTTTCTTAAAAGTAATTCGTAGATAAAGATTTGCATTTACATTTTACTGGATGATCAACAAAGAAATGCATTTAAAAAAAAACTGAAGTATTAAGAACCTCACCTTTTCTTTGAAGTCTGTATGTAATGCAGAATGCTTTTTACATTTCTAGCAATTTCAGCTCTCAGCGAAGGCATTAGAATTGATAATCTGGTACAATGTATTGACATTTATGTTCTATTTAGGATAGAATTAGACCGAAGGAAAAATGGTTGCGCCTGAGATTGAGTCTCCAAACTTAAATACAATGTTGAATATTTATCAATCAATTGTTTTAGCGACGTTCATATAATAATTTGTATATAATGGAAGAACCTAGTTGTAGTGTAGGTTACATTAACTAAAGAAAATTTCCGTATAAAACACCTAATGAGGCCGAGGTAAATAACAGGTTGTAAAGGTGTCGTTACTGAGTAAGTACATTTTTTGTATTCGTCCAAGTGTAATTATATTATAATTTCTAGAAAAAATGTTTACAATCACATATTTTAGATTCTAATGTTATCTTGTTTTTATGACTGTGGATACTGAGGCAAAACCACAATATTGTTTTTTTTTTTAATGTATTGGACACGACTAAAACCAAGTAAAAGCGTTTTAACGGCGATCATACAAATACCTGTATTCACAGTGGCATTGTATCTACAATGTCATTATCTGATTTGTATTTATAATCGCCAACCAGTTGCAAAAAAGATAAGTAGCCTATTGCATAAATATTGAGTTATCTACCGTATTTCCTGTTGAGTAGGTTTAAAATAGTATTGAATGTACTATTTTCCTCTTGGAACATTTTAAACCTACTCAACAACAGGATGAAAATGGAACGTACTTCGGACCATTTTTGTGAGCTGGTTGTCGCATACGAGTACATAGCAGATAATGGCATTGTATAGATACAATGCTATTGTGAATACAGGTAATTGGATGAGCCCAGTTGGAAATGTTTGTCTCTGAGACGTTACGGGAACGTGTTCGAGACGTTTTGTCGCGGAGCTAAGGCTAAAGGTACTGAATCAAATTGTACGAACTGGCGTCGGGTTGGCTCTTAGTTTTATTTTTATAGAATTATATTGGGACGACGGTCTCAATGGAATGTGAACGGTTGCATTTGTTTAAAAATGCATAGATTTCTTTTTCATTTGATAAACATATTTAAAAAAAAACTATTGCGTTCGCTAGAGTGCGCTGTTAACCATTACGCACGCTAGATTGCGTTATTAACTATTGCGTACGCTAGAGTGCGTTATTAAATATTGCGTACGCTAGAGTGCGTTATTAACTATTGCGTGCGCTAGAGTGCGTTATTAACTATTGCGTGCGCTAGAGTGCGTTATTAACTATTGCGGATGCTAGAGTGCGTTATTAACTATGGCGCGCGCTAGAGTGCGCTATTAACTATAATTAATTTAAAAGTTGATAATGAATATATATATTTAAATGTAAAAGAACGTATATTAATATACTAAGTTTGTGATGTGATTTTGAACGAAGTCAGTACAAGTAATTTGAATTTTTCAAAAGAATCATGTAATCCTTGCTTTAGTCTTTGGGATGTGTTATGTTAGTTAAAACTAAGTAATTAGTGTATTCTATAGTGGAGTTTGATTTGGGAAAATGTACCCTATACACTAGAGGTTAGCGTCCAGTTTGGGCCTCCAGGCGTAGTTAGGATTGCATTTTCCTATGTTGCTTTTGTTGCATGGACAGATAGTTTTCATTCTTGAGGAAATAAAAGTTTTTATGATACATTTGTATTTTATTTTTTCCCCTTCCACAAGTGAGCAAGCGTTTGCCGAAATGTGTAATCCTTAGTATAAAAACATAGGTACAATTTAGGGATCTTTAAAAAGCGAGCCTTCCTGTTCTTGAAAGGGCCGGCAACGCACCTGTGATTCCCCAAGTCTTGCAGGTGTCGCTGGGCGATGCTGATAACTTTCCATCAGGTAACCCGTCTGCTAGTTTGCCCCCTCTTATATATAAAAAAAGATAAGACATTTTTAGAACTCTCATCAGAATCACGAGCACTATTAATTTAGCACGCGTCACGGCGAGGATCCGGGTTCGATTCCCGGCCATAGCTTTACTTTTCGGATTTTTCTGTGTTCAAAGTGTCGTTTAGAAAAAAAAACTTCATTTTTGTTAAGAAATAGTGTTCGCAATTTTCCATCCAATTTTTTTGTGTCGTTGCTGTGACGGACGTGACAAAATGTGTAAATCACTACATAGTTTAAAACAAACTCAACTCGCTTTCCGCTTTCTGTATGTCCCTATGTATGCTTAAATCTTTAAAACTACGAAACGGATTTGATGCGTTTTTTTTAAATAAGTAGATAGAGTGATTCAAGACGAAGCTTTTTAAGATGTAGGTATAATTCTACGCAAACGAAGTCGCGAACAGTAGCTAGTAAATAATAAAATAAGATGCAATCCTATATTTACAAAAATGTATCGTACCTGTGAAAATTTCGACTCGCCCGTGCAGATGGTAAAAGCCCATCGAGGGAATGGGCGAAGATTTTAGGAATCATGCTATAGGCGATGGATGAGGCTTAGCAACCCACCACTATTTTGATTCCCCTTTCCACCATGCTAAGCGTGACCTTTAAGTATTGTTACCCTATGCTCTGTCTACCCTGACGCGATTTATGTATATTATAGTGGAGCAGCTCTTGGAGCACTTCCTAAAATGGATAGTTGCTTAAGGCCTAAATACTTGAAATAGAAATGCAATTGTATTAGGTACATCAATACTTTGTTTATTCAACTCTGATAAATGGTCCAGTCATTATAGCAAGTTCACCTCGGAATTCGAGATACCCAGCTGTAAATCTGTAAATACTTGTATATTGACACCCTAAAAGTTGTCTCAAATCGCTCGCTCTCTATCTCGAAAACGGTTCACCGTATAAAAAAAATTTTTGAACAAAATTTGTGGAGAATTTTGTATTCTACAATATTGATAATTGATACAAATAGCTAAAACCCATAGGAAATGAGATTGTATTTACAAAAAAAAGCGCAAAAAAACCGATTTTTGTGACCTTTGACCTTGAAATTTAATAGTTGCGCACACCCTACCATGTGTAGGTTTTGAGACAACTTTTAGGGTGTCAATATACAAGTATTTACAGACTTACAGCTGGGTATCTCGAATTCCGAGATTCTTACCTAATCTAAGCTTAAATGACTGGACCAAAAACGAAACGTTACATATAAGGGAAACGGTTTAGTTCCTGGTTCAAGCAGATCTCTCGTCGCCCTCAAGTTCTAAACAAAACCCGAATAAAATCGAATGAGTGTTCGATTTATAAAACTTGAGCACAAACACGAACCAGCCAGTCCGTAGACCTATAAAACTTAACCTAACTGTTTCCGATGTGACACATTCAAGTGTGATTTCCGTGTCCCACGTCACTAAATCCTTACCCAAACCAATACTAGACTAAGCATAGATTAAACCAACCAAGGCTAAGTCACCTAACACTTCCTCGTATTGTAACGGGGTTGAATCATAGCAGTGACTCATAAATACGCTACCGCCACCACCCCTTCAGAACGCACCCCAGGTGAAAGAGGCGAAGTAAACAAAATAAAAACTTGTTTTATTGGACGTAGACTCAGTTTGCATCGGCGAGGCTACGACCCATATTTTTTAATTCAACTTTTTTAGTGGACCGTAGTGTTTCGGCAAATATTTCCTTGCAGGATCACTGTAGACCATCCGTCTCATCAGCCCGTGTCAGTGCATTGCTGGACATGCCTCTCCCGTAGCATGCCCTTGGGCTCCATCTTCAGCTCTCCAATCCCCAGTGGCGTAGCTAGGTAACCAAGGGCCCTGGTGCAAATAAAAAAATGGGGCCCCACTCAGTGGCGTAACTATAACGTCTGGGGCCCGCGGCAAATTCGTCAGATGGGGCTCCTTCCTCAATATAAAGAAGTGCATCAGCGTCCCTTCTGTGCTCTAAACCAACTCAGTTCGGGGTCCCGTAGAGCTAGGGGCCCCTGACATTTTGCCACCCCTGCCACCCTATAGTTACGCCACTGGCCCCACTACTATCTAAACTGATTACGTTTTAATAATAATAGTTCAATCGACATCTTCTGGTAAGGATTCGAGGGCCTTCTGAGCTTGAGGGCCCCGGGGCACTGCCCCGCCTAGTCCCTAGGTAGTTACGCCACTGCCAATCCTTGCCTGCCGCCTTGCTATCATCGCCCCATAGCAACACGACGTACACTGCGTTTGCCGACACGCGGTCTCAACTCCAGAACCTATGCGTGCTAATTCGCTGAGCTAGGTCCCTAACCTTGGTTCTCTGATGAAATACTTGGTTCCGGATTCGGTCCCTAAGAGAAACTCCGAGCGTACAGTCCGTCCGTCTGTCAAAACCTTTTTTGTCTTCTTCTTCTTGTTTGTGGCGTTTCAAGTCGTTATAGCGACGACAACTTCGCCAATGTCAAAGTAACAAAAATATGATTAAAAAATCTTGTGACACAATGTCGGCAACGTTGTACGGTAATGGTCAAAGACCCCCCTCTCCCCCTGTCGGGCTCTTAGCCAACGGTCAATGATATCCCTCAGAAACTGCCAGGAAATCATTAGCCGAAGCCAAGGGTGCACCGGATCAAGCACTGCTCTTCCCCCCGGACGGATCCAAAAAGGAATCGCACCCCCCTTTTTTGTCAAGTGTGAAGTCTCCAAGGCTGAAATTAATATCAGGGGCCTTACCATGACGTCTTGACGCGATTCAATTCCGATTCGCTCGCTGTCGGATCCACCTTTTGCCATTGACTGTGCATAGATCCCGCAAACGGCAGTTTAATAACAAATGTCTCTGCCCACCCCAAAGTCAAACGCGTCCAAAATGTCATCATCAAATTGTTTATAAACAAGTAGTTAGATAAAATCTTATCTCTTTATCACGAAGCCCCATAGGTACAGCTAATTAGAACGATGGCATCTGTTATAAAGAAGGGTAGTATGTAACGACTCTAGCGCCACCTAGTTGTTTACGCGTGAACTAATACGACGCACGAGTAGCTACCGCTGGTGACTTCCGTGTTCTACTTCGCGCTACCGAAGACTTGAAGAACGAATGTTTCTGTTGCACTGAGAATGCTACAGCGGATGTAACAAGGGTTTACGGCACCAAATCGAGTATGTTGACATATCGGGTGGTTCCTCTGTCTTATTGCGGAAAAAACTATTGACAAACGATTCGTTTCCCAACTGTTTCATAATTGATTTATTATCTGAAAAGTGTCTCAAGATTTTTATAACGCACCTAACCTAACCTGTCGTGTACCTATCTAGGGTTCTACGGTATGGTTCTGAAAAAATCCTGAGTAGGTAGTACAAGGTTTTAAAAAACTAGAATGCCATATGAAACAGTTGGGATATAAATCAGTAAGTGTTGTTTTTGAGAAACGACGTTGTAGGGTGTGCCAATGGAATCTTGACAGTAAAAATATGCCAACTGTCCATTCCGCTTGCTTTATACACGCTGTGCGCTTCAGTAGAGGCGTAACTTTGTATTCGTCCATAACCTTACCAGTGGCCCGATTTTTGAAAGCGCATGTGTGAAAACACTCGAAAGTGGTGAAAAATTGTGCTGAATTTGAAATACCAGTAGCTTAGAAGACAATCACAGCTCTCATTAATCTTGTGAACTAGTTAGTCAAAACTTTGATTAGAGCTGTAGTTTTGGTGATATAAGCTGATTTATACCACTTTCGAGTGGTGCTTTCGAGTGATGCGCTTTCAAAAATCGGGCCCCAGGGGAGCTAATCTAGACTTGAAATCTTGAAGTATTGTAGCCTTAGAAACAACACCTGAAATATATTAGGGTTAAAAAGCATGCGAATAGGCATCGTGGCTGGTTTATTTTGTATACGAGTCGCACAGAACAAAGGAAATCTACATTTAGTTAGTTCTGCGATAAACAGCGCGGAAAACCAATACGAGCCAATATTTAAATGATGGTTGGTAGGTACAGCACCTAAGAAATAAATAGTGCATTGGGGTAAAATCGAAATTGGGGGAATTTCGAAACTCGTGGATATCCAGTAAATGGGGAACAATTAATCTAGCAATGCTTACCTAGAAGCTCCAATGCGTTTGGTGGATATCCACGGTTTTCGAAATTCCCCACCTTAGATTTAAAACAATGACAAAATTGCCATCCTTACTCCTTACTAATATTATAAATGCGAAAGTAACTCTGTCTGTCTGTCTGTCTGTTACCTTTTCACGCTTAAACCGCTGCCCGATTTAGTTGAAATTTGGTACACAGATAGTTTGAGTCCCGGGAAAGGACATAGGATAGTTTTTATCCCGGAAAATTGCATAGTTCCCGCGGGATAGCACAGCCCAAACCACTGGAATTTTTCAAATTTAAGGCGGAACAAAGTTCGCCGGGTCAGCTAGTATAAAATAATTCATTACGCAATGTAAAGTTAAGTTACGGCTCGTTGCCAGTCCATGGCGTCTTAATGCGATACAATTCCGATCCAGTTTAGGTTCGCGCGCTATCAGATCCATACTAAAAATGACAGCTAAAACCTGGGGCCAGATTTTTTAAAGCACATGTGGGAAAATATCACTCGAAAGTGGTGAAAAATTGTGCTGAATTTGAAATACGAGTAGTTAAGAAGATTTTTACGGCTCTCATTAAGCTTGTGAAATTGACAAAAATTTGATTTGAGCTGTAGTTTTGGGGATATAAGCTAATTTATACCAATTTTTACAATCTATTCTGTGGCATACCTAATAGACTTAATTTGGAACCCAGCGGTCTAAAGGGTTCCAAATTAAATAATAAATAAGTCTTCCATGTGACTTTTTTTAATTATTTTTTTAAGTTTCTCGCGAACTTTTGTGCCTACGGTAGGCACACTACGCGATATAATTTCTACTCGTGTATGTATGAAGCATTTTTCCGCCTCGACATGCCGGCATTTTCCTTTTTTTCCCTTTATTAAATCCCCTTTAGATCGTTTTAACTCACAAAGCGAGAAACACTCCGAATATCACAAGACCTACCTAATGGTAATTGCGAATGCATACAGCTAACTACCCTCAATTTCAAAACAACGTAAAAACCAACCCAAATCACTCCAACGTAAAAGCTCACCAGTCCCCCCAAGACTCAAAATCGTAGGACTCGTTTCTAGACTTGATGCATTATAATTAAACAAGCAAATTATAATGAAAAGAGTTTTAATGAACTCCCGATATGCAGCCGGGGTTCGGGCTTTTAGACCAATTCGTGAAGGCCCCCGTTCGACCCAATCATGCTTGAGAACATAGGCCTAGGACACTGGTCGTTTTAAATCGATGTAAGTTTCAATTTTAAACAGGGTTAAATTTAACTTTATTGCTATAGCGACTCGGTTGATGTTGGATTAGTGAGTCAGTTAACCTTTTAGGGTGTATTTTGTAAGCAGACACCCTCAAGTTTATGCGTGGACAGCGTAACGTGGATTAGGTAATATTAAGTTACAGTTTTTGCTGCGATCTGGAAGGAAGGCCTATACTCTATCATCATGGAGTAGGTATGCGGGTCATTGAACTATGTGTACATATCATGTTAACGCATCCTTTAAACAGCGAGAGCCTATAGAGTACATTTGACACAAAACGTCTCAATCTGCTGGACAATATTGCAACAGTTGTATAAGAGGGGTCAAAAAAGGCGAGTGATGTGGGTTACGATGTGAGCTAACAATACTTTTTCTACGACTTGCGAAGAAAATTGCGACACTGTATAATTGCATATTTTGCTAAAGGAACAGGGACCCAATTTTACAGCACATCACTCGAATTAAATCATCTTATATCTCCAAAACTACAGCTCTAATCAAAGTTTTGACTAAACAAGATTAATGAGAGCTGTGATGGTCTTCTATGCTTCTAGTATTTAAAATTCAGCGCAATTTTTCACCAGTTCCGAGCGGTAATTCACACATGTGCTTTCAAAATCGGCCCCCAATTCTGCTAGCACATCCATGCTATTCGTTCGCTGGACACCTGGGCCGGCAGAGCTCACGTACGAGCATTCCGCATACGACCCCCAGTGAGGCCACTCGCTCGCTTTCGCTGGCATCTGGGAACTCAGGTAAGTCCTTAATTAAAATTACTATTTTTAAAACTATATACAACATACTTCATTGTCATTTAGCTTATTTCTAATTGTTATGCGCGCGTACTTTTTTTACAGTTTCAAAAAAAGACGTTTATAAATTTAATAGGTAACTTAACTTAACTTTGTATTTTTTTGTGTGTATCTTTTTCATTTAAATTAAATTTTAAGTTTGGAAATGTATTTTTTAACACTCAATTTGCTTCATTTGTATTTTCAAATTTTTTAACCGAACTTTATTTGGGTGATAAATGGACAAAGGCACAGTATTCAACATTACAAACCAGAAATGTGGATTATTAATATCCCGTATTTTTGTGGCCACCGAGTAGGTACCAGTTATAAAAAAAAAACTCAAAAGTTGCTTTTGTAAACTTAAAACATGTTTTACAAAACATATTTTTTCGGTAGTATATCTTAATTTTGGATAAGGGAGTTTTTTATGCAAAGCGATTGTTTTTAACTTCACTTTTGTCTAGTTTAATTTTTGAAGCATTTTTCCCATGTTTTTAATTTAGCTATTGATAGAAACAATTAAGCATTTACAGGTATACACACTTATCTATAAATTCGTTCAATAATAATTAAGTTTAAATAAAACGCAAAGCCGGAGTTCTGCGAACAGGGGCCTTACCATGATCTTTTTACGCGATTCAATTGCGATTCAGTTTAGGTTCACTCGCTGTATGATCCATTCTAAAATACATACATACATACATACAAAAAACACGTCCTTATCCTTTACGGGGCAGTCCTGGATTTTTAACTAGGCCGTATAGGCCGCGGCCTAGGGGCGGCAGATTTCAGACGACGGTCACTAGATTTCAGATAAAAGTCAAACACGTTCACTGGTTTTATCATGGTATGTACCTACATCCTGGGGCGGCGACAAAAAGTGGCCTACACTCATAAAAAATATAAATCCGGCACTGTTACGGGGTAGATAGCCTAAGGTGACAAGACCTACAGACCACGTTTAGCTAGATTGTGGGCGTATAGATGGAAAATGGAATCAAAATAGTGGTATGCTGCTAGCCTCGAAAACTTATACTGGAAGCTGAGCATATCACTAGTCTCTTTACTTCTCTGTAAAAGCATCACTCGAAAGTGATATAAATTTGTTTATATCTTCAAAGTTTTGACTAGATCACGCACGATTGCCGAGAGCAGTGATTGCCGTCTACCACGTAACAACACGTATTTCAAATTCAGCACAATTTTTCACCGCTTTCGAGTGATGTTTGCACATGTGCTTTCAAAAATCGAACCTCAGCCTCTTGTATAAGTTTTCGCATATAAAAACGTCTCGAACGCGTTCACGTAAACGTCTCAATTACTATGGAATTGGCAGCGCCACTTGCGGATCGAAACGGCAACAAACTGTTCTCATAGTATTTGACATTTTAACGCAAACGCGTTCAAGACTAGTTTTGTGACCGAAAACTTACACTAAGCATACTGGTCACACATTCAAACTTCTCACAGTCATAAATCGATTCTCCCTCTTCCACTTGTAACCCTAAAAAACACCCAAAAATTACAACATCCGACCAATTCATTAAAAAAAACGCTAAAACGAATCTCAATTACTAACAGCTCTATTCTATGACTCACTAAACCACTTCCTTTACACTTCAACCGTAACACGAGGGCATAAAACATGTTTTTCAATAACAGGGGTGTATTTTCCGTAAAAGTTTTTATAGGGTGCGTCGCGTGAATCGTGCATAGTACAATGCAGTTTCCCAAAGCCAACGTAGCTTGACCCGCACGCCCCTTCACGCCTTCACTAATTCGATTGAAATTTGTTGAAAGCCAAAGTTGAATAGGGTCAAGATACGCTGGTTATGAGCCAGGTACGTTTTCCTTTGGATGAATCATAGAATTACACAAATGGGTACTTAGATATTACTATTACTATTGCTTCTGCTTTGCAGTTTGCTTGTCTTCCCGCACACACACACACAAATCACGTCTTTATGCCTTAAGAGGTAGACAGAGCCTAAGGTAACAAGAGCTAAAGGCCACGTTTGGCATGATTGTGGGCGCATAGGTGGAGGGAATCAAAATAGTAGTTGCCAGCATCGCCTATAATATGATTTCTATGATTATCGCCCATTCCCTCGATGGGCTTTTACGGCACGGGAAGAGACACAACTGGTACATTCTATGTTTTTCTTTGCTCCCAGACCAGCATGGAAGTTGGAAGGAAGGTTGGAAGTTGGATGGAAGTATCATCACTACATAGTATGAAACAAAGTCGCTTTATGTCCCTATGTCCCTATGTATGCTTATATCTTCAAAACTACGCAACGGATTTTGATGCGGTTTTATTAAATAGATAGAGTGATTCAAGAAGAAGGTTTTATGTACGCAGACGAAGTCGCGGGCAGAAGCTAGTTATGGATAAATTAAATAAACGGTCACAGATCAACAGTTTTATTTGAAAAACGACACAATTTATATGGATACTAGCGACCCGCCCCGGCTTCGCACGGTATATTATGCATGTAGTATACATATAAACCTTCCTCTTGAATCACTCTATCTATTAAAAAAAACCGCATCAAAATCCGTTGTGTGGTTTTAAAGATATAAACATACATAGGGACGTAGGGACATAGGGACACAGGGACAGAGAAAGCGACTTTATTTTATACTATGTAGTGATGATGTCACACGCGATTAACTAGACCTAGGTACAAACAACAACAAAGCATCTCACTATACAGAGTAGCATAGAGCCTGGTAGATGACCTACTCCTAGCAAACACGCCGCCGAGTGAAGTCTGCTCTTGGACTCCTCCGATGATTTGGAGCACGGAGGCTGGGTGACTGACGTACGCTCTGACGTAGTGCAGGAAACAGGACAGAAGATCGTGCCGTCTCGCTCTTACTTCACTCTCGATAGTATTATATAATTAACTAGCTTCTGCCCGCGACTTCGTTTGCGTAAAATTATACATAAAAACCTTCCTCTTGAATCACTCTATCTATTAAAAAAAACCGCATCAAAATCCGTTGTGTAGTTTTGAAGATATAAGCTTACATAGGGATTAGGGACATAGGGACATGAGGACAGAGAAAGCGACTTTGTTTTATACTATGTAGTGATGATATTATTTTTATCATTGCAGAACCCACAATGCTTCGATACGGTGTCTTGTTTGGAGCTATGTTTATGCAACAAGTACTCTCCATGGAGACAGGTGACCATTTCATCATATAACATACATCTAGTGACCGACCGAAATTTCGGTTTCGGTTTCAGTTTCGGCCAGTTCCGGCCAATAAATCTAGTTTCGACCTTAGTTTCGGTTTCGGCCAAAATATAGCCGAAACTTTCGACCCCGCCGGAACTCGAGTGTTCGCGAATTTTCGTGCGTCGTTCGGTAAACTTCGCAGCTAGCTCGTGCTTGCTCGCCGGCGGGGCCCCGGCTCAGTCCGCCACCGTTCATTTAATCGTGAGTTGAGGTTACATTTTGCAATTGAGTGATTTGGTAAGTATAATATGTGTTAATAAATGTAAAAAAACAGTAAATTTCAGTAAATAATCGTAATTTTAAATGTTTCAATAAGTTTCGGTTTCGGGCGAAACAGAGAGCAAGACCGAAAGTTCGCTTTCGGTTTCGGCTGAAAAATCAGTTTCGGTCGGACACTACATACATCTAACATGGAACGCTTCCGTTATTTCCTTTTGAGGTACAGAACCCTAATTCTACGGAGACCAGCGCGAGCTACAGGCCTGCTGCTGAATTAGGACCATTTCAATAGGAGCAATGTAATGTTTTTGTTGATAAATAAATAAAATCTATCTAAATCTTTCGTAACAAATTTTCCATATTAATGATTTCTTGATTCCTTTTTAACTCCTGATGCAAAAAGGCGTGTTATTTTTGTTTGATGTCGATATCTGTGTGTATCTGTGGCGCTGTAGCTCTCAAACGGATGGAGCGATTTCAATGCGATTCAATCGAGAGCCAGTTTCCTTGCGGTTCTGAGCCATGTTTGGTAAAAATCGGTCGAGCAGTTTGAATAGTGTCAGCTTTTTTCCTTGACTGTACGTCTAGCACGAAAGCGTACAAAAGTCGCGTCGCGCGCGAGTCAGATTGCCCGTCTTTTTCTTACTATTCGTTTTAGAAAGAGATGGGTAATCTATCTCGCGCGCGACGTGACTTTCGTATGCTTTCGTGCTAGGCATACTGTACTTATGGTATTCTTATGCCCTGGCACAGAGGTGGTGGTTCTCCGGGCGGTGAGGGGGCAGGACGCGAGGCTGCCCTGCGGCCAGGGCAAGGTGTTCCTGGACGGCCCGGATGCCTACGTGCTGTGGCTGAAGAACGACCGGGAGTTCCTCTACAGGTTTCCGAACGAGGAGACTGAGAGACGGTAAGTGCAAGTAGCGTTTTTGGGTATCCCAATTTCAACCGGGATAGCGGACGGTCGGTGCCCCCGAGTTGGAAAACTGTTTTAAATATTTACCAAACGGTGTGTGAGCGAACCTTTAGGTACGGAGTGACGTGAGTGTTGTGTGCTGCCCTACATTTGACAATAATAAAAATGACGATGAAAACGAGGGTAGTTGTGCGCCGCTGTCAGTTGCGTCGAGCAGCCGCGCGAGCAGAGCGCTGGCGCGCAGTGTTCGTTTCGCTGCCGCCGGGGCGAGCGCTCCGAGAGGAAGGACTACGAAGTCCTAAACATGTCGAGCATCACTCGACTTTTTTTCGTGTGTTATCAGTTTATATGCAATTTGGAACGGAGATAGTTGACCTATATTAAAACGTAGACTACATTTTATCCCGGAAAATTTCGTAGTTCCCACGGGACAGCGATAAAACATGTGAATCGTCTAGGCAGCTGTGCGACCATTACATACCAGCATTGCACGGTCTCATTGGCTAAGGGAAGCCGGGGCCACCGGTGACACCCTAGTGGCATCCCACTGCGTCCCCATCACACCGGATTGAGGCAACGCCAGAGATATTTTAGTTCGGGTATACACTTCGGTTGGGAGTCCCCGTGCCTAGGGCATCCATAAAGGTTCCTCTCACTTTCAACATGAAACTACCGTGAGACTTAATCATCATTACACATAAACGGATAACTTACGTATCGAGTCGAGTGATGCTCGACATGTTTCCGACTATTTCGTAGTCCTTCTTCCTAGAGCGCTCGCCCCGGCGGCAGCGAAACGAACACTGCGCGCCAGCGCTCTGCTCACGCGGCTGCTCGACGCAACTGACAGCGGCGCACAACTACCCCCGTTTTCATAGTCATTTTTATTATTGTCAAATGTCGGGCAGCACACAACACTGATCACGTCACTCCGTAAAGGGTCGCTCACACTCACCGTTTGGTCAATATTTAAAACATGTCGAGCATCACTCGACTTTTTATACGTGAGTTATCCGTTTATGTGTAATGAGGTTCCTCTCAGTTATAAAAAAAGGCAGCTGTGCGATTTCAAGACTTAAATAACCGTTAATTGGGTGTCAACAGGTCACTGACCCTCGACCAGGTGTTCGGCACGACGTGCGTCGCCGGCGCATGCCACGACGACACCTCGCTGCTGCTGAAACGCGTGAGCGACAGAGACGGAGGCGTGTATCGCTGTCGCGTCCACTACCAGGCTTCGCCGTCAGTCGACTACGTCATCGAGATCCGGTTGGTTGGTGAGTCAAATATATATCACGTATTTTATTGAATCTGGCGCTACTTTGCGGAGGTCCATTTCTATGAACAAAAAGTATTTATATTGCTACTCCGCTACTCACGCGCAAGATAACCAAGCCTGTGTGAAATATATGTTGTTCATGCAATCCTCTCTCACTGCCACATAAAAGTCAGTACGACGTTGGTTTGCATGTGTAACAGTTGTGCTCATTAAACTTTGATAATGATCTCGTAGAGGGATCGAAACGCGTCAGTGATTGCATGAAAAACATATATATTTCACACAGGCTTGGTTATCTTGCACGTGAGTAGCGGAATGGCAAGTTAAATATTTTTTGTTTATAGACAAAACGTATATTAGTAAAAAAAAATCGTAAAGACAATCATGAGATTTTTTACTGGTCATTTACTTCAGTTTTCCACTTATGTATGTTTGTCCGGGTGGAATCTTGCGACTCAATTTTGAAGCAGATATCTTCAACCGATTGAGCTGAAATTTTGCATACTTATGTAAGTCAGATGACAATACAGTAATCTGCTAGTGGAGTTCTAGTGACCCAGCCATGACTGTCTCCGCAGGAGGGAACTCTTCAACGGTTGGTCCGATTCACTTGAGATTTGGTACACATGTAGGACGGACGACAATGCAAGTACAGTCAGTAAAAAATCTTGTATTAAAAATGAAATTATTGACAGAAACTTATTTCTTTAATGGACGTTTCCAATAAATTCGTTGAGTAAAAAACTCACGTGACAGCTGGTACGGATAGAAAAATCGAAGGCCTGTAGATGATGTAGGGGTAAAAGCACGCATCTCGGAATGAAGAGGGCGGGTTCGATTCCGAGCCATAGCTTTACTTTTCAGATTTTTATGTGTTCTAGTTTTCGGTATTAACTAGAAATTTGACTTGAGTACAGGACCTTTGAAATGTTTGTACTATATTCCAGATTCGCCGGGGATGCCCCGGATCTACAACGACGCTGGGGAGCCGCTGAAGAGGGGCCACATCCAGCACCTCAGTCTTGGAGGGAACCTGACGCTGACCTGCGTGGTGGAAGACGGTGAGGACTGGGAGCAAAGAAAAAACATGTACCAGTTGCTTCCTCCAGCGCGGATGGTAAAAGCCCATCGAGGGAAACGGCAAAATCTTAAGAATCATATTAAAGGCGATGCGGCTGGCAACCCATCACTATTTTGATTCCCCTTTCCACCTATAGGTACGCCCACAATCATGCTATAGACCGACCGCTTAAATGAGTCCTCACCCGCGCGGCACATGGACGCGGGGTACCCTAGGCTCTGTCAAGCCCGTAAGGGAAGAATATGTGATGTATGTATGTATTTTTCCGACGCAACACATTCAAGTGTGATTTCCGTGTCCCACAATGGCCCGAAATTATACTCACCCAAACCAATATCTAGACCAGAGGTTCCCACTCTTTGTTCCATAGACCACTTTCAAATTTTTGCTGGATCCGGTGGACCTGCAGCTACATTACTACCAATTTCTAAATCTCAAAAAAAGTGGAGATTAGCTCTGTCTATGGAAACTTGCGTTGTTGCTGTGTCTCAACGATAAATTAACAGTTTTCGAAAAAATAGGTTAGAATTGATTGCTTGATAGGGTTAATTAATTAGTCTTTAGTTCTTCACTATCGACCAAATGAATTTTCATGCACCCCCGCACGATTGTGGACCCCTATTTTTGGTCACGCCCAACGTAGACCCCCGTCGAGTCTTCCGTGGACCCCTGAGGACCACCTGGACCACTTTGGGAATCACTGATCTAGACTAAGGTTTTCTCTAACCAATACACGCTAAACGCGGCCCTTAGGTCTTGTTACCATAGGCTTTCTCTACCCCGTAAGGGATAAAGACGTGATTTATGTATGTACTTATTCGACGAACGGATAGCCCAGTGGTTAGTGACCCTGACTGACTATGAAGCTAGAGGTCCTGGGTTCAAATCCCGGTAGGAAAGACAGTTGTATGATGAATACGAATGTTTGTGCCCGAGTCATGGATGTTGTATGTATTTAAGTATGTATTTATCTACATTATGTAAGTATGTTTATCCGTTGCCTGGTACCCATAGTACAAGCTCTGCTTAGTTTGGGGCTGGGTCAATTGGTGTAATTTGTCCCAAGATATTTATTTATTTATTTCTCTTCAGAACAACCCGACACCCTAGTGTTCTGGCGCCGCAATGGCGCTGTGGTGGAGCGCGCGTACGCGGCGCAAGGCTCGCTGCGTACGAGCGTGCGCGTGCGCAACGCTACGCGCGCCGAGCTCGACGCGCACTACGAGTGTCTCGCGCAGAATGCTGACGTCACAGAGCCGCTTAGCGCTAGCGTGCTAGTCACTATGTACCGTGAGTAACTGTATATGTTTATCGAGGCTTTATGTACACACAGCAAAGCTATTCAGTAAGCAGGATAGATACGGCGCGAGCGTGCGTAGGTGCTTACCTGATTATATTATATTGCCGTGTGTACCTTGACGCTGGTATTAGGGAGCGTTCAAGCATTACGTAAGCGTCATCTGTTTGAATGATGTCTGTACCTACGACACAATTACAAACCCTTTTTCGTTAACAAACACAAAGTGCTGGTGATTCTGATAATCCAACACTTCATTTCAAAAAGAAGTAGGTACACTTTCTCCGAAAACGACCTTTTATCATTACACAAGGGCGTCGCCAAGGGGGGGCAGGGAGGATCAGCTGCCCCCCCCCCTAGAGATCCTAAAAAAGTTACCAAATATAATGCAACTAAGTCCTAAGTCTTTGAGTTGATTTGATTTGATTCATAGAGAATGAGAAAAGTCAACTTGCCCCCCCCTGCGCCATCGGCTGGCGACGCCCTTGTCATTACATACATACATACACAAATCCCTCCTTTATCCCTTACGGGGTAGACAGCCTAAGGTAACAGATATTATTTACCACTCACTTATTTAGATTTGTGTCCCAGTGCCTCCGTTGAGCGTTGAGATCCGTCTGAATAACAACGTGGACTTCGAGGCGGGGCAGCCGCGCGTGGTCGACTGCGTGGTGGTCGGCTGCGTCCCGCCCCCCTCCATCACCTGGCATCTGGGGGACACGCTGCTGCGGCCCAGCGTACACAAGGTACTGTAGTCTGTATGTATGGCCTCTGAAGCAGAGGATCGTGGTTTTGAATCTCAGGGCATCTCTGGGTTTTACAAAAAATGACCCGGCCAAAAAAAATTGACAATCGAAAGTTCGTCATCAAACGCTTGAGGCGAACCCAACTTCATAGCGAGATTTTAATCAAAGCAACATGATCGTCTTTTTGTATTTTTTATTATTTTTGTTAGTTTAAAAAGAATCTAATGAGGCTTGAATTAAGCGCAATTTCTTGCGAAATAAGGCTAAGTTCAGATGACCGCGCGGCGACGCGCGGTTGGCTCGGCGCGCGGTTCAAGATTGTAACAAAATCTATGTTGCCGCGCGGGACAAGAACTTGCGCGCGGCGCACGGCGGCGCGCTTGGTCCTGCGCGGCACCGCGCGCTCATGTACACAGCAACATAGATTTGTTACAATCTTGAACCGCGCGCCGAGCCAACCGCGCGTTGCCGCACGGTCATCTGAACTTAGCCTAAAGGGCCAAAGATGCCATTCCTGATTCGGATTTCAAATAATCCGTTGCAGGAGCTCCATGATGGCAACTACACGGTGTCCTCGCTGACACTAGCGCCATCTCTGCGCGACAGCGGGCGCGAGCTCGCGTGCCGCGCGCACAACTCACACCTACCCACCTCCGTGTTCCAGGACAATGTCACTCTCAACGTCGGATGTGAGCGCCTATTTACAAAATGTCTCGACGTTCTTTGACCCCGTAGAGTTTGAACGACTGTAATGTATGGTAACATTGTCAATAATTAACGTTCATTCAAAATATACTACAAGCCCATGGAAAAAAACGTGTGAAATGAACCAGCGTGAATGAAGCGTAGAAGGCTGTTACTATCTATATCATAAAATAACTGAACGCTATGCCGTCATTTATGAGCGGTATATTTATGGAATTTCTCAGGTGCAAGTGAGGAATTACGACTAATTATTAATTTACGGCGTTTTTATAGCTTATAGATGATTAAAAATTGATGTCGAAAAACCTACTGCCGCTTTAAAGTGGTGGTGCCGGAAGTTAGTGCAATTTTTTTTTTCAATCTATGAGAAAAATCGGTACCTACCGCTCAGAAATGACGGCATAGCGTTCAGAGTTATTTTATGATATAGTAACAGCCTTCTAAGCTTCATTCACGCTGGTTCATTTCACATGATTTTTTTCCACGGGCTTGTAGTCTAAAAGCAACCCAACCACCAGCTACGGAATACTGGATTCATTATAGGCACACATATTTAAGGAATAAAACAAAAGACATTTCTTCTCAGGTTTTAGAAACTTTGGCTTATTTCTACTCAGAATAAACCGCATTGCTGATTCTCATATACGAAAAAAGAGTCCCCAGGGGCCTGATTTTTGGAAAGCACATGTATGAAAATACCACTCGAAAGTGGTATAAATCTGTTTATATCTTCAAAACTACAGCTCTAATCAAATTTTTAACTAGGTCACAAGATTAATGAGAGCCCTAAGTATTTTCTAAGCTACTCGTATCTCAAATTCAGCACAATTTTTCACCACTTTCGAGTGGTGTTTTCACACATGTGCTTTCCAAAAATCAGGCCCCAGGTTATTACTTTGCTTGCATAATGTATACATAATTATATGGTATTTACAAAACCGGCAGCGAAAATATCTATGTAAAATCGGGGAAACTTTATTTCTCGTATGAGATACGATAGTAGGTATTCTTGATCCTGAAAAAACGCATATAATTTTTTTTGAAACACCCCATTTGTCAATCACCAGACCGCCCGATCTGCCTCTCGCCCGGCGAGGAGACGGTGGGAGCCGTCCAGCGGGAGGCGGAAACCGTCTCCTGCGTGGTTGAGGCGTCTCCGGAGCCGCTGCAGTTCAGCTGGACCTTCGCTGACTCACGCACCCTATATACCAGCGTTAAGGTACATAAGCTTCATCACCATCATCCATGTTGTTGTCGCTAAGTAGCAGTGCTTGCACTGCTGTGTTCCGGTGTGGAGAGTAAGACAGCCGGGGAAATTACGGGCACAAGAGGCATTTCATCTTAGACCTCTAGGTTGGCAACGCATCTGCAATCCCTCCGGGGTTGCGGGTGTCTATGGGCAGTGGTGATCACTTACCATCAGGTGACCCACTTGCTTGTTTGCCTTCCTATTCATTTAAAAAAAAAAATAACCATGGTGGTCTGGGAGCATAGAATGTACCAGCTGCTTCTCTTTCCGCGCAGATGGTAAAAGCCCATTGAGGGAACGGGCGAAAATGGGAGTCATGTTATAGTTGATGCAGCTAGCAACCCATCACTATACCCAATCATGGTAATCGTGGCCTTAAGGTCTTGTTACCTTAACCTCTGTCTACCCCGAAAGGGATAGGACCTATAGGCTTATTACCTAACTCGCTCGCAATCGCCATCGTGTTCATTTTGACAGTTCATGTATGGGCTGACAATTGGCATCGGAATCAGCTAGCTGTCACATTCATACAAGAACTGTCAAAATGAATATGATGGCGATTGCAAGCGAGTTAGGTAATAAGCCTACTGATTTATGTAGGTAACAGTGAGTCAATATTTTCCAGAAGCTACCAGGCCACCATCACCGCTACAGCTCGACTCTGACATGGCTCCCGCGCGCTGGCGACACAGGCCCGCTCCTCTGCCGCGCCACGAACGCGTTCGGCGAGCAGAAGCGACCGTGCGCGTACGCAGTGGCCGCCGGCGGGGCGCCGCGCGCGCCGGAGTGCGTGCTGCTGCGGAGCTACCCCGATTCTCTGCGGGTGCAGTGCAAGAAAGGTAAGCTAGCTACGCTTAAAGCTGGGTACTGACCAATGTTACGAGGTGTAATGTTACATGGTACGCGCGAGTATTCATGCAGTCAGTACGTAGTTGTTACAGGGAAACCAGCGAGCAACACACACACACACACACACAATTCACGTCTTTATCCCCTACGGGGTAGACAGAGCCTAAGGTACCAAGACCTACAGGCCACGTTTAGCAACATTGTGAGCGTATAGGTGGAAAATTGAATCAAAATAACCAGCGAGCAACTGAATAAGAAAAACCCAAAATATTATAATTCTGGAAAAATGATCCTGTCGACTTTTTTTTTGAAATCGCTCTAGTACTTACCTTGCTTGACATGTCGTCTGACCATACTTTACCCAAAGTGTTGCTCAGACGCCCCATATTAGAAACAAATCATTAATTACCAGATTCAGCTTCATTCGAATATTTTACACTTTAGTGAGACGGTTAGATGTTGGAAATAATTAGGTACAATCTATCTATCTATCTACAGCCATTGTCCGTCCACTGCTGGACGTAAACCTCCTTCATATTGTGCCAACTTTCGCGATCCTGGGCTTCCCTCATCCAGCCACTGCCAGCTGTCCTCCTAAGGTCATCCGTCCAACGCGTCGCAGGGCGTCCCACACTACGCTTTCCCAAACGTGGTCTCCACTCTAGGATACTTTTGCTCCAACGGTTGTCAGTTCTACGGCAAACGTGACCAGCCCATTGCCATTTCAACGTACTAATCCTTCGGGCTATGTCGATTAGGTAGTGGAATAGTGGGAATAGTGGTTAAACAATTAACGATCAGGCGAACTTGGTTTCATCGCCTTTATTGCGTGTCCATATTGATGAATAGAAAAATTGTTTATGTTAAATACATAACCCTTTTTTGCTGTTATCTTGGGAATCATGTTAGGCGATGCAACTAGCAACCCATCACTATTTTGATTCCCCTTTCCGCCTATACGCCCACAATTATGCTAAACGCGGCCTTGGCCTTGTTACGTAGGGCTTTGTCTACCCGAAAAGGGATAAAGTCGTGATTTATGTATGTAGAAAAACGGAACGCTAATTACCGGTTTTTTTTTCTAGGATGGGACGGCGGGCGTCCCCAAACCGTCCACCTGACTCTCCGTGACGAGGACGGTACGGTGCTCCACAACGTGTCGGACTCCGCCGGCCACTTCCACCTGCATAGCATCGGCGAGCGCAACCTGAGCGCCGTGGTGTACGCCAGCAGCATAAGAGGCCGAAGCCAAGAGGTCACGCTGCATTTGCAGACCACGAAGCCTTTGAGTGCACCAGGTACCTATCACCATCAAGCTTATAAAGCAGGGGTTCCCAATATTTTTCAACCTGCGGCGCATTTACAAGTTTAGTATTTTGTAACGGCGCTCTGCCTTAGCTAAGTTGTATTGTTGCTATATTATTTACCGATGCGAGCGCTCAAATAGGTACCCGCGAATATTTGTGGTTTCGGATAATGATAGAACTCACGGCGCCCCTCTTTACTTTCTACGGCGCACCAGGGCGCCGCGGCGCACACTTTGGGAACCCCTGTTATAAAGGGTTTCTTCTAATCCCGGAATGTGTCAGGTGCTTGAGTAGTTTGACTAAAGCAATTATTTTTGAGGTTCTTATAATCGCGGTAAAAAAAATGTAAACGACACTGAAAATTAGAACAGAAAAATCCGAAAGGCAAAGCTGGGCGGGAATCGATCCCGGATCCTCATAATTCCGTGATGCGTGCTATACCTACCGCTACACCTAACCAGTCTGTACAAACTTGTAGCTATGAGGCCTCAATGAAAGTCGGTTTAAAATGTGAATTTACTATATTATCACTATCTTTTTCCAACAAACGCAACAGAAGAGCTTTACAGCCTACAATTCTATTCATTTCTGTGTTGAAATTGACTTTACTAAAGTGACACATCTTTAGCATGTTGAATTCGTTGTCAGCGCCATCTCTCGGTGGACGAGGAACTACATTGGAACAATCTATAGATTACTAGCTGTTGCCCGCGACTTCGTCTGCGCAGAATTCGCTTATCGCTATCCCGCGGGAACTATGCAATTTTCCGGAACGAAACTATCCTATGTCCTTCCTCGGGACTCAAACTATCTATATACCAAATTTCAATTAAATTGGTCGAACGGTTTAAGCGTGAAAAGGTAACAGACAGACAGACAGAGTTACTTTCACATTTATAATATTAGTAGGGATAGTAGGGATACACAGTCTGTACGTAGCTTCTTTCTCTTTCCTCCTTTAGTGACGGAGGTCGCTGCGTCCCGCTGGACGCGCTGGCTCGAGATCGCGGCGGGCGGCGTAGCGGTTGCAGCAGCGGTTGCTGCAACCGCTCTGTGCGTGCGCGCGGTGCGAGCGCGCCACGAGAACGTCGAACTAAACCCGGACTTAGTGCCGCGTTCTGACGGTGAGAATATTAGCATTTTAACCCCCATGCAATAACAATTAATTGAAAAAAATTGAAAAACTCCCCACGCATTGATGCAACACAACTGGCTTTCGAATGAAAAAACCACATCGAATTTGGTCGTTTGAGAGCTACGATCAACCCTACCTCCCACCTATCAAACCAACCCTCTTTTTATTTCAAGTTTCTTGCGGCGCATTCTTCTTGGCAATGATGGTCTTTCCGAATGTGCTGGTAGTTTCAAAAATACATGTAAAAGAGCCCTTGGCGGCCAATTTGCAAAAATAAATTTTCATTTTCATTATTAATCCCGACGCAAAAAAGTGTGTTATAACTTTGACGTCGATCTCTCTCTCTCTTTGTGTGTGTGTGTGTGTGTGTGTGTGTGAAGGCATGTTATAAGTTTGAGGTCGATTCTCTGTTTCTTTATATTTGTATAATAAAGCATTTACTTACTTACTTTCGTTGATAACTCAACATACCCTAACGGAAGCGGCAATGTAAAGTACAGTCAGCGAGCGTAAAAGCTTGCCAATTCGAGCCGTATGTTTCAGGAACATTCCACCGGGAACCCGACTTTGTGGGGGGCGAAAGAGTGCTCGGTACCACCAACATAACTGTCAACCAGCTCGCGTCATGTCAAAACGTAAGATTTTTTTTTTTTTTTTTTATATGATAGCCTTTATATTGTACAAATTACAAGCAAGCTTGCATCCTTTATGCTACAATAATGTTCTGGACTACAAGCCCATGGAAAAAAAAACATGTGAAATGAACCAGTGTGAATGAAGCTTAGAAGGCTGTTACTACATCATAAAATAACTCTGACCGCTATGCCGCCATTTCTGAGCGGCACATTTATGGAATTTCTCAGGTACAAGTGACTACCAACTTAACAAATTATTTCTTTCATATGGTTTTTCATAGAACAAAAACTTTCTGAACTAAATGCATAGTTGCTGTCATTGGCAAGTTGGTACACGTTTTGGCTAAATGCGCCAAGAACTCAAGGCTGTAAAAAAGTAGACGTTTATTAAAAACAAAGTTTAGGTACTAGAACCTAACTTCCAATTTAGTTGTTTGTCGTTTTCAAGTTTCCCGCTCGTGTTTTGTTTGACTTCTTTGTCATTTGATTTGATTGGAATAGTTTTAACAAAGTTTTATAACGTGCCTTACAAATGCATGGTCGCTACGCTCACATCGTAACCCACACCACTCGCTTTTTTTTGACCCCTCTAATCCTTACTAGTCCTTACTAGTCCTTACTAATATTATAAATGCGAAAGTAACTCTGTCTGTCTGTCTGTCTGTCTATCTGTTGTCTAAACCGCTGGGCCGATTTAGTTGAAATTTGGTATACAGATAGTTTGAGTCCCGGAAAATTGCATAGTTCCCGCGGGATAGCACAGCCCAAACCACTGGAATTTTTCAAATTTAAGGCGGAACAAAGTTTGCCGGGTCAGCTAGTACGGGATAAAGACGTGATTTATGTACGTATGTCAATAATAGCCGTGTATTTTTGCAGCAATACTCGTCATCGCCGGTACCCTCGTGCCGTGTCCTGGTGGGATGTCCGCACCCCACGCAAGACTCCTGCCCGACCACCCAGCACTCTTACTTCGTCTAGAATATTGAATCAGACGCTACCAAGCGGAGGTCCATTTCAATGGCCGAAAAATATTTACATTGCACCTCCTCTCCGGGGAATTAAAAAAAAACGACTAGGTACATTTTTATGTGAGATTCTAACAATTTTAGGTTATTTCTTCTCAGGTTCTCAAATATTTTCGTTTCTTGTTCAAGAAAAATGTGTTCGAATTGTGTGGCATGTAGGAGTAGAGAAAAAACATAGAATGTACCGGTCTCTTCTCTTCCCGCGTTGGTAAAAGCCCATGTTACAGGCGATGCGATTACGCATCACTGTTTTGATTCCCCTTTCCACCTTTACGCCCACAATGTTAAACGTGGCCTTAATGTTTTGTAGGTACCTTAGGCGCCGTTTTTGACTCTGAGTAGAAATAACGCAAAATTACCAAAATCTGAGAAGAAAATGAAAGTTTTTTTTTGTTAATTTCCCCTACTACACTTTGCTACTGCGCCTTTTTGTTTTTTGTAGTAGCGGAGTAAGTAAAATGTTTTTTGCTCATTCGTTTAGAGCTGCAAAGCTGTAGTCTTTATTTCTACTTATCTACTGACGTGCTGATGGAAGGTTTCCAAACTGGCAAAATGTTCAGGAGTTACCATTAGAAAGTTTTAGAAAATTGAAAATTTTTTTTTGTAAAATTTCGAGAAATTTCCCATACTTTCCAATTGGTTGGAAACTTTCCGCTACTTGCCTGTCTTTTTACCTACATTTGGTGGTGGAACTGATATTTAAATGAAACCAGTAAAAATGACAATCAAAAATGAAAAATGAGGCAACTGCATATAATATAGGCATATTCTTATGAATGAAAATCTGTAACTAGTCTAGTCATAACGGGGAACGTTGAAGAGTACATGCTATATTATAACATTATTCTTGTTCCTGTTCTTGTACCTATGTATTTTTATATTATTCACTTGTAACTTAAGTTTTACTTAATAAATATAGACTAGTCACATCCATTATAAAATGTATAAACACGTAAAACGCCTATAAATTTGCACAAACATACACAAAAGCTATAAATAAAACATATCGTCATAACTTTTAATAAAACACAATCTCGAATTTAGACCTAAAATAAATCTTGAAGCTCTCTTATAAAGTCCATATTAGATAGAGTGTCATTTGTCTCCTTCAAAATAAGTATATACAGGCTTTTTTTTAAATGTGACATCACTACACTAAAGTATAGATAGATCGAAAATGTGAACAACTTAAATAATTTAGCTTTTAGTCGTTAATTCTACATAAATTATCATTAGGTACGAATTTATGATACTCTTCAAACAATGCAAAGTACTATGTAAATGTATACATGTATGAATAGTAACAAAACTGACCTACACACACACATTTTTAATAATCGATGTCCTTAACTACACATGGTATCGATTTCGATTTATCAACATTGATACATTAATACTGAAACTTTTAATCGATTTACCGATATTGGTAAGTATTGTACCAAAATACCGGTAAGTAGACAGAAAAAAATTGTAAAAACCTGGTTACTGATTTAAAAATAATTACGAAGAATTCACAATGTATATTTGTCTAAACTTTACATATTTATATCTAAGCCTAGGGTTAGACAATATTTACCGAAGTTTTATATAATGCTGAGCTTAAAGAAGTGCCTGATAAATTTATAATAACGCGTTAGTTAATTACTACTTTGCGCTTATTCGACAAGGAAGACGATCGAGCAAATGGGTCTCCTGATAAGCGAGCAACACCGCCCAAAGACATCCGCAACAATAGGCTTAGAGGGCTAAGATAGAATACCTCTTGTGCTAGTAATACAGCAGCGCGAGCACTGCTGCTTGGCAGCACGATTAGCGAGTAAGGTGGTGGAGCTCCAGACGGACCTTGCATGGGGTTCTACCACCCGCAAGTAAAGCTTAAGGAAGTCTAGTCTTATGTAGTCTAATTAATTGAATTAGGTGTTATAATGCTTAGGTACAGTCGAAGAGTCGAACTGTTTCATCCCTGACCCACCCGTAGAGCAGGGTTGTTACGGATGCAAAAATTTAGACATCCGCGGATGCAGATGCGGATGCGGATTATTAGAAGTTCACATCCGCGGATGCGGATGCGGATGTGATGCGGATGCGGATTTTAGGATTTTAAAAGGATAATTATTTAAATTTTAAATGCATAATAATACTTATTAGTGCATAATAGTATTTATGTAAACAAACGCGAAGCACGTGCCACTCTGGCTCCGCCCACTTTCTTAACATGTAGTTACTTGTCGAGTCTTGTTGATGTGAATCTACATCCGTAAAAACTCCGCATTGATGTGAATGCGGATGCAGATGTCTGAATTAATGCGAATATTCCGCATTTACGGATGCGGATGCGAATATTCGTAACATCCCTGCCGTAGAGCTATCTCACAGTAACCTTCACATGGTTTTTACAAGCCTTTATTTAACTTGTAGTATGCTTGTTGTTAAACTAAACTAACTAGACTAAATTTTGAAGCAGATATGACCAACCGATTGAGCTGAAATTTTGCATACTTAAGTAAGTCTGACGACAATACAATAATGGTAGTGGAGTTCTGGTGACCCAGCCAGGATCGTCTCCGCAGGCCGGTACTCTTTTTTTTTAAATTTATTAAGAAACAAACAGTCATACATAATCAAGTGATGGTAATTCAATAAATACAAATAGACCTATAGTTTCCTTAAAGAATAAGTTAAAGAAAACGTAGCCAATACACACATAGCATTATACATTATAAGTGTATATCTTACTATAAAAGAAAAACGTGCAATACAAACATTAGGTGTAAGTATCTAAACAATGCAATTGTTAACCTAAAGTGCGTTCCTCAAACTTTTTAATTTTTTTTACTCTTTAACGGTTGGTCCGATTGACTTGAAATTTGGTACACATGTAGGACGGATGACAATGCAAATAAACTTATTCCTTGTTCAAAGTTCCCTGTTCACAGTGGGTCAGGTTTGTTCGATGGTACATACGCATTAAATAAAACTGATTAAAACCTCGCTACTCCATAACAACTTCGGAGTTGCGTACTTGTTTGGGAATAGCGAAGTAATTAGTTAAATAGTTTAGGCCTGTCTCCTCTTCAGTGTCAGTATCTATATGATTCCCTCTCTATTTCTTACTACGAAGCAGACCAAAACGACATCATAGATAACTGACACTTAATATAACTGGAACTTAACAGAGAGTTGTGAGACAGGCCTTTAATGTAACAGTCTAGTCTAACGAAGTCATACCTTTTAAGGACTAGTCAAACTAGTAATGATTTTAAACGGGGCTGAAATATTGATATTTACTTGCATGGATATCGGTATAATACCGATATTTAAGCATCGATTCATTTAATATAGGTACCGATATATAATTTCGGTACGATCATATAGATACCTTATATTGATTTACTAATTTCAGGAACACCGTTTCTATTTTTAAAAAATACCGATATATTTTGAATATCCATATCATGAATGTAAATAAACTTTTATACATTGAATTTGTTTTATTAATAAAAATTAACCACAACATTTGATAAGGTTTATTCAGGTCACTGTTTAGATTCCCCTTTCCATCCATACGCACACAATCATGCTAAACGTCTTTAGGTCTTGTTATCTCAGGCTCTGTCTACCCCGTAACGGATAACGACGTGATTTATTCAGGTAATTGTATCTAATATGTTTCTCTTTATTGCTAAATACTTCGCAAAGTATTCGGGCAGTTCTCCGAGACAAGCTGTTTTAGGTGACTTCGGTGGTAAATTTTTCTACTAACTTTTTAATTGTATCACATTAAAATCTAAATACAGGCCTAAATTTAAAAAATATTAGTACAAGGCCTTCTAGTAAACCTGTTAGTTAGTAAGATATTTAAATTTAAACAATCACCGAAATCAAAATTCAAAAGACAGTGCCACTTAAATCAAAAAGGTTCCAGTGAAATTAACTTGATAATAATAAAACGCATTTTAATTATACCAAACACGCTTTAATTACAAAAAATTATATAAAAAAAAACATACAATAATTCTTGCATAATTGCGAAAAGCGGGATGGTTTCAAAAACACACATTCTTACTTAACTTGCTTAAATGCCTCCAGCATCAAATGTGCCAGAGTAACTAAATAAGTAAGAGATAAGTAAAGAATAATGATTTTTGAAGTCTCTCATTGCACCATAGTTTCAAACAATAAAAAGACATTCAAAGAAATTTAAGAATTAGGATAACACCGGCTAGTGACAGTTAGACAGTTTCCCGCTCGCTTAACCTCTATAGAAAATTTAATTTGCTTTATATTATTAGAACGTACTAAATATCTTCTTCCAAATTTCAAATTGTAATAAAATAAGTAATTAAGATTGTTTTGGAGCCAGGGTTACCACCTTTAGGGGAAAAAAAATCGGGACAAATCGAGCATCCACCAGAGACGTTCGGAGTCTAAGGAAAATGAAACTTTATTTTGTGTTTTTATTACTTTTTTTATTATTTTTTAATGCATAACTAATACAAAAATGACGTAGAATTATTAAGTTGAGGGAGCGAATGAATTGATTGAGCCTATCGCATATTGTCAAAAATCGGGACAAAATCGATAGGTAGCCGGGACGCGGGACAATGTCTTCGAAATCGGGACGGTCCCGACAAAATCGGGACGGGTGGCAACTCTGTTTGGAGCCATTATAATAATATGCAAGTTTAATCAGTTGCGGTTGTTAATCATTTCTACCTGCCATTAACATAATCAAGACTAATCCAGAGCGTAAGCTGTGTCTAGACGCACAGACAGTGGTCTTATTGGTCCTTACGTTTGATCCTTACTAATATTATAAATGCGGAAGTAACTCTGTCTGTCTGTCTGTTACCTTTTCACGCTTAAACCGCTAGGCCGATTTAGTTGAAATTTGGTATACAGATAGTTTGAGTCCCGGGAAAGGACATAGGATAGTTTTTATCCCGGAAAATTGCATAGTTCCCGCGGGATAGCGATAAGCGAATTCTGCGCAGACGGAGTCGCGGCCAACAGCTAGTAGTTCAATAAAATAATTATTGTAGTGTGATGCTATTTCAAATGGTTCAACTATTTCTTTACTATTACTACGTATATTTTCTATATATTGTTTAAAAGTGTTATTTTCTGCTTCCTTTTTAATTATTTCCCAGGTGGCTTTGCATTTAATTTTACTATTAGCAACAAATTTACAATTTTTAATTTTTTGTGCTCTATTAATACTTTTTTTTAGCAGTTTTGTGTACTCCTAATATTCAGTCTTATGTTGTTCAGTCCTTTTGTCTTTGTAGTATTTAAATAACTTATTTTTATTCCCCTTGAAATCCAGTTTGGCTTTTTAAAAATACTACAATTGACCCTGATTCTACTGACAGGGAAGCAAAGATTACAAAAAAGCAAGTTTAGTTCATGAAATTTGTTGAATGCTGTATTGAAATCATCCTCAAGATATACTTCCGCAAATATAGACGACCGGATGGCCCAGTGGTTAGAGAACCTGACTATGAAGCTTGAGGTCCCGGGTTCGATCCCCGGTCGGGGCAGATATTTGTATGAAAAATACGAATGTTTGTTCTCGAGTCTTGGATGTTTAATATGTATTTAAGTATGTATTTATCTTGTATGTTTATCCGTTGTCTAGTACCCATATTACAAGCTTTGCTTAGTTTGGGGCTAGGTCAATTGGTGTCAATTGTCCCAAGATATTATTATTATTATTATTATTAAAAATGAGAGATTTGACAAGCACTCTCGAAATTTTTTAACATTTTCCGGACAGTAATCACGTTTGTATTTATAAAACGACAAATGTTTACTTTACGGCCAATGTTATGGACATACTATGACGGTGTCTAATTGATAAATTACGTTGATTACTCCAGCCACTCACAACAATATTTAATTTCATAGTTTGTCCAGCGATATTTTTACTTTATCCTGGTTTCTTCTTCTTCTTCTTCTTTTTGATTGTGGCGTTTCAAGTCGTTATAGCGACGACAACTTCGCCAATGTCAAAGTAACAAAAATATAATTAAAAAATCTTGTGACAAAATGTCGGCAACGTTGTACGGTAATGGTCAAAAACCCCCCTCGCCCCTCTTAGCCAACGCTCAATGATATCCCTCAGAAACTGCCAGGAAATCATTAGCCGATGCCCAGGGTGCACCGGATCAAGCACTGTTCTTCCCCCCGGACGGATCCAAAAAGGAACTGCAGCTCTTGACCACACGTGGAGGTAACCCGAGTCGCACTCCAACCACTCTTAAAAATATTTAATTTCATAGTTTGTCCAGCGATATTTTTAACTTTATCCTGTATCGCCTTGG
Organism: Pandemis cinnamomeana; assembly: GCA_932294345.1. NCBI lineage: Eukaryota > Metazoa > Arthropoda > Insecta > Lepidoptera > Tortricidae > Pandemis > Pandemis cinnamomeana. The sequence goes on along the minus strand of OW028702.1, from coordinate 32,104,435 downwards.
TGTGCGCCTGGCGCCGTGACGTAATCGAGCTACACATAATACTACCCGTTAAAATATTACTCAAGTACCCTGCTAGCCCCGCAAAGAACAGACGTTGTCTTACTTGAAAATAATGTTCAAGTCACAATGGTGGAGTTCGCATTCGGAACATGTATGTTACCTTTTTTCTGTCTTAGTTACTATGCATTTTTAGTACCAGACTATCTTTGTTTTTATTAGTTTTGTATAGCTAATTACGTGCCTAATTATGTGTAAAATATGTAGACCCGTACTTACCAAAGTTTTGGAGTAATTTTAGAAAGTATCCAATTTTCACTTTAGCCTGCCTAACTTTACTCTGTAATGATTTGCCAGGTTATAGAGATATTTGACAGATTAAAGAGAAATTAGTAATGTTTGCTCATTTTTATTCAATAATAACTTGAAATTTATCTTCACATGTTCCTACCGTGATCAAAACTATCTACTTTTTACTGCAAATATAATTATTTATTCCTAAGTTGAACAATGAATCATAAAATCAACGACTGTTTTCGTAAATAATTTGAATTTGAATTTGATATCATCATTTTTAATATGAACAAAAAGAAAGAAAAAAAATTATTATGTACTTTAAGTCATTTTTGACTGTTTTTCTGTATTATTTGCAATTTTGATTTGCATACCGTTTTATTACGTTTAAAGTTGATTTTCTACTATTTATTTTGTTCTTATTTGTAACCTGTGTCAATCCTCTTTACACCGGCGTAATAAGGTCGTGGGATATATTTTTGAGGAAGTTCATACCGATACTTATTTTTGCACTTGACCGTACAAACTTTACTTGTATCATTAATATTTCATTATTCTGTAACATCGTAACGGTTTCGAATATTCCGTTCCCTCTTACAATTTTGAAATTGTAGATTTTTTTGTAAATTTATTGTCAAAATAACACTCAAAATTTGAAAACTTTTTGAAACATATTAACTTTACCCTGCCGGTGCCACTTTTTTGAGAACGACTCCGCGTTATTTTTGCGTTTCAGTGTATAAGAGTTCTCGTCTTGCCATTTCAACTGCGGATCCCTAAAAACCTTCGATTCAAAGCGCGAGTAAGACACTCACACGCGCGATTCCGTACCTTTTATGTATGTATGTAGGTATGTATTGTATGTAAACTCTTTATTGCACATAAAAATTTTAAAAATACAGAAATACAGAGAAAAAAGTACGAAGGCGCACTTATCCCTAAGAAGGGATCTCTTCCAGCTAACCTTTTACTACCGTACCTACGAATAATTATTATTCATAGACCGTTACTAACTTAATCAGCGTAAAATATGAAAAAAACCACATTTTGTAACGTTATTCATTGGTCCAGCCACCATCACGCGTTTTCTTTTTAAATTTCTTAGTCTAAAGTTTCTTATTAAATTTATTAATCCATTTTAGTGTATAGTGTAAACAAACAAATTTTATCTCAATTCCCACACGATCACTCGTTGTATGCTCAGACACACCCACCGGAATGTTACATACATACATACATACATACATTGCAAGTTAATAAATACAGTTTCTAATAATAATAAAAAGAGCTCCCTCGCAGCATGGAAATAAAGGTTACTGGGAGTTATCCCCAGAGTTCCGTTTTTATTTTTATTTTTTATGAACTTTGGAATAAGCCGTAGTAACAGCAGAGACGGACAGAGTGACATTCTGGGTCCCGATGGACCTTTTCACGGAACCCTAATTATCGAAACAATCGTCATTTCTATCGGAAAATAAGAAATAGAACAATGTGACATAATGCACAGGTTAGCTCACGCAGTATGTAGAACGCGCTAGAAAGTCGCAGGGCGCGAGATCGAGGCTTTGTCTCGGGAGCCGGCGCGTGCGCATGTGCGTGCGCGCGCGAGCGGAAGCAGAAGCGAGAGCGGACAACTCAGACAATAAACTGATTTAAACTATCATGATTAAACTTTTATTTTATTAACTACGTGATACGTATTTATCAGTGCTTATCCTTTACGGGGTAGACAGAGCCTAGTAACAACAAAGGCCACGTTTAACTTGATTGTGGGCGTGTAAGTGGAAAGGGGAATCATAATAAATAGTGATGGGTTGGTTGATGAGCTTTTACCATCTGCGAGGGAAGAGAAGCAATTGGTATATCCTATTTATTCTAGTCGATGCACTAACTAATTTGTAAAAAGTAAAATTACGGATTTGACGACCGGATAGCCTAGGGTTAATGACCCTAACTATACAGCGGTTTGATAAATGCGAATGTGTGTCCCCGAGTCATGGATGTTGTGTGTATTTAAGTATATATTATTTAAGTATGCACCCACGCACAATCATGCTAAACGTGGCCTTTAGGTCTTGTTACCCTAAGGTCCTAAGGAGCCTAAGCTCTGTCTCCCGTAAGGGATAAAGACGTGATTTGTGTGTGTGCGTGTGATATAAGTATGTTTGTTCATCCGTTGCCTGGTAATAGCACAAGCTTCGCTTAGTTTGGGGCTGAGTCAATTAGTGTAATTTGTCCCAAGATATTTTACCATTATTTTATAGATTCCGTTTTTCTAACTGACAAAATGCTACGTAACCCTAAAAATGTGACTGGCATTATGTTTGCAAGATACTTTTACAGCTTCGCAGCGCTTTAGCAGCGTTTTTGAACAAAAGCTTTACGTTGCGAAACCTTAGACTATCCGTTTATTAAATACATTGTTTTTTTGTGTCCCAACATGAACTTCACTGTGTTTTTAACTTAATAGAAAGGTTGTCTTTGCCCGGGACCGTTGTACCAGGCCTTTGACAGAGCCTTTTGCGATGAAAAAATGACCTTTTCATGTCGTTTCTTGAACTTGTTTGTTACCCTTCTAAAAGTTATTAGTAAGATGATATTATCACAATATATTTTGAATTATATTCTATGCTTCATAGAATAAAAATACATACTCAAGCAGCCCGCAAAGGCAACTGTAAACTATTGGTAAGGTATAGGAAGATAGAGTAGATTCTCCTACGGACCTACAGGCTACGTTTAGCAAGACTGTGGGCGTATAGGTGGAAAGTGGAATCGAAATAGTTATGGGTTGCTAACCGCGTCGCCTGTAACATGATTCCTATGATTTTCGCCCATCACTATTTGGATTCCTCTTTTCACCTGAACAAATCACTGGTTCGGTGGTCTGCTTATGCGCGGTTATTTTTTTATAGAAATAATATAACTGGATGGTGCGTTTCTTGGTATATTGTCGGCAAAAGGGCGAGAGTTGCCATAGGCTTAGTACATACATACACAAATCACGTCTTTATCCCTTATGGGGTAGACAGAGCCAAAGGTAACAGGTACCTACAGTCCACATTTAGCAAGATTGTGGGCGTATAGGTGGAAAATGGAATCAAAATAGTGATGGGTTGCTAGCCTCATCGCCTATAACATGATTCCTATGATTTTCGCCCGTTCCCTCGATGGGCTTTTACCATCTGCGCGGGTAGAGAAGCAACTGGTACATTCTATGTTTTTTCTTTGCTCCCAGACTGGCATGGAAGATATCATAAACATTAATGTTGCCACTATGAAATAATTTGTAGATTGCAACATCACCTATACGCTCACAATCATGCTAAACGTGGCCTTTAAGTGTCGTTACCTTAGGCTTTGTCTATTTGTCGATACGACTCCTCGTTCCTTAGAGCAAGTGGCCCTAGCGAAAACCGGGGCAGCCGGGAGGCGTCGTCGGCTCGAATCTTCGGAGCAGAGGCATACCAATCAGGCTGTCAATCGTTCAAAGGTTAACTGGAAGAGATCCCTTTTAGGGATAAGTTCGCCTTTGTGCATGTGTGTTGTCCTGTATTCATCTTTTTCCTGTGTTTTATGTACAATAAAGAGTTATACATACATACATACATACCAAAAAGAGTGACCCAAAAGTTCGAGTCGGACTCGGGCTCCATACAAAATTCGGCATGTGAATATAAAATCCAGTGTTAGAGACAGTGGTCAGTTTATATTGGTAACTTACATAGACAGACATAAAAAAAACGTTTAATTTTAGCATTATGTTGTTACAGCGGTAACAGAAATACATCATCTCTGAAAATTTCAGCTGTCTAGCTTTCACGCTTCCTGAGATACAGCCCGGTGACTGACCAACAGACGGACAGTGAAGACTTAGTATAAGGTCCCGTTTTTACCCTTTGGGTACGAAAGCCTACAAGAGAGATGGCGGGACGATTTGCCCGGGGAAGCCTCGCAACAGACAGAGACGGGTGGAGAGTGAAAGGGAAGAACATTGCCTAATCTTGGGACACCAAATAGGCTATTCAAAAGAAACATGGCCATAGCTTAACTTTTCGGATTTTTCTATGTGTTCTAATTTTCAGTGTCGATTAGAAATTAAATTTCTAACGGTAAAACCATAAAAGTACGTAAACATAAAAAATCAAGAAGTAAAAATTCTTAATTGAATATTTTTTTTTGAGGTGTGCAGTAGATGTTCCACGGGAGTTTGTAATTGTGTTGTACGACAAAAATTTGCATAGTAAAAGGGTCACGTGACAGCTAGTAACTGATAGAAAAAAATCGAAGGCTTACCCATCTGCTATGGGTGGTGTAGGGGTATAGCACGCGTCACGGAATGACGAGGATCCGGGTTCGATTCCCGGCCATAGCTTACTTTTCGGGTTTTTCTGTGTTCTAATTTTCAGTGTCGATTAGACTTTTTTTTATTCAAAAGAAAGTATATATAGAAGTTAGGTACTTGTTGTTATTATCTGAATACGGTGACTTCCAATACAATAACCAATTTATCTTACTGTCTCGTCAAAAATAAAATGATAGTCACCCTACATTTCGTGAGGTGCATGCGCCAGTAGACACAAAGAACGTAGTAACCAGGCAGGTGACAATAATTTCGGTTTAAAATTAAATTCTACTATTCTACTAAATATTATAAACGCGAAAGTTTGTAAGTCTGGATGGATGGATGGATGTTTGTTACTTTTTCTCGCCAGAACGGCTGGACAGGTCTGGATGAAATTTGGAACATAGATAGACTATAGTCTGGAATAACACATAGGATACTTTTTATCGATAAACGATAAACGAATTCTACGCAAAGTTGCGGGCAACAGCTAGTCCTAAATAAAGAAGGATTCTTACCATCACGTTTGTTTTAAGAACTTCTAATTAAAATGTTACATTACATTACAGTTACATTATCGCGTAAGAAAAATACCTGTGTAGTAATTTAAAATCTTCGTATACTCAAGAGCAGTTCGAGCCAATACACTGAGGCAATCCAATAAAGGCTTGTAAATAGAGGCAATCCACTGCGCTGCAAACATAATGCACTCATTGTTTGTACAATGCCATTATTGTATTGGAAAAATATTACTTCTCTGCTGGTCCGGAAGCAAAGAAAAACCATAGGAATCACGTTATAGGCGATGCGTTTAGCAACCCATCGATATTTTGATTCCTTTTTCCACCTATACGCCTACAATCATGCTAAATTATTTGGCCTGTAGGCTTATTACCAACTCGCTCGCAATCGCCATCGTGTTCATTTTGACAGTTCATGTAAGAGCTGACAATTGGCATCGGAATCAGTTAGCTGTCACATTCATACAAGAACTGTCAAAATGAACACGATGGCGATTGCGTGCGAGTTAGGTAATAAGCCTACTGGTTTGTTACCTCAAGACGTGATTTGTGTATGTGATCCCTGTCTTTAATTAAGTTAATATATATTAAGTTATGCATGTATTAACATAATTATATACAGGGCTACTCCAAATTGGTAATACAAAGCGCTTGATTCAATAGCGTTTCGGTTAATAATCAAATTACCGGCCAAGCGCGAGTAGCCCTGCCTCCTAAACAAAACAGGCAGTGTGAGGTAATTTTATACTAGTTACTTGCATAGACAAACAAAAAAATATCCACACACAAATCACGTCTTTATCCCTTACAGACAGAGCCTAAGGTAACAAGACCTACAGGCCACGTTTAGCAAGGTGTATAGGTGGAAAGTGGAAACAAAGTAGAGATGGCTTGCTACACTTCGCCTGTAACATGATTCCTAAGATTTTCACCCTTTTTCGATGGGCTACCGTCTACGCGGGAAGAGCAGCAACTGGTACATTCTATGTTTTTCCTTTACACCCAGACCAGCATGGAAGTGTGGACGGCATCTGTTGAAAAATGTTGGTGTTGGCGACTGGCTGGGTTGGAGCCTCTTTTTAGTTCATAGTTTTTATTTAACTACTTGAACATTGTATATTCCAATTTTAAAATACCTTCATTTTGTGTTGACATCAACTTCCAAGAGAGTTGCTCTGTCAGGCTGCTAGTAAAAACAGCTGTTCCGCATTTAGGCTTCTGGGGCCCAATTTTTAAAGCACATGTGTGAAAATACCACTTGATAGTGGTATAAATCAGCTTACTACATCGCCAAAACTACAGCTCTGATCAAAGTTTTGACTAGTTCACAAGATTAATGAGAGCTGTATCTTCTAAGCTGCTCGTATTTCAAATTCAGCACAATTTTCACCACTTTCGAGTGGTATTTTGGTGGCTTTCAAAATTCGGGCCCCTGGTTAATTTGTTGGTGTTAGTTTGTGTCATTTAACCATATAAACCATAGCGGAAATAGGGAATCAAGCTAGTCTCAAAACCCGCTGCGTCACGACACTAAAGCCATAGCCTTACTAGTGGGGGGGAGGTTTAAAATCTCGAACCAGCAAGCCGCAGTACGCTCGCGATCGCGGTGGCCGACGTACGCGGCCCGATCTCAAGGAAGTTGGGGCATGTTTATACAGCCAGGTCAGTCATTTTTAAAGTACAACTTTACGCCCCTAGGTGACAACAGATAGATAAACTCGCTAGTGGCTTATTGTATGCAGAAACTCGACGCCGGGAGCGGTCAAGCGAGATATCTCGAGCGCGGTACATGCGGTGTAGTTTTGTTTCCAAGTATTCGAAGTTTAGTTCTAATACTATTCGATGTTGGGAGATGCGTCTCGATTTCGCTAAATCTGGTTCGAAGTTTGACGCTTCGCCTGAATCCTGTTGAACAAGTTAACTTTGTCCTGCAATAGAACTGGATTATTGCAAGTTTAAAGCTTTTAAAATAAACTTTAGAAATGTTATTAGGTTAGTTTAGCGTACCGCAAAGTGTTTATCTGACGTCATTACTTTCTCATAGAGCCAACGACTAAATAGCGCGGATATTAAATACACTATGAAATAAAATACTGCACCTACTTCCATGCTGGTCTGGGAGCAAAAAAAAAGTTGCTTCTCTTCCTGCGTATGGTAATGGTAAGAGTCCATCGAGAGAATGGGCGCAAATCCATCGATATTTCGATTCCATTTTTTGCCATCTATACGCCCACAATCTTGCTAAATCTTAGGCACCTTAGGCTCTGTCTACCCCTTAAGGGATTAAGACGTGATTTGATGTGTATGAAGTAAAATTAAGCCATAAAATTGGCGATTACAGCACTCTTGGCGTAGATCAAGCAGGTCAGTAGACTCGATCAAGCTATTACGATCGATATGTACCTATAGTTATTGTTTAGCCGTTGTGTGGCATAGTTAATGAAACTCGATGCATTTTATAAAAAGCAAAAGGTGAATACTTAATCTGAATTCTAATTGCTTAACGTCGGGTGAGAATACGTTTGTGCCATATACATTTTTTACCAATTGGATTTGGAGTAAAGCTTAATATTTCAGATCACGAGTTATCTTTTGCACGCATCGTTGTGTCAAAATACTCATTTTTTACTGAGGAAATAGCATGTAATTTTTACCATATCCATGTTTCGAGATAAACAGTGATCACAAAAATGTGCTATCACTATCACTACATAGTATAAAATAAAGTCGCTTTCTCTGTCCCTATGTCCCTGTGTATGCTTATATCTTCAAAACCACACAAAGGATTTTGATGCGGTTTTTTAAATAGATAGAGTGATTCAAGAGGAAGGTTTATATGTATAATACATGCATAATATACCGTGCAAAGCCGGGGCGGGTCGCTAGTTTACGATAAAATATAACTTGACCTAAAATTCAAGTTTTTTTTTAATTTCGCTCTCCTGTTAACCAAGATATGAGGCGTATGGCACAAACGATTCTCACCCGACAAGTGGCTTCGTTGGATATAAAAGGTACCTAAACAATCGCGAAAACTTCGTGTTCGTATTGTGTTAGTGGAAATAAACTGATGTGTTGCCATAATTGTACAGCGTATCGCCACTATTAGCTTGTTACCTCTATGGAGATTCATCAAGATGTCGACTGGTCAGACGTGTCTCTAGTTACTGTAGAATATTTATGCAGAGGTTAATCGGCAGACATGTTTTCTTACTGGAAAGAGTGTAGTGTGTATTTGCGATGATAATAGTGCATTACTGCCGGCTGTGAAGTAGGAATTGCCGGCCGAGCGTTAACGAGGCCATCTAGAGAGATGAAGTCGACAGTCCCTGTTCGTGGTCAAGGTCTGTTAGTGCTTTTCTCAAAGCAGTGAAATAAGTTAAAAACTTCCAAGTTAAACTTTTATTTCTAGACAAACTGAAATCAGACTAGACAAAATAAAACTGTAAACTATAACACTCTCTTCTTAATAAAGGTAGCGGCAGATTGTCGTAACGCAAAAATTGTTTACAGTTTTTTTAATGTTAAGATGCTGTGTCACAAAAATATGTCGAACGGAAATTATTAGAGCTAGGTCCTAGGCCGGCAATGTTGTATGAAATTCCATTATCGACCTCTCGTTTAGTCGCACCTGAAACGTGACACTTCGCGGCCTAATAGGAACACAACATAAATATTTCATTGCTTGTTTGGGAAAAATATTTTACAGTTAGATAAAAAATACATATATTTACAAAGTCCATAAAGTAAAAAATGCTGCCTTGAATAAAATCGCAAAAATAACTGACACAAAAGCGAAAATCATTAAAAAATTTACGTAAAAAAAGAGTACCTACTAATTTCACTATCCTAAAAATTTCAATCAAAACATATTTCGATTTTGCGACCCGTGTGACAGAAAAAGAAGCACTTATTTCTTTCATGTATTGTACTAATTTGCAGTGCAGCATGTATATCAGAAGGCAAGCCGAAGGGAGTTTAACTAGCCTTTTCCTCTAATTCTGCACAACAGTGCCCAACTGCCTTAAGATAGGCAAGCCGGTGGCAATCGAGTTCTAAGGACGCCACGCCGCTGCTAATTCGGGTTAAAGATACTTTATTCTCAAAAGAATTACATGAAATTCACTTAAATGAGAATATTTAAAGATTTACAATTAATTTGAAGCGTGCAGTACATGGTAACAATACTTATTCACCTAATTAATTACATCCGAAACAAATAACAAAATCCAAAACAAGTGCAAATCAAAGTGTATAAAGAGGGTATATTTCCACACCATCCCAATGCAGCAAGTACAACCGGTTGCCGCCGTGGGTAGTTATAATATATAATTTGTGGTGTTCAATAAAGAATATTTGTATTGAAGATTGTAGCATATCTATTACTTTATTCTATGATCGGTACGCAGATCGGCGTCAAAGATACATACATATACAATAAATTTCAATGGTGTGTGTGAAGTTCCCAATCCGCACTGCCCGCGTGGGAACTATAGCCCAAGCCCTCTCATTCTGAGAGGAGGCCTGTACCCATCAGCGGGACGTATATAGGCTGGAGAATGATTGTATTTATAACCATTTGAAAACAAACTGCCATTCGATTTTTAAATCTGGATGAAAAAAGCCTCATGCACGGACCGGAACTTTTCTATGTTCACAAATAAAAAGGCGCAACTCGTGACGTAACCATTCCAATTTGAAACTTGAGCCGCGTGTTTAAAGTCTAAAATGAAATGTAATGTTTTTGACATATCGCGTTTTGCGTGTAGTGCATGCGCAAGCGCATTTGCATAACCACTTGCCTTTTTCGTTGGATTCCTGAGCTAATAAGCAGTTTAAGAATGGCGGATACCTTGTTTACCTTAATAGCGGTTCTTTGTCTAGTCCAGGGGTAGCGAACCTTTTGTGGACATGCAATAAAAAAAACTTATTTGGCTGTCAGATGCCATTAAAAAACTAATTAGAATTAGATGAAATAAAAAGAGAAATAAAAATGCTTGATTCATTTGATAGTAGGTACCTATCATTTGAAAACAGCGCTCTCGTCCCTGGTGAGCAGTAGATGTTCCACGGGAGTTTGTAATTGTGCCGTACAGACACATTCAAAACAGATGACGCTTGGCGACAAAAAATCGCATAGTAACAAGGTCACGTGACAGCTGGTAACAGGTACAAAAATTCTAAGATTACCTTACCTACCCACATGCTATGGGTGGTGTAGGGGTAGGTATAACACGTGTCACGGCATGACGATGATCCGGGTTCGCTTCCTGGCCATAGCTTTACTTTTCGGATTTTCCCATGTGTTCTAATTTTCAGTGACATTTAGAAATCTAATTAGATGAATCAAATTTTATTGGGCCTCTCCTTTTTTAATTATTTTATTTTAAGATTAGTTTTAGTTTAGATTATAATTCTTTTTTTTAATAGTTTAATTAGTTGTAATTCCATTTTGTATCCTATTCTATAATAAAAAAATGAATCGAAGAATGTGTTGCTAAGCGCAAATCTCGAGAGCAACTGAACCGATTTCGCTAATTATTTTTTTAGAATATTCCTTGAAGTATGGGGATGGTTCTTACGGAGAGAAAAATTAAAAAAAAATGATAAAGAATTGACTGTTAGGCGGTACGAAGTTCGCCGGGTCAGCTAGTTAATAATAAAACTTCGGAGATTGAAGATCTTTGTAACCTATGCTATGAGAGATAAATATTTTGGAAAATAAATTTAACTTTACTTTACATACGTACATAAATTAGATAATAATAGGCGTGGTCGATTTTTTGTCACGCGTGCCATCGGTCTGCCATCCCTGGTCCAGTTCGACTAATTGGAGAGATCGGATTAGCGTAGGAAATTAGGCATAATTTAATTATGTAGACAGCATAATATATCATCCGTCATTGTATCCAATAATTGCACTTCGGTCTTTGTAAAGCGATAATAGGCGTCACGTAACCAAACAACGCTCTACGCATCCGAAATTAACCAAGACCGATCTGCAATATTAATGGCCGAGTACGGTACAGTGCATCAGTTTTAGTCTAGACAAGTTCAAAATGGTCTAAAATAGAGAGTGCTCTTAAAATTATACGCCTCATTGGATCCGGTATGACGCCTAGAAAAATGTGCCAAAAGAGTGTATGAGCACATAAAAAATTGCAAATTTATAAGCAATTAAAGATGAAAAAAGGCATTCCGTTTTTCCGGGGCCCAGGAGTTTTTTATTGGAAATTTCCTCCTCTTTAAGAATCTTTTTTTGAAATTTCTTAAATATTAACGAAAATCGAAATGCCTTTCTTTAATTGTTCATAACTTTGGCAAATTTTTACGCTTAGCTTGATTGTGGGCGTATAGGTATAGCATGGCCCATGGCGGGATAGCACAGCCCAAACCACTGGAATTTTTCAAATTTAAGGCGGAACAAAGTTCGCTGGGTCAGCTAGTTTAAAATAAAGGAAAGTCTCTTTTACAAAGATGGTGCTATTTCCAATAAGTAGCCATCCATGTCGACGGTGGAGAACCAATAGCTCTTATCTTGTAATTTCGGCTTAATGGGAGCTATTGGTTCTCTCAATAGAATTCAAACTACAATAATTGAAATTTGTAAGATAGGATTAGTTCTTCCCCGTCGATGTGGTATTCGATCTTTCCATCCTTCACAGCTTCAACTCGTAACTATATAAGTAACACATATTGTACAAAAGCAGGTACCAGTTTCAGCTCAATTCACTTTATATTTCATTAAAATATTATGCTACCATTATCCGGTACGAAATTAATCTGTTCAAATTGCATATTGTCAGGAAAAACAAAGGGTCGTCCATACAAAGCTGTATGAAAGTTGACCCTATATTTTGGCCTGCCGGCGTGAAAGGGCATTTGCATCCAAAGCCGATTAGCATTTATCGATGCACTTTTGTAATGGAAAATCGGAAACAATTCATGGCATTCTGTGGCTGTATAACCACTATATACATTACTTTGTCTTTTGTGCCGCGTTCGTTAAGCCTGTGGGGACGGAAGCGGTACATGCCCTCGGTACCGCTCTGCTTTCAGAGCAGGGCATGAGTGCGCGAGAGCCAACACGTTGGGGGCGGCAGACGTAAGCTTGCCTTCGGAATCCAAAAGCTTATTGGTTTACTTGACATGAAATGCATATTTCATAATTTTATTATTATTTTTTCTCTTCGACATTGATGATTCCAATTAATTTATTTGACGGTGCAAGCGTTTTACACCTCCACTGAACTTAAATTATTTTTATTAGTTATTTTTTCTTTTTCTTATATTTTGTTTCACTTTGACCAACTGTTGGACCGATTTAAATGGAATTTTGCGTGGTGGTACCTTATATTCCTGGTCAATATTTTAGATACTTTTTGTTGTATTAGACTTTGTTTATTGAAGTGACACAAGTACATCAGATAGAATACAACGTATAGAAAAGAATAATAAGTTTAAAAGTTTTGGTTAGCCAGTTACATACAACATACTCCCCCGTAATCAAAACAAGATTATAAACATAAACCTATTCCTTTTATACAATTCTGATGCTTGATACGAGCTAATGGCTTAGTTAGTACATCAGCCCACATCTCCAAAGTATTAGTATATACGACATTGATAACATTTTTACATAATAAATCTCGTATAAAATGAAATCTCGTGTCGATATGCTTGGTCCTATTGTGGTGAACCGTATTCAGTGCTAACTTCTGGGCAGACTGTGAATCATTATAAATAGTAACGACAGTTGACTTACCAGTAAGTTCACACATCAATCGTCTCAGAAATACAGCCTCTCTACCCGCACTGGATAAACTCATGTATTCTGCTTCGCTGGACGACAAAGCAATGGTGGTTTGCTTCTTACTTTCCCATGAAATGGCTCCTCCGGCCATAGAAAAGTAGAATCCGGTGTATGAACGACGATCCATAGGACAATTGGCCCAATCTGCATCCGCGTAGCCAATTAGGCATCCACCGTCTTTCCTGTAAGTAATGCCCAAATCCATAGTGCCTTTCAGATATTGTAATACACGTTTTGCCGCCTTCCAATGACTTTTATCATATTTAGTATTAAATTGACTTAAATATGATGTGGCAAAAGCAATGTCTGGGCGAGTATTAACGGCCAGAAAATTGAGTGAGCCTATCAATTGCTGATACGGATAGGATTCACTTACATTACTCTTCTCACTCGGCAGAAACTTATTATTTTCCAACGGTGTAGGCACGCTCTTACAGTCCATCATGTGATATTTTTGCAGTAAATCACGAATGTAACTTTCTTGAGATATTTTAATCTCATTAGGTTTGCAATGTATATTTAAACCTAAATAATAACTGAGTTCGCCAATCACTTTCAGACCAAAATAATTCCGTAAGTCAGATATGACAGTATTTAGCGTTTTATTATCTTTGTACAAGATGACAATGTCATCGACATGGAAAGCGAGTATTATTAACTCATTACCAAACTTTTTAGTGTAAATACATGCTTCCGAAGGAGTTTGGTTAAAACCTATGCATTGTAAAATTTCGGTCAACTTTTTATACCATGCTCGCGAAGCCTGTTTAAGCCCATAAAGCGAACGTTTCAGTAAACATACTTTATCTTCTTGACCAGGTTTTAAAAATCCTTCCGGCTGACTCATATATACTTCTTCCTCTAAAAATCCATTTAAAAATGCCGTATCAACGTCTAAATGGTGCATTTTCATTCCCTCTTCCGCAGCCAACGCGAACAACATGCGTAAAGAAGAGTTTCGGACGACTGGCGAGAAAGTTTCCAAGTAGTCAATACCATAAACTTGGTTAAATCCTTTCGCGACAAGTCTAGCTTTGTATTTAATTACGTCACCATGCGCATTTTTCTTCAGTTTGTAGATCCATTTGCATGGTATAACTTTCTTATCAGGTCTGTCAACGAGAACCCAAGTTTGTTTTTCAAGCAGTGACTGATATTCATCTTGCATAGCTTGATACCATTTATCTCTATCTTCTGCATTTACAGCCTGTGTGTAAGTTGTTGGTTCATCCATCAGCTGAGGGGATGAAGTTTGCATGCATACACAATTAGCAGCAGAATTAGGTTTTCTGGGTCTCAAATTGTACCTTGGTTCTACAAAATCAGTATGAGATTCAATTTCTTCTAATGAAGACGCAATAACAGGTTGAACAGCGTTATGCCATTGCTCTACGATATTAATATCAGCCTGAACATCTTCTGATAAATTTACAATATCAGGTTGAATCTGTTCATCTTCGATGACAGCGCTTGTGACAGGTGTTCGACTATCTGAACTATTCGAAGAGTTTGCTTGCGGATTTAGCAATAGAGGTACAACTGCTGATTCAGTTAAATCATTATCAGACTTACAAGTTGTCTTTACTTTCAAATCTTGAAAATCACATTCAAAGAAAGTAACATCTCTGCTTTTCACAAGTCTTCTGGGACATCTAATATCTCTGAAATAATAACTTCTAGGATCTTCTGAATATCCTACGAAAATATGTTCGGATGCTTTCATATCCAGTTTCTTTCGATTACAGTCAGGAACATGAATAAATGCTCTACATCCGAAAACACGCAGATGAGAAAGATTTGGTATTTTAGCATACCATTTCTCGTACGCCGTCTTGCCTTCGAGAGCACGGTGAGGAGACCTATTTTTGAGATATACAGCCATCTCTGCAGCATCTTGCCAATAAGCCGGAGAAAGAGAACTGTCAGAAAGCATTGATCTTACTTTCTCCATAATTGAACGATTTGTTCTTTCTGCAATGGAATTTTGCTGAGGACTGTAGGGAACTGTTGTTTGATGTTGAATTCCTTCATTTTGTAAATACCTCGAAAATTCAGCATCAACATATTCTTTTCCATTATCGCTCTTCAATATCTTAATATTTGCTCCTGTTTCCCGCTCTACTCTGGACTGGAAAATACGAAATTTATTCTTTACTTCCGCTTTTGAAGGAATAAAGAATACAAAAGTCATACGAGAAAAATCATCTATAAAAAATAAAATATACTTATTGCCTTGAAATGAAGTTTCTGGCAAGGGTCCACAAATATCTGAATGAATAAGTTCCAGAACAGAAGTTGATCTTTTATGTGAAATTTTCTTGAAAGGTTTCCTACGCTGCTTACCTTCAATGCAGGGGATACATGGTTCCTTATCGACTTCTGAGTAGTCCACGCCCACTGCGTGTCCCTTCCTCAGTTGATCCATTCCGATGCGACATAAATGACCTAGTCTTCTATGCCAAAGCTTGAAGCTAGAAACATCAGAGTGCGTCTCAAAAGCTGATAATTGAGTCGTTGGGTTGACCGTACAATCTAGAGAATACAGTCCACCACATATAGAACCATGTAAAATTACATCGCCTGAACAAGAAAAAACATCAGAATCATAAAAATTACAACCAGTTCTATCAAAAACTACGCTAAAACCTTTATCTACTGCCTTCTTTACTGAAATAAGATTAGAGTTCAAGTTCGGTACATGAACCACATCAGTAATCTTCTTTATATCAGTATTCTGACCGCAACTGGTAATAGAAATATCTCCAATGCCTTTACTGGGCAGTACATCTCCATTTGCAATAGTTACAGTCCCAGTAGACGAACTTCTCACATTATTCATCCAATCAGCTCGTGACGTCATGTGTGCTGAAGCTCCAGAATCAATAAACCATTTATCACGCTCTAATCCGTCATTGACATTCAGTGCACATAGAGAATTTTTGTGATTTACGGGTCTCTTCTTCTTGTCCTTTTTATGGGGACAATCTGGACGCTTATGTCCTGGCTCCATGCAGTCGTAACACACAATAGGTCTCTTCGATTTGGATGTAGAAGGTTTGTCCTGGTTCATACGTGTACGAAGAGCAATATCTGGGTTATCTATAGCTGGTTTATTCAGTTCATTCAATAATTTGGTCTTAATTAAATCGACTGTAATGTCTATATTGGAATTTTCCAAAGCCATTACTAAAGGTGCGTATTGAGGACTTAAACCTCCAAGAAGAATCGCAGCTATTGAAGCATCTTCTATAATTTTGCCAATATCGGCTAAATCTTGCACAGTTGACAGTATAGCATTTATGTACGTCTCTATGTTGGAATCAAAATCATCAAGACAGTACCTGTACAGTTTCCGCTCGAGGCTTATGCGTCGCCCTAAACCTTTGTCCTCGTAAGTGGACGAAAGAGCATCCCAAGCTTCCTTGGCTGTTTTGCATGACCTCACATGAGTTATCGCCATACCATCTAAAGTGAGACATATTTTCGATAACGCCTTTTGATCGTTACGTGATTTTATCTCAGTAGAAATTTTACTACCTTCAGAATATCCGATGATCGTCTCCCATAAGTCTTCATGCATAAGATACATACGCATTTTAAATTTCCATACGGAATAACCGTCTCTGTTTATGAGTGGTTTTATACCAGTAATCGAAATATTTGACATATTTATACGCACAGCTGTTCAATGTCACAACAAAATAATATGAAAATATCTTCGTGAATTATATTAATTTTTCACAGATTTTCATAATTTATACATGCACATACTGGAAAAAACTAGTAGATTCACTTTTTAATAAAGAATATGCAGTTTTATAAGTATTACTCAGTTAAAAATAGAGTTTCGTGCTGATAACGAATGTTGTATTAGACTTTGTTTATTGAAGTGACACAAGTACATCAGATAGAATACAACGTATAGAAAAGAATAATAAGTTTAAAAGTTTTGGTTAGCCAGTTACATACAACACTTTTAATCCCGGAAAATGAAAGAATTCCCGTGGGATAGTTAAAAAATTATAACAACAGCTCAGTTCACAACAACTTAGCATCTAATTAAGTAAAATTGACATACTGACACCTTATATGCCGCGGTCACATTAAACATACATACATTAGTTGAAATTTTGTTTTCTTCCATGCTGGTCATGGAGTAAAGAAAAAACATAGAATTTACCAGTTGCTTCCCTTCCCGCGCAGATGGGAAAAGCCCATCGAGGGAATGAGCGAAGTCTCAGGAATCATGTTATAGGCGATGCGGCTAGCAACCCATTTTTCCCTTTTCCACCTATACGCCCACAATCATGCTAAACGTGGCCTTAAGTTTATGTTACCTTAGGCTCTGTCTACCCCATAAGGGATAAAAACGTGATATATGTATGTATCAGTTAGTTTCAGTCGCAGGAACGGACATAGGATAGCCTTTATCCCAGCAAACAGCATAGTTCCCGCGGGATAGCAAGCGAATCCCGCGCGGATAGTCGCGGGCGACAGCCAGAAACATTCAAATAAAATAATGTCGAGTGTCACTGAAAACTGAATTTCATGGTATGAAATGTTTCGTGTGTCCGTTTATTCTTCAAAGGAGTCGAAAACCTGACAAATTCTGACATGAGTGACTCAGACTCAGGGGAGCAGCGGTGAGTGCAGCATGTGATATAACCAAGACTTCCCGCGTCATAGCACTTTGTGACGCGCTAAATCAAATCCCAGAGGCACCACACTTCCGGATTTATGCGGACATTTCGTTCATATTTACACGGCTTTACACGTAGACGTAGACGTAGACGTCTGTGAATTATTCTAGAATACACCAGCAGGTTTAGGTTGGATTCATTGAACTATCTTGAAATATGTATGTATAACTCTTTATTGTACATAAAACACAAGTAAAAGATGGATACAGGACAACACACATGCACAAAGGTTACTTATCCCTAAAAGGGCTTCCAGTTAACCTTTGAACGATTGACAGGACATAAGCAAGAGTAGACACAGAAAAGTAAAAGAACCTATCGAAACCTAAAATAATCCTAAATGTTCAAATTTTAAATAATGTGAGATCCTACTAATATTATAATTTGTTTTATAATTAGTAGTAGTTTTAGTTTTAGTATCTCTGCGTTATTTTTAAGTTGTGACTGTTTTTTTATTATGATTTGTTTTTCTTTTCCAATGAAATCGTGAAATTGGTGTAACGTACTTTATGGATGGCGTCAAGGATCTGTCTAGGTCCCATAAGGGATGAAGACGTCTGTATAAGTTTCCTCCAGTCAACCTAGCGACACCTGCCGGCAAAAACGTGACAGTTGTGAAATTGAGCGCCGCTCTAGATACATCCGTAGATGTGAGCGGGACATCCGGATGTGTGGTCCAAAGCATAAGCTGAAGCGAGCGGTCCAAACGCCTGTTTAGTGGCCGCACGCAGCGGTTTATAGGCTAGAAAATAAATTTACAAAGCAATAAAGTGGGTAGATACTTTGTCGAAAGTTGTTGGTACCTTTAACATAATTAAAAACGCGAAAGTTTGTAAGTAGGGATGGATGGATGTTTGTTACTCTCACGCCGGAACTGCTGGACAGATCAGGATGAAATTTGGAACATAGATAGATTATAGTCTGGATAAAAGAATTCTATGCAGATTAAGTTGCGGGCAACAGCTAGTTTAACATAATTATGGATCAGTCAATTAACTCACTCCATTAACGTAAATGACGAACAGTATTATATATTTTTAACACCGATTAAATGTCCACCGATCAATGTTCATCAATGATTGGCTCTGTCGACCTAAGATTTTCATTGGTGAAAATACCGTTACAAGATCCGTGGCTCTTAACTAAAGCATTCTAAATCACAACCTCGCATGCCATATTCATCTTAACGGTATAGGTTAAAGTTAGAAAGAGATAGCGAACGTCATTGCGAAAACCGGCTCTTTTTTAAAATTAAACAACGTAAAAAATGGAGCAAGCAGAGCTTCTAGCGTAGGTTTTTTAATAAATATGATTATCAAAAAAATGGCAGCGTCACTAAGAACTAAACTAGCACTGACGTCTCAGGTTAACTCTTGGCTTTGGCAGATGTCACACGCAGATATTTGGCGAAAGAGCGCGCGGTCACGTAAGGCTACTGTCTCCGCTCCCGCGACCGCTTCTGACCCGCACCGCTCATTGGAGAGCTGCACATGTGTGTCAGGTGACTCACTGGCACAAACAATCAAAGTTGTAAACAATCCGGTTAGCCATTTATTTTTTCCACGTCTCAAGACCGTTTACTTTCGCAACTTTGCCTTACTCCTGCCGATCACAAGTCGTATGCGCGCACGCGCATGACAGCTGTCATTTTTCTATCCTACTTAGCAAAGCACCTAGGCTGCGAGTCGGGTTACCTCCGCGGGTCAAGAGCTGCGGTTCGATTTTGGATCCTTCCGAGGGGAACAACAGTGCTTGGTCCGGTGCACCCTGGGCAACGGTTAATGATTTCCTGGCAGATTCTGAGGGATATTATCCGTTGGCTAAGAGCTCGACAGGGAGGTCTTTTGACCGTGTTCTACCGTACAACGTTGCCGACATTTTTGACACAAGTTTTTGAATAGGTACCTACCTACTGTATTTATTACTTTGGCACTTGGAAATCATCGCATCGATCGATGCACCAGCGAACGCACCAGAGAGATGCTACCTTCTTCTTCTCCTTTTGCCTCTCTATTACTGGAGGTTGGCCGTTACCTATTCCTGTGCCTGGTGAAACAGCTCTTCTACGCTGGCAATGCTAGTCCACTCGCAGATGTTCCTAAGCCAGAACTTTACCTCTGTCCAGCGCCGTTTGCCCTCGATCTTGCCCATCATGAGGAGAGAGGAGGAGAGATGTTACCAAAGCAGCGAAATTTTCAAACGGTTCGAGAAAGCCTTTTTCATCTTGGCTGAAGCCCTGGGAAGGACATATAGTTTTTAACTTGTACATAATAAATCTGCTGGGGTAAACGTGTTCTTGAGTGGAGACCGCGACTTGGCAAACGTAGT
The DNA here is from genome assembly GCA_932294345.1 of Pandemis cinnamomeana. Lineage (NCBI taxonomy): Eukaryota > Metazoa > Arthropoda > Insecta > Lepidoptera > Tortricidae > Pandemis > Pandemis cinnamomeana. The sequence continues at coordinate 32,084,437 of OW028702.1, read as the reverse complement.
GTAGGACGCCCTCCGGCCAGGTGGGATGACGATCTGCGAAAGACTGCAGGCAGATGCTGGATGCGTCAAGCTAAAGACAGGGCGCTATGGCGCTCATTAGGGGAGGCCTATGTCCAGCAGTGGACTAACATAGGCTGATGATGATGATGATGATGATGAGTAAATCTGACCACCGGAAGCTGACTTGTAATTTAAAAAAAAAACTTGAAAGTTTCCCCGCGCGACACGGAACAACTACATTTCTTTAAAACGGAGAAGGCAATTACAGGCGATACCAGTCAGTTACCGCATCGCCCCGCAATTAGATCGCAGATCGACGGCATTATTTCATTAACTGTTAAATATTGCAAAAACCATGACGTAATTGGTCTAAAGCCAATGTGAACCTTATAACTGAGCGTTAAAGTTTACTTTTGTCATAATAAGGTAGGGTAGGAGAAACTATAATTCGGATCGCAGAATTGCTTTTGCGTTGTTTCAATGATTTGTGGCTATGGGGTTAGTGACCTAATAATTTTATAGTCCGTCCCAGTCCATTTTAATGCTTTTGTAAACAAGTCCTCCCAAATTGGCATTGTTCATTTTTTTTAAGCTGTGCTTTTAACACCTTTATTTGATAAAATGGACTATTTCAAGAAACTAATTTGAATATTATGCTTTTACGTAGCTTTGTTAATTAATAATATTTTTTTTTTCGCTGTTTGATAGTTTGTGAATTTAGACAGAATCCCAATCGCCTTCGTTCAGCCATTAAAAAAAAAACGGCTTTGTCGTGCAGGTGACAGTTGCCATAGCCAAACTTTTTTTTTCCTGTTTAGTGGCAAGCATTCAATGCTGGATTCTGTCTAAAAACCGGGTCGTTATGTCAAACAAAGGTTAAAAGTACTTTTACAAAAATATCTGTAATCATAAAGTATTTTTGAAATCGGACAAGATAAATCGGATAATTGATGGTTTTCCTCGACATGGTTTTCGAATTGGAGCATACTAAAAAAAATGTTCAATGCCAATTGATATAAAACTAATAGATAACAAAGAAACTCTGGTTCCTAATGAAAGCCTTGAGATCATTCAACGCATACAAGTACAATATATGAGTGGTATTATTACAATTTAATAGAAAATGGAACAAATAACGAGTTATATGCAGAGCCGTAGGCTAGCAGGAGTCGCCTGACGCATGGCAGCTAGCGCCACGTCAGACCACCTACCTGCCAGCCACCTTTGAAAGAGGTTGCTTCCCGACAATATAATGATTTTATTTTAAAATATTATTTTAAGATCCATTTTTACCCGGGTTATGTTTTTCGAGTGTATGTATGTACACACAGCAAAGCTATTCGGTAAGCAGGATAGATACGGCGCGAGCGTGCGTAGGTGCTTACCTGATTATATTGCCGTGTGTACCTATGTGTGTATATTTCTTTGGCACGCTCTAGAGCCTTGGCTTGTCGCATTTGGACTTGAGATGTATCATTAGATACGTCTTAGTCGTGAGAGTGATAGTTAGTACGTCAAAATTATAAAAATTGACGCAGTCGGGTTTTATATTTTTAAATAATGAATTTACTTAATCAAAAATCATAGTAATCGTGTTATAGGCGATGCGGCTAGCAACCCATCACTGTTGATTCCATTTTCCATCTATACTATAGAGCGATCCGGGGCGAGCGCTCAAAGAGGAAGGACTACGGACTAATCCGAAACAGTCGAGCGTCACTCGACTTTTATACGTGAGGTATCCGTGCAATTATGTTTGTCTCACGCTAGTTTCTTGTTGAAAATTAATTTACTTGTTGAAACTATAGTTCTTCCAATCATTTATTTTCTCGATGACAGCTCCCGTAGAATGTAACTGCGCTTTTTACGCAAAAATTAACTTTTAAATGCGAGGTATAAAAAATATGACAACTGCCTAATTTTGTTCCTTGATCTCATATAATATTCATCTAAGACAAATTGAGTCCATATATGCTGTAATATCTTTTTAAAGTACGAAAAACAATAAACGTTTTCATAAAGTTACATTCTATGGGATTACAAATAGTGATGTTATGATTGAAATATCGATATTGTATCGATAAAAATAGATTATAAGATATAGTGTAATTATTAAATATGCTGTGAGATGTTTATTTTGTGTTTTTCGTGTCAGGTCTTAAAATTAACGGTGGAGAAATGATGTGTATTTGTTTCGAATACCAAAACAAACGCGCGCAACTGTCATTCGGCCATTTTGCACGCTTAGTAATAAATTAGCATTCAAGTAAGTCGGTTGTTTTATTCGCTCCATAGCTGAATACTTCTCAACTACTCGTATATATAAAATTGGATCGATATCGTGTCTACTGATCACTTATTAGGTAACAATACTATAACTATCAAACTACATCTGTCATCGAGAAAATAAATGATTGGAAGAACTATAAGCATGATACGAAAAATGTGTTAATTAACGTCTCTGAGTGCAGTTACTGTTGTCTAGCATCGATAAGAATGTACGCCTACGCGACGCCTGCTTGACGCTCTTAACTGAACTGGCTGCCACATCTAATATCTCGGCAAGGTTAATTTAACGATGTCTCTTACCTTAATTTCTTTACCGTTTAACCTGACTTGCTTGAGAAAGCAGATTGTCTACATATTATTTTTATACAGTACCTATACACACGCACATAGATTACTCATTTTTCCCTTAAGGGGTAGACAGAGCAGGCATCGTTTCTTAACCTCGGGTCGCGAACCGAGGTCCCGGATGTTATTGGGATGGGACGTGGGAATTCTCTAAATGTTATATTTCTAACTAGCTTCTCCCCGCGACTTCGTCTGCGTAGAATTATACATAAAAACCTTCCTCTTGGATCATTCTATCTATTAAAAAAACCGCAACAAAATCCGTTGTGTGGTTTTGAAGATATAAGCATACATAGGGACATAGGGACATAGGGACACAGGGACAGAGAAAGCGACTTTATTTTATACTATGTAGTGATAACATCATTCAAACAAGAACTGTCAAAATAAACACGATGGCGATTGCGAGCGAGTTAGGTAATAAGCCTACTGGTTCGCTCGCTGTCAGATCCATACTAAAAATGCCAGCTAAAACCTGAACTGAGTCGGAATTGAATCGCATTAAGCGTACTTAGCGTGATTTTGAGCGTATATGGAAATTCATACATACATATATCACGTCTGTATCCCTTACGGGGTAGAAAAAGTCTAAGGTAACAAAACCTTAAGGCCACGTTTAGCATGATTCAGGGCGTACCTATAGGTGGAAAGGGAAATCAAAATAGTGATGGGTTGCTAGCCGTATCGCCTATAACATGATTCCTAAGACTTTCGCCCCTCGATGGACTTTTACGCGGGAAGAGAAGCAATTGGTAAATTCTATGTTTTTCTTTGCTCCCAGACCAGCATGGAAGTTGGAAGGATGGTTGGAAGTTGGATGGAAGTATTATGGATAAATTAAATAAACGGTCACAGATCAACGGTTTTATTTGAAAAACTTGACACATATGCTTATATGGATGTCACACGCGATTAACTAGACCTAGGTACAAACAACAGCAAAGCATCTAACTATACAGAGTAGCATAGAGCCTGGTAGATGACCTACTCAGACGCGTTCATCCCTTACAGGCATATAAGCAGTGCTTGTAAGCATACGTAAATGTGCCCGACACGCTTCGTACCAATACGGGTTTTGTTGTCACTATGCCTACCCTCTGTCAGAACCCACTGCACGCCCCTGGACCTACTCCTAGAAAGCACGCCGCCGAAGTGAAGTCTTCTCCCAGATCAATAACAGAATGTTTTTGTTTGTTCAGCTGCTCTGTGGTAGACATGACGGACTACGAGCGCATCAAGGCAGGCTGCCAGGAGCGGGGGGAGCTGTGGGAAGACCCTGACTTCCCGGCCACACAGTCCTCGGTCTTCTACCACCAGACGCCTCCCTTCAACTTCGTGTGGAAGCGCTCTAAGGTAAGAAAGTCTGACCTACACAGCTAGTAAAAAAAAGTAAAGTAAAAAAGTCTTTATTTATAATATGCAAAAGGTTACAACATGTTTGTTCGGCAGCCTCCGCACTAGACTCTGGGCCTGTGTCGCGGAGACTAGAGACAGTTATAACAATAAGGGCTTAACATAAAAATCAAAAATAATTTGTGCGCGTGTGTGTGTGTGTGTGTGTGTGTGTGTGTGTGTGTGTGTGTGTGTGTGTGTGTGTGTGTGTGTGTGTGTGTGTGTGTGCGTGTTGTGTGTAGGTAGTATGTGAGTGTTAGTGCTTTTAATTACAGGCTGTAAGAATATTTTCAGTTTCGTCGTGATTCAAACTCATTAGCCAGCGTTCAGTTTCTTTTTTCAGTTCTTTGCTTGTCAGATTTTTTATGTTTTTTATGTGTTTACAGGATTTATTATAGATAATCCAGTTTCATTTTTAGTATGGATCAGCGAGGGAACCCTGAATCGGACTTGAGTCGCTTTAAGACGTCAGGGTAAGGCCCCTGCTGTGGCTGATGGCTTAGCACGCATCACGGATTTCATTTTATTTTATTTTTAACCGACTTCAAAAAAAGGAGGAGGTTCTCAATTCGTCTGTATGTTTATGTAGGTACGATCGGTCTAATGTTGTTACAATTATTGTTATGTTTGGAGTCGGTGTCAGCCAAGGAAACACTACAATATGCCTAGCAATAATAATACAAGAATACTTTAATAAATATTTTTTACAAATTAACTTTTATACACAAGCACATCTCACCTATAACTATGTGTGTAGTTCTTTACAAGCCTACGTTGGCTGACACCGACTCCAGAAATAACAATAATTGTAACAACATTAGATAGATCGTACCTACATATTGATAAATAGAAGAAGTAAGTTGATTATTAAGTTTTAGAAGAATATGGAATTATTTTTTTCTTTTTAGTGCATATTAGTTTGTTTTGGAATAGTTTCCTTTTGTGAAGTCGGTTTTTTTTGTTAAATTTTAACTTTAATTACCTCGTCATCCGTGTGGCGTTTTTTAAGACCATAGACAAAATTCTTTTTCTTATTTAAAAAATAGAAACAAAGTAATCACGTAATAGAAAAGGTTGGTTGGTCGATCAGCAACACTGACTCTATCCCTCAGCCTATACCGTTTTGAGAGAAAGAAATAGTGAATACGATTGCGATTTCAAACGCGTTAAACCAATGGCCGGAAGACATACAGATAACAGTAATAAGTCAGGCGGCGATTTATCATTACGTGTACAACGTAATTGTGGTTTTTACTGAATCATTTAATTTCGCATGCGCTTGTTGCACATGCATAGAGGAAATAACCAATTAGAGCGGCAATGAGAGCTGTCCAATAGTGGCAACACATCAGTCTTTTTCGACTTACATCTAACATTTTCCCGCACGTTCTCCGTTTATTTTCTACATGGAACACACTTATTTAAGTTATTACGGTTTTGATTATAATATATGTTTGTTTTTTTGTTTTTATTAAAATTAATCGAATTTCATTCGCTGCCGCTTAACGACTAAACATTAACTATTCATATTAGTCATAATAGCTGTTCAACTTTATTTTATTACCCTTTTGACCTTTGGCTGACCTAATTAGAATGCAGTAATCGCCAATTTTGGCTTGGCGTAATTTTATTTCATACTCTGCTGCGCGCGACTTCGTCTGCAAAAAAATTGTTTTTCACTATCCCGCGGGAACAATACAATTTTCCTGGATAAAATTTAGCCTATGTGTTAATCTAGGGTATCAGCTATCTCTGGTCCAAATTTTAACTAAATCCGTGTAGTAGTTTTTACGTGAAAGAGTAACAAACATCCATCTATTTATCCATACTTACAAACTTTCGCGTTTATAATATTAGTAGGATGAAATGTATGACTTTTCCTCTCTATAAGAATGTTTGCTCTATGCACACATGTAAACGTTAGTAGCACGCGTGACATGCTATCTATATTCTCATTGTCATAATTAAATTACAAAAAAACTAACAATGTTCCGCCATTCAAATAAAATAATTTTACACTTGTAAATTTTCACTTTTGTAAAATGACGCACTTACATTACAAAAATTGTAAAAAATAGAATTAAATTCGACTGCATACATTCATATACACATACATAAATCACGTCTTTATCCCTTACAGGGTAGACCAAATTTCCATTCCAGTTCGTCACTTTAGAATATATGAATGGAACGTGACGAAGAGGAAAAAAAATCGATAGTAATATCTGGGACACATTTTTTCTTGTATAAGAATCGATAGGGCAAACGATTCTGAGTAAGAGAAACGCAAAATAGTTAAATTCTGGAAAAAATGTTCATATGTGTGGTGTGGGCTGTTCATGTTGGACTTTTTTTTTTCAAATGTGTTCATATTGACAGGGGCAAAAGATAAAGATCCAAACGAGATGTACGCAAACCTGGATTACATCCTACTAATACTATAAACGCGAATGGACGGATGTTACTCTTTCACGCCAGAACGGAACAGATCTGGATGAAATTTGGAACTTAAAAATATTATAGTCTGTACTAACACATAGGCTACTTTTTATCCCGTAAAATTAATTTCCTGCTGGATAGCGATAAACGTCGTGCCGACGATTGCTGGCAACAGCTAGTTGTACACACAGCAAAGCTATTCGGTAAGCAGGATAGATACGGTGCGAGCGTGCGTAGGTGCTTACCTGATTGTATGAAACATACCTAAGGAATACTAAATTTGTTGTAGTAACACTAAATTACTTTCCGGTTTGGCCGCTTGGTGGCGCCCCGATCGCTCTCTCTCTTACTTCAATAATGTTATCTACGCATGTGCATTGTGTGTAATAAATAATAAAAATATACAGTCCATTTAGATTATGTCATGTGGGTGTTTCATTTAATATGAAAGGAAGAACCAGCAACTGCGCCTACATAATGGTCCTATCGATCCAGCAATTTCGAGATTGAAAAATAACCTCGTCTGTTTGGAGGAATATCGACGTGACTATCGACCGCGCGTCCGCGCGATTCCATTCCGCGCTGCGTTGGCGATGCTTCAAGAGACAAAACATCGCAAGTATCACTAGCGAGAGCGAGACAGCAGCTACACTTCGTTCGATCGCTATGCTTAATTTGCCGCTGTCTACGTGTCAACGTGTGTGCTTTCTGTGTAATCGTCGTGTCGACACAGTGTTCGTGCGAGAAGGATGCACGTTAGCTTACGTGTGGCTTGTGTGAAGAGCGCGGCTACGGTGTGTCTATTACGGTGTTGCACTGTGCAATAGCGTGTCGAGCGAGTGCATGTCCCCACTTTTCTAGTTTCGTTTCGTTTCGCATCTTCCGGGAATTGTGTGCCAGAGCAAGATGGCGGTGGCGTTGGCTTAAGTTCTTTTAACAAAATATAACTAAAGACTATAAATTAGTTGGTTAAGATCTCTGCTAAATACTACGCTACTACTAAATACTGTGCATTGCATTTGTTTGTTCAACACCTGATTATTTGGTTTGCCTTTTTTAACAAGCAAAATGGAAGACCTAAGTAAGCTTGTTGCAAGGCGGGGCCAACACAAGGGAGCAATTACTAGACTCGGTAATTATCTAAACGAGTACGATGCTGCTTCCAAAGATATGGAGGCACTCCAAGTGCGAAAGGAGCGACTCGTCAAGGCATTCCAGGACTATTCACAAATTAATGTCGATATTTCCGTTCTAGATCCAACAGACAAGGAGGATTTCGTGGCAATTGAAGACAACTATTATAATTGTTTAGCCAAAATTAATCGTCTCCTAAAATCAGACAAGGTCGTCGAAAAAACAGGTAATCGGGATTGCCATCGGTTGCCACCCATCGAAATCAAAAAGTTTGATGGACAGGTTGGTAATTACTATACTTTTATTAACCTATTTAAAAGCGTCATAGACCAGGACAGTAGGCTTTCAGAATGTGAGAAGTTCTACTATTTACGTTCCGCACTTGAGGGCGATGCCCTAGATATGGTCAAACATTTGCCGTTGACAGCTGAAAATTATAAAGAGGCTCTGTCTATAATCAAAGAGCGCTACGATAACCGAAAAAAGGTGATAAATCACCATATTGTCTCCATATTAGACATAAGCCCCATAGGCAAGTGTAGCGCTCAAGCCTTACAAAACATTGTGTCTATCATAAAACAGCATTTAGGTGCGTTAGAAAATCTCCAGGTTCCTATAGAGCACTGGGATTTAATATTGGTGTCCATATTACAAAGGAAAATAGACCAATTCACCCTTCGCTCTTACCATCTTGAAAACGAGAACAATGAATTGCCGACATTAAGTAAATTCTTGTCATTTCTAGAACGTCGTGCTATCACCTTGGAAACTGTGGCTCATGCTGACCAACCGCAGGAGCACCAGAAATCTACTGTAAACAGAAGAACAAGCTTGGTGTCTGCAGTCAGTAAGCCTGAAAAGGTATCTTGTAAGTACTGTAGCGCTGACCATAGGCTGTACCAGTGTCCCAAGTTTAAATTAGCCACTTTCCATGAGCGTAACTTATTTGTGAACAAAAACAAACTGTGCAAAATTTGCTTAAACCTGCACACAAATAAATGCACATTACATATAAGATGTTCTAAGTGTAAAGATAAACATAATACATTGCTGCACGAGGAGGTTGAACGATGTGAGGCTTCAAATAACGTGACAACATCGGCAAATTCGGCAATTGGTAGTGACAATGTCCTACTGCCCACTATAAAGGTAAGACTACAGTGTAAAGATGGTAAATATATAACAGTGCGAGCACTGATTGATTCTGGCAGTCAAGTGTCATTTATATTAAAAGATCTGACAAATAAAACTCAGTGTAACTTAATAAAAAGTGATCAACGCATAACAGGTGTATGTGACAATACAAACAAAACAAGTGAAAAAACTCAGGTACAGATATATTCAACTGTCAATGATTTTAACACCTTGGTAACATGTTGTGTAGTGGAAAATATCACATGTGATCTTCCCCAGTTTGAGTGTGATAAAGCATCTATGTGTATACCTTCATACATCTCTTTAGCAGATACCAACTTCAATAAAAGTGAAAAAATAAGTATGTTGTTAGGCTGTGACATATTCTTTCAAATACTCCTGCGGGAACAATTACCTGTGTCATCTGGTGGGTTATATTTACAAAATACACGCTTTGGTTATGTTGTGGCTGGCAAGGTACAGCAAGGCAGTATACATAATTCTAAATTGTCTAGCAATTTCTGCCTAGCTGAGCAGGCAACTAACTCACACACTTGTGATCTAGATGACCGGCACTCTTTACAAAGTCTTGATATGAACATAAAAAAGTTATGGGAGTGTGAAAAAGTACCTGAAGTGTTTACTGAGTCTAATAATGAACAAGAACTTGCCGAATCAATGTTTCAAGAATCTGTTGTGTTAAAAAATAAAAGATTTCAAGTGGCCTTGCCGCTAAAACAAGACTTGTGTGATTTAAATTTGGGTGACTCATTATCATGCGCCTTACAAAGGTTTTATAATTTGGAAAAGAGGTTTTCAAAGGACCCTGAGCTTTTTGAACAATACAAAAAGTTCATTGATGAGTATGTTGAGCTGGGCCATGCCAAAATAATTGACATTTCAAAATACAACATAGGCCAAGAGCCTACATACTATTTGCCACATCATCCTGTCATAAGTATTAATAGCAAAACTACAAAATTAAGAGTGGTCTTTGACGGTTCTATGCAAACTAAACAAAAGATATCATTAAATGATTGCATGTTAAACGCTGATGCTGGTCAGAAAGAATTGTTTGACATTTTAATAATGTTTAGATTGCATAGATATGTTCTTATCACTGACATAAAAAAGATGTTTAGGCAAGTAATGCTAGCAGAATGTCACCGTCCGCTCCAAAATATATTGTGGAGGGACTCCCCACAAAACAGTGTGCAATGTCTGCAATTACAGACCGTTACCTACGGATTAAAAAGTTCAACATTTTTATCAACAAGGTGCTTAGTTGAGTTGGCGAATCGGTTTAAAGACCAGTACCCATTAGGTGCCAAAATATTGTTGAACTGTACCTATGTTGATGACGCTCACTTAGGTCACAATGATTTTGACACATTGCTGGAAACTAAGCGTCAATTAATACAGCTCTTAGAGCTAGGTAGCTTCGAACTGCACAAGTGGTGTGCCAATGATCTCAGATTGCTTGAGACTGTGCCACAACAACAACACAACACTGGTGATTTAGAGCTAGGTAAGGATGATTACAGCTGCGTTAAAACCTTAGGACTTAGTTGCAATTTACAATCTGACACATTGAGTATAAGTTGTCCTGATAAAAACCTGCTCGATAACTACACAAAAAGACAAGTTTTAAGCTTTATGAGTAAAATATTTGACCCACTAGGTTTAGTTGGGCCTATACTTGTCATGGCCAAGTGCATTATGCAAAAAACCTGGACATTAAATGTACCTTGGGATAGTCATCTGCCATCAGACTTAAATGAAACTTTCAGAAAATTTGCAGCAAGCCTTATTCAAATGCCAGATATAGTAGTGAATAGAAACATCAATACACACCAGGCAAGAACTATTGAGCTAATTGGGTATGCAGATGCCTCAATTAAGGCATTTGGATGTTGTCTGTACTTAAGGGTCATTGACATACATGACAATGTTCAAGTCCATTTGTTATGTTCAAAATCTAGAATAGCTTCGCTGAAGGAAATGACTACCCCAAGGCTTGAGCTTAATAGTGCAGTGTTGTTGGCAAAATTAGCCAAAAAAGTATATGAAATAATAAAATTACAATTTGATGTCAAGGTTTACCTTTATGCTGACTCTCAAATCGTTTTATCCTGGTTAAAAATTGAACCTTTAAAACTCAGTGCCTATGTTGCAAATAGGGTAAAGGTGATCATGGAAAATACAAAGGATTTCCTTTGGACATATGTTAACACTTCTGAAAATCCTGCTGACTGTCTGTCCAGGGGGGTAGAGCCTCATAAATTGCAAAATACACTTCTCTGGTGGCATGGTCCGAGAAAATTGCAGGACAAGGAATTTAAGCATTGTAGTGAGAGGGTAGACTTGCCTATCAGTCTGCCAGAAGTAAAGATTAGTAATGTGGCCACTATTCAGAAAGAAGGCTTAGATGTGTTCAAAAAATATTCTAATATTAACAAATTGAAAAGAGTAGTAGCATACTTGTTCAGATTTATAAACAATTGTAAATTACAAAAGGACCAAAGAACATATGGTCATTTAACTTGCAAGGAATTGAAATTTGCTTTAAATGTCACAATTAAAAACGAGCAAGCCTCATATTTTGAGGAAGAAATAAAGTGTTTGAACTCAGATCAACCAATAAAATCCAATTTAAAGTCTCTTTGTCCATTTTTAGACAAGTTTGGAAATTTAAGAGTAACAGGAAGATTACAAAATGCAAGCATTCCTTATGATCAGATGCATCCCACTATATTGCCTAAGAAATCCTTAATAACCAATTTAATAATTTCAAATGAACACAAAACACTGCTTCATGCAGGTCCAGGCTTAATGCTTACAAGCTTAGCACAGCGATATTACATTATAGATTCCTTGCGAGAAGTAAAGAAGGTTGTAAATAAATGCACCCGGTGCTTTAAATTCAAGGCGAAGGCGGCAGAGCAGTTAATGGGTTCACTACCATATGACAGGGTTAATCAGTGTAGAGTTTTTGAAAAGGTTGGTGTCGACTATGGTGGTCCATTTTCTGTGAAGCTGCATCGTGTCAGAAAGCCTATAATTTACAAGGCTTATATTGTGCTTTTTGTTGACTTTTTAACTAAGGCCATACATATTGAGCTGGTCTCTAATATGACAACTGAAACTTTTATAAATTGCCTAAAAAGGTTTATCGCACGTCGCAACAAGCCCAGTATAATATATTCTGATAACGGGAGTACATTTAAGGGCGCAAATAACAAACTTGGAGAATTATACAATATTTTCAATAAAGAACATCAAGGTTTTGTTCAAACATTTGCAACAAATTTAGGAATAGACTTTAAATTTATTCCTAGTTATTCTCCTGTGTTTGGAGGGCTATGGGAAGCAGGAATTAAGAGCGCCAAGCATCATATGAAGAGAGTGGTTGGAAATACGGTTTTAACATATGAAGAATTAAACACAGTAGTTGTCCAAATAGAAGGAATCTTAAATTCTAGGCCACTAACCGCATTGCCAACAACTGATCCTCATGATACTTCTTATTTGACACCAGGTCATTTTCTCACAGGTGCTTCTCTTTCTGCCATACCTGATTCAGATGTTACCAAGGTTCCTATAAATAGATTATCATTCTGGAGGCAATGTACCCAGATGATGCAAAGCTTCTGGAAAGCATGGCATAAGCAATACCTGACACAGCTCCAAAATAGGCCAAAGTGGCATGCAGCTGTGCCAAATATTGAAATAGGAACTTTAGTCATTATTAAGGAAGATAACATTCCTCCGTTACACTGGCCAATGGCTCGTGTCATAGATGTGCATCCAGGTTCTGATAACAAGGTAAGAGCATTGTCGGTAAGAACCGCCAAAGGTTCTGTGATTCGCACAAGTGTGACAAAAGTTTGCCCACTACCCATAGATAAGGATTAGTTACGCTCATGGCTAATTTTTAATTTATAAGTGTATCACCGCAGGCTATATCAACGATATTAAGGTGAACAGGGTTACCAAAATACCCTAACAATGACTAACTTAAAATTATATTTCTCTGACATTGGTATAGTTTGTGTGTACAGAGATATTGCAGATACTGCAGACACCAGCTTGAACTTCAAGTGCTCCTTTTCTTTTACCTTTTCACAATAAGGTGTATTTATTAGGTAGCGTGGAAAACCGATGGCATTCTTATTTGATTACCAATTTTAGTTTTGTTTCTCAAATGAGATTTTTGTTATTTGAGACTATTCTGTCTCCCACTTTTTTATTATTTGTTTGTGCACCTAGTTGCCATTAAAAAATTAATAATGTGTGTAACATTATATTGTATACTATACTTAGGTATATGCCTTTGTCACCGTAGGCCGTGATGCGTTGCCATGTCAATGATGCCAAGGTGCACAAGGCTGCCACCCCTGTGGCACTAATTCTCATTAGGTTAAGTACTAGGTAAAAGAAAGAAAAATGATTGTTTGTATTAAACTGACCCATTTATTAAAAATTGTGTAATACTTTGCTATACAGAAGGTCTTACATGTAGCAAGTTTTAACTTAAAATCAACAGCACTCAATATGTTGATAAGTGCAAGTGTTGCCCTGTTATACACATACATAAGAAATGTTTAATTGTGACTAATTGTAATTTTTAACTGGAACTTTAACTATAACTAGCCTTCCATGTGTATTGTTATTCAATTTATATTTTACTAAAGGCCAGGCAAATTTAATAGTTCCATATATTAAACTTAGAGCTCCTAAGAAATGTTCATATAGATTCATGTTTGAAATTGTTGAATAAATTGGTCTTTTTTGCCCTGGGCCCCAATTTATGTATGAAACATACCTAAGGAATACTAAATTTGTTGTAGTAACACTAAATTACTTTCCGGTTTGGCCGCTTGGTGGCGCCCCGATCGCTCTCTCTCTTACTTCAATAATGTTATCTACGCATGTGCATTGTGTGTAATAAATAATAAAAATATACAGTCCATTTAGATTATGTCATGTGGGTGTTTCATTTAATATGAAAGGAAGAACCAGCAACTGCGCCTACACTGATTATATTGCCGTGTGTACGTAAATGGAAAAGCTACACTGCATACTGTTCAGTAGCTAAAACACGTCGTTAAAGGGAAAGGGTGATACTGCTGGACAAGTCGAACAAGTATTTAGTCTCAATTGAGATATGTAACGATTGGTAATTCAACTTTCTACGTTTAAAAAGTAACGTAACATTGAAACACTAACTGCGGCAATTTGGGGCAAGTACGTAATTTTGTTCTTGTCTGTTATGGTTCGTCCAGAAATCATGTGATCGTTTATGGGGGGTTCCCGCAATTTCCATTCCAGTTCGTCACTTTTTAATATAGGTATGTATGGAACGTGACGAACAGGAAAAATAAATCCATATTTCTTGTATGGGAATCGATAGGGTAAACGATTCTGAGTAAGAAAAACCCAAAATATATAAATTCTGGAACAAAGAATCATGTGCACTTTTTTTGGAATAAATACCGTCCCGTATTGCCCGGCCAGGAAAACTAGGCAACCAACATTTTGACGGAATAACAGGTCTGTATTTCCAGGTATACGAAATATCACCCCGGTACGCTCTAATACCGAGGTTATATTTCGATTTGAAATACCATTTGATAATGGAAGCCAGTCGATTAGGTTCGGTTAGTTTTTATATAGTGTTATAGTAGTTCGATGCCAAGAATCGACTGTCATTGCGAATGACAGGCCGCTATTTATCAGGTCGGGTTTTATCAGGTTACAAACCAATACCGGGGTGGAAGTACCGACCCGTAATTCATGTACAATACATACATACACATACACAAATCACGTCTTTATCCCTTACTGGGTAGACATAGGCTACGGTAACAGGTACCTACTGGCCACACTTAGCAAGATTGTGGGCGTATAGGTGGAAAATGGAATCAAGATAGTGATGGGTTGCTAGCCGCATCGCCTATAACATGATTCCTAAGATTTTCGCCCATTTCCTCGATGGGCTTTTACCATCAGCGCAGGTAAAGAAGCAACTGGTACATTTTATGTATTTTTCTTTGCTCCCAGACCAGCATGGAAGATCAATCATACAATGTACGCGGAATATAGGGTCGGGATTTCCAGTCCAGTATTTCCATAGTCGGGAATAATAAGTTTGAATTTGACAGCGGCTGTAAGGCATGCGTTGTGCATGCCCGTACTTGAATAGCACAAGATGTCAAAAGACTCGCCAAGGACCTTGTTTAGTAATATCCCAAAGTTCTTGCCCTGTTGATCAGAGACAATATTTATTTATTCTATGGTTTATTTTATTCTGTTATTTATATATTATTTTATGTATAGTGTACTTTAGTTGTTAATTTATTAAGTACTAAGACTACTTATTTGCGCATAACAATGACTGCTTGCCTTTCTTTGTAAACTATTCCTTTCTGTGTCAGGTTAACTGGAAGAAATCCCTTCTTAGGGATAAGTTCGCCTCTGTACTATTTTCTGTGTATTTCTGCATTTTTTTTAATTTTTATGTGCAATAAAGAGTTTACATACATACATACATACAATAACTATTTTGCGGTTGGTAACACCCCCTTATATTCCGTTTACATAATCATCCTGAAATTGTTTTGCGTAGATTTTCTTCCAATTAATATTTACCACGAGGCATTATAATTTGAAGACTGAAACGATGCGGCTTCTGAATATGCAATTTTCCGACTGATCGAAATTCGTTGGTTGTTTCTTTTGTGTCGGGAAAGTTATTTTTAATTTCAATAGGTTTCCCGACACTTGCGATCGGTCTGATAGGGCTTTGACGAAGACAATTGCTGAGTTTTTCTCATTGCTTAGGGATCATGCTGGTGACAAAACCTGCGGTATCGTTATCACTGCCCAGACTTCCAAAACTTTTTTCATGGCGAATATACCCTTTTAAGGGGAGTTAGCGTTCCGACGGGCCGTCATCCGTCAGGCAGTGGCGCAACTAAAGGGTGGCGGGTCGCAAAATGCCAGGGGCCCCTAGCTCTACGGGGCCCCGAACTGAGTTGGTTTCTGTTAAATAATTAAATAAAGCAAGTAAGTTTCTTCTTGAAACGCGTTGTTCGTTTTGGTGAGCCACCCTGGCTCGTGCACGTTTGCCTTTTCGTAAATCAAACGACATCGTCGCCAATTTGTTAAATAATTAAATAAAGCAAATCTTCTTCTTCTTCTTCTCTCCTTAATGGCGGCCGTAAGGCTTGGGCCAATGTCAGTGTGGTAAAAATATAATTCAAAAATCTTGTGACAAAAATGTCGGCAACGTTGTACGGTAATGGTCAAAGACCCCCCTCCCCCCCTGTCGGGCTCTTAGCCAACGGATAACGATATCCTCGGAGACCGCCAGGAAATCATTAACCGAATTAATCATTAGCAAATCTTCATTAAGGAAACATTATATTATGAATGTCAGTCCAAAACATAAACAACAGTAACTAGGTTACTATATGAAGTATATGACAGTTTCGAACACAGAAGGGACGTTGATGCACTTCTTTATATTGAGGAAGGAGCCCTATCTGACGAATTTGCCACGGCCCCCAGACGTTATAGTTACGCCACTGCCGGCAGGAGTTTCTTAGACGTGGAGTTTGTTTAACGACCGGTTGGCCCAGTGGTTAGAGAACCTGACTATGAAGCTTGAGGTCCCGGGTTCGATCTCCGGTCGGGGCAGATATTTGTATGAAAAATACGAATGTTTGTTCTCGAGTCTTGGATGTTTAATTTGTATTTAAGTATGTATTTATCTATATAAGTATGTTTATGTTTATCCGTTGTCTAGTGCCCATATTACAAGCTTTGCTTAGTTTGGGGCTAGGTCAATTGGTGTCAATTGTCTCAAGATTATTATTATTATTATTATTATTATAAATGTCTCCTTTCTTTAGCTGGTCTGCTAATTTTTTCCCAAGTCCGGCTACTTCAGTATTAAGTCGATTAATATCTTGGTGGGCGCTTGCTACTTGGATCGAGAAGCCGCCAACTTGGGCCCTCAGTTCATCTGTCTGTGAAGCTGCCAATTATTCTTATTATAGTAATTGAGACGTTTACGTGAACGCGCTCGAGACGTTTTTATATGCGAAAACTTACACTAGAGGTTCTGTATGCTTAGTGTAAGTTTTCGGTCACAGAACACGTCTCGAACGCGTCTGTGTTAAAATGCCATGTACTATGAGAACAGTTTGTTGCCGTTTTGATCCGCAAGTGGCGCTGCCAATTATTCCATAGTAATTGAAACGTTTACTTACGTAACGAACGAACGTTCGGAGACGTTTCTTTGTTTGACAACTTACACTAGGGCAGGGCTGGCCAACCAATGGCACGCGTGCCACTGTTGGCACGCTTCAAAATAATTTGGGCACGCCAATAATAAAAAAGGTTTATTTTTGTCCATTAAATCACCAACTTAAGATTCTTTTATTATGAAACTAGCTTATGCCCGCGACTTCGTCTGCGTAGAATTATACATAAAAACCTTCCTCTTGAATCACTCTATCTATTAAAAAAAACCGCATCAAAATCCGTTGCGTAGTTTTTAAGATATAAGCATACATAGGGACGTAGGGGCAGAGAAAGCGACTTTATTTTATACTATGTAGTGATAGGGCGGAAAACGGGCAATGTGGTCATTATGATGGTAAAATAACAACACACTCTAAGACAACAGGGTCTTTGATGACAGGTCAGAGCCAAATATTACTTTATTTGTGAAAAAATGGCACGTCCACCAAAAAAGGTTCGCCGCCCCTGCACTAAGGGCTCTGTTTGTTGCCGTTTCGACCCGCAATTGGCGCTGCCAATTATTCCATAGTAATTGGGGCGTTTACGTGAACGCGCTCGGCACGTTTTTATATGCAAAAACTAGAGTCTCTGATTACCTCATCCGTCAGAAAAGTGACACCGACATGGTTCTACAATGCTTCTACTTTAATGTATTTGACAGTCGCCGTGTTCTGAATAAGCATGAATGACAAATAATGTTGTTACGATCGAGAGCGAGGGCAACAGCTGCATCCAGCATCAAGAAGTAAATGTTTCTCTCTCTCTCTCTCTCTCTCTCATCACTCTGATCAAACTACTCGTTTTCATCCCCAATCATGTACTTTTGCATTCATATTTATTAGAAACACGGCAACTGTCAAATACATTAAGAAATGTGTGTATAGTATAGACACACAACTCACGTCTTTATCCCTTACGGGGTAGACAGAGCCTAAGGTAACAAGACCTACCACGTTTTTTTTTTTTTTTTATATGAATAGGAAGGCAAACGAGCAAGTGGGTCACCTGATGGTAAGTGATCACCACTGCCCATAGACACCCGCAACCCCGGAGGGATTGCAGATGCGTTGCCAACCTAGAGGACTAAGATGCAATGCCTCTTGTGCCCGTAATTTCCCCGGCTGTCTTACTCTCCACACCGGAACACAGCAGTGCAAGCACGTTTAGCAAGACTGGCCGTACAGGTGGAAAGTGGAATCAAAATAGTCATGGGTTGCTAGCCGCATCGCCTATAACATGGTTCCTAAGATTTTCGCCCATTCCCTCGATGGGCTTTTACCATCTGCCCGGGAAGAGAAGCTACTGGTACATTCTATGTTTTTTCTTTGCTCCCATTGCAACTGTTACCGACTCTTTGCTGCATGCTTCTTATTAGGTTCTTTTACTTTTAAAATGTTGACTTATGACTTGTCTTGTGTCACCCTATGAAAAATGAATGTACGTTTTGAAAAAGATAGGCTTTTTCTTTATCGAACAATAAGTCCCGTGTCCGCGTAGCGGACATATTGGTCCACCGAGCCGGATACCCTAGATCTGCTGACCGCCCGACACACCCGAACCTGAACCATGTCGCGGCCAGAGACCCGGAGCCAGTTCAAAAGAAATCGAACCGAACCTGAACCAAACCCTTTGCCAAGAGAAGAACCGAAAGAGGAATCAAACGCAAGTAAAGTGAGCCATAGTAAAAATTCGAACCACAAAAGTACAGTCAGCTCGAAAAATACGTGTCATAGCATAATACTTCTCCGTAAACGAGAAGCCGAGTTAGCGGCTGCGAAACGATTGTTGCAGTTGGAGAGAACGATCGTTGAGAAAGAGCTTCAAGTCGAATTGGCACGTTAAAGTGCACAAGGTACCCGACTGTCTGTCTCCGATAGACCAAGTCGAAGCCGAGTACAGGAATGGATGACGTCTGAACTGGATAATAATTATCAAGAAGAACCCTTTGAACCATCGATCCCCGACGAACACGCTCAGATCTGTCAACCGGAACGGAATGATACAGCAGGAACTGGGCTAGCAGAATTGACCGATATTCAACTGCTGGCACGGGAAATTTCGAAACTCCGAAAACCTGCTGAGGGTAGTGAGTTACCATTTTATGACGGAAGTGTACACGAATGGCTGTCGTTTAAAGCCGCCTACGCTGAAATAAGCTCCACCCTGACCGGCACCGCGCTTGTCTCCAGGCTACGACGCTGCCTGAAAGGAGAAGCTAGAGAAACCGTCGCTGCCCTATTGCACTCTCAAGTCCCAGCAAGCGAAATCATGGAAGCGTTGGAGTTACGCTTCGGTCGCCCAGAGCTAATACTGCTGGAAGAAGTGAGAGCGCTTAAGGATCTGCCGAAGCTCAGCAACAGTACCGAGCAGTTGAGCAAGTTTGCGTGCAAGGTGCGAAACTGCGTAGCTACCATAAAAGCGCTAAATAGACCCGAACATCTCCACAATATTGAACTCGTTCAAACGCTGAAACTAAAAATGCCACATCTCAAGAATCGCTGGATTACTTACGCTGTCGAACATGAACATGAAGACGAACCAGAACTCATTAAGTTGTCGAACTTCCTGAAGAAAGAAGCAGAATCTGTCTCTAAATATTGGACACACGAACCCTTACGATTACCGACCCATTCCAATAGAGCCCACTACACGGAGACAGAAGAATATGATGAAGACACAGATCATTGTTATGCCACATGCCAGCATCCATTCATTGATCCTGCTGAGACTACTTGTCCTTACTGTAAGTCTAAAAACCACAATTATTTAAAAGATTGCGACAAGTTCATCCCACTATCGATTGATGACCGCTGGAAATGGGCTAAAGAAGCCAAAGTATGCTTCAAATGTTTGAAGCCGAGACACCGAAGAGAAACCTGCAGAGCAAAGTCTTGCGGCGTTGACGGATGTCGTATGACGCATAGTCACTTACTCCATTCTCCGATTGCGCAACTAGCTGTAAAAACCGAGCCTCCAACAGCACCTGAACCGCAAGTCGAAAAGTTAAAACCGATAAGTGTAACTATAGCAAGCTGCAAGACCACTCCGAATGCCCAAATACTGCTCAAGATCATACCTGTTGACATACATGGGCCGCTCTCATCGAAACGAACCTACGCACTCTTGGATGAAGGAAGTACATCGACTCTTCTCAAACAAGAGCTTGCGCGAAGTATTGGTCTAACAGGAGAAGTTGAACCACTGACCGTAGTTGGAGTAAACTCTACTTCGACGGAGCTGAACTCAGAACTTGTCAATCTCAAGATTACAGGTCCCTCGAACACGCCAATTAAGTTATTCGGCGCCAGAACTGTACGGAACCTGCCACTCTCGCCTCAGACCATTACAAACGTAAGTCAGTACAGATATCTACAAGACCTACCTGAAGCTGAAATCTGCTACAGTGACGCCTTACCTGAACTGTTGATCGGCCAAGACAACTGGCACGCCATTATAGGCAGAGAGATCCGTCACGGACTGAGAAACGAACCCGTAGCCTCGCTGACGGCACTAGGCTGGGTAATACACGGCTGTTATCGCACAAACGCAGTCTCTGTTAACCTTAGCTTAAATACTAGAAAACCAGATGGAACGAAAATAAGCAATATAAATAAACAAAAGAAAATCTATACACAGAATCTGCCTGATATTGTAAATAAACATACGACAGAAAACAAAAGAGTGATAAAGAACACGGAACAGACTACGAATATCATTGTAAAGGAGAAAATGTGGAAAACAAAGAAATTAAAGCACCAACATCAAACCAGTACTCCGAATTACTATGCTTCTGATTGCAACGAAACTAAAAAGAACATTAACTTAGTTTACGACGGATTTGCTGAATCTTGCAAATCAAAACGACCGCCTAAGAAGAAGTGGTATCTGCCACACTTTGGCGTACGGACTGGAGACCCGTACAGCAGCACTACGATGAACGTCCAGAAGAGTCGGCAAACTATGGAATCCTAATGCTGATCCTGAATGCACCAGGTGCATTGCCGGGGAGAATATGTTACCGACTCTTTGCTGCATGCTTCTTATTAGGTTCTTTTACTTTTAAAATGTTGACTTATGACTTGTCTTGTGTCACCCTACGAAAAATGAATGTACGTTTTGAAAAAGATACGCTTTTTCTTTATCGAACAATAAGTCCCGTGTCCGCGTAGCGGACAGCAACTATCTTGAAACGTACTCTAACAACGGGAAGTAAGGTTGATAATTGTTTAATTTAAGTTATGTTTACTGTAAAATAAAATACGATCCAATTTGAATCTTTATCTTTTGTTAGTAAAATTGAAATTTAAACGATTTGTTTTTAAACTTTACGTACGGTACGATGTTTAAAGGTAAATAACGTAGCGGTCGATAGATAAATTACTTTATTGCCCGGATATTATGGCATATAATTGGCTGGCAGATTTTTGTAATATTAAGGTCAGTGACTTTCTCCGAGCGAAATGAAGAGTTACTTTTATGTAAAGCGGTTTAGTACTGGCGCGGGCGAGTGGAGAGGCGAGTCCAAGGACTGGGGCCCGATTTTTGAAAGCACATAAATAAAAATAAATAAATAAATATCTTGGGACAAATTACACCAATTGTCCCAGCCCCAAACTAAGCAAAGCTTGTACTATGGGTACCAGGCAACGGATAAACATACTTATATAATGTATATAAATACATACTTAAATACATACAACATCCATGACTCGGGCGCAAACATTCGTACACACGACAAACAACAGAAGAGCGACAATAACAATCAATAACAATAACAATAACAGAGAAATAAATTTAAGCTTTATAACTAGGTTATAGGTTACGTTAGTGGCTAGAGGCTCGATGCGTATTCATTCACTTCAATTTTCGTCAGCCAGTACTCTTGGCTGGCAACCCCACCAAATCAGCGAGCTCTTTCCCTCCTCTCGACGACCTTGGCGCACCAGCTCTCGCATTTGGTCGGGCAACACCGGTGTAACGGTACAAAATACACGTGCAAAGATTAGCAATGGCCGACGGCGTTCGAAATATGAAATACTTGGTTGTAAACAGTAATCGAAAGCGGGTTTTAGGGTTCCGTGTCTTATTACCAGAGATCGGACAGATTTGCGTCATCGTTCGCAATAAAATGGACATGACTCAAAAATTAATCAAATAATTAATCATTTAATTAATCGGGCTCCTGGACTTCAGAACAGTGGACACTGGATCTTATAATAACTTGCCAAATTTGCACGGAACCCTCGGTGCGGGAGTTCGTCTCGCATTTGACCGTTTTTTTAAGATACCGTAGAACTTGTGACGCTGTTAGTAAGGCTAAAGGGTCCATTGACTCTCATTTATTTGTTACTAGCGGTACGTCGCGACTTCGTCTGCAAAGCATTCGTTTATCGCTCTCCCGTGGGAACTACGCAATTTTCCGGAATAAAAAGTAGCCTATGATATTCCAGACCTATCTTCTGTGCTAAATATGATCGAGATCTGTCCAGGCGTTCTGGTGTGAAGGAGTAACAAATAAATTCCCAAACTTATGGAAGCGTAGCTACTTCCACGCTGGTCTGGGAGCAAAGAAAAAACATAGAATGTACCAGTTGCTTCTCTTCCCGTGCAGATGGTAAAAGCCCATCGATAGAATGGGCGAAAATCATAGTCAGGAATCATGTTATAGGCGATGCGGCTAGCAACCCATCACTAATTTGATTCCATTTTTTGCCATCTATACGCCCACAATCTTGCTACTCGTGGACTAGGTCTTGCCACCTTAGGCTCTGTCTACCCCGTAAGGGTTCAAGACGTAATTTGTGTGTATTAAGAAGTGTATAAATGTTTTTTAATGTATATTCCCTATTAGGTACTAAGCTGGTCTGGGAGCAAAGAAAAAAACATAGAATGTACCAGTTGCTTTCTTTCCCGCGCAGATGGTAAAAGTCCATCGAGGGAGTGAGCGATACGCCCACAACCATGCCAAACGTGGCCTTTAGGTCTTGTTACCTTAGGCTCTGTCTACCCCGTAAAGGAAACGTGACTTATGTGTGTGTGTGTGTGTATAACTTAAATTTGATGTTTAAACGATTTATATTCAGCCTATAAGTTAGTGACAAAATAATAAACCTTGATTATGATAATATATTTTTTTCTTTAAATATAACGTCGCCACACCACTTGTATCCAGGGGCCCGATTTTTGAAAGCACATGTGTGAAAATACCACTCGAAAGTGGTGAAAAATTGTGCTGAATTTGAAATATGAGTACCTACACACAGCTCTCATTAATCTTGTAAACTAGTCAAAACTTTGATAAGAGCTGTAGTTTTGGAGATATAAGCTGATTTATACCACTTTCGTACCATCCATCCTCGTACTTCAAGGAATATTCTAAAAAAAGAATTAGCGAAATCGGTTCAGTTGCTCTCGAGATTTGCGCTTAGCAACACATTCAGCGATTCATTTTTATGTTATAGATTATAGGTGCCATACCAAATACACTCGATGGGGCCCTAATTAGAAGAAGAAGAATATAATACTTATGATCCGTCTACATTGGGTATATTCGTAGACTTATTAGGAAACCTGTTTATACATATTTTAGGAGAATGTGTTTTTAAATGTCTCTTTGTCATTACTTCCATATTGGTCTGGGAGAAAAAGAAAAACATAGAATGTACCAGTTGCCTCTCGTCCGGCGCAGATGGTAAAAGCCCATCAAGGGAATGGGCGAGTCTTAGGAGTCATATTATAGGCGATGCGGCTAGCAACCCATCACTATTTTGATTCCTCTTTCCACCTATAGATACGCCTACAATCATGCTAAATGTGGCCCTTAGGTCTTGATACCTCAAGCTCTGTCTACCCCGTATGGGATATAGACGTGATGTCTGTGTGTGTGTGTGTGTGTGTGTGTAGGAGAATGTGTTTTTAAATGTCTCTTTGTCATTTTAACGTAATGTCTAGTGCTGATAGTTATTTTTGTGACAGACACGATTACGGTGCTCTTAGCCATCTATGTAGTTAAGTAAATGTCAGTGAACCCTATATAGTTTTGGTCATACATTAAAAAATATTTTACGCGTACCTTACTTGTGGCCTCTATTTCCATGCTGGTCTGGGAGCAAAGAAAAAACATAGAATGTACCAGTTGCTTCTCTACCCGCGCAGATGGTAAAAGCCCATCTAGGGAACCGGTGAAATCATAGGAATAATGTTATAGGCGATGAGGCTGGCAACCCATCACTGTTTTGATTCCATTTTCCACCTATACGCCCACAATCTTGCTAAATGTGGCCTGTAGGTACCTGCTACCTTAGGCTCTGTCTACACCGTAAGGGATAAAGACGTGATTTGTGTGTGTGTTCCTTGTGGCATTAATTTGCTATTTCAAAAACAATAAAGTTAATCATTCAAATTAAAATTAAAAACCAACACGCTTCTACGCTGTACTGGGAGTAAAGAAAAAACATAGAATGTACCAGTTGCTTCCCTCCCCGCGCAAGTGAAAGCCCATCGAGGGAATAGGCATAGGAATTATGCTATAGGCGATGCTACCAACCCATCACTATTTTGATTCCCTTTCCACCTATACGCCCACATTGAAAATGAAAATGAAAATTTATTTTTGAAAATTGGCCGCCAAGGGCTCTTTTACATGTCTTTTTGAAACTACCAGCACATTCGGAAAGACCATCATTGCCAAGAAGAATGCGCCGCAAGAAACTTGGCAGAAAGTCATTTTTTCAAAATAAAATACAGTAAGAATACTTAAATTCTACTTAAATTAAATACATTCATAAAAGGGATGTATAAGGTCCCCGAGCCTTAAATTATATTAATCTATAAATAGTAGAGATGTATAAAGTCTCTACTAGTCAAAATAAAAAACAAAAAAAAAAAAAATAAGTTCAGTGTAAAACGCCTCCACCGTCAAATAAATTAATTGGAGATGTCTCCAATGTCGCAGGGAAAATATATATATAAAAAAAAATGAAATATACATTTCATGTCAAGTAATTAACCAATAAGCTTTTGGATTCCGAAGGCAAGCTTACGTCTGCCGCCCCCAACGTTGGCTTTCACGCACTCATGTCCTGCTCTGAAAGCAGAGCGGTACCGAGGGCATGTATCGCTTCCGTCCCCACAGGCACACTATGGGAACGTTTTAGGAACTTCGACGTCGCTAGCCTGCAACTAAACAGTAAAAGAAAAAAAAATGAAACCAGAAATCCATAAGCTTAACGATATATGTACCTACCTAATACTAGTTTAATACACATACGACATAGCAATATTTATGTCACTGTAAACAATAATCATTATGAAAAATAGAATAAATATTTAAATAAACAATTACAATAGGTACAATATTTATATTGATAATACGTATCTTAATTAATAATTTTAATTAATAATAGCTATACAATTTTGAATCTTAATAAAGATCGTAATTAATAAAGATCAAAAGATGCTAAACAGCAGACGGTAACAAAAGGGCCAGAGACCGTATCTAGTCTAGACACTACACGCATACATGCATACACACACACTCACACACACCCACACACATACACACACTACAGGATCACTCACAAAAACACTGGATGCTTACGGTAACTCTCCCAAAGATGGCCATGTCATGTTATACAATAGTGCCAAACGTGGCCTTTAGGTCTTGTTACCTATTGTATACTATACCCACGTTTTTTTAGCATTAGATAAAATGTAAAGTCTTGACATGTATTGTTATTAACAAACAAACATAACATCTAGTTACAACTTAAAATCCCTGGAATCGTGATTTGTTATGTTATGGTTTCATAGTTTCCAGTTAGGTATATCAAAAAAAATGTTTTCGCAAAAACATATTGGTGTGGATTTCGTATTGTAGTAATTATTTGTTATAAATAAATATCTCGGGACAAATTACACCAATTGACCCAGCCTCAAACTAAAAGCTTGTACTATACCAGGCAACGGATAAACATACTTATATAATGTGGACAAATACATACTTAAATACACACAACATCCTCTCGGGCACACACATTCGTATTCATCATACTGTCTGCCCCTACCGGGATTCGAACCCAGGACCTCTAGCTCAGTCAGGGTCACTAACCACGGCTCGGCCGCTTTTATTTAAACCTTCCAGTCCATCCCTAGCACACATACATGTGCATTCGAGTGGGCGGTATGTCTCTGTCGCCGCCTTCGTATGTAATGATATTTCGAGACGTTACTCTTCATTCGGCCTTCGTTACAAGCGGATCTCTTAATTGTTAAGTCTAAGTGTCGGGAATCGCGATCTTGTGCTTTTGTGTCTCTATAGGCGCGTGATCCTAGTTGATCAGGAGAGGCTCCCTTAATTGTTAAATCTAAGTGTCGTGAATCGCGATTACGTGCTTTGTGTCTCTATAGGCACTTAGTTGAACAGTCTCGCGTGAGTGGCTGACAGTCGCAACAGAAGAAAGTTCCTAGGATTGAGGTGAGTGCGCATATACTATTTAGTCCTGGTTCCTGGTCTTCGTTTAAGGTCGGTTAATTATGAATTGGACTTCTTTTGGACAAATCATTGTAGGTAAAAGAGTATAGTGAAATGTTTATTTCGTGACATTGAATGATTAATTTGTACTTTGTAACATATTGTTTTAATTTTATTTTAAAATTTTCTTTCTCTCTTCTCTTCTTCAACCTTTTTCTACCCAATGCTGAGTAAAGGTCTCTTCCATAGCCCTGCAATTGCTGCGGTCTTGGGTTTAATTTTTTATTTTATATTAATTATTTGACATTTGTTTCTTGATTATTATTGATTTCTGATTTCTAGTTTTTGTATGAATTATTTTATTGTACCTTATTGTTTTTATTTTGTTTACAATTGACGATCTTTTGTGACTTTCTTATGTTTTGACATAAAAATATAATGTAATTTACAAATAGAAATAAATTAATCTAATCTAATCTAATTGAATTAATGCAAATACCTACACGGCTTACAATAGATATTTCACTTTCTTAATTTACCAGCCGCGTATACAGTCAATTCCCTTTGCCACAGTTGTTTTATATAATATCATGTTTTATGTAGTAAAAATAAGGATTAAGTTGTATATAACTGTTTTTTTTTTGTAATTGTTGTTAGTGGCAATAAATCATCTTTTATCTTTATCTTTTTATCAATTCCATTTCCTTGTGCCTAGGAGTTATTTAAAGTAATTATTATGAATACCTCATCCCGATGGATGGATTTAATCCGATGATTAGACTCCAAAAAAGAATCTCCAGATATGTCATAATTGTTAACCTTTTTTGTAATGCTACACAAATGAAGTACTTATAGCTTTTACATTCAGTGTATTTTTAACGCCATAAAGCCGCCAGACGGTGTTTTTGCGTAGGTGCTGTAGACAGTTTATTTCTAGTTTATTTCTAACAGTTATTGTTGTTTTCTTTGCCCGTTTCTTTACCCGTTCGCCCCTTGTGCCCCCCCCCCCCCTCTCACAGGAAAAATCCTGGATCCGCCTTTGGAACTAATTATACTCTATTTTTGTATAATAAAGAATTTACTTATGTACCAGTGGCGTGGCGTCCTTAGAACTCGATTCCCACCGGCTTGCCTATTTTTGGGCAATTGGGCATTTATTGTGCAGAATTAGAGAAAAAGGCTAGTCGACAAGTTCAAAATGGTCTAAAATAGAGATAGGTACTGCTCTTAAAATTATGCGCGATATCTCATTGGATGCGGAATGACGCCTAGAAAATTGTGCTAAGTTCGAGAAAATTCTGTTAGTTAACAATCGTAAAAATAATTTTAAGTAAAATTTCCAGCGGGGATAAGTTCTTTGAAGTGTTCCAAATACACTATAATTTTTTCAAATTTTTAAAACAATATTCAATAGCATAAAAAAATGAATCAATGTGTCGTACTCGCTTTTGACACCACGCGCGCAACCTAAAAATGAAGCGCGGAGACCCATTTTCAGCTTTAAATTAAAATAATAAATAATGGAGATAGAGTTCCGGAAGCAAGGAGTTTTTTATTATTTTTGTTATTTAGTGTTTTGACAATAGTTTCACATTTTGTGATTTTATATTTACTATTTGACATTTTAAATTGATTTTAAAATAGGTTTTATTTTAATTATTATTATTTTCTCATTTTTGTGTACCCATGACGATCCTTTTGTGAATCTACATTGACATTTCATTAAGCTTTATTTTTGTTTGTTGCAATTTTGTTTTAATTTGATTTCAATTGTTATTATTATTATTATTACTATTTTATTTCAATTGACGATCCCTTTGTGAATTACTTATGTTTGACATTTAATTGTACTAGACTACAGGCCCACATACAAAAAATGTGGGTCATATGAACCACCAGGTGACGTATATAGGACGATATAAGAGCGTAAAATAATAAGATTCGGCACTATGCCGTCACTTGTAAGCTGTCCAACTGGGTGCTGGTGAGAATTCAAAAGTGCAACCCTCGATTTTTTCCCCTTGTCGCATGATTTTTGTACGGCGTTGCGGAATAATGAATTAGAAGCTCTATTGAAACAGTATGAAACTGATGCCGTACAAATGGTGCGCCACAAAGTCGGTATTTTTTTTTGATTTTCTGACCATTTCCAGGGTAAATTTGGTCATTTGATTCTGTACGGCATCAGTTTCATACTGTTTCAATACAGCTTCTAATCCATTATTCCGCAACGCCGTACAAAAAATCATGCGACAAGGGGAAAAAATCGAGGGTTGCACTTTTGAATTCTCACCAGCACCCAGTTGGACAGCTTACAAGTGACGGCATAGTGCTGAATCTTATTATTTTATGCTCTTATATCGTCCTATATACGTCACCTGGTGGTTCATATGACCCACATTTTTTGTACGTGGGCCTGTAGTCTATACTTTTAAAAGGGTGATAAATAAATCTAATCTAATCTATTGGAAATTTCCTCCTTTTTAAGACTCTTTTTTTGAAATATCTTAAATATGAATAGTCTATGAAATATTGGCGAAAAACCAAATGCCTTTTTTTCATCTTTAATTGTTTATAACTTTTGCAATTTTTTATGTGCTAATACACTCTTTTAGCACAATTTTCTAGGCGTCATTCCGCATCCAATGAGCTATCGCACATAATTTTAAGAACAGTATCTCTATTTTAGACCATTTTGAACTTGTTGGCTAGACTACTAGTTAAATCCCCTTCGGCTTGCCTTCTGATATGCCACGCCACTGTTAAGTACTATGTAGTGATGCCGGGTATAGTTTAATAATAATTTAATAATTTATTTATTTGAACGTACATACATCAGGTCGTTACAAAGAGAAAAACATTATTCAGTTGTACAGGTCAGATCAACTTGTGGTCGAAGCTTTCGACCCCTAAACTAGTAGTTAGGGAGCTGGCGAGCATTTCGGTATATGATTTGCACACGTTTCACGTCGAGGTGGAGTGCAGTTTAAATCATTACGAATCGATTTGGTTCAATCAATTAAGGTCCTATGTCGCTGCGTTTTCGCGTTACGGCGGATTGAAGTTGCTTAAAAAAATGGGGGTATTAAGTCATTTGCACATGTCTGCCTCTGGAGTTCATTGGTCACAATCATCTTGAAAACGAAGAAAATCGAAGAGGCAGACATTCAGGACTCTGCATTATTATGGGACGGAGTCTTAAAAGTGTAAAAAAAAAAGCTCTACTAAGTCATTTGCACACGGTTCTCATTGCGCCCATTCGATTCACTATGACTCCGTGGATTCGAAAAAAAATGTGGCAGACACTTTGCTCACTGATTTTCACCTGTATAACTGTTTGAAATTCACGGAATTAAGGGACATCAGGCATACAGCAAAGCTATTCGGTAAGCAGGATAGATACGGCGCGAGCGTGCGTAGGTGCTTACCTGATAATATTGCCGTGTGTACCTATTGCATGGGATTATTGTTATTTTTTAGTTTTATTTATACAATTTTGTTTAATTATTATTCTCTAAAAGCACGGTAACGACTAAACTTCTGGAGCTGAAATCTATGCAATCATATTTTTTCTCAATGTCAACCAGAAAAAATCAATTCAATTCAGAAAAAAAAAATCAAACGGTCTGCCTTTGGAATATCAGAGGCCTAAACGTCTGCCTCATCGATTTTCTTTGTTTTCATAAGGAATTCAAACATCAGTCCAAGAGGCAGACGTGTGCGCATAATATAGCACACCTTTTTTTTTAACATTTTTGAAAAGCTGTAAATTTACAACGCAGCGCCACCAAGATGGCAGACTATTTTTCCGTGGTTCTTCTCATTGTTTTTGATCGAACAATTCAAGTCTGCCAAGTGTGCACTTCATATACATTTTTTTAAATCATAAAAATAAATTAAAAAATTGAATACTACAAAACTCAGAGCCCTGGATGTCTGCCTTTTCGATTTTTTGTGTTTCTAGGATGACTGTAATCATCAGGCCCAGAGGCAGACGTGTGCACATAATATAGCACACCTTTTTTTTTACATTTTTGAAACGCTGTAAATTTACAACGCAGCGCCAGCATGGTGGCAGACCGGGTCCTTGATGTTCCTTAGGGCATAAATATTACTAGATATTAATAACGTCTGCCTTGTGTGCTGATCATATAGAAATTTTGCTCACCAGCTCCCTAGCGGTGGAGAACCTCTGTGTCTTAGGGGCTTGAGTTCGTCCGGTATTCTGTGTCGAAACAACATGGAAAAGTATGGAAAAGTACAGTGTAACAACGGAGGAGACCAATTCTAATGACACAAGTAAAGTACAGTTAAGGAGATGTACAAAACGTCTAAAGATAAAAATAACTATGAGATAAACAAAATTAATTTACATTTACCAATAAAATGCAGACTGATTCCAGTCACAAATAAAATTTATGTGTTACTTATGATAAGGTTTATTTGTAGATATCTATCAAATTAAGTATTATTATAGAATACGATGTTAAGTTAAGTAAGGTTTAAGTTGCCTATATATGAGCTCAAGAAAGGGTCAGAAGAAGATTTTCCGTGTCGTGGTAAGACAGGCGCTGCAGCCAGTCTTGTACCACTTTGGCCCTGACTTCGAACCTTGATAGGGTGTAAATGGAGATTAGGTTATTAACTTTATTGTAAAGTTGGGAACCCTGGGCAGCAGTTTGCCGACGAGCAAAAGCAGTCTTGCAGGGAATTGTTTTTGATACGGGGTGACCTTTACGTTTAAGAATAGTGTTGAAGTCTATTGGCAGTAGCGAGTGTTGAAATTAAGCGAAGCAAATATAATTGCCTAGCTGTGAGGACTTTGGATTCCGAGAACATTTGCGCCGTAGAAAAATCCCTTAATCTTAATTCTACTCGAAGCGATATATTTTGTTTTATTATTAAACTAGCAAATATACACCATCTCTCTAATTACAAGGTACTAATAAACGAAGCCTTTGGAATTCCCGTTCAGTCGCAGTACATTGCGGGCTTTAAAGGCAATGGATTTACGAGTGTCGATCACCAGAAGCTATGTATAGGAGCTTGTCAATTTCTCGCTAATTAACGACTGCTTTTTGCGTCGGAAGTCAGGTGGGCGTCAGGTGAAGGCATACGCCTCCTGCGCTAGGACTCTGACCGATTGTTATAACTAGAAAAGACACTTTCTATTAACGATAATTCTCGGTAATACACCGGTGCTAATGATCCTTCGGGTCGTCTCAAGGTGATTTATATTAAGACTATAAGAAATAAGAGACATTTATTGTATAAAATCGTGTACAATTGTAATAACATGATATTATTTATTAGTTTCAACAGTTTGTCCATTTCAGACGTACAATATTTAGGTATCGGTGCAAGACTGCACAACCTTTTTAGATAGTTCTTTTACCTTTTTTTATTGTTTATGGTTTTTAATATGATTTTGATTGATTAGACTTTTGTTTCCACCGAAAACCAGTGCCTTTTATTTTGCTCCCTTATTTATGCTGCTCCCACAAAGAAAAGAACATAGAATGTACCAGTAGTTTCTCTACCCGTGTAGATGGTAAAAGACCATCGAGGGATTGGACGATTATAATAGGAATCATGTTATAGGCGATGAGGCTAGCAACCCATCACTATTTTGATTCCATTTTCCACCTATACGCCCACAATGTTGCTAAATGTAGCCTGTAGGTGCCTGTTACCTTAGGTTCTGTCTACCCCGTAAGGGATGAAGACGTGATGTGTGTGTGTGGGTGTTATTTATGACTAGCTTCTGTCCCGACATTGTTCGCATAGAATTAGACTTCAGAACAGAGCCTCTAGTGTTAGTTGTCGCATTTAAAAACGTCTCCAACGCGTTAAAAAAACGTTTGAATTACTATGGAAAAATTGGCAGCGCCACCTGCTGATCTAAATGGCAACAAACTGTTCTCATAGTATTTGACATTTTAACGCAAACGCGTAGGAGCCATGTATTCTAACCGAAAACTTGCACTAAGCATACAGTAGGCTTATTGTCTATCTCGCTCGCAATCGCCATCGTGTTCTGACAGTTCACGTCTGGGCTGACAATTGGCATCTGTTATTTCATTTATAGAAATTAGCAGAGAAAATTAAAGCAGGAGCTTACTCAGTGGGTATTTATTGTTAGAGTGACAAAGTCAATGAGACAGAGAAACAATATGATTTTGAATGTATTTCGCTTATAGCCAGGATGATCTAAGATATACCGTATTCATTAAAAAGGTTCAACAGCATCGGAATCAGCTAGCTGTCACATTCATACAAGAATTGCCAAAATGAACACGATGGCGATTGCGAGCGAGTTAGAGAATAAACCTACTGATGTTGATAGCATAGGTATTCTGCAATAATTATTAACGTCGCGACTCTATGACATGTTTCTCGCTATCCCGCGGGAGCTATGCAATTTTTCGGGATAAAAAGTAGCCTACGTTTTTTTGTAGGGTACCAGCTTTCTCCGTTACAAATTTTGATTCAGTCCGTCCAGTCATTTCAGCGTGAAGAAGGAACAAACAAACACACACATCGTCACAAACTGTCGCTTTCATAATGTTAGTAGGATTAAGTAGTGTAGGTATAGATCAAGGTCGACCAGCGCAGCGCCTACGCAGCTCTATGCTCCGCGCTGTAGTTCGATTAAAAAAGCTACCAATATGGTGGCCTTTAAAATGATAGTTTGATACAAGTTCACTTTTTAAATTATATAAAAAGTAGGAATAGGTTCTGCTAGTTTTACACTGGCAGGTTTCGGTTGCTGGCTGCATTGTGAGTTCAGGTTCCGAATATCGAACACTTGTTCGATATTTGAAAATATTTTGTTTTGGAACTGGGGACGGCTCTCAGAGTAGCTTGGACCGAGACTCATGTTAGGCTACTTTTTGATACTTAATGTAAAAGAAGCTCGGAGTCCTAATAAACCAGAAATATGAAAGTTTGTGTTTTAAATCTTTGTAGCTTGGGCCATATGCTACTTCAGTTTGTCTAGGAACACATTTAACACGATTCCCGTACAGTTTTAAGTGCCTCATCAAGGCAGCTCTACAGTACGTAGGGGTGCGAGTCGGGTTACCTCCGCGTGTGGTCAAGAGCTGCGGTTCGTTTTTGGATCCGTCCGGGGGGAACAGCAGTGCTTGGTCCGGTGCACCCTGGACATCGGTTAATGATTTTCTGGCAGATTCTAAGGGGTATCGTTCGGTTATCCGTTGGCTAAGAGCTCCACAGGGGGGAGGGGTATTTTGACCGTGTTCTAGCGTACGTTGCGGACATTTTTGTCACAAGATTTTTGAATACCTACTACGATGTTTTTTAAATATGAGTCACACTTTTATAGAAGAAAAGTTCATATTATGCTGGCAATGTGTACGTTTTTGAGTTTGACATTCGGCCATCTTTTTGGAATCTTCTCTATCTATAGTGACTAATGAATAATACGCAGACGAAACCGCGGGCAACAGCTAGTGTAGCGAAATCTTTGCCTTTTTTATGACATTTATGTTTTTATAATTTGAATTTGATTTTGATATGACTTTTTGTCAGTTGTAGTATTTTGTTGGACGCCATTATATCGAATCTTGAGCTGAGGAACTGCTTTTCATTCAGTTACATTCTTAACTATACAGTCCACTCACTTTTATCTGCGAACTCTTTGCCTTTTTTATGACGGGTGGTAGGGCCTTTGTGCAAGGTCCGTCCGGATCGCTACCACCATCTTACTCGCTAATCCTGCCGCTAAGTATCAGTGCTTGAACTGCTGTGTTCCGGTGTGGAGAGTAAGACAGCCGGGGAAATTACGGGCACAAGAGGCATTTCATCTTAGTCCTCTAGATTGGCAACGCATCTGCAATCCCTCCGGGGTTGCGGGTGTCTATGGGCAGTGGTGATCACTTACCATCAGGTGACCCACTTGCTCGTTTGCCTTCCTATTCATATAAAAAAAATATGTTTTTATAATTTGAATTTGATTTTGATATGACTTTTTGTCAGTTGTAATATTTTGCTGTTCGGTATTACAAGTCTTGAGCTGAGGAACTGCTGTTCACATTATACATTTTAACTATGCAGTCCACTCACTTTTATCCGCTTCAGCTAGCACACTTAGGGCTTGTTCCACCATTCTCTGTTAAGTTCCGATTATCCTAAGTGTCAGTCTATGATGACGTCTCTATCTGTTTCATAGTAATAAATAGAGACGGAATCATAGACAACTGACACTTAATGTAACTGGAACTTAACAGAGAGTGGTGATACAGGCCCTTATATTCGAAATAGCGAAAGTAACTCTGTCTGTCTGTTACCTTTTCACGCTTAAACCGCTCGATCAATTTAGTTGAAATTCGGTGTATAGATAGTTTGAATTTCGGAGAAGGACATAGGATTTTTTTTGTCCTGGAAAATCGCGTAGTTCCCGCGAATTCTGCGCAGGCGGAGTCGCGGGCTGGCACAACACAAATATTGAACTGTTGGAGTGCGCGGCGCGAGCGCAACGTCCGTCGTTTGTGTTGCAACGGACTACCGTCATGCGCAATTATGTATGGTCGAGAAACCGTGGTTCACGTGACAAGCGGTAGCGTTTCCAACCGCTCTCAATTGGCATCATTGTTAATTTTTTAAGCTGTGCTTTTAACACCTTTATTTGATAAAATGGACTATTTCAACCAACTAATTTGAATATTATGCTTTTACGTAGCTTTGTTAATTAATAATAAATATTTTTTCGCTGTTTGATAATTCGTGAATTTAGACAGAATCCCAATCGCCTTCGTTCGGCTGGCTATAAAAAAAACGGCTTTGTCTATGGTTTTGCCGATTTGACAGTGACACGTGACAGTTGCCATAGCTGAACTTTTTTTTTCATTTTTGTGGCAATCATTCGATGCTGGATTCTGTCTAAAAACCGGGTCGTTCGGTCAAACAAAGGTTCAAAGTACTTTTACAAAAATATCTGCAAACATAAAGTATTTTTGAAATCGGACAAGATAAATCGGATAAACGATGGTTTTCCTCGAAATGGTTTTCGAATTGGAGCATACTAAAAAAAATGAACAATGCCAATTCCAGGGGTCGTTGTCAGTAAGCTGACGCAGGACAGTACGCGCTGCTTACCGTGGTGATTTGACATTGCACGCTCTAGCTCAATCCCCTGTCTTATACAATCTCCTAAAATTACTCTGGCATATTTCACCTATGCACTGGCTTCCATGCTGGTCTGGGCTAAGAAAAAACATAGAATGTACAAGCTTTTCTTCCCGCGCTGATGGTAGAAATCCATCGAAGTGCACGACAATCGTACAAATCATAGTATATGTAATGTTAGCAACCCATCACTAATTTGAAACCCCTTCCCACCACGCCCCAAATCAAGTTAACCGTGGTCTTCAGATCTTTTTAACTTTAGCTTTTTCAACCTGGACATTACCTGCAATGCAGGTGCATTGCACGGTCTCATCGTCTAAGGGAAGACGGGCCCTGCGTACGGGCCCTACCCTTTCTTGGCGCGGTCCTGGCGGAAGCCGGGGCCACCAGGGGGGCGTTTGTGGTGAAACCCTAGTGGCATCCCACTGCGTCCCCATCATACCGGATTGAGGCAACGCCGGAGAATAAATACACGGCATCACCGTGTCTTAGGGCAACCATAAAGATTTCCTCTCCGTCTGACAATGCTATTCCGGTCCTTGCTCCGTCAACCGTAATTTATTGTAGAGCTGCCTTGAGGAGGCACTCACACTACGACGGGATGATGTAGCTCAGACGGCACAATATACTATTTATTCCTTTAATTAAACTGCATTTCCTAGAATATAAGTTCAGTATTTTATTAATCTTTTTAGCTTATTAAATCAATACATCCTGCTTCCGGTGAAAGCTCTAAACAGACTCTGACTTTCTTCCTGTTTCGAATTCTATTTTATTTATAATTTTTATATTGAGCGCACGGATGGCTTCCACGCTATCATGTGGAAGAAAGCCGCCTCGCTTCTCCATCGTGTGCGCGGGAGCAGCAACGGCATCCTGAGGCCGCTCGGGAGGCGTTATGACAGCTCTCTCTTAAGGCATATGGTGAAAATTGCTATAGGTGTCACTAATTTTAAGTAATTTTAAAATTTAAAATTTTAAGTAATTTTAAAATTTAAAATTTTAAGTGATTTTCAAATTTAAAATTTTAAGTGATTTTAAAATTTAAAATTTTAAGTCATTTTAAAATTTTAAGTAATTACTAACATAGTAGTTAAGCACTAAATGTACCTACTAACCAAAATATAGATGATTGTATAAAAAATATCTGAAATAAATTTATTATTATTATTATTATTATTATATTTGAGATTAGTATTCGACAAAGAGTAAAATAGTCTTTAAAATATGTATATTTATTTTATTTGCATCTTTTACCATACGGGTCTCTCGATACTAATGCATAATCTTTGACAGCAAATTTTTAGACCCTAAGGAACTCTAACACGAGTTCCGCGCGTGCCTTGGACCGCCGCCGAGTGGCAGCCCCGACAATCACTTTTAGATTTTCCGTTGAACTTGCGGTTTATTTGCGTTCAAACACTTCCCAGAAACATTCTGCGCCGTCGAAGGCCGTTTTCGATTGTACTAGAGCCTCCTATGATTTTCACAAAAGAAACGTTCTAACGCGTTCGTGTAAGCGTCTCAAATACTTTGGACTTAGCAGCGCTACTTGCGAATCGAAACGGTAACTAACTTTTCATAGTATTTGACAATTTAACGCAAACGCGAAACACCAAGACCAACACGTTTTTTGACGTGAATATAGTATTTTATGCAACGGTTGTATTAGAGGGGTCAAAAAAAGCGAGTGGTGTGGGTAGAAATACGCCACGAGCTTTTTTTGACTCGCTTAAACAACGTTGCGTACAATATTTTTTCTACGACTAAGTAGGTACTTAATAAATGAAAGTTATACGTTCTCCGAAAATGAAGAAGTCCGATGTTCCAGTCTCCACGCCATGAAATTCTCGTAGTTAGGATTTATCATTGCCGAGATTTTCTAGACAACAAATTTAATTTTCCATCACTTCTTGGGCTGCCGCGGATATTTCTTCCGAAGTTGATTTGATTACGTTCTCAACCATGCATTTTTATGGCACGTTATAAAACTTTGTTAAAACTATTGCAATCAAATCAAACGACAAAGAAGTCAAACAAAACACGAGCGGGAAACTTGAAGACGACAAACATTAAAATTGGAAGTTAGGTTCTAGGACCTAAACTTTGTTTTTAATAAACGTCTACTTTTTTTACAGCCTTGAGTTCAGAAAGTTTTAGTTCTATAAAAACCATATGAATGAAATAATTTGTTAAGTTGGTAGTCATACGTTTTCATCGTAAATTTAATGTTGATCGTGTAAAAGTCTGGCAGTCTATGGCTGGCAGAGTACTAACGATGGAGCACTTTTAGAGACATAAGCCGATAAGTGCTTTTAGAGGGAATAGACAATATTATATAGACTTACCTATCCAAAATCTTATTATGAGTGTTTTTATGGCGGTGCTCGTGATTACATAAATCACAGAAAACAGTACAGGAGTAGAAAAATGCGTTTGTCACTATATTTGAATATCACGTTACTTTTATGTAGCAATGTGCAAGTAGCACAATATTCTCAAAAAGCAATTTATAGAAAGTTCACATAATGAAAGTTTCCAATGGGAATTTTCCAAACACTGCTTAGGTATTCATGTTTTTTCATCATCATCATTATCAGCCTATATTAGTCCACTGCTGGACATAGGCCTCCCCTTATGAGCGCCATAGCGCCCTGTCTTCAGCTTGACGCATCCAGCATCTGCCTGCAGCCTTTCACAGATCGCAGATTCATGGTTTTTAATTGTGTTTAAATATACCTAATTATTAAATATAATTTGCAAGACATTCCATTACAAAATTTCGCAACTTTGGCGATATCTCTTTGGTCCCTTGCTACTATTACGTAAATGATTAAAGCTACTCCAGGTTAATGACCCAAGAAATGTATTGACTTAATCAAATCTCTTGTTACAGGACATATATAGCGACCCAGCGTTCGTGCGAGACAACTGCGACATATTCGACGTGGTGCCCGGGAAACTGGGTAAGATACTATCAAAGGCTAAGGATTGACGCATAGGTACTAATACAATGCATTAATCTTGGATTGCGGATGCAAGCCTAAGCTTCAATTTAACTAAGCTGATGGTGTACGCTTTGTACTAAACCCAAGACCCTTTGGACACACTATTCTGGAATATTCCATTGAGCAGGTCGTTCCATTAGTTTGATTGAACGCCTACAAATACATACATTTAAGGCCTGTCTCACGACTACAATGCAATACAAATACTCTTTATTGAACACCACAAATCAGTACCTAACAATACAGAAACAAAGGTAGGCAATCTAAACGATAAACCAAACCAATAAAAGAATATAAACTTAGGCTACCTTAAAATAACTTAGTAAAATAAAACTCATGTTAAAAATTTAAATAAATTTGGACCCTTAGGTAGGGTCCCCATCACGCAGGCAGCATTACCGCGTTGTATCGCAATTGCGAGTCTTTGTGCGAGAAAGCTGCCCGCGCGAGGGTCGTCTGTTGCCTCCCTCCCATAAAAGAAAGAAATAAGTCGGAGACAGTTTAAGTAGGCGGTGGAAACAAATAGACAGGAGAAACGCAGGGATAAAAACACTACACACGCTACCCTGTTTGTTAAGTTGCAGTTATCTTAAGTGTCAGTTATCTATGATTCCGTCTCTATTTATTACGAAACAGACAGACATCATGGGGCCGTCCATTAATCACGTGAGGCTCCGAAAGGGGGGGAGGGGTTCGGCAAAAATCACGAAATATCACAAGAGGGGGGGGGGGGTGTAGTAAGTTATTACGTGTATTTATTTATTCGTCAAACGCGCGATTTTTAGACCGGCGGCGGCGTGTAGTGTGACCTTGATAATTAGATTATCACTATCACTTCATCATCACTACATAGTATAAAACAAAGTCGCTTTTTCTGTCCCCGTGTCCGTATGTATGCTTATATCTTCAAAACCACACAGCGGATTTTGATGCGGTTTTTTTAATAGATAGTGATTCAAGAGAAAGGTTTATATGTATAATACATGCATAATATACCGTGCGAAGCCGGGGCGGGTCGCTAGTATTTTTATACATGTCAAATACATAATAGGTATCCTAAAACAAAAAATATTTGTAGGTACTTCAAATACACGTGATTTTGGATGGGGAAGGGGGGGGGGTAGTTTTAAACCTAACCACGTATCACCAAAGGGGGGGGGGGGGGTTAAAAGTGCTAAAAAACATCACATGATTAATGGACGGCCCCTAAGGCCCTCGTGCTATAGCAAGTTGAGTAAATCAATATTTATATGTGTACAATCCTTGCTAATGTTATAAGCTAAAGCGATTTAATTGGATTTTGGTACACAGATAGATTCAGTTGCGGGGAAACAAGGATAGTTTCTATCCTGGAAAATAGAATAATTCCCGCGGGATAGCGATAAGCGAATTCTGTGCAGACGGATATCCTATATAATGTTATGTTCTGCGTATAATCCAAATGCAGGGGTGGATCGGGCAAAACACACATAAATCACGTATTTGTCCCTTACGGGGTAGACAGAGCCTAAGGTAACAAGACCTAAAGGCCACGTTTATGATTGTGGGCATATAGGCGGAAAAGGGAATCAAAATAGTAATGGGTTGCTGGTATCGCCTATAAGTCATGATTCCTATGCCCATTCCCTCGATGGGCTTTTACCATGCGCGGGATGAGAAGCAACTGGTACATTCTATTGTTTTTTCTTTACTCCCAGATCAGCATGGAAGCAACGGGCAAAAACAACAACAATAACTGTTAGAAATAAACTTGATGTTTGTAATGTCCACAGTACTTAAAAATACCGACTGGGGGGGCACGTGCCCCAGTGCCCCCCTAAATACCGACTGAGGGGGAACATGCCCCAGTGGCCCCACACTTAAATACCGATTGGGGGGCACGTGCCCCAGTGCCCCCCCCCCCCTAAATCTGCCCCTGCCCAAATGTTCAATTATGCTTGCGAAATTTGTCTAAATGCGCTTTGCGAATTGTTGTACCGTGCTTAGCGAATGTTATGCTGCGCTGCCCATCTTTTGGGCTATTCTTAGTGTCTGTCTGTTACCTTTTCACGCTGAAACCGCTGAACCGATTTGCTTGGAATTTGGTGTAGGTACAGATAGTTTAAGTTCCGGGGAAAGACAGGATAGTTTTATCCCGGATAATCGGTGATATTAATACCTACGTTGATAAGAATAATTAGCTATTAACCTAGTAAAGTCTAGCAAAAGAAGTAAAACAAATCAAAGTACCTACCTAATGTGTTTTAATTTTCAGTGTCGTTTAGAAATTTAATTTCTAACGGTAAAATAGTAAAAGTAAACATAAAAAATCAATAAGCAAAAAATTCTCGATTCATTTGAAAGTACCTATCATTTGAAAAACAGCGCCTTCCCTCGTCCCTGGTAGCAGTAGATGGTCCACGGGAGTTTGTAATTGTGCGGTACAGACACATCATTCAAACAGATGGCGCTTAGCGACAAAAATCGCATAAGTAAGATAGAAAAATTCGAAGGCTTACCCAACCTGCTATGGGTGATGTACGGGTATAGCACGCGTCACGGAATGACGAGGATCCTGGTTGGATTCCCGGTCACAGCTTTACTTTTCGGATTTTTCTGTGTTCTAATTTTCAGTGTCGTTTAGAAATTTAATCAAAGTAATCTTAAATTGTCCTAAACTTAATGTATATAAAATGAATATAAGCTACATTCTACTATGTGCCCAGCGAAATTTTATTAGTCTTACCTTTATGTTGTATTCCATTTAGCTGCCCCCGAATTTCAGGATTTTTGAATCATAGACAAACGCTTCCATTGATCGGTGTTCAAAGTGAATCTAAATTTTAAATGAAAAATATTTTAGCGGTGTTCAGTACGGAACCACCAACGTATGTGCAACCACCTTCTAAAATATTCCGCTGCAATGAAAGAACCTTGTGTAGCTTTTTAGCAATAATAATAACTAAAAAGTTGTACCTACGAATGGTCAAAAACATCTACATACTCGTATACAACTCGGTGCCAACAATAAGGCAGATGACACATATTTGACATGACCGCTGTTTCGATATTATACCCTCGACTGTAGGTACGGAAGGGGTGCGAGTCGGGTTACCTCCGCGTGAGGTCAAGAGCTGCGGTTTTTTCTGGATCCGTCCTAGGGGAAGAGCAGTGCTTGGTCCGGTGCACCCTGGGCATCGGTTAATGATTCCCTAGCTGATTCTGAGATATGTCGTTATCCGTTGGCTAAGAGCCCGACTGTGGAGAGGTCTTTTGACCGTGTCCTACCGTACAACGTTGCCGACATTTTTGTCATACTGTATTTATTACTTTGACATTGGCGAAATCGTCGCATCGATCGGGCTCATATTAAAAAAAGAAGAAAGTTCCGGTTTTCTGTTTAGCGGATTCAGTTTAGGTACGTTAGCTGTCAGATCCATACTAAAAATGACAGCTAAAACCTGAACTTGAAACCGAAATTGAATCGCATTAAGATGTCATGGTTAGGTCTGTAATCTTTGCTTTGTTGTAAATGTCCGTAACCTAAGTAACTGATACCGATATACAGGGTGACTTCTAACTCGTAGATATAACTTTTTAAACTCTAAACCCTTGGTATACTTGCACATAATAGTTTGTGACACCGTGAGGAAACCATTGAAGCAATTCAATAGTTGTAAAGGCTGGGGTAAACGTGTTCTTGAGTGGAGACCGCGACATGGCAAACGTAGTGTAGGACGCCCTCCGGCCAGGTGGGATGACGATCTGCGAAAGACTGCAGGCAGATGCTGGATGCGTCAAGCTAAAGACAGGGCGCTATGGCGCTCATTAGGGGAGGCCCATGTCCAGCAGTGGACTAACATAGGCTGATGATGATGATGATGATGAGTTGTAAAGGTCCCAATCCGCTGTGGGCCCGCGTGGGAGCTATAGCCAAGCCCTCTCATTCTGAGGGGCCTGTGCCCAGCAGTGGGACTTATATAAATGATGATGATGAACTTTGTGATACTGTTGACTTTAAATCTCCGAAATAAATTTTGTTAAATTTTCTTATAATTTTATTGTCCTAACTTTTGGTCACCCTACGTTTAATTGACAAGTTAACTTTTTAATTAATTAAAACTTTCATACTGGCTGGAAACTGGTGATAACGATAAATATCGTGACAATGACAATTTGTTACACGTCATGGCGTTAATCTGTTCGGATTAAAACGGCCGAGTGGGGTGACCAGTAGGCTTATTACCTAACTCGCCATCGTGTTCATTTTGACAGTTCTTGTTTGAATGTGACAGCTAGCTGATTTCGATGCCAATTGTCAGCCCTATAAGATCTATGAAAAGTGAGAATCATAATTCATACTAACCTACGGGTTATAATAAAATTCAGTACAATATTACTACCCGGCTAAAGCCAAGGGCTATAACTAGTTTTGAGTAAGATTTACATGATATGTATATAATTAGCCATTGTCGAGCTTAGAACTCACCCTGTATTCGATACAAGTCGATGAAATGTCACCCATCATCTATCATTACCATCAGACTGTCAGAAATGTGGGTTGACTGCAATTTGCGACGAGGTAGTAGCCGTAGGACGTCCCATTATGGACTGCAACTTCGCAACGACCACAGTCGTAATGTAACATGTGAGCGCAGCTGTGTTATTTGAAGTTCAGGCGATTACGCACCGCAAAACGAGGTGAGTACGAACGAAATTGAAATTGAAGTTCCTCGAAAGTATTATTTTTATAGATGGAAAATGTTTAGTTTCACAGTTTAAACAATAAACATAAGAGGCAAATGGCAGCGCACCCCGTAATGGGGTCAGAAAGGGATGGCAACAATAAAAAATACGATAGCAAATTACCCGAAAAAAGGAGAGAACATTAAAGGCCAAGCGCCAATAGATGGCGTTATTTTGAGACTGTCTGCTATAGTTCTTCCAATCATTAAGTTTCTCGATGACAGCTCCCGTAGAATGTAACTGCGCTTTTTACGCAAAAATTAACTTTTAAATACGAGGTATAAAAAATATGACAACTGCCTAATTTTGTTCCTTGATCTCATATAGTATTCATCTAAGACAAATTGAGTCCATATATGCATTGATA
This sequence comes from Pandemis cinnamomeana, assembly GCA_932294345.1. Classification (NCBI taxonomy): domain Eukaryota; kingdom Metazoa; phylum Arthropoda; class Insecta; order Lepidoptera; family Tortricidae; genus Pandemis; species Pandemis cinnamomeana. The sequence continues at coordinate 32,040,675 of OW028702.1, read as the reverse complement.
TTTTTTTAAAGTGCGATAAACAATAAACGTTTTCATAAAGTTACATTCTATGGGATTACAATTACAATGATTAATCCCATAGAATGTAACTTTATGAAAATGTTTATTGTTTATCGCACTTTAAAAAAATATCACTGCATATATATGGACTCAATTTGTCTTAGATGAATATTATATGAGATCAAGGAACAAAATTAGGCAGTTGTCATATTTTTTATACCTCGCATTTAAAAGTTAATTTTTGCGTAAAAAGCGCAGTTACATTCTACGGGAGCTGTCATCGAGAAACTTAATGATTGGAAGAACTATAAAATGGCGTCTATTAAGATTACTGTTAAAAACCCAAGCTGAAAGAGAACAGCTTTTCGCCTTGCCTCCACCTTCGATACGCTAACGGATCCAAGAACCCAACACACGCTAAACGTGGCTTTTAGGGCTTAGAATAGAATAGAATAAATTTATTTGCAAAGAATAAGTAGATATAACAATGTCATTGGGTGGCACAGAGACAATAGGTTCCTTATTCTGCTATTTGTACCTACAATTTTATTATACTAGCATGCAAAATTATTAATTTAATTTTGGGTTGCTTACATTATACAAAGCTATCTTGCAAGAGGAAATCATTTACAGTAGCGTAGTTTTTTTCTATCAGTATCTGCATTGACCTATTTTTTTGGCTTTTAGGGCTTGTTTTTAGGCTTTGTCTACCCCGTAATGGAGACGTGATTTGTGTGTATTATTTAGTCGTAAAAGCTTAAATCGCGATTTTGAATGACATTAGTGGTTTATGTTCCCAAAACCATATAACCACAAATGTGGGTGAGTAAAACCTGGACAATAGAAACGGGCCGCGAGAATCTGACCACAACGGTACGACTTACGCTTTACCTAACAAGTGCATCGGAAAGATGATTAAGCCTGATATACTTGTACGGTTGAACGGGTACACTCTTCAAGTATTCCAAGGCTTATCCTGCGTAATACTTCACCGACGTTTTAAATTTTAAGTCCGTATTGTAAGGAGTAAACCGAGGAATCCAGCTCTACCAGAACTGTTTTAAACTCGCTGGATTTCGAGATGACGGAAACTTTGCGCTCGGAAGCTGTTCATTAGTTGTTTAATAAAAAATGTCCTGTTTTCATATACTTGTTTTAATTTCGTTTGATTTATAATTTACAATTCTATCAGGTCAGGTTATGGCACACGCGAAGAAACACTCGTTTCTCCTGATTCGAAATAAATTCTTAAATTGAATGAATATTGCCAGTTTGTATGTTCAAAATTCCATAAACAAACTTAAACTCTTGCAGTACCGTTCTATAGAGAGGCTCAGTATGCTTAGTGTAAGTTTTCGGGCACAAAATACGTCTCGAACGCGTTAAAATGTTAAATACTATGAGAAATTTTAGTTGCCGTTTCGTTCCACTTGTGGCGCTGTTTTTAGCCAATTTTCCCATAGTAATTGAAAAATCAATGCGACTGTGTTCGAGACGTTTGTCGTAGCTAAAAGTTATACTTGAGGCTCGGTTTGTTGCCGTTTCGATCCGCAAGTGGCGCTGCCAATTATTCCATAGTAATTTAGACGTTTACGTGAACGCGTTCGAGACGTTTTTATATGCGAAAACTTACACTAGAGGATCAGAATTAGTAGCAACCTTCACACCCCTGTTTCATAGATGAAAAGCATTTCATATCAAATTTTATATGTTAAAAAACGTATCGCGTGTGAGTTGGCAAAAAATTACTGGGGCCTTAGCTTGACGTCTTGGTTTTTTTTTTTATATATGAATAGGGAGGCAAACGAGCAAGGGGTCACCTGGTAGTAAGTGATCACCACTGCCCATAGACACCCGCAACCCCGGAGGGATTGCAGATGCGTTGCCAACCTAGAGGACTAAGATGCAATGCCTCTTGTGCCCGTAATTTCCCCGGCTGTCTTACTCTCCACACCGGAACACAGCAGTGGAAGCACTGCTACTTAGCGGCAGGATTAACGAGTAAGATGGCTAATTAAATTCCGATTAAATTTTACGTTTTAGCTGCAATTTTTGACACTAGTAGAGACTGACAGCGAGCGTTCCAACTTTGTATCGGAATTGAATCGCATTAAGACGTCATAGTAATGCGCGGGTCTACCTTCTTAAACTCGACAACTCGGCCATGTTCTGTGCAAACAACCCCAACTTATGGTTTAAAGGGGGAAGGTATTTACTAAACAAAGCCGTGAACATGAATGAACCTAGCAATGTGCCAGTTGCAGAACATTCTCAAATCAAGAGGTCTCAAGTTTCCAGAAGCTATCGCGAGAATTTATAGGAAGTTTCCGTAATTAAAGTTTCACCGGGAACGTTCCAAATCATCTAGGGTATAAGTGCATTGGGGGAATTTCGAAACTCGTGGATATCTACTAAACGGGGAACAATTACACAATCTAGCAACGCTTACCTAGAAGCTCCAATGTCTTTGGCTTGATTTTTGAAGGAAAGAAAGAAAGAAGGAAAATGTTTATTTGCTCAGAATACGTACATAATGATCTTAATATAATATGTACCTATTGTGAACCAGTATTCAGTCGACGAATCAACATGCAAATTTATCACGTATTTTTAAAACTAAAGCATACACAAAAAATAATAACAAATATAAACAAAGCAGACAGTAGGAATGTCAAAGAAATCAAATTAGGTGTAATGCGTTAATTAGGTTAAATCACTGCAAAAAAAAAAACATTATAATTATTTAAAATTATAAATTGATTAATTCAAGCTTTATGAAATAATTACAAGTTTAATTATTATACAAATTTAATTATTTGGATTGCGTTTTCATGAGATAATCAGTGGAAACGAATGATAATATTTGCTGTGGAGTCTTGACGTGCACGTGGTCCCGTTCATTATTAAAATTAGGTTTCAGAGAACATTCCATTAGTTATTTTACAACTTTGGTAACATTTTCTTTTTCTTCTTACAATCGCCAATGTCAAAGTAACAAAAATATAATTAATAAATCTTGCGACAAAATGTCGACAACGTTGTACGGTAATGGTCAAAGAGGGGGTCTGTTGGCTAAGAGCCCGACAGGGGGGGGGGGAGGGGGGGTGTCTTTTGACCGTGTTCTACCGTACTATTTGAATCCCATTAAGACGACATGGCCCTTGTCAATGAAACACCCCCCCCCCCCGCACTCCTAAATATAAACGCGCAAAATCGGCGACAATCTACAATTAACTGCCTAATGTATAAAAGCGCCTAATTGGCTAAAAATCTGACCTTTGTCTCTCTCCACAGGCGACAAGTGGTTGGTGTCCTGCCTGAGCGTCCTGTTTCTGAGCAAAGGCCTGCTGTACCGCGTCGTGCCGGCTGACCAGCGCATGGACGTCGGCTACGCTGGTATCTTTAGGTTAGTATGCTGCCAATCTCACGTGTGACGTCTACCAGCGTCTGTGTGTTCAGCAGAGCCGTGAACATGGATATGAAGTTCGGCTGGTGGTTGTTCCACCGCAGGCTGTACTGCTGCGACATGGCGCCGCCCTGCGTACAACACATGCAATACCGTCACTCCCATTCTCAGGGGGCCCCGAAGGACCGACCATTTCTCTCACACATTTATTCACAAAACATTTTTGTCGTGCATTTGGTAGGACATGGTATTATAATTTGCTTAGTTTCCAACGCCCCAGCCTAATTTAAGACGGCCCTGATTATATGACACACATACTTGATTCCCACCGGCTTGCCTATTTTAAGGCAATTGGCCACTTTTATTGCACAGAATTAGAGGAAAAGGCTAGTTAAATGCTCTTCTGATCATAGACATTAATATACTAGCGTAATAGACACAGGGAGTGTGCAAGCGAGAACGCTGACTCTTAAGGCACTAATACGAGTGCGAAAGGGACAGCGAATGAAAAGCCGTTAGAACCGATTTGAGAGATCGTAGCGTCACTTAGCGGCACACTGCGGATACCGTCCTTCAGTATTTTAATTATTTTTCGAAGAATCCTATAAAAATAAATAAAAGTAGTGCTAGAAATAACAATGGTGTGTTGTTCGGTGCCAGATTGTGAAGTGAATCACAGGAATAATCCAGATAATGAGACATTTCACAGGTAATTACGATCCATGCAATGATAATTTTGAGGGTCTTATTTTCAAGGTATTCAAGGCCCAATGAATACGATAAATTGTGTAATAAATAGAAAATATCGTGTAATTTTGTGTTTTATACATATTTTTCATTATTATAAATACAAAATCAAAATATTGTGTTCGTGAAAATTTCCATAATTTGGGTAGTGATTGAATACATACTATATTATTAATATATCGATATTTTTTAGTTTTTTCTTATACGAAACCATTTAAATAAAATTGTATTATTTAAAGGACAGTGAAAATGTTAAATAAATAAATAATTGATACTGAAACAAGTTGTTTTTTATTAGACTAGCTGGTGCCCGCGACTCTGTCTGCAAAGAATTCGTTTATCGCTATCCCACGGGAACTATGCAATTTTCCGGGGAAAATTTATCTTGTGTTAATCCAGGTAATATCTATAAACTACCTGCGTGCCAAATTCCATCCAAAACAACTTAATGTGACAGTTGCATTTGTATACACGACTGTAATAACATGTCACTAAAGTTGAAAACCGGATAAAATTCAACGAAATGTCATGGAAATACTTTATGCACTACACCTGTACTCTGTTCTATTCATCGATATCTTGTCGATAATGTAGGAACATCACTAAAATTTATTGCACACTTGTAAAAACACGCACACGAAGACGTTTCTGGTTTGGTGACGCGGGAAATAGAGAGTCTGTTCGTCTATTACGCTAGTATATTAATGTCTATGCTTCTGATATACGCCACGCTACTGCTGCACATACCACTTGTAGCGACCCTAGCGCCACCTAGTTGGACTCTACATAACTACTACGACGTACGAGTAGCTTGCGCCAGTTCTAATGACAGCTGTCACATCGTTCTACATGCCGCTTACGAAGTTTCTCAATGCGGCTGCATAAATACTTTCAACTCTCTTCCTTCGGACTTCGGTCCCCAGGCATAACATCTGCCTGGACAGAGATCTCTCTATTGTGGCACTCCCCACACACTTAATTACTAAAAAAAGGGCCAAGGCGAGGGATCCATACAAATTAGGAACGTAAAAAAACCCCCAGTGTTAGCAAGGACCCAGGGGCTTAACCATGACGTCTTAATGGGATTCTATTCCGACTCAGTTCAGGTTTCAGCTGTCATTTTTAGTATGGATCTGACAGCGAGCGAATCTAAACTGAATCGGAATTGAATCGCATTAAGGCGTCATGGTAAAGCCCTTGCTCTTAAGCAAAATGTAGGCAGTGTAAGGTTAAACAGACAGACATATGAAATTGAGATTTTTAGACTTATGACTTATAACTTATTACAATGCTTGTGCTGTAAGACCTACCTTCAGATATTTCAAATTTTTCAAATTTCTAGGACAGCTTGAAGCAACCCCTATTTTTAGGGAGCACGTCAATTTGTATGGAGACACCTTTTCTAACGAATGTATCTTTTATTAAATTGGCTTAGCTTTGAGGCTTTTTACAGCTTTAAGGGACCACAGACCTATCTTATCTTAGTCTAGGGGTCCCTACGGATACACTTCGACCCATACGTGGATATTTTGTGTAATTACCCCCTCTTTCGCACTATTCCATCGCTTTTACCACCTGATTCATAAATTGGGTGATTGGGCGCAGTGGTTGCCTTGAAATCTCCTGGTTCAGAGTATCCGATTCCGAGGAGTTTCAGAGTCTAGCGAGGGCATCACATTCGCACATAATGTGTTCCATCTTTTCAACCTCTTCGCCACGTCCTACAATCATTGTCGTTATTGTCCTCTCCCATCTTTGCTAATAGGTATTTCGTTCCGAAGTGACCTGTAAACGCCCCCATTATGTATTGGAGTTGCCTTCTGCTGAGCGTCCAGAGTTGACCGCAGACCTATGTATCTGGTATTAATTTCAACTTTCACATTCCTGAGAAATAGGGTCTTGCCAGGTGGACGGATGGACAACAAAGGTTCCGTACATCTAAAGGAGAAAAGGAACCCCTATGATATCACTTCGTTGTCGGTCCGCCGAAACCCTTTTTCTCAAAGACACCAAATACTGAAGTCTTCGGTCCTTTGAGCCTTAGTAAATCTTCACTTGACCTGGAAGGATGCCGAACTCCTCAGATTCCGGCTGTGGTGGTGCGGGCAGTGGCTAGAGGTGCTAGTGGACGACCGACTGCCGACTGTCAACGGAAAACTGGCGTTCTTGCAGACCAGCACCACGGAACAGCTGTGGCCTGCCCTGCTGGAGAAGGCTTACGCCAAGTAAGGAACGGTTTGAAGTATTATTACCGGTAGTTCCTTTGAAGGGACTACTGTGATTGTTTTAGTTCTAGAGTACAAAAAACGGAATAGTTCCATCAAGAGTAACTACAACCAATAACCCGGTTTGAAAGGATCAACGTCACATTAACGCATTAATGGTAAGGGGGGCGTCCATTAATTACGTGAGCTATTTAGGGGGGCGGGAGGGGGTCGAGCCGAATCTTACTAAATCTCACTTGGGGGAGAGGGGGGTCTTGGCAAATATCACGTATTTTTTTTAGCAGTAAATGGTGTAAAACTGCGTGAAAATTAAATTAAAATAAAGTTGAAGATCAGCAATACTTGCAAATACTAGTCCTTGCTAGCTTAAATAAAAGTAATTAAACAAATTGTGTTGTGTTCTTTAATAAATCCAATAGCTTTTATACCCAAAGTGCAAGTTTTGAAAAATCTCACGTGAGATTGGGGTAGGGGGGGGGGGTCGAGAAAAATCATACCACATCTTACCAAGGGGGGAGGGGGGGGGGGGTCAAAAAATCCTTAAAAATGCCTCACGTAATTAATGGAGGCCCCCTAAATTACTTCCAGCTGTTCTCTTCCCGCGCAGATGGTAAAAGGCCATCGAGGAACGGGCGACAATCTTGGGAATCATGTTATAGGCTATGAGGCTAGCAACCCACCACTATTTTGATTGCTAAACACACACAATCACGCTAAACGTGGCCTTCAGGTATTGTTACCCTAGGCTCTTAAAGGATAAAGATGTTATTAATGCCTATTTGTAGATTATTATGCATACACACGATATCCTAAGATGTTCGCTCTTCCCTCGATGGGCTTTAACATCTGCGCAGGACGAGAAGCAACTGGTAAATTTTTCTTTACTCCCATACCAGCATGGAAGAAACTAACTATCTCTAACTACTAACTTAACTAGTATGCGAGCGCGCTAACCTCTCGCGCGCGTGTGCGTGTGTGAATATTATGGACTAGCCTATGCCCGCGACTTCGTCCGCGTAGAGTCAGCAATTGCCATGTAAAACTCGATCCCGTAGAACTGAATATGTAAATCCCGTTTTTTGCCTTATCCCATGGGAATTTCCAAAAATCCTGAAATTAGTTTCTTAGTTTTGTAATCACCTACTTTTGTATCAAATTTGAAGAGTCTAGTTATTATAGTTACTGAGATAGCGTCACTCGGAATCGAAAATATAATTCCCATTTTTTCCTTATCCCGTGGGAATTTCCAAAAATCCTTTCTTAACGGATGCCTACGTCATAACATCTACCTGCATGCCAAATTTCAGCCCGATCCGTCCAGTGGTTTGGGCTGTGCGTTGATAGATCACTATGTCAGTCAGTCAGTCAGTCAGTCAATCGATCGACTGATTTCCCCTCAGGTTGCACGGCTCGTACGAAGCCCTGAAGTACGGAAGCCTGCTGGACGGGCTGGCGGACCTGACAGGCGGCATCACGGAGTCCATACTGGCGCGCGAGCTCAGCGGCGGAGGCGCGCTGGCGGCGCTCCTCCGAGCCACCAGCATCGTCACCGCCCACTACTTACCCAACGTGAGTAAACAACATAATAGAGTGGAAACCTCTAAAGGTAACCATCAGCACCACCTCAACTCGAGCCGTTCAGTATCCTCTGTGAAAACTCCAAACTGTGATCCACACTTAGGGGCCGTCCATTAATCACGTGATCTTTTTTTAAGCATGTTTAACCCCCCCTCCCCCTTGCTGATACATGGTGAGGTTTAAGACTAAAACCCCCCATCCAACATCACGTGTATTTTTCGTATATCTACAAAAAATCTTAAATTTTTTAGAACTAGAATTGTCTTGCGCGCGCAAGCGCGCGTGTTGAATTTATATATTAATTTGGTATCGTATATGTCATGATATATTTTTGTGTCATTTTACTATAATACATGTAACTGTAATTTAAAAATCGCGCGTTTGAAAAAATAAATACACGTGATATCTTACTAACACCCCCCCCCCCCTCCCCCCCTTGTGACATTTCGTGATTTTTGTCAAACCCCTCCCCCCCTTTCAAGCCTCACGTGATTAATGGACGGCCCCTTATCGGCATCGGAACGGCAAAGCCTCGGCACAAGCTAGTAGTGCGTGGGCAACTCGTCACCGCGCTTCCATTTTTGTCGATAAAATATTTTGCTACATCACTTCAGTAGGTGCCTCGAGTTGGCACAGGTGCTGATCAGTTGTTTTTTGCAGGCCGCGGATACCAGGGGCTTGGAAAGTGAGATGAACTACAGGGTCTACAGCGTTGAGGACGTAAGTGTCCTCAATTTTAAAAAGGCTGAAGTAAATCCAAATTCATCATTTAAGTATATCTATATCTATACTAGCTGTTGCCCGCGACTTCGTCCGCGTGTGTTTTCTGTTGAAATTTTTCCTGAATTTTCTTTGCTATAAACCTCACGGAGCCCGAGACCTTTCCAACGAATGCAAAACCGTGGAAATCGGTTCGTGCGTTCTGGAGTTATAGCCTCAGGAAGGAAAACCCGACTTATTTTTATATAGTAGATATGTTATGGAGAGGACTTTAAGATGCGTGGTGGTGATGGAAACACGGTGTTTTGTAGCAATAATATATAATTTAGCAATGAAAGACACGACAAAATCTGTACATATAATAAATCAGTAGAAAGTTCGTGTCTGTACATTAAAATAATTCATCAAAAATAGATACTAACGAACTGCTTCTTCTTACTGATATGCAACAACTAATACTAAGACTACAGAAACAAAAACGATTAGAAAAAATATTAAAAAAGTTTCAAAACTAAGGAGTTCGCGACAAGTAATATTATTAGTTTTGGGTCATTCCATTATCGCGGGTGCAACTTTTGGACGCCTTAATATTTTTTGGTTCAGCCTAGTTGGGTGAAGGACATTTTTAATTAAATTAGTCTTTGAAAGACTATATTTTGGTATGCTTGCTTTATATTCGCAACTTTTAACAGCAGAAGGAAGATTTTTATTCATAAAAAGTATAATGTGGAAATTTAGTGGCCAGTAGGTAACAATTTACACTAAGAAAAAAACAAAAAAGTTTTTATGTTACTAACAGAATTGAGTCGCATTAAGACGTGGTAGCCCTCGCAGATGGTGGATGGTGGATGGTAGTCGCAAATGGTGGGTAAACTTTGTTGCTCTTGCAGGTGGAGACTCAGACTGAGATCGTGCAAACAGTCCGTCTGCGCCGCCCCATCGTACACAGAGACTCGCCGAGATCCGAAGACGCCGAGTAAGTTTTTAAACCTGTAGTGTGTATTATTGGAGTGGGATTCTCAACAGCAGCCCTCCCCCTGCCCTCTTAGCGGCACCCTAGCCCCCTTTTAGAATTTTGAATGAAGTATTTTTTAATGAAATCATTTACGAGTGTCGTCGGGGCCACCACAGCCGTGTAAGAAAGATCTCATCTATCTATCTTGCTATGACAAACTTTTCATCACTCTGTCTCTTTCTTTACCTACCTGTTACTATAATTCTTTAATATCTTACTAACCCTTTCAATCATACTCTAGATTAGTTACAAAATGGCCGACAATAGGGAATATTCATGTTTTTTTTCATGGCTTTCGCTCATGCAGTAAACAATTTAAAAAAGTATTGTTCAAAACAACTATTAAAATAACAGAGACACAAGCTATCAAACATTTATCTCTATCTCTTTCTAGAAAAACGAAGTTAATAACAAGCTGATCATTTGGCAACCTTTTATTTTCTACTAAAATATTGACTTGGAAAACTTATAAAACAAACCTAACCTGATGACCTAATGTGAGCCACGCCTGAAGGTTTTTCGTTTTTTAAAAGTTTACGCTTTATCAGATATTAAAGAGTCATAGACGGTTCTGGCTGAAAATCAGTGCTGCAGGTGTCTAACGCCTCAGCGTAATGCTGAGCCAGCGACCGTTTCACTTTTGCGAAGACACACAACGCTGATGATCTATTTTTCATGTCTATGTTTTTTATTGTTATACCTTGTTTATTTTCTATAAAATTGTGTATATTATCTTATATTTTGTGTGTCTTGCAAAAAGGAATAAATGTCTTCTTTCTTTCTTTCTTTCTTTCTAAATGATGCATTTGTGAAAAGTTTTTTAGCAGATGTAGCAGATATGGGCGTTGAGCCTAATGACGTCACATGCCATACCGCGTCTCTCTAAGCGCTGACCAAACAATTAGTAATTTTAAAACTTATTTTTTCCGTATCTCTTGACCGTTATTACTTTAATTTCACTTTTTGCCGTCTCTTTTACGATACTTTCGAATATTGCTAAAAAATGAGTTTTTTTAAATGCATATTCCCTATTGTATTGTTTAAAAATATTCTGAGACACTTTCTACGTAATTGCGCTGATAGCAGCTGACAGACCGACTTGCAGCCCGGTTTGAGTTACCTACTACATTTTGAGTATGACCAATAACTTGTCTATACTATGTCTATAGCTTACTCAACTGCGAGCTATTAAACCCTCACTATGGTTTTTGGTTACTGAACCTCTAACGTAAGTTTTTGCATATAAAAACGTCTCGAGCGCTAATTTACAGCGCCACTAGCGGATCGAAACGGTAACAAACTGTTCTCATATTGTTTCAAGTTTTAAAGCAAACGCGTTCGAAACCGTTGTGACCGAAAACTTACACTAAGCATACTGTTACGAGCAACTGTTAAGGTACCTATGCTTAGTTAGGTCTTCGGTCACAAAATACGTCTCGAACGCGCTTGCGTTAAATGTCAAATGCTATGAGGACAGTTTGTTGCCGTTTCGATCCGCAAGTGGCGCTGCCAATTTATCCACAGTAATTATTGAGACGTTTACGTGAACGCGCTCGAGACGTTTTTATATGCGAAAACTTACACTAGAGACTCAGCTCGCAGTTGAGTTAGTTCAAGTAACTCATGTTCTATGCTTTTCCATGCAGCCCATTTATTGACGTATTAAATTACGTCAGATACCTAATAAATCAGTAAGTTCGATTGTTTTACTACGACGATGGGACGGCTTAGCGGTTTGACTGACTGCCAAGCTTGGTCCCGGGTTCTGACCCCGGTCGGTTCAGACGATATATTTTACGTCGCCCCGAGCCGTAAGTAGTTAGCAATTCACCGGCTGCTACGCGAGCGAAGATTTCCTCTTTGGGGGGTTAACACAATCGCTTAATGCGTGCCGAGTTCTATTCAGCGTAACGGACAGTTATGTCCCTTACGCTGAATAGAAAACCTACCTTTTCTATTCAGCGTACGGGACATAACTGTGTCCCTTACGCTACACACTTCAGGCGGTGATAAAGAAAGCCTCCATTCAGAAGCAGACATTCTCTATTTCACCACCTTCGGAATATAATGTGCCAATACTGTGTGCAAAATGCGAATGTTTGCTCTCGAATCTTGGATGTGTAGAATTTAGTATGCTATTTATTTAGTCTCTTGACCGCAACTCTACGAATGAAATGACGTGCTCTGTACGCGTGAACAAACTGTCTTGTAGGGAAATATGCATTTTATTTCCATTGTAGAAGGATTTGTTTCGACTTGAATGTTGGTCGTGTGATAACCAGAGATCGGACAAATTTGCGTCATTGCTCGCAATAATGTGGACATGACTCCAAAATTAATCAAATATGTAATCATTTAATTAATTTCTTACTTGACTTAAATTTTAATTCCTAGTCAATAAATAAAAAAAAATTTAAAAAAATACAAAAGTTTGAAGTATAGATTTATTAAAGAAAATAATCAGTATTTTTTCCAAATTTTCTGCAGTCACGGAGGTCAGAAATAATAATCATATCTAGCAGGATCGTGATTTCTTTATTATATAAAAATATTTACGAGAACGACAACTGCCACTTTAATTAACATTTTGCTAATAATTTTATGCATGTGTAAATTTTTATCTCCGGGAGTTCAAATTTTATTTCGAGAAATTAATTAAATGATAAATTTTTGAGTCATGTCCACTTTATTGCGAACGATGACGCAAATCTGTCCGATCTCTGGTGATAACCGTGGCTTGAGAAGCTTTCCGTTGGCTGTCACGTCACGACTAGATGACTGGCGGTCAAGAGGTTAAAGATGTAAGATTGAACAATCCAGCTGGACAGGTAGTGTTTCTTCGTAGATTTAGATCTTCAGAAAGGAGTTGAGAAGAATGAAAACGATGTCTATCGTTCAAGAGATGTAATAAAAAGTGAACACACAAACGTACATGCTTCTATTATATCCTTGGCATGCGGTAGAAAATAGAACTAAATAATTAAGTTTTTGAGATCAGCGCCATCTATCTAGCTATATTGGGACTAGGTAAGAGGGGTAGGTTTAAGGAAATCAAATCACAAATCAATTAGAAATAGTGTCCGACCGAAGTTTCGGTTTCGGCCAGAATCCGGCCGAAACCTTCGGCCGGGCCGAAATTACTTCGCGGCCTCTCGCGGCTCTCGCATCGGGAGCATTCGGCTTAATTCGGGCGCGTAAAGTAAAAGTACAAATTGAAATATGTACTCTAAGCTCCAGGATGAAGGACTACAAAATAGTAAGAAACAGGTCGAGCATCACTCGACTTTTTATACGTGAGTTATCCGTTTGTGTAATTATGATTAAAGTCTCACGGTAGTTTCATGTACCTATACCTATTTTCATTAAAAATAAACGTTTTTTATTTTGTTTAACAAAAAAAGAAACGTTCTCAAATAAGAAATCCTTGCAATAACCTTTTCCTTACGATTTGTACAGTAATTTTGAATATTTTGATACGTCTTCAAAAATTTCGGTTTCGGTTTCGGTTTCGGCCGAAATCAGAAAAAACCGAATATTCGGTTTCGGTTTCGGTTTCGGCTAAAATCGTGTTTCGGTCGGAGACTAATTAGAAAGTTAGCTAAGTATTGGATAGATGGCGCTGCTCTCAGCCTCCGTAACAGCCTGTCCACTAGTGGACAAGTAGGTATGCTAAACTAGAGTAGTCACCGCGTTTATTAGCAAATCGTCGGGATAGTGTAGATACGCCATATTTACAAGTGCTAGTTACGTGGTTTTGCACTATGAGTGTTCTGTAGATACGCCATATTTACCAGTGCTAGTTACGTGGTTTTGCACTATGGGTGTTGTGTAGATACGCCGTATTTACCAGTGCTAGTTACGAGGTTTTGTACTATGAGTGTTGTGTAGATACGCCGTATTTACCAGTGCTACTTACGCGGTATTGCACTATCCCCGACGAAACCATAGATACATGTACCCCAGTATTATGATTATTCGTCACCTGTATGCTTTAGCCATAGATACACTTGGGGACAAATGTCCGACAACACGTGTAGCCACTGTAGCCAGCGACTTCGCTCGACATGTCTGGCAACACCGCGCAACGTTTCGCAAGCGCCGCACGGCCCGATGTCGCCAGACGTTAGGGGAATAGACTACAAGCCCATGGAAAAATTAACATGTGAAATGGACCAGCGTGAATAACGCTTAGAAGGCTGTTATTACCAGTGGCGGATTTGCAGTCTCGGCCGCCCTAGGCCCCAAGCCATCAGCCAGCATCCACCATATAGACTACATAATGAAATTACTTTATGGCCAACTTTTTTTGACACGATTGGGGCCGCCCCTAAATCTAGCCGCCCTAGGCCCGGGCCTACCGGGCCTTAGGGTAAATCCGCCACTGGTTATTACTATATCATAAAATAACTCTGAGCGCTATGCCGTCATTTCTGAGCGGTACATGGAAATAGAATAGAATTTGCACTAACTTTGGCACCACCACTTTAGTACGGCACTAGGTTTTTCGACATGTATTTTTAATCATCTGTAAGCTATATAAATGCCGTACATTAATAAATAGTCGTAATTCCTCACTTGTTAATGTACTCACGTAGTCACCTGTACCGCTCAGAAATGACGGCATAGCGCTCAGAGTTACTCTATGATATAGTAACAGCCTTCTGAGCGTTATTCACGCTGGTTCATTTCACAGGTTAATTTTGTCCATGGGCTTGTAGTCGTAGAAGTTTTGCACGACTTCGCTGACGTCGCTATTTATTGAGTCGTGCGATGTCGCAAGATAAATAGTTACACTAGGCTCTGTTATGCATAGATCAAGCCTTTAGGGCTTGTTACCTTAGGTTCTGTCTGCCCGGTAAGAGATATAGAATAGAATAGAATAGAATAGAATAGAATATAGACGTGATTTGTGTAAGTATGTAAGTAAGCTTTGCTTAGTTCGGAACATAGAGAAAACACCCTTATGGAGTGGAAATGTCATATTTAATTCATATGAAATAAAATTAATTCCAACCGAAATTGGTGATTGCTGCTCTCTGATTGGACAATTAATGTTTAGTCGTTTTGTGGCAGTAAATGAAACTTTTTAATTAAAAATGTAAATATATAATCGAAATCCTAATCACACTATATTATAAAGGCGAGAGTTTGTGACTGTGTATGCTTGTTACTTCTTCACGTGCAAACGGCTCAACGAATTTGGATAAAATTTGGAACGGAGATAGAAGGTACCCTAGATTAACACATAGGCTACTTTTTATCCCGAAAAATTGTATAGTTCCCGTGGGATAGTAACAAACATGTGAAAGGTCGTAGCTGCCTAGACCGGCAACGTAAATAATTATTGCAGAATATAACTACCAACATTAGTTCTTCAATCTTATTCTACACAGTCGAAGTCGTGGGCAGGAGCTAGTTACTAATAAACCGATCACATTTATGTTAGTGAGCTATATGTCGAAAAGGACAGATGTGTTGCCACAACTGGATAGCCGACATTACCACTCTAACTGGTTATTTTCTCTATGGTTCGGAACACCTATTTCACTTCAATTGGCGTTCTTCAGACGCAAGATCAGCCCGGCGGAGCGGGAGCGCCTGAACTCGGCGAGCATTGAGTTCAGCATGAGCTTCCTGGACTTCCAGCGGCTGTTCCATCGCGTGGAGACGGTCCATCTGGATGCGGAAACCAGCTGGCCGGAGCCCTCGCTCGCCGACAAGCACAAGTGGCAGGTCAGTAGAGTATTTTAGCCACAAGTAAAATATATCGCTGATTAAATACAAAAGCGACACATTTCAAAATCAGACACTGTTGCATTTGAAACCTTATAACAACCGACTTTTGTTTTTAGATGCAATGGCAAATGATTTTGAAATGTGTCGCTTTTGTATTTCATCAACGATATAAGAAAATATCTTTATTATCAGCAGAGGTCGGACAAATTTGCGTCATTGCTCGCAATAATGTGGACATGACTCCAAAATTAATCAAATATGTCAAAATACATATATTAAGAATAAGTATATCCACGGAGGTTTTATACCTATAGAACTAGAAAACTTTTTGTCAGAAATAATAATCATATGTAGCAGGATCGAGATTTCTTTATTATATAAAAATATTTACGAGAACGACAACTGCCACTTTAATTAACATTTTGCTAATAATTTTATGCATGTGTAAATTTTTATCTCCGGGAGTTCAAATTTTATTTCGAGAAATTAATTAAATGATTAATTATTCGATTAATTTTTGAGTCATGTCCACTTTATTGCGAACGATGACGCAAATCTGTCCGATCTCTGATTATCAGACAACTTTGAGGGCCATATATGGGATGTTAGTACCTACACAAATTGGAATATCTTAGCTTAAGTTAGACATCACTTTCGTTTCCCCACTCTCTGTTAAGTTCCTCTAATAGTAAGTGTTAGTTATCTATGATGACGTCTGTAGGCGACGCACCTATTTAGGCAGCCACCTTTTTTATTAAATTGTTATATTTTGGCACTGGCCACAAATAAAGTTAATTCCACGCAGCGCTAAAAGAAAACTAAAACAAAAGAGAGTCGTTGCTTATTGGTCAGCGCTGCGTGTTGAATTTTTACTAATAATTTGAATTGTTTTATTTATTAGTTTCTACAGTCTACAACGTCTCTGTTTGTTCCCTTGTTATTGTATTGAATAGAGTCGGAATATATATAATTAGTGTCCGACCGAAATTGATTTTTCAGCCGAAACCGAAACCGTAACGGAATCTTATCAAAACATTTAAAATTACGATTATTTACTGAAATTTACTGTTTTTTTAACATTTATTAACACATATTATACTTACCAAATCACTCAATTGCAAAATATAACCTCAACTAATGATTAAATGAACGGTGGCGAACTGAGCCGGGGCCCCGCCAACGAGCAAGCACGAGCTAGCTGCGAAGTTTACCGAACGACGCACGGAAATGCACGAACACTCGAGTTCCGGCGCGGTCGAGAGTTTCGGCTATGTTTTGGCCGAAACCGAAACTAGATTTTTTGGCCGAAACTGGAAGAAACTGAAACCGAAACCGAAATTTCGGTCGGTCACTGTTATATAATTGTTTGCGGTTTTTAGTGACACATTTCGTTTTATTTTTGTTCGCTTTCAACTTTGTATAACCCTACAATTTTGCAACAGGGATGTATTATGGGGGTGTACTGAAAATCAGCGCTGTGTCAGTTGGAGGCTCCTGTGAGAGCTCTAACCCGCAGCAAATGCTGAGTACATCCCCTTTGCCACATTTTGTCTTATATAATAATATATCATGTTTTATGTAGTAAAAATAAGGATTAAGTTGTATATAACTGTTTTTTTTTGTAATTGTTGTTAGTGGCAACAAATCATCTTTTATCTTTTTTTATCTTTATCTTTATCTTTTGTCTACAGGTGAAGATCCACCAGGGGGCGTGGCGGCGCGGTGTGACCGCCGGCGGTTGCAGGAACTACGTTCGTAAGGGTTCAGTGTCGTATTTTTTACATAATGTCGTGTCGGTGTCGTGCCGTGTGTCGCTGGCTTGTCGGTGTGCTTTTAATGTGTACAGCGTGAGTAACAATGACATGTGCTTGTTCCAGAACATTCTTGAAGCAAGAATGTTCTTAGAATTTTCCAGAAACTTCCACGATCTGTGACAATTTCGCATAAGGAAAGTTTCCGATGGTTTTTGAAGTGAAAACTTTTTAGCGGATTGCGCACTTTTTGGGATGGGTAAAATATGTTAAACTCGCGTCACGCTACGCTAATAAATACAGGACTAACATTCGGGGCGAATCAAATCCTTATACAATGGAAATCGAATCCATAACTACAAGCTTTTTATTCACTTGCCAGTGGCGTAACTATAGGGTGGCAGGGGTGGCAAAATGCCACGGGCCCCTGGCTTTAGAGGGCCCCCAACTGGCTTGGTTTAGAGCACAGAAGGGACGCTGATGCACTTCTTTATATTGAGGAAGGAACCATCTGACGAATTTGCCGCAGGCCCCAGACGTTATAGTTACGCCACTGTCACTTGCAATGCATTTGTTTGTCCGGGTGGAATCTTGCAACTCAATTTTGAAGCCTAAATTAAATGTTTGGGTTAGGCTACTTCCAAGGGCGTCGCCAGCCGATGGCGCAGGGGGGGGGGCAAGTTGACTTTACCTACTACAATTCATACTTTTCTCATTCTCTAGGACTAGTCTAGGACTTTGGTTGCATTATATTTGGCAACTTTTTTAGAATCTCTAGGGGAGGGGCAGCTGCCCCTCCCTGCCCCCTTGGCGACGCCCTTGGCTACTTCAATTTTCCTACTAGACGTTTTGTGTGGCGTACAGAGCACGTCAGTTCCACAATGTGACTGTGTGTGATGTGTGTGTGTGTGTGTGTGTGTGTGTGTGTGTGTGTGTGTGTGTGTGTGTGTGTGTGTGTGTGATGTGTGTGTGTGTGATGTGTGTGTGTGTGTGTGTGTGTGTGTGTGTGTGTGATGTGTGTGTTCAAAAGGTTAACGGTAACCTTCCCTTCCAGATTTCTTCCACATGAACCCCCAGATCCAGATAGTGCTCACGGAGTCGGACACGCTCGTGGTCTCCCTGAACCAGCACAGCGTGATGGAGCCGAAGGTCATCGGCTTCAGCATCTACAAGCTGAACAAGGTGCTCATCGAGTCCGCGGCGCCTGCGCAGTTCAAGCGGCTCAAGAGCACAATCAACTCGCAATATACCAATAGCCGGCAAGTCAGCCATCGGTAAGTGAGTAGGCTTAAATTTTGATGAATTTGATATGATCGCACTGAATAAATAATAATAATAATAATAAAAAATAATAATAAATATCTTGGGACAAATTACACCAATTGACCCAGCCCCAAACTAAGCAAAGCTCGTACTATATGGGTACCAGGCAACGGATAAACGTACTTATATAATGTAGATAAATACATACTTAAATACATACAACATCCATGACTCGGGCACAAACATTCGTATTCATCATACAACTGTCTGCCCCTACCGGGATTCGAACCCAGGACCTCTAGCTTCATAGTCAGGGTCACTAACCACTAGGCTATCCGGTCGTCATGAAGTAATGAAAAAAAAAGGGAATTAAAAACAAATTAAACTATGATTAATTTAAAAACGAATTAAAAACTTAAATAAAGCAGTGAAAATACCACTCGCAAGTGGTGAAAATTTGTGCTGAATTTAATAGAAGACAATCACAGCTCTCATCTTGTGTACTAGTCAAAACTTTGATCAACGCTGTAGTTTTGGAGATATAAGCTGATTTATACCAATCGAGTGATGTGCTTTCAAAAATCGGGCCCTAATCTTTGCTTGCCGGGAATACCAATAGTCATTTTCTACAGTCATGGGCAACTAACCACTAAATTACAGATGCGACCTGGAACCGGGCCCGTACCTCATCATGCCGACGACCTTCGAGCCCCGCGAGGAAGCCAGCTTCTCCCTCCGCATCTTCTCCACGAAGACCGTGAGAATGCGTCCTCTAGACTCCTACCCCCAGATGATCAAGGCGGCCGTCATCAAGGCCCCCCCAGGGCTCGAGCTAAGCAGCTTCGCGCAGTACGAAGCCATATTCCTGCAGCTAGCTGATGAGCACCGGACCATCGATGCTTTTGAACTCCAGGAATTGCTGGATGCTTGTCTCCCCAACGATTACATCAAGAGCTGT
This sequence comes from Pandemis cinnamomeana, assembly GCA_932294345.1. Classification (NCBI taxonomy): domain Eukaryota; kingdom Metazoa; phylum Arthropoda; class Insecta; order Lepidoptera; family Tortricidae; genus Pandemis; species Pandemis cinnamomeana. The sequence goes on along the minus strand of OW028702.1, from coordinate 32,021,276 downwards.
GCCTCTATAGACACGTGCCGGCAGATCGTAATGTCGTTAGATGTATCCTTTCTGAATATTGTTTTTCGACTTCCAGGCTCATTCTACTAGGACAGTGGTTCCTAACCTGGGTAATTACCGCAGGGGTAAAACGGAGATTCTAGGACACGGGATGGCACGAAATAGTATTAAAATAGCAATAAACAAAATTATAGTACGGTGAACGGCACGGCGCTCTCATGCGCGCTTTTCTTACTTTACTTACTAGTTACCTAAACGTGCAATTTCTTACATAACAAACATATTTTCGTTCGAATTTGTGTGGTTTTAATTATTTTAAATTAGCTAGGGGTAAACCAGGGACCAGCCCGCTATCCCTTATAAAGGGTTTTGTATGGGTTTTGCATAAGGCTTAACTCACCATACCCTTTGCCCGACGAAACCCTTTCATTTTGATTTGAAAGCCCTTATATAAACGCTAACCCATTTGAATAATCGATATCCCAATACCCTTACAAAACCCTTATCATCCGCTCACCAACACCTTGCATATCGCTTATAAGTGTTAGCCTTATAAAGGGCTTCCCTTTAAGCATAAAGCGTGCTAATTTAAATCGTCTACCTTGTTCACAAAGCACATATTACTCCGAATCCAGTAGTAAGCGATTGTCGGAACAATACTAATCCTGTCTCTTTCACGCAAGGCTCAACTACGTACGAGTACGACATTACTAAAGGGAAAGCTTTATAAAAAGCGCTAAATGATAAGGGTAACCCTTATTAAGGGACAGCAAGGCATATAGGATAGCAGTAAGCAATTGCAAAGGGCTAGCTTTATTTTTAGCTAAGTTTTTCGGTAAGGAGTAGTCAAATGAATGGGCTAGCAGTTCAAAATGGAAAGTCAATGGAATGGGTTAGCCGTGTTTATGGGACGCCCTCTGAAAGGGTTTTGTCGCGGAAAGGGTGGTCCGGTCCCTGGGGTAAACTCAATTTCCATACTTGTTCACAGGGGTAGTGACATTGAAAATATTAGGAACCACTGTACTAGGAGCGGACTATTTCGACACATCCTAACTTTCTTCCTGGGGCCTAACCATGACGTCTTATGCAATTTAATTCCGACTCAGTTCAAGTTTTAGCTGTCATTTTTAGTTAGCTCTGACTGCGAGCGATCCTAAACTGTTCGTAAGGGATTGGAGGAGAGCTGAAGATCGCGTTTATACCATTGGACTGACATGGGCTGATGTAGTGTTGCCGCTCAGTTATCGATAGTATTTCGATGGGCTATCGATAGTTATCGATATTTTAGGTAGACTACAATACTATAGTATCGATAGAATTGATCCTTGATTTAGAATAACCTCACCAATCCTACTAATATTATAAATGCGAAAGTTTGTGACGATGTAAGTGTGTGTTTGTTTGTTCTTTCTTAACGCTGAAACGACTGGGTTTGGATCATATTTGGTATGGAGATAGCTGTACCTCAGATTAAAACCATAGGCTACTTTCGATCCCGGAAAATTGCATAGTCCCTGCGGGATAGCGACAAACATGTCAATTGCTAATTCTACGCAGACGAAGTCATGGGCAGAAGCTAGCTAGTATTACAACTATTGATACTATCGATACTATAGATATTATAGCATTTGTCGATTACAATTATCGCTAGACAAGGATGCGTCGTAATATCTTGCTCTTTTTGACAATTTCATTCAAACTGCATCGCTTACTACGCCATGTACACACAGCAAAGCTATTCGGTAAGCAGGATAGATACGGCGCGAGCGTGCGTAGGTGCTTACCTGATTATATCGCCGTGTGTACGTGTACGTGTGTATCCTTAACTCTAGCACAGAAGAGCGGCACCGGCCGCATCTCCCTGGCCAACTTTAAGGACCTGATGTGCTCCCTGAAGCACTGGCAGATGGTGTTCAAGACGCACGCGCGGGAGAAGATGGGCGTGCTGCTGGCGGAGAGGCTGCGCGACGCTCTGCGAGAGGTGAGGCACAAAACGTTCGGGTAGACAGAGCCTAAGGCAACAAGAGCTAAAGGCAGTGGCGGACTAACAGGGGGGCGGAAGGGGTGGCCCGCCCCGGGCCCCCGGTCTTTGGGGCATTTGCCTCCGCGCTCTCCTGATCAAATCCTAAACAAGACTTTAAAAATGTGCTTAGTAATTAGTACCTACCGACATAATGTCATCAAGATCAAAACACTACAGCCATCTAGAATTTTACACAGTACTAATGTTCTTTTACTGAGGCGTCCAGACAAAACTACATATTTAACTACTATTATAAACTACATTATTACAGCAGGTCTTGGTCCGGTGCGCCCTGGGCATCGGTTAATGATTCTGGCAGCTTCTGAAGAGCTTCTGCTTGAGAGGCAAGCCAAACCACTTGGCTACCACGGCTTGCCTTAAAATCTATTATAAAAGAAAGTCGTGCTAGTTACACTATTTATAACTCGAGAACGGCTTAACCGACTGGCTGAAAATTGGTACGGAGGTAGCTTAGAACCAGGAGACGGACATAGGATACTTTTTATCCCGATTTTCCCACGGGATTGGAAAATTCCGAAATGTTGTATACTAATAAAGATACAGACATTAAATTTAGCATGCCTACACATTGATTAGTATAAAGATGCACTTACAAAGGAATTTTTCAAATTTCCCACGGGATAAAAACACAAGGTAAATAATTAAGACTATAATTAGTGGATAATAGTCTGTAGTGCTCTAAGAAGGGATTTTCCGAATTTCCCACGGGATAGGCAATAAAAACCTTATACTTGGAGACATGAGTGGATGTATGGGGTGTGTCGTCACTCTGACGTTATGTGCGCGGACGAAGTCGCGGGGAAAAGCTTGTAACCCTATAAATGCCTAATCGCCAGGTCGGCTTCGTGGTCCCAGACCGCGCCATGACGCTGCTCTTACTGCGTTACATGCGTAAGGATGGGATGCTCAGGTTCGGGGACTTCGTCTCCACCGTCATGCATCTGCATCGAGCATTCAGTGAGTATACCAGCTATGCATCAGCTGCTTTAGTGAGTACCCCACCTATGGCTGGCTTTAGTGAGTGTGGCAGCTGTTTTGGTGAGCTTGGCAGCTGTTTTATTGCATATAGCAGCTGTTTTAGTGCATATGTCAGCTGCTTTAGTGAGTACCTTATCTATGGAGCTGGTTTAGTGCGTATAACAGCTGCTTAGTGAGTACCTCACCTAGGGCAGCTACTACAGTGCATATAACAGCTGCTTAGTGAGTACCTCGCCTATGGCAGCTACTACAGTGCATATAACAGCTGCTTAGTGAGTACCTCATCTAATGGCAGCTGATTTAATGCATAATCTAGAAATGTATAGATGTTAGTGTTGACTCATGCTTTTCTTTTTTTCAGATGTGTTTTACAATAATAGTTCTACACAATCGAACTACATCAACTTGAACTTAGCCGAAGTAAGTATTTTACCCCATTTAATATTTGTTACCTCGCAACACCGTCATATGGTGTAAAGCGATGAAGATTATTATTTGAGTTATTTTTCAATACCCGACGCGAAGTCTGTTTAATTATAAGTGACATATCTATGTCTGTAGCTTCTGTAACTTCCATGCTGGTATGGGAGCAAAGAAATAACAGAATATCTTACCAGCTGCGTCTCTGCCCAGGCTGATGGTAAAAGCCCATCGAGGGAATGGGCGAAAATCTTAAGAATCATGTTTGTTGTGGGCTAGCAACCCATTTGCAGTATTTTGATTCGCTGTATCTTTAAGCCCAAAATTATCCTAAACGTGGCCTTTAGGTCTTGTTTACCTTAGACTCTGTCTATACGAGAGTCTGAGACCTTTGCGCTGTAAGCTCTTCTAGACACGAGCCACGCAAGCCTAACACTTCCTTTATATTCTTTAAGCCCCTAAAACTTGGTATGATAATTTTAATTTATTGTTTCAGTGGCTGAAATGCGCTCTGACCTGTTAAACAGAGACAACATCAAAGCAGACCGCACAACTATCTGGATACGACGCATACCAACTTTAAACACGACGCATGCTACATACCTACGTTGCGTGATAAGACATTAGGGATGGACTATAGACGTAGTAAATAATCCTTTCCCATTGAACGCACGATTATTTCCGAATGATGTCGACGCATCGAGTCCAACTGAAGTCGCATGAATTTGCCATTCAAATACGAAACTTACCGAGATACGATGGGGATGGATTTAGCACGTCTGTAGGTACATCAGGGGCCTTTCCAGAACGTCTTAGTGCGTTTCGATTCCGAAATTGGATCGACCACTGTCAGATCCAAAAATTACAGCTACAGAATCGGAATTGAACAGCATTAAGATATCGTGGTAAGATGCCTTTTTCATCAAGAACAACCTTTTAACTTTGTCTCAGCTGCCAGGTTTAATTATCTTTTCCTCGGCGGAAAGGTCTATACGCGGTTAGATACAGCGTTGTTTCTTGCCGTATAAGATTTGGAACGAACTGGCGGCTGAGGTTTTCCTGACTTATACATGGGGGCTTTTAAAAGGCGAATGTACCAATTTCTGCAAAGCCGGCAACGCACCAGCATTATGATATGGGTGTCTGTGATCACTTAACAGCAGGTGAACAGCAAGCCCGTTGGTCGGCTTAATATGGAAAAGGTCTTCGCGTTGAAACGAACATCTGTGCATGCTGTTTTGTTCTTAATGTTTAGAAGTGTACGTTATCGATGTATCTAAGTGTGTAGTTTAAATGTGATTAAGGATATAGTCACTTTAGCTTGCCCCGTTTGTCCCAGTAGGCTTATTCCGACTTATTACTTTTTTTTATGACCAAGTAAAACGTACCTTGTACTCACCCAATATAAAGACAGGCCATTCACCGCTCTCCGTTAGGTTCCTGAGAGGAGTGTGTCAGTTATCAATCTACGTCTCTGTTTCGTAATAATAAATGACACTTGAAATGTCAGAAACTTAGTGCTGAGACAGGCCTATGTCAAATGTCACCGAATCAGAAATATTCGTTCGTTACAGCATTTTTTCTTCTTTCTCAACATTTTTACCTATTCGCCGCGAAACAACTCTAGTGTCATGTCACTCGCAACTGTCAACGTACTCTCATCAAATAAAGGTGCAACTACACTGCATTTACTGACTTAATTATCAAGTCATCGGCGAAGATCAAACGTGTTTGACATCCGGTATCATTCAATATGTTCATTTTGTTTGGAGTTGTGCTCCGCTAGTATCCCAGTGATCTACATGTTAGAAAGGCTAGCACGCATGCCATTACTCATTACTACAAGTTTCATGTGTTAAAAAATGACGTTTGGTGGGTGAGGAAGGTGGTGGGATGAGGTAGGCGGGGGTGAATTTTGTGAAGACAAGTAGTAAAGAACTGAACTGGGTATAACTGGTTATTGGCGGTTTAATTTGGGTACGCCCCGTTCCTATAACGGTCCTTTTTGCAGATAGGGAGCTTGTGGTCAAGAGGTGCGGCTGTGGAGCTAGCCGTAGAATTAGATTTTAAGTATAATTTTAATACTCAACGCATTTAAATGTACGTGTGTAGATGTCTAGGTTAAACCTGGCCAGGACTGCAAGTATCAAACACTTTCATAACGAACAGTTTTGATACTTGCCAAATGAAACCAACGTTTGTTGTGCTGGTCGGATTATGTATCTGCATAGATTTAAGTACAGAATATTAATGCAACGATCTCGCTTAAAAAAATAATGTTAAACTATAATTAAGTTAATTTTTGAGGACTATGAAGCGCTTATGAAAGAGATAGATAACAATATCCACTTCTCTCTCTACCCTGGTCTACTCATGGTCATGGGGTATGTTTAGATAGGGTCAAAATACGCCAAAAAACTAGGAAAGTAATGAGATAAATCGACACCTCCGACGCAAAAGGTCGTAACCCGTTTTTTATGCATAATGAGATTTTTCAGTCGGTACAAAGTCATTAATCCAAGCTATAACTTCCTAAAACTCAAGTTTAAATATTTTGGATAATTATGGAGTTTTGTGATTGCTAATAGTCGTATCATTTGAACTTTTCCACGCAAATCGTCGCATCACAACATTCGGCGCTTTGCGCCACTCCATTAGTGTTCATTACACCCCACGCAAATAGCCTTAACTTCTAAGTTACGACTTTATGCGTAAACAATAGTAGTTAGGTACGACTTTTTGATGCAGTTTTTTTACAATCATGGGTCGTAACTCGCACTTGCGACTATATGCGTTGCTTTAGTGAGAAGGTATATCCTTTTAAATATAGTCGTATTTATAACATACGACTTTATGCAATGGACGTGATCAATCGCAAAAGGTTGTAACTTTCTTATACGACGTTTTGATAACGAGCACAAAGTCGTAACTTTAGGTTTTTTGCCATAATTTTGAAATTATGATATTTATTTTAATAAGCAGATTTGCTTCGTGTTAAGTAACCCGCTGCGGACAGATATAACCACTGCTTTAAACTTTGGACATATTTCAACTTGAAAAATACATGAAAAATTCTTATAATCGCGCTCCTGAAAAATCGTCGATTTAGGGATACGACTTTGTGCGTGGGAGGTGTCGAAATGCTTCAAAATCTCCATCATAAGTGCTTTGTGGAGAGTTTACAATTTAGATATTTTTTTTTTAATGGCGTTTAAGTTTCAATGCCTTGACGGCCGGTGGCCTGTTTCTGGCTACAACTTACAATTTTACAAGTTTAAACTAGCAACACTGGCCCAATCAACCAACCAATGGTGGACTTTTTTTTAATTTATTGCTTGACCTTGGATACTAAGTCCTTCAGCCGGAATCTTGTTTATAAATAATAAAACTAGACAGAAATAATTCACAACATAAAAGATAAAACGTCTAAATTAAAACAGAAACAAGATAAAAATAATATAATAGTGAAAGTCGGTTGAATTAATAATACATCATTTTTTTTCTTTACTATTTAAAATAAATTTTAACCGGGATGAAATATACAGGGCTTGATACCAAGTCTTGGACACGGTGAGAACACTTATCGAGTTTTCATCTGCGACATCACTAATCTCACTGACAGTCAGTTTTTGAACCCCAACCGTGTCACTTTTAAATATTATAAACATGTTTTTTCTTACTAAAATTTATCCCTAATACATACAAAAAAACTAAATTGAACAAAATATTACAAATATGTTATAATATGTACAATTTTTTTTATAATGGCTATATACACAACCAAGGCATGTCTCAATGGTTGGGATTGGGTTTTTTTTTTTATTAATTTATTTCTGGCGCTGGGTGCATAGCCCTTCAGCCGAGTTGGGATTGGGATGTGTCCAATGTTGCCAGTTTAAACTTGTAAAATTGTCATTTTTAGCTCCGAGAAACAGGCCACAGTACGTTGTTGTTTAGTTCTCCTGGTTCCCCTTTTTTGCTAAGTGTTTCGGATATGACAGCGAAGTTTTTTATGATAGTTATTTGTATTGAATTCAGTTAAATTGTATTCCAACCTCGCCAATTTAATTACTAGGTTTTTGAACATTGGTTTTTTGTGACATGATTTTTGCGGTTAAATATTACATCATAAACCTTAGCGCTTTTGATGTTGACTAGATCTCCACCGAGTTGTTTTTTTTATTTAATTTTTAAGTTTCCTTACATCGGTCTGTTGTCACAATACCCAAGCATGTATTTTTGTGTAGGTACCTACTATGTGTCTACTATTTATAATCATTAAATGTCTATTTATGCAACTTTTTAAACAGTAAAGTTATAGGGTTACTTACTATGAGTTCGAAATTTGTCCACATCTTTCCTATAAAAGCGAGGTAACATCACAAAAGAATTTAATTTACTCTAAAAAAAAACAAATGTATTTTCAAAATTCCACGAGAAAACTAGTAAGAAACGCTTTGTGTTGGAGCTTAACCTTTTCGCCGCCACGTGACGTGGCCCACGTCAAATACAAGCGACGTCGCCCATACGCGCCAGACTTCTTTGCGATGCCTTAAGACAATGGGGGCTATCGCGTGTGAATTTGCCACTAGAGGCGCTAGTGTCGCGTGAGGTCCAACAACATTCACTTTTCACTGGTTTTGGCAGGCTTCGTGACATAAATTTATAATTTCTTTCATTTACCTGTTGAAAAGTGATCTCCTTCGAGAAATTATCGCAAACATGGATTATTTGGCGATGAATGTGAACGCTTTGAAAGCGGTTTTTTTTCGAACAAAATGAAACTGCACAACATTGCGGCATAACTAAGCGATATGATGATAGTTATTTATAAATACCTAATAAACTTAATGAGATTCAAGATTTGTAATTTTGTTTCGGCGCCGATCTTATAAAGTCGCCTTTGACAGCTCTACCTCTGGACCTTAGTCAACAGTGGCGCCAACTGGTGAGCAAAGAAACGATAGTCCCCATTGAACGGAGGTTGCTTTTGCATTGAAGTAGTGGACCTATATGGGTCGTTAGCGTCGAAAAGGTTAATGCAAAATCGCTGTGCGAACAAAGGACAGCCATAACTTTTATCACAACGCGAGGCGTTTACGTCTTGTTAGGTATTTATGAATCGAGCTTAAATGAACCGACGAATTTAATATAATCTTTCCTGAAACTATTTACCCATTTGAACCTTTTTGGTCTTGATATTCTTAGATATAGTATATGTCTATTATACTAAGGGTCGCTTGCGAGGTCTAAAGTTAATTTAACTCGGTTAGTTAACCCGGACAGTGGAACAGTCCTAAACCCAGTTTTAACAACTTAACTGGGTTTTTGCTGCAAGCGGCCTCATAGGTTTATAATCTACTCTCTTTCATCTCAATAAAATATGTTCTATGCATTATATAATTGTTTTATTTCAAAAAACCCTTAATTCCCTCAAGGCTGAAAAGATGACAGGTAGAGTCTATCTAGGATTTATTAGAAAAAAAATGGAAATTGTAAGTCATTAGAAAATGTATGGCAGTCTTAAGACGGTTAATACAGAAAATTTTATAAAAAGAAAAATAAAAAAATGTGTTAAATTATTAGCAGATTTATTATGATTCTCAAACTCAACTATTTACATTGTTATTGTTATTATACAAACATTTTCTACTTATTCCATTTATAAAATTAAATGACTTATTTAAATTCAAATAATAAAATAAATAATTTTTTTAAATAATTAATTAATACAGAAGCCAAGCTAAGGTCGTAGTCAGAGTAGCGTCGAGTGTGTGTGGTCGTCGAGGTAGGCAGCGGCAAGGTCATTACCTGCATTGCACGGTCTCATTGTGTAGGGGAAGACTGCCCCAGGGTATGGGCCCTCCCCATCTTGGCGCAGTCCTGGCGAAAGCTGGGGCCACCAGAATGAATCCAGGGGTGCCCACTGCGTCTCCATCACTGGATTGAGGGCAACACCGGAGGTTTTAGTTTGGGTAAACCGCTTCGGGGGTATTCCACATACTCCTAGGTATCTACAAAGAATTCCTCATTACAAAAATACCGTTGAGTGGACACCGCGGACCGGCAAGCAGGACTTCCACCAATTAGGTGGACGGATGACCTGGTTAAAGTCGCGGGTTCACAATGGATGCAAGCCAGTTCCAACAAGGCCTATGTCCATCAGCGGATGTCTTATGGCTGATATGATTATGATTACAGAACAGGCAGTTGTAAAGTGTCACATTCCAATTTACATGCGCTGGCTGACCTATCCTGGCAACTCCCCACTGTAACCCTAGGCCGTAGTCAACTGTCTACTTTCTGTCTCATTCTTTCTTCTCCGCTGTCCCCGTGTCTTCTGCTGACGCTGCCTTGTGCAACTCATATAACTGAACAATCTGTTCATCGGTCATGTGGTCCAACAGTTTAGGGTCAAGGTACTTCCCTACGACCTTCCTCTTCGCCTGCTGCAGCGGTTTCATTTGTTTCGCGAGGTTAATCGCATAGTCCTGTAGAAAATAAATGTCTTAACCTTATCTCCGGCATAACTAGGTTAAGACAAAATTTTACGGGCTCTTAATTTTACAGCCTGTGGTTGGGCCCAGACCACAGAAAGGACTGTCTGCTTACAGACATTTTAGTTACACTAGAGTCTGAGGATTCCATTTATATTTCTGATTGTAAATAATGCCTATCTCTTTTCAATAAATTTTACAGTGAAGCTAATAAGTAAATACAGTGTGCTGAATGTTTTCCTTCACTTAAAATTTCTGTGCAGAGTTAATAAAAAGGTGTAAGAGAATCAAGAAAACATAAAATGGTTTTTTTTGCCAATAGACCTCCAAGGGAATTGCCATGTAGGCTTTAAAATTACCAGCGCATTCGGTAGGACCATCAGTGCCAAGAAGAATGCGCCGCAAAAAACTCGGCAGTCATTTTTTCAAAATAAACAAAAGTATACAAATTATAACATTATTATAACAATAGTTAGAAGATTAACATACTGTCCATTCGTTCAGGAATATCTTGGCTTCTTCCGGGTTGCACTGCTTGTGCCTTTTGAACTCGTCTCTGGCATAGTTATCCCCCATCACCCGTAGCTCCGCAGGCAGAGCTCGGTGCACCCGGAATATCAGCTTGTACAACTGCCTGACTCTGGACACATGCTGCCCCGAGCAAGGCATTCTACGGACAGTATTGTAGCTATAACACTTGTATATCAGAAGACCTGGACCGGATGGAATTTATCTAGCCTTTTCCTCTAATTCTGCATAATAAAAGTGCCAAACTGCCTTAAAATAGGCAAGCCGGTGGGAATCGAGTTCTATGGACACCGCACCACTGCTGTATATGAATACAGTGTCCCTGAAAGTTGTTTCAGAGTATTTTAGCAGCTAGTTGGGTGGGTTAGTATTGTTGGTAAAAATAAAGGGCAATGCAAATTTAAAAATTATATCAATAAGTTTGCGTTGCTGATTTAGTGTTCAAATGAGTTGCTATTGTATTTTTTTGAAATTAATAATGACATTACATATTGTCTGATTTCGTGACAGAAACATTGGATTTTCTGTATATCGTACTTTTAGCAATAAATGTTATGAAACACCTAGCGGTTTCATAAACATAACCTACAAATTGATTGCACAACATACCTTGCCAGTTTACGAAACAAACAGTGGTATAAATCACAACATTATTTTTCAGACATTCTTGAATTATAAAATACAATTAATTCATTGTTATAATAATTAATCAAAATAATAAGCACAAAACTGAGGAAAATCTAAAGTCTAAACTGTCAAAATGTTTAGGCCAAAGCCAATTGAATTGACTTTAGTCAGTATTCGCCAGCCAATCGCAACTGACGTCGAAACATTATTGACCAATCGTAAAAGATTTGTTTTTTTTTTTTTCATAAACATGTTGGCATCGAGGACATTGAGATCATGTGAATTACGATCCGAATAAAATCTGAATAGATAATAAAATCATAATGGTATTGAGAAAAGGATGGTACGGCGTGCCTTTGTTTCGCACGATTTGGTGGGGCACTCCTGTGCCCCCAGACTTTATCGTACAGTCACACTCGATTAATGATGAGAGAACTGAGGAAAGTAGGCAGAAATATGGTATCTACGTTACTTCCTCTCGAAAGTTATTATTAAAAGAAAAATAAACTTAGTACCTACTTATTTATTGTCTCATTTTCCTCGAGTCATGTTTATTTACGGGACATTGTCCAAAATATAAAAAACAACACAAGTATCTTAATCATTTATTTTATATTCAACTTACACATTCTGTCAATTTAAGTAGCGTCATTGATGGTAATAATTAATTAATCATTGTTATCATAATTAATAGGTAATTATTTTGCAATACACTTGTACATAACGAAGCTATCCGCGTACTTAATGCCGCGCCAGATTTCATACTAACAAACATTCCATTTCATCACACAGAGGATATCAAAGGTGAATCACAATTTAAAAAATAAAGTTCCGACCGCCTTTCATCAAGTTCACAACATGACACGTTCTTAATCCGTATGAAAACTCGCACAACACGAACCCCTAAACAAATACTTATAGCGTAGCTTAAACATAATCTCGTTAAACAAACAAGTGTTGTGAATTCTAGAACGAGCAGTATTTGTGTAGATATGTACGGCTTGGTGAACCACAACCACAATCATAGATAAGTGAATAGTAAATAGATGATGCCTTAATTAAGTTACATACGTTAGATCATTTCGACTATCAGCTCTGGCTTCTATAACACTTAATAAGCGGGGTATCTAATGTCACGGGCCCCGAACTGGCTTGGCCTAGAGTTCAGGACGACTTGCCGCAGGCCCCAGACGTTACAGACACGCCACTGCTCCAAACCATCTCCTAATTTACTTCAATTTTGACACTATTTCACGGACAAACCGAAACGCCGTACATTATATCCACGCATACATCACAGTAGCTCATCCATTTATTCCATCATCTGAGACCAAAAACAAATGAAATGAGACCGCCATTTTGTTTTTAATCGTCACATCACCAAACCCTTGAACACGGTAATAACTGAATGTATCAAATATGACGCATAATGGTAATACGACATACCTCAGTAAACTACTTCTTTTGAAATGCCAAAATATTTTTTTAATTTCATTTTCCGTATTTGTACAAAAATACAGGCTGCAATAATTTTTGTCATTTCTCGTTCGTTGTTACCCGCGACTTCGCCCGCGAAGAATTCAGTGTATCCCGCGGGAACTGAGCTATCCAGGATAAAAAGTATCCCATTTCATCTCTCAATGTTCAAACTAAACTGTCAAGTCAATAAAACGGGTTCACCGTGAAGGTAGCAGGGCATTTTCAAAAAAACGTGTACCCTTTTTCCAACAAGATTACCTTAATTTCCTGTTGCGAACTCTTTGCCTTTTTTATGTCATTTATGTATTTTTCTAATTTGATCTTGATTTTGATATGCCCTTGGTCAGCTGTAGTATTTTGCTGGTCGGTATTATATCAAGTCTTGAGCTGAGGAACTGCCTTTTCATTACGATAGATTTTTAACTATATCTACAGTCCACTTACTTATATCCGCTTCATTTCCCATACAACTTTTTCGTGTCACTTTTATGGCGCCCCCTATAAATCGTATGAAAATAGTGTCACAAAACTGACAAAAAAACCAATGGACACTTTTTTTCTTTACGAAAATAAATAGTGCTAATAATTCTGATTCTAAAAAACCCAAAATGTCATCATTTTGGAAAAAAAAGTCAAGGGTACATGTTTTTTTTTAAAATGCCCAGCAAACACAGAACCAGAGAATTGAGTAGCTTTCAGATTATGCAATCAACTTATTGAGATATTCACAAGGCATTAAATTGTAGTTCGTGCAACTGATACAATAATGAGGGCCCTTAAAGCACTGTGAGTTTATAAAACGAACCTCGGCGAGTTTCATAATTAGATATTCCACTTTGGACGCTACGACACTGTATCTACACGAGAGCGACATTAAACAACACTTACAGTGATATGGAAAAATTGTCATTGCTTGTATGTGATTTTTTGTTTTTCTAACTTTTATAAGCAATATAAGATACCATTCCATGTGCCGTCATTGGCTGTTATAAAATTAAAACTCTTACCTATCGGCTGTTTCATCTGATCATTACTCGTATATAATAACCTTCTTTAACATATTTGCACATTACATAAAAGTTCAGCTTATAAACAGAGCGCTAATTCCCTTAAAAAACATAATTGCAAAATAGCAAATTGCCGACATACCCGCTCATCAAAACATCAGATTCCCACTACACCAAACTTTCTTTACATTGTGTTCGTTTTTCTATCAGTTATACACGATGATTTTTGAAGCAAAATGGATACCGACGGGGAATTCGAAACCACTTGATCTCACCTAAGCGTTGTCATGTAATACATGATTATTCAAACAGCAGATTTCCGTTAAACCACTTCGAAATAGCAAATCTCCAAAATCTTAAATATCAAAAAGCACAAATTAGCCAAGTGTGAAAAAAATCGCCGAAATCTATTTAATTCTTATTTCTTAGCCCGCTGTTTTATTGTCTATCAGTACTTATGTAATATACTAAACTAAAAATCTGGTCAAATAGGAATTTAGGCATTCGGAATATCACTACATAGTATAAAATAAAGTCGCTTTCTCTGTCCCTATGTATGCTTATATCTTCAAAACTACACAACGGATTATGATGCGGTTTTTTTTTAATAGATAGAGTGATTCAAGAAGAAGGTTTTTATGTATAATTTTACGCAGACAAAGTCGCGGGCAGACGCTAGTAAAGTATAAACAACATCTTGCGTTGGGAATTAAATTAACTAGCGTTGCATATTGAGTATCTGATATCTATCAGATAAAGGAAGTAGGTGTTTCAAGTACATTGTATTCTGCGAGACTGGCGTTTTCACTATGCATTGTGGGAAGAACGAGTTGCTTTGGCAATCCGATATATTGCGGGTGGTAGGGCCTTGTGCAATAATCCTGCCGCTAAGTAGCAGTGCTCGCACTGCTGTGTTCCGGTGTGGAGAGTAAGACAGCTGGGGAAATTACGGGCACAAGAGGCATTTCATCTTAGTCCTCTAGGTTGGCAATGCATCTGCAATCCCTCCGGGGTTGCGGGTGTCTATGGGCAGTGGTGATCACTTACCATCAGGTGACCCACTTGCTCGTTTGCCTTCCTATTCATATAAAAAAAAATATATAAATAATCACAGTAACAAGAAAGTGTGGTATATCGGGCAATCTAGCATTATTCAATTATGAAATTATGATATTTAGGGAAACAGCTAAATACAGCACGCGTGCTGCATGCTGCTATACTAAACACCATTTAAAATGCACAAAAATGCTGTGATAACGTGAACAAAAACACAATTCTTGTACACGAAAAGATTATTTCAAACTTACACGGTGAAAAGTGACCAGTTTTTGCACCTCAGTACACCGAATTGACCAAAGATAACTACAGACGGACAAAGCAAACAAGGGTCCGCACTGACTATATCTTCTCCTGTATAAAGGGGTGTGCGAGACAGTGGTTCACAGACGCCCGCTTGGCGGGATCTAGCATCAGCATCCGCTCCAATAGATCCTTGATCTGGGTGATCTTCTTGGCCTCTGGGGGGGGCAAGCGGTGGTGGGAGGGGGCCAGCTCTGTCTGGAGATCCCGCGACGGTTTTATACTGGACATGACCACCACTTTTTCCTGAAAGCGCACAGATTCAAATGTTTAACAAAACAATGATAGATGAAAATGAAAATGAAAATTTATTTTTGCAAATTGGCCGCCAAGGGCTCTTTTACATGTCTTTTTGAAACTACCAGCACATTCGGAAAGACCATCATTGCCAAGAAGAATGCGCCGCAAGAAACTTGGCAGAAAGTCATTTTTTCAAAATAAAATACAGTAAGAATACTTAAATTCTACTTAAATTAAATACATTTATATAAGGGATGTATAAGGTCCATACTGATCTGGGAGCAAAGAAAAAACATCCCCATTACATCTATACGCCCACAATCGTGCTAAACGTGGCCTTCAGGTTTTGTTACTTTAGGCTCTGTCTACCCCGTAAGGGAGAAAGACGTGATTTATGTATGTATGTATGATAGATAGATTTATTTATCACCTTTTTAAAAGTAAAATTAAATGCCAAACATAAGTAATTCACAAAAGGATCGTTAATTGTAATAAAATAATAATAATAACTGAAATTAAATTAAAACAAAATTATACCTACCTAATCATACTCACACATAACCGTCACTCACACATTCAACTCATTCGCGCCAGCGTCAACTAACCTGTATACTGTAACATGTTCGGGCGAACGCATTAGTGTAATTGCCCCTTAAACAATAGCTTGTAACTCACCCTCTCGGTGATCCTGTCCAGTTCGTGATACAAGAAGTTGCACTGCCCGTCGAAATGCTGATCTTTAAACATGCCTTTCTTTATGATCTTGTTCGGTATCTTGCCCTTTAAATCCATGAAGTATTTCAGCATTTCGTTGTTAGATTTACCGCTGAACATTATACGCCCTGAAAATAAACAAGTTTCATCACCACGCTAGTCTGGGAGCATAGAAAAAACATAGAATGCACAGTGGAGTGGCGTCAAGCGCTCAGAAGGTCGTCTTGAAGTTTAATTACTCATATGTCTGGAAAGAACGGCTTACTGACATTTAATTCAGTGTTTAATCACATTTATAAAAGGTTCGGTTTCGATCGAAACTATAATCAAAACCGATCTTTCGGTTTCGAATTCGGTTTCGGTAGGAAACTAGTAAAAATTTACTAGCTACTATCAAACGAATCAAGAGTTTTTACGTCTTGATTTTTAATTTTCACTTTTACGGTTTCACCGTTACAAATTAAATTTCGAAAGGTAGAGCTATGGCCGGGAACCGAACCCGGATCCTCGTTATTCCGTTCCGCGTACTATACCCCTGCACCACCCATAGCGCTTGCACCTGCTCTATGTTCTAATTTTAAGTGTCGTTTAGAAATTTTAAAATTTACTAATTAAAGAATGTAAATAGAGTAAGCAACAGTGTGATAAGAGAACGTGCTGGTGTGAAAGAGGATATAGTGACTAGGATAGTATGCTTAGTTGGTTTGGTCACGTAGAGCGGATGGATGAAAGTAGACTAACTAAACAGATCTATATGGAGAGTGTGAATGGTTACGTTGGGAGGGGAAGGCCTAGACGGACGTTCCGAGACCAAATAGGAGACGTTTTGGAAAATCGACAGGTCAGGAGTACCCGAAACCGACGAGCATGTATGAAGAGATTGAAGACTATGTCAGGATCGTAGCAAGTGGAACAAAGTAGTCTCTGCCTACTGTGGGAAAGAGGCGTGACGGTATGTATGTAAAAAATGTAATCTATCGACTTTTCGCATTCTCACCTGTCGACAGCTCGTATATAGTGCAGGCGGTGGACCACATATCGATGCCGTGGTCGTATGGCACGCCGAGTATGATCTCCGGAGCCCTGTAGAAACGAGACACCAGATACGGCGTCCATTCGTTCTCAGTCACCAACGAGGCCGATCCAAAATCGCAGAGTTTGAGCAACAGCTTGCTTTCATTGACTAGGATATTGTCCGGTTTAATATCTGGAATAATAATAGTACATTATTGATCCGGCTGCAGGCCGAGTTAAGTTAAGGCCGAGCACCCGCGAGGCCATCTTACACTTGTTCCATAATTTTAATTGGTAATCGTTAGTAGCTTCCATGCTGGTGTGGGTGCAAAGAAAAAACATAGAATGTACCAGTTGCTTCTCTTCCCGCACAGGTAAAAGCCCATCGAATCATGTTATAGGCGATGCGGCTAGCAACCCATCACTATTTTAATTCTATTTTCCACCTATTCGCTCACAATCTTGCTAAACGTGGCCTGTAGGTCTTGTTACCCTAGGCTCTGTCTACCCCGTAAGGGATAAAGACGCGATTTGTTTCAGAAATAAAACGATTTATGGCTAACAAAAATCATGGCAAACCATACATTCGGAACTTCGATTTTATGATACAAAATATGGAACCTTGTCGCAGTCATTGCCGTGTTCCACCTAGTTTCTCCACCATTATAGTCCCGCATTAGGGCGTCATTGTAAAGCCCCCAAGGCTAGGTTTGACCACACCCAGTGGCGTAGCTAGGTAACCAAGGGCCCTGGTGCAAATAAAAAAATGGGGCCCTACTACTATCTAAACTAGTTACGTTTTAATAATAATAGTTCGATCGAGATTTTCTGGTAAGGATTCGAGGGCCCTCTGACCTTGAGGGCCCCGGGGCACTGCCCCGCCTAGTCCCTAGGTAGCTACGCCACTGACCACACCACTTAAAGGTCTTCGCACATTAAAACAACTCCACGCCAATCCGACACCAACTCAACTCACACTCTCGATGAGTAGTCAACTAGTTGATCCACCCAATGGTCACTAGTGGGCAATGCGTTGTCAACGAGTGGACAACGCGGTGTCAACGAGTGGACGAACGCAGTCAACGAACAGTCAACGCAGTCAACGCAGTCAACGAACGCATAGTCGTTGCGTGGACAACGTGTGGTCGTTGCGTGAACGACGTGTGGTCATTGCGTGACAAACGTGTCGGGGTTGACCTTTAGTGTACGATGCGTAGGTACTTTATAATCATTTTTTGAAATGAAACCTAGAACATATGACACAGGGCTTAAATTTCAATGTCTAGCATAGAGTCGAGTCGCCGTTGAGTTGTTTTAATGTGCGAAGACCTTAATTAATTTCCACTACGCCACTGCAGGCTGGAGATGAATCTCGTGCTTACCAGCGTGCAGGATGCCCGTTTTCTTGAGCAGTTTCAGCGCCAAAAGTATCTGTTGCGTGTAACTGCGAACAGCTTTTATGTGGATACCGCTGTTTTTGCCATATTTCTTCAGTACCTGCCGCGAAAATGAAACTATTTGTACAAACAAAAAAAAACATTCCACCACTGTAGCAAGTTTTTTTTACGCACAGAAATGTTGCGAAAGATGGTCTGTACACTTTTTACCTAACTCGCTCGCAATCGCCATTGGATCATTCCACTATCGCGGGTGCAACGTTTGGACGCCTGTTTTAGTTCGGCCTAATAAAACAAAAATACGGCCTAATACTAAAATGTAGTCCTTTAAAGACCAATTTAATTAAAAATGTTTTTTACTCAACCAGGCCGAATTAAAACAGGCGTACAGACGTTGCACCCGTGATAATGGAATGACCCCATTGTGTTCATTTTGACAGTTCACTCACGTATGGGCTGACAGTTGGTATCGGAATCAGCCAGCTGTCACATTCATACAAGATATACTAATATGTGTAGGAGTTCGAGTCGGGTTACCTCCGCGTGTGATCAAAAGCTGCGGTACGTTTTTGGATCCGTCCAAGGGCAAGTGCACCCTGGGCACCGGTCAATGATTTCCTGGCAGTCTCCGAGGGATATCATTGACCGTTGGCTAAGAGCCCGACAGGGGGGGTCTTTTGACCGTGTTCTACCGTACAACATTGCCGACATTTTTGTCACAAGATTTTTGAATACTGTATTTATTACCTTGACATTGGCGAAATCATCGCATCGATAGATGGGGCCATATTAAAAAAGAAGATGTACTAATGTTGTCTATGATAGATGACGCTAAGCTCTCTAAAGCCGGGTACTGGTCAGCTGTAACCGTTGCACGTTACGTTCGCGAGCCGCGTCCACACTACCGTTTATGGACTGTAACACATGAGTACCCGGCTTAAGGTAGCTCCGATGTATCAGATGAATGGTTATCCTTGCCCGATGAAATCATCACTACATAGTATAAAACAAAGTCGCTTTTTCTGTCCCCAAGTCCGTATGTATGCTTATATCTTCAAAACTACACAACGGATTTTGATGCGGTTTTTTTAATAGATATAGTGATTCAAGAGGAAGGTTTATAATATATAATACATGCATGATATACCGTGCGAAGCCGGGGCGGGTCGCTAGTTTTATATAACAGTCAAAAAATTCTTTTAAAAATTGTTTCCTGAAGCACAACGAGTTTGATAGATTACACGAGTTGCCGCGAGTGTTTCTAAACATACATACCTCTCTAAGGTTCATGGACAATGGCTCCATGACCATGCAGAGATGCCGCTTGTGGAAGAAATGCCTGAAGAGCCGGAGACAGTGGAACTTGTCCTCGGCATCGGCGTCGTTCAGGCGCTTCAGGATCTCCAGCTCGCGAAGACCCGTCTTATGCCTGAAAAATTGGATAAAATCAGCGAAGAGAAGAAAATTAAAAAAAAAAAAAACAAACGGAAGTATTTTTAGTGGAAAAAGAAAGCAAAAGGCAGTCTCCACTCAACGCTTCTGTCTCTTTTGTAGGTCATGACAAGAGTATAATATTAATAATAATATTAGGGAACAATTCACACAAATTTACCTAGTCCCAAAGTAAGCGCTAGTAAGGCTTGTGCTATGGGTACTAGACAACGTTATACATACTTATATAGATAAAAACATCCATGACTCAGAAACAAATATTCGTGCTCATCACACAAATATATGCCCTTACCAGGATTTGAACCCGGGACCGCTTGCTTCGCAGGCAGGGTCACTACCAACTAGGCCAACCGCGTCGTCAAAGACTATGTGTATGAGTATGAGTAGAAAGTAGCCACACTGCTCTATTTCTCTCTCTCGTTCAACTATTTCCAGTCTCTCTAGTCGGTCATCACAAGGTCCACCGCGCGTATCACGCCAGAGAGCACACTCCGCCCCGTGTACCAGCCTATCATCCATGTACACGCCACCAAAGCACTCACATGATCTCGTTGTTCCGTATGATCTTGACGGCGACGTCGTTGTTGCCCCGCGCCTGGTCCCTCGCGCGCACCACGTTGGAGAACACGCCCTGCCCCGTGTACCAGCCTATCATCCATGTACACGCCACCAAAGCACTCACATGATCTCGTTGTTCCGTATGATCTTGACGGCGACGTCGTTGTTGCCCCGCGCCTGGTCCCTCGCGCGCACCACGTTGGAGAACACGCCCTGCCTCGTGTACCAGCCTATCATCCATGTACACGCCACCAAAGCACTCACATGATCTCGTTGTTCCGTATGATCTTGACGGCGACGTCGTTGTTGCCCCGCGCCTGGTCCCTCGCGCGCACCACGTTGGAGAACACGCCCTGCCCCGTGTACCAGCCTATCATCCATGTACACGCCACCAAAGCACTCACATGATCTCGTTGTTCCGTATGATCTTGACGGCGACGTCGTTGTTGCCCCGCGCCTGGTCCCTCGCGCGCACCACGTTGGAGAACACGCCCTGCCCCGTGTACCAGCCTATCATCCATGTACACGCCACCAAAGCATTCACATGATCTCGTTGTTCCGTATGATCTTGACGGCGACGTCGTTGTTGCCCCGCGCCTGGTCCCTCGCGCGCACCACGTTGGAGAACACGCCCTGCCCCGTGTACCAGCCTATCATCCATGTACACGCCACCAAAGCACTCACATGATCTCGTTGTTCCGTATGATCTTGACGGCGACGTCGTTGTTGCCCCGCGCCTGGTCCCTCGCGCGCACCACGTTGGAGAACACGCCCTGCCCCGTGTACCAGCCTATCATCCATGTACACGCCACCAAAGCACTCACATGATCTCGTTGTTCCGTATGATCTTGACGGCGACGTCGTTGTTGCCCCGCGCCTGGTCCCTCGCGCGCACCACGTTGGAGAACACGCCCTGCCCCGTGTACCCGTACACGGTGTAACGATTGTCCAGGGTCTCGCCTATTCGCACTCTGTGAAAGATGTAAGCCCAGTTTTATAATCACTATCACTAAAGTCGTCGCAAAATAAAAGGCCCGTTTTGACATTTGTCTTCGCGACGTAACTAGTGATGTAACCATACGACTCGGTACTCGATACTCACGATAAATCGATTCAAGTTTGCATGAGTACTTGATCGATTTGAATATATATTGTAAAGTGCATTGGATTAAAGTTCTGTTTAGAAAATTTAACTTACACTGATGTTGTAGATTTTGAAATGATACAATGTTACAAGCTCATAATTTTCAGTAAAGATCACTACACAGCTGGTGAAAGTCAGTAATTAATTGATTGATGAACACTAGTATTTAATTAAATAAAACCGGCCAAGTGCGAGTCGGCCTTAAAAAAATATCTTGATCGATTTATTTTTTTCTTTAACCGATTATTATTAGTCTGTGGACAATATGAAAAAATCGTTATGCACAGCACTTAGCCGAGTGGGCGGTACCCATCAATGAAAAATATAATTACCTTCAGAACATTTCGTTCGGTAAAAAATAGAGAACTTCATAGGCGTGAACTGTCAAAACGGGCCTTTTATTTTGCGACGAGTTTACATAGTATAAAACAAAGTCGCTTTCTCTGTCCCTATGTCCCTATGTATGCTTATATCTTCAAAACTACACAACGGATTTTGATGCGGTTATTTTTAATAGATAGAGTGATTCAAGAGGAAGGTTTTTATGTATAATTCTACGCAGACGAAGTCGCGGGCAGAAGCTAGTTTTATAATAAAACAGTAATAATTAAGCTTTAACTATTTAAGAATAATATCATAACATTAGATGAACCACAGATTGGTATACAAGCTGTGTACTACCCTTAGGCTCTGTCCACCCCGTAAGGGATAAAGACGTGATTTGTGTATGCAAGTCTTTGTATGGGCACTGTCACACATAAATAAATATTAGGAAACAACTCACACAAATTGACTTAGTCTCAAAGTAAGCGATAGTAAGCTTGTGTTATGGGTACTAGACAACGATACACATATAGAGACAAATACATACTTAAATAGGTAGAAACATCCATGACTCAGGAACAAAATATTCATGCTCATCACACAAATGCACATCCATACCGGGATTCGATCCCGGAACGCTCGCTTCGCAGGCATGGCCACTACCAACTAGGCCAACCGCGTCGGCATGATCACATACAAGTTAATCAGCATCTCTGAGTACCGCAGTTAACATACCTGTAGTAGCCCTCCGCGTCGTCCCAATTATCCGTGAGGGAGGGATTTTCTAAAGCATTCTTACTTCTCGGTTTACCCGCCGTAGGAGTCTGCAAGTAAAACAACCATTTAAAAATACATTCCATCCGCATCCGCCATTTTGGAATCGATCAGAAAGCAATTTAAGAATCTCTTCAAATATCAAAATATATGAACAAAAAATACTATTAGTGCAAGTAGCAAGGTAAAATTTTTTGTTCATTGAAATGGACCTCCGCAAAGTAACGCCTGATTCAATAAAATATCAAAATATAGGCTTCAAATACTCGTATATGTATTTATACTTTGGGTCGCGAGGCAGGTGGAAAACCGCTGCCTTAGACCCTGTCTACCCCTTTTATAAATTTAAATTTAAATTTATTATTACATTGTAATGTCATGTACATGTACCCCTTAAGAGATAAACACTAAATTTATGTATGTATGAAGACACTAGTAAAAAAAAACTTTATTTTGCATATAGGCCGCCAACTCTTCTACATGTCTTCTTTTGAAACTACCAGCGCATTCGGGAAGACCATCACTGCCAAGAAGAATGCGCCGCAAGATAATTGGCAGAAAATGCTTGTAATTGCTTGTAATACTTACATCAACATCAAAGTTATCTTGATCAGCAAACATGTCCCATTCTCCTGTCCTGTTGCTCTTCTCATGTTTAGTGTTCTTCGTGTCTATTCTTTTCTCTTCTTTCTTAGTCTCGGGCGTATGTGTGCCTTGCTCCTTCGCACCGGCCTCTTTGCTCTCTTTGACCTCTTTAACTTCTTTGACCTCTTTGACTTCTTTGACTTCTTTGTGAGCTTCGACGGGCGGAGGTGTGGTGACAGTTGTGTCTGTTTTGGGTGTGTCACTGGCGCCACCTAGCCTCTGCAATGTAAACATTGTCAATTTATTTGATGTTGAGACAAAGAAAAAAACATATTTAATATTGGACGCGAGCTTTAGAAATAAAGAAATACTTTTAATAAAGTAAAATTGAGCTTTAATTTTTTAAATTAGCTATCAATATCAGTACAGTCAGCACTAGAATTTAATAAACAGCAAAAGAGCTCAAAATTATCTACACACGATTCTATCGCGACGGTAATAAGAGGGTGTAGATATTTTTGAGCTCTTCATATGGTCATTAATATCTGATGCTGACTGTACCATCTACAATGTCATAGTTCCAGAATATTTCAGGTGTTCCGGCTACTTCCATGCTGGTACCAGTTGCTTCTCGTCCCGCGCAGATGGTAAAAGCCCATCGAGGGAATGGTCGAAATTCTTAGGAATCATGTTATAGGCGATGCGGCTAGCAACCCCACTATTTTAATTCCCCTTTCCTCCTATACGCCTTCAATCATGCTAAACGTGGCTTTTAGGTCTTGTTACCTCAGGCTCTGTCTACCCGGTAAGGGATATAAACGTGATTTGTGTATATGTATGTTCCGGTTAGCTTGTAATATTTAATATCAAAAATCGTATCTAAAACGATTTTTTTCATATTTAATATACTAACAAATTTTTTGCAAAATTACATAGACGTAAAGATTGGAATGAACAGACAAGAATAACTTATATTGTCTTCAAAAAGACCGACACATCAATACATACATACATAAATCACGTCTTTATGCCTTACGGGGTAGACATAGCCTAAGGTAACAAGACCTAACCACGTTTAGCATGATTGTGGACGTATAGATGGAAAGTGGAATCAAAATAGTGATGGGTTGCTAGCCGCATCGCTCATAATATGATTCCTAAGATTTTCCCCCATTGCCTTGGGCTTTCACCATCTGCGCGGGAAGAGAAGCAACTGGCACATTCTATGCTATTTCTTTACTCCAAGACCAGTATGGAAGAATCATTTAATAGAATAAACTTTTTTTGCGAAGACACAGAACACTGATGATCTATTTTTTATGTCTATGTTTTTTTTGTTTTACCTTGTTTATTTTCTATAAAATTGTGTATACTTATTATCTTATATTTGTGTCTTGCAAAAGGAATAAATTTCTTCTTTCTTTCTTTCTTTCTTTTTGGGATATTTAGTTGGTCTTGCTTCTAACGACAATGGTTTTTTTTTCACTGTCTACATCAATGTCTAACAGAAGTATACAGACCTTAAGCAGTTGCTCCCTCTGTTTCCTTCTGCGTTCGATGATCTGTTCTTCCGTCTCCTCTTCATCATCAGTGTTGATGGATATGTCCAGTTCTTCATCAGACGAGCTGGGCACCAGCTGTGCCACCTCGTTGCCCGAATTCTAAAAAAAAGTGTCTATTTCACACACATTCTATTGCCTACAAATACCAAAATTATTTGCTTTTTCATTGCACCTGGCTATTTCACCACGCGACTATTGTCATTGACAAGTGACAATTCTGTTTACATTACAAATTTGAAAAGAAGCATTACTAATTGTCACTTGTGCCGACAATTGTCAAGTTGATGAAATAGGGGGCTGGTTTAACATTTTCGTCGCCAACGACACCTATCAGCACCACAGATTCAACGCCAACGTCCTATATACACGTTCAATGCAAAAGCAACCTTCGTTAAATTGGGTTTAGGTGCAACTTAAAGCATCGCAATAAAGAAGTCTGGCGTAGGTGACGTCTCTTGTATTTGACGTGGCGGCGAAAAGGTTAAGCGAACGGCAACAGTGTTGCCAGTCTAGAGGGCTCAGACAGATCATCTCATGTCAATAATTTCACCAGCTCTCTTACTCTCGCAATACGGTGGTAGAGATCCCGTAGCAGAATTAGTAATACGGTCCTACCACCCAATACCGTCTTCACCATAAGGGCACACGGGCCCCGTGCCTAGGGCCCCCATTCTCAGGAGGCCCCGAAGGACCGACAATTTCCATAATAAATGATCATACTTAGTAAAAAAATGTTTTTATAATTCACTTTCCACCAACATCACCTCGATAGTTGGTGCTCCAACACCATGCGATTTAAGCGGTCTTTCTTGCCCGTACGTGCAAAATTTGGAATGGGCTGACGGCTGGGGTTTTTCCAACTGGCTACGATATGGGTACCTTCAAGAGGCGAGAGTACCATTTCTTGCAAGGCCGGCAACGCGCTAGCAGTCCCATTGGTGCTGCAGTTGTCCATGGGCGGCGGTGATCACTTACCATCAGGTGCACCGCATGCCCGTTTGTCGGTTTTAATATAAAAAAAAAAAACTTTTTTTACTTTCCACAAGGGACCCAGTCTAGTTTAAGACGGCCCTGCTACCACCCCCATTTACAGGCTCGAGATAATGGTGTATTTACCTTGCGTCTGTCACGGCTATTCCTCTTATCTCTCGACCTGTCTCTGTGCCGCTCACGTGATCTTCTATCTCTATCAGACAAACGGCGCGGGCGTCGAGCGGGCGACCGTTCCCTAGACCTCCGGCGGCGATCCGACAGCCGATCCCCCGCCCCATGACTATCCCTCCTGACCTTCTCCCGCCGCTCCCGCTCCCTCTCCCTCTCCCGCTCCCGCTTCCTCTCCCGCTCCCGCTCCCTCTCACGCTCCCGCACGCGTTCTCTTTCCCTCTCAACCTCAAGTTGCTTCCTGCGCTCTCTTTCCTTCCGCTCCCTGTACTCCAGCCGTTTCTCCATCTCTTTCCTGTTTTCTCTATTAATGATCTCGCGCAAGTCCTCTTCGCGCCGTCTCGATCTGTGCCTCTCTTTCTCGCGCTCCAACGACCGGTCCTTACTGGGTTTGCTTTTGCGTTTCTCGTCAGTTCTCGACTTTTTGGTCACCGGTGACTTATCGTCATTGATGCATATGACTTCATCTTTCTTCCCGTCGCTCTCGTCGCTTCTATCCGAGAAGTAGGCGACTAACCTCGCTTGTAGCAGTTCCTTCTGCTTCATAAGTTCTTCTAGATTCAGATCGTCTTCTATCATGTTCAGTTCTGGGCTCGCACAGTCTTCTTGATAATTCTCTGTGTCCGAATTGGATGATATGATTTCAAGTGGGTCGTCTTTGTCGATTTTCGCGGTTTTGTGTTTAGCTTCGCCGTTCTTGGGTTTGGGCTCTGGTTCCATGGCCACAGACTCTACCGAGGACTCCTTGTGGGTCGGCTTTCTGTCCCTGGACTGCTTTATGAGGTCCTCCACATCTGACAGTGACGTCTCGCTTTCCGGCTTGGGGCTTTTGTGCTTCTCCTTTTTCATCTTTTTCTTTTTCTTGTGAGCTTTGTCGTCGTCGTCTTCGTGCCTCTTGTGTTTCTTGTGTTTCTTGCTCTTCTTCTTTTTCCGTGTTTCATCATCGATGTTATCTCCGTTCAAAGCTTTTTCGGCCTCAAGCTTAGTTCTGAAATTGACACAAGAATTAAATTTGTTGCACTAATAAAAAATTAAATTGTTTGCTACAATTTGAAATTACCCTTAGATGCATACAATTACAGACATTGCAATATAAATTAAAAGCTTATCAAAAAACGATGTAGTAATTGTCAATAATTGATTTGAGAACTATTTTAAAACAAATTATGTTTCATTGAAGCATAGTAATCCGTACTAATATTAAAAATTGCGAAAGTGCGTCTCTAATGAAACAATTTAGTTGGAATTTGTTATAGACAGTTTCAGCCAGAGCAGGATATAGGATAGTTTTAACCCTGGTAAATAGTTTAGTTCCCATGGGATACATGTATAAATATCACTTACTCTTTGCCCATGTCTGGTGCTCACTTGTCCTCTGTATCAGTTAATCTGAAATATTTAATTTCTGCATGTACAAATGATCATGTGAGAATAGCATCACTACTTCTCGGACAAGTCATCGCAAAAACAGTTACAGACATAAAACAGGATTCCATAGAGTTGTAATAGTGTAACTAAAATAATTAACAAACAGTTTACTTTCGCAATAACCATTTGACCTTTGTTGCTTTTCAGTATATTTCTTTTTATCTTAAGTTAGGTTCCTACAATATCCATATAAAATATAAAAACACTATAAAAACCTAAACTAGGGTGCCTCCGGCAACAAGGCAGGTGGTCAGGGCAACAAAGAGAGGAACCTCCTGACTATCCGAGCCGCCGTGTCCGGGAGATATTATTATTATTTAAATTAATACACTAGCAGCTCTTTGAGCTGATACGTTGTGATTCTTTTGTGATGAGCTGTCTGGGCTTTCAGTACAAGTACTGTATGAAAGAATTTTCAACGTAGCAAAATCTGTAACACCTAAGTCAGGGGTTCCCAATCTATTTCAAGCTGCGGCGCAGTTACAAGTTTAGTATTTTGTAACGGCGCCCTGCCTTAGCTAAGTTGTAAGGTTAGGCTACTTAAAGGGAGATAGTAAAAAAGAGTGACACGACGCTATATTATTTACCGATGCGAGCGCTCAAATAGGTACCCGCGAATATTTGTGGTTTCAGATAATGATAGAACTCACAGCGCCCCTCTTTACTTTCTACGGCGCATCAGGGCGCCGCAGCGCACACTTTAGGAACCCCTGACCTAAGTTATTGGTTTGAGCTATTAAACATAATGAAAGTTGTATTGTGGTAAATAATTTGCATTATAAAACGAATTCCTTCGCTGCATCTGTCTATTTGTTCGCGATAAACTCTAAAACTACTGACCAAATTGAACTAATGAGTGCATGATTCACGAGGAAGCGATAATTTTTGGAAGTGTCAATAAAGACAAGCTGCCGGGAACACAAATTTAAATTCTATGCAGATGAAGTCGCGGGCTTCAGCAAGTTCTCTTCTCTATAGCAAGCAGTCTTCTCTAGAGCAACTGCTCTACAGAAGACTTACTTAGGACCCAGTTTTACTGGCATTAAGCAGGCCCAGCAATCGAGGTTAATTATTTAAAAACATTTTATAACTAGAATTTGAGTTCTGAAGCAGTTTTATGTAATAGCCACTATACATAATTAATTATGAAAGAGAAGGTTGTAGACAGCATATAACATGAATTGTAGTTTCTCAAGCAGATTTTTAATTGATTTATCCTCAGATTTTATAGTATTCAAAAATATATTTACACAGTAATTACAGAATTCGCAATGTTGCATCTATGTAATGATTGTAATTTATGCCAGCATTGTAATTTTTATGTTTATTTTCGTATCAAATTGGATTAGAAGCAGAAATGTGCATTATACGTACAAACATTGAAATGGCTGTTATAAAATAACAACGCTTCGAAGGGACAGAGTTGTTTAATCCATGCTAATGAAAAATACAGTGTGTACACAAAAATTGTGTTACCTACCACTTGCACTCGAGACACACATGCAAATTTGATTTAGTAGTTCGCAATTACTAAAAATGCCGTCGAAATTTCTTAATTTATTAAATCAACACTGACTTTATAATAGCTTCCATATACAACTATTAACAGTTCTTATGTGGAAATTTACAAAAAATAAACGTGACATTACCGTGATACTTCACTCAACCGCTCCACAGACTCTCTCTAATCTGTGCCACAGACTAATAAGCGAAGTGATCCACTCAGGCAGGAACCATTTTATTTTTTACAAGATAAACCAAATAACCAAAGGAGTTTATGTCCACAAAGCCTTGTTCAAAGTGAACTCGTAAAGGATAATGAACAGATAGCTTTAAAATCCATAGACAACGAATTTACAAATGAGTATAAAAATACAGGAAGTGAAGTATGTACAGAAATTAAAGTCAAAACAAAAAAAGTTTTAGTTAAAATATATCATTCAACTTTTAAACAACTTTAGCTTCGAACTTTTAAAACATTAAGTCACAACGGTTCATGATTATTGGACTCGGAGGAATAATAGTTATTGGATTATGTATCTAAACTGTTTATTTTGTAAAATAAACATAAAACAAACACAATTGACAAACACTGAGAAATATGCACAAAGGCGGACCTATCCGCATATAAATCTTCCTTATGTGAATTGAAAAACGAAAAATACTTCGCTATCTACACCATCTTGTGTCATGTTGGATGCCATCCGATCCATAGACAACATTTTTGTTGGCAGTAATGGCAGTGTACATACATACATTTCACGGGCGTTTATGTGCCTTAAACAGATTTCGACCGTTCTGCACGTAGTATCTCTTAGTAGTCTGTGATACATTTTGACAATCTTGTTGTGTTCGGGTTGACTGTTAGGTATTTATTGTTTTATAGAATATTTAATCACAAATAAATAATTATTGTCGGGTAGATATATTGCGCTTCTTCATAGTAAGCGATTGATTACCTAAAAATAAGCTATTCCAGTGTGGTTAAGGTTTTTAGGCCGCTCAATTTGAAACTTTAGAATACTCAGTTTACCTTGTTATTACATAGCGATTACCTGTTTTTTACGGCACCGCAGCACTTACAACGTGTAATTATCTTTTCAAATTGATGTTGAGCAGGTTCGCTGCAAACAACCCGTCATTTAGCTTTTGTAGCACTGTAAGTCGTGTTCTACAGTATCATGTTTTTTTTGCAGCATTTTGGCAATCATGTCGAATAAGCGGTTCTGTTGCGACGATGAGACCGGAGAAGTCATAACGTACTACGTGAATGACGAGACAGGGGAACCGACGCCTGTGTCATCATCGCTGGGGATGCCCGCTGCCCGCGTGTCGCCCTCAAAGCCCATCTCTTTCCCAAAAGGCTATATGAGTGAGACAAAAAAGTTTCGAAACTTAAAAGCGAACATAATCGAAGGCTCCAACGTGTTTAGCCCTAGGCTTCTGCTCATTCCCTCAGCAGCTTTGTGCCCGGCCATCTTTATGGTTGTTCTTGCTATTGTGGAACTATTTCTCCATGTCAGATGCCACCAAAAGAACAAGTCGCTGGATGACCCAACCCTGTACTACCGAAGCCCGTTCCACATCATCACGAGCATATTCTGCGGTGTTTGCAGGGAGCGCAACACGATGACTAAGATTGAACAGCTTCAAGATGAAAGGCGTTGCCGTTATGATTATTTGAAGAGGATAGCTATTTGAGACAGAAACATGTAATGTGTGCAGACTTGTTCTCACTTGAAGTGTTTGGCAGTCTAAGTGAGAATCGGCCTTTCCTACACCTTTTAGATAAGTCCATGAGACACAAATCATTTCTAACATGAACTATCTTTACTTACTTACCACAAACATTTTCATTGCCCTGTACAAGTCAAATATAATTTGACTTGAATATGGTTACAAAAGGAATGTTTTCGATTTTTTTTATCCATTATCTACTCTGCCGTCCTAACTCAAAAGGATGCAAGTCCATAAAGCAAATTCCTTTTTTTAATTTTTGTACAGGTTAGAAATATATCATATAATAGATTGATGTCTACTCCGTCCGAAAATGTAAAAAAACTAAACCTGTTTTTTGGACATGCATCCTTTTGAATTAGGTTGGCAGTACTGTGTTCCTGCATTTTAAATAATTGATTAGTTGTTTTTGGTGTGAGTATTTCCCATAGATATAGAATATAGTGATAGATTGGCAATGCAGTAAAGACAAGACTAATTTTCTTTGGAAGTTAAAACCCAGTGACACTAAATTTTTTAGTCTTGTTTAAGTTATTTCAGCAATAATTTGATGATAAACTGATGGAACAGTTAGCGTATCCTATGTCTATGGTATTTAAACATTTGCAAAAAAATTGCATGTGTGGGTATGTTGTTCCGAGTCATAATCTCAATTTATCTGAAGCATCCCACTTTTAAGTTGAATTTTGTTTATAAGTTCTTAAATAAGCATTATATTGGAGTAGTTATTTTATTCTAGGTGGTGATGGGTACAAGAGAAATTGGCAAAGCATACAAGAATGTTAGTAGCCTACAACAAGCAAATTTTGTAAATGTTAAATTCAACAAGTTATATTACCTATTCCAACTTATAAATGCGAAAGTAATCTCACCGACTTACTGTTTTAACTGTTTGCTAATTCTGCACAGCGAAAGTACATAGTTTGACAAAAAGCTACTTTACGTACATACAGACACAACTTTATCCCCTACGGCGTAGACAGAGCCTAAGCTGACAAGGCCTGAAGGCCACGCTCAGCGTTATTGTGGGTGTAAAGGGGAATCAAAATTCAAAGCTACTTTTCATCCCAAATATTTTTGGGTAGTTTGAAATTCTGGGTCCAAATTAGGTTGGGGCGCCCGCTTCTTACTAACAATTATGATGTCACGATATTATACAACAGTAGACCGTTGTCTAGTACCCCACAGTACGAGCTAAGATTAGCTTGGGACTAGATCAATTGGTGTATCTTTTAAAACTATTTTTGATGTATGAATACAGCCGCTTCTTAAAATATAATCCTACCGAGTCTTCTGTATAATAATTCAAGTATTTTACTTTAAGACTGCAACTCGGTGGCCAGTGGCGTAACTATAACGTCTGGGGCCCGTGGCAAATTCGTCAGATGCTCCTTCCTCAATATAAAGAAGTACATCAGCGTCCCTTCTGTGCTCTAAATCAAGCCAGTTGGGGGCCCCTGGCATTTTGCCACCCCTGCCACCCTATAGTTACGCTGTCGGTGACCTGTAGGTAGAAATTTCAACTTCGTTCCGTGATGTTCCAGTTACACTAATAGTCATTTATATGAGAGTGAAAGGGATGGTGCGATACGAACTGGAGAATTGCGCCTGTGACTACTACCTGCGGCCTGAGCTCCCGCTATGCACATGGTCAAATTAGTCCCTTCATATTAGATCTGTGAAAATTCCAAATATAAACTTTTTTTTTCATAAAACATTTGATAAAACTTAATGGTGTTTGAAACTCTTTTATACTGGTAAAAATTATTATTTAATATTGTACAACAAAAGTTATAATTTTTTACCATGTTGCAATTTGTTATAAAACATATTAAACTAAATCATCTTACAGGAACATGATGACTATGTATAACTATCGTTATAATTTTCTATAAAATGTTCTATAAATAATATGTTGCTCCTACGGCCAGTGGCGGATTTACAAATTTTCAAGGTATAGGCTGAAAAGTGTTTTTGCCGCCCTTGCAAAATTTGTTGCAGACTTCTAAAATTTTTTTTTATTTCTATGAGGTAAAAAAAAAAGCTTGTTCCCCAAATTCTGCCATCCTAGGCTCGAGCCTACTCAGCCTTCTGGTAAATCCGCCACTGCCTACGGCGGAGTTTTAAAGTGTTGTATAACGTTGTAAAATACGTTACATTCAATAACGCGTGTTAATTACAGTCAGCGTCAAATAGTATGAAACACTTAGTGACCAAAAAGTTCGACACACCATACTATTTCTATGGTGTACCGGTTTATATATCCTTCATTTAATTTTATGTTGTTATGATGTTTAAGCTGATGGCCCTCGTAGCCAATGCTCAATAAAAAAAAAAACTATTAGGCCTTCACAACTATATGGCGCTGTCAGTATAAGTAAACATAAAAAGGTGATATTTGAAAGGCTACCAACATTCCTGTCCTAAGATTTATTTGTAAGTTAATTCTACTTAACTGTTTTGGATGTTTGTTATATTGATCATAAACATATAGTTTGTAAGAA
Source organism: Pandemis cinnamomeana (assembly GCA_932294345.1). Classification (NCBI taxonomy): domain Eukaryota; kingdom Metazoa; phylum Arthropoda; class Insecta; order Lepidoptera; family Tortricidae; genus Pandemis; species Pandemis cinnamomeana. Next base: position 31,988,243 of record OW028702.1, on the reverse strand, counting down.
TTGCACTGGAATATTCTGGCAGGCTGGGATAGTTTTGAACTATAGAAGAATTTTGGATTCAAATTACACTGATTTTACACATTTGCTCAACCGAGTTCACGCCGAGTAGTGAAATAAAGAATGTCTCAGATGGCAGGAACTTGTTGCACCAGCCAAAGGCGAGGGCGATAAACATGCGACCCGAGGCTTTCTTTATCATCGCCCGAGGTGTACACAAATTTACGTAGCTGCCGGTAAATTGCTACTTACGGCGCGGGGCGGCGTAAAAACATTTACAAAAACCTGCTGGAGTATTCTAAATTAATTTTGAGACAGTTACTCGCGAAGAGATGTGTGAGACGTTTTCGAATATTTGTTTTGTTTTTTGGCGTTTTATACCTATACTTAAACTTATCCAGTTACTCCTAAGTACTTTGATAATTTATTGTGATAAAATAAACAACTAATAAAAAAATTGTTTACATATATCAGCACCGTAAGTTCAACGCCAACGACCTATATACGTCCATTACTGCAATGCAAAAGCAACCTTCGGTCAAATAAGTTTAGGTTCCACTTAGCGCGTCGCAATAAAGAAGTCTGGCGTATGTGTGACGTCTCTTGTATTTGACGTGGCGGCGAAAAGGTTAAAACGCTTATGAAAATAAAACAAAGGGGTGCGAGTCGGGTTACCTCCACGTGTGAACAAGAGCTGCGGTTCGTTTTTGGATCCGTCCGGGGGGAAGAGCAGTGCTTGTCCCGGTGCACCCTGGGCAACAGCTAATGATTTCCTGGCAGTATCTGAGGGATATCATTGACCGTTGGCTAAGAGCCCGACAGGGGGGGTAGGGGGGTCTTTGACCGTGTTACCGTACAACGTTGCCGACATTTTGTCAAGATTTTTTAATCATATTTTGTTACTTTGACATTGGCGAAGTCATCGCTATAACGACTTGGAATGAAACGCCACAAATAAGAAGAAGAAGAAGAAGAAATAAAACAAACAACATCATCTGAATCACATTTATTTACATGAAGTGAAACCTTTACAATCATGTATAATCCTTTGCGTTACATTTATTTACATTGGATACATTAGCGCCCACCACGCTCGTCCAAACCCAACCTCGGCACAACTATAACAACAGCGTAGCGAGCGCTTATTAAAAACTTGAATTAAAATTTTACATTCACGCCATCACAAAAATAGAAGAGCTTCGCCCCTTTTTACCAAGTCTTGTAGTGCATCTTACTGGCTACCTTAGATAGCTCACGACACCTCACCATCGTCTCTTATGAACAACTCTAACGAAGACGCGAAACGTTTTAAAAATACGTTAAGTACTTTTTATGCAGTTCTAACTATTTAGTGTGAAATAAATAAAGATAATTAATTAAAAACATACTAATACTATAACTATAACTAATTATAAAACCTATAATTTCAATATGATCCTTCCGCTTCCGACCGATTTCGGCCATGGCGACTTCGACTCCTAGTTAGTATGACGCTCATGCGCCCGAAGATGGCTTATATAGCCGATCTTAGCGGTGAAACCTCGCGCACAATGAATGCACGTGAGCACACCGTTGACATAGTTAGTGGTAGCGAATGGCAACCGGCTGGCGAGTCTTCAGTTCATCGCGTTTAGTGTCGAGGTCAACTAAACGCTAAATTTCAATAAGTTTAGTGCTGGCCACAGGTGACCCTAGAGCTGGCGCTGACCTCTCAGAGGTTAGGAATAGCAGTTCAGAGCGGCAATGCGGCCAGCTTCTAGGGGGCTTCGGAGTTTTATAATTAGTATTAGTTTTAGTATTAGTCTGTTTTTTAATAATTTATCTTTATTTATTTTACAAAGACGCATATATATATCAAAATCAATTACAAAATCTATACATTAATTTAATACTAAGTGTATCGGCCGTACCTTTCTTTACGCTCATTAAAGATACTATTTTTTTCGATGTAAACAGTTCATTGTATAGTTATTTTATTTACCGCTCAATATTTTCGCCATTTAATTAACACAACAGTACAGTCAGCGTCAAATAGTTCGTGACACCCAAAGTAGCCAAATAGTTCGCAACACGTCTTTGTTACAGTTGAAATAATATCGTGTTGCTAACTTTTTGGCCACTTTGGGTGTCACGAACAATTTGACGCTGACTGTACCTAACTTCGATCAACTGGTATATTCGATCACCACAGCGAATGTACGGTAGTTAATACGGAAAAATACATTCTAATATATACCTATCTAACTAATCTAATAGCTTTAAACGAGCAATTCTTGTGTGTCTGACGTATGCAGGGACTTTCGGGGGCAATAAATCGATACATTTCAAGAAACCGCACCAAAACAAAATACCGAGCTAACCTCGGTCATCATGTACCTACTGATCTTTAAAGATGAAATATAGAATGTTAGACTATTACAAGAGAGGCGATACTAACGCGTCATGTGATCCTAAACTTAACGCCCCGACCGTCACATTCCTACAGACAGCTAAAAAAGACTTCCTACAATCATAACTTGGCCCGCTCTCTGGGAGGTGTTATATGGTGCCAGGGGTATCATGTTGCTGGTCGTGCGTCGACCAGATGACCAGAGACGACTCCGTGTACTAGCTACGAGGGAACGGGTCCCATCGGTTGGATTGCTAGCCTGCGTCCTACCCTCGTTTTTAATAAAGAATTGTCACCCACAATATTTTTATAATTTTTAAATATTCGCGTAAGGCAAAACAACTACTGTCAAATACTTTCGTTTTTAGTATGACTTTAAGTCTGTTATAGAAATTAAAACTTTAAAGTAAATTTAAGTTTTCGTCAATTTTTTTATCACTGCCGACAGTGCCTTCATAACTTGTCATCTGAGAATGAAAAGGTTTTTCTAATTCAGCTACAATTTGAGTCTTACCTGCTTTCAGTTTACCCTTCTGGACCCCCGATGCAGAACGTTTACATTCTTAGTACGGTCAGAGCGTTAACCCCGCGAGAGCACAAGCTGCCTTAATGTTAATAATTACTAATATGTATACAGACAAATTTTCACTTTAGTGTTTCTTTTTTTTCTAACATTACAAGTTGTATGTATTCATTTTTGTAACAGATTTTTGCGACAAAAAATACATCCATTTTTTTTCCAAAAATATAAAACATCCAAGGTGACCTAAACGTTCGACAATTTCTGCGGTGTACCGACCATTTGGCCGACTTGGATGATGCTGACTGTACCAGCTGATTTAGCTCTCGCTTCACAGTGAAAACTGCCTAATATCGTGCACCATTCTGTTAGTCAAAATAATTAACTGCCAGTTCAACTAAGACTACAAGTGAAAGGCGGTTTTCTTCACAAAAAACTACAGGGCGTTTTCCAAAAAAAGTCCACATGTTCATTTTTCCGGAATTTAAATATTTTGGGTTTTTTACCCTATCCATTCTCATACAAGAACAAAAGTGTCAAGGATTTTACTATGGAATTATTTTTCCTGTTCATCACGTTCCGCACTTAGGTACTATGGTGACGGCACCAGTAATGGACATGACCCTATTAAGCACAATAACTCTTATTTAAAAGACACTAAGGCATAGTCATTTATTTTACAACAGTCAATTTAAAACCATATCATCTTTCAATCAAGAATGAAGTGTCCATTACTGGTGCTTGTCAGCTTCAAGTGTCCAACACTGGTGCCGTCACCCTATATAAAAAAATGACGAACTGGAATGGAAATTTCGGGACACATTTTTTCTAGTATAAGGATCGATAGGATTCTGAGTAAGAAAATCCAAAAATAGTTAAATTCTGGAAAAAATGTCCATGTCGACTTTATTTTGGAAAACGCTCTACATTATACATGTTTTAGAGACGCTGGAGAATAATTATTCATAAACCTTTTCGACGCCAACGACACGTATATCGGCACCGCAGGTTCAACGCCAACGACCTATACGTCTATTACTTCAATGCAAAAGCAACCTTTACTAATTGGGTTTAGGTTCAACTTAAGGCATCGCAATAAAGACGTCTGGCGTAGGTGACGTCTCTAGTATTTGACGTGGCGGCGAATAGGTTAACAATCGATGAATACGGCGCGACCACTTCGTGTCCCTCGTCCATTGCGCGACACAAACCGTCCTCGCACAGCAATCAGCTTATAACGCACGCAATGTCACAAAAGCCGGAACTCGCATTTGCCGGAACTCGTGCGATTCTATACTCTTAAAATTGTTCCGTAACATTCAGCAGATTGACTAAATAAGCCCCCCGTTAATGTTTATCAGGAATTTTGAATCATAGTTGACGAATTTCCGTATAGTGAACCGCGTCACTTGTGAGATTTATTTTTAAATGAAATCTCTTTGAAGGTGTAGACATATTTCGGCAAAACCTAGATGTCCAATAGCGTGCAGGGCTTCCTGGGGTCGGAAATTTATACGCGCTGTACCCTGGTGACTCACTGTAAGCCGAGTTGGGCAAAAATTATCTATTCACGAAAAACCGGGAAGATAGTATTCATCTTTTATTTGAAGTAACTAAATAATCCATCATTTGTTATTTTGAATTTATCTAGATCAGTTTCATTTTCATCTAGATAAATTAGTTGGGATTTTAAATAAAAGATGAATGTCAGTGTGACGGTTTGACCCGATGTGACATTCTGTATACATTATTATTATAAGCTTACTTCAATAACAAACGAGGTCGGTTATCTTCATCTAGATAATTTATCTAAATAAAAAAGTTGACAACGCACTATTTGGGATTGAATTTATCTTCGAATAAATTTATTTGAAATAATTATCTAGATAACGCCCAACTCTGACTACGCCCTAAAAGATATCTCGAATTAGTTATTCAGAAAACCGCCTAGACACAACAGTTTTTAGGTTAGTAACAACTCTCCAGCAACATGTAACGCCATAATCACATTATACCACTAATTAAACATCTATATCAACATAAAGCAGCTCACACCCTCAACACCTCACGGAAGCTCTATTACAATACGCATCGCAATAGACACAAACCGAAACATTACTAAAACCTACAAATGCAAAAGAAACGCGAGTAAACCAATGCGTACTACGGTACGTTCGCAGAGCACTAAGAATACAGTACAACGACCTTTCACTCTGTCTCAGTCACTCGCACGCGATTCTCTTCAGCATAGATTTACTAAAAGAGACACACTATGAGAGAAAAGAGTACGGCGCAGAAACATTTGAAACGAAATCAGAAAATTGTACAGTTTGTCAAAGTAAAATAATTATCTGTAAAGTTTATACTTTCCTCCTTCTATTTACGAGTGTCTGCCACTTAGACCAGAAGTGTAAGAAGTCTGATCTCGACTTGACTTATATTACATCGCTCTGTCTCTTGCATTACCGATCTAATACTATGTTCTGTATGGTTTTCAGTCTCCCTCCCGTCTGCGCGAGTGCCAGGGCAAACAATTACACGACAAAGACAGCGAAGGTCATTGTACGAAAGCTTAGCACTCCGCGACCGTACCACATAAATCACGGGGCATTAAAAAAAACAAAACAAAGCACGTAACACCGTGAAATTGATAAAAAAAAACTCATTTGAAATTAAACAAATCAATTTTTATAGCCTTCAATTAAAGACAGACAATGCAAATGCAAATATACCATTAAGGTTCTAAAATAGATTTAATTTCAAACATTTCCCACGATTCAGTAGGTCTACACCCGAATCCAGAATTAGAAATTCGTATCACACCATCCCTCTCACTTTAAAATTAAACAATGATGTGTGAGCGAGAAGGCACGATTCGAACTTGAAATTGTGGAGAAATAAGGCCTGTCAACATATAAAACAGTAAAAATACTTGAAAACAGCATTACTCGTATAGAGAAAAGCGTTTTTTTATGTTTAACTCGCCTCATTGGCTTCTATTAAGTCTTTGAATAAAAAAAATAGATTTAAATCCACGATAGAACGGCCAGACGGCTACTCTATACCATAGAGCAATAAAGGAAATATTGCAAGTCTGTGACATTCATACCACAAAAATAGCAGTTTATATTTTACACAGTTACATCAGCAAGTTTAAATGAAACGATTAGATTATCCCACCCTAAGTTAGCTCACCATTTGTTGTTTTTAGTCTACGCCTTTGCTGTCTTCTTACTTTATTACTTACATGTAATTTTCTTATTCAATCAAGTACTAGTGTGAGTCAAACTTAGGCCAGCAATATGCCTGCATTCTTGCACATATGTCAAGTTTCATACAAATATGTATAAGCTACAGGCGTGTTTAATAAATCGCTTTTGTTTTTTAAAACATGCGATGTCTCTTAGGTCTGTGCTATTGCACATTTTATTTCAATTCATGTAATACTTGCAAATAAACCTCGTGTATAAAACCATCTAATTTTATACATGAATTTGATAAGTCGATGCATTAACGTGCCGCTATCTAAGACTTATTATTTATAACTATCTATATGGTGTAACTTTTTTATAGTACTTAAAAAAAGACATTACAACTATGTGATGTTTTATTTATGGTAGCCTCGTCTTGTGGTTTAAATTACAGCAGTTCCCGATATCTTGACTATTTAACATTTAAAAAATTAGTAACCTTCAAGGAACTTTAGTTTATAACAGTCAAAATGTTTCCTTTTTATCATCCCTAAACTAATACTGTTGAGCGTGTATACAGAGACATCGAGTTCATATATAAAAATACGCAAAAGCTGTGCGTGACACGCTTCTGGTCATCAGCTTCAAATTGCAGGTACGAGTTGAAGGCGAGGGCTATAAAGCTCGGGACCGGAGACATCAGTCACCGGCATTGGTGTACTTGGATGTGGGTTTTATTCTGGAACTGCCGTTTCCAAATAAACGTGGTCTCGAGGCTTGTTAAATTATTGGCGATTGTCACAATAACAATTTACAGTAAAAGCAACGCCCCACTGCAACGCACGGACACACGGGTACATTTTCGCACCGTATTAATGTAGACTGTCGTTTCCATAGCAGTGCACGCACACGCTACCCACGAAATGACCACTGGACCCACGTTTGTAACATTTACAGTGTCGGTACACAGCGTACGCAGCAATGGGGCGTCGCCTTAATCCGCAGAGAGAGGTGGCGTTCATACACGTATTAGTGAATATTGCTAACGTGATCGTCAATCAATGCTTGTTGATCTCAGCTGTCAACGAATGCTTTATGGATACAATGACAGGTGTCATTACCTTGGCGTCTCGCTTGTATGGTCTAAACGACTTAAGTCATAACACTGATAGTACAATTCTTTTTTTTTTTTCAACAAAATTGTAGGAACTTAAAAACTTTGAAAAAAAAACACAATCTATGTGAGTGTTATTTTATTAAAATACTTCGCTAACCTATCACTGCGGTGACAATTTCATTGTAGAAATTAAATAAAAGGTTAAAAATAATGATAACAAAAAAGGCGGTCAAGTTGCGCCCCTTTCAGATTAATGGCGTTCAAAGCAACAGCCGCCACAATACAGTCATCTATATACAGTGCACGCGCGAGCTGCCACAACTAACAAATCAACAAAGCAAGTTAAAGTTGTTATTTCGCCAATGTCAAAGTAATAAATTATTCAAAAATCTTAGAGCCGGATCTTTACAACTCGCGTACCTGGCTTTCTACTCAGTCAATAGACCCCCTCCCCCCGTAAATGCTGGCGCGTTCAAGCCCTACAAGCCGGGCGAGCGCGGGGTACAGAGCGCGGCTCCCCGCCCCCGCTTCCTCTACCCCCGACACTTTAAACTCGCGCGCGTAATGTAGCTAGCGACGCACAGTCAGTCGTACAAAACTTGTCATGCCACAAAGAGTCGACATATATTTCTATTTCATTGTAACTTTTACTAAACAAAGGAGTAAGTCAATTGAAGTTACCTTGTTCTTTTGTCGAAATGAGTAATTTTCTAAAAATCAAAACAAAACAAAAGCGCCCCTTTTTGCAAAGGGGTTTAGGTCGATACAACCGAGTCATCCAAATAGTTTGGTACACCATAGAAATAGCAAGGCGTGCCGAACTTTTTGGTTACCGTAGATCTTTTACATAATAATGATCATGATTTCGACAGAACCATACCCATAAAACAGTGCGTAAGGCGAATCTGCCAAGCAACGCCATTTTGCGCTTCACAAATTAACGGTACATTAAAATACGCGAGCTGAATACATTCAAAGATTAGAACAAAGAGGTTGGTAGCGTCCTTATACCCAATTACTGGCTCCCTTCCGTATCCCATAATTGCATATGTCATAATGATCATTCGCAGACTTCTACAGGATGGCCATATCAAAGCTTATGAAAGAATTACGATTTGAGAAAATAAAGGGTTATGGAGCGTTTTCCATAAAAAAGTTCACATAATCATTTTTCCAGAACTAAACTATTTTGGGTTTATCTTACTCAGTATCGTTTACCCTATCGATCCTTAGGTATACAAGAAAACATGTGTCCCAAAAATTTACATTCCAGTACGTCACTTTTTATTATATGGTATGTGTATGTATGGTATGTGTATGGTATGTGTGGAGCATGACGAACAGGAAAAAAAATCATAGTAAAATCTGGGACACATTTTTTCCTGTATGAGAATCGATAGGGTAAGAAAAATCCCAATTTAAATTCTGGAAAAAATTTACATGTCGACTTTTTTTTTTTGAAAACCCTCTATGGCATATTTCATATTCATACAACCAGTCGCTTCAGCAAGCGCACTTAACAAAATTAAACACGTTACATCAGAAGTGATTTACGTTCTCAAGCCCAGAAACTCGAGTATCTATAGCCTCTGTGTCACGTCCACTGCGCCCTAACAACCTCCTTCTTCTATTCCCTGCAATACTTTGACCCAGCGACGCGGCAATGTAACACAAACGTCATAATTCAATCGCATGCCATGCCATAGACAACGCTCTCTCTCTGCGTAGTGGCATCTAATAAAACAATAAATAATGAGAACAATTCAACGATATTCAACTCTATACGCGTCGGATCAACAAATAAACCTTCATAGATTCCTGTTCATAGATTAAAGCTGCACGATTGTCATTTCGCTTCGGCATTTCTATTCCAAGCCATAATTTAAAACATTGTAAGTTTGGTGCTGATAAAACGTCATTTCGAACACTGATACTTTGTCTTTATTAGTTTTTTTTATTAACAATTGTGTCTTAAATTGCCCTAAACGTTTGCGATCATAATTATATCAGATTATAACGAAAAAAAAAAACCCATAAAACCACAATTAGTCATTTCTTGTAACCGCATTTACGTACTTGTTCTATCATTTTTTTTAAATAATATCTTTAATTCCGCCACGTCAAGGTAGAATACAATATGTTTTTAATCGCCCGTTGTTCGGTAGCTCACTTTTACTTTTCAAACAAGCGTTTCAAAATTTCACAATCGCCCCTTTGAAAACTACCCTCATTCAAAGAACTTAATATTCTATTCTCCCTTAATGGCAGCCGTAAGGCTTGGGCCAATGTCAGTTTAAATGACAGGTGTGCGGTTGATTCTGTCCACGTCAACGAGTGAGCAGCAAGGAAATATTTTTGCAACTAAACCCCTTTTCGGCTGAGTGCTGATGTGGAGTCACCCTAGGGAACTTAACATTCTTTTGTCCCTTTCCTTTCCTGACATTCGCCATTGACAGACGAATAACAACAATTTGGCAGTCTTTAACATTTACGAACATGCGGTTATTCCATTGGAGTTTCATATATTCTACAACTTCAGATTAGACTCCAATGCTTTTTCGTATCATCTACTATTGGAATCACCATTCCATTGTTCTTCACCATTTACTCTCCATTTCTCCGCTTCCTCCTTTCCAATCGTCACATTCACCGTTTCTTTTGTCTATCTATACTAATACTATAAAGAGGAAAAATTTGATTGTTTGTTTGCATTGAATATACTCCGAAACTACTGGACCGATTTCAAAAATTATTTTGCCGTTAGAAAGCTACTTTATCACTGAGTGACATAGGCTACTTTTTACCGCGGGAAAATACCTTTTTTTTTAAATTAATTTATCGCGGGCGAAGCTGCGGACGGAAGGCTAGTTTTTAATCATATACCTCCGCATAGCAACATCTGATCCATTAAATTACCGAGTTTACTTTCTAGTGTCAAACTTTGCCCTTCTAGACTGAAACACTTCCTTTCCATTAAAAACGTGCGACAAACAATCCGACTACGAAACAGCACTATCAGCACCAAAAATACTAGTTTTATCACCAACTTCGGAATAAAAAACCGTACTAACAAATTGAGAGACCAACAGTTCACACCAAAACTAAGTCATTTTTACACAAAACGTTAAAACATGGCAGCTTATGATTTTTTTTATTATCTCCGACACAAGTTCACTCTTTCGTAATTGGTTACGCCCATAGATACAATACAATATACAACTCCTTTAAGGCCCGAATAGACAACGACACAAGTATCTCACACTATACTATGTCCATGAAAACGAGGTAATACTAGAAAACTCTGAAAGCACGCGATTGGTCAGCGATATGAGCCATAAACACGCATCGGACAGGTTCACACGGCGTCCGAGGTTCAGTCAACATCTGTCTCTCTCTCGTACGGTGCGGACTTCTATATTTGTCATGAATAAACGATCACCATGCAAGCCCTAGCATTGAGGTGAAAATGTTTACGCCCACCGAGCTTCCTATCCCTTTCATTTGCATACAAGTGCAACAGAGAACGCTATATTATCGTTACCTAGGACATTGTACGCCGTAATTTATGTCCGAGTGTCTGATTAAATGTATACACAAGTGTCGTAGTCTAAACCTACTTTAAGATCTAGACTGAAATAAAACAGCTGTCGCGTCTCAAATCAACTTTCAAGTGTCACTAGACTCACTGGCTCTTAAAAAAAAACATACGCGCATGCCACAGCTTTCTTATTCATTGACAATCTATATTATATAATCTATGGGCTATTTATTAACAAGATGCAAATGACAAAGATTAATTGCTTGCAATCGCTACAATCTTACAAAACTAATCCGAAATGCTTCAACAGACGTCCGTATTACCTCTGAACACCCCTGTAAATGTTTGACACCATATGGCTCAATTTAAATACATACATACATCACCTCTTTATCCTTTACGAGGTAGACAGAGCCACGACTTAAAGTTGTGGGCGTATAGGTGGAAAGTAATCAAAATAGTGACCGGTTGCTAGCATCGCCTATAACACAATTTCCAAGATTCACATGCCACGTCACAAACGAATATCTCTCTTTCCGTCTCCGACATCAGATACATCAGTGTGACCAGAGAAAATATTGTATAATTATATGTATATAAATATATTCCCATTTCTTTGGCACCAGAGGAATATATGTTAAACGAACCTAATACATTGTACAAAACTTAAATAACAATTTAGATGTAAATCAGTAGGCTTATTGTCTAACTCGCTCGCAATCGCCATCGTGTTCATTTCGACAGTTCACGTATGGGCTGACAGTTGGCATAGCAATCAGCCAGCTGTCACATTCATACAAGAACTGTCGCAATGAACACGATGGCGATCGCGAGCGAGTTAGGTAATAAGCCTACAGGACGTTAAGATTGAGTAAATGACGTGCGAATGGGCGGAAAATCTTAGCAACCCTCTTATAGGCGACGCGGCTAGCTGTGTACACTGCCGACGGATCTCCAAAAAAAAACTGGCTGACATATCATTATTGGACAGATTACACGTGAACATATCACATCACTACATAGTATAAAACAAAGTCTGTACATGTATGCTTAGATCTTTAAAGCTAAGCAACGGATTAAGATGCGTTTTTAAATAGATAGTGATTCAAGAGGAAGCTTTATTTATATGTATTCTACGCAGACGAAGTAGCGGGCAGAAGGTAGTGAATATATAAAAGAAAACCTTACTAAGATTTATTTTTTTACTAGCCGTTGCCTACGACTCCATCTGCGTAGAATTCGCTTATCGCTATCTCGGAACTATACGATTTCTCGGGATAAAAACTATCCCATGTCCTCCCCCGGGACTAAAACTATCTCTGTACTCTAAGTTCAGTGGTTTAGGCGTGAAAGAGTAACATAGTTACTTTCGCATTTACATTAGTGATTCATGTGATAGTCACATCGAATCTGTCCAGTAACGTAAAAAAAACGTTTTTTTGGTGATCCGTTCTTTTGAATTAGGCAGTATAAGTGATTTATGTATGCTGAAGATTTTTTTGAGGTAGTCATTTACCATCTGTCGCTCGATGTTCATAGCGTACTGCGTCGAAGGGAAACCTTTACAAAAGCATTCATAGTAACCTAACCTGTTGCTGTATTCCGTAATAATTCAAAGACATATACAGGGTGTTACAAAACTACGAGTTAAGCCGAAACGGGGTTCAATAAAGCCCCACGACTCCATTTACAATATTTAAGAACCGTAGTATAGCTGTATAACATACCTAAATACAATTTTTTTTTCCATGTGCCAACCATGTATCAGTTAAATTGAGTAAAATATACAGAATATACCTACGTTTTTACCTAATTCGCGTAACGATAAAGAGACAATAACAAAATGTACCTACAACTCGATTAGACAGATATTACATGTCAAGTTTTAGAACATTTCAAAAGATCTAACGAAAAAACCTAAACGTAACCGAACCGAAACAACGTAATATTTCGAGTTAGAAAACATCGTTATTTTTGAAAAAAAAAAAAAAAAAAATTTTTTACGACATCGATTAAAATATTTCTAAATAGACATCTAATTTTTTTTTTGCGACTTAGATAGTAAACATTTTAATGAATGAAAAACGATGAAAATAGGTACAATTAGTAAATTAGGTAGTAAGTCCTCTCTGTTAAATTTAGTTTCCTGACACAACTGCTTGCTGGGGTTGACAACATTTTTGGCTGTGGTAATTAATTATATTTTTCACGGGATATTTTGTAACACTTTGTATAGCTTGTCCCACTGTATCTTCGGTTGGTTTACGCGATCCGTTGACGTGATAGAAATTCCTAATTACAATTAACATGTTTACAGCCCAAACTTGAATTTCGTCGGTACTTGCGCCGGTACAGTGAAGGAATAGCCTGTAAAGAAAAAAAAACTGTCAATAATGTCATCAACACTTTTCCTGACAAGTCGGAACATGTCGTACAGGAGCATTTTCCAAAAAAAAATTCTCACTCAGAATCGTTTACCCAATCGATTATCATACAAGAAAAAGTGTGTCCCAGATTTAACAATGTCATTTATTTTCCTGTTCGTCACGTACCACCTATATAAAAAAAGTGACGAACTGGAATGGCAATTTTGGGTCACATTTTTTCTTGTATGAGGATCGATAGGGTAAAAGAGCTGAAGGAAAGTTTGTGATTTTTTAAATCGATTAATCATTAATCGAGTAAGAGATTCTTAATCAGATAAAAAAAAATAGTTAACGCTCATATTATTAAAACAGTTTTGGGAAATAATATATTGTTTGCAATATCACTACTTAGTATAAAATAAAGTCGCTTTCTCTGTCCCTATGTATGCTTATATCTTCAAAACAACGCAACGGATTTTGATGCGGTTTTTTTCATAGAGTGATTCAAGAGGAAGGTTTTTATGTATAATTCTACGCAGACGAAGTCGCCGGCAGAAGCTAGTGAAATAATAATGTATTGATGCAGCGTGTTTTTGCGATGACACGTCCGAGCTATGCTTAGGGCTGCCACCTTTCAAAAACAGTGGACCCGTAGATTTTAGAAATATAGTTTTTTTATTAAAATAAAACTTTTTTTTTAAGTTTTAAGTATTAAGTACAAAGTAATGGTAAATTACTATTGGTAATGTTTTTTTTTTAAATATAAATTACCTACCTAGCTAGTGCTAGGCTGACTTGAACTAGCTTGCCACTTAAAACTATATTTTTGCGTTACGTGCGTTGCGTGATAGATGACCAGTTGTCGCTTCCCGTTCCACCTGACCCGGAGATATCGATGTTAAACCCGTAGCCCGGACATGCACCATGCAAGCCCGTAGACTCCGGGTCAAACCCGGAGAGGTGGCAGCCCTGTATGCTATCTGTGGTGGCATGTACTGACCGCCGCTCTGCTCGATCCTCTTGCTGACTTGCTGCGCCTTCCTCTGGTCCGCCAGCACGAACACCGCGTTCAACTGCTTCTGCTGTTCCTCGTCCAGCACGCTGGTCAAGGCGTGGTAGAATGCAGGCTCGGTGGTCGACACGCCTGTGATATATACTAGTAATTAGTATGATTGTGGGTACTTTTAACTTTATTTAAAATATAAATCGTTACGGGACTTGTTTTGATCATGCTATAAAAGCGGCGTGAGCCCCACTCTTGGGCCAATTTTGATTCGAGCAAGCAGAGAGAACAAGTCTCAGGTATGATGTACTTTCTTAATTTATTGTGATTTCTTATTCTTATTTCTTATTCTTATTCTTATTTCTTATCCTTAATTTCTTAATTTATTGTGATATAATATATAATATAATATAATTAAGGTGATCATTTCTATTTTATAGCTGATAATAATAATTTAATTTTTCTTAGATAATGTCTGTCTAGTCTAGCCATATATATCTAGAAGCTATATATGTATATAGTTATATATTTAGTTAGTAACAATATTTTAAATAGGTACGATAAATTATTTTGAATAAAAGATAATAATTATAATAGTTGTTTTTCTACTTAATATTGCCTTAATATGTGTTTGTATTAGTTTATTTACTTATAACACCTGCAAGCATGAAAATAAAATGTGGTTTGACGACCAGATAGCCCAGTGGTTAGAGAACCTGACTATGAAGCTTGAGGTCCCGGGTCCGATCCCCGGTTGGGGCAGATATTTGTATGAAAAATACGAATGTTTGTTCTCGAGTCTTGGATGTTTATGTATTTAAGTATGTATTTATCTATATAAGTATGTTTATCCGTTGTCTAGTGCCCATATTACAAGCTTTGCTTAGTTTGGGGCTAGGTCAATTGGTGTAATTTGTCCCAAGATATTTATATTTATTATTTATAAGCAAGCACATCATTATATACTAGTCCACTAGTGTTTCGATAGGCTGATAGTTTGAGCAGACAATAGTAACGATACTTTCGTTAGACTACAATATTAGTTACACAAACTGATAACTCTCGTAAAATTCAATGTATTGCCCGTAGGCGGCCGACGGGACAGAGTTGGGCAAAAATTAACTATTTACGAAAAACCGGGAAGATAACTAAATCATCTTTTATTTGAAGTAACTAAATAATCCGTCATTTGTTATTTTGAATTTATCTAGATGAGTTTAATTTTTATCTAGATAAATTAGTTGGGATTTAAAATCCTACTAATATTATAAATGTGAAAGTTTGTGAGTTTGGATGTTTGTTACTCTTTCACGCCAGAACGGGTGGACAGATCTGGATGAAAATTGGAACATAGATAGATTATAGTCTGGAATAACACATAGGCTACTTTTTATCCCGGAAAATTGCGTAATTCCTGCGGGATAGCGATAAACGAATTCAATGCAGACGGAGTTGCGGGCAACAGCTAGTAAAAGATAAATGTCAGTGTGACGGTTAGACCCGACGTGACATTCTGTATACATCATCTATTTAATTCATCTAAATAAAAAAGTTGTCAACGCACTATTTGTGATTAAATTTATTTGAAATAATTATCAGGATAAAAAAATATCTAGATAACGCCCAACTCTGCGACGGGATTTATTAAGAGTAGCGTGTAACATTGGTTGCTTGGGCGGCCGAGGGGATTCCTTTAGAGCATTGGTTGCGTAGGAAGGGATTTCTTTCGACTAGCGTATACAACTATACATACCTGACAGGGCGACCTTGAATTTGACGTACTCGTCAACAGGACAGTCTCTGTCGTCGAGCGGGGTCGTGTAGCACTCGATAGCTGTCTCATCGGGCTCCCAATCATCGTCCTCCTGTCGACAAACCGTTTATGTAAACACTTCAGCCGGTAGTTGTGCTAGTATTTATGAGAGAGAGAGACGGCAAGAGACGTCACCCATACACCAGACTTCTTTGCAACGCCTTAAGTTGAACCTAAAGCAGCTTGCTTTAGCAATGAAACTGTGGACGTATACAGGTCAATGGCGTTGAACTTGCTGTGCTGATATGTGTCTTGGAGGACACTTCAAGGGAAGGAGAATCGAAATAGAGTCTGATTGCTAACCGCATAACATGACTTTTAAAAATATTGCCAGTTCCCCCGATGCGCTTTTACTAACTGCGCGGGAAAAGAACGGTACTCTATTCCAAATTCCAAGTTCCAGTTCACTGGTTTAAGCGTAAACAAGACAGTCAGACTTGCGAACATGTTTGTTTACGAAAGCGTTAAAATAGATCGGTATGAACTGTACTCACATCGTCGTCGCTCTCCTCGTAGTCCTCGATCTTGGCGGTCATGTTAATGCCCTGCGCCGCGCTGTTCTTGACCGCCATCCGCGCCAAGTTCGACAGGTATTCGTTGTTCATATCCTCTACGTCGTCCTCGTCGCTCGACAGGACTTCTGTCAAAACAAACCATCCTAAAGTAAGGCCAATGAGACGTGATAAAATACGTAAACAATAGGACAGTTACTGAGTTACATTGCTATAGAGAGCGATAGTCGACGAAAGCTGTCATTGCGTGATTCCTGGTAATCCTAGTACAGGAAAGCAGACAATATCGCAGTTTATATCAGCGTTTGGTCCGCCATTTTGTAAACAAGTTCATTCGTGTATTAAGTCAACATTGATAACATTATTGATAATACAATGGATAGTTTTATTATAAACTAGCTGACCCAGCAAACTTAGTTCCGCCTTAAATTTGAAAAATTCCTTTGTAAGTGCATCTTTATACTAATCAAGGAATAATGTGTAAGCATGCTAAATTTAATGTCTGTAGATTTATCAGTACAACATTTCGGAATTTTCCAAGCCCGTGGGAAAATCGGGATAAAAGTATCCTATGTCCGTCTCCTGGTTCTAAGCTACCTCCCTACCAATTTTCAGCCAAATCGGTTCAGTCGTTCTCGAGTTATAAATAGTGTAACTAACACGACTTTCTTTTATATATATAGAAGATTACGGCTGATTGATTGAAGATTACATCTTTATCTGATACATTGGGGGTTAGTCCCAAGCGTTCTAAATTATGGTGATCAGTCAGAAGTATTCATGATTTTGTGTCGTCAGTCACGAGACACACAAGTGTTCAATATTTTATGGGTACAGTCACAAGCGTTCTAGATTATGGTGGTCAGTCAGAAGTGTTTCAGTCGGAATTTTTACAATTTTTTTGGGGTCAGTCACAAGCGTACCAGATTTTATGGGATCAGTCAGAACTGTTCTAGAGTTTGGGGATCGGTGACAAGTTTTTACGATTTTGAGGGGATCAGCCAAGTGTTCGAGAATTCAGGGCTTTATCAGTCACAATAGCCCCAGATTTAGGGGTACAGAATCCCCAGAGTCCCCCATCTCGGGACTGCAACTGAAACTAAACTCTTACCCCCTTATTCATAAACACTCTGTAAGCTTCTGCTAACTTAGCAATCGTTTTTCCTTACATTTACCTTTCACAGAAAAGGGACAAACGATTGCTAAGTTGGCAGAAGCCTATAGAGCGTTTATAAATACCTACATACATACATACATAAATCACGTCTTTATCCCTTACGGGGTAGACAGAGCTTAAGGTGACAAGACCTAAAGACCACGTTTAGCATGATTGTGGGCGTATGGATGGAAAGGGGAATCAAAACAGTGATGGGTTGCTAGCCACATCGCTAATATAACATGATCCCTAAGATTTTCACCCAATCCCTCGATGGGTTTTTACCATCTGCGCGGGAAGAGAAGCAATTGATACATTCTATGTTTTTTCTTTGCACCCAGACCAGCGTTTATAAATAAGGGAGGAAATCTCCTCGTGACTCTTATATATTTAGGGATCTTTAAAAAGCGAGCCTTCCTGTTCCTCAAAGGGCTGGCAACGCACTTGTGATCCCCCGGGTCTTGCAGGTGTCCCTGGGCGACGGTGATTGCTTTCCATCAGGTGACCCGTCTGCTCGTTTGCCCCCTCTTTTATATAAAAAAAAAAAAAATACCTTCGTCTTCGTCATCATCCTCCTCCTCGGAGGAAGTGTCCTCGTCAGCCTCAGCCCGTGCCTCGTACGCGCGCCTCAGACCCTCAAACAGCACGAGACAGGACGGCAATATGTTGGGCAGCACAGCGTCGAGGCTCGGCCGCGCCGGCCCCATCTCCAGGAGGGTGCAGATGCCGAGCACGCACAGCTTCCTGTCGTGGAGTCTGCGGAGAAAGTCAAGGTATCAAATAGGTATTCTAGATCCAGAAATCTTTATTCCTCAAGGAGTACAGCTTTTTTTTTTTTGACAGAATCAGAATCAGAATCGTTTATTTGTGAAACATAGGTATAAAGAATACAGGTGGAAACAAAGAATAATAGTAGGTATCACTATGTTTTGCCAGTCCAGCATACAAATATCAATGTCACGTAAAAAAATAATTAAAAAATTAAATAATGTAAAAAGCCTGTCAATTGGTCACTAGTAAATCAAGGTCATTTAAAAATTCCTGTGTACTGTAATAACATTTTTGTATTAATAGTTTCGTCAGGTTTTTCTTGAAAGGTATAACGTGGTATAAGGTATGACGTGTGGAAAATGCGCCTTATGCATCTCCGCGCTCGGGGCAGCACGAACGGAGGTATGACGGGCTCTCCATCTCGCCGCTGCCTTCCCTATGGAAGGAGGGGAGAGGCCTACCGTCTAAAAACACACACGATCCCTCCAGGCCTTGAACTGCGGGCGTTGCGGGCGCACTACGGTGACCACCGCAACAAGGAGTACAGAGCCTAAGGTAACAAGACGTAAGGCCACGTTTACCATGATTGTGGGGGTATAGGTGAAAAGGCGAATCACAATAGCGATGGGTTGCTAGCCGCATCGCCTCATGATTTCTATTTTCGTACATTACCTCGATGGCCTTTTACCATCTGCGCGGGAAGATAAGCAACTGGTGTATTCTATGTTTTTTTACTCCCAGACCAGCATGGAAGAAAGCAGTGTAGAACAAGAGATCCCTGAAATTACTGGCCTCAAGTCTTAGACCTCCAAGCAGTGGCGGATTAACAGGGGGCGGAAGGGGCGGCCCGCCCCGGGCCCCCGGTCTTCGGGGGGCCCCAAATACCTCCGAGTTCTCCTGATCAAATCCTAAACAAGACTTTAAAAATGTGCTTAGCAGTTCTGGGGGAGGCCCCATTTAGTTGTCGCCCCAGGCCTCTGACCGCCACTGCCTCCAAGCGGACAGCGCATCTGAACTCTACTATCCCAGTGGCCAGCACCTTAGGATCATGAGCATCTAAAACATACATACATACATACATACATACATACCGTCACGCCTCTTTCCCACAGGGGTAGGCAGAGACTACTTTGTTCTACTTGCTACGATCCTGACGTACTTCTTTCGCTTCATCCACATTCATCAATCTCTCATCTAAAACGTGGCACAAAAAACGTCATGATGACGGCCGAACTCACCCCATGAAACAGTCGGTATCGTGGATCCACTGCTTGATAAAATGCTGCGTTATGGACGCATTCGGCACAGACTCTTGCAGCTTGTCCAATATAGTGAAGAGCAGGACTGGATTGCAATACAGTATAGCAATCAGGACCTGGAGACAATAGACAATTTAGATAATTTAGACATTTAGGATTATTTTAGGTTTCGATCGGTTCTTTTACTTTTTCTGTGTCTACTCTTGCTTAATACTCATGTCCTGTCAATCGTTCAAAGGTTAACTGGAAGAGATCCCTTTTAGGGATAAGTTCGCCTATGTGCATGTGTGTTGTCCTGTATTCATCTTTTTCTTGTGTTTTATGTACAATAAAGAGTTATACATACATACATACATACAATAGGCAGTCAGTGGTGTGCGTGGTAACAGTTATGCAGTATTGCTAAGCAATTTCTTGACACTTTGATTTTATTTTTTATTTTAGTACCAATATTTCATAATTGATAATGTACGTATCCTATAATTTCGAATGTTCTTAACTTGACGATTTTTCTTTTTTGAAATGTATTGATTTCTGTTCTGTTTTTGTGTAATAATTTATCGTGAAGGTGCTTTGGTGTTATCATATGCTCTTACGGGGTAGACAGAGCTTAAGGTAATAAAACCTTATGGCCACGTTTAGCATGATTAAAGGCGTACAGGTGGAAAGGGAAATCAATGCTAGCCGCATCGCCTATAACATGATTCCTAAGACTCGCCCATTCCCTCGATGTGCTTTTACCATCTGCGCGGGAAGAGAAGCAACTGATAAATTCTATGTTTTTTCTTTACTCCCAGACCAGCATGGAAGGAAACTAACACTGTAAGCTTACACTGTATTTAAATGAATAAATGGTCATGTCCTAAGATTTCTGAACGCATTTTAGAGCACTATACGTGAGTAGACAAATTCTATTTTTTTTATATTAAAGAGGCCAGACAAACTAGTGGGTCACCTGATGTTAAATGATCACCACTGTCCATAGACACCCGCAGCGCTTTAAGGTCTTCGCACATTAAAACAACTCAACGGCGACTCGACTCTATGCTATACATTGAAATTTAAGCCCTGTGTCATATGTTCTAGGTTTAATTTCAAAATATGATTATAAAGTAGTGTACAACGAGTGGCCTACGCATCGTACACTAAAGGTCAACCCCGACACGTTTGTCACGCAATGACCACACGTCGTCCACGCAACGACCACACGTTGTCCACGCAACGACTATGCGTTCGTTGACTGCGTTGACTGTTCGTTGACTGCGTTCGTCCACTCGTTGACACCGCGTTGTCCACTCGTTGACAACGCATTGCCCACTAGTGACCATTGGGTGGATCAACTAGTTGACTACTCATCGAGAGTGTGAGTTGAGTTGGTGTCGGATTGGCGTGGAGCTGGTCTAATGTGCGAAGACCTTTACGCGATGCCAGTGCGTTGTCGGAACAAATGAACAATGCCAATTGTAATGGTCGATTTAGACGAAGACTATTTATAGCCGCCTAAATTACGGCGCCTAAAAAAGGCACCGTCACATCTTCAGACCGTTTAGACAATGACTATTTTCAGCCGCTTAAATCTCGCCGCCAGTGACCAGCAAACCGTTTACACGGTGCCTTTTCAGTACCAGGCTCAGCACACCGCCACGCCGCGTCGAGGGGGGTGGCGAGGGACGCGGACGGATAGCACTGGCGCCGAAAAGTAGACTCGTGTTGTATTCCGTGCCAGCGCTGGCTTGCCGCGAAAAAATGCCGCCGAAAGTGTTTATACGGTGCCTTTTTTAGGCGCCGTCATTTAGGCGGCTGTAAATAGTCTTCGTCTAAATCGACCATAACGCGATGGAACTGTCCTCACCTGCAGCAGCATGGTCCTCAGCTCGGAGGTGTTCACCTTCCTCGTCAGCCGGTTCAGCACCAGTTCCACAAACGAGGGCAGACAGTTGTCGATCTTGCCGTTGCACTGGAGCACCATAACTTCCAGAAGTTTCGCCGCGTATATCTCAGACTCGTCCTCAGCGTCCGAATTCAGCACCTGACCAAGGAAATATTTGCAATGAGAGCAATAAGAAACGACCAAGCATTTAATGAGTTTCGTAAAATTTTTGAAAAAAAAAAGTCTGCATGATTTTTTTTCTAGAATTTAAATATTTTGGGTTTTTTTTACTCAGAATCGTTTGCCCTATCGATTCTCGTACAAGAAAAAATGTGTCCCAGATTTTACTATGGATTTTTTCCTATTCGTCACGTTCCATACCTGACTATTAAAAAAAAGTGACGAACTGGAATGGAAATTTTGGGACATTTTTTTTTTTTGTAAAACGCTCAATTACTATAAACCTACTAATATTATAAAAGTGAAAGTTGCGAGTTGTGTATGGATGTTTGTTACTCTTTCACACCAGAACGGCTGAACAAATCTTGATCATTCTAGAAAATTATTTACGTATTCTAGAAAAAAATTACATGTGCACTTTTTTTTTGGAAAACGCTCAATTACTTAACCTACTAATATTAAAAAATTGAAAGTTGCAAGTTGTGTATGGATGTTTGTTACTCTTTCACGCCAGAACGGCTGAACAGATCTGGATCACAGTTGGTACAGAGAAACATTATAGTCTGGCACGTATTTCACGAACGCGACAATTATCGGTGACAAGTGACAATTCTGTTTACATCGCAAACTCGGCCAGAATCTACGCCAGTTGGCTTCATATTGACTACGCATTTCGAATTGTCACATGTCGCCGACATATGTCAAGTTCATGAAATAATGGCCTGGAATAACACGAAATAGCGAAACACGAATTATTTGCAACAAAGTTGCAGGCAGCAGCTAGCATGAGGGTTATTGTTGGAAGTGTCGGGAAAAGCCAACAAACTAAAAGGCTGGCATACAACATTTCAGTTCTGCGCAGACGAAGTCGCGTGCAACAGCTAGTATGTATATACTAATACATGCATCGCCCCAATTGATGGATTATTTATCATACATTCGCAAAGCTATAGAAAGAATGAAAGGAAGGACAAAAAAAGTCATTTTTTTTTTGTTTTGAAACACACAAATAGAGCATACACACAATCATCCAAAAAATAAACATAAAACAGCCATGAAAATAGATAAGCAATGTATTGAAAGAGCGTCTTCCCAAGTGAAAAGCTACGACCTTTGACATGTTTATCGCTATCCCGCGGGAACTATGCATTTTTCCGGGATAAAAAGTAGCCTACATGTTAATCTAAGGTAGCCGCTATCTCCGTTCCAAATTTTAGCCAAATCCGTCCAGTCGTTTCAGCGTGAAGAAGGAACAAACATACACTCACATCGTCACAAACTTTCGCATTTATAATATTACTAGCTTCTGCCCGCGACTTCGTCTGCTTAGAATTATACATAAAAAACTTCCTCTTGAATCACTCTATCTATTCAAAAAAAAACCGCATCAAAATCCGTTGTGTAGTTTTGAAGATATAAGCATACATAGGGACATAGGGACACAGGGACAGAGAAAGCGACTTTATTTTATACTATGTAGGTAGTGATAGTGATGACTCTGAGCGCTATGCCGTTATTTCTGTGCGGATATCAGTTGTTCGAGATTATTCTAGAAGTGTATGAAATTCGCAGTGCAAAGTACGCAAATCGCTATGATCTATGCAAAGCATGACGTATAAGCAATAAACACTTATTATAAAAACCGGCCATGCGCGAGAGTTCCGTACACATTCATAAGCCACCATGTATGGAGCAAAATCAGCATGATAGGGATGAATGAGATAGACTACAAGCCCATGGAAAAAAAACATGTGAAATGAACCGTGAATAAAGCTTATAAGGCTGTTACTATATCATAAAATAACTCTGAGCGCTATGCCGTCATTTCTGAGCTGTACAGATTTTTTAGAAATTAAAAAAAAAATGCACTAACTTCCGGCACCGCTACTTTAAAGCGGCACTAGGTTTTTCGACATTTATTTTTAATCATCAATAATTCCTCACTTGTACCTGAGAAATTCCATAAATGTACCGCTCAGAAATGACGGCATAGGGCTCAGAGTTATTTTATGATATAGTAACAGCCTTCTAAGCATCATTCACGCTGGTTCATTTCACATGTTTTTTTTCCATGGGCTTGTAGTTTAAGAGGTGTGAAATAGTAATTAATGCAAATGTTACAACGAGCGTATTTTAAAACTCGTGTGGTTTCTTGAAACGAGCATCGGAGAGTGTTTTAAAGCCTAATTACGTACAATTAACACCGTCCTCTTAAACTAGGCTGGGGCCCTTGGGCACACAAGAATTTTGGGGCCCTTTTGGAAAGTAAAAAAAGCGAATTATAATAAATAAAAAATACTAAGTATGACCCATTTATTATAGAAATTGACGGTCGTTCGGGGCCCCCTGAGAATGGGGGCCCTGGGCACGAGCTCCGTGTGCCCTTGTGGTGACGGCATACATTACTTTATCTACACAATCGTAAGTACTCTAAGATGGGTTCAGAAAAAAGGGAAATGACCAGCATAATTAAAACCAATTATTTCTTGTCTGTGGTAGTAGGTAAAATCTGTATTTAATGTTATTACAGTACAGTACGGGTATAATAAATGCTGGTCACTTCCTACGGTTTCTAAACGCATTTTAGAGCACTAATGATATGTCTGTACATAAATGAATTTACGTGATCATGAAACTACATATGTTACTAGCTTCTGCCCGCGACTTCGTCTGCGTAGAATTATACATAAAAACCTTCCTCTTGAATCACTCTATCTATTAAAAAAAACAGCATCGAAATCCGTTGTGCAGTTTTGAAGATATAAGCATACATAGGGACATGGGGACAGAGAAAGCGACTTTATTTTATACTATGTAGTGATAGTGATATCTCTCGCTTAACCTTTTCGACACCAACGACACGTACCTAAGTCAATTACTTCCATGCAGGTCTGGGAGCAAAGAAAAAACATAGAATGTTTCAGTGGCTTATGTTCCCGCGTAGATGGTAAAAACCCATCGAGGGAATGGGCAAAAATCTTACGAATCACGTCATAGGCGATGCAGCTAGCAAACCCATCACTATTTTGATCCCCCTTTCCACCTATACGCCTACAAATATGCTAAACGTAGCCTTAAGGTGTTCTACCCCGTAAGGGATAAAGACGTATTTTATGTATGTATGTATGTATTACTTCTAAGCAAAAGCAAGCTCCATTCAGTTGGGTTTAGGTTCAACTTAAGGCATCGCAATAAAGAAGTCTGGCGTAGGTAACGTCTCTTGTATATGACGCGGCGGCGAAAAGGTTAAGAATGAATGGATGAAAGGTTAAGAAGGATGTGTGTAAATAAATGAAAAAAAGAAAAGTTTTTGACAAACGCACACACTTTCTGGCACAAAATACGCATTAAAAAGTGCGTAGATATAACGTCGTAAACAGTACGGAGAAAGCGATTTCAAAATGTGAATGTATAATCAATATCTAAAATTAGAAGACTGCGTCAACAATCGTAAATAAGTACGTCATACGCTATCTGTCTCTCTCCATCGACTATACACCTTCCCCGCAATATGATAAGGAATAAAATCAAAAGGCTTTACAGAGTACTTAGTACTTTTAAATTTTAAATGGTATACCATGATGCTGTTTGTGTCAAACGCAACAGAATAAATTACATATGAATAAAGCATTTCAATGTTGCATCGTAAAGCGATTCAGGGTCTGTTTCACATCTCTGTCAAGTTCTTGATAAATTAAGTGTCAGTTATTAGTGCTATCTCTGTTTGTTTCAAAGTCATTCTGTTCTGGGATTAAAGAGAAAACAGAACTTACCAGTTGCTTCTCTTCCCGCACAGATGCTAAAAGCCATCGAGAGAATGGGCGAGTCTTTGGAATCATGTTATAGGCGATGCGGTTAGCAACCCATAACTATTTTGATTTCCCTTTCCACCTATATGTATATCCCTTACGGGGTAGACAGTGCCTGAGATAACAAAACCTTAAGGCCACGTTTAGCATGATTGTAGGCGTATAGGTGGAAAAAGGAATCAAAATAGTGATGGGTTGCTAGCCGCATCGCCTATAACATGATTCCTAAGAATTTCGCCCCATTCCCTCGATGGGCTTTTACCATCTGCGCGGGACAGATGCAACTGGTACATTCTATGTTTTTCCTTTGCTCCCAGACCAGCATGGAATGTATGTATGTGTGTAATAAATAGACACCACCATAGACATCTGATAATTATAATAACAGGAATTTACCGAGAAGTAGTGGAAAAGGCCGTTAGACATTTAAAGATGGAAACTTGGCATGCCCAGCTTGCACAAGATGAATTTAGTTACAGAAACAATATTTTCTCAAATATGCAAAAAAATATTGATGTCATGTTTCTTATATTAGACTGCAAAGCGCCACGTTTCATGCGCGACTTAACGAAAGGTCTTTAATGGGATTCCGTACAACATTGCAGACCTAGGCCGGCAATGTTTCTTTTTTAATTTCCGTTCCGCACATATTTGTGGCACGGCATCTTGCCATTCAGCCGTTAAAAAAAACTAAAAGCAATATTTGTTTACTGGCGTTATTATTATGCCAATCTGTCACTACATTTATAAAAAAAAAAACAATTAACGAGGTTTGTTGTATTTAGCAGTTTTGAATCCAAATGCAATGCATGTTGGATACAAATGCAATATTATAGAAAAATA
Organism: Pandemis cinnamomeana; assembly: GCA_932294345.1. NCBI lineage: Eukaryota > Metazoa > Arthropoda > Insecta > Lepidoptera > Tortricidae > Pandemis > Pandemis cinnamomeana. Next base: position 31,961,909 of record OW028702.1, on the reverse strand, counting down.
CTTTATTGAAAGTAAACACAAACGAGGCTGGAGTAGAGAGAACAGAGCATAGACAAAAACACAACTTTTTCTTAAACCTAAAATTATTACAATAAAGCGTTTTCACACCGTCTTGTATTTTTATATGTTCAGTCTTGTACTGAACAATATTGTCTAGTTTAGTTTTAAGTTTCTCTACAAATACAAACTTTAATATACTTCGACATACATATTTCATTTATTTTATTGCATATTTGAGAAAAGCACGGCGGGAAAAGGTGTTGCCATGTCTATTCAAAATCAAATGTGCTAATCAAAATATTCCATCTTATGCCTGTAATGTGATTTGCAATAAATTATTAAGATTTTAATTTTTTGATTTTATCTCGGCCGGCAATCCCTTACTTCCCGGCCTGTGTAATGATGTACTATTATCAAGTGTAAAACAACAATCTTACCGCTTTAGCCATATTGAACATGGCGAGTATATGGTTCTCGTTCGAGACGAACGCGTTCGTGTCGACGGTGATATAGTTATGGAGCACCGGCATCATATCAGTGAAATAGTCGAAGCTCTCCTTCTCGAAAACTTGGTAGAGCAGCTCTAGAACCTTCCACATGTCCTCGGAGACATTCTTGGCGGTCAGGTTGCACAGAAGCGTCATTGCTTCTTCGTAGTGCTCTGAAAATTATTGTTATGTTAATGCAAAATACAGTGGCGTAGCTAGGTAACCAAGGGCCCTGGTGCAAATAAAAAAATGGGGCCCCACTACTATCTAAACTGGTTACGTTTTAATAATAATAGTTCGATCGAGATTTTCTGGTAAGGATTCGAGGGCCCTTTGAGCTTGAGGGCCCCGGGGCACTGCCCCGCCCAGTCCCTTGGTAGCTACGCCACTGGCAAAATAATATATTATTTTTTTACATACATACACACTAGTGGCGTGGGGTCCATATAACTCGATTTCCACCGGCTTGCCTATTTTAAGGCAGTTGGGCACTTTATTGTGCAGAATTAGTTAAATTACCTTCGGCCTGCCGTCTGATATACTTGACGCCACGCCGCCGATACACACATACGCATATCACGTCTATATCCCTTACGGGGTAGACAGAGCCCATAGTAACAATACCTAAAGGCCACGTTTAGCATAATTGTGGGCATATAGGTGGAAAGGGGAATCAAGACAGTGATGGGTTGCTAGCATCGTCTAAACACGACTCCTAAGGTTCTCGCCCATTACCTCGATGGGCTTGTAGCGACCCTAGCGCCACCTAGTTGGCCTCTACATAACTACTTCGACACACGAGTAGCTAGCGCCAGTTCAATGACAGCTGTCACATCGTTCTACATGCCGATAACGAAGTTTCTCAACGCGGCTGCATAAATACAACTTTCAACTCTCTTCCTTCGGACTTCGGTCCCCAGGCATAACATCTGCCTGGAGAGAGATCTCTCTATTGTGGCACTCCCCACAGGCTTTTACCATCTGCGCGGGACGAGAAGCTACTGGTACAATTGGTACATTCCATGTTTTTTCCTTTACTCCCAGACCAGCACTGCATTTAAAAATTATAAAGCAAACAATACTCACCAATGATATTATGATGCAGAATATGCCCGACAACAGTCAAGACAGTCTTCTCGAGCTGTGCCATGATCTCCGGATTATCCTCCATCACATTCAGCACCGTCTCCATCGTATTCAAGAGCCCCATAGCAGTGATAGCTTTCTCATCAGCTCCGGAGTCAGTCTCTATAACCTTCCGGAACGTTGTGGCCAGATGCTCCGTGATCTCATAAGCCATCGGCATCAACTGTTCCGTATACAATGGCACAATCTTCTGGAGAACATTGGCAATGTTATCGTTCTCAGTCTCACGGATGACTTTGAGCAGTTCCGTGGTCACAGCCTTGACTTGAGGCTCGAGAAGCTTGTGCACTTTCTCTTGAGAGGACAAGAGTATTTGTAGGGCTATCGCTGCCTCAACTTTGACTGGCAAGTCGGTGTCATTGAGCAGAGCGTTGATAGTTAAGTGTACAGCTTTGACAAGCAACGGTTCGCTCTTGAAACGGACACTGGCAAAGCAGTGGAGCACCCAGCAAGCCCTGGCTCGCATATAGCCCAGCGGGTTGTTGAACTCAGGAAAAACGTACTGGCTGAGTAGCGAATCTATTTCTTCTTTGTAGAATTTCTTTTTTATTAGCAATTCGCTGAGTGTCCCGACCATATGGAGGGCGCCATCTCGTTGTCTCGGTCCGTACTCTCCATTCTGCCTGGTCAGCACTTGCATACAGAGCTGCATGGTGCGTTCCAACATCTCTTTTCGCTTCTTACAGCACGATATAAGGAGGGTTTGGGCGGCGACGACGGGCGACACAAAGTCTTCGAATATATCTAGAACAATGACAAGATTGCAAAACGTGTGGACTCGATAAGTTTGGAAATTTTCTCAGCTTGCAAGTTTGAGTAATAAGACCAATACAGTGAAAAAGGATTTTGCACATCTGTAGCTACAAGTACTTCACCCCAGTCAACTATACGGTTTAGTGACTGTCTGTAACTTAGTTAAGTTTTTTTTTTTTTATATGAATAGGAAGGCATACGAGCAAGTGGGTCACCTGATGGTAAGTGATCACCACTGCCCATAGACACCCGCAACCCCGGAGGGATTGCAAATGCGTTGCCAACCTAGAGGACTAAGATGAAATGCCTCTTGCGCCCGTAATTTCCCCGGCTGTCTTACTCTCCACACCGGAACACAGCAGTGCAAGCACTGTTACTTAGCGGCAGGATTAGCGAGTAAGATGGTGGTAACGATCCGGACGGACCTTGCACAAGGCCCTGCCACCCGCAGTTTAGTAGTTAAGGTAGTATTGGGCTACTTACCGAACTTGATCCGTATATACTCGTGGGGGTCATTGTTCCATAGCTCCTCGTCAGTCTCAGAGTAGGACATGAGAGGGAAGAGCACGTCCTGTATAATGGCGAACATGTGCGGCTTCAGAAGTTTCCACGAGTGGGCGTGGCTTACGCTGGAACAAAACAACACGTTACATTTGAAAACTCAAGAGTGCATTTTCAAAAAAACGTATAGGTACCCTTTTCCCAACAAGATTACCTTAATTTCCCATACAACTTTTTCGTGTCAGTTTTGTAACGCCCCATATAAATCGTATGAAAATAGTGTCACAAAACTGACAGAAAAACCAATGGACACTTTTTTCTTTACAAAAATAAATAGTGCTAATAATTCTGATTCAAGTTAACATAAAGCTTTTAACTTTTAAAAATGGGACTTTTAGCTCTGTTCGATGACAGGTATCTTTAGTTTATGTAAGTAGGTGTCGTTGTCAGTATAGAATTATAGATGGAATATTTAATTTAAAAAGGACATAAACACAACAAAATGCTAACACAAAATGATTAAACTCACCACTGGTCTATATAGCTGATGGTCTGCTGCAGCACACGCGGCGAGATGTAGACCTTGTTCCTATACTGGTCCAGTACCCTAAGGAGCACCTCCAGGATACCACCAGTGAAGGTCGTCAGGTACCACTCGGCGAACTGTACGTATTCTTTGCGGGTGTTGACAGGGCTACCGTATCTGTGGACAATAGTTGATTGTGTCACTGGTGCACCATCATTTCCAGCCTATAGGGGCCATTCAAGTATTAAGTAAGCAGATTTTTTACAATGATTTACCCCCCCCTACCCCTTGTCAGCAAAAGTAAGCAAACCTCTTACCCCCCCCCTCCCATGCTTACGTAATCATTGGTACCTATATGCATTTTTCTTTTAATGGATTCTGTTTTTTATTGATTCGTGAGCAGCAGTTAGAATCGAAGCTGCTGACGTAATCACCATATCGACCCCCCCACCCACCATGTCATCAAAAATAAGCAAAGCGAAGACCCCCCCCGCCCCCTTCAAGCGCTTACGTAATACTTGAACGCCCCCATATACGTCCCGCTGCTGTTCACTGCTCCTCTCAGGATGAGAGGGCTTGGGCTATGGTTGCCGCGGGGGAGGATTGGGAACTTCACACACACCATTGAATAGGGGCTATCGTGTGAATTTGCCACTAGAGGCGCTAGTGTCGCATGGGGTCCAATGACATTCACATTCACTTGACGGGCTATTCTTTCATTTGCCTGTTGAAAACTGATCTTCGTGAAATTAACGCAAATATGGATTATTTGGCGAAGGATGTGAACGCTTTTGACGGATTCATTTTAAAACGGAACTGCACAACATTGCGGCATAGCTGCTCGATATGATGATAGTTATTTATAATTAATAAACTTAATGACATTCAAGATTTAAGTTTGTTTCGGCGGCGATCTTACAAAGTCGCCTTTGACAGCTATACCTCTGGACCTTAGTCAACAGTGGCGCCAACTGGTGAGCAAAGAAACGATAGTCTCCATTGCCTCGCAGACTTGTGCAGCTTTCACGATGTATTCCTTCACCGAGCATTAAACTATAGACTCGCCCGCGCGGGGACGACCGCGGGGGCCGAGGTGCGGGCGGCAGGCGCGCTACCCGCCCGCACCGAGAGCTCCCCGCCGCCGTCCTACCCCGCGCCCCTGTGTCGCGCGCGCGATGCCTCATTTCGCACCCTTCGTGGAAGAAAGATGTAAGTCCTATTAAGGCTTAACAGGACTTACGTCTTTCTTCCACGAAGGGTGCGATTTAAGCGGTCGGTCTACAGAATCCAAAACCTACTAACCTCTCAAAGAGTCTATACAGGGTGTGGACGGCCCACTTCTTGCACTTCCACCATGGTAGCTCCATGCGCTCGTCCTCGTCTACTTGCAACGTCTGTTCCGGTATCGGCTGCTCCATGACAGCTCGGAGCACCTCCATCCACTTGGTGAACACCTCCTTGGTGATCAGGTCCAGAGGTAGGATGTACTGGAGACAAAGGCAGAGGTTAACCTTCTGTATTTGAAAAAAAAAACGCTCTAGTCGCTTTTTTCTCAAATGATACCAATCTTACTGATGATAAAAAAAAGCACAAAAAGTAAGTAAGTAAATGCTTTATTATACAAATATAAAGAAGCGGATCCCTATGTTATGTCTTATGTGGCCTTAAGGTTTTGTTACCTTAGGCTCTGGCTCTGTCTACCCCGTAAGGGATAAAGACGTGATATATGTATGTATGTACCACAAGTAATCAAATTATCAACCCACCGTCTACAAATACAGGCTGATTTCTAAGTCGCGAACAGACACCACATTTTCCAATAAACTATGTAGTGAACATTATTTATTACCAGTTAATTAGAAGCAGCTTTAATTAATTAATTAACTATTATTTCAATTAAACGCAGGATGCCCGAAAGTTAAGACAAAACATAAAATGTAACAAAATTGAAAGTCAACAGATTCCACGAAGTATTATGTCCAAGTATTTATACCAAGGGTTTATTAAAAAGGTACAAACAGCCTTAAAATAATAACTATCCAACAGCGGAAGAGCAGTGCTTGGTCCGGTGCGCCCTGCGCATCGGCTAATGATATCCTGGCAGTTTCTGAGGGATATCATTGACCTCTGGCTAAGAGCCCGACAGGTCTGTGACCGGATCACCGTACAACGTTGCCGACATTTTGTCACAAGATTTTTGAATTACATTTTACCGCACACTTGTCATTTAAACTGACATTGGCCCAAGCCTTACGGCCGCCATTAAGGAGAAAAGAAAAAAGAAACTATTCAAAATCCTCGTATGACAAAAAATTACCCAAGATCAGCTTGGTCACTTTTTATAACGTGCCAAAAAATTAGGGACAGATATTTTCAGGGTATGTAATAAAACCCAAGAATCAATTAAAAACAAAATTCTTTTTTTTTATATAAGAGGGGGCAAACGAGCAGACGGGTCACCTGATGGAAAACCACCATCGCCCAGGGACACCTGCAAGACTTGGGGAATCACAGGTGCGTTGCCGGCCCTTTCAAGAACAGGAAGGCTCCCTTTTTAAAGATCCCTAAATTGTACCGCTCAGGGAATGTTGCAGCAGGAAGTTGGTTCCAGATCTTTGTCGTACGAAGAAAGAAATTGCGTTTAAAACGCACGCATATTTGAGTATTGCGTCAATTATTCGTCTTTCATACAAAATTTATAATTACCATTACTGTCTAAAGATAATCACCTTGCATTAGACACTGTAATTAATTAAGTATGCTTTAAACTGACTAACAACGATGCAAACAATCGTTCCTCAAAATATGCGCATCAGATTTTCTTGACAAAACCGCAATCGAAATAAATCGGGGACAATTATTTATAGTACGAAAAATTCTAAAAAAAAATAAAAAATCTATACTCTTTTTTTTCAAACACCCCATAGCTTAAATGCTTCATAGGGATCATTTTGCGTCAGTAAATTAACCTGAAACTTTTTACATATTTTATGTTTTTTAACTACTTTTGTACACATATGCACAAATCAAGTTTCCATCCCTTACGGGGTAGACAAAGCCCAGGGCAACAAGACTTATTCATGCACTATAAGAATACTTTTCAAGAAGTACAATACTGTACTTCTTGAAAAGTATTCTTATAGTGCATAAAAAAAAGAATTCTAATAACATTATCAGAAATACCCAAACGCGGCCGTTTTGAAAAAAAGGTCCACATTTCAATAAAGAGTTTGTATAAATTCTGATAGCGTATGCATTTATGTTTAAGGGTTTTAAGCCACGTTTAGCATGATTGTGGGCGTAGTTGGAAAGGGGGATCAAAAACGACTTTTGTCATGGGCATAATGATAATTTTCTTTCTTTCTTTGTTCTCGTAAATATTAAAAAAACGGCGATTTTAGACGGCTCTAATATTACGCCCGGTTAGTATCGAGCCTCAAACAATAATGCCATCAACGATCGATCGACCATGGCCTCGGTTGCTGTCACTTCCAAGCACGATTATAAAACGCAGTACATAGTATATAGGTGAAATACTTAAGCAAATGATCTGTTGTATGTAGTAGTACAGAACTGTTATGGGACTTAAGTCATTTTTCTAATTTGGAACGTCAATTTGTCTATTCGCACACATTACTCACACATACAACAGGGGCCCGATTTTGAAAGCACATCAGGGGGCGTTCAAGTATTACGTAACGCAATTTGAGGGGGAGGGGGGTATCGTAAAACGTTACGATGCGCTACAGGGGGAGGGGGTCTTTCATACAACACGTTACGTAACGTTTTCTTTTTTTAAATAAAAAAATATGGAATTAAAACTGCAAAGTTAACAAACTACGCATGTATTGCGGGTTAAACATATCTTGCTTTGTTTAGTATTATTACCGTAAGTGCGATTAAAACTATAACAAGCATATTATAGCGACTTTCTTATACTTTGCGCAACATAAATTTTGATACTTTTGGGTAAAAATGGTCACCTGAGTGTTACGTAACGTTTAAAGGGGGAGGGGGGAACAGAAAAACGTTACGGCGCATTACAAGGGGGCGAGGGCGGGTCAAAAAATCTTCAACAATTGGGTTACGTAATACTTGAAAGCTTGAACGAACTCAAAAGTGGTATTTATAAATCTATTTATATCTTCAAACTACAGCTCTAATCAAATTTTTGACTAGATCACAAGATTGAGAGCCATAAGTATCATCTAAGCTACTCGTATTTCAAATTCAGCACAATTTTTCACCACTTTCGAGTGGTATTCTCAAACATGTGCTTTCAAAAATCGTTGAGGCTACAAAGTTTTAGACAAAGAAGCATGCATACATACACCCGAAAAACATAACCCTTCTTTAAAAATTAAAAATGTTGGATTCCGTTTCTGAATTATCTCATTTTTTTGGGTTTAATATATTCCCCTCTCCTATGATTAAAAACAACGAGGTTCAAATAATTTTAAATCCAAACTTTCCTCTTTCGTTATCATCATAACATAGGTTGTAAACATATTTTACCTATATGAGGTAAACATATTTTGTTTACCAATGTTCACTTGTCAAAGAAAATTATTTTTGACGGCACGAGATTCAGATTAAATATAGGGTGACCACACATCGGGGCTTTGCTCGGATAACTTACGTTTAAAAAAAAACAACTATTGAATCAAGTGAATACCTACAGGTAACTGGCTCTGTATCTGTTTTATCCCCAATAAAAAAAGAAAATTATATACTATTGATCATCTAGGTTCTAGGTGGATCGACTTTTTCTTGTCACTCTCTCCCCGGTCACTCTTTTTAAACCATAACTTTATGAAATTTCTAAACAACACTGAAAATTAGAACACAGAAATCGAACCCGGATCCTCGTCATTCCGTGACGCGTGTTATACCCGTACACCACCCATAAGCAGGCTGGTAAGCCTTCGAATTTTTCTACCTGTTACTAGATCACGTGACCTTGTTACTATGAGATTTTTTGTCGCCAAGCGTCATCTGTTTGAATGATGTGTCTGTACGACACAATTACAAACTCCCGTGGAACATCTACTGCTCACCAGGGACGAGTGACATCTTTGACATATTTGTATGTTTGAAATTGGAATCTATTACATAAGGTCTATTTTCCATAAATGTTCCGATATTTATGATCAGCCTGACTGCGTCGACACCTGTCGATCTGTGCCTTCTGATATTTTTACCTTATTGTACGTCCCGATTTTATTGAAAAGCCGCTGCTCTTATATTTATGACGAATTGCGTGTTCTTATGTTATTAACCTTATCGTGAAACGAATTTAATGAAATTTAATGTTGCTCCGAAATATTTGAGGACCTCGGGGGCTACGATATATCCGATGGCGACTGTACATAACATACGTACTTTATTGCTATACTAGCGACCCGCCCCGGCTTCGCACGGTATATTATGCATGTATTATACATATAAACCTTCCTCTTGAATCACTCTACCTATTAAAAAAACCCGCATCAAAATCCGTTGTGTAGTTTTGAAGATATAAGCATATATACGGACACAGGGACAGAAAAAGCGACTTTATTTTATACTATGTAGTGATGATAGTGATATAACCAATGCTTACCTTGATAAGACCGTAGAAACACTTCAAAATCTGCTTCTGTATCAACACAGACTCCACAGACTGATCGCTCTGGAGGTTAACAATAAGATTATACAACATCGGAAGCAGTAAATTCATAGCTTCAATTAGCGGCACTCTTTTCTCGGCTAACTGGTACTCATAATTCTTTATCAGCTGATAGAGACACAGCAGAGCTCCCATCCAATGATTAGGTTCAGGATTTTGCAGATAAATGTGTATTTTGTCAACGATCTGAGTCCAACGGGTGGGGAAGTCATGTTTGATTATGGTCTTCAAGCACACGCAGAGTTGGATTCTAATAATGTCGGGGGCTTGAGTGATAGCGTCTACAATGCTGTCCCTGACCATGGCTTGGTCTTGTTCGTGTATGGTGAAGGGCAGAGGCTCCCCCTCGTCAGGTTCCTTCTCCTGCCAGCCGGAGGTGATGAGGTTCTTCAGGTACACCACACCAGCTTGCCGGACTGGTATGGTGACGTCGTTCATCATGACCACTTGGAGGAGAGAAGGCGCGAAGCCAATTATTTTGTGGATCTGGAATTAAAGCGATAGTAAGTTTGGATGATAAAAGCCGCGGTAGCTTAGTGGTTCGGTCACTTCACAAGCAGGTCGTGGGTTCGAGACTTCGAGTCTTTCGTTATTTATGTGTAAACATTTAAAATCGTGAGCGTGAGAAATAAACTGCATACACCAGGCAGTGAATGTACACTGCAAAACCCTGTGACAATTTTCGGTGACAATCGACAATTCTCTTTACATCGCAAACTCGGCGAGAAGCCGCTTGGCTTCATATTGAATACGGATTGCATTTAGAATTGTCAGTGGTCACCGACATTTGTCCAGTTAGCGAAATAGGGGCCTGGTGTCAGTGGTTCGCGAGCAGCACGCCACCACACCAGGGTTTTTGGTTACAGTTACAGCGCCTAGGGGGCGTACAAGTATTACGTAACACAATTTGAGGGGGGGGGGGGGGGGGGGGGGGTATCGTAAAACGTTACAATGCGTTACAGGGGCGGGAGGCGGTCTTTCATACAACACGTTACATAACGTTTTCTTTTTTAAACAAAAAAATATGGAATTAGAACTGCCAAGTTAACAAACTACGCATGTATTGCGGGTTAAACTTTGCTTTGTTTAGTATTATTACCGTAAGGGCGATTATAGCTACTTTCTTATACTTTGCACAACATAAACTTTGACACTTTTGGGTAAAAATGGTCACTTGAGTGTTACGTAACGTTTAGAGGGGGAGGGGAGGGTCCAGAAAAACGTTACGGCGCGTTACAAGGGGAGGAGGGAGGGTCAACAATCTTCAATAATTGCGTTACGTAATACTTGAACTCTAAGACCTTGGCAGTGGCGTAACTATAGAGTGGCAGGGGTGGCCAAATGCCACGGGCCCCGAGCTCTACGGGGCCCCGAACTGGCTTGGTTTAAAGCTCAGAAGGGAAGCTGATCCACTTCTTTATATTGAGGAAGGAGCATCTGACGAATTTGCCACGGGCCCCAGACGTTATAGTTACGCCACTGGAGCTCGGATATCCACAAGTCACACCCCACCCTTGTAACGGCCAAGATTGCTACCATAGGTATGTTTGCACACATAAATTTGTCAGAAAATGTGTTTACATCGCGGTCTGCCTTCACGGAATCATGTTTCTAGGCAGGGCCGTCTTAAACTGCTCTCGTAACGCCTCACATACGACTGAATAGTGAATCCGTGTGGTTTTTAGTGGGTATCCCTGCTGTCGCGGGAGAGCCCCACATACCCCCGGTAAAGCCGTACCAGGGGGATGCATAAGGCGCATTTTCCACACCATAAAAAAAAGGCCCCTGGGCACACAAGAATTTGGGGCCCTTTTGGAAAGTAAAAAAAGCGTAATTGTGCCCGATAAAAATGTTTTGAGAATAAATGCGTCAAAGAAATTTCGGGAACTTCGGGGCCCGAGAATGGGGGCCCTAGGCACGGGCCCCGTGTGCGCTTATTGTGAAGACGGTATTGTTTTTAGGGGGTCCCATACATTTACCGTAACCAGTTACAATAATGGACAAACTCGCTAACCTTTTCGATTGCGACACGAAAATTAGTCATACATTTTGTATGGATAACTTTCGTGTCACCTTAAGCTCTGTCTACCCCATAAGGGATAAAGACGTGATTTACGTATGTATGTCAAAACAGATGTGACTAGAATGCAGTCCAATCCAACCAGTCTTCCATGCTGGTCTGGGAGCAAAGAAAAAACATAGAATGTACCAGTCGCTTCTCTACCCGCGCAGATGGTATACGCCCATCGAGGGAATGGGCGAAAATCATAGGAATCATGTTATAGGCGATGAGGCTAGCAATCCATCACTATTTTGATTCCATTTTCCACCTACACACCCACAATCTTGCTAAATGTGGCCTATAGGTACCTGTTTTTTGGGCTCTGTCTACCCCGTTAGGGATAAAGACGTGATTTGTGTATGTATCCAACCAGTATAAATAGGTAACATTGTAATTGCAAGACTTATCCAAAGCATACTACCCGTGGCTCTTTTCTAGAAGCTACAAGTTACAAATGTTACAATTGCAAGTCTAAACTGGCAACATTGGTAAAATCCCGAACACTGATTAGTTGCTTGGGCAAGTGTTGCTAGTTAAAGTTATAAAAAAGTTACTCATAGTTTTGAGAAATGGGCCACTGTTAGTAATTTGTTAAATTTTTTTTGTAAAAAAAGTAAAAATTGTAATTCTAGGCTTCTCAGGAACTTTTTGTTTTATTAATGTGAAGTTAGAAGCCATAAAAATCGTAAAATTGTAACACCCCTTGCTTTCCAGACTTCATTTTGTCTGAATTTAGTTTAAAATTGACTACACATATTACTAGTTCGCAGAGAAGTTATGTAAGAGGCTGTGAAAAAAGTGCACCAACATAATAAATGCTTATATTTTAAGCCATGCCAGCTAAAGAATATTGACTATTCTAAAACAATGAATAGTTTACTGCTATTAGGCCAAATTGACATTTTGGTTTGTTTATTTAATAATAATATTCCTAAGGATTAAAATAACATACTATTTCAGTGCTAAAATGAACCATTGATCCTATATCAAATCATTTTGTGGGTAATAATAAAATGCATTCTGGATTTTTTGACTCAACATTTACCCAGATAAAAAATAGTCTAAAGCCTTACAAGATTGACTCTAAATAAATACTCAATATTTAACTAAACTCATTTTAGTTATTTGTTTCATCTATTTACACTATATTAAATTGCTGTTGATTAGCAAGATCAGAACATAACCAACAAACAGTCTCAAAGATACAAAAGCTATCTATCACAAACATTCATATAATACATGCCTATTGATATAATTTAATTGACTCTAGAACTGCAATTCTATTCTAATCTAATATGATCTAAGCTGTGGGGCATTGTGAACTAATCTAAATAATCAAGAAGGAATATAGCATCTATTTTTAGCACTAAATGTGAATGCAATAAAACCAGTAAAAAGCGTAGTCCTGGCAGGTTACAGGTTGTCCATAGCCTAAGTAGGATCATTAAAAAAAAGTAATAGCTCGTACAGTATTATGCCAATACCGATCGCAGTCACGCAATAAAAACAATTAATTTGCGAAAAATGTGAAAACATGCCTGAGAAAACCATACCAGCGCGGCATGTCTCAACACGGCAAAATTAAGAGGGACCCTAGTACAAAGCGATTCCGTGCCGCACGGGGCGCTAAAGTATTTGGTCGGTTTGTAAAATTCTCAACCACATGGGTGACATGATGGATGCAATTAATTTGTACCTGGGATAACTGTTCTTCTGCCTGCTGCCTCTGGTTGTGGTCGATAGTGGCCCGCAAAATTTCGATTAACTTTCTAGTATCCATTTTTGGGTTTGCTATATAATTATCCAAGTAAAATATTTCTCTACTGAAGGCATGGACTGCCGCCAGGGGCGTGGAGTAAAAAAGACAGATTGCCGATGGTACTCTGGTCACGTGACTACTGTAAAGCTCCCATTCAATGTGAAATTTTTATCCAACTGTCAATTGGCTGGGCCAGAAGTAAATTTAATTAGTAATGACAGTTTCACACTTTCAACAAAATAAAATATTAATTGCTGCGATTTGGTAAGAACCATATATTATTATTGAAAAATAAACTGTGAACATTAAAGGTCGTATAAAGTATTTATACTTGTATTTATTATCAGATAGAATCATGTGAAATGAAATATCAACGAGAATTGTTTCAGCTCTTTTTTTTTTATAGAATTAAGTTTTCTATCGCCACTGGCTGTATGAGCTGTTGTCTGCGCCTTACCGGATCGAGAAAAAGTGTAGACGTCAAAACCAAAACCTTTTTTTATCCGGAATACATTTCAATAATAAATTTTGGTGTATCTTTTTTTACCGCAATGAAAATATAAACCGCGATTTGTAATGCATCTTTTCGTGTGTTATACAATTTCGGCGATAAATTATGCAGCACTACCTGTGTCATAAAAAATATTCAAGAGATAACTTCAAACAATAACATGCACTGCGAAAACCTTTTCATCCCTGAACTACAGTGTTAAAAGTCGGTTATAACAATACAAACTAGTACTGAGCACGGAATCTTCCTTTAATTAACTCAGTTTTATTCATGAGTACTATTATATTAAAATAAATAACAGTGTTTGTGCTAAACTTTACAAAATGCCTTTGGGCGTTGACGGGTTTCGTCGTGTTCTGTAAACACATAACTGACTGTAACATTTATAAGTATGCGGTAGGGTTATGCTATGAACTCTTTGGTGTTTCCTGAAGCATCATGAGGTACAATAAGCAAGAGCTGGTGGCCCTGGCGTCCCAAACCTCGCAGTTCTTCGATCGAGAAGGTGTCTTGATGTTCAGAGAACGGCAGGACGGGTTCTTCCGCCGTTCCGAAGGTAAGAAAAAACATTTTTGTGGGTGTTTTTCATGAACTTTACTTCTCATTCTCAGGAGAGGCATGTGCTCAACATTGGGACGTATAATATAACGTGTCCATTTTTTTTGGCAGAGCAGGACAATGAATGATATAATAAAAAAAGGTTTTAAGCGTTTTACACGTTTTTTTTATAGAAAATAGAATAATACAAAAAAGGTCAAATCACTTAGTACTGACGTGACTTCGGAGTCTCATTTTTGTATTTGTCAGCTGAAAAATCTTTTAAATATCGGTGCTGAACCACGCATTTCGAGCGGCACAAGTACATTTTTAAATTACCGTTTAGTCTTTGTTAAAGCAGGACTATGTCGGCCTCGCTGGGGACAGCGGGACATATGGTCATGTTACGTATATAAGCTGTGTGGATCCATACATACATACATACCGTCATGCCTCTTTCCCATAGGGGTAGGCAGAGACTACTTTGTTCCACTTGCTACGATCCTGACATATTTCTTTCGCTTCATCCACAGTCATCAATCTCTTCATACATGCTCGTCGGTTTCGGATACTCCTGACCTGACCTTTTTCCAAAGCGTCTCCTATTTGGTCTCGGAACGTCCGTCTAGGCCTTCCCCTCTCAGCGTAACCATTCACACTGTGTGTGGATCCAAGGATAATTCAATTTTATTGGAAAAGTAGAATAGTCGGAGTGGGTGGGGCTTGGCCGGACATTAAGACTGTCTGTTTGACATCGTTTAAACTTTGATATTAGATTTTTGTTTTTATTTTGGATATTTATTAGTTACTAGTTGTTGCCCGCGACTTCGTCTGGGCAGAATTCGCTTATCGCTATCCCGCGGGAACTATGCAATTTTCCGGGACAGAAACTATCCTATGTCCTTCCTCGGGTCAAACTATCTATATACCAAGTTTCAACTAAATCGGTCGAACGGTTTAAGCGTGAAAAGGTGACAGACAGAGTTACTTTCACATTTATAATATTAGTAGGGATAGTAGGGATGGCTATGGTAATTGTATGTATGAGTGTATCAATGGTGTCAAGGACTCAATTTTTACGTGCAGAATTAGAGGAAAAGGCTATTTAAATTTCCTTCGGCTTGCCTTTTGATATACTTGACGATATGCCACTTTGTTGTACAAAAAACAACAATTCTACAACAATATACAGATGTGCAAAAGCAAACTTATTATGTTAAAGGGATCTCAACAGAGTTATGGCGTCTATGGTTACAGCTCCATGCATAACAATGCAATACAATACAAATATTCTTTATTGTACACCAAAAACCAGTATGAGTTTCTGAAAATAATAAAAAATGCAGATAGGCAGTTTTATTGCACACAAGCAAACTCTTCCAGACAACCATGATACAGAAAATAAAGAAATAAATGTTGTACTCTTTTTTATATCCTAATATAAAATATTAGTGATACAAAATCATATGTTAAAATTTGTGTATTTATTAAAAAGTTACCCTTATTTGCTACATAAATGAGCTTATATTAGAAAAACCATGCATACCTATTCTCTATTAGTTTAGCTTTTCCACATATTATGTACCTACATACATACATACATCCATAAATCACGTCTTTATCCCTTATGGGGTAGACAGAGTCTAAGGTAACGTAAAAGACCATGTTTAGCATGATTGTGGGGATATGGATGGAAAGAAAACCAATATAGTGATGGGTCGCTAGCCACATTGCCTATAACATGATTCCTAAGATTTTCGCCCAATACATTATTATGAGTCCGTCATATTCTCCAATTTCTTTCAACATCTTTGATAACAAATCAACTACATACATCTTAATTCTCACATAAATACTCATTGTATGCTTTATCACATCCAATACCGGCTTCACCATAAGGGCACTCGGGGCCCGTGCCCAGGGCCCCCATTATCAGGGGGCCCCGAAAAACAATTAGGTAAAGAAAAATGTTAATTAAAAAAAATAATATTATAATTCGCTTTTTTTACTTTCCAAAAGGGCCCCAAACTCTTGTGTGCCCTGAGGCCCCAGCCTAGTTTAAGACGGCCCTGATCACATCCGCCGAAATGTCAAAGGATCATACTAGATCTGACGACATTTTGGGTGCGTTCCACTAAGCGTTCACAACGATCACGCTCACGACCGCAGTTTTTCCCATTCCACTTGCTCAAGGGCGTCGCCAAGGGGGGGGGGGGCAGGGAGGGGCAGCTGCCCCCCCCTAGAGATTCTAAAAAAGTTGCCAAATATAATGCAACCAAAGTCCTAGACTAGTCATAGAGAATGAGAAAAGTATGAATTGTAGTAGGTAAAGTCAACTTGCCCCCCCTGCGCCATCGGCTTGCGACGCCCTTGCACTTGCTTGTGTGCGTTACTGTCGTAAACTCAAGTGGAATGGATTATAGAGCGTTTTGAGCGTGAAGGTAAATAATACAAATGGCGAGTTAGTAAAAAATTCGGAGACTACCCACCTGCTATGGGTGGTGTAGGGGTACGCGTCACAGAATGACGATGATCCGGGTTCGATTCCCGGCCATAGCCTTTACTTTTCGGATTTTTCTATGTGTTCTAATTTTCACAGACACTTAGAAATTAATTAATTATTGTTTAAATCGATTTATATTGAAAAAAAATGTAATTTATTTTTTTATAATTAATATTAGTGGTGTGTTTAATTAATTTACGTTTCGTAGTTTCTAAGCTTGTTTCACATAATTAGACTTACCTGTAGAGGCACGTTGAGCATCCGCTGCAGAAACATTCGTTTGCCTTCCTATTCATATAAAAAAAAAACTAAAATATCTCGTTCCGCATGAAATGACGTCAGTTTCACGGTCGCCATTTTTGATACTTTGAGTTTTGAAAAACCGTTAATTTTCTCAACGATCACTTCGACCCACCTTTTTAAATGCTCGTCGTGAGCTTCGCGTGAGCGTAAGTCATGACGTCATAAGTGACGTTTTCGCCGCGACCACAACTACCGCGGTCGTCATGTGGAACGGCTAAAGGAGCATTTTGATCGTTGTGGGCGCTTAGTGGAACGCACCCTTATAACTACGCACTATGTTTATCTTTTCTTTTTGCTTCTGATCAAATCCTTTTCTGTTGTATGGCCTTCTTGTTTTTCATTGTTACATTCTCACATTTATTTTATCTTAAGTATTATACAGTAATGTTATGTGTGTATGTATGTATTATTTTATTTTATTTGTTTAGCTATGTATTATATTGATGTTGGTATTGTTGTTTTTATTATCCCTGCGTTTATCCTGTCTATTTGTTTCCGCCACCTACTTAAATTGTCTACAACTTAGATTTTGTTACTACGTATTGTATTGCTATAGCAATATAGTATACCCCACCGGGGTCCACGTGAAACTTCTTTAGTATTAGTTACCAACATTGAGGTGATAAATAAATGAGTCAAATGCCAAGGGATAACCTTCCGCCATTCGGCCTTTCCACTCGTTCGTTAGTAAGTATCGTCGTATCATCGTTCACTATGCCCTTTATATAGTCGGGAGTGACCTGATTGACTACTTTGTTAATATTGATAGCAAGCTTATGTAGAATTTATATTATTTATGTAGAACTAGCTGACCCGGCGAACTTTGTTCCGGCTTAAATTTGAAAAATGCCTTTGTAAGTGCATCTTTATACTAATCAAGGAATAATGTGTAGGCATGCTAAATTTAATGACTGTAGCTTTATTAGTAAAACATTTCGGAATTTTTCTATCCCGTGGGAAAATCGGGATAAAAAGTATCCTATGTCCGTCTCCTGGTTCTAAGCTACCTCCCTACCAAATTTCAGCCAAATCGGTTAAGCCGTTCTCGAGTTATAAATAGTGTAACTAACTGTACTTTCTTTTATATATGGCTCTGTCTACTCCTACCCTATGCTGAAACGACTAGACCAGGGTTTCCTAAACCATGGGTCGTGACCCACTGGTGGGTCGCGAGCGAATATTAAGTGGGCCCTGCCTGTATGCTGCTCTAATATGGTGAACATTAAAACTAAATACGGAAACAAATTAGACTTTTCAAACTCACTGCGCTTAAAATTAACTCGCGTTGAAGTTGATGTCAAAACTGTGATGGCGAAACATCGGAAACAATTTCATCCTTTCCATTGGAATAACTTTTTTGATGTAGAAACTACATTGTAGGTAGTTATTTAATCATCGTCATCACTACATAGTATAAAATAAAGTCGCTTTCTCTGTCCCTATGTCCCTATGTAGGTATGCTTATATCTTCAAAACTACACAACGGATTTTGATTCGGTTTTTTTTAATAGATAGAGTGATTCAAGAGGAAGGTTTTTATGTATAATTCTACGCAGACGAAGTCGCGGGCAGAAGCTAGTATATAACATATAATGAACTAGCGACCCACCCCTGCTTCGCACGGTACATTATGCGTGTATTATACATATAAACCTTCCTCTTGAGTTACTCAATCTATTAAAAAAAACCGCATCCGTTGCGTAGTTTTAAAGATTTAAGCATACATAGGGATATAGGGACAGAGAAAGTGACTTTGTTTTGTACTATTTAGTGATTAGTGATGATATAACTACTTGCAATTTCTCAGTACTTTGTTATCGAGAAGTATGATAATATAACTCATAAATATTTATCACGTTGCATTTGCGTTGAAAATCCTATGAACCAAATACAACTTAATACCTTTCAAATTGTAACATCTGTATTGGCTTATAAAGCAAATGTGTGGGACGTATTGCTGGTGTTCAGTTAGAAAGTCCTATGTCTGTTTTAGCTGCTTACAGAATGTTATCTTCTGTGCTTGGAATAGGGTTCAATTGGACTTGGAAATTGTTGAGTTTGCACGGATTGAATGCTGTAACAACGATTAGGTACTTTATTTAGCGCCAGGTGTTTCATTATGGGCTCATATTACCCTTTCGGGTTAATTTTGTAACCGTGAGCTTCTATAGACCGGCCGCTTAAATGAGTCGGTGCAGGGGCGCGGGGTGGGAACGACCGCGGGCGCCGAGAGAGGTGCGGGCGGCAGGCGCACTACCCGCCCGCACCGAGAGAGCTCCCCGCGGTGCACACGCGCGGGGACGACCGCGGGGGCCGAGAGAGGTGCGGGCGGCAGGCGCACTACCCGCCCGCACCGAGAGAGCTCCCCGCGGTGCACACGCGCGGGGACGACCGCGGGGGCCGAGAGAGGTGCGGGCGGCAGGCGCACTACCCGCCTGCACCGAGAGAGCTCCCCGCGGTGCAGACGCGCGGGGACGACCGCGGGGGCCGAGAGAGGTGCGGGCGGCAGGCGCACTACCCGCCCGCACCGAGAGAGCTCCCCGCGGTGCAGACGCGCGGGGACGACCGCGGGGGCCAAGAGAGGTGCGGGCGGCAGGCGCACTACCCGCCCGCACCGAGAGAGCTCCCCGCGGTGCAGACGCGCGGGGACGACCGCGGGGGCCGAGAGAGGTGCGGGCGGCAGGCGCACTACCCGCGCGCACCGAGAGAGCTCCCCGCGGTCGTCCTACCCCGCGCACCTGTGCCGCGCGGGCGAGGACTCATTTAAGAGCAGGGTTGATATGATTTAAATCACTCGATTTAAATCAGTGATTTAAATCGTGATTTTAATCAAGGGATTTTTTCAAAAAAATCATTGATTTAAATCATTAAAATTTTACTACAAAATTGTTTAGGGAATTGCCCGGACCACTACGGCACGCACACATGTGCAAGCGAGTCATAGCGTATAGTATATATATCATAGCATATAGTATGTGACGCATGGTACCAAAACGGTTCCAGGATTTCCCGAAACTAAAACACGAGACGCATTTCGCTTTTCGCCCGGTCATTCGTAATTGACTAGTGAATAGTTTAATTAAAATACGTTGTTTTCGTTTTATTATATAACTGAACTGGCTATTTAATTAATAAAAAAAGACAAGAAAATCAAAAAATCAAAAAAATCTGATTTTAATCAAATAAATCCGATTTCAATCAAATTAATCGGATTATTATGATTTTTTTATAATAATCATGATTTTTATCAACCCTGTTTAAGAGGCCGGTCTGCAGGGTGTCTCATTGAAATCGGTCAGTATGGGAAAGTCTGAAACTATAAGACATACGAAGATGTGTTCTTAGGAACCATGTCATCGATTTTAATAACATGAAAAACTGCATTCATACATTAAAAAAAAACCTGTACTCAGCTCGGGAATCGAACCCGGTTGTTTTGAAAAAAATACTTACACTATTTATGAATGTATGTATGTAAACTCTTTATTGTGCAAAATAAACAAGACAAATACAATTGACAAACACTGAGATACATGCACAAAGGCGGACTTATCCCTTTAAGGGATCTCTTCCAGTCAACCTTTGAGTGGATGAAAGGAGTTTTTATATTTAAATATCGATTCTTTCCCATATTGGCGCTTTCAATGAGACACCCTGTATAGTGTAAGATTTTACACGTTTTTCAATCTGTGAGCTTTTAGAATGAAATGCGGGGTGCTCTTATCTCACTCACTCGGCCGATTCAAGTATCAAACCCATAAGGAGAGTGAAACAGCAAGACGAATCCGAATAGCGTTCTAAGAGCTCACGGTTTGGATGTTTGTTGCTCTTTCATGGCGAAACGGCTCAACCGATTTTATTTAAATTTGGCATAGTGATAGTCACAGTCCCGGGAAAGGACGTAGGATAGTTTTATCCAGGAATATCGCATAGTTCCAGCGGATTAGCGATAAGCGGATTTATCGCAGACGAGTCGCGGGAAACGTAAGTAAATAATACGAACGTTACCAAGGCGTCAAAAATACCTATACACAATAGACAACAATAGGGTCGGTGACACATATGTGTGTATGTATAGTTTATCGTGTGAAGAGAGGTCACATTCTATATAATCAGTCCACATCCACCCACGGCTGAGTAAAAGCCTTTTCAATTTCACGACACTTTGCCCGGTCCTGTGCCAGTCTCATCCACAATTTTCCAGCCAAATAACAGTTTTTTTTTATTTATTTTTTATTACGAACTGACCAGTAATTGACCTCTATCTCACTTGGTGGAAGGTGCAGATGAGGCTAACCAACGGTCTGTTGGTCTGCCCACTGACCTTCGACCCAGTCTTGGCCACCACTCTGACCGCTTTCGACCATATGTCGTTCCGTCTTGCCAAGTGCCCCGCCCGTCGCACTTCTGCTGTTATCCTAGTTCCGATATCCACAACTCTAGTGCTTTTCCGAATTTTGGAATTGGGGATGTGGTCTTCTTCTTCTTCTTCTTTTCTAATATGGCGCCATCGAACCATGCGATGATTTC
This sequence comes from Pandemis cinnamomeana, assembly GCA_932294345.1. Classification (NCBI taxonomy): domain Eukaryota; kingdom Metazoa; phylum Arthropoda; class Insecta; order Lepidoptera; family Tortricidae; genus Pandemis; species Pandemis cinnamomeana. Next base: position 31,940,622 of record OW028702.1, on the reverse strand, counting down.
GCCAATGTCAAGGTAATACAGTATTCAAAAATCCTGTGACAAAAATGTCGGCAACGTTGTACGGTAGAACATGGTCATAAGACCCCTCCCCCCCCCCTGTCGGGCTCTTAGCCAACGGATAATGATATCCCTCGGAGACCGCCAGGAAATCATTAACCGGTGCCCAGGGTGCACTGGAACAAGCACTGCACTTCCCCTCGGACGGATCCAAAAACGAACCGCAGCTCTTGATCACACGCGGAGGTAAACCGACTCGCACCCCGGGGATGTGGTCAAGAAGTGAGATGCCCAACAGCTCGCTCCATGGCTCTGTGCGACTTTAATTTGGTGCATGTTTGCCTTCGTGAGCGTCTATATTTCTGCTCCGTAGGAGAGGACAGGCAGAATATATTGGTTAGACAAAGAGTTGGGCAAAAATTATCTATTTACGAGAAACCTGGAAGATAACTAAATCATCTTTTATTTGAAGTAACTAAATAATCCGTCATTTGTTATTTTAAATTTATCTAGGTCAGTTTCATTTTTATCTAGATAAATTAGTTGGGATTTTAAATAAAAGATGAATGTCCTAGGTCCAGTGGTTTAGGCTGTGCGTTGTCTGTCAGTTAGTGACAGTAGTTTTATAGGTATAGATTTTTTATTTAGGGCCGATTTTTCAATCCTCAGATAAGCACTTAACTGACAGATACCCATAGAGTTATTCCTCGAATAGGACTTATCTTATCTGACGATTGAAAAATCGGCCCTTAGCATCCTTTAACTTTTTGTTACCATACTTATTAAAAAATATTTTCAAGGTAGGTACCTATATGTATAAAAGGAAAAACAGTTCAGTTCACTGTCGTCATATTTTATGTTTAGGTAGGTCCTATTTAGGTCAATTGAGGCCAGGTTTGGCTTTAGATGCAAAAAGACGCCTACGGATGTATTTTTTCCGTCTTTCCTTGGACTTTTCTGCAATACAATTTTAAAAGTTGGTCCAGGGCTACTTTTTGTATGGTTCTTCCATGCATTTGCGTGCCATTTCTGTTCATCACAGTGCGTGAGTCCAGTGATGAATGAATGGTAAAGACAAGAACAAGCAAAGCTCAAGCACAGGTAAGTAGGTATTTTAGACAGAGAATGCTACTAAGCATAGTAATAAATACACCGAAAGAAAATTTACACTTTTTTGTTTGTTTTTCCAAATGAAGATAAATTCAGGGTTATATTTTATTCAGTCCACAAACTTTAATGTCATGTTCTACATATAACATTGAAAAATAAATGATCAAAAGGCTATAATTATATTCTTACCAGCAATATACTGTTACCCTTACATAAAAATAGACGGCACTTCGTTAATGTCGTTTGGTTTATTTTTATTCCACCATACTGCAGTACGACTAAAAACGACAAATAAGAGCTTATATTTTCTATTGACGAAAGACGTCTGAAGGCGCACAATCTTCACATGGCTAGGTACGTTTCATACCGTAAGGTATTTCTGAACTTGCCTTTTGATGTTTTCTCCATGACACCGTTTCATTTGCCCACGCACGACTTCGTTTGCGACTTTTCCGGGGCCCAGAGTCAATACTCTATGTGTGTTCTAGTTCTGGTGTTATAGTCTTTTCTCGAGACGTCTGTGGCTCCATAGTTTCATTCGTAATTCCGCCCTAAAGGTTTGTAATACGTATGCAGAAAACACTAATAAATACTCCTAATTTCATAAAACAAAGCTAAACAAGTCCGTTGTTTTTTTTATACTAAAAATTAGGGAAACTACACGAAAAAAATTATCTAAAGTATCTAAACTAACAAAACAAGTAGCCAATAGGTGGGATATACATATAAATATATTTTAACTAGCTTCTTACCGCGACTTCGTCTGCGTAGAATTATACCTAAAAACCTTCCTCTTGAATCACTCTATCTATTAAAAAAAACCGCATCAAAATCCGTTGTGTAGTTTTGAAGATATAAGCATACATAGGGACATAGGGACACAGGTAGGTGTAAAGATACATAGTGTGTCAATAGTAAGAAAAATTATAGTTTTATATTGTTGGTAGATAAAGGAGGCTAGAGATAAATATACAATATCTGGATTAGCGGAATAAAGAAGGAAATTTATATTGGAAGGAAGTGGCACATGGAGAGAGATCAGGTCATGGAAAAAGGAAGCATGGTCATACTTGCAGCATGAAAATAAAATGTGATTTGACGACCGGATAGCCTAGTGGTTAGTGACCCTGACTATGAAGCTAGAGGTGCTGGGTTCGAATCCCGGTAGGGGCAGACATTTTGTATGATGAACACGAATGTGCTCGAGTCATGGATGTTTATGTATTTAAGTATGTATTTATCTACATTATATAAGTATGTTTATCCGTTGCCTGGTGCCCATAGTACAAGCTTTGCTTAGTTTGGGGCTGGGTTAATGGGTGTAATTTGTCCCAAGATATTTATTTATTTATTTTATTTATTTAAATCCCCATACTCATTCCCACACTCACAAGCAGGCTATTTACTATATTTATTCTTGCCAGGTAAGCAGGAGTGCAAGCATGGCCCAATCGCATTCTAATCAAAACTGTTGTTGCTCTTTTACTTAACTTTAACTTAAAAAAACACTTTTTTGAAGGTATCCTGTTTTAGATGTACTTGAAAAATTTACCTTTTAAATTGCTGGAATGTTCCCAAGATTCTTCGAGACATACCTTGGGAAGAGAATCCAGATATCACTATCACTACATAGTATAAAACAAAGTCGCTTTCTCTGTCCCTATGTCCCTATGTATGCTTGTATCTTCAAAACTACACAACGGATTTTGATGCGGTTTTTTTTAATAGATGGAGTGATTCAAGAGGAAGGTTTTTATGTATAATTCTACGCAGACGAAGTCGCGGGCAGAAGCTAGTATGGTATATATGGTACGGAACGATGTGACCACACTCCACCGCCTCGTTGGCCAATTTATCTGCTCGTACATTACCCTTAATATTACATTGTCTTGGTAGTCTTGGTACCCATAAAAAATTTACTTCGAATCTAGAAGCAAAGCATTTGAAAAGCAATTATTTGTATCAGTTATTAAGGGATAGTGTTTTTTTGACTTAAAGGGAAATTTGATTATAGATTCTAACGAACTTTCAGAATCACTTAAAATTATAGCATTTTTTTATTTCGTTACTAAAACGCTAGTTTTTTAAAATGTATTCTAAAGCTTTTACGATGGTATCTTAATATTTTGTACAATATTAAATTCTTTATGAAATACACCCACACCAACTTTGCCCTTAGAACCCACACCAACCGCGCTAATAGGCATCCGTATATATTTGCTTGAAAACTAGAACGTTTAATATTTACTAAAAGGGCTTGGTACTGACAATTAAAAAGAGGAAGTGAGCGGGCTTGGTAAATTGGGGCTGATATAGTTTAAGATTTTATGCAGCTATTAATTAGAATCAGAATCAGAACATTTATTGTTTAACTGTGTAGGATAGGTACATAAGGGTGAACAGATTGGTATCAACAGTGGCCTGAACAGGCATACAATTTTAGGCAATAATGCTAAAGACTAACATAGTTACAATACATAATGTGTTACATATCACTATACATCACATTTCATCTTTATCATTAAAAAAATCCTTTAGACTGTAGAACACTTTATCAATGAGCCAATTATGCAACTTTACTTTAAATTTATTACGATCCAACATTTTAATTTCCAATGGAAGTTTATTGAAAATTCGAATTGCCGAAATGAAAGCACTTTTTTATACATTGTGTTATTTACTTTTGGGAGCACCAAATTATATTTATATTGAGAACGTAAGTTTTTATTTTTTATAAAGTATTTCTCATTATTTTTTACAAATTGGCACAATTCTAAAATATAAATAGAAGTAAGCGTGAGAAGACGTTTTTGTCTGAAAACATTCCTGAGTGACACTTCAACATGCAAACAATATATGGTTCGTATGCATCTCTTTTGAAGGGTAAAAGTTGACTGAATGTCAGTAGAGTTTCCCCAGTAAATTACACAAGGAGGGTTTCTGTATTTCCAGTAATAGGCCGGGAGATAATGACAGAAATTACTGGGTCATTTGTACCAGTATGGCGGTTCTTCAGGGGTCTAAAGTACGCAATGACAAAAAGAAAAATGATGGTCATAGCGCTGGTACCGGCGGCCCAATCGCGTGGGCGTTAGTCGAACTCGTCGGATAAATTACGAGTGTCAAACGATTTGTTCCACAATCATTTTAGTATTTTCCGATAGTTCATAAAAAATAAGCAGGCGGTAGTGTCATGCCATACTTTTCCGGTGTGACTTACAGCCCGCCATACCGACGCGAATGCGTTACTTAAAAAATAAAAAGTTCAACCATTTGTACCAGGCTAATTTTTGCACAGTTAGTCATCGTCGTGCAGCCATTTACGAAAATCACCATGCCATACTTTTTGGACGGTTCCAAATGGTCGCCATACCGCCGAAAATCAGCAAATTTTTTTTTTTCACCAAATGATTTAATCCAGAATTTGATTTTAACCCATAATAATAAACAAGACTTAATTATTATCACTTGTTTTTTTCTGGATCTCGTTAAAATTTTCCCACAGTATCCGGACCCCACCTAAAACTACTTGCCGACCTAGAGTAGTCTATTATACTCTACCCCGACCCCTACTAGGCTCTAGTCGTTTTAATGATGCTACATTACAAGGTTCTAAAAGAAGTGCCATAATCTAAAACACTCCTTATAATTGGATTATACACTAACTTTAATGAACAGGGGTTTGCTCCCCACCATGCACCCTTGAGGCATCTTAATAAGTTCATTTTTTTTTCACATTTTGATACTACATGCTCACATAGAGGATGTACTGTCAGTTTGGAGTCTAATATAACACCGAGAAATTTAGCATAACTCTTTTCAGCAATGTGTGTAAATAAATGATTCTCTCTCTCTCTCTCTCTCTCTCTCAATTGTTTCACCGTTATACTATACATTGACTGGAGGAAGGTTGCGTTTACATACAGATACATACATACACATATTACGTCTATATTCCCTTCAACATGAAACTACCGTGAGACGTAATTATAATTACACATTTAAACGGATCACTCGATTTTTTATACGTGAGTTATCCGTTTATGTGTAATTACGTCTATATTCCTTACGGGGTAGACAGAGTCTGAGGGAACAAGACCTGGAGGCCACGTTTAGCATGATTGGAGGCGACTAGGTGGAAAGGGGAATCAAGATAGTGCTAGCCGCATCGCCTATAACGTGATTCCTAAGAATTTCGCCTATTCCCTCGATGGGCTTTTACTATCTGTGCGGGACGAGAAGCAACTGGCACATTCTAGGTTTTTCCTTTGCTCCCAGACCAGCATGGAAGAGCATAAATTAGTAAGTCATCTGCATATTGCAGTAAATGTGCCGGGTCGTGAACAGAATCTTCTATCATGTGTGTAAATACTATAAAGAAGTGGACTGAGAACTGAACCCTGAGGCAACCCTTTCTTGTTTATTGACTTCACTGATGGCAAATCACTACATAGTATAAAATAAAGTCGCTTTCTCTGTCCCTGTGTCCCTATGTATGCTTATATCTTCAAAACCACACAACGGATTTTGATGCGGGTTTTTTTAATAGATAGAGTGATTCAAGAGGAAGGGTTATGTGTATAATACATGCATAATATACCGTGCGAAGCCGGGGCGGGTCGCTAGTAATTGAATAAATCGATTAGTATGGGAATCGAACCACCTTAAGACATTGTGGGAACGCAGCCTTGGCAAACCATTTCCAGCTTTCTGAGGGCGGCCTATCCGAGCTGGGTTCGCCGTGATCTCCTTCGCTTGCCAGCCCCATTTGGAGGTCATAATCAGAGATCGGACAGATTTGCGTCATCGTTCGCAATAAAGTGGGCATGACTCAAAAATTAATCAAATAATTAACCATTTAATTAATTTCTCGAAATAAAATTTGAACTCCCGGAGATAAAAATTAACACATGCATAAAATTATTAGCAAAATGTTAATTAAAGTGGCAGTTGTCTTTCTCGTAAATATTTTTATATAATAAAGAAATCACGATCCTGCTAGATATGATTATTATTTCTGACAAAAAAGTTTTCTAGTTCTATATGTATAAAACCTCCGTGGATATACTTATTCTTAATATATGTATTTTGACATATTTGATTAATTTTGGTGTCATGTCCACATTATTGCGAGCAATGACGCAAATCTGTCCGATCCCTGGTCATAATAGAGAACCCAGCAATTATTCCACTTAATACAAGCTTCTAGCTGGCTGTAATTGCATTGCTATCGATCTTGCAATTCGAATTGCAATGCGTGGTCCTTGTGATGCCAACCGGCGTAGATTCTCCTCTAGTTTGTAATGTAAACAGAGTTGTCACTTGTCACCGAAAATTGGCATTGTTCATTTTTTTTAGTATGCTCCAATTCGAAAACCATTTCGAGGAAAACCATCATTTATCCGATTTATCTTGTCCGATTTCAAAAATACTTTATGATTGCAGATATTTTTGTAAAAGTACTTTGAACCTTTGTTTGACCGAACGACTCGGTTTTTAGACAGAATCCAGCAACGAATGTTTGCCCCAAAAATGAAAAAAAAAATTTAGCTATGGCAACTGTCACGTGTCACTGTCAAATCGACAAAACCATAGACAAAGCCGTTTTTTTATAGCCAGCCGAACGAAGGCGATTGGGATTCTGTCTAAATTCACGAATTATCAAACAGCGAAAAAATATTTATTATTAATTAACAAAGCTACGTAAAAGCATAATATTCAAATTAGTTGCTTGAAATAGTCCATGTTATAAAATAAAGGTGTTAAAAGCACAGCTTAAAAAAAATGAACAATGCCAATTGTCGCGTTGGTGAAACAGGGGCCAGTACGGTCTCCAGAGTATAGTCTAAGATCCGAATATAACGGCTACCTGCACCGAGCTGATGATAGAATGAAACATATTTTATAATAAACTAGCTTCTGCCCGCGACTTCGTCTGCTTAGAATTATACATAAAAAGCTTCCCCTTGAATCACTATCTATTAAAAAAAACCGCATCAAAATCCGTTGTGTAGTTTTGAAGATATAAGCATACATAGGGACATAGGGACGTAAGGACATAGGGACATAGGGACAGAGAAAGCGACTTTATTTTATACTATGTAGTGATACACTGCACAATCCTAGAACTTTAAAATAACTGAATAAAGTGGGTATGATGTGATTTTTTAATTTAGAGTGAATAGATATGGATTCTGCCAGATCTCATTTAGTAATGACATAGAGCCATGAAAGATCAAACAAGACGATAGATATGAATTACAAATTTTGAATTTGAAAATAGAGATATTAAACTGAGGACGGAGGATGATCACAGACAAGGCTGGATACCGCCTTGTTACACCCCTTTCCAGCGAATTATACGCCCACAATCATGCTAAACGAGGCCTTTAGGGCTTGTTGCCTAGGCTCTTCTAGCCCGTAAGGCATAAAGACATGATTTATGTGTGTGTGAATTATGTACTACTATTTTAGTGTCCGACCGATGTTTTGGTTTCGGTTTCAGCCGGTTTCGGCCAAAAACAGCCGAAACATTCGGCCGCGCCGGAACTTAGAATATCGCACTTTCATGTTAAATTTTCCCTTGTTAGGGTAGTTTAATTTAGACCCTGTATCGTAATGATAATGTTGAAATTTTAATCCGAGAAAAGTGAAACGTAGAACTTTTTAATATTGGACCAGCGAGAAGTTGAATTACTCGTATATCTGGAAAGAATAGCTCTGACACTTTATTTCGTTTATTTACTTATTCATTTAAATACAGTGTAAGCCTACAGCACATGATAAAACCAAAGCACCTACACCAGGGGTGGCCAACTTGATTAGACCCAAGATCTCCTGTTTACTAACGAAATCTTGTGCGATCTACCAATTATATACTTCATGAAACCTTAAATCAGCAGTTGGTGATTACGTTGCGCAGTCTGGTCCACATATTTAAATTTTTGCCTTGCCACGATCGACTGGACTAACAGGCGCGATCGACCGGTCGATCGCGATCGACCTGTTGGCCACCCCTGACCTACACGATAAATTATTACACAAAAACAGCAGAAATCTATAGGTACATGTCAAAAAGCAAAGTCGTCTAATTAAGAACGTTCGAAATTATAGGATACATCAATCCTATAAACGCGAAAGTTTGTAAGTATAGAAGGATGGATGTTTGTTACTCTTTCACGCCAGAATTGCCGTACAGATCTGGATGAAATTTGGAACAGATAAAATATACTACATAATCCATAAACTTTTACGTAACCAAAGCAATAAATAGATAGAACCTGAATTACGTGTAACTAAAAAAAAAATACATAAATACAAGGCCATTCAATGTTCCAATCATATTTATAAAAGTTTCCGTTTTGTTTTCAGTCGAAACTATAATCGAAACCTGCAGGCTTATTACGTAACTCGCTCGCAATCAGCATCGTCTTCATTTTTGACAGCTGATTCCGAGATTGGTTTCAAAATGAAAACAATCGTTCCACGTAACTCGATCGGCTTGGCATCGCTTTCGAAAGTGATTGCGAGCCATTTTTGAAAGCAATTGAACGAATGATTTGCCAAAAAGTCCTGCCTGATAAGCAGTACGTCAAAATAAAAAATAGGCTGCATGAATCTGTGGTACACAATGACATAAGTAGCTAAAAAAAAGCATCGGCTAAGTGGCGCCGTCTGTGAATTGTTGGTGTTACTCAACCATACATGGGGAATTTCAATAAAAATGACTATATATATTTTTTCCCAGATTTTGGAAATTATTGGGCTTATTTAGCATTATTTAGCTTATTTTGGCACTCGCGATACAGACCCTGAGTCTAGTGCGAAGGCCGCTGTTACACCCACCGCATGTACGTTTCAATGTCTATGTAACAATGTCTCCTTTGTAAATTGTTATGCGCTTTGTAACTTCTGTTGTGAAAATAAAGTTTATTCTTATTCTTAAAGTTTATTCTTATTTCTACTCAGACAGAATCAACAACACTACTGAATGTTGTATGAGAATAGTACATTATGATACAAGTGTGCTATGTTGGTAATTACACACGAGGCGTATTGTACGCGCGATGTAATTAACACCTTGGATTTCTTACTGATATAACTGTCCGAACATTGTCCGAACATATTTTAGTATTTCCAGCGACGGACACTACATTTCTTTATTACTTGAACTCGTAATTTTTAAAGTAATAAAATAACAAAGTCTGAATCAACAATATCAGTGAAAAATGGCGGCAAATATTATTTCTCCGTTCCAATCCGCACGCAGCACTCGCGCATGCGCGCTGTGCACTTAGCACGCGCACGACGAAGGCACTGACAACAGACTGCTAAAGAGCCTAAAATTAAAATTATAATAAAATAATTAATCAATGTCTTAAATTTGCAAATTATGGTCACTCTTTAGATAAAAATGAATAATTTGTCGAACTTAAATGTTTATTTATCATCTTTAACCTAAAATAGTTTAATATTCACGAAAATATTCCTTGTTCCTATAGATACTGAACCGTTTGCTGAGATTTTAAAAAAAGTTTATATTACCGCACTCGTGCGGTAATATATTACAGCACTTGTGCGTAATAAGCTGAATTATGAGTTTAAATGCGGTGCAATAAGACTCAAATTACGAGCAACTGTGTTGAAAATTAATGTTAATGTTTAATGAAATTCCCCGTGTATGGTTTAGTAACACCAACAATTCACAGACGGCGCCACTTAGCCGTTGCTTTTTTTAGCTACTTATGTCATTGTGTACCACGGATTCAAGCAGCCTTTTTTTTTATTTGTTATGTTATGACCTACTGCTTATCAGCCGTATATAGGGGCCGCCGAATGACTGAGTAAAACGTTTTTATTTTTATAAAATATATCGTTCGATGGAAAAATCTGTAACTTTTTTCTGTAGCTAAGGATGGTTATTCCTATCAATAGAAAAATCATCGAGCACTTTTAAAATAATCATCCATTCCCAATTGCTAGGTAAAATTTAATATTTTGTTGTGATGTTTTCCTTTGAATGTCGATCAAAACGATAAAAATGGCAAGAAGTAAAGTAAAATAAGCCCGCCTTTGTACCTATATGTATCTTAATTTCTGTCAATTGTGTTTGTATATTTTAAGTAAGTAAGTAAGTAAGTAAATGCTTTATTGTACAAATATAGAGAAGTAGAGACAAATCACAAAAAAAAGACCTTAAATATATGCACAAAGGCGAACTTATCCCTATAAGGGATCTCTACCAGTTAACCTTTGAGTAAATGAGAGGAGCATTAAGCGAGAAACCGACAAAGAGTGAGTTTAAAATATCCATATAGTGAAAGCCACAATAGAGCATACATCTCAAAATACAACAAACAATTCATAAATAAACTACTAAATATCATTAAACACGTGCATTCAATTCTGTACATTCAATAAAATGTTTACTTACATGCAAGTAAATAAACAAAAATAATCATCAAGGGGAGTTGTATTCGAAAAGGAATAAAATGAAAATAAACTTCGCATTTGTAATGTTGTATTCTTTTTAATTTAAAAAATAACTAGAAATTTCCTAATAAGTAGCTAATTCTTAACAATACTAATAAGTACGACACTAATCGTCATATCCAGCCAATCATATCGCGAATCGCGATCGTATTCGTCGTCCAAGTTGATTGTGATTATGATTCCGACTGCGACCGCCTTGAAACATTGGTATTATGTAAAAAAAATATTCCGATTACCCTCGCAATCGCTTTGAAAAGCGAAAGCAATTGAATGGACCAAAAAGTTTTGTTTTTGCAAACATCTTTAGTGACGAATGATTTTTATTAAATTAATTGACCCTAATTCTAGCGTTTTCATTCACTTAGATAACTAAATTAGATACTTGGTCTTGGTTAATTGAAATATTAATATCCAAATAACAAAACATATCATTTATAATCAAAAACTCTAAATACAGTGTGAACGAAAATAAACGCAAACTTAATTTAAAAAAAAACATCTTGTCAGTGTATCTCTCTAATCGGTGGTCAGTTGTCAGTGTCTTCCCAACAATCAACAAACTAAGTAAGTTCGGTTTACATTTTTAACTTTGTTTAATTGCTTTACTGTGTATTTTAATCAAGGTATTATAGCTAAATTGATAGAATACAATAATAAATTAACCCTGGAGTGATTACATCTGGTACGAGAAGTTAAGAAAAGTTTCCAAACTTGTTTGTTGTACTGGGTCAATTGGTGTAATTTGTCCCAAGACATTTATTTATTATTATTTACCATAAAATCATTTTCCCTAACGAACTATAATATGTCCCACACTTATTATTGTACAACAAAAACAGCGGTAGACAATTCGATAGCAACAGGCTTTCCCCTCAAGCCTACGAACGAACTACGAATATCGAATTTTGGTGTATAAGAATTATTAACATTTTAGGAGCCGTCGTGGACATGGCCAGCAGCTGCATGCATGCATGCAGAGGAAGTTGCAGGCAGAAACTAGTAATAAATAACTAAAAAATGATATACGTTTTTTTGTTAACTACCTTTTTTAAATCCATTATTCCAGCAACTTTCCGTGCTGGTCTGGGAGCAAAGAAAAAACTTAGTATGTACCAGTTGCTTCTTTACCCGCGCAGATAGTAAAAGCCCATCGAGGGAATGGGCGAAAATATTAGGAATCATGGTTATAGGCGATGAGGCTAGCAACCCATCACTATTTTGATTCCATTTTCCACCTATACGCTCACAATCTTGCTAAATGTGGCCTGTAGGTACCTTTTAGGCACCTTTGGCTCTGTCTACCCCGTAAGGGATAAAGACGTGATTCGTGTATGTGTATGTGTACGTATTATTCCAGCAATACAGATTTTGTTATAAGTACTTGTTTTTATTATTCATAATAATGTAATAAAGCCCAGAGGCGTCTCTAGCCCTTGTGGCGCCCGTGTGCAACCAGTAGGTACCCTGGCGCCCTCTAGTCTAGTACATACATACATACATACATACCGTCACGCCTCTTTCCCACAGGGGTAGGCAGAGACTACTTTATTCCACTTGCTACGATCCTGACATATTTCTTTCGCTTCATCCACAGTCATCAGTCTCTTCATTCATACATGCTCGTCGGTTTCGGGTACTCCTGACCTGACCTTTTTCCAAAACGTCTCCTATTTGGTCTCGGAACGTCCGTCTAGGCCTTCCCCTCCCAACGAAACCATTCACACTCCCCATATATATCTGTTTAGTTAGTCTACTTTCATCCATCCGCTCTACATGCCCAAACCAACTAACTACTACCTACCTAGTCTAGTAGGCGCAATTTAATCTTCAATTATCTGTTTTAAGGCTGATTTCACCTTGAAACAAAAGTCATTGTGTAAATTTAAATAGAGTAGCCTTTCTTTGCTACCGCGCCGCCCCCGGCGTCGGCCATCACACGGGCGCAGGGTCTTTGAGAGCGCCGGCGCCGCGAGCGACGCATCTTTGGAGGTGTCGCATTAGAGGGCGCTCGGCGCCCCCTTAGACCCGGCGCCCGTGTGCGCCGCACACTCTGCACCATAGGTTGAGACGCCTCTGATAAAGCCTCAATAAAGTTGATTTATTAGTATTATTTGTGGAATTATTACTACATGGCTACGTATATGTTCGAAGGCGGTCACCCGTTAGTCAGATAACATTTGGCAGTCTGGTGGAGAGCTGTGGATGAGACTGGCACAGGACCGGGCAAAGCGGCGTGTAAATAAAGAAAGAGGTCTTTACCCAGCAGTGGGTGTGCACAGCACATCGCTGCAAGCTATGCCCTGCCGGAGCGCAGCCGGCGACGATATTATTCCGTTTCGAATACAACTCCCCTTGATGATTATTTTAGTTTATGTACTTGTATCTAAGTTAACACTTTATTGAATGTACAAAATTAAAATATAGGTACAAAGACAATTGACTAAAATTAAGATACATATATGTATAGGTCTGTACAAAGGCGGGCTTATCTTACTTTACTTCTTGCCATTTTTATCTTTTTGATCGACATTCAAAGGAAAACATCACAAAAAATACTCAATTTTACCTAGCAATTAGCAAGGTGCCTTTGTAAGTCAATTATTATATTGATAAATTATAAACTATCAAAAAAATCCAACTCAAGTTACTTCCATTATTTCAAGACGGGGACAATTTAGCTCTCGCTTTGGATTGACAGCTTGCCTTGAGCTTCAAAACAATTCTAAGCTGTCATTTTAGTTACGTGGAACGAATTTGTGGCAAACCATTCGTTCAATTGGTTTAAAATATGGCTCACAACCGCTTTCGACTGCGATGCGAAGCCGACCGAGTTTTTAGAACGATTGTTTTCATTTTGAAACCAATCTCGCTCGGAATCAACTGTCAAAAATTCCGTAAAACTTGGATGTGCGAGCCTGCGTTCGAACCCATAAACCTCTGCTTGAGAGTAACTAATCTATGTATCAAATCAGTCCACATCCACCAATTAGTTACTATTACTTAGATTGAGAATGTTAAGATTTAATTGACAAGATTTTGGTTATGAAGAAAGGTTTAATCGTTAAAGAGAAAAGAAGGTTCAACAGTTTGTTATTCATTGTGAAAAGAATTGAATCGGAAAAATAGATTTTAATAGGCGTAGCGAGCGAGTTAGTATATTGGGCGATCGGCGCAGGCGTAGTCTCAGCAACAGCGGGCGGTCCGCGGCGTCAGCGCCGGCAGGGCGTAGCTTGTAGTGGTGTGCTGTGCGCGCGCATAATGCAGCGTCACACACCCACTGCTGGGTAAAGGCCTCTTCGTTTACATTACCACATTGGTCGATTACTTTGGTTTTAAGGTATTGTTGGAACTCTGCCTTACATTGCAAGTTTTTGAAGGCGGCCCATCCGAGTGATTCGTCTAGCGATCTCCATGGCTTGGCTGTTCCAGCAAGATAAACAATGCCCCAGAAATAAGAAGTCATGTACTAATTCCACAAATAATACTAATAAATTAACTTTATCGAGGCTTTATTACATGTCACTAGTAGGGCCGACAACGCACTGGCATCGCGTAAAGCGCTGCGGGTGTTTATGGACAGTGGTGATCATTTAACATCAGGTGACCCACTAGTTCGTTTGTCTGGCCTCTCTAACATAAAAAAAAATATATTTTTAATTAATAAAAACAAGTACTTATAACAAAATCTGTATTGCTGGAATAATGGATTTAAAAAAGGTAGTTAACAAAAAAACGTATATCATTTTCTAGTTATTTATTACTAGTTTCTGCCTGCAACTTCCTCTGCATAGAATTAGCAATTGACACGTTTATCGCTATCTTAATATTATATTATCAGTCGTTTCAGTGTGAAGAAAGAACAAACATACACACTCACTCACTCACTGAGATCCTCACACTGTCACAAACATTCTATAGCCTAGTAAAGGCTGTCAAAAACGCTGTTCAAGGTAATTTAGGCACAGGCAAGTAATTTAGCCGAGCGCGCGGCCAGCGCCTGCCTCTGCCAAGCTGCCAAGCTGGTGAGCCGACTGTAATTCTGCACTCTGAAAATAATACATAAAATTATAACATAAGACACTCACTTAGTTATTGCCATAAAGTATTTAAGTGTTCTACTTCTGAGGCGTAATTTTTGAACATTTTGAAGTAATCACAAAAACATCCGTTTTTTTTCTTACACCGGACCGGTGTCCGTCGCGCCGAGGAGAAGCGGTGGTGCATCCGGCGTAAATTGTTCGCCGGACCGAAGTCCGGTGCATGTACACACATTCATTATAATTCATACACCACCGTGAATCCGGCAAAAAAGCACGGTCCGTTATCCGGTGAAAAAAACGGACGTCTACAAGCGCTCTTACGCGTTATATTATGTAATATTGTGTATGGTCTTGTTACCTTAGTATTTGTCCTTCCTGTAAGTGATAAAGGTGGTTTATGTATGTATGTACGAATTCGATGTTTTCGCATTAATTTTAAATGCGGCATGCAGCTGCTGCACGTCTGCGCTGTGGTCACTCCGTATCCCCGTAGCCGGGGTCCACAGAGCTGCTGGCCATGTCCACGACGGCTCCTAAAATGTTAAAAATTCTTATACACCGAAATTCGATATTCATAGTTCATTCGTAGGCTTGAGGTGAATGGCTGTTGCTATCGAAATGTCGACCGCTGTTTTTGTTGTATTATAATAAGTATGGGACTAATTATAATTCGTGATAGAAAATGATTTTATGGTACAACAAACAAGTTTGGAAACTTTTCGGTACTTCTCATACCGCTGCACTGGGTGCTTTAATAAACCACTGGAAGCACTACACATCGTATATCAAATGCACTGGATGTTTATACACTAAAAGAGAGAATCGCCAATCGTATATGAGTTTAAAAACAAACGTTTATTTCGAACAAACATTTCCGACACGATGTGTTCTATACTAATCTATTTTCGTGAGTATAATGCTTACGGAACTGTAATCACTCCAGGGTTAATTTATTATTGTACCTATTCTATCAATTTAGCTATAAAACGCACAGTAAAGCAATTAAACTGAGTAAAAAATGTAAACCAAACTTACTTAGTTCTTTGATTGTTGGATTTGTCGGGAAGACACTGTCAAGATGTTTTTTTTTTTTTAATTAAGTTTGCGTTTAGTTTCGTTCACACTGCATTTTGTATTTTTGGTTATAAATGATATTTTTTGTTATTCGGATCTTAATATTTCAATGAACCAAAACAACGTATTTAACTTAGTTATTTAAGTAAATAACAACGCTAGAATTAGGGTCAATTGATTTAATAAAAATCATTCGTCGCTAAAGTTGTTTGCAAAAACAAAACTTTTTGGTCCATTCAATTGGTTTCGTTTTTGAAAGCGATTCCCTCGCATAATTGGAATCATTTTTTTACGTAATACCAATGTTTCAAGGCGGTCGAATCGTAATCACAATCGTCTTCAACGATGAATACGATCGCGAGCGAGTTACGTAATAAGCCTGCTGATTATCGGTTTCCGTAAAACATGTTTCGCTCGGACTCTAGTTAATTTATGTCTGAGTGCGGATTCCCTTTAATCTTCATTGATTTTCTTGGACCTATTAAGTCGTAGCAGTGACTTCAGTGCAGACAGGGCGCTGGGAGGGGACGCCTAGCTGGGTCAGGCGGGCTCTTTCCTTTGTCGATCACTCAGCCCATTTGCAGACGGGAAGGCTGGTTATTATTTATAACCTATTAGAAAGTTAGCGAGCAGTCTTCAAAGGGGCGACAAAGATTCCTAATAATTCTGCAATTTAATAAGAGTTCGTTGCTGAGCAACGGTATAAGTAGGTAGTTACAGGAAAAAATTAAGCGTTTATCAAGGACGGCGTTGATAGGGTTCCGAGGATCAGTGGTTATTTCCATTGGAATTATTAAATTCTTCCATGCCGGTCCGGGCGGGAGTAAAAAAAACATAGAATTTACCAGTTGCTTCTCTACTCGCGCAGATGATAAAAGCCCATCGAGGGAATGGGCGAAGGTCATAGGAATCATGTTATAGGCGATTAGGCTAGCAACCCATCACTATTTTGATTCCATTTTCCACCTATACCTACGCCCACAATCTTGCTAAATGTGGCCTGTAGGTACCTCCCCGTAAGGGATAAAGACGTGATTTGTGTGTGTGTGTGTGTGTGTGAATTGTCAAACGACACTGAAAATTAGAACACAGAAAAATCGGAAAGTAAAGCTATGGCCGGGAGTCGAACCCGGATCCTCGTCATTCCGTGTCCCGTGCTGTACTCCTACACTACACCACCCATAGCGTAAGTAAGCCTTCGAATTTTTCTATCTATCACTAGTTGTCACGTCAAACAGTCGACGCTTGGCGACAAACATTCGCATAGTAACAAGGTCACGTGGCGTAACAGATCACCTGCTATGGGTGGTGTAGGGGTATAGCACGCGCCACGGAATGACGGGGATCCGGGTTGGATTCCCGGCCATAACCTTACTTTTTTGAATTGTTTGTGTTCTAATTTTCAGCGTCGTGTAGAAATTTAATTTCTAACGGTAAAACCGTAAAAGTAAGCATGAGCAATCAAGAAGTAAATATTCTTGATTCATTTTATAGTAAGTACTTCCATGTTGGTTTGGGAGCCAAGTGAAATCTCGAGAACTTGTCTCGACAGGCTTTTAGTCGCTTCTATAAGCCTGTCGCGGGAATGGCCGGAATTAGAAATTATTTATAGGCGATGCGGCCAGCAACTAATCACTGTTTTGATTCCCCTTTCCACTTATACGCCTGCGATCATACTAAACGTTAGACTCTTATTCTCAGGCGCGAAGGAATCCAGCTTAATTTGATATCAAAAACTCAGAGCTATCCCTTGGAGCAATGAAAATCTCAAACTTCTAACCCCCTTATTCATATACGCCCTACAACCTAGCAATCGTTCCACTAACCTAGCAATCGTTCGTCCTTATCTGTGAAAGGTAAATGTCAAAGTGACAGATATGGACAAACTATTGCTAAGTTAGCAGAAGCCTGCAGAGCGTTTATTGGGGCGTTTACTGGTAAGTAACCAGTTTTAAAAATTGAAACCCGGTATTTAAGTAGCTGTTATACAACAAGTAATGAAAAAATCCGAGTCGGTCGTTGTCTATGTATGTGACCATTAGGGGCGTGCAGTGGGTTCTGACAGAGGGTAGGCATATTGACAACAAAACCCGTATTGGTACGAAGCGTGGCGGGCACATTTACGTATGCTTACAAGCACTGCTTATATACCTGTAAGGGATGAACGCGTCTGACCAATATAAAATGATCGCACGCCGCCTACATTTCGCTCAGTAGCAGGTATTTGCTAAAACTGGATATTATGTTTATTTGCCATACTATTTACATACAGCTACAAATTCAATGTACGGAATTTTGGTGCGCGAGCCCGACTCGCTTTTGGCCGTTTTCGCACAATGAAGAAATATTCTCCGAGCAGGATTTAAATCTACATTATGTGTTTTCTATTAAAAGGTGCCTTTTGAAGTTCTTCTTTGACTCGGGTTAATTATACATCATGCCCCTGTGCGGGGTTCATATTTTTCATTGAATACCTTTGTCTCACGGGTGACGGCTTCGGATTGCCCAAGGAATTCGGGGCCGCATCTGAAGGGTAAAAACGAGACTACAGTTTCCGGTATCGGTTTCCAGTCGGTTTTTAATATAATTATAAGTGGCTTTATGCGCTAGGGGGAACAAAGGGCGTCTAATGGCATCAGGTGACTATTACACCGACTAATGACATCAAAGCTAGCTTTTGTTTATCACCTAGCAAAGGGGTAACGAGTGAGCACCGTACCGTCGCAGATACAGACAGCATCAACCCAGCAGTGTTATGATTAAATTACTTGATTTAAAATTAGTGATTGAAATCAGTAAATTTTTACTGCGATCACATTGGCAGAATATTGTCTGGGGTCTTCCTTCGACCGCTTGTTCTTGTACGTAACTATTTTACACTGCTGCCCGCGACTGCGTATGCAAGTAATTAGTTTTTCGCTATCGTGCGGGAACTATGCAATTTTCCGAGATAAAAGATAGACTACGTGTTAATCTGGGGTATCAGCTATCCGTTCAAAATTGTATACAAATCCATTTATCCATACTTACAAATTTACGCGTTTATAATATTAGTAGATAGGATAACCAGGACATTCTAAGGTAAAGAAAGAAAGAAAGAAAGAAAGAAAGAAGAAATTTATTCCTTTTTGCAAGACACACAAATATAAGATAAAAAAAAAAAAAGAAAAGGTAAAATGAACATACATACATACATACATACCGTCACGCCTCTTTCCCACAGGGGTAGGTAAAATGAAGACTATTACTAAATTAAAACATACATGTATTTATGTATGTATGTATAACTCTTTATTGTACATAAAACACAAGAAAAAGATCAATACAGGACAACACATGCACAAAGGCGAACTTATCCCTAAAAGGGATCTCTTCCAGTTAACATTTGAACGATTGACAGGACATAAGTATTAAGCAAGAGTAGACACACAGAAAAAGTAAAAGAACCAATCGAAACCTAAAATAATCTTAAATGTCTAAATTTATATACATGTTCGCGGCTTAGGGGTAGCCCAAGGGTCACCCCCGCCCTACTATACCTACTTCATTTATTTTAGGATGAGAAACCACAACAACATTATATTGCGTCTGGTCAACTATTTCTTACCTAGCAATTAGTACAGTGCAATAGTCGGGGAGCCGCGAAATAAAATTGTTTTAACGCCACTTTATTTTCGTGTCGTCTACAATTACTCTAGTACAAATTGTAAAGAGAGTGCACTTCACGAGCCGCATTATAATGTTGTTGTGGTTTCTCAGCCTAAAGTAAATGAAGTATAAACCTAAATTAATCCAAATTAATCTGCTTACATTGGTTTTACTAGTGCCGGTTGTTTAACTTGGTAGTGTTCGAGGAACAAGCGCTTTCGACATTATACATATGCCATGCGAGCGATTGCCGACACAGCTTCGGGTTGCCTCGAAACTGAAACGCTGACGCGTTTCGCAGTTCGCCCGGCCAGTAATTGACTAGAAGAGTGAACGGGTGTTTTCCAAAAAAGAAGTCTACATGTATAATAATAATAATTTAATAATATCTTGGGACAATTGACACCAATTGACCTAGCCCCAAACTAAGCAAAGCTTGTAATATGGGTACTAGACAACGGATAAACATACTCTTTATTGAACACCACAAATCAGTACAAAACAATACAGAAACAAAGAACAAAGTAGACAATAGGCGGTCTTATCGCTTAATAGCGATCTCTTCCAGACAACCAATACAAGAAATAAGTTGGATACATACTTACTTAAATACATATTAAACATCCAAGACTCGAGAACAAACATTCGTATTTTTCATACAAATATCTGCCCCGACCGGGGATCGAACCCGGGACCTCAAGCTTCATAGTCAGGTTCTCTAACCACTGGGCCAACCGGTCGTCTGCTATTATTTTCAGAATTTAAATATTTTGGTTTTTTAAGAATATGAAAACTTTATTAGCTGATACAGAAACACAAACAGAATATTTTACATGGATACTTATTCCGACCAGCCAAATGGCCGCCACTCAGCTGCGTCACGATAAGATCCAGGATAATGTCGTGACGCTGGTTTTCAGTGACGCCAGTTACAGAGGCGGCTGTCACCAGGCACACATCCCAGTTCGCACTGGTTTATTTTTTCCTAATCAAAATCGTACCCTATCGATTCTCATACAAGAAAAAATGATTTATTGAATCAGGCGTTACTTTGCGGGGATCCTTTTCAATGAACAAAGAATATTTTCCTTGTTACTCCGCTATTCACGTGCAGGATAACCAAGCGTTGCTCGTTTGCCTTCCTATTTATATATAAAAAAAAAACTTAATTATCCTTTACACCACCTACATACACACTGACGCGTTTCGATCCCTCTACGGGATCATTGTCAAAGTTTAATGAGCACAACTGCTACACTGTGCGTGTGTGTTTTGTGTGTGTGTTTTTTTTTTTATATGAATAGGAAGACACGAGCAAGTGGGTCACCTGATGGTAAGTGATCACCACTGCCCATAGACACCCGCCACCCCGGAGGGATTGCAGATGCGTTGCCAACCTAGAGGACTAAGATGAAATGCCTCTTGTGCCCGTAATTTCCCCGGCTGTCTTACTCACCACACCGGAACACAGCAGTGCAAGCACTGCTACTTAGCAGTTGTTGGGGTTTTGCATGTTGCTAGATTTCACTATGCATTTTTTTTTCCTGTTTATTTATAATATTAGTAAGATGAATACCGTTGATTAAATATAAAACGGACGCATTCCAAAATCATTCGCCATTACATCTAAAAACAAAAGTCGGTCGTTATAAGGTTTCAAATGCAACAGTGTCTGATTTTGAAATGTGTCTCTTTTGTATTTAATCAAATATTTGCTAG
The DNA here is from genome assembly GCA_932294345.1 of Pandemis cinnamomeana. Lineage (NCBI taxonomy): Eukaryota > Metazoa > Arthropoda > Insecta > Lepidoptera > Tortricidae > Pandemis > Pandemis cinnamomeana. Next base: position 31,919,542 of record OW028702.1, on the reverse strand, counting down.
TATAAGCTATTTAAATGTAGTGTTATCCTTTAGGTTCGTCACGGTGTATACAAACTATTTGAGTGGGCAAACTAATAATTACAGCGCAAGGACAATAAGAAACAGATAAGTTAACCAATAGACTGATAACACGCGCCGTCAAACTGCAACACAGTAATTTGTCGCTATTTACTAAGTATGTGTTGCAGGTGCAGATGAATGTGTAAAGTTTAAAATGTATAATGGTTTAATTCCTTTTTTTTAATTAGCCTATTGCGGTGTCCCACTGCTGGACAAAGGCCTCTCCTCCCAACCTCCACAACTCTCGGTCCGACGCATTATCAGGCCATTTTCCTCCATATACGTGTCCAAATCCCTACTAATATTATAAATGTGAAAGTAACTCTGTCTGTCTGTCTGTTACCTTTTCACGCTTAAACCGTTCGACCGATTTAGTTGAAATTTGGTATATAGATAGTTTGAGTCCCGAGGAAAGACATAGGATAGAGTCTGCCCCGAAAAATTGCATAGTTTCCGCGGGATAGCGATAAGCGAATTCTGCGCAGACGAAGTCGCGGGTAACAGCTAGTAACTAATAAACGAAATGACATTTCATAGATTTCATGTCAAATGTAGGTACATCAAAATCTACAATTATGGTTATTGTTATTTAGTGCAACACGCGGGTACGTATTATAATACATTAAGTTTAAAATGTATAATGAGTTAAAATACATTATGGTTCAAAATTAGCCACGCTTCATAATAACAACATTTAAACAATATTCTGGGGCACTAGACAACGGATAAACATACTTATATAGCAATTTTCTTATGATATTAGAACCCATTGTGAACACTTTATGTTACGATCTGTCTTAACATTTATCGATTTATGTGTTATAGTCTTTTAAAAGTTACCCTCTATGTGTTACGCACTCCTGGCAAAGCTTATACCTGCTCTTCTACTCAACGTCTCAACAACCACACACTCACTCTACACATGCACATATGACAGTTATAATCAAGCCACGCTATAGCTATACCAACCACAAAACGTCTTTGTGCCCTATGCACCCCTGGTAACTGCAGAAAACTTTCCAGCCGGGATTTCTCTCACGTTAGAGTTCAGTTTAAAGATAAATACGACTCCTCAGTTTTTATGCACCCCTAGTACCGGAATGCCAAATCTTCTTCGCTTTTCATCTGAGTTTAGTTGAAATGTAATTGGAACTGCTTCTCAGTCGTTATGCAACCCTGGTATAATAGTTATAACGTGAAACGAAAAATTCAAGTAGCTTACATAAATTTAACAACTTCAGTAACCTCTTTCCTAATATGTAACTCGTCATAAACTCTGGGGTCCTAGTGAAAAGGGGTATAATTCTGAATTTTCTACGTAGCTATTTTAGACTTAACCCCTTTTACAATAGAATAGAAAATGGTTTTTCATTTATATCAGACTTATCCCCCTTTTCACTAGGACCCCAGAACTTACGATTATTGATGAAATTGATGATACTGAAATAGCTTCACTCCTTTGTTTGCGACCCTCAGGAGCATAGGAAACATCTACATTTCTCGGTAATTTCGCAAAACGTTCGTAGTATTTATTGTAACTTTACCGATTTCCAAATTACCCTAAAACAACTTGTATTAGAACCAGACGTTAAAATTTTAACTGAATGCCGACTTAGCCTATTACCTATTCCTCACTTAAGTCAATATATGTCTTTTGCTACACAAAATAATTTAAATCAAAACGATGGAGTTGTTATTCACGTTAAGGAACACCATAGTGCTTTATTTGAGGGGATTAACTTAGTAAATGCATCGTGTTTGCAGTTAAAACTAACTAACACAATAATTTTGGGAATCTACAGCTCCATCTATTACAAATGCTCAGCAACCATTTAGAAACCATTAAAACATCGTCTTAGCAGGGCTGCCCTCCTAAGAAAAAACGCAGTATGTACATATGAGCTGCATACTGACTTACCTACTGCATTTTTCCTTTGGACGGCAGAGGGGACATCAACATCAATTTAATCTCGCGTCATGAGTAATAATCTTATGATAACATTAACCGCCAAACTTACCTCAATATGTTAAGTACCCATGGTATCCTCCCTGGTCTACTCAGTCCCACTGGACTAAAAACTGTTTGGATCATGTTATGTTGAAAATCCGCAAAAACTTAATACTGCATACACAGCTGTTCTTAATACCTCCATAACTGAATTGTACCACATTTCTTGCTTTAAGCAACAACTCATCTAAGGTATCGCACACTTTAAAAAAGCAACAAACCAACTATGAAAATGCTAAGAAAAAAATATAAATAAATTAATATCTTGGGACAAATTACACCAATTGACCTAGCCCCAAACTAAGCAAAGCTTGTACTATGGGTACCAGGCAACAGATAAACATACTTATATAATGTAGATAAATACATACTTAAATACATACAACATCCATGACTCGGGCACAAGCATTCGTGTTCATCATACAACTGTCTGCCCCTACCGGGATTCGAACCCAGGACCTCTAGCTTCATAGTCAGGGTCACTAACCACTAGGCTATCCGGTCGCTTACCTATTGTCGAACGACCCAATACAAGTGATTGAAATCCTTACTCGTAAGCTAAATGAAGCTATTAGTGAGAGTACAGTGGTTAAATTAACTCCAAGAAGTCAGCGCGTTATTAAAACGTGGATCACACCGGGAATTTTACTTTGTATACACAACAGGAACAGGATACAGCTCAGTCTCCGCTCAGACCCGGGAAATGAGATACATGTGAGCCACGTTTCTTAGGTATCAACTTCACTAACAAACTAATTAAGCAACTCAAACGCACGCACGACAGGAAATTACTAGAAAATATTGTTAAGAACTCAAAGGCACTTTAGTCATCAATAAAATCTATAACTTACTATAAGACAGTTGAAGGTCTTCGCACATTAAAACAACTCCACGCCAATCCGACACCAACTCAACTCACACTCTCGATGAGTAGTCAACTAGTTGATCCACCCAATGGTCACTAGTGGGCAATGCGTTGTCAACGAGTGGACAACGCAACTCATTTGGAAAATGGTTGCCCGTCACGCGTCAGTCGCAAACGCATAGTCGTTGCGTGGACAACGTGTGGTCGTTGCGTGGACGACGTGTGGTCGTTGCATGGACGACGTGTGGTCATTGCGTGACAAACGTGTCGGGGTTGACCTTTAGTGTACGATGCGTAGGCCACTCGTTGTACACTACTTTATAATCATTTTTTGAAATTAAACCTAGAACATACGACACAGGGCTTAAATTTCAATGTCTGGCATAGAGTCGAGTCGCCGTTGAGTTGTTTTAATGTGCGAAGACCTTAAATCAAACACTGACTTATTGAAACATAAAACCACTCCTGAAGCTAAAAAGTAATAAAACAATATTAATACAAAATATAAAAACACTATAAAAACCTAACCTAGGGTGCCGGCGGCAGCGAGGCGAGGCCTAAGCTACCGGTGGTCAGGGCGATAGAGAGAGGAACCTCCTGACTATCCGAGCCGTGTCCAGGAGTACCGCCTTCTGTGTCTTCCCCATGAGCCAACCACCTAGCGAGAGCCTTTTAAGGTGATGGTCAAGGCTCTTCGCTATTAGACCGTTTGCCGAAACTATCGGGATAGTGATCGTGGAATCAACAGGCCACAAGGCGGTAACCTCGTGAGCCAAGTCGAGGTACTTGCTGACTTTGTCCTTCTCGGCCTTCACAAGGTTCACGTCATGGGGCATCGTGATGTATACGAGCACTGCCTGGCGCTGCGATCGATCTATTATAGACGAACTAGCTTCTGCCCGCGACTTCGTATGCGTAGAATTATACATGAAAACCTTCCTCTTGAATCACTCTATCTATTAACAAAAACCGCATCCAAATCCGTGGTGTAGTTTTGAAGATATAAGCATACATAGGGACATAGGGACAAAGAAAGCGACTTTATTTTATACTATGTAGTGATACATACTTATATTATTAAACATCCAAGGCTCGGCAACAAAAATTTGTATTTTCATACAAATGTCTGCCCCGACCGGGGATCGAACCCGGGGCCTGAAGCTTCATAGTGTTCTCTAACCACTAGGCTACCTGGTCGTCAAATATATGTACCTACTCGTAGGTACTCAGCCGGGTAAGTGAGCCAGCGAAACAAAGGGCTCTCAAGATAAGACAAGATACTAACTAAAACTAACTACTAATTACTAATATAATATAATAATTAATTAAAACGTGTAATTATTAATTACTAGCGACCCGCCCCGGCTTCGCACGGTATATTATGCATGTATTATACATATAAACCTTCCTCTTGAATCACTCTATCTATTAAAAAAAACCGCATCAAAATCCGTTGACTGGTTTGGAAGATATAAGCATAAATACGGACACGGGGACAGAAAAAACGACTTTATTTTATACTATGTAGTAATAGTGATAGTGATAGTGAAAACGTGTAGTAGAATTAATAGTAAATGTTTTATTCCAAAATGAAGAAACAAAACACAATTGACCAAAAAAAAGAGATAATTAGGTATACAAAGCTAACTTATACCTATAAGGGATCTTATTCAGTCAAACTCCATGCCACTCCATTGGTTCTTCCATGCATGCTGGTCTGCGAGTAAAGAAAGAACATAGAATTTACCAGTTGCTTCTCTTCCCGCGCAGATGGTAAAAGCCCATCGAGAGAATGGGCGAAAGCCTCAGGAATTATGCTATAGGCGATGCGGCTAGCAACCCATCACTATTTCGATTTCCCTTTCTAGCTATACGCCCTTATCATGCTAAACGTGGCCTTAAGGTTTTGTTACCTTAGGCGTGATATATGTATATATGTTTCAGTCAACCTTTGAGTAATGCGAGGAGCATTAAACCAGTCGCCGATATAGAGTGAGTTTAATTACAAAAGGTGGAAGCCTCTACATTTGGCGACCGGATAGCCTAGTGGTTAGTGACCCTGACTATGAAGCTAGAAGTCCTGGGTTCGAATCCCGGTAGGGACAGACAGTTGTATGATGAATACGAATGTTTGTGCCCGAGTCATGGATGTTGTATGTATTTATCTACATTATATAAGTATGTTTATCCGTTGCCTGGTACCCATAGTACAAGCTTTGCTTAGTTTGGGGCTGGGTCAATTGGTGTAATTTGTCCCAAGATATTTATTTATTTATTTTAAATTTAATATACAGTCAGTGAGCTCTTAGAATGCTGTCGGGTTTGTCTAGGTGTCTCCCTTACTCGGCCGAATCAAGTATCAAATCCGCAAGAGTGAGATAGCGAGACAAACGTGAATGGCATTCTCACATACTGTACTGTAGTACCGACACATTGGCATAATAGTTAGAGCTTTACAACTCTATTGCCTCATTGCTCTGCGATAAGAAAGTACGATACAGTCGTATCGTATTTTGCTGAGAGGGCGATGTCGGGTTACTTGTTGCTTGGGCGCTTTTGCCCACATTCGATACTTCGCGATGTTGGGACGCACGTGCACCTAGTGGGAGAGGGAGCAGGTATGGAACATTTTATCCAACATACGACCGGATAGCCTAGTGGTTAGTGACCCTGACTGTGAAGCTAGAGGTCCTGGGTTCGAATCCCGGTAGGGGCAGACAGTTGTATGATGAATACGAATGTTTGTGCCCGAGTCATGGATGTTGTATGTATTTACCTACATTATTTAAGTATGTTTATCCGTTGCCTGGTACCCATAGTACAAGCTTTGCTTATATAGTTTGGGGCTAGGTCAATTGGTGTAATTTGTCCCAAGATATATATAAAAATATATACATACTTGAATCACGTCTTTATCCCTAACGGGGTAGAGGGTAACAAGACTTAAAGGCCACGTTTAGCATGATTGTGGGCGTAGGGCCGACATCGCACTGGCATCGCGTAAAGCGCTGCGGGTGTCTATGGAGTGGTGATCATTTAACATCAGGTGGCCCACTAGGTCGTTTCTGGCTTCACTAACATAAAAAAAGGGAAGGGAAATCAAATTATCAAAATCGGACGACTTACTCTGTAAAAAGTAATGCGAGGTCATTTGGCCGTATACATAAAAATCTATTATCTATTATCACTACATAGTATAAAACAAAGTCGCTTTCTCTGTCCCTATGGTCCTATGTATGCTTATATCTTCAAAACTACACAACGGATTTTGATGCGGTTTTTTTTAATAGATAGAGTGATTCAAGAGGAAGGTTTTTATGTATAATTCTACGCAGACGAAGTCGCGGGCAGAAGCTAGTTATATAATAAAGAAATGCATCCCCATTTCTCTTGTTCACGGCATCACGCTTGAACGGTTGGATTGATCTCGCTAATTATTTATTGTTCGTGTTTGTTATTGTCAGGAGAAGGTTCCTATGTAACATTGAGCCGAAGCCGCGGGTACATACGTACATACATACATACATACATACATACCGTCACGCCTCTTTCCTACAGGGGTAGGCAGAGACTACTTTGTTCCACTTGCTACGATCCTGACATACTTCTTTCGCTTCATCCACATTCATCAATCTCTTCATACATGCTCATCGGTTTCGGGTACTCCTGACCTGACCTTTTTCCAAAACGTCTCCTATTTGGTCTCGAAACTCGCGGGTAACAGCTAGTTGTATATATACTCACTCGTATATAAAAATGAATCCCTATTTCCCTTTGTCACGGCATCACTTGTCCGGCTGGACCGAATTTGCTAATTCTTTTTTTGTTGGGGGGAGGCGTTCAGACCTTTAATTACCGTTATTTTTGCGTAACGCTATTTTTCATAACGTTAGATTACCGAATAGCATTTTTCAATAAAACGTTTTTAGGTAGCGCTATTTTTCAGTACGTTATATTACCAAATAGCGTTTTTTAATAAAACATTATTTATTCTGTAGCGGTATTCATTATAACGTTATTAATAGCGATATATATCGATACTTCGGCAAGTGATATAATAACGTTATAGACCATCTCTTTCTTACACTCTATAACACCCGCTCTATATAACGTGCGACAAACATATGCAATGACAAATCTGTACTGTTTTCGTGAATTGTCAAATCATGTCATTCGTTCATAATCAGTTTCATAGCGTTATTATACCTAACGCTATTTCATAACGTTATGGTTTTCTTTAAACACAAACGACATATACCGGTATTATATCGTTTTTTTCATAACGTTTTAAAGGTCTATAACGCTATTTCGTAAAGTTACGGTTTTCTTTTCGTTATGATATGATATAACGTTATGAAGGAATATAGAATTTGTTTGAACGAAATTTTAAACACAAACGATATATACCGCTATTATATCGTTTTTTTTTATAACGTTATAAAGGTCTGGAGGCGTTCTACTTGCTACGATCCTGACATACCTCTTTCGCTTCCACTTTCATCGATCTTCATACACGCTCGACGGTTTCAGGTCAGCAACAGCAAAAGAAACTGATGAATTAGGGTCCCAAAATAATTTAAATAATCAATTGAGTCAAATGGCACGTCATGCTAGATGTTTTGAAATGTTGGTTTTGACTGTACTCCTGACCTGACCTGATACATTTTCAATGAGAAATAAGGAGCTCTGTCTTGTTGGCAGGCTGTTCGCTCCGCTGGTTCCGGCTCCGTGGTAACCTGCTCTTCTACCTGAAGGGCCCTGAGCCATGGTTCGAGCCGATGGGGGTGATAGTGCTGGGCCATCATCAGGTCAAGCTGCAACCGCAGGACGAGGCCGGCCATTGGCCTTTTCAGATCGGTGAGTACCAACATTGGTTGACGACTAGACCCCTGTCACTAACGCGAATTGTCGGTGACAAGTGACAATTCTGTATACATAACAAACTCGACGTGAATCTAAGCCGGTTGGCTTCGTATCGGCTACGCGTTGCATGTCGAATTGTCACTTCTCGCCGACAATTGGCATTGTTCATTTTTTTTAGTATGCTCCAATTCGAAAACCATTTCGAGGAAAACCATCATTTATCCGATTTATCTTGTCCGATTTCAAAAATACTTTATAATTGCAGATATTTTTGTAAAAGTACTTTGAAACTTTGTTTGACCGAACGAATCGGTTTTTAGACAGAATCCAGCATGGAATGTTTGCCACAAAAATGAAAAATAAAGTTTAGCTATGGCAACTGTGTGTCACGTGTCACTGTCAAATCGACAAAACCATAGACAAAGCCGTTTTTTTTATAGCCAGCCGAACGAACGCGATTGGGATTCTGTCTAAATTCACGAATTATCAAACAGCGAAATAATATTTATTATTAATTAACAAAGCTACGTAAAAGCATAATATTCAAATTAGTTGCTTGAAATAGTCCATTTTATCAAATAAAGGTGTTAAAAGCACAGCTTAAAAAAAAATTACAATGCCAATTCAAGTAGTGTTTCTTAAGAAGCGATTTAGGGTGAAGACACATCAGCATCGAATCGCATTTTGTAATACAAAAACGCATGATTGAAGATGCGTCCGCATCAATTCACATTTCCGCAGCGATTCAGCTTCAGCATTAAATGCGTGTAAGCGTAGCTATCCATTTAGCTGAAGAATGCTTATTCATCTATAAGACGTGAAACTAGATACTTGCGAATGAGACTTGATTACGCGTGAGACAACGCTGGCGGCTGCTGCGTGCGCCAGGAAGCTTGCAAATGAGAAAGGCTGCTTAGGCTGCGGCTCCACTGAGGCGGAGACGAGCGGAGCGGAGAGGAGACGTGTGGGGATCGACCAATCATAGGGTGCGGCTCCACTGAGGCGGAGACGAGCGGAGCGGAGAGGAGACGTGTGGAGATCGACCAATCATAGGGTGCGGCTCCACTGAGGCGGAGACGAGCGGAGCGGAGAGGAGACGTGTGGGGATCGACCAATCATAGGGTGCGGCTCCACTGAGGCGGAGACGAGCGGAGCGGAGAGGAGACGTGTGGAGATCGACCAATCATAGGGTGCGGCTCCACTGAGGCGGAGACGAGCGGAGCGGAGAGGAGACGTGTGGGGATCGACCAATCATAGGGTGCGGCTCCACTGAGGCGGAGACGAGCGGAGCGGAGAGGAGACGTGTGGGGATCGACCAATCATATTACAGAGCGGAGATGTGCGCGAAGAGCGATGTGGATTTCATGTAATATGATTGGTCGATCCCCACACGTCTCCTCTCCGCTCCGCTCGTCTCCGCCTCAGTGGAGCCTCAGCCTTACGCGTGGGATGCAAGGAGTGCGGGCGGTCGAATTGATAACCCTAGTTTTGCTTCGTCTTTTGCGTTTTTTTCCTTTTCATACATACAGAAATCACGTCTTTATCACTTACGGGGTAGACAGAGCCTAAGGTAACAACACCAAAAGCCACGTTTAACATGATTGTGGGCGTATAGGTGGAAAAGGGAATCAAAATAGTGATGGGTTGTTAGCCGCATCGCCTATAACATGATTCCTATTTCTATTTCTGCGCGGGAAGAGAAGCAACTGGTACATTCTATGTTTTTCCTTTGCTCCCAGACCAGCATGGAAGGGGGTTTCCTTTTCATTGCTTCTATAATACACGCTAGCACTATTACGTTTACGAGGGCCACACCGAAATGATCGGGAATTGAGTACCTGGGACTGAGTTAGCGTAAGACCTTTTTGGTGACGTGAGTATTGGCTACTTACGATCAAAATGACGTTTAAATAACATTAAAAAAAAGTGTTTGTTTTTTTTTATTCTCATTTAAACTTGACAAGTCGATGAGCAAAGTGGACCTCACGCGAGAAAATTTTCGCGCCAATTTTTTACTACAACTTTCGTCACGGGTTATTGCAGGATGAGTGTGTCGCTGAGCTTGTGTTTATTTATAATGATGACGTATCAAACCAAACAACAATATATCGTTGGTATTTAAGTTTCGGCGAGATCGTTCCTCTCTCAGCACCGTACCTCCTACCGGTCGACCAAAAACAGGGGTAACGGGCGAAAATGTGGCGGCCGTGCAAAAAAATATTTTAGAGGACCGACATATTACCTTTGAGCAGATACGAGCGACTATGGGCAATGGAATGACTGCAATTCAAAAGATTTTGCACGATGGACTAGGTGTCAAGAAGCTTGTTTCTTACTGGGTGCCTCATAATTTGACTAAAGAGCAAAATGCGGCTCGTGTTGATTGGTGCCGCTTTACTTTATAACGGTTTAGTGGAGGAACGTCAAAAGCCGTTTATAACATCGTCTTAGATGACGAAACATGAATTTATTCATATGAACCCGAAACAAAACGTCAGTCGGCAGTTTGGGTCTTCGAAGATGAGGTGAAACCAACGAAAGTGATGCGTTCCCGTAGCGTTTCTAAGAAAATGAGCGCATCGTTTGATTCCAAAAAGGGACATGGTGACTACAATTCCACTACAGGAAGGCAGAACAGTTACAGCAGATTGGTACACCTTGGTTTGTTTACCAGGATTATTAGCCAAATTCCGTGGAGGCAACGCTACTCGTCGGGTCATCTTGCATCATGATAACGCGAGCGCCCATACTGCTCGCAAAACAAAAGACTTTTTAAACGGGGAAAAAGTTGAGTTGATGTCTCATCTTCCATATAGGCCCGACCTGAGTCCAAACGATTTTTTTACGTTCCCCAGAATTAAAGATATGTTGCGTGGTGAACGGTTTAAAGACCCTGAAGCGGCAGTAGAAGCTTATCAATCGGCCATTTATGAAGCAGCTACTTCCGATTGGAATTATTGTTTCAAAAATTGGTTCCAAAGAATGCAAAAGTGCATTAATTGCAGGGGAGAATACTTTTAAAAACAATAAAATATAATTTAGGTACAATATGCGTGTAGTTTTTTTTATTCCCGATCATTTCGGTGTGACCCTCGTATAGTTGACCTATCCATAACGGTTTTCAACTTCAACTGCGGCATAACTATAACATACTTTAGATGAATGCATGCTATAGGATACTTTAACTTCCGATGCGTATAGTGTGTCCAAAATCATCCAGCTAAATGCGATTCGATGCTGATATATGTGTCTTCACCCTTACATTGATAACGCTCACTAGCTCGCGCTACAACTCCTTTGGCAGGTAGTTAAGAGTAAGAGGTAACAAATACTTATTGGTTCTTCTACCATAAGAGTTATTATTGCGTGGCAGCGAGTATGCAGGCAGTATGTAAGGGAACATACCCAAACTACGTGACCGATTTAGGGGGGGGGAGGGGGGTCATCAAAGTACCACTCATGGTCACCCGGGGGGAGGGGGGGGGGTTTGGTTTCTTGTCACGTAGTCAATAATTTTTTTTTAAGAACGCCACGTTTTTATTACCCCATCAATAAAACTTGTCCAGTATCGCCACTTTTAGGGGCCGTATAAGAAAATACAAACAAAAGCCATTATTTTGTAACTTTACGCAAAAAATATTGATAAAATATACTACGTGAAAACTAGGGGGGGGGGGGGAGGGGGTCTGGGCATATACTACGCTTGGTCACCGAGGGGGGGGAGGGGGTCAAAAAACACGAAAAAAAGGGTCACGTAGTTTGGGTATGTTCCCTAAGCTCAAGCAGTTGAGTCGGACGAGTCTGAATGAAGGGTCGATAAAAAAAGGATTTATTTTAAATACAAACAAAAATCAAGCTGATGTATTAATACCTCATTTCAAACTTTGGCGGACATGAGAGGTGTTATAGTCGCTTCGCATGTTTGTCACACGAATATCACATATCACCGATATAAACCGAACATCTGACTTGTAATCCGAGGTGTCCCATAAACCCGTATTCTATATATAATCTCTTTAATTTGAAACATTCAACAACGACTTTAACTGTTTGAATGACATATCACTTCGTTTTCAAGTATCGAAATAATAGTTATGACTATACTTTTGACACATTTTGTGTTCATTTACTTCTAATAAACTACAATAGTCAGTAACATTTGACTCAATTTAATGTTTAAATTATTTTGGGAGCCTAATTCATCAGTTTCTTTTGCTGTTGACTGTACTCTAATACAGCACTCTTCTAAGATAGTCCTAATTTGTAGATAAAGATAAGAAGTGTTAATAATCTGTAGCTACCTATTTAAACCAAGAAAATAAATTAAAAGAGCTTCTGCTAGAAAAATTTGAGTGGCAAAATATTAATTAAAACGGATTAGTAAATGAATTAGTCGTAAGGTAACGTAAAAACAGGTAAAGATTTATGTATTTTTTTAAATTAGAATAAATTTAAGTTTTTAAATGAATTCGGGTACAAATATCGTTAAAGTGAGCGCAGTATTCGCCAATAAGCGTCATAGTTTGGCGAAATTAATAGTGATGTAACTAAAAATGTACTTAGCTTTTTTTGAATTAAGAAACTATAAACAAAACGATAAATTAAACTATTTGTAAAAATAACGTATAAATAAATGTGACGAGTCATTAACCAGTTTACAACCTGTTTTTGTTTTCAAGATTCCGTGTCACAAATTATTATTTTCATAACGTAATCCTAAAAGTATAGTTTCGTACACTTTCAGTGGTTCACGTGACGAAGTTAATAGTCAGAATAATAATAATTTTGATATCGAGAATAGCCATAAAGTACAGGGCCGGATTTACCATAGAAGCTGAAAAAGCCTAAGCTTAGGGCGGCAAAATCAGGGGAGGGCGGCAAAATTGGTTAATTATTTATTAGATTGGCCCGCGGACCACAGGTTAAGTACCACTGCTTTAGAGTGTGGCTACTGTAAAATACAATACAATAACTCTTTATTGAAACCAAAACAGAAAAAGGTGTACAGAATATTACAAGGTAACAATAGGCGGCCTTATCGCTACAGAGCGATCTCTACCAGGCAACCATAATGGACTGGAGAACAGAACAGATCTGAGCAGGTGGTGCAATTTAGAATATATATTAATGTACTAAGTACTAAAATACATAATATATTATACATGAAACACACATTTATAATAAATGGAGATATAAATAGACACATACACACATACCTAAAAAAGCCAGCTACAAGATTCGTGCACAAGATGACAGATAGTGCTCCTTCAACATAGATTTAAATGTGGGTAAGGATTTAGCGCGCCTTATGATTATAGGCAAGGAATTCCACAACCGCAAAGCCTGAACAGTATAAGAATATACATAGATATACATATGTGGATAGCTTTGGTTTTTTTGGCGTTTATTACTAAACCTACATCACGTCGTGCGCCCACTTGCATAGTTGGTTGAAGTTTACTGATACTAACGTGACCATACGTCCCGGTTTGGGCGGGACAGTCGCGGTTTCAGGCAGTCTGTCCCGGTGTCCCCAGCGAAGCCAACTTCGTCCCGGTTTGGGAGCAGACCCAACGATAGTTTAAAATTATACATTACAAATACAAAAATACGACTTAGAAGTCACGCCACTACTGGGTACTGGGGGCTTAGTTAGTAAGTCGTGCCAACTTAACTATTTTGTGTTTAGAGTTTTAATTATTTTGTGTTGTTCTATCTTCTATCTATACTTATTATTATAATTATAATTATAATTATATAATATTATAAAGAGAAACAATTTGATTGTTTGTTTGTTTGTTTGCATTGAATAGGCTCCGAAACTACTGGACCGATTTACGGAACCCTCCCTGAAAACGTTACACATGTCATTTACGTAAATTAGATATTCGGTCGGTCCGATAATGGATCCTTGAGCTGTGGCATCATCCGCGCCCTGAGGGGAGTTAGTGACCCTGATTATGAAGCTAGGGGTACGGGTTCGAATCTCGGTAGTGGCAGGCATTTGTATGATGAATGCGGATGTTTGTATGTATTTATCTACATTATACGTTTATCCGTTGCCTAGTACCGTTGTTTGGATTATTAGATTTACCTTCTAGAGTAATGTGAAAGAAGTTTGTTTGTTAATATTGCCATTTTTCTTCTTTCTACTGTCAGGTCAGGCCAACCAAAGCCAAGGATTTTTTTATTTTTTTAATATATATTTTTATAAAATTCATCCCTTGTAATAAAAGGAATTATTGTCCATACAGCCATGGTAATGGTTGTAATGCCGGCTCACTATTACACTGTTTTGAATTTATATAGTTTTTATTATGTGCTTACAGTAGCACCTCGTTATGTCCTTATGTTTTTTACTTCTTTTTTTGTTTTTGTAACTTGATTATCTATGTCACGAATAAATGTTTTCTTTCTTGTACCCATATTAAAAGCTTTGCTTAGTTTGGGACTGCAGGGACTAGGTCATTAGGTGTAATTTGTCCCATGTTTTTTAATAAATTAGTACATTGCAGATCGCAGAACTTGTCGCACGAGTTAGGAGAGGGCGGTAAAAATGCGAACTGAGGCTTTTTTTGTCGCCGTCCGATGTGTGTACGCAATTTTCAGCCTTTTCCTGACCAGGAAGAGGAAATTTCCGCTCGCGTAGCGGCCGGTTAATTGCTTGTTACGGCTCGGGCGACGTTAATATGTAATAATGCACGGACTGTATACACGACATTCAATTACAAAATGCGAATTTCCTATTCAGCCATTCGTGCCTTTGCTCACCAATTGGCGCCACTGTTGACTAAGGTCCAGAGGTACAGCTGTCAAAGGCGACTTTATAAGATCGCCGCCGGAACAAAGCTTTAAATCTTGAGTCGCATTAAGTTTATTGATTATAAATAACTATCATCATATCGAGTAGCTATGCCGCATTGTGCAGTTCCGTTTTGTTCGGAAAAAAGTCCGCATTCAAAGCGTTCACATTCATCGCCAAATAATCCATATTTGGGATAATTTCACGAAAGAGATCAACTTTTCAACAGGTAAATTACTCAAATTATAATTTATGTCACGCAGCGCGCCGAAACGAGTGAACGTGTATTATTGGACCTGACGCGACACTGGCGCCTCTAGTGGCAAATTGACACGCGATAGCCCCCATTAATATAAAATTGGTCAGCCATCTTGGAAATCGCTGCAATGAATCAATAGTGCGAATTCTCTATAATGGAAAGTCGTCGAGTATCGAATATTTACGTACCCAGACTACGAATTTTATATTTTTCTTGAAAATTACTAAAATATGGAATTTTACTCGTTTGTAGGCGTTTTAACAGGAAATATTTCGCTTTGTCGTCGACAAAAAGAACAATGGATTCAGGAATAACCTGGAGTGGTTACGCCATTCATTTTCTATGAGTCAGAGGCGGATCTATGCATATGCTAGTACCGAACAAATGTCCGACTTCCCACAATTGCGAATGCGAATACAAGCCTTCTTTTCTTATTTAGCAAAATCGTACAATTACTGTCTCAGATATTCCTTTACGTTATGTTGTTAAGGTGGTTCCCCCATTCCTACTAAGTGATTTATACATATTATGAGCGAACGTAGCGTAGTTTTTTACATTGAAACTGATTTAGTTCACTTTTGTTTTTATATTTATAGTTGCGTGAAATTGCTTCTTTTATAGAAAAAACCGTTAAGTATTGCTTTAACGAGATCTCTATTATATTTACGAGTAGAGTGGCAGTAGCATACAACCAACCGCGATGTGTGGCTGAAAAAAGTGGAAGCCTTTGCACAGCCGTGGGACGCTCCAACAGGCTACGATAATAATAATTATTGTGGCAAATTTATACATTACTAGCTGTTGCCCGCTACTCTGTCTGCGCGGAACTATGCAATTTTCCGGGATAAAAACTATCCTATGTCCTTTCCCGGGACTCATACTATCTGTACACCATATTTCAACTAAATCGGTCCAGCGGTTTAATCGTAACAGACAGACACAGAGTTACAGAGCCAGAAACAGAGTTACTTTCGCATTTATAATATCAGTTAGGAATTTCCTCTTTCCCGTACCGAATACATTCGTAAATTCGTATTCTATTTCGAATGCGAATGCGGCTAATCGTTACATCACTAGATAATACAAGTTCATTATTCTTGGTACATAGTAGCGCTTGTTAGTTGCTCATATAGTGTTGCTTTAATATAAATTATCTTCCTAGTGTGGGAGAACGGCGTGAGCTACAGAATGGCGACGTACCACGAGTCAGAGCGCACCCTCTGGCTAAAGGCTATCCAAATGGCCCCATACGACAACATCAAGTCGCAGATAGCCGCGTTGAGAGAGCGACTTAACAAGATACGACCGCATCTCGACATAGCGACTTATAGGCTGCAACGAGGCATCGTCACAGGTGAGGCTGTCACTAGTACTTACTATAGTCAAGTGTTTAGAGTGAGCTATATCAGGGCGTTATACCACGAGTGAGAGCGCATCCTCTAGCTTAAGGCTATCCAAATGGCTCCATGCGACAACATCAAGTCGCAGATAGCCGCGTTGAGAGAGCGACTTAACAAGATACGACCGAATCTCGACATAGCGACGTATAGGCTGCAACGAGGCATCGTCACAGGTGAGACTGTCACTAGTACTTACTATAGTCAAGTGTTTAGAGTGAGCTATATCAGGGCGTTATACCACGAGTCAGAGCGCACCCTCTGGCTAAAGGCTATCCAAATGGCCCCATACGACAACATCAAGTCGCAGATAGCCGCGTTGAGAGAGCGACTTAACAAGATACGACCGCATCTCGACTTAGCGACTTATAGGCTGCAACGAGGCATCGTCACAGGTGAGACTGTCACTAGTACTTACTATAGTCAAGTGTTTAGAGTGAGCTATATCAGGGCGATATACCACGAGTCAGAGCGCATTCTCTAGCTTAAGGCTATCCAAATGGCTCCATGCGACAACATCAAGTCGCAGATAGCCGCGTTGAGAGAGCGACTTAACAAGATACGACCGCATCTCGACATAGCGACTTATAGGCTGCAACGAGACAACGTCACAGGTGAGATTGTCACTAGTAGGTACTTATTATAGTCAAGTAATTAGAGTGAGCTACATGAGGGCGATAAATATTGTATTGCGTGTACTTCATTTACAGGTACAAATTTTACACAATACAAATCGAGTTTATTGGTAATAAATAGATTCCTTAGAACATCAATTACATAATTAAGTCAAATAATGTTTTATAAAACTTTGAGACCGTTGGAGAACCTGACTATGAAGCTGGAGGTCCCGGGTTCGATCCCCGGTCGGGGCAGATATTTGTATGAAAAATATGAATGTTGTTCTTTAGTCTTGGATGTTTAATATGTATTTAAGTATTTATATTTATCTATATAATTATGTTTATCCGTTGTCTAGTACCCACATTATAAGCTTTGCTTAGTTTGGGACTAGGTCAATTGGTGTCAATACAATAATTAATTACAACAAATACTACACAAAGTTAAAGTCTTAACAATGATGTTATAGGCGATGCGGCTAGCAACCCATCACTATTTTGATATCCCTTTCCACCTATACACCTTTTGTTACCTTAGGCTTGGTCTACCCCGTAAGGGATAAAGACCTGATATATGTATGTGTGTGCTAAAAACAACTTGGGCAAATTGGGAAACTAGATCGAAGCATTTATTTATGGAAACGATTGCTGTACGTACTAATTTAGAATCGATAGTCGTCGATGCGGGCAGCGTGTCGCAGTCGGACTGCATTGACTGTGGTCAAAGCAAATGTTCCTTACATTCCTTAATGAATCAGGATTTACGTGTATCGACTAGTGTGTAAGCTTATCTTTTGTCTGTACAGACATGAACGAGGTGCCTCTGTGCGAGCTCGCGCTGTCATGCGACAATTTGCTGTGCGACCCGCATGGGCGAGCGCCGTCCCCGCTAGTCGTCGTTTACGTGCGCTACCCCAAGGGGCTTTGTGTGCGCTACGGAACCACGGAAGTGGTAGAGGTAAGTTGAATACCCTATTGGGAGAGTGCAAAGCGGGTGGAGGGGGTAGCCTAAACGATCACAGCGCTCGCTACGGCTAAAAATGTCATTTTTGTCGCTGACTTGAGCTGTCAAATCCATATTGCAGTAAACATTTTCTAATCGTTTTTGAGATAAAAATATGGTCCTGGTAAGATGTGTTGTTGTGAATTGTAATAACACCAAGAAGAATAGCGGCTGTAAATTTTACCAATTTCCAAGACCATGGTGGAAACGAGACCAAAGAAATAAGTGGATATTTGCCGTAAGAAAAAAAAAGTAAGTTACCTAACCTCTAAAATTTCACTGAAAACAACAATTTTAATATTATTGGCAATAATGTTACTGACTACCGTTGTCCAAAATTGTGTAATATAGTAAAATAACACAAGATTTCATTAATATTTTTCACAATATTTACTTACTTCTTGTTTGACAGCGGTGACAATATTGTCCATAATGGCCGATTATCACGTGGCGCTGTCGTCGCGCTCGGTCCCAATAGTGGAATGAGAGCCGAGTTGGACGTTTTGGACATAGCCGACAAAAGCGTCGATTTCTATTAGCGCCGTGCACACAGGCTATCTCGCAAATTGATATTTGGGAGGGGCGTTTTTGTTACCCTAGCTGAATACGAGGTCTCAGAATTGTTTAGGAATATTACAGCTGGTTTTTTGGTTAGTTTGATTATTTAGGGAATGGGCGAAAATCTTAGGAATCATGTTATACGATGCTAGCAACCCAACACTAATTTGATTCCCCTTTCCACATATTTCTTCCATGCTGGTATGGGAGCAAAGAAAAAACATAGGATGTACCAGTTGCTTCTCTTCCCGCGCAGATGGTAAAAGCCCATCGAGGGATTGGGCGAAAATCTTAGGGATCATGTTATATAGGCGATGTGGCTAGCGACCCATCACTGTTCTGATTCCCCTTTCCATCCATACGCCCACAATCATGCTAAACGTGGTCTTTAAGTCTTGTCACCTTAGGCTCTGTCTACCCCGTAAGGGATAAAGACGTGATTTATGTATGTATATATATATATTCCACCTATACGCCCACAATCATGCTGAACGTGGCCTTTAGTTCTTGTTACCTTAGGCTCTGTCTACCCCGTAAGGGATAAAGACGTGATTTATGTATATACGTCCCACTGCAGGGCACAGGCCTCATCTCAGAATAAGAAGGCTTGGCTATAGTTCCCACGCGGGCTCAATGCGGATTGGGAAGTTAACACACACAATTGAAATGCTTCGCAGATGTGTACTGTAGAGCTGCCTTGATGAGGCACTTAAAACTGTACGGGAATCGTGTTAAATGTGTTCCTAAACAAACTGAAGTTGCATATGGCCCGAGCTACAAAGATTTAAAACACAAACTTTCATATTTCTGGTTTATTAGGACTCCGAGCTTATTTTACATTAAGTATTAAAAATTTGCCTAACATGGGTTTCGGTCCAAGCTGCTCTGAGAGCCGTTCCAAGTTTCAAAACAAACTATTTTAAAATATCGAACAAGTGTTCTATATTCGGAACCTGAACTCACAATGCAGCCAGCAACCGAAACCTGCCAGTGTAAAACTAGCAGAACCTATTCCTACAGTACCTACGAGGGGTGACTGATAAGTATTCTATCTCACATATTTTTAACGCGAAAAAAATACTGGCCAATATGATCACGTACTGATTCTATTTTTAAAATATGGGACTTTTTTTTTTGTTTATGGTGTCTCGTTCCCCTTTGTCACTTGATTGTCCGCATCATGTCGCAGGGAAATTGGAAAATGAAGAAAATTAAGCAACGTGCTATTATAAAATTCCTCGCTAACGAGGGGAATACGCCCTCGCAGATAAAACAGCGTATGTTACCGGTGTTTGGTGATTCGTGCCCCTTTGATTGCACCATCAAGTTTTGGTCAAAACAATTTCGTCGGGTGACAACCAAAACTCACTACTCACTCAAAACTCACTTTTGTGAAAATATACATTTTTTGAGCAGAAGGTCTTATTTTCTTGCATCTTAGGTACCTACTGACAAACTCGTAAATCTCATACGAGCAGCGTATCATTAATTTATGCGGGTGGTAGGACCTTGTGCAAGGTCCGTCCGGATCGCTAACACCATCTTACTCGCTAATCCTGCCGCTAAGTAGCAGTGCTTGCACTGCTGTGTTCCGGTGTGGAGAGTAAGACAGCCGGGGAAATTACGGGCACAAGAGGCATTTCATCTTAGTCCTCTAGGTTGGCAACGCACCTGCAATCCCTCCGGGGTTGCGGGTGTCTATGGGCAGTGGTGATCACTTACCATCAGGTGACCCACTTGCTCGTTTGCCTTCCTATTCATATATAAAAAAATATGTGTAAGAAAACATTAAGTAACATACGTTAAACTAAATTTGGCAGCAAAAACTCACTACTGCATTTAATGAATTTTACATGCTTCCATGCTGGTCTGGGAGCAAAGGAAAAACATAGAATGTACCAGATGCTCGTCCCGCGCCGATGGTTAAAGCCCATCGAGGGAATGGGCGAAATTCTTAGGGATCGTGTTATAGTCGTCGCGGACAAGCTAGCAACAGATCACTATATTGATTCCTCTTTTCACTACACTTCTACAACCGTGCTGAACGTGGCCTTTAGGTCTTGTTACCTTAGGCTCTGTCTACCCCTTATGGGATAAAGACGTGATTTGTATGATGTATGTATATGTATGTACGTACATGTCTCTTATTTTGACTTTGTTTGCAGTTGATGATCATATTCCGGTTTGACGGGAGAAAAAAAACACTTTTCCTAGTGTTTAATTGAATATCCGTTCTAAATTTGATTTAAATCCGTACAGTCGTTTCAGCGTGAAGAAGGAAAAACACACACTCACGTCCTCACTCATACAGTTCGCATTTATAATATTACTAGCTTCGGCCCGCGACTTCGTCTGCGTAGAATTATACTTAAAAACCTTCCTCTTGAATCACTCTATCTATTAAAAAAACCGCATCAACATCCGTTGTATAGTTTTGAAGATATAAGCATACATAGGGACATAGGGACAGAGAAAGCGACTTTATTTTATACTATGTAGTGATAGTGATAGTTATCGTTCATCTTAATTATACATATCGTATGAGTACCCTTAGCATGTAAGTAGGTAAGTACGAGTAGGTAGGTATGTAAAATTGTTTTCATGAGTGTTAGAAAATAATATGTCCTTCTTGACAATGAGAGCGTACTTATTCCTAGCGACTTAGTGGTATGTCTTTAATTTGAACTTAGAATTCAATTAAAATAATAATATTTAGGAGCTATGATTAATCAAACTAATTTGTAACGAAATAATTATTTTATAACTGGAGTAGTTTTCGATATTATAAATAGAGGCATTAGTCGAATTGGTGAGTAATAAACAGAGATCGGACAGATTTGCGTCATCGTTCGCAATAATGTGGAATCATTTAATTAATTTCTCGAAATAAAATTTGAACTCCCGGAGATAAAAATTTACATATGATAAAATTATTAGCAAAATGTTAATTAAAGTGGCAAATGTCGTTCTCGTAAATATTTTTATATAATAAAGAAATCACGATCCTGCCAGATATGATTATTATTTCTGACAAAAAAGTTTTCTAGTTCTATAGGTATAAAACCTCCGTGGATATACTTATTCTTAATATATATGTATTTTGACATATTTAATTAATTTTGGAGTCATGTCCACATTATTGCGAGCAATGAAGCAAATTTATCCGATCTCTGGTAATAAAATCTTCACCGTTTATTTCTATTTCTAGTAAATATAAATGTCTTATTTAACGGTGGATGTACTTAAGATGTACAAGTAGGTATAACTTAATTACATGAACTCGTGTTGTTTTAGATTGAAAAAATGTCTGGTTCTTTGAAAGATGAGCCACCAAAACCACCAGATGTTCAGATTTTAAATGAAAGTACTGGTAATTTCATTGGTTGGTAATTTAACTGAGCAAGATTTTGAAGGCAATGTTTTTACTTATTATTTACTATGTGAGAAAACAGGTACATATAGGGATATATGGAATCTAATTCTGATGTAAATAATGATAATACAAAAATGTATAACAGTGATTAAGTTTCTTCTTGTTTTTCTGTACCTTGTGCCGACGATATTGGTATATCGACGACATCATACCAGCAATTAGATGTCGAATCGGGAATTCTTACAAGGAACCGATCACGAAAAGGATTGGGCCACAAAAGCCAATGGTCAAGAAATAAAATAGTAAAAGCCAGGGAACGAGGTTACAGTTACACACACACACACACACAGTAACGAAGTTACAGAAAACTGTTATAGGTAGCATTGTTAGGAAGAAAAATCAATTAAAGGCTTAAAGTTGCGGAACAAAGAATCCAAAAAGAAGGATTAACGCTCTTAAAGAACTGCATTGATTGCGGGGCCACCAAGGAATATTTTGATGACGGAGGGGCGAATCCAAATCATTATGACTTGTATGATTTGTATTGTGAGTTTTGTGCGGGCGAAACCTACAAACTGTCCTATAAAATATACTTAATATTATTTTAATAGTTAAACAAATGTTTTAATAGGTACCTATATGAAACATCTCTTGACAAATGAACCGTAGGAGAGTGTTTACTTCTAATTTAGAAGCAAATACGCAAACACGTATTGCGTTTTTAAATACACTTTAGTATCTGACTCAAACTCGTATCGGCATACATTTTCACTTTATAACTTAACTCTGCGTTTGATTTAAAATAAACTTAGTAAATATTTTATCATCGAACTATTTACATTTAATTATTGAAAGCACCACATCGGTTCAGTAGTATAAATATTCAAAAAAAGAAGTTACGAAGTTGAGTCAGAGTACCGTCGAAATGTGTTCATACAATTTCTAAACGATACTGAAAATTAGAACACAGAAAAATCCGAAAAGTAAAGCTATGGCCGGGAATCCCTTTCGGCACTCGTGTCCTAACTCCTCTGATTAACTGTTCACAAAATTCACATAAGGTTTATTTCCCGTGTACTTATCACTTTGGACACTTCCTAAATTCCCACTTTCGTGTAATATCTACTTCCTGAAATTCCCACTTTCAGAATTCTCACACTTGATACGCATCCTCTTCATCATCACTATCACTACATAGTATAAAACAAAGTCGCTTTCTCTGTCCCTGTGTCCCTATGTCCCTATGTATGCTTATATCTTCAAAACCACACAACGGATTTCGATGCGTTTTTTTTTAATAGATAGAGTGATTCAAGAGGAAGGTTTATATGTATAATACATGCTTAATAAGCCGGGGCGGGTCGCTAGTCTCTTATAAATTAATACTTACAATGATAACTGGCCACTTTAGATAAAAGATTATTGCCAGTGCTCTGGCTTGTTTGTCATAGTTCCTAGATGTCAATTACGTGGTGCAGGCAAATATTACACATTTTAATTAACTGTGAAAGTGCACATTAATAATTTGCTTTGCTTTATTTGTACGTATTTGGCACTATGCGTCGAAAGGTTCCTATAATTATAATAAATACTAATTGCATTCGCATTTACAACATTTGTGTTTTATTACATACTAGCTTCTGCCCGCGACTTCGTCTGCGTAGAATTATACATAAAAACCTCCCTCTTGAATCACTCTATCTATTAAAAAAAACCGCATCAAAATCCGTTGTGTAGTTTTGAAGATATAAGCATACATAGGGACATAGGGACACAGGGACAGAGAAAGCGACTTTATTTTATACTATGTAGTGATGAGTAACAGATGAATTGGTATTTTGGTAAGTGTGAATTTTGTGAACTGTTAATCAGAGGAGTTAGGACACAAGTGCCGAAAGGCGGGAATCGAACCCGGGTCCTCGTCATTCCGTGACGCGTGCTATACCTCTACACCACCCATAGCAGGTGGGTAAACCTTCGAATTTTTCTATCTGTTACTAGCTGTCACGTGACCTTGTTACTATGCGATTTAGTGTCGCCTAGCGTCATCTGTTTCAATGATGTGTCTCTACGACACAATTACAAACTCCCGTGGACCATCTACTGCTCACCAGGTACGAGAGAAGGCACTGTTTATCAAATGAAACAAGAATTTTTACTTCTTGATTTATTATGTTGATAGATAGATAGATAGATAAAACGTTAATTTGGTACTGCCAACACACACAATCAAGATTACATAAAATATAAACATATCAAGCCAAAACTTAAAACTAGAACATTATCTTTGTTTGTGTGCGCTACAGTAGCACAAAAGGGCCATGGCTCAGTGGTCAACATTGCTTGTAGGAGTAAAACACTGGGGTGCGTTCAGTTTGATCACCCGACGACGCCCGACGACGCACTGGCCCGTTCAGTAAGTCAGTGCGATCATCGGACGATCACACCAAGTCGTTCAGTAACATCGTCGGGCGTCGTCGGGCGATCGCACCGGTCACCCCGTAAAATAGATGGGTAAAAAACGCACAGACGTCACTTTGACAGTTGATATGAGGCAAAATTTATAATTCGAACGCTGGGGATATAAACTTATTATTACGAATACGAAATCATACTTCAATTGACACTTTTGACAGAAGAACGCCCCAAGTCGTTCAGTAAGTGTGTTCATGATCGGACGATTTTCACCCGACGATAATCACACTGACACTTTAGTTACTGAACGTAGCCCTGGTATTCTGCCACAACCCACGGAATAAACAAATGAACACTTCAATTCAAATTTAGGAAAAAGTGGCTCCATTAACTTTTTGATGATTCTGCCAATGTCGAGGTTGCATAAGACACGGCAAGTAGGTGGACGTCTTGTTCAATGATCTGCCAGTTTTCGGTGGGATAACTACCAGTTACTATCTGCAATGAGGATACAGAAGGTTTCAACAACTAATCGACATACAATATGATATGAATAAGATGAAAATAGTTTACAGACTACAGTAAACTAATATGACAGCTCACAACAGATAATAAATAAATTACATTGAGAAAAAAATAAAAAACAAGCTACATTTCTAATTTTAATTTTGTCTTTGGACAAAAATCTGTCTAATATTTCACAAAATGAAGAGAACACTAAAGTAAGAAGGAAATTAATATTAACAGGACGAACAATATCACAAGGGAGGAAAATGAACACTTTAACAGTTAGGTACTTTAAATATGAATTTAAAATGAACGGCGCAAAAACTAATTAAAGCATGCACAGTGAGCATCATAAAGCGAAATTGTACCTAAGTGTAATATTAAAATAAAATTAAAAAATAACGAAACGAAAGAGATTGCAGAAGCCTCTCCATCCTTTGAGCGCCCGACGCGAATATGCGTTCACCCCACACCTATATTACACTTGTCACATTCCAAATCGATCACCGAGCAACCGCCTTGCCAGCGGCTTGCTTGCCAGAGGAGCGTAAGATGTTGAATGTTTCCATTGATGTGTACAAAGTGAATCAGAATCAGAAATCAGAATAAGAATTTTTTATTGCCATCATTGTTACAGATTCGACACTACATTGTGTAACAGACGTCAAAATGAACAAGAATGACTCGTCATTGAGGATGTAGCACAAATTGCCATTCCATTCTACTTGGCATAAATCTATCTATTATCAAACATCTTAAAACTAGAGATAAATACTACTATTGTTCGGTACAATTATTATTACAAATGTCGATACACAAATTTTGCACAAATATTTCATATTATAAAACTATATAGTCACTTTAATAGTACATGTCATTAATACAAATTAAAATATCAAATAATAAGATTGTAACACAGAGAAGATAGTTATTACTTATCAAATTTACGATAATCATTGCAAAGGTACGGTCTATCATGGAGTATTGCTCTTTGCCACGGAACACGACATCGCTTTTGATAGCTTTTATGGCATACTGCAGTTTATTGTACAGGATTCGACCCATAGCTTTCGGAGTTCTTTTTGACAGTTTTAATCGAGTTGGCGCACAAGCAATTATGTTGAGGCAGTCTTTTGTCACTCTAGGATTATAATTTGCTCGTAAATTAAATTCACTTAAGTGAGTCCTTACATATAATATTAATTCAAATACGTACACTGATATCGAAGTCAGTATATTTTGTTGGTGAAAGTGTTCTCTACAAGAGTCCCTATGCGATGCATCCACCAATATCCTGAGTGCACGTTTTTGCATCTTTAATACCCTTTCATTGTCCGAGGAGCCTCCCCATAGGATGATGCCATACGAAATTATAGAATGAACGTATGCGTAGTAGCTCTCCTTAATACTATCTTGAGACACTAGTAGTTTCAGCTATCGCAATGCAAATACACCCTTGGCTATTTTTGAACACGTTAAATCAACATGTTGGTGCCATGTCAGTGATTTATCCTTGAAGCTTGTCCATGGCGGAAATAAATGGATCAAAAATTTAAATGAAAAATCTTTGTAAGTCTCAGTTAAACTAAACCGACCCGCTAAAATATTCTGAAACAATTGGCCAAGTAAAGTTTTTTGAAGAGTTGCAAATTGTATTTGTTTCGACAGTCGACGTCTGCTCGAGGAACTGCAGCTCTTTTATTTTTGTCTCCTACTAGCTGACCCAGCGCACTTCGTACCGTCTACCAGTCGACTCTTTAATTATTTTTAATTTTTCTCTCCGTAAGAACCATCCTTGTACTTCAAGGAATATTCTAAAAAAGGAATTAGCGAAATCGGTTCAGTTGCTCTCGAGATTTGCGTTTAGCAACACATTTAGCCATTCAATGTTATACTATAGATTATCAATTAGAAATCTTCTTCTTTTTTAATATGGCCCCATCGATCGATGCGATTATTTCGCCAATGTCAAAGTAATAAATAAATCTTGTGACAAAAATGTCGGCAACGTTGTACGGTAGAACACGGTCAAAAGACCCCCCTCCCATGTCGGGCTCTTAGCCAACGGTCAATGATATCCCTCGGAAACCGGCAGGAAATCATTAACCGATGCCCAGGGTGCACCGGATCAAGCGCTGCTCTTCCCCCCGGACGGATCCAAAAACGAACCGCAGTTCTTGATCACACGCGGAGGTAACCCGACTCGCACCCCTCAATTAGTTTTTTTTTAAGTGGTCGATATGATATTGATATTGGTGATATTTAATGGCTGATAAGCTTCGAGCCTAGAATTAGCTTAAAATTAAAAAAACTACGTCAACTGTCACTATTACATTGTTAAAGAAATAATACCGCGGTTCTGTTTATTTACGTTTCCGTATAATCAGTGTACGGCACAAAACATTGGATTACATCCCTGAAATACTCCATTTCCTCTGAGTGCTTTGGGGATCGTAGAAATCCATTGTATGTACTCGTATATCAATCCAAAAGTCAGGGATAGGGTCGTCGTGAAAGCTGAAAAACGTTGTCCAAGAAGCAGTGCCTAAGTCGTCGAAAGTAGCCGAAATCGTAGTCCAAATATCGTGCAAAAGTCGAGAAGAAGTGCTGTAATATCGAAGGTTTTGCTGAGGTCATTGGACTAGTCTTGAAATCATACTGCTAACGTTGATTATACGGAAAAGCAAATAAATAACACTGCAGTATTATTTTTATACAATATCAAATGTGACAGTAGACGTAGTTTTTAATTGTAAGCTAGTTCTAGGAACGAAGGTTATTCACCCATTAAATCTCAGAAATGTCATATCAACCAATTAAAAAAATATTTCTAATTGTTAACAGGAAATAAAAATATAGGAGCTGCAGTTCCTCGATTATTAAGACATAAATGTAGTTTTTAATTCTAAGCTAGTTCTAGGAACCAAGGTTATTCACCCATTATATCTCAGAAATGTCATATCAACCAATTAAAACAATATTTCTAGTCGATAATAGAAAATAAAAATATAAGAGCTGCAGTTCCTCAATTATTAAGACGTAGACGTCGTTTTTAATTCTATCTAAGCCAGTTCTAGGAACGAAGGTTTATTCACCCATTAAATCTCAGAAATGTCATACTCATATCAACCAATAAAATAAATATTTCTAATTGATAATAGAAAATAAAAATATAAGAGCTGCATTTCCTCAATTATTAAGACGTAGACGTCGTTTTTAATTCCTTCTAAGCCAGTTCTAGGAACGAAGGTTTATTCACCCATTCAATCTCGCAAATCTCATATTAACGAATTAAAAAATATTTCTCTCTGGTAATAGGAAATAAAAATAAAAGATCTGCAGTTCCTCGATTGTGAAGGCGTCGATTGCTGGAAAGAAACATAATTGGAACCTCATGAAAAAAATATACTTAGTCCATTCTCAGGCACTGCAACTGAGGTAACGCTGGCAACAGCGTACTATTGTTGTCGCCGCGCATGTTTTCTCCGAGCCCCTGGCTCCGCCCACCCCCTTCCATTTTCCTACCCCTGCACATTCCCACCTTTTATCAGTTGATAAGGAGCGGCCGGACGCATCGCGCGCTTAGGGCGGAAAGTGCAGTATTATTTAATGGAATAAAATAATATGTTATGCGTTTTCGGTTCTACGCGCGCGGTGCGTCGAGTGAGGCCGACAAGTGACACAGGTAAGAATTTCGTTATTCATAACTAACTTTTGCCCGCGGTTTCGCCTCGTTCCTGTTTTTTTAGTGTTTCCTCGCCGTTTAAACTTTCTTGACTTGTGCAAATGTTTCAAATCCCAAAATAGAAAAATCGGTACAGCCATTCTCGAGATTTAGCGAGACAAACGAACAGCTATTCTTTTGTTTAAGTCGTCCCGGGCCGTAAATAGATTTTTTTTTTAATTGTGTAACTTCGGGCGGTGATAAAGGAAGCCTCAGGTCGCACGTTTGTCGCGCTCGCTTTTGGCTCGTGACAGTCTTTATATCACAATTCTCGGCGTGTAATGTACTGTTATATATAGAGGGGAAAATAATAGGAGGCTTTTAGCCGATTCAGATATAAAGGTCGCTGACATCAATTTAGGCCAGGGTCAATAATTTTTGAGTAAAAAAAAAATAGTAGGATGAAAATATTTAAAATATTACAAAATATTTAAAATATTACAAAAATGAAAGGAAAAATAAATTGGGGATGAGTAACGGGATGGGGAAGAGGGTGAGTAGTTAAGGGTGAAAACCGGTTTATCTCGATTTCCGTGAAAACCACCAGTCTTATGAAAAAAAGTTAAATTGCAAAGTTGTAGGTAATAAAAAGATGTATAACTTTTATTCTTACACTTTTTTCACATAACCTTAAAATTTATGTGAAAATTTCAAATAACCAAGTTTTTGGTTTTTTATTTTTATCTTTCGCAAAAAAAAATATTTTATCACGAAATTTGGTGAAAACTTATCTTTTTATGTCCCAAACATACAGTATTTTTTTTTTATTTGAAAGATTCATTTTTTAACTTTATTTTGACTTAATACCGAAAAAGCACCCTAATTTTCAATCGAAAATTCTCACGTCAAAATGACTGCTTTTTAAAAAAAGTCGGTAGCCTTTTTGTTCGTTGAAACCTCTACTTTCTGATGGTATAAAAAAAATACATTACTATGGTAATTTTTGTCAGAAAATGCAAGGCCGACACATTTAAGCAGTCGTTCTATACATATGTTTTTGCCATTGATTGTACCCTTAACCGACGAGCATGTATGAAGTGATTAATGGATATGAATGATGCGAAAAAGGTAGGTCATAGCATAACGTAGTTGCCTACCCCTGTGCTGAATGGGCGTTCCGGTGAGATATTATGTGCAGCCTTATTAGGTTC
Organism: Pandemis cinnamomeana; assembly: GCA_932294345.1. NCBI lineage: Eukaryota > Metazoa > Arthropoda > Insecta > Lepidoptera > Tortricidae > Pandemis > Pandemis cinnamomeana. Next base: position 31,889,940 of record OW028702.1, on the reverse strand, counting down.
GAAACGGTCGTTGTTCGAATTTATGAAAATTAAATGAGTAAAACAGTAGTTTCCTTTTATAATTGTTTGTAAAATAGCCCTTCGGGGTTGATTGGTGGCAGGTTATATTGAATTACCGGGGCCGGTGGCCTGATTGCCCGGCTGACCCCGGAGGGGGAAATTGCATCCGCAGAAAAGCCACAGCAAATACACAGAGTCCGGGGCTCGTTGTTTTTCCATTAATGTACGAATTAATATACGAAGCCTTAAATCTAAAAATAATTTTCATTTTGCTAATAGGCTGCCGAGGGCTTTTTTTACTTTTTTTTTAAACTACCAGCGCTTTAGGAACGGCCATCATTATGCCAAAAAGAACGCGCGCAATAAACTTGGCAGTTTTTTTTCGAATTAGTAGTATTTTATGCAACAGTTGTATTAGTATATATATATATATATATATATATATATGTATATGTATATAAATCACGTCTTTATCCCCTAAGGGGTAGACAGAGCCTAAGGTGACAAGACCCAAAGACCACGTTTAGCATGTATTAGAGGGGTCAAAAAGGCGGCTTGAGCTTTTTTTGACTTGCTTATACAACGTTGCATACAATACTTTTTCTACGACTATATTGGTACTTAATAAATGAAATTAATACGTTCTCCGGAAATGAAGGAGTCCGGTGTTCCAGTCTCCACGCCATGAAATTCTCGTAGGCTTAATCATTGCCGAGATTTTCTAGCCAACTAATTTTCCATCACTTACCGGGCCGCCGCGGATATTTACTCCGGTGTTGATTTAATTACGTTGCCATCCATGCTTTTTTATTTCTTCCACGCTGGTCTGGGAGCAAAGAAAAAACATAGAATGTACCAGTTGCTTCTCTTCCCGCGCAGATGGTAAAAGCCCATCGAGAGATTGGCGAAAATCTTAGGGATCATGTTATATAGGCGATGTGGCTAGCGGCCCATCACTGTTTTAATTCCCCTTTCCATCCATACGCCCACAATCATGCTAAACGTGGTATTTATGTCTTGTTACCTTAGGCTCTGTCTACCCCGTAAGGGATGAAGACGTGATTTATATGTATATATATGTCATCCATGCTTTTTTATGGTACGTTACAAAACTTTGTTAAAACTATTGCAATCAAAAGACATAGAAGTCAAACAACAGACGAACGGGGAACATGAAAACGACAAACGACAAAACTGGCAGTTTGTTAATTGTAATTTTATTTTTAATTAGCGTTTAGGTGCTTTTTTTACAGCCTTGCGTTCTTGCCTTTTATCAACTTGCCAGTGACGTTAATAAAAAAATCTTCTTTGTTATGCCGGCAACTATGCAGGTGCAGTTCAGAAAATTGTACTTCTATAAAAAGCCATATTAAGTTCGTAGTCACACATTTTCATCGTAAATTTAATAATGTTGGCCGTGTAAAAGTTTTACCTAGGTCTCGCAGTCTAGGGCTGGCAGTGTGACGATGGAGCACTTATAGCGATATAAGCCAACAAGAGCTTTTAGAGGGAATAGACAATATAGACTTATCCAAAGTCTTATTATGAGTGTTCTTGTAAATTACAGATAAGTACAGGAGTAGAAAAAATAATAAACGTAGGAAACTAATACCCAATAACGACAAAAAATTATCAGCCCTGTAAATGTTTTTCAGGATTTTTGGAATCATGATTGACTAATATTTCTATACATAGATCGATGTACAGTCAACAGCAAAAGAAACTGATGAATTAGGCTCCCAAAATAATATACACGTTAAATTAAGTCAAACGTTACTGACTATTGTAGTTTATTAGAAGTAAGTGATCACATTTATTTCGACCCTTGAAAATTAAGTGACATGCCATTCAAACAGTTAAAAGTCATTGTAGAATGTTTCAAATTAAAGTAATTATCTAAAAAACCCGCTTTATGGGATACATTTTTTATCGAGCTTTCATAGACATTTCCGACAATTCGATATGTTCTTTTTCTTTTGTTATTTACTTGGCACATCCATAAAAATGACATGGTGTATTGTTATTTTATTTTGAAATATTGATTTGTCACCTCATTTCTGTCGCGGTGTTGTTACTTATGATCACTTTCTTTTGACTAATTAAAACTTCATTTAAAACTGACACTTTGGTATGACTTGTTATATCTGGTACGTCACGCTAGATGTTTTGAAACGTTGATTTTGATCACTTACTTTTGACGTTGACTGTACAAAGTGAACCGCGTTAAGCGGGACTGAATCTAGACCGACCGCTTAATGAGTCGTCGCCCGCGCGGCACAGGGGCGCGGGGTAGGACGACGGCGGGGAGCTCTCTCGGCCCCCGCGGTCGTCCTCATTTAAGTGGTCAGCTAAAAGGAAAATCTTTGTTACTTCCATGCTGGCATGGGAGCAAAGACAAAACATAGAATTTACCAGCTGCCTCTTCCTGCGCAGGTGGTAAAAGCCCATCGAGGTAATGGGCGAAAATCGTAGGAATGTTGGGCGATGCGGCTAGCAACCAATCACATTTTGATACCACTTTCCACCTGTTCGTTTAATTTTAATTTACAGAAGATACAGATATAATACATGCAGATACTAAAACTAAAACTACTACTGATTATAAAACAAATTGTCATAAAACTATAAATAAAAAAGTTGCCCTAAATCACTGCCCGGTGGAATGGTGCCCAGAAGGCTGGCAGCATTGCTGCGTTGTATGGCAATGCTTACCCTTTGTGCTAAAAGAAAAACCAGCCCTCTGGTCACCCGAAGCTTCATTGTATCCACCTATACGCCCACAATCTTGCTAAACGTGGCCTGTAGGTCTTGTTACCTTGCTCTGTCTACCCCGCAAGGGATAAAGACGTGTGTACGTTAAATCTTTGTAGGAATGTCTAGTTGAGCTAACCCAACCGCTTGCTGGTACATTCTTGATTAATTCTGAGAAGCCTTGTACATTATTAACTTTGTATTTTGTTGGTTGTTCAATTGTATTTCAGTCCATTTTGAATGAGCTTAAAGGAATCACAGCAAAAGTACAAACCAGTTCCAATGTTTAATTTCAATATTCCCCCTTAAGGCACCGGTTCCACCTCCGACGATGAGCGATTAGAGCTAAAAACTACGAGTTTGCGAGCAGCGAGAAGCGAGCGTTTTTCCGATAGTTTTGTCTCTCTCTTACAGCTTGTAAGCGAGGAATCGAGTGCGACTGGCTATTAGAGTTCGTGATTTAATCACTTGCATGAAAACAGTTGTCAAGCGCAATTGAAAAATCTTGGAAAACATTTATAGGGGTGCTTATTGAAACTAACCTTGCACAAATTACGTCTTTATCCCTTAAGAGGTAGTCAGAGACTAAGGTAAAAAGACCTACAGGCCACGTTTAGCAAGATTGTGGGCGTTTAGGTGGAAAATGGACTAAGTTAATCTGCTGAAATATTGAGGAATAATACAATACAATAACTCTTTATTGAACACCGCATATAACAACCAAAACAAAAAAAAATATACAGAATTTACATGAGATCAAATTTTTCTTCTTTTCACGAGCACGAAAATATATGATGTAATCGCTTCTCTGCTCTTGGTGGGACTTGTGCCTAAATCGGTTGAAACGAAATCAACACAACACAAAATAAGTACCTACCAATATTTTCCAAAGAAACCTTAAAATCTACACGGTAATTTTGTTTGAATGAAATTAGTTTTTAACTTTGTGAAATCTTGGGCAAAGTAGGAGCGGATGTGGAAAGGTCTCGTTTTCCGATAATTTGTTCAGGGAAAAAGAAGAACGTTTACGTAAGCCCTGTACCTACTGTAATTGGATTCGGTGGAAAAGGGAAACCATGTAAACAAATCTTGTACTTTCATGTAGTTTTTTAATTTAATGAACAACCATGGCCACGACAACAACGTACACTCTTACATCTTTAATCACATTCAATTGGCATTGTTCATTTTTTTTAGTATGCTCCAATTCGAAAACCATTTCGAGGAAAACCATCATTTATCCGATTTATCTTGTCCGATTTCAAAAATACTTTATGATTGCAGATATTTTTGTAAAAGTACTTTGAACCTTTGTTTAACCGAACGACCCGGTTTTTAGACAGAATCCAGCATCGAATGTTTGCCACAAAAATGAAAAAAAAAGTTTAGCTATGGCAACTGTCACTTGTCGCTGTCAAATCGACAAAACCATAGACAAAGCCGTTTTTCTTATAGCCAGCCGAACGAAGGCGATTGGGATTCTGTCTAAATTCACAAATTATCAAACAGCGAAAAAATATTTATTATTAATTAACAAAGCTACGTAAAAGCATAATATTCAAATTAGTTGCTTGAAATAGTCCATTTATAATCAAATAAAGGTGTTAAAAGCACGGCTTAAAAAAAATGAACAATGCCAATTCTAGCTAATATTTATGTTACCTCCGCGTGTGATCAAGAGCTGCGGTTCGTTTTTGGATCTGTCCGGGGGGAACAGTGCTTGGTCCGGTGCAGCCTAGGCATCGGGTAATGATTTTCTGGCGGTCTCCGAGGGATATCATTGACCGTTGGCTAAGAGCCCGACAGATGGGGAGGGGTCTTTTGACTGTGTTCTACCGTGCAACGTTACCGACATTTTTAATTTTTGTCACAAGATTTTTGATTACTGTATGTATTACTTTGACATTGGCGAAATCATCCCATCGATCGATGGGGCCATATTAAAAAAGGAAGAAGATATGTTAGTTCTTTATTCGTGTTTAAGTAAAAATAAATTTCGATAACAATATTATGTTACTTATTAGTCGGTGACAGCAAATATCTTTTACTCATCGAAATATATTTACATTATTATCCGTGCAGCATGATTGTGGGCGTATAGGTGGATAGTGGACTTAAAATAGTGATGGGTTCCTAAGATTTTCGCCAATTCCCTCCATGGGCTTTTACCATCTGCGCGGGAAGAGTAGCTACTGGTAAATTCTATGTTCTTTCTTTACGCCCAGACCAGCATGGAAGTAATGGAAACGTAAGTACTCAAAATTAATTGGGTACTTTTAATTAATGAACAATCACTTCGTGTACTTTTAACAAGCTTTTAGTTTAGTTTCACCTTTCCCGGTGTCTGTTTGTCTGTAATCAAATATTGCAAGTTAAATATCAACTTCCCGTTTACCGATTGAGCTGAAATTTTGCATTCATGAGTAAATCGGATGACAGTACAATAATCTTGTGATGATGTTCTGGTGACCCAGCCAGGACCGTCTCCGCAGAAGAGAACTCTTCAACGATTAGTGCGATTGACTTGGAATTTGGTGTATACAGGGAGTTAGGTAATGAGTGGATAATCCTTGAAGTATGGATAGAGGGCACTTAAGACGTTATAATAAAGCTAAAATATGTTTAGTAAAAGTTGAACGGTTTCCGAGATATTCGGACTTTTAGGTTTTTTTCGAAAATGAACACCCTTGTTCAATGGTTTGATCATAGCACCATTTTAAGCTAACTTTAAAAAAAATAGCTTTGCTCAATATTCTTGAGTACTACCTACTTGTGTTTTCAGATAGGCATTACTATTTTTGTGAGACTAGGTACATGGTATTTAAAAAAAAATCGTAAACTTAATTTTAGCCTTTTCAATCGTACATTGATCGAATTTTCAGCTCTCATGGTGAAAAAAAATTCACTACCGCCTAGTTGCCAATAAGCTTAAAAACATGCCGATTTATTGACAATTTAAAAATAGTAAATTCCTTTTGAAGTTAAATTCAAAATGACAAAATAATAAAAAAAAAATACACGCTCACCCACATTTTTCCCGATTTACTTTTTGTATCACGGGCGTAGAACTCAAAACTTTTTGTTGCAATAATAACATTATTGGCCACTTATTTAAATGCAAATGGCATTTAAATAATTCCAAATTTAAAAAACACGCTGACTGCCTTTTGTTTTTTCTTTCGACTTCGATTTTGAATTTTTGTTTAAGCTCATTGGCAACTAGGCGGTAGTGTGTCCTACCGCCAATTAGAAACCTGCAAAATCTAAGTTCATTTAGAACCAAACTAATGTACATGTATGAACATCAGCAAGGACAGGAAACTCTGACACACGTCACAAGCTGCATATAAGTTATACGCTTATATGTAAATAATCCGCCTTGGGTACTACACAATGGATAGCTATTTACCTGTTTTTGCGTCCCATACGCCATACGCAGTGTTCTTTACTGCACCATGTGGTTGCTGCCCACCGGCCGGTGGTTTGTCTCTCACACTTTATGTTGCGTGCAATGTTTAGTTTTTTCTTTGCCTGTCTTATTGTAGTGAAGCATTCATCTTTTTGTTTTGTAAATTGGTTAAATTGGTAAATTGGTACTCTGCGTGGCTGTCAATACAATGTTGTCATTTCACTTCACTTCCTTTCCTTCTATTTTTCTATTGTCTGTGATGTGCTTGTCTATGCTTATTTTGTTTCATTATTTCCCTTTAAATACCAAGGGCTTTGCGCCCGGGGAACCACATCCAATTATATTTTATTATTCTGGGCCCTGGCACTGGGCCCGCGCGGGAACTGTAGCACAAGCCATCTCTTTCTGAGAGGAAACCTGTGCCCGGCAGTAGGACGCAGTATAGGCATAGACATAGACATAGACAGTATTTATTCAAAAAACTAATACAGGGATTGTGTTTGAAATACAGATTAAGTAACTTAATTAAAAAAGAATATTCAACTAAACAATAAAAACACTACAACAGTTCTGTTGTAGTGTTACTATTATCAAAATAATAACGAGAAACACATAATACCTAACCTATACCTAATTCGTCATTAAATATTTCCTCTACACTATAAAAGCAACCTTTTAACAAAAAACTTTTTAGTTTTTTTTTTTTTTTTTTTTTTTTATATGTATAGGAAGGCAAACGAACAAGTGGGTCACCTGATGGTAAGTGATCACCACTGCCCATAGACACCCGCAACCCCGGAGGGATTTCAGATGCGTTGCCAACCTAGAGGACTAAGACGAAATGCCTCTTGTGCCCGTAATTTCCCCGGCTGTCTTACTCTCCACACCGGAACACAGCAGTGCAAGCACTGCTACTTAGCGGCAGGATTAGCGAGTAAGATGGTGGTAGCGATCCGGACGGACCTTGCACAAGGCCCTACCACCCGCAAAAGTTTCCTCTGAAACAATTAGTAATTCGTAATAATTTTTAGTTCAGTAGCCAGCCTGTTGTACAGTTTTACAGCTGGGCGAGCACCGGAATGTGATACGACCTTCAGTATTGGGCAAAAATTTAATTAACAATAAATTTTTACCTTGCTACTCCGCTACTCACGTGCAAAATAACCAAGCCTGTGTGAAATATATATGTTTTTCATGCAATCCCTCCCTCCACTGCTGCCAATAAAACACACATAAATCCCACAAACTTAATTATCCCTTACACCACACAAACACTGACGCGTTTCGATCCCTCTACGGGATCATTATCAAAGTTTAAACACAACCGTTACACATGCAAACCAACGTCGTACTGAATCTAAACTGTATATATAAGCATAATGTACCTACGTTCATATGTTTTCCCAAAGTACCCTATTATTTATGATTTTTATTATCCATTAACAACTACCCTCAAAATAAAAATTTTTTTCCCCCGACTAAGCGCTCATTTTGTTCTTCATAGGACTCATACTTTAGGAACTTTGTAAGCAGCACTGAAACATATAATGGTCGATTTAGACGAAGACTATTTAAAGCCGCCTAAAAAAGGCACCGTCACATCTTCAGACCGTTTAGACAATGACTATTTTCAACCGCTTAAATCTCGCCGCCAGTGACCAACAAACCGTTTACACGGTGCTTTTTCAGTGCCAGTCTTAGCACACCGCCACGCCGCGGCGAGGGACGTAGGCGGATAGCACTGGCGCCGAAAAATAGACTCGTGTTCTATTCCGTGCCAGCGCTGGCACGCCGCGAAAAAATGGCGCCGAAAGTGTTTATACGGTACCTTTTTTAGGCGCCGTCATTTAGGCGGCTGTAAATAGTCTTATAAAGCACAGTTAGGATTACATTTTATTTTGCTGTCGGTATCAGCAGTACTGGAAGCGTCGCTCTCCTTGCAGACATGCAGCAACCCGTGCTTCTCCAAGACGATACTGTTCAGGGCCAGCGACGGCCTCACGGGCGACGCCGTCGTCCGCATAGTCGTCTACGACGTTAAGGAGCGCGTGTCCGAGACGGCCGTGCCCATGGGGTTCACCTCGCTGACGCTCACCACCATACAGGTCAGCCACACACACAGAGAGAGACACATACAGAGATACACACTCTCACTCACACACACACACACACACACACACACACACACACACACACACACACACACAAAGGAGACACAAAGGAGACACTTACACACAGAGAGACACATACACACACACAGACACAAACACATACAGACACAAACACACACAAAAAAAACACACACACAGAGAGACACATATATGCACAGAGAGAGACACATACACACACACAGACACAAACACACACAAAAAAACACACAAAAACACATACACACAGATACCCATATACGCACAGAGAGAGACACACAGAAAGAGAGAGAGAAGCACACGCACACAGAGAGAGACACATAAACACACAGAGAGACACATACACAGACACACACAAAGAGAGAGAGACACACAGGCAGCAACCCGTGCCTCTCCAAGACGTTACTCTTCAGAGCCAGCGACGGTCAGACAGGCAGACAGAGAGATGTCAAACTTATATCTCCCATTTTGTGTCTGAGGTATTAAAAACAGCCACCCTAAACGATTAACACAATAACGCGCGACACAGCTCTCGCGCGTTCTTGTGCTAGCCAGTGCTGCAATGAGTAAGTTCGTCTATACAGGGTGTTTGGTTTTTAGAAACATGCCTGTTTATTGTTATTTCTTTTAAGGTATCACTCATTCACATTGGTTGCTAAATCTGAGATAAAAAGTAAAACACATACAAATTATTTCATTTGGTCCAATACACATTAAACTATCCGAAATAAAAGATTTTGTTTCCAAATTAACGCTCATTGGGGCAATATTGACTCGTGACTATCAAATTCTGGGTATTTTCCTAAAATTTATAAGTCTTCAATTTAAAAAAAAACAAATTTCGGCTAAGACATATATGGCTAAAAATGTTCAAAAATACCTCGGCTATCATCCCCTTAAAGCTTTGTATCTAGCTACCAAACACCCTGTATATATTCAAACGTTTCTCTAACAGGAAGCACAGCGGCTCCGAGTAGCCTTATCGACTAGAGAGAACAAGACGGTAGGCTTCGTCACCATCAACGGGTGGAGCTTGGAACCCTCGTACATCGGCACCAGCCCTAGTCACACCAACGACAAGAACAGCATAGACATACCCCAGAAGGTCCTCTGCCATCGACGTTCGCAGTCCCTCCCGCCGAGGCTCGGACTTAAGCTCAAATTCCCGTCTTACGGGACTTTACTGAAGCAGAACTTCGTGAATAGCCACCAGGTCACTTATAGGTTTCATTCGGGACTGGGTGGCGATATAACGGTGCACGAGATAATGGCAGAGGCGAAAGTTTGCTTTCAGATGCCCACTGAGTTGCTGTAAGTCGGTTTGAGTATTTTCTTTAGCTCTAAATAACTGAAGGTCGGATGTTTGAGCGCTTATGTAATTTCTCAGTTTTTAGCACGACAAATTTGGACATGTCTTTTTGAAACAAATGTTCGGTTAAAAGTAAAAATGCTCTATTCAAAAGTGTAATTTGAATCAGTTTTTAGTTTAAGAAAAAATACAATTAAGTACACGTTTAGAAGGAAACATGATTGAGAAGAACTTGCTTGAAAGGGTAAACCATAATGTTTTAAAATTTTAAAACCATAAAACGTACCCAGAATCCTGATTTTGAAAAGGCATGCCCATATTAACCTCGTCAATTATTGTGTAAAATGAATAAACAACACAAATGTGCTTTTAATGAGTGCCATGAAATAATCATGAATATTCCCTATTGTTTAGTCAATTTAAAGAGATTTTAACAACATATTTTGGCGTGATAACGTCTTATAAATCGACGAGTGCCGGCTGCACTCACGAAAAAGCGCAATTCATTGTCACGCAAGCGAGAGCGCGGAACAAGCGATAGAGAGGCACGATCTTCTCGCGTGACGTCAGAGCTAGCAGTTCGAATGTTTCTGTATGACGTTATCACGTAAAACTGTCGCCCGTAAACCGACTTTATAGACTGTTTTTTTTAGTGATATCTTCATCCAACGCGAGAAAGAGCTTCTAGAAGAGCTCCTATCAGTTGGAGAGATATGCGGGCATTGGCAGAATAAGCAGCTGGAGCTGGTTAGCGCTCACGTAACGCTGTTAAAGCACTATTGCCATTGTCGGCGTTGCCTGCTTGCTCCGGAAGCGCACTTCAAGCCGAGCTGCAAGAAAGGTCAGTGAACTTTTAATACGCCGCGATATTATTCTTGAGGGTAGGACTGTGACAATCCTTTGCGGTAGGATTATTGCCATCTTAACCGCTGATGCTGTCGCCAAGTTTGCGCCAGCGAAGGGCCGATTTACTATGTCAACAATATATACCTACATAATATGGATGACAATGCAAGTAGCTATAGTTACCAAGAAAAGCTGGCATTTTTTTTACTAATAACTTAGTTTTTCACGTGTTTTTCACCTCTCGTATCTTAGACCACGCAAGCCTGGAGTTCGCGCCTGTCAACTTGCATCTCCAGCGAATGTGGGTGCACAACGACACACTGAACAAGACGGGCTTCCATGACGTCATCACAGCGGGCGCGTTCGCAGCGCACGCGCACAAGAACGAGCGCAACGGCGGATTGATACGGTGAGTGGAGAGAGAGAGAGAGAGAGAGAGAGAGAGAGAGAGAGAGAGAGAGAGAGAGAGAGAGAGAGAGAGAGAGAGAGAGAGAGAGAGCAGCGAGTGTGGGTGCACGACACACTGAACAAGACGGGCTTCCGTGATGTCATCACGGCGGGCGCGTTCGCTGCGCACGCGCACAAGAACGAGTGCAACGGCGGATTGATACGGTGAGTGGAGAGAGAGAGAAAGATTGATCATATTTGGAACGGAGATATCTTGTGCCTGAGCGTTTTCCAAAAAAAAGTTCACATGATCATTTTTTCCAGTGTTTAACTTTTTTGGGTTTTTCTTACTCAGAATCGTTTACCTTCGATCCGTTTACAAGAAAAAATGTGTTCCAAAATTTCCATTCCAATTCGTCACTTCTTCACTATCACTATCATTACATAGTATAAAATAAAGTCGCTTTCTCTGTCCCTATGTCTCTATGTCCCTATGTATGCTTATATCTTCTAAACTACACAACGGATTTTGATGCGGTTTTTTTAAATAGATAGAGTGATTCAAGAGGAAAGTTTTTATGTATAATTCTATGCAGACGAAGTCGCGGGCAGAAGCTAGTATTAGTATAGTATTTAATATAAAACCTAAGTGCGGAATGTGACGAACTGGAGAAATAATTCCATAGTAAAATCTGGAACACATTTTTTCTTGTATGAGAATTGAGAATCTACAGGGTAAACGATTCTGAGTAAGAAAAGCCCAAAATATTTAAATTCTGGAAAAAATTAACATCTGTACCAACTTGTGTGTTGTGTAGGAAAACGCCCACCTAACCGCAGATTAAAACTAAAACATATTTCTCTCGGAAATTGCAGAATACTATCAACATCAAATTCTACGCTAAATCGCCAAATATAATTCGATATGCTTTTGTTGAAGTACTTATTAAATTGTAGCTCGAATCTGCTTTATTAGCGGAGTTGCCGAGAGAACCGTTAGAGCGGTAAGAGGATTATGTCGATCGAAGGAAGATGCTATTAGACGGGCCTTCAACTAGTAATCTCAAATTAATTGAACTTAATATCTTCATGTCTGTTCTTGCTACCAAATATCTTATTTCCCTATAATTAGCAATGTTCACTTATAAATTTTAGTATGCTCCAATTAGAAAACAATTTGGAGGAAAACAATCAATTATACGATTTATCTTTTCCTATTTCAAAAATACTTAAAGTGAAATACACAATGGGTATTTGTTTAAAATGTTTTGTGCTGGGTTGCAACAATGATTCGAACAATAGCCCCGCAAAAGCGAAAAGAAGATTTGCGGAAAGAATGGTGTACCTACGCAAGCTTATGTGGACTATTTCAAAGTTTACACGGTGTATTGTTGCGAAAACCGCTTTAATGTAAGTAGTAGTCGGGGAAGATGTGCAGGGATCAAACGCTTTGTTCTGTGTTAAAACGAGAAAAGCAAAAATATCACGGAAAATAATATCAACACCAACGGACGGAACGATTCGAACACATTGAACGTTGGCTGACTTTGACATCACACACACGTTCACAGATCTATGACGTTGACGTATAGACAAAACCGTTTTTTTTTATTGCTGCACGAAGGCGATTGGGATCGTGCCAAACTTATCAAATTATCAAACCGGCGTAAAAATATTTATTATTAATAAACAAAGCTACGTAAAAGCTTATTATTCAAATTGGTTGCTTGAAATAGTCCATTTTATCAAATAGAGGTGTTAAAAGCACAGCTTAAAAAAATGAACAATGCTAATTGTTCGAAAGAGGTGCGTCGAAGATCACTATGTTTCAACTATGATTGTTGGAAGTCAATGATTGTCATCATCATTGCTTCCAGGCTGTGGGAGTAAAGAAAAACATAGAATGTACCAGTTGCTCCTCTTCCCGCGCATGGTAAAAGCCCATCGAGGGAATGGGCGAAAATCTTAGGAATCGTTTTATACGCCATTCAAGCAACCCAACACTTTTGAATAGGCTTTCCATCTGTACGTTCTCAATGGGGGCTATCGCGTGCGAGTTTGCCACTAGAGGCGCTAGTGTCGCGTGAGGTCCAGTAACATCCACTTATAACTGGTTTTTGCGAGCTTCGTGACATAAATTATAGTTTCTTTTATTTACCTGTTGAAAAGTGATTTCCTTCGTGAAATTATCGCAAATATAGATTACTAGCTGACCCGGCGAACTTTGTTCCGCCTTAAATTTGAAAAATTCCAGTGGTTTAGGCTGTGCTATCCCGCGGGAACTATGCAATTTTCCGGGATAAAAACTATCCTATGTTCTTTCCCGGGACTCAAACTATTTGTATACCAAATTTCAACTAAATCGGCCCAGCGGTTTAAGCGTGAAAAGGTAACAGACAGACAGACAGACAGACAGACAGACAGACAGACAGACAGAGTTACTTTCGCATTTATAATATTATACATTTATACATTTATAATATTATATAGTAAGGACTAGCTTCCGCCCGCGACTTCGTCCGCGCAGATAACGTCAGAGTGACGAGACGACATACCCCATACATCCACTCATGTCTCCAAGTATAAGGTTTCTATTTCCTATCCTGTGGGAAATTCGGAAAATCCCTTAGAGCACCTACGTGATCCTCCAGGAATATTATTTACTAATTAAATATAGTCTTAATTATTTACCTCGTGTTTTTATCCCGTGGGAAATTTGAAAAATTTCTTTGGAAGTGCATCTTTATACTAATCAAGGAATAATGTGTAGGCATGCTAAATTTAATGTCTGTAGCTTTATTAGTACAACATTTCGGAATTTTCCAATCCCGTCGGAAAATCGGGATAAAAAGTATCCTATGTCCGTCTCCTGGTCCTAAGCTACCTCCCTACCAATTTTCAGACAAATCGGTTCAGCCGTTCTCGAGTTATGAATAGTGTAGCTAGTTAATATATATATAATGTTGTCGTTTCATAGTGATTTGTTGATAAGTACTGTAAGGCTGTGTAACTGAAGGAATAAATAAATAAATAAATAAATATATGTCATCCACCAGGCTAGTTCAACAAGCCAAGGACGTAAATAGTACGAAAGCGGCAATAAATTCGTCCACCGCAAGTAAAATACAAGCGGAATACGACAATGTGGTCGCCACACGACGCCTGAGGGATTGTGTGGTGTTGACGAAGGAGCGGATCGGCGGTTTGGTGCGGGCGGGGAGGGGAGAGGACGCCGCTGCGTTGGTCGAAGGTGAGTATGATAAATAAATAAATAAATAAAATAAATATCTTGGGACAAATTACACCAATTGACCCAGCCCCAAACTAAGCAAAGCTTGTACTATGGGTACCAGGCAACGGATAAACATACTTATATAATGTAGATAAATACATACTTAAATACATACAACATCCATGACTCGGGCACAAACATTCGTATTCATCATACAACTGTCTGCCCCTACCGGGATTCGAACCCGGGACCTCTAGCTTCATAGTCAGGGTCACTAACCACTAGGCTATCCGATCGGTATGATGGAACGATTTTTTTTTCCGTGGAAAGCGGAGGTTGACACTGATGACTTTTTTTCTCAAACATTGTCGTAAATGTCGTCATTGTATTCTAAGTAACAGAACACGAAGGGCCTTCTTGACGGCCGAATAACATTGCAGGCGCGTTTTTCTGACCATAATTCGGATTGCTGGACGGTTTGTTCTTAACTTTCTTTTAAGTCAAAGAGATTGTGGAATACTGAACAACAATGTCATATAGCCATGTCGATGGCCGAGGAGTGCGCGTTTTGTTCGAGTCTAACGTTTTTATCAATGTCTCATATAGCTTACAGTGACAGGTGACATAAAATAACTTAAGAAAAAAAGCGGGAAAGTGAAAACCACCTAAGTTGCGAGGAAGTTTAGTGCAAAATTGATTCTCATTTCCTCTCAATGTTTGAGAAAAACATTATATCTGCCTCAGCTGGAAGAGCAATTGTTGGATTCCTAACTTCAAAAAACACCCACTCTCAGTAAAAAAACATCCAGCAATTGGCTACTTCCCACGCCTCGGCATTAATCTACTATTTTTTAAATTTACAGATATAAAGAGCAATGTGAAGAGTATGCTCGCTCTGTGGGAGCCTATAGCGATCGAGGAATCGCTATCTGTTATTGGATGGCCTCAGAAGATAAATGAGACCGAAAGTCAGGTAAATACGCCAGAATAATGTGTCGATATGCCATAATATCACGTAAAATTGTCGTCCGTAAACCGACTGCCAATCCTGCCGCTAAGTAGCAGTGCTTGCACTGCTGTGTTCCGGTGTGGAGAGTAAGACAGCCGGGGAAATTACGGGCACCAGAGGCATTTTATCTTAGTCCTCTAGGTTGGCAACGCATCTGCAATCCCTCCGGGGTTGCGGGTGTCTATGGGCAGTGGTGATCACTTACCATCAGGTGACCCACTTGCTCGTTTGCCTTCCTATACACATAAAAAAAAAGACTACAGACAATCGATTTTTCTTATTCCAGACTATGTCAACAATAAAACGGCTGATCGAACAGCTGAGCCTCCTCGACCTTCACAGCTCAGACTGCGACACCCTGGCCTCTTCATCATCCAGTTCCAAAGACACGTCGCCTACCGGGGACCCACCGACCCTATCCTCGAGCGTGCCCAACATATGCCCAAAGAAACGGCCAGATCTCGAGTTCCATAATGATTACTTCGTGAATGAACGGAGTGAGCGGAAACTCTTCAATCATTCGTTCAGATCGGTCCGGTCGCCGGCCAAGCCGAAGCTGAATGAGTTACAGAGTCTGTCACTCGATTGTAACAAGAGAGGGAGCTTACAGAATGACTTCAAGAGCTCTGCCAGCTTGGAACAGGTGTCTTATAGATGTTTGATGGACAGTCTGAGCGGGGGAAAGAGAAAGGTGAGTTTTTGTCGCGTGACTTGTTGTATGTGCTGCCATATTGCGATTTGTCATTGGAACTTTTTATAAGTATGTTTGTACTGGTGGGATCTCGCGACTCAATTTTGAAGCAGATATCTTATATTTATATAAAAATCAAGAAATAAAAATTTCTTGATTCATTTGATAGTGCATATCATTTGAAAAACAGCGCCTTCTCTCGTCCCTGGTGAGCAGTAGATGTTCCACGGGAGTTTGTAATTGTGTCGTACAGACACATCATTCAAACAGATGACGCTTAGCGACAAAAAATTCGCATAGTAACAAAGGTCACGTGACAGTTAGTAACAGGTAGAAAAATTCGGAGACTACCCACCTGCTATGGGTGGTGTAGGGGTATAGCACGCGTCACGGAATGACGAGGATCCGGGTTCGATTCCCGGCCATAGCTTTACTTTTCGGATTTTTCTATGTGTTCTAATTTTCATAGACATTTAGAAATCAGATATCTTCAACCGGTTGAGCTGAAATTTTGCATACTTGCATACTTGATGGTGGGGTTCTGGTGAGCCAGCCAGGATCGTTTCCGCAGGGAACTCTTCGACGGTTGGTCCGATTGCCTTGGAATTTTGTACACGTAGGACGATTGACAATGCATACTTGTGTACAGTGGAATCCGTATATGACATTGAAGATGACAATCAGGTCACACAAAGCATTTTGACAAAAAGAACCTCCTGTTATTTTTGGTAACTATTTATTTAGGTAACTGAATCTCTCTTCTTAGTCGTGCACTCTTGACAGAGTGGCCGTAGTCATGTTTCGGTCGATTCTTGCGCCACCGCTGCTCTCGCGACGCGTCGCCAAGTATCTCGATGCTTGGCAGTGTGGGAGCAGGTCTGTCCACTGTGTCGGTGTAACTGAATATTTTAATTTAAAAAAAAAGTATGTAACCTGACAGTGGGACCACGGCAAAACCATAATTGCGATGCACGTGCCAAACGTCGTCAAGCGTCATTGCCTCGCCGGACATTGCGAAAGGCGTAAAGCATTATGTCGCTCGTTATAACCCGGACATAATTTATTACAAATGGGACCTAATAAGCGACATGTCACTGTAAGCGAAGTCATTGTAATGGACATTGTTATAATAGTAGATTGTATATCGAGGGAATAAAGCACTGTATTATGTCGCGGGCGCGAGATTGAGTCCTGAGTGGAGCGAAGCATTTAAGCGCACCAAGACATAAACAGTTGTATCTCCGAGGAGTATACTCTGCTTTTCTCACCTTTTGCAACAGAATTTAATTAAAAAAACAGTAAAACAAAATTAAAAGTAAAACTTTATGTTTGAGGCATTAGTCCAGTTGTGTATGATACAGCAATATTTTTATTTGGATAGCAGTTGTATGCGTATTATAGCGTCAGCAAACACTGGCAGCTTTTATTTTATTTTAAATTTGTTTCATTCGTTCGAAAGTCAAACGCCGCTTGGCGTGGCGTGGCCATCTCGATTTTCGGAGCCGTGCGATTTTTGCGAAATTGGACCTTATGAAAAGTGAGAGTCATAATTCATATTACTAACCTACGGGTTATAATGAAATCCAGTACAAAATTACTACACGGCTAAATCCAAGGGCTATAATGACTTACTTTGAGTAAGGTTTACATGATATACATATAATTAGCCATTGTCGACCAGGTGTGAAAAAATTATAAAATCTACTTTTTTGTGTTTTATTACTCTTCCCTAATCGTCAGCGCTCTATTTTTGATGAATTTATTTAATGCACAGACGCGAACTTTCTACTGACTTATTATAATGTATAGAGTGTAAGTTAAGTAGAATTTAAGTATTGTAGTAAATGTGTTTTATTTTGAAAAAAAATGACTCTGCCATCTTTCTTGCTGCGCATTCTTGGCAACGATGGTATTTCCGAATGCGCTGGAAGTTTCAAAAAAAGACATGTAAAAGAACGCTTGGCGGCCTATTTGCAAAATAAAGTTTTTGAATTTTGAAACAAACGTCAATCAAGGGCCCAATCATTTGAAACATTCTGGAATAAGTTTTTAATTAAATAATTTCCCCCTTAATGGCGGCCGTGAGGCTTGGGCCTGTCAGTTTGAATGACAAGTGTGCTGTTGATTCTGTCCACGTCAACGAGTAAGCAGCAAGGAAATAATTTGGTAACTAAACCCCTTTTCGGCTGTGCTGATGTGGAAGTCGTCCTAGGACAAACAAAATTAATATGAATACATAACTATTTGTATAGAGGATACGGGATATCTTAAAGTCAGCAGGCCTGTGTCAGGAGGGCGTTGTACAGTGGACCAACTTCGTTCTTGTTTCACAATAGAACCTTGCCATACTATTTTTTAATGTCATAATGACAAGGTTCCGTGGTGGCCTACGAATGGAATAGGATGACTGCGTATTTTTTTAAAGACGAGTGTGGCCGATGCATGCCTTGCGAATTTATGAGATTTAAAAATAAAACTGATGTCGATTTGATGTTTAGATTTCATAAATGTTTTATTGTTTTGCGCGCGCGCGAAAAATGTTTTATGCTTTTTAAAGCGAGTAATTTGAAATAAGATGTAAATGATTCTTCGATGCTGGTCTGCGAGCGAAAAATAAACATAGAATGTACCAGCTCTGCCCGCGCATATCGTAAAAGCTTAGCGAAGGAACGGACGAAAATGTTAAAAATCAAGGCGATGCTAGCAACCCATCACTATTTTGCTTCCCTTTCCACCACGCCCAAAATCACGCGGCCTTTAGGTCTTACCTTAAGCTCTGTCCGTCCCATAAAGGATAACGACCTGATTTATGTATGTAGTTATCTTTGTCTCAGAACTCACAGACGCAGGAGAGCTCGTTGGATGTCAGCCAGCTCGATCTAGCGGCCAGGGAGAGCAACTTGGCGCTCCTGAAGCGTTTAGGGGAGGATTTGCAGGTCGCCGTGGCGAATTATAGCGCTGCCGTGGCCAACGCTACTAGCGAAGGTGAGGTGAAGCGATTATATTTTGACCTTTTATCCCGTGGGATAAAAAGCCGTGGTAGCCTAGTGGTTTGGCCTGTGGCCTCTCAAGCAGAGCGTCGTGGGTTCAAATCCCGGGAACGCACCTCTGAGTTTTCGGAATTTATGTGCGCAAATTACATTTGCTATTTCCATGAGCTTTTCGGTGAAGGAAAACATCGTGAGGAAACCTGCATATACATCTGCGAAGAAATTCAATGGTGTGTGTTAAGTTCCCAATACGCAGTGGGCGCGCGTGGGAACTATAGCCCAAACCCTCCAATACACGGAGGAGGCCTATGCCATGAGGCACGCCGAATTACGCGACAATTTAATAATAATAAAGAAAAAAAAAAAAAAAAAAACAACATACTTACCTACTGAAATTGTAGCGAATTCGGAATAAAAGGCTATATATAATAATAATAATAAATCCCGTGGGATATTCGAAGAATCCCTTGTTAGAGCATCTGCGTGATCCTCGAGGAATAACGTCTACAATAAAGTTTTTACATGGGCAGTTTATCCTACGAAATGCGTTTCTGCCAAGTATCTTGCGGCGCGTTCTTGGCAACGATGGTCTTTCCGATTACGCTGGTAGTTTCAAAAAAAGATATGTAAAAGAGCGCTTGGCGATGTACGATGTAATGTAATTGCTTGTACCGTGATTGTTTTCAGCTATTTAGTACAAAGTTATCATTTATTACGTCGCAAGATGAAGCCCAAAACTCACGTCGGAGTCACCAATGTTGGATTCTTGGATACGTGTGGGTATCGAAGGCAAAACGCTGTTCTATCTCAGCTTGGGTTTTTTGATAGTCATCTTGACAGACGCCATTTTAGCAGTCAGTCTCAAAATAACGCCATCTATTGGCGCTTGGCCAAAGTACTTACATAACCTATCGACCCTCTAAGCGAGGTACGCAGTGGTTGCTACAACAAGCCACAGATGTCGCTATTAACGACAAGTTGAATTCAATAAACAGTAAATTTAAAAAAATGCCATACCCGGAATCTTGTCAAATAATTAAAAGAAAAATCAGAAAGTATTTCATTTAAGCAAATGTTGTTATACTAACCTGGTTCAATTCCCGGTTATGTATGATTTAAAAATATATGTATTTATTCAGTTTTATTGGAATTAAATCGATGCCATGATTCCTAAGAACAGATTTCCATATTTCTTATAGTTTTTGACTTGTCCCTACTGATCCCTTTGGATTGATCACCCTATATGACAAATGTGTATAGATGTTTTTGAAGTATTGCTAACGTACAGATATTTATCACGGAAAATTGCATAGTTCCCGCGGGATAGCGATAAACTAATTGCAGACGAAGTCGCGGCCAGCAGCTAGGAGATGATAATGTCGTTTTACCCAGATTCGGAGCTAGTTGAGAGTGGGGCCGCGCTGACGTGCGCGGCGCGCGCGCTGGTGTCATGGCGGAGCGTGGCGCACGCGGCGCTGCGGTTACGCTGCGAGCCCGCGCAGTGGACGCGCGACAACGCTGCCCTCCAGACGCGGCGCGACGCCTGCCTGTCGCAGGCGGTGAGTGTTCTTAACAGACGCATTGACGTACAATAAACAACTAGACTCCCAATTTTGCGGGTGGTAGGGCCTTGTGCAAGGTCCGTCCGGATCGCTACCACCATCTTACTCGCTAATCCTGCCGCTAAGTAGTAGTGCTTGCACTGCTGTGTTCCAGTGTGGAGAGTAAGACAGCCGGGGAAATTACAGGCACAAGAGGCATTTCATCTTAGTCCTCTAGGTTGGCAACGCATCTGCAATCCCTGCGGGGTTGTGGGTGTCTATGGGCAGTGGTGATCACTTACCATCAGGTGACTCACTTGCTCGTTTGCCTTCCTATTCATATAAAAAAAAAAAACGCTCAAAAACTGTTCGAAGCAAAAGTCTGAACACGCGTCTATGGTTCAGAGTTTTGGTTCAGTTGTGTTTCGACCGCGCTTTGATAACAATGTATATGTCTCTTTCGCACCGTAATCTTACTATTGAGAACAAAAGAGACAGGCAGGTTTCCAGCGCGTGGCGTCGTGTCATTACTTCTCACGATCCTACGCCATTGATATTAAACATTACTGCCACGAAATAAGGTGTCAATTTGAACGAATATGTTAATGTTATCTGTCTAAGTCGATGTGTTGACACACACAACACATAGGCAAAGGAACTCGGACGTTTCTTGAGGAACCTTTGTTAGCGACGGAGAGTCTAGTTGTTTATTGTAAGTCAATGAACAGGCGCCATTTTAACAGTCTCAAAATAGCGCCATCTGTTGGCGCTTGGCCGAAGTACTTACGTAACCTGTCGACCCTCTAAGCGAGGTACGCAGTGGTTGATACAAGCCACAGATGTCGCCAGTGAGTGCCACAGAAAAAGAGAATATAGAAGTGCGCTCTCCCATCGACTGTTTACTCCTACCTTGAAATCTTGGCAATTATTGGTCGTAGCTTTTCTGTACTAATGTAATAATAATATAATATAATAAATAAAACTTGTTTTTTTTTATTTACCTATTTACTTGGAAAGAGGATTTTTGAATTTGTAATGAAAAGTTTAAAATTCATTCATTTTGGACAGTAATGTACACTTTTTCCCCCCTTGTTCTTCCTACATAACCAAGTTACATTACTAGGACATTCAAAGGTAAAATAAAGAGTATTTCTAAAGTAAAACAAACATGTTCGCGGCACCTGAATCTAAATAAATCCAAATAAATCCAAATTAAACATCCAACGTAACCAACGTGCTGGTAACGTAACTTGGTTATGTACGAAGAACGAGTTCTTTTGTGCACTCAAAACCACAATCGCACTACAGCTGACTACAGTGACGACTGGCCTCTTGTCCTGGCTCTGTTCTGTGCCGGGGGCCATCGTGGCTCGCCTCCTCAGCTCAGGGCTGGGCCCCCTCTGCGGATTCGAGGGTCTACTCAGTCTTCACGCCGCCGAGCGCGCCATGTGGGGCGACATGGTGGTGGCGGTCGAAGACCTTCACACTGTGCAGTTTCAGCTCATCAAGGTTGGACACAGGTGAGTTGAGCAGCGAGAGGAGTTTTGGTGCCGATGGCAGATAAAACAAGCTACATATAGAGTGTTTTTATCCAGATTTTACATCAGTGTCATGAATACAATAACTCTTTATTGAACACCACATACATATAACAACCAATATAGAAAAAAGTACTTCAATGCTGGTCTGGGAGCAAAGAAAAAACATAGAATGTTTCAGTTGCTGATTGTAAAAAGCCCATCGAGGGATTGGGTGAAAATCTTAGGGATCATTTTATAGGCGATGCGGCTAGCAACCCACTATTTTGATTCCTCTTTCCACCTATACGCCTAACACTATTCTAAACGTGGCCTTAAGGTCTTGTTACCTTAGGCTCTGTCTACACCATTGCACCTGTCGCCAGAACCGCTACCCATTGACGATTGCAGGTTGGTGCAATGGTGTCATGGAGCACTTGGTTTTGTACCCTTGTGTACTCTTCAACGGTCAAGTTAAACAACATTAACTATAATAATAAAGAAATTGCAGTAAGGAACTTGGCACGACTTTGTCTAGATTTCATTACTATTTAGAGATAAACAAGCAGCTCCATCGAGACTTGGCTAGTTTTTTACACAATGTTTTTGGTGGGATATATTTATACATGAAACACACATTTATAATAAATGGAGATATAAATAGACACTTACACACACACCTAAAAAAGTCAGCTACAAAGATTCATGCACAAGATGACAAATAGTGATCATCACTTCGTCTAAGTATCACGGTTCATGAGATACAGCCTGGTGCCAGAAGGACGGACGTACGGACAGCCTTAGTAATAGGGTTCCGTTTTTAACCTTTCGGTACGGAACTCTAGAGCATAGATAGTTAAAGTTGATTTTGACTGTTTCAGTAACAACTCCATACCACACGTGACGGGGACACGGGGATCACTCACGGTGCACATACCGATATCGGAAAGCCTACACTCCAAGTTTACATCCAAAGAGGTGAGATAATAGAGAATACACAGCGGTTACCCAGTCTCCACGCAAAAATACTGAATTGCATACTTTTAATAACTTCTAGTCACTTTTTAGTTACTTTTAGTCACATTTCAGTTAATTTTTGTCAATTTTGAGTCGTTTTCAAAAAATATGTACCTACATAGTTAAGGGCTTAATCACAACAAAAATTAATTGATTCCTTTGTGTTATGACCGTTGCAATAAGGGTGAAAAAGTCGTAACACACAGGAATATATTAACTTTTGTTTTAATTAAGCCCCTTGGCTGTGTACATGTGTTTTGAAAACGACTCTTTTTAGTAACTTTTAGTAACTTTTTAGTTACTTTTAGTCACACATTAGTTGCTTCCAGTCACTATTGTATGATTAAACGAACTTACCTGAAGTGAAGTTCTATCATAATTATACGTAGCTCCTTGTCCGAGACGATTTACATGTAGTAACGCTGATTGTACAGCGCTTCAGGTCACTATCTTTAAAGCTAAAAAAAAAAAAAAACAAAAGAACCTGTCTTTTTGACAGATGTGACAATGTCATTACGTTTGAAGATGTATGGTATGAACAACCCTATAATTGGGATAATGCTTTAGTATTAGTGGGAAGGGTTGGGACCGTCGTCTCGGACAAGGAGCTACGTATAATTATGATAGAACTTCACTTCAGGTAAGTTCGTTTAATCATACAATTATACTCTTCTCCTTGTCCGAGACGATTTACATGTAGATGTTTAAAGGCAGGGTTGTGAATAATAATAATATGGGTTTCAAATAAACATGATTTATTACAACCTCAGGTTAGACAGAAAGTAACCTTATCGATAGAAATGGAAAATATCTCTTTTTACAGCTTAGCCCTCCTTCCAACAATATTAATAAAAACAATAATAGTGATGTACTAAACATCATAGTATACTAGATTACCATAAACTATCGTTACTTAAGTGATGATAAATTACTGCACTAAGGCATGTGATGTGCCATCACAGAAGTTGATGTATCTCTGATAACAGCTTTTTATATTGTCGAGCAAATGTCGTAAACCACGAAGGAGAAAAGGGGGGCGTGGGGGGCAGAGCCCCCCACCTGGGGGGCTCGGGGGCGCAGCCCCCGCCATAACAAAACACCACACAGACATTAAAAGAACTGGATTCTTAGGTTATAGGTTAGGTTAGGTTATCTTGTAATCCTAACTCGAAAATAGGGGCCCCGTGAAACGGGGCTCCGTCGACTCCTTCTTGATTACTATGGTATGTTAGGTATAAATGCTATACCTAATCCTCTTTATTTCTCATTATATCATCATCAACCACTTCCACTTTAAGATTTTAAATGTTCGATCAAGATATTATAAAAGATGATAATTTTATCTTGTTTACATCATATAATTTTTTATAAAGTAAAGGGCAAATATCTGTTAAGTACAGCAATAGAGGTTTATCACCTGAATATAAATCCCTTAAGAGTCATATAATTGAACTCTACTCAAAAAATATTGATTAGAAACTTCTTTAGAATTCGTTATCGACAGACGTTACTTTGCTGACGTCCACTTCCTTGATAAAACCGAGTAACAACCCTTTAGTCTTTACTTTTAGAATACTTATTGATTCCTGATATAGGTCAACGTAAGGGCATACAGAAAATCTTAAATAATGTTAATAATCAACCAGTTCCCGGTAGACTACTCTGGTAACTGAGTTTGTGGTAACATTACATCGACTGCTGATAATAGGCTATCTCGCCCCAAATAAGTCATGCTGACAAAAGCCTTGCTGCAGCCCAGTTTAAGCTGGTGGGATATTCACTTTCCCTGCCTGGGGAATACTAATAGGAATATTTCAACAAATGTTAGTGATAACGACCAGAAACTCAGAACGGTAAGAGAAAAAAATAAAGTAATAACCATGAAACCAGATACCATAAGGTTATATTTACTGCCACAGAGAATGATAGGTATCAGTAAAAATAAAAAACAAGTTAGCCCAGTGAAGTATGAAGGCATTAATCTTCAGGCCCAATCCTTAATTTCAATTAGATTTAGAAGCAAACAGATCCCGAGTGAGAACACCGTTCAAAATTTTTATACGAGCCTAATGAGTGCTCCCATTCAATGATGGTTATTTCATATCATAATGGTTTTCTGTATTGAAGTTGATCTTCAATTTTGTACAACTGAGCTATGTTTAGTATAGTTTGCGTCTTTATATATGTTCTATGTTCTCCAATAATAAGATAAGATAAGATAAGATAATTTATTTTGCAAATTGGCCGCTAAGGGCTCTTTTACATGTCTTTTGAAACTACCAGCACATTCGGAAAGACCATCATTGCCAAGAAGAATGCGCCGCAAGAAACTTGGCAGAAAGTCATTTTTTCAAATAAAAATACAGTAACTAAGAATACTTAAATTCTACTTACATTAAATACATTTATATAAGGGATGTATAAGGTCCCCGAGCCTTAAATTATATTAATCTATAAATAGTAGAGATGTATAAAGTCTCTACTGGTCAAAAAAAAATAAAAAACAAAAAATAATAATAATAATAGTAAGTTCAGTGGAGGTGTAAAACGCCTCCACCGTCAAATAAACTAATTGGAGATGTCTCCAATGTCGCAGGAAAAAAAAAATTATATATAAAAATTATATATAATTAAATAATATTTCTGGGGAAACGATTGGGTTAATTAGGATCACCTGAAAGGACGTTCAATCGAAGCCTTCGTTCAATTGTTAGCAGTCGCTGTAACAGAAATGGACCAGTATGTAATGTATTATATTAATATTTTATTATATGAAGCAATTGTTAAATGATTATTTTTTGTGTCCTATCCTTAACTAAATCAAAGCTCTTCCATCTCCACTTCTCCGGGATGAATAATTATGTTCAACAGTTGTGCACAGGCCTCCCTTCAGTACGGGAGGGCCTGGACAATGTGTCATGCGCAACTATATTTAGCTCAACTATGTACGAAACGGCCGTCTACCCGCAACTTGTGGTAGCTCTAAGACTTGTCTACAAATAAATTCTTGAGTGTTATTTTCTTGGTCCTTTTGATCTGTGGGTCATATTTTATAAATTACCTGTCCAATCGCTATGTGATGGGCTAAGGCCTGTATTACCCAAAAATGGTTGATTGATAATTTTTCGGACCTGCAGTGATGGGTCATATATAACGTTACCTGTCCAGCCTCTCTGTGCTCGCTCTAAGGTATGTTTATGTATGCCTGTCCATCCACTATGTGATGGCGCTAATAATAATAATAATAATAAATTTCTTTATGATAATTTTTCGGACCTGCAGTGATGGGTCATATATAACGTTACCTGCCCAGCCTCTCGGTGCTGGCTCTAAGGTATGTTTATGTATGCCTGTCCATCCACTATGTGATGGCGCTAATAATAATAATAATAATAAATTTCTTTATTCGGATAACTGGGACCCAAAATTTGTAAGTAACAATTGCTTATTGCTAATGTTAATAAAAAAGACAGACTAAGGCATGTGCACTCGAAAATAGATCATTGATAACTTTTGAATCATGGTCTATTTGCTGTCATAGCTCAACTTTTGTATCAATAACAGGCCACTGTCTATCCTCAGTGTGATAGCTCTAAACCCTGTATATGTATATCAACCAAGTGTTGGTTCATAATTCTTTGTCTATTCTCAGAGTAATAGCTCTTAATCGATTCTGATTTATATAACTAATCAAATCTCAGCTTAAAAACGAATATCTATGCCACTCCTGCCCGTCTTTGAATGGCCTTATTTGTTCCCTTTTTGATATTGCTGATATCGATTACTCGAATGACTTTCCTTGAGGTCCATTAATATCACACACACACACAATTCACGTCTTTATCCCCAACGGGGTAGACAGAGCCTAAGGTACCAAGACCTACCGGCCCCGTTTATCGAGATTGTGATTGTATAGGTGGAAAATGGAATCAAAATAGTGATGGGTTGCTAGCCGCATCGCCTATAACATTATTCCTATTTTCGCCCAATCCCTGATGGGCTTTTACCATCTGCGCGGGAAGAGAAGCAACTGGTACATTCTATGTATTTTCTTTGCTCCCAGACCAGCATGGAAGTATAGAAAAAATATGCATATTTAGTGAGTTCCCTTGAAGTCCATTAAAATCAATAATATTTAAATAAGCAGAGTATTTTTGTAAGATACTAGCAATTAATGTTTTTAGTTGACACCATTGTCAAAATTCCACTTTGGCTAATCTATTCTTAATATCAGTCTACACCTCCTTCAACATGTATAGAACAAGTATGTGCAGCTTTCAAATGTTATAAATATATGCCCAATAGTGTTCCATCTTAAGGTTTCTATCAAAAATTACCTCTTTAATACTTATAACCTTTTTGTTGACTGTATCAACTTTCTTGTTACTGTCTTACACAACAATGCAAAATTTCAGCTCGAATGGTTGAAGATATGTGCTCAAAATTGAGTTGCAAGAATCCAGCCATACAATCCTACACTGCAAATTAAGAAGGATATAACTCTCTATGTTTATATGTTATATTTTCTGCTGCCTAGAAATGTATTCCTTAACAAAATACTCTGGATTTGTCTAAAACCTGTCAAAATGTACTTGTCAATTGTTTTGCACCACCAAACAATATCAAATGTATTTTTTGTGGCAGGATCATTTTGCATCAAAATTGTTATTATCTTACAATAATGCTAAATCTTTTTCTCTTCCCGGTGACTTGTGATAAAATTTTCTTAGTAGTATGGTGATCTTATTTTCTTTTTTATAATGCTAACTACGAGACACCAATGATATAGCCTCCTGTTCTCTCGGAAAGTTACTACCCAAATATTGTATATGTTCTTGTAAAAGACAAGGAAATAACATTCATAAGAAAGCACAGATCTGAAAAAAAAAATGTTTAGTCGGATACAAATTTCACTATGACTTGATGTCCGGGTAGACCCATTTTAAGGTACCCGGCTAAGATGCCAGTAATCTGAACAGGTTAACCACTTCCAAAGAATATGGATGTGTATACCCAAATCGAGGGTATTATGTATGTGTATGTGGCTCAGTACAAGCTTTGCTAAATTTGGGGCATGAGGTCAATTTTATTGACCTGTATTGTGCCCTGATATTAATTTTATTATTTATTCAATTATTTCATACCTGTGGGTAAATAATAATTATGTAGGAGTTTATTTTGCACAGTAAAGAGTTTGTTTTACTTACTGTTCAAGTTAATTTTTTACTTATTGATCTCTAGAAATTCACTTACAGTTCTGATTATTTATTTCTTTATTTATCAATAAAATGTTACACATTAATGTCTGAAACAGTGCTCTGTATGTATCTCCGGATTCATTAGGAGTACCGTAGCATTGATGACATCTTTTAAGGATTGAATATTATATTTACTTATTTTAGTTCAACTGGTTATACTTAGGAACATATCTAACTTCTCCAGTATGTCTTCATCCTGTGTTATTGCATCTTTTCTGAATCTTCATCCAAGTGCCCACAATGAGGGCTGAGTTGAATGTCTTTATTCTTGATTGTATCTTCCTAATTCTTCTTAAATTCACATTAACACGAGTTGATCTACGACCGCGAAATCAGAACGTCTGTCACGGAACGAATAAAATAAACAAGTTTTCCGCACCAGATTGTATATTTTAACCGCATATATGTAAGCTACAGAACGTAGACGTTGAATTTGAACCTACCTTTCTGTAGTCAGTGATAAGATAATAATAAAATAGTAAATTGCGACGCAATTTCGTACCGCCTATTAACGAAAGCACATTACCTCAATACCTGTTCAATGTGAATTCTCTAGGCACTTGTACTTATTCTATTTGAATAATATTGCCGCATACAGCACACATACCTTACGAATTATCCAGACAAACCTTAGGTAGGTATTCGAAAAAATCTACAGGAATGTATGAAGTTTTCAACCATCCTCAATTCCGCTGATTTAACACCAAACATCACTGTAAACCCGTAATTATGTTGAATATAGTTAATATAGTGAACTATCAATAAAACTGCTGTATTTTTATTATTAATGAGAGATTATAAAGCGACCTTGGCGCGCACTCAAAGCGTAATGACATTGTCACATCTGTCAAAAAGACAGGTTCTTTTGTTTTTTTTTTTTTTTTAGCTTTAAAGATAGTGACCTGAAGCGCTGTACAATCAGCGTTACTACATGTAAATCGTCTCGGACAAGGAGAAGAGTATAATTTAGTTACTTTTTTGTTCCAGCACCTGACGTTCACCATAACGGCGGTGCTGTTCAACATCGGCGTGAATGAGAAGGCGACCCTGGCCGAGGCCCTGGGTGAGACGACGCCGCAGTACCATTCCAACTGTGACAACGTCGACCGCCTCTGCAAGTACTACCAGAAGTACAACAAAGTACTCCCGGCAGACCACATGGCGGCCAGCAGGGGTGAGTACCAGGGGCATCCAACAGCTGACGTGCACCATGACAGGAGTGTCACCAGTGGCGTGCATTGTAGGCAGCGGGAGTGGCATCCAACGACAGGAGTGTAACCAGTGGCGTGCATTGTAGGCAGCGGGAGTGGCATCCAACGACAGGAGTGTAACCAGTGGCGTGCATTGTAGGCAGCGGGAGTGGCATCCAACGACAGGAGTGTAACCA
This sequence comes from Pandemis cinnamomeana, assembly GCA_932294345.1. NCBI lineage: Eukaryota > Metazoa > Arthropoda > Insecta > Lepidoptera > Tortricidae > Pandemis > Pandemis cinnamomeana. The sequence continues at coordinate 31,860,449 of OW028702.1, read as the reverse complement.
GTGGCGTGCATTGTAGGCAGCGGGAGTGGCATCCAACGACAGAGGAGCTACTCCGAAATTCGATTTTCGAAGTTCGTTTCGTTCCGTTCCGCTCACACTAATAGTCATTAATTTGAGAGTGAAAGGGACGGTATGACACGAAGTTCGAAAATCTAATTTCGGAGTACAAGGCCAGGAGTGTAACCAGTGGCGTGCATTGTAGGCAGCGGGAGTGGCATCCAACGACAGGAGTGTAACCAGTGGCGTGCATTGTAGGCAGCGGGAGTGGCATCCAACAGCTAACATTCACCATGACAGGAGTGTAACCATTGGCGTGCATTGTAGGCGGCTGTAGGCAGCGGGAGTGTCTTCCAACAGTATCAGTCCTCTGTTCATATATATGATTTCTGTCTGTTTCTTTATATTTGTACAATAAAGCATTTACTAGTAAGTACTAAAGATATCTGGAACTAGGCCCTGTCTATGCAATCTAAAGATACGGTCAACAAAACAACTCCTGACATTATATTTTTGTAACAGCGTCTTCTAGAACGAAGCCACTGGAGGAGGTGATGGAGAATCTAAGGATAACTGTCCACAAGAAAGTGCCGAAGAACGTCGAAGTGTTGCACTTAGCCGCGCTTGCCACTAGACTCATGAACGGTAGGTAATCCTTACTTCCTTACTAATATTATAAATGCGAAAGTAACTCTGTCTGTCTGTCTGTCTGTTACCTTTTCACGCTTAAACCGCAGGGCCGATTTAGTTGAAATTTGGTATACAGATAGTTTGAGTCCCGGGAAAGGACATAAGATAGTTTTTATCCCGGAAAATTGCATAGTTCCCGCGGGATAGCGATAAGCGAATTCTGCGCAGACGGAGTCGCGGGCAACAGCTAGTACATAATAAAGGTGCGACCACACCGGTGCGTAATAGTTGACGGTGCGTGCAACTAAATGTATGAAAAAACGGTGAGAGAACGCGACGCCTGCGACACGTCACTGCGTATACGCGGCGGTGTGGTCGCCCCTTAATACAGGACCTAGAATTGTTAATGCAAATAAAATTAATTTTATATACACTTTTGTATTGTATGTCGGTTAATGCCAAGAATAAATGCAAAAATGAATCGGGGGGAATTATATTGAATAATTATTATTGTATTGTAAAAATAAGATGTGTCATTTTTTAAGAAAAAACATAGAATGTACCAGTTGCTTCTCCTCCCGCGCAGATGGTAAAAGTCCATCGAGGGAATGGGCATAGGAATCATATAGGCGATGCGGCTAGCTACCCATCACTATTTTGATTCCCTTTTCCACCTATACGCCCACAATCATGCTAAACGTGGTCTTTGGGCCTTGTTACCTCGTAAAGACGTGATTTATGTATGTATGTATGTAAATTTATCGATATCTGGAAAAGTCAATACAATTTAACTTTCCTACTCTAATTGACGTTTGATTTTATTTTAGCCACAAAAATTCCGCCCACTGGTCAATACAATAACTCTTTATTGAACACCACATATAACAATCAAAACAGAAAATTACAGACAATTACAAAAAAAATACAGAAAATACAGATTAGATTTTTTACAATTATTTACCCCTCCCCCCCTGCCCATGTCAGCAAAAGTAAGCAAACAAAGCAAGTTCTATGGACGCCTCGCCACTGCAATCTATGTACTAAATGGACCATGCTTAACAGTCCTCTGTGTTACTCAGGTATCCGTTTCACTTCGTGCAAAAGCGCCAAGGATCGCACCGGCATGTCGGTGACGCTTGAGCAATGCTCAATATTGGCAGCCGAATACCATCTCGCTGAGCATGAGCTGAAGAAGGCGCTCAGCATCATGAGAAGGTCAGTGCACCAGATATTTGCTCCTGTTCTTGAAAGGGCCGGCAACGCACCTGTGATTGCCCGTCTTTTTTTTTTTTGTTTTATATGAATAGGAAGGCAAACGAGCAAGTGGGTCACCTGATGGTAAGTGATCACCACTGCCCATAGACACCCGCAACCCCGGAGGGATTGCAGATGCGTTGCCAACCTAGAGGACTAAGATGCAATGCCTCTTGTGCCCGTAATTTCCCCGGCTGTCTTACTCTCCACACCGGAACACAGCAGTGCAAGCACTGCTACTTAGCGGCAGGATTAGCGAGTAAGATGGTGGTAGCGATCCGGACGGACCTTGCACAAGGCCCTACCACCCGCATTATTATCCTGTTCTTGAAAGGGCCGGCAACGCAACTGTGATTGCCCAAGTCTTGCAGGTGTCCCTGGGCGATGGTGATTACTTTCCATCAGGTGACCCGTCTCGTTTGCCCCCTCTTATAAAAAAAACGCTTATAAACAATAATGTAACAGTACTATTTTGATTCCATTTTTCTTGGTCTTCTGTGCTCTGTCTACCCCGTAAGGGATAAGACCTGTAGGCTTATTACCTAACTCGCTCGCAATCGCCGTCGTGTTCATTTTGACAGTTCATGTATGGGCTGACAATTGGCATCGGAATCAGCTAGCTGTCGCATTCATACAAGAACTGTCAAAATGAACACGATGGTGATTGCAAGCGAGTTAGGTAATAAGCCTATTGATTTGTGTATGTATGTATGTTTATAATCAACGTACTCTAAGGTCGTTTTTTTTGTTAGTTTAACCAGAATCTAAAGCTTTGGTAGCCTAGTGGTTTGACCTGTGGCCTCTCAAGCAGAGCGTTGTGGGTTCAAATCCCGGGTGCGCACCCCTGAGTTTTTCGGAACTTATGTGCGCAAATTACATTTGCAATTTGCCATGAGCTTTTCGGTGAAGGAAAACATCGTGAGGAAACAAACCGCACTGGGCGCGCGTGGGAACTATAGCCCAAACCCTCCAATACACGGAGGTGGCCTATGCCATGAGGCACGCCGAATTACGCGACAATTTATTAATAAAAAAAAACACTAACAACATACTTACTGAAATTGTAGCGAATTCGGAATAAAAAGGCTATAAAAAAAACCAGAATCTAGTGAGGCTGGAATTGAGTACACTTACGGCTTGCGAAATTAAAATTAACAGATGTCATTATTCTTTCAGCGAGGGCTGTCGCAGAGAGAACACCTTCAAGAACATAGGCGTGCGTAAGTACGCCTTCACCAAGAAGCAGGTAGCAGCTCTGCCGGCGGACTATAGACCACCGCCTGGGACCTTCAGCTCGTCACAGACGTAGGCTAAGTACCAAGACACCGCTGTATAAATCTACTGTAAATCTATGAAGAATGTACTCGCTACGCTGGCCGATTTGGTGATGAGAATTTGTCACGTAACAATAGGTGGAAACAGAAGCGACAAGTGTTGGAGCATTTTTTAATTTAATGTCGCTTTTGTTTTGCGTTTTTTTTTTAGTGTATTACATTTCATAGGTTTTCCGTCAAAATTATTGGTACGTAAAATTTGGAAATTCAGCCTAATCTGTTTGTTTCTGAGTTATAAATAGACATAACTGGAATCGTAAAATATTGGTATAAATATTGGCCAAATTTGATAGATAAGTAGCCAACGAGTACTTATGTAGTGACTATGAACTACGATAGTTTGTGCGGGTGAAAATTCGGGGCGTTTAGTGATTAAATACTGGATTTATACTGTGGTGTATTAATACTAATAATAAAAACTGGTGATGACACCAAAAAAAAAGCGGTTCTTCCCTCAAATTATCTAGAAAAATACAAGTCAAAGTATTAAATGGTTACCCAAAAGGCGGTACTGGGTCGATCGATCGCGGCTTTAATATTTTGTGAGAAAAAAAACTATGAACTCATGTTTGAAAAAAAAGTGAAAAACATTCGGTACACTTTCAAATTTTATGTAATAAATTCTTTCTAGCAGTATTTTTTTTACTTTCTGAATTATTTTCGTTGGTTGTGGCGAACTAACAAAAAAAAACGGAAAAATGAAAATGTTGTCAATTGTAACAGATGACTCTGTTATATTCTATTTTTGTACTAAAAAACGAAAAATAAATTTGAAAAAAAAACGTAGTATGCTAGATAACAAGACTGACTAGATTTGGACCTAAAAGGTTCGCGATAAAAGAGTAATATTTAATATAATAATTTTGTAATATTAGCTACTGTACATTTGTAACTTATACTGGGTTTCTGCCTCTGTTTGGTTTTTAAACATCTGTTAAATACAGAGTGGAAAAATCTTTCACCACGTCTAAGGCAACTATCTTAAATATTGGAAATAGCTAATTCTCAAACATATTATATATTTTTGAAAAAAAAAAATCATAGGTCTTCCTTATTATGTACTTAATAGAAATGTTAAATTATATTATTGTGCCGATAAACATGTCTACTTATACATTTTTTCTTTTTTTTTGAGTCTGTGTCTGTATATCAACAGCCATTTTGATCTTTAGTCATTTAAAAAAAAAAAAAAAATTTAAGATTTAATTTAATGTTTGCTTTGTGGAGAATTTGCTATTTCCAACCCTTAAGAACCCTTTATTTTCCCCTCCACGTGACGTTTATTCCATTGTCTGTATACAGGGTAATTTTTTAATAGATGCAGTAAAAACAAAGCAATTAGATCAAGTCCCATTAGATAATCACTTTAAAAACCAGAACAGCAAAAACTTTTTTATTACTGAAATAGTTTTTTTCCAATAGCAAAACTTCAGGTGACAGCGTCATGTCTCTGTATTGATAATCGAAATTTGAAATTAAATCTAGAGCATATCAGTAGAGCGTTTTCCAAAAAAAAAATGAATATTTTTTCCATAATTTAAATATTTTAGATTTCTCTTACTCAGAATCGTTTGCCCTATCGATTCTCATACAAGAAAAAGTGTGTCCCAGATTTAACTATGGAATTTATTTTCCTGTTCGTCACGTTCCATGCATACCTAACCTATCTTTAAAAAGTGACGAACTGGAAAATTTGGGACACACTTTTTACTGTAGAAGGATCGATAGGGCAAACGATTCGGAGTAAGAAAAACCCAAAATAAGTTAATTCTAGAAGAAATGATCATGTGGACTTGTTTTTGTATAAGGCTCTGATACGCCCCTCTCGTCGCAGCCATTTTTTAAGTTACAGTAAAAATAACACAATGTGTTGATTGACATTAGCTGGTCAAGTGTCAAGATTTGTGCATCTATAAAAAAACACCCTATACATGAAGAGATTTCTTTGCTGTAAATAATTCACTGTAAATACCTTAGTTTTAGCTTCAGTAGTTGCGTTAGGGTAAACCGTACTAGAGGCAAAAAAGAGTCCACTATTTGATGGATAATAAGAGTCGATAGTAGGGTAACTTACCCTGATTTACTTTTGGTTTGTACATACGTTTTAGGTAAATCTAGTGCGAATAGTTTTCAAATAATTTAATTGTAAATTTACCTTAAGGTGGTATAGCATACCAATAGTTATAAAGTAGCGGTAGTGACACGACTGTCAGTTCAGCATTAATATCAGCTATACGGTTAAGTCGTGATCGCAAGGGAGTTCAAAATAATCAACCAATAAGCCAGCGGTGACGCTAGGAAAATTGTACTCCATTCAGGATAACGTTACACTAGAATCAGTGATTGTAAACCTTTTCGTGGAGTTACAATAAAAAATCCTGGACAGACGGTCAAGTTGCTGTGCGGCTTGGTAATGTACACTTTACTCAAACATACAAAGAAAAAAAGAAAAGACAAAAATCATATACCTGTATATATTTCATGCGATTAAATATTGATGTTATGTTCTTATTAGGCTGCGCAGTGTCACGTTACAGGTGAGACTAGTTGAGAGGTATTTTAGAGATTTCTTACAACATTGCTAGCCAAGGCTGGACATGTGGTTTTTTTTAATTTCCGTGCTACATATTTGACTTTAAAAAAAAACTATTCACCAATATTTGCGTTCTGGCGTTATGATAATCTGTCACTACCTTTATTAAAAAAAAAGTAAACAATTATTGTTATATTTTTCAGTTTTGTTTAGTTTACTTTTAGTTTCTCTAGTAATACTAAAGTTTTTTTAATTTATTAATTTGCACGTTTGAGAAAAGCACTATATACCTCGGCGGGAAAAGGAATTGCCTCAAATATCCAGCCTCGCGCGCGCTCGGCCGTCTGTTTCCGGCTAGCAACCCATTACATCTGGCTTCTACGAATGCAAAATCCTTGGCGATCAGATGCGATGTGTACAGTTCGGTTGTAATCATCCTTGAATGCTTTCTGCCCGCGACTTATAAACCTATTAAACTATATTATCCATTCATCTTGAATCACTATCTTTTCACAATAAACCGCAGTAAAATCCCTTGCGTAGTTTTAGAGATTTAGGCATAGGGACGGACAGACGGCGGTTAGGTTTAGATTATATTATATAGTGATTTGAGCACAAACAGTACAATTTAAATTTAATCGAATTGAAGATAATTTAATTATCTTATATTTTAAGTATAGTTTATTATAACTATGCCAGGGGTCGACAAACCGCGGCCCGAGCCACATGCAGCCTTCGGGAGGGATATTAGCTGCTCTTCTATAGTTGCTGTTAAGCCGATTGCTCTGCGAGGTCTAACCGCGACTGATGTACAGTCAGCGTCAAATAGTTCGTGACACCCAAAGTGGCCAAAAAGTTAGCAACACAACCTTATTTCAACTATAATAGTGACGTGTTGCTAACTATTTGGCTTCTTTTAGTGTCACAAACTATTTGACGCTGACTGTACGTTACAGTAACAAGCAAATCCTAAAGTAGACTCCGTAAAAAGGCTCACGTTTGACCTCTATCTCGCTTGATGGAAAGCCAAGAAGAGCCCTAAGTACACGCGTGCCTAGAAGGTGTCCGTTCACTTGGCCTTAAATATGTCCAGAATAGAGCGTAGAGGTTATTATATATCATTGGCATTTTTTTGTTCTATTAAAGTTTGGTATGCAGGGAATAAACAGTAAAGCGGTTCTTTATGCTGAACAAAAATCAATTTTTATTCGCTTAATCTGGCTCGTGTACTGAAAAGTTTGTCGACCCCTGTAATAGGCGCACGTAGGCACTAGTAGTGTTTTATCTCTTCTTAGCTCTCTTTCTTATATGTTTTATCCTTAGAGTATATATTACAGTGGTATTTTTATGGAAACAAATTCGGCATCACGGGGGTGAAGGAGACGTGGGGGGCGGGCGGGCCCAGACTCGCCCGCGCACCGCACTCCCCTCTTATGCAATTTGTCCAATACGCGCGCTACTTCACACTGTAATGTATACTCTAAGGTTGTACTAGTTCCTTGATTGTAAATATAAATTCTTAGATGTTTTTTTTTATCTTTTCCCTCTATTCGTAGTTGATAATTTAAGCGGTTATGTAAATATATGAAAACTGAAAGTAAATAGCATAATACTACGCTTGTATTATATGTATTATATGTAAAATATGTAAATAAAAAACAAAGTTAATTTTATTATCTTCTAGTAAAGAACGACCGGGAATGTTTTTAATACTGCCGATAGCCTGACAACTTTCTATTTGGCTTGGATCACCTTACGTCATGTGTTGTATTTATTCGTGTGTATAACTGACTCAATCGCACCTATACAACTGTGATAACCTCTATTTTCACATACACAAACGGATAACGTATAAAGATCGAATGACTCGACATGTTTGGGACTAGTTCGTAGTCCTTCCTCCCTGAGCGCTCGCATAATTATGCGTAACAAACAACAAATGCTAAACAGAATAAAATCAATATTTAACGGTACGGAACCCTTCGTGCGCAAATCCGACTCGCACTTGGCCGGTTTTTTTCATCTTTACATCGGTTACATTCGATAACTTTCAACGTCCACTGAAATTCCGCGAAATGGCGATAACCAAATAGAAAGTTGTAAGGATTTATTGTAATTTGTTTTACAATAATCGGACATCGGAATACGGCGCAAAATTAAATGACTACTTTTCTTTTAAATGTATTTTTGAACCATTCATCATAATCATCTACTCGCTATACATATATACACGGAAGCAAAACCGGTCACTTTTCATATAACATTCTTCAGGAAGTGACCCAGTTTTTTTCCTTGTTCTTCGTACGTAACCAAGTTACATAACTAGGACATTAAGGAAGCTATTTCTAAAGTAAAACAAACATGTTCGCGGCTTAGGGCCACCCCGCCGCACCTAAACCTAAATCAATCCAAATTAATCATCCAACGTTGGTTTTACTAGTCCTGGTAATGTAACTTGGTTATGTAAGAAGAACAAGCTGATTTTTTGCTGTTATATTTTTTGGAATTACTGTTTCTATTTGCTTTATAATCTTCTCCAGGATAGTACAGCCAAGGGCATAAATATATGTACAAGACGTCACAAACATCTATACACCACAAACAATAAGGCTAGTGTCACTGTTTGACATGATGTCCGTATCGATGTTTATGCCCTGGATTGTACATGCAAATAATGCACACCAACAATGTTGAGGGCGATCCCTAATACACTTGTCATAAGTAAATACACCATCCGGGAATGTTGAGTCACTCGCCACTTCTTAATTTAGATAAATCATACAGTTGAGGTGTATCGATGTTTTCGCGGTTAACGTACATATTTTATGCTCATGACTGTACAGTCAAGTGTAATAATATGTATCTAGACAAAGTTTCAAAAATAAGTACCATACGCTCTTACGCCAGCGTAATAAGGTTGTGGGACATATTTTTGAGAAGTTCCTATCGTTACTTATTTTTGCACTTGACCGTACATCGGGCACAAAACCGACGTCAAATTGTGTTATACAGCTATATACTAAATTCTTCTGTGGATTGCTTTAAGTTCCTCTTTTTACGAATTCATTGTCTATTGTAATATTTAGTTTCACAGTGCTTTGATTTATCTGACATGCTGTAAAATTTGGAGAAATAAAATAAAAACGAGTTGCAAGTGACTCAACATTGCCGTGTGGGGAACTGTATTTGTTTTAGGATTTTATTAACTACTTTTTTTTTATATGAATAGGAAGGCAAACGAGCAAGTGGGTCACCTGATGGTAAGTGATCACCACTGCCCATAGACACCCGCAACCCCGGAGGGATTGCAGATGCGTTGCCAACCTAGAGGACTAAGATGAAATGCCTCTTGTGCCCGTAATTTCCCCGGCTATTTATTAAAACGTTATCGAATTCGGTATACCGATAAATGTATTTATTTAGAGTTACCTAATAGGGAATATGCACGATTTATTACATTGTTTTAATTCTTGGAACAATTTTTTTTTACTAACTTTAAAAGTAGCCGAGATAGGTAAGCTATCGAAAATTTGTCTGGATGGTTTTAGTATTTTTTGGCGTCACATGACATGTCGGATTTCCATTTTTATCGCTATCTGATTAGCAGTTTAAATTTGTTCTATTTTTCGTATCTCATGCCTGGAATCCTTTCAATTTCACTTGTCGTTACTTTTACTTTTAGGTACATATTTTGTTAAGAAATGTGAAAAAAAACTTGCATATTCCCTATTGGATTCTATCATTTATCGCACTTTTTTTTAAGGTGTAAACGCTAGATGTCTTGTAGTTTTATAGGGAGGGAATCACGTTATAGGTGATGCTAGCAATCAATCACTATAGGCTCTGCTTATCCTGTTGCCTTACCTCACCTCAGTAGTGATGTATTTCTGTCAGTATCGAAAAGCTGAAATATTTTAGGAGTTGTGTTTTGCATCTCTTTCTAATAACTTACGACTGACTTCGGATTTGGTGTGTTTCGGTTAAAAAATCTAGATTTTCTCAGTAGTTCACTTAGATACTCTTTATTATCTACCTATTTCATTTCGTCTATCTGATAAACTGACAGACTTACTTGTCGAGTTTGTGATACATCATTAATCTTTTTCCCGATACTCTGGCACTCTGAACATAGAATATTTTCATTCGTTTATTACGTTTTTGTTTTTAACGAAGCTATGATCCACTGTACCCTATGTCAGGCAACAATGTCACACGTGACGCAACTAATGGGCCTGATCGTCAACTTGTATACTTGGACATGGATCCGTGCCAAATATCGTTTTTTTTATTTTTATTGTCATCAGCAAGATTGTTATTTGAGTCAAACGAGACAAGAACATCGTTTTTTTCTTCACTTTTCGCATACGAGGAACTCCTGTTTAACTAAACATTCGGGTCTGGGCGATTACCACGAATTTTGAATTCGAAGTTCGTATAAGCCGTCCCACTCATTCGTATGTTAGTAGCTACAGTGCGAGTGGATTATATAAACAGGGTTGATATGATTTTAATCAGTTCATGTTTTAAAATAAATCAAGGCCAAAAATTCTGAGGACTTCTCCCGACGTGGATTATGGCGCGCACACTCCTGAAACGCCATGCGAGCGGTTAACGACACGGTTCCAGGATATTCCCCGAAACTAAAACACGCGACGCATTTCGCTTTTCACCCGTTTATTCGTAATTGACTAATGTCTGGAAGAAAAAAAGACGCTTCATTTTAATAAATAACTGCACTGACTATAAATTATTTTAAATTAAATTAAATTAATAAATTAATAAAAAATCAAGAAAGTAAAAAACCAAAAAAAATCCGATTTAAATCAAATTAATCTAATTATTGTTTTTTTTAGTAATAATTTTTATCAACCCTGAGTATATGGTCTGAAATAAGCAGCGACATCTAGCGTTTACTATATTCGACATCTCAACCTCTCCCCATTAAACATATTTCTGGTCGAGCTCTAGCTAGAAGCGACCTATATTAATAAAACAATATAGGTACTATACAACCTACTTCTCAAATGAAAATCATAAAGATTGTTAAATATGACGGCGGTGCTGCCCAGAAAGGGTAGAAAATGGACATTATCAGCACTCATTATACTAATGCGTTGAAATATTCAATTTTATGACTGACGTCTGAACTGAAGAAACATTAAGTTAGCCGGGAGATATTAAGAAACCGTGTCACATTAAAATTTGGATAGGATTACTAAAAAATCATTCATTTCACGCTGTGCATAAATGACTCTCACCAAAAAGTCTTGTATTCAAAAAAGTATGTTTTCCAAGTCATGGTATTTGAAAAAGACGACAGTATGACAGAATGTGAGATTGTGATTGCGGGTAAGAAAGTCGAACAGGTAAAAGAGTTTGTATATCTGGGTTCGGCGTTTACGAAAGATGGGAAGTGTGAAAGTGATATTGAAAGAAGAGTGAATGCAGGAAACATGGTAAATGGGGCGCTGCGCGCCTTTGTGAGCAGTGAGAAGGTGTCGAAGAAGGCGCGTCTGGCTGTTCACAGAGGGGTGCTCGTTCCTACATTAATGTACGGTAGCGAGACTTGGGTATGGCAAAACAAGCATGAAAGTAGAATAAATGCAGTAGAAATGAGAGCGTTAAAAGGTATGGAAGGTGTATCACTGAAAGATAGAATAGCGAATAGTGTGATAAGGGAATGTGCTGGTGTGAAAGAGGATATAGTGTAGATTAACTAAACTGATCTATATGGGGAGCGTGAATGGTATCGTTAGGAGGGGAAGGCCTAGACGGACGTTTCGCGACCAAATAGGAGATGTTTTGGAAAAAGGTCAGGTCAGGAGTACTCGAAACCGACGAGCATGTATGAAGAAATTGATGAATGTGGATGAAGCGAAAGAAGTATGTCAGGATCGTAGCAAGTGGAACAAAGTCTCTGCCTACCCCTGTGGGAAAGAGGCGTGACGGTATGTATGTATGTATGTTTTCCAAAGAAAATTGTCTACTCTTTATGGGCGCACTGTAAGCCGCAAAATTTTATGAGCTATCTTGATTATTTAAACTATTTTTTGTGGACTAATTAATTTTGTTAAATTATTCATCATCACATCAGTCTAAATACGACCCTCTCCTGGGCACAGCCCTCTTATAATTCGAGGGTTTGTGTTTCAAAGTGGGCCATTTATACTTTGCCATTATAATGTGAAAAATATCCACGATCCACAATGGATCAGGATTCTAACAGTTAAGTTACTAATTACACATAAACGGATAACTCACGTATAAAAAGTCGAGTGATGCTAGTCCTTCTTTCTGGAGCGCTTGCCCCGGCGGCAGCGAAACGAGCACTGCGCGCCAGCGCTCTGTTCGCGCGGCTGCTCGACGCAACTGACAGCTGTGTTTGACTTTTTATACGTGAGTTATCCGTTTATGTGTAATTATGATTAAGTCTCACGGTAGTTTCATGTTGGAAGTTAAGTTACTCTTACTACTTACTTTGCTAGTCCACGGTCACACGTGCAAGACAGGTAAATAAACCCGTTTCAAACTCAGTATGAGTTCATTTTCAAAGTATAGAACTAAGGTTTGTTTGAAACTCGTTATTGTCTTGTCGGTGGCAGTTAGGTTTGTGTGACATGTGTTGGTTAAAATGCAAGCATTAGTTGGACAGGTTTCAGACTCGTGTCACACATACCTAGTTGTCTTGCAACTAGTAGTGGCAAGGCAGTTTCATCGCCGACAGTATTTATCTTAATTGACATATTGCGTTCAATTTCTGTCAAGAAGCTCAGTTGTTAATAATTCTGTGCCGTAATAGTATATAATGATTGTTAAAACAATGTTACAATTGACAACATTTTTCACATAAAAAAGTCTTATCATTTGTTTATTTCAGTAGTTAAAGTCTGTACTGTATAGTACTACGCATTCTTATTTTTTTTACTGCAAAGAAAAAATAACAAACCGGATATTAGCAATAGTGATACACTGTTCACTGCGTATATCGTGTTCGTTTTTTGAAGTATGTATGTTTTTATATATGAGTACTCAAACGCTTGGTAATTTTCGATTTCTAGGTTTTGTATTTTTTACAACTACTATGCACTTTTTAATTAAAAGTCACGTTCTTAAAAAAGGAATCTGTAGCTGCAATGTATTAATAAAAAAACGTGATCCACTGTTGCCCGCTCGATAAATGCAATGTTAACTTATTTGAAATATTATAATGTGTTCTTTATCATGCTTTTCAACGGAATCCTTAGTTTTTTTTACAATTCATTACACGCCGTTTGCATACTTAGTAATATAGAAACAGGCATAATAATTATTAATATGGTAAATATTTTACTGAGGTAAAATCGGCATATCAGATTTTTTACGCCACTTTCAGAGCCAATTGATGCAATACGCCAACAACGTATCGCTGTAACCCCTTACTGATGCCAAAACGTTTGATATCGTGCCAAATACAGCAGTATTAATATTGAGACGCCAAAATTTATAAAAAAAAAATGTTAAAGAAAATTATAAAAATGGTAAACATTTCACTTTTTACACGATTAATCGTCTAAATTAGAACGCGTTGAATAATAATTAACTAGATATTATTGGGTATAAATCATTTGCCCATCGAGCGGTAAAATTAAATGATATAGAGGCACACATCAAACGATGTTGACGTGGAACTTGACAAACGGAGAATTTACACACAAAATGTGGACATAATGAATTATCATTAACGTTGGTTCACTGAAAGTGATTGAGTGAAGCAGTAGTATAAGTTTCATAGTATAAGGCAATGAGGGGAAAGGGTAAAAATTAATATAATATATAATCGACATATTTTACACGAATTAGTAGTACACGAAGGCATGTACTTTTTTAGTTTTAGGCTGCATCGTACAATTTATTTGTAAGTTTGTTTTTGGGTGGTTTTGATTAGGGAGGTCCAGTCGGAGACAGAATTGCTCAGAGCTCACAGAAGTGACAACTTTTTTACAGTCATAACGTTTTTGTTACACGTATGGTATGTCGGCGCGGCAAAGTTCCTATGCGATTCAGTTTTTTCGGCTGGTCTAAGTAGGAGCTAGCAAAAATAGAGAGAAATATAGTATTTTTTTCTAGAATAATTAAAGTTAAGAATCTGAGGTAAGACTTGTCAATCTCCTTTCGATTGCCATATGGTGTATCCACTTGACTTTTAAGCTATGTCGGTAATATGTAATATCAAATGAATACTCTGTATCCCCCCCCCCCCCCCTCAAAACTAGCCAGATGATTATTAATAATTATAGCGGTTTGTGATTCCTACTTAATTAATTACTTTGGTTCATTTAATTTGAAAAGGAAAGGTAAAAATGATAAAAGCGAAAGATGATCTTATATTGATTGTGTTTTTTTTGCTAAGTATCAAGTCTGGGACCAGAGCGAGAACATATTATGCCAAAACTATTTTTCCCTTTACTTACCGCACTACATGCCTTTGTATAATTATTGTACTTAATCTAATATTATAAAATATAATGGTAATAGTATTAAGTATACCAAATAATCGGATAGATGTAAGAATTATTGTTATATCGGTTTTTCTATTCCTTGATAGTTTTGTTTGAAGTTTTTGTCGATAGTTTATTTTTCATTTCGGAATGAAGTTATAGTTCTTTACTTTAGTTAATATTCGTGGCCATGTTTAGAATGAAGGTTTATTATGTTTGTACAACTTGAGGCAGGTTATTGTAAATTTATTACTTATTTTAAAAATAGGGTTCTTAAAATTGTTCTTCTATTACAGATTTTCTGTAATGTTCTGTTTTGAGATCTCGATAAAAGAATCATCTTGTTGAGTTTTAGATCGTTAAGTATGTAGTTTGTTTGATATAAATCTTATTCCTTAGAACAGACGGTCTTTTTAAATTCCACTTGTTATTCTTTATAACATAAATTGGTTTATGAGGCCCATCTCAAATGTATGCCTGTTGGTCACTATACTACTTTAAATGCAAAAGTGGGTGAATGTGTATTTGTTCTTCTATGTAGCAACAGCTCCTGTTTGTTTAGGGGTTGGAGAAGTACATCAGTTTCTTCCAAAAAAACATGTTACTTCCTAATGTACTGCCAATGTACTGGTCACTATGCCATTTAATGTGAAAGGGTTCTATGGTGGCTTTGGAATCCACAATCATGTAGCGCTATCGGGAATAAATTAACTAACTAAAAGCTATTATTAAGTAATTTCTATAATTTTCCGAAATATGATGATTAAAAATTTCTGATTACCTATTGATATATTTTACAGAAATTCGTAATGTTAAATTTATAAATTGTATAAATGGGCCTTATTAGTTTTATTCGTTTATGTTTATATTGATTATGTTAACGAGTACCTTCTGTAGCCAAAGTTCACTTGGATTATATAAGTAGCATTTAGTTTTCATAATTACTTGAATATATTTTAATGGCTTTTGTTTTGAAAAATGCGCGATATATCTGCAGCAAATTAGCATAAGTAATTAGCAACTTTTAGAGCTTAGAATATGGAATCATATAAAATGGGTTACTATATAGGAAATGTGTCATAATTCGTAATTGAAAGCGGTTTGGACTGGGTCGGCGAAGTGCCGATTTTTGTGATCACATCGCGGAAACACCATTCCAAAATGGTGATAATACTAGTATAAATTTTGAACAACTTGTGATTTCAAAAATAGGTTACCTTATCACGTTCGTGTTGGAATATTTAATTATTTACTGTGTTCTATGTACATTGACATTCGTTGTCTTGTATTATTTCAAGTCCAGTTCTTGTTTGATTTGTTCCTTGTGTAGGTATAGTTATATGTTATTATATATTAGAGATGGGCCGACTACCTGCCGACTAGTCGGGGAAACCGTCGGTGACTATTCGGCAAAAAATTACGAGTGGGTTGTTATTTATTTAAAAAAAGAGTGCAGAAATAAAGTGTGACTAAATTAAATGTTTTTTAAAGTACCTAATAATTGTAAGCAAGGCAAAATTTTGCGAAAACCCGTTAGGTTGAAGCCAAATGTAACAAAATGTCAACATTTGTCCCACAAGTATGCGCGAGCGCTGTCAATTAGCCGATAGCGGACAATTTTATCCGGACGGCTGCAAAAACAAAGTGAGTTGACGAGCGGACGAAATGGTTGGCAATGCCGACTAGTTGGCCGACTGTTTAGCATTTGGGGACCGACTAGTCGGGTAGTAGTAGTCAGCAAAAACCGTAGTCGACCCATCGCTAATATATATATATTTATTTACTATGTCTTTGGTATTAGTTCTGTCCACTAGAATCTGATCAGCAACTGTGTCGTACTAGCTGTTCTCATGCACATTTTAACTGTATTTGTTTATTGTTTCTGATTTTTATTATTCTGCGTTCAAATCAATTTTGACGGCTTTGTGAACAAACCAGTTTCATTCTAATTCTCACACAGTATCGCGTCCACCGGAATGATGATGGATCATATTTATTTGATATATCACTACATTTTATGTTAATCACACAATCATACTATATCTAATACATTGAAGCCAGCAATTCTTGTATATCTCTCGGAAACGGCTCCAACGATATTCATGACATTTGGTATGGATTACGGGGACTTATAGATCCAGTTAGGTATCATTTTTAGAAAACGTACCATATACTGGTTATTATATTTTCATTTTGATGTAAACTTGGAGGGGGTGGGGTGGTTTGTTTACAAAAGCGTTAAAATGGATTGGAATGGACTATACAAGAATGTTAATAGAAAAGTTTAAATATTGTATTTCATTATTGCAATATAGTTTAGACATCGACATAAACCATCGAAGTGTCGCTTGTGATCGTGTTTTGTTAAATTCATTGTTTATTTACACCGAGTAAAATTATTTTTCTATTTTTTTTTATGACTTAGATTTTTATTTACATGCTAAGTGACTTAGTTAAAGTTAGTACTTAAAATGGTTAGTTTACTTGAAAATGGAAACCTTTTTTTAACATGTTAAAGATCATTCCAAAATGTACTCCTTCGGAGCCAAAGGGGATTAAGTCCGAAATAGTTTACTCTTATTTAGATCTAATGTAGTTGTGTTAATTAAAATTCAGTTGTACTTGTTTTCTTTACGTTAATAGGTAAGCGTCCAAATATTGAGCGAGAAAAAATCAATAAGCAGCATTGATTTGTGGGCATCCTAATTATTTCAACGGAAACATTGTAATCAAATTACCAAGTAAAGTAATTACATACCAATTACCTTATGATTTATCATTCCCTGGAAAAACACTTTCCTTTTTTTAAAGAAAATCTTTGCCAGCTTGTAAATCTTTGATGTAAGTAATCAAGTAATCAAAGGTCAGTATGCCCACTGTTGATGTTTGTTACCATTACACGCATAAAATGACACATGCGCATAATGACACATGCGCATTATGACACATACGCATAATGTCACATACGCATAATGACACATACGCATAGTGACACATACACAGAATGGCATACGCAGAATGACACATACGCATAATGACATATACGCATAATGCCACATACGCATAGTGACACATACGCAGAATGACACATACGCATAGTGAAACATACGCAGAATGACACATACTCATAATGACATAAACGCATAATGACACATACGCATAGTGACACATACGCATAGTGACACATACGCAGAATGACACATACGCATAATGACATATACGCATAATGACACATACGCATAATTACACCTACGCATAATGACACATACGCATAATGACACATACGCAGAATGACACATACTCAGAATGACACATACGCATAATTACACATACGCATAATGACACGCATAATGACACATACGCAGAATGACACATACGCAGAATGACACATACGCATAATGACACATACGCATAATGACACAAATTGCCTTATACGCATACGAAAATCGCAAAGATTTTTAAGGTAAAACAAATATGTTCGCGGCTTATGGGTCGCCCAAGGGCCATCCCCGCCGGACCCTGGCCTAAATAGTCCTAAAGAGTATTGGATAATTAACGTATGTAAATACACTTTTGGTTGTGTCATTATGCGTATGTGTTGTGTCATTTCATTATGATTGTGACATTTCTCTTTGTCTGATTTCTAAGGAATGAAGGAATTGGTCTAAGAGGCGAGTTTGATAATACATTGGTTTTTTCTCGCTCAACAATCGACGCTCAAATGTTGTAACTGTCTGGACTAGGCTGTGAGCTAACTTGGATCTGATTGATGGAATTAAACGTCTGGCTTTTTCCAATAAAGGCTTTTATTTTGCTTTACCCTTTATCCTAAGTTCTGAGGTGACGGTGACAAAGGTACCTAATGCCCAACCAATCGCTATATCCCGTCTTACAAAGATGTCCATGATCCAGGACCAAGAACAGAATACTCCACGAGCGTGTGCAGCGTGCTGACGCAGCGTATACCAGTGGTCCGAGTGTCCCACAAAAACCCCTTCAGACATTAAAATTAGGTTAGGTTCATCAATCTTCAAATGCCCTAAGGGCAAACCCAACAGAAATAGGAGCCCCGCGAAAACGGGGTTTCGGCAACCTTAAGGTGGGGAGTTATTCGTCATCACTATCACTACATAGTATAAAATAAAGTCGCTTTCTCTGTCTCTATGTCCCATGTAGCCACTGTCAAATTAATAAATAGGTACAGTATTCAAAAATCTTGTGACCAAAATGTCTGCAACGTTGTACGGTAGAGCACGGTCCAAAGACCCCTCTCCCCTGTCGGGCTCTTAGCCAACGGATAACGATATCCCTCAGAATCTGCCAGGAAATCATGAACCGATGCCCAGGGTGCACCGAACCAAGCACTGCTCTTCCCTTCGGAGGGGTCCAAAAACAAAACGGCAGCTCTTGACCACACGCGGAGGTAACCCGACTCGCACCCCTGGGAAAAGCTGATTAGATTTAACACGGTTGAATTATTGGGTTTAGAGATGGGGTATTAAAAAAGACCTTCGGGTCTGTCTTGCTGTCCTCCTGAATCGACCGATCGTACCCGAAATCCGAAGGTTGTTCTAGGACCTCACGCACTGTAGGTACAGTCAAGTGTAATATATCTAGTCAAAGTTTCAAAAATAAGTATCATACGCTCTTACACCGGCGTAATAAGGTCGTGGGACATATTTTTGACAAGTTCATATCGGTACTTATTTTGCACTTGACCGTACCTACCTACCTTACTTTTTTTTTATTATAGCTTCGCGCTCTTGGCGCATTTAGCTAAACGTGGAAACGGAATTAAGTGAGAGCGGAAAATACGAAAGGATCGGAATTTGGAAAAAGGATACGAAAAGATCAGGATGGGTTGAAAGTATTTCCATGGTATTTTCTCGATTGTTTTACGTTTTTGTGTATTTTTTTCTGACAATAGTCGTGACACTCCGTCAAGCTTCTGTCAAATTTTAGTATCTCTATTTTATTCGTTTCTCGTCGAATTGAAATCACCGCAATGTCTTTAATAGGCTTAGATAAATTAGCCCTTTTGAAAAAAACTATAAAAGCGAACGGGGGTTTTGTTCGTATGATTGAAAAACTGTGGCGGATGGATACAGTGAAGGTAAGTGATATCCTGACTGTTCTGAGGGTGCACTTTCCCTGAGATTTACCCATAGACTGCACCCTAGTATAAAATGCCTATTACCTAACACATTTTTGGGACCCTAACCCTAACTAAGTGTGTTGTAATAAGAGTTAGAGAGAGGGTAAGGGTCCCTGGGTGCCAGGAAGTTAGGGAGCTAGGGTGATCGGACTGCCCCGGCACCCTTCCTCAATTAGGCTGGCAATTAGGGAACCCGCGGTCATCGCGGGGCTTGCGTGGAGTACGCATGTGCAAGGTAAGTGAGTTCTCCCATTCTTAAATAATTTTTAAAGTCGACTGGTTCCAGAGCACTGAGTATTATATTGGAGTGCTTTTCCTTAATTTCCAGTATTCCTCTCTTTTTCTCTTTATGGATGCAACTACCAAAGCTACGGCAATCGTTGCTTTTTGTGATGGTTTAGATAAAACAGTTGCCATGATACGTCTCTATCCGCGCGCGTTCGAATGCAGACTGTACACAGAGAGTGAGGGAGTCGGTGTTCAGTGCAGTTGCAGTGTAATAATCAGAGATCGGACAGAATTGCGTCATTGCTCGCAATAATGTGGACATGACTCCAAAATTAATCAAATATGTAATCATTTAATTAATTTCTTACTTGACTTAAATTTTAATTCCTAGTCAATAAATACAAAGTTTGTTAAAGTATATAGATTTATTAAAGAAAATAATCAGTATTTTTTCCAAATTTTCTGCAGTCACGGAGGTTTTATACCTATAAAACTTTAAAACTTTTTTGTCAGAAATAATAATCATATCTAGCAGGATCGTGATTTCTTTATTATATAAAAATATTTACGAGAACGACAACTGCCACTTTAATTAACATTTTGCTGATAATTTTATGCATGTGTAAATTTTTATCTCCGGGAGTTCAAATTTTATTTCGAGAAATTAATTAAATGATTAATTATTTGATTAATTTTTGAGTCATGTCCACATTATTGCAAGCAATGACGCAAATCTGTCCGATCTCTGGTAATCAACGCCCCGTATAGCACAGAATCTCTCAGAATTTTTCTAGAAAATTTCAGCAGGCGGTACAATTAGTTCAACTAAACCCATACAAAGATTTTTAAACCTTGACCTTGTTTATTGTTGGAAGGAAGGCACCATGATGGGCTGCGACGCGAACGGCAACAAGTACTACGAGAACCAGCGGTACATGATCTCTCGCAGCCGCTGGGTCGAGTTCAATCCCGAATACAAGTGGGAGTACGACGCCTCGCAGGTAGCGTTTTGTTATTGCAAGTGATGCACTTTTATTGCCTTTTTCTACTCCTGTAGGTACTATTTTATTATCTGTGATTCATGTAATCACGAGCACCACTATAAGAACACTCATAATAAAAATAACTGTGATTTTGTTTCAATGCTCTAGCTCAGGGGTTCCCAAACTTATTCATTACGTGCCCCCTCTCTAAAAAGATAAAACTCTGTGCCCCCCTATAGTGCAGCCGTAGGCTGTTAGGCATAAACACAAGGAACTTGGTAATTAGGTTCTATAAGGTCCTGTATTGTAGCCCATGCCCCCCTTTGCAGGTCACTGCGCCCCCATTGGGTGGCGCGCCCCCCCACTTTGAAAATCACTGCTCTAGCTGGTATGGATCAGAAGATACAAGGGTTTGAAAAAAATGGGATAAAAATACATTTTTGACATTATCTCTGTGACAGTTCAAGATAGAGGGCTGAAAGTTGGAGTGGTTACTAGTTATGAGGCCACCAACAATTGACATTTACCAATTCGAATATTCCTGATAGGGGCCACACGTCCTTCCTTAGCCTGCTAAGCCTTTCTGTGAAACAATCGTAAAATAACACCAGAAAAGCGACGTTGCCAGCTCAGTAGGAATAAACGCTCTTAGCCCACTAGCTATTGCCCACGACTTTATGTTCATCCTACTCATCATCATCATCATCATCATTTCAGCCATTACAAGTCCACTGCTGGACATAGGCCTCTCCTTTAGACCTCCAATAAGACCGGTTGGAAGCGGCTTGCATCCAGCGCGAGCTCCGACACCCCCACAAGGCCCACAAGGCCCACAAGGTGGACCGATGACCTCATCCTACTAGTTTTTTGAAATTGGAACAGTCAAATCTTTCCTCTCTATATACCTACTATTGTAGATAATTAAGAACGGTTTTTTTTTTTTTTTTATATGAATAGGAAGGCAAACGAGCAAGTGGGTCACCTGATGGTAAGTGATCACCACTGCCCATAGACACCCGCAACCCCGGAGGGATTGCAGATGCGTTGCCAACCTAGAGGACTAAGATGCAATGCCTCTTGTGCCCGTAATTTCCCCGGCTGTCTTACTCTCCACACCGGAACACAGCAGTGCAAGCACTGCTACTTAGCGGCAGGATTAGCGAGTAAGATGGTGGTAGCGATCCGGACGGACCTTGGACAAGGCCCTACCACCCGCAAAATTCTTACATTGGTTGCATTGATTCTTATGATCTTCCGTCTCACAGGTCACCCCCGAATGGTTCGGCTGGCTCCACTACAAGACCGACCAGCTGCCCTGCCAGAACTGCGCCAAGTATTGCCTCAACTGCTGCTGCTGCAGTCACCGGTGGCTGCTGCCACCTGAAGAGAACCTCACAGCCACCCGGATGGCGTACTACCCGTATACGACCACCACGCCGCATATAAAGCTTTGGGATGGTAAGTTATTTTTGCGGGTGGTAGGGCCTTGTGCAAGGTCCGTCCGGATCGCTACCACCATCTTACTCGCTAATCCTGCCGCTAAGTAGCAGTGCTCGCACTGCTGTGTTCCGGTGTGGAGAGTAAGACAACCGGGGAAATTACGGGCACAAGAGGCATTGCATCTTAGTCCTCTAGGTTGGCAACGCATCTGCAATCCCTCCGGGGTTGCGGGTGTCTATGGGCAGTGGTGATCACTTACCATCAGGTGACTCACTTGCTCGTTTGACTTCCTATTCATATAAAAAAAAAAACCGGGACAGGGATGTCAACATTGAAAAAAAACCGGCCAAGTGCGTGTCGGACTCGCACGCTAAAGGTTCCGCACATATTCGGCAAGTGAATATAAAATCCAGTGTTAACAGAACCTACAGATGCGCAAAACATGTAGGTAACTGAAGTGAAAAGATTGATTCATGGCTTTTAGTTCATTTCGTTCAGTTCGCTCAGTAGATCTATTGACTCAAACTGCTTTTTCATATCATTATATCAGTACGATGTATTCAGTAGGCATACAAAATGGTATTTCTAATGGCGGAGATATGATTATACACTATAAAGTTTCGCTGAAAATGGTCAGATAAGCATCATACTTTATCAATTTTTATTTTTTGTTTTGAAAGTGTCGTTCTAAAAGTTACGTTTCATGTCTTTACATGAAACGGAACGCAGCCAATGAATCGTCCACTCACACCAGCGCAAATGAACGAAAAGAGCGGCTCACACATTCATATCGGCTCCTGTCTATACTGTAAGCTAAGTGTAAGAGAGACAGGCTTATACGATAGATTTGTAGGTGCGAAAGGCGCAACCATGCACGCAACGGCTGGCCACATCAGTACGAAATCCGAACGAAAGACATACTGATATAGTGAGTTGCTTTATCCTTCAGTGAACGACTGAGCGACTGAACGAAACGAAAAGATGTAGTTCATTTGAATCTTTCACTCGCGATTGACACATCTCTACAAAACGCAACCTGAACAAAATGTAGGTACCTAGTGTGAATACAGACATACACAAATCTTATCCTATTCTTTACGGGGTAGACAAAGCCTAAGGTGACAAGACCTACAGGCCACGTTTAGCAAGATTGTGGGCGTATAGTGTGAAGTCATTTTATATTGGATAGGTACACTTACTTAGACAGACAAAAATATACTGTTTTTAGTATCTGTTGTTATAGCGGCAACAGAAATAGATACATCAGCCGAGAAAGTTACAACTGTCTAGCTATAGGCCGGCTATAGCTATGGCCGGTTAGTTAGTTTCAGGAAATGACGAAGTCTACTATTTTGATTGGTATTATTTAAAACGAGAGCGTGTAGGCTATTTTACGTTCCCTTTTTTACTGACACATTAAAAATTAGCGCCATCTCGCGCTGCATGGGCGCACTAACCATAAGGTCCGCAAGGCCAAAGTTCGAAAATAGCTCAACAGATGGCGCCACCGACTAAAATAACAGAGCGTACCGAAAGCGAGGGCTCGAGTCCGACGCGGCGTGCAAATGTTTTTTATAAATGCCGCTAGATGGCGGTATCAGTGCAGACTATTAAATAGAGCAACCATGTACAATATACACAGGGCCGTCGTAAGCTAGGTTGGGGCCCTTGGGCACACAAGAATTTGGGGCCCTTTTGGAAAGTAAAAAAGTGAATTATAATAACATTTTTCCTTGGTCCTTCGAGGCCCGTTGAGAAGGGGGGCCCTGGGCACGGGCCCCGTGTGCCCTTATGGTGAAGACGGTATTGAACGTATATATGTATCGTAACTATGTTTACAATATAATCACTTTGAAT
This sequence comes from Pandemis cinnamomeana, assembly GCA_932294345.1. Classification (NCBI taxonomy): domain Eukaryota; kingdom Metazoa; phylum Arthropoda; class Insecta; order Lepidoptera; family Tortricidae; genus Pandemis; species Pandemis cinnamomeana. Next base: position 31,836,561 of record OW028702.1, on the reverse strand, counting down.
TAAGAGTACTCTCTTAATGATGTAAGCCTGTTTTAATGAACGTACACACAGCAAAGCTATTCGGTAAGCAGGATAGATACGGCGCGAGCGTGCGTAAGTGCTTACCTGATTATATTGCGTGTGTACGTACTCAATGTTGTAATGTAATATAATGTAGGTACCTATGAGAAAAAATCTGTACCGCTGTTTTGTTCGGAAAAAAAACCGCTTTCAAAGCGTTCACATCCATCGCCAAATCCATATTATCAACTCACGATTAAATGTACGGTGGCGAACTGAGCCGGGGCCCCGCCGGCGAGCAAGCACGAGCTAGCTGCGAAGTTTACCGAACGACGCACCAAAATTCACGAACACTCGGGTTTCGGCGGGGTCGAAAGTTTCGGCTATGTTGTGGCCGAAACCGAAACTAAGGCCGAAACTGGCCGAAACGGAAACCGAAACTGAAATTTCGGTCGGTCACTACGCATTACAGGCGAATGCTCTCAGTGACGACGCTCCTTATGAGTTAAGTAAATGTATTTGTTCATAATAAGTATTTATTATCTTTCTCGGCCCTGGCCGTGAGTACCTAGGCCGTGACGCGACCGGAAATATCCACTTCCTGGCCAACGGAAGACGTCTAATTGTGTACACACCCCGTGATAAAGTAAAGCTCTGGCCGCATGTTTATTGCCCTCGCCCTTGGCTCGTGCGACAAGTTCCTGCCATCAGAGATATTCTTTATATCAAACCTTCGGTTGGAATGTAATGTACTATTATTACACACACACACACACTTTCTGATTATTCTTGTGTTTTGAGTACTTCACTTGGCACTCGCGTTACAGACCCAGTCCCGCATAAAATGTCATCTACCTATCTCTATGTAACAGTGTGTCCTTGTCATGCACTTTGTAACTTCTGTGGTGAAATAAAGTTTTTCTTATTCTTCTTCTATTGTTCATTTAAGTATTTATTTTTGTTCACAGGATCTTCGACCGGCGCTCGAAAAGGCGGGACGAATCCGTGTTAATTTAACCCACTTCGGTTTATTATTTTTAAATTATAGTTTGCAAATAAACTCTGTTTATATAGGTAGTTCGTTTTTTAATGGCCTGAATGGTTGGAGAGGATATTGGTGTGGTTTACAAAAATAAAAAATAAGTATGTAGCTATATATGTATGTATGTATAACTCTTTATCCTACTAATATCCTACTAATATTATAAATGTGAAAGTTTGTGAGTATGTTTGGATGTTTGTTACTCTTTCACGCCAGAACGGGTGGACAGATCTGGATGAAATTTGGAACATAGATAGATTATAGTCTGGAATAACGCATAGGCTACTTTTTATCCCGGAAAATTGCGTAATTCTTGCGGGAAGCGATAAACGAATTCTATGCAGACGAAGTTGCGGGCAACAGCTAGTTGTACATAAAACACAAGAAAAAGATGAATACAGGACAACACACATGCACGAAGCAATGCGCATCGTTAGGAACTTCTCAAAAATATGTCCCACGACCTTATTACGCTGGCGTAAGAGCGTATGGTACTTATTTTTGAAACTTTGACTACATACATATTATTACAGTTGACGTAGGTACTTCTTGATTTATGTATGTACAAACAGTTTTTCTCAAAAAACGCTAAAAGGAACAACAATTTTAAAAATTTAGTCGTCAGCCTTTTAAGACGCAGCGTGGTACTTATTTTTGAAACTTTGTCTAGATACATTATTATTACGCTTGACTGTACGTGGGGTGCACGACATGCTTGCCATGAAATTGACAGGTGACTAAAGATTCGAAATTCGGATTTCGGAGTTCGCAACTACCGTCTCTTTCACTTTTAAATTACATGTTTTTACTAAATTTGTAACATCAAAATAAGCCAGCATATTAAACACTTGCCCAGAAGTGGAAGGTTCAGTGTGTGAACTGAGGGACCACACCTTTGGCTGTATAACTTTTTAGTGAATTGGCATTGTTCATTTTTTTTAAGCTGTGCTTTTAACACCTTTATTTGATAAAATGGACTATTTCAAGCAACTAATTTCAATATTATGCTTTTACGTAGCTTTGTTAATTAGTAATAATTTTTTTTTCGCTGTTTGATAGTTCGTGAATTTAGACAGAATCCCAATCGCCTTCGTTCAGCCATTTAAAAAAAACGGCTTTGTCTATGGTTTTGTCGTGACAGGTGACAGTTGCCATAGCCAAACTTTTTTTTCCCATTTTTGTGGCAAACATTCAATGATGGATTCTGTCTAAAAACCGGGTCGTTATGTCAAACAAAGGTTAAAAGTACTTTTACAAAAATATCTGTAATCATAAAGTATTTTTGAAATCGGACAAGATAAATCGGATAATTGATGGTTTTCCTCGAAATGGTTTTCGAATTGGAGCATACTAAAAAAAATGAACAATGCCAATTCTTTAGGAATTCCAGTTTTTTTTTACAAAGTAATTCGCTAACTACCTACTACATTTTACACTTACTTTAAAAACCTTTAAAAACCAGGTGCTCTCTCAGTCCACACGCACACCAAACTATTGCTAAGTTAGCAGAAGCCTACAGAGCGTTTATGAATAAGGGGGGTGAATCTCGAACTTATCACCGACTGTCGATTCATGAGTAAACGCCTACGGAACTGGCTTTTATTTGTACGTTTTCATTAAATACGGGGGTAGAAGATTGTAGCTATTTTTAGTTGGGAGTGCTTAATTCAGGACTGAGGGGTGTTCTATTGTTAGCCAGGACAGAGTTCAATGTTATATCAAAGTCTACTTCAAGGACTGGCAAGGTCTGGCATCGCCTCCGTGGAAACATTTACATACATAGGTACACCAATCACGTCTTTATCCCTTACGGGGTAGACAGAGCTTAAGGTAAGTTACCTACAGGCCAGTAACTATATTTGGAAAATGGACTCAAAATAGTGATGGGTTGTTAGCCTCATCGCCTATAACAAGATTCCTATAATTTTCGCCCATTCACGATGGGCTTTTATTTTACCATCTGCGCAGGTAGAGAGGCAACTGGTATATTCTAGAACTCGTGAAAACATTTAATTGAGTTTAATGGATATCATATGCTATATACTCCCTGTTAAGTTCTAGTTATCTTAAGTGTCAGTATCTATGATTCCTTTATTTATTACAACGAAACAGAGCCGGCATCATAGATAACTGAAATTTTAATACTGCAACATAACAGGGAATTGTGAAACGGGGCCTAGAAGAAATAATTTGGTTCAGCCGCTCTCGACTCGAGTACAGCATGTCAGCGTGCATCCTTTTTTATTTACTACTAGCTGTTCCCTACGGTTTCGCTTCTGTTCCATTTTTTTTTCATGTAACTTTTTAATTTCTAAATGTCTATGAAAATTAGAACACATAGAAAAATCCGAAAAGTAAAGCTATGGCCGGGAATCGAACACGGATCCTCGTCATTCCGTGACGCGTGCTATACCCCTACACCACCCATAGCAGGTGGGTAGTCTCCGAATTTTTCTACCTGTTACTAACTGTCACGTGACCTTTGTTACTATGCGAATTTTTTGTCGCTAAGCGTCATCTGTTTGAATGATGTGTCTGTACGACACAATTACAAACTCCCGTGGAACATCTACTGCTCACCAGGGACGAGAGAAGGCCAGGCGCTGTTTTTCAAATGATAGGCACTATCAAATGAATCAAGAATTTTTTTAACTTTTTGTATAAAAACATAGAATGTACAGTGGCTTCTCTTCCAGCGCATGGTGAAAGGCCATCGAGATCATGCTAAACGTGCTTAGGTCTTGTTGCCTTAGGCTCTGTCTAAGTCGCGGTGTCACCAAGTGCTCCCGCAACGCTCACAGTCCATGGCCAGGAGGGAACGTGTGTGTTTAGACGTTAGGCCTCTCCCCTCCTTCCATAGGGAAGGCAGCGGCGAGCTGGAGAGCCCGTCATACCGTTGCTGCCCCGAGCGCGGGAATGCATAAGGTTCATTTTCCACACGTTAAAAAAAAAGGCTGTCTAGTACGGGATAAAGACTTGATTGTGTGTGTGGTGTATATATTTTGATTGTGTATTGAATTATAATGGGCCCGTACCTATTAGATTCCGGCTCGTATTTCGGTATATAATATACATTATTATTTGTAATATAATCAGAGATCGGACAAATGGATGTCATTGTTGGCAATAATATAGACATGACTCCAAAGATCAATTAATTATTTTTACCTGTAATTTAATTTGTTGTGTAGATTTATTAAAGTAAATAAAGAATATTTTTTCTAAATTTTCAGGGGTAAGTTTGTTCCTTTTCACATCCAAAATATACTTATGAGTTGAAAAACTCCGTTCGCAATCTACTGAAGTTAACGGAGCAAACTTAAGTAGTTTAATGGGAATACCGTTATGCCAATGGTTTTCAGTCTATTTTGTCTTCTAAGTATTTGATGACAGTTTCAAAATCTGGATTTCTTTTAATTATTGCCTTCATTTTTCCTTGTCAAAAAAATGATTGTATATTTAATTTATTAATTCATTAAATAATTTTTGGAGTCATGTCCATTTATTGCGAGTAATGGCACCCATTTTGTCCGGGGTCGGAATTATATAATATAGGTACAAAGCTATATAAATAACCATCGTGGTTGCTACGAAGAGGTGGTTGAACTCCGTGTATTTAATTATAGGGAAATGTAAACAGGAAAATACCCCTAGACATTAGTTATTTTTAATTACAATTGACGACCTTTTTGTGAATTACAAAATGTTTAACATTACGTTTTGTATTTTTAAATAAGTGACTAATAAATCTATCTATCCATCTGTTTATGTGTCCTTGCCACATAACTTTATCGATGGAATATTTATTACGACTGTGTTTCACAAATTATTCACTTACCCTAAACACTACAATCTCAACAAAAAAGCGTGAAACGAATTTGGAAAATAAAAATCGCTTCATCCGTCGGCCTCCTTAAAAACTATACCTACCTTTTTTCCCTCGTGGTTTGCCCCACCGCGTTTTCCCCACGTTAGGTGGGCGGCGCGGCACAGGTCACGCCTCCGCCCCTGCGCGCCAGTCGGCTCCGCGTCGCGATCGAGCACGCACGCGATGCGCGGGAGTGTGTGAGTGAGTGGGGCGGCAGCCCGGTCGTTCGGTGCGAGTAAAAGCGGAAAAATTGACCCCCAAATGGGCGTTTACGAAGACAGGGGAACGATGCACTGGGTAAGTGGGTAGTTTCATTTTTTTTTTTTAGTTTTTGTTAAAAAAATCGGCGTACGAATCATTGTTGATTTCACTTGTGGAATTGTGAATGGACAGAGTACGTAGTGTTAAAGTGGCGATTGGGCTATGTTATTATGATTTTTATTAGAATATTAATGCGGCATTTATAACCTTTAAATATAATTGTAATTACCTACTTGATCTATAATTCTAATTAGCTTTTGCGACTAGGCATATGCATGCATGCAGTGCTTAAAACAGATAAAGTAAAGTAAAGTAAAATTTATTTTCCAAAATAGACACGAAATAGGTACATACAATGTTAGGAAGTTCAATGACTCCACACTAGGCACAGCCTGTATCGTGGCAGCCAAGAAATATGAAAAAGACACGGTTACCATTAATTATGAAGCGGTCAGATTAACAAAAAAAAGGAGGTAAAAAAAGAAAAAATAAAATCAAAACAATAATTTGCTGATGGGAACCCAAATACTAACTAGAAATTAAAAGATTAGATAGCTGCAAATGTGTGTGTGTGTGTGTGTATGTAGATGTTGTGGAAAAAGGTCAGGTCAGGAGTACCCGAAACCGACGAGCGTGTATGAAGATTGATGAATGTGGGTGAAGCGAAAGAAGTATGTCAGGATCGTAGCAAGTTCAATGTAGTCTGCCTACCCCTGTGGGAAAGAGGCGTGACGGTATGTACCTATGTATGAAAATACAATTGTTTATAAACGGCTCAAATTATTATGTTATTAATATTAATTCGTCTAGATCTAATTAGTATTTCTCCACGATTATAACATAGTATGTCAATATACGCCAGTTTCCGTACTACAAGTAATTTATTTATGACATATCGTTTATAATCGGCTCCCATAATTTTCGTTGGTCATAAATCGTTAGTCATTTTTTTTTGGTCATAATGTAACACATGAAAGCGTGCATTTTACAGAAATTTTGGAAAAGTCAGAATGTATTAGGTAGGGTTGCCACCTTTTCTTAGTAGAAATTTATATCTGATTTCAAAGGAGTTAATAAATATTTTGAGTTAAATAATAGTTTGAGTAAATAAATACGTACAGAAATCCTACTAATATTAAAAATGCGAAAGTTTGTGAGGATGGATGTGACGATGTGAGTGTGTATGTTTGTTCTTCACGCTGAAACGACTGGATGGATAGCTGGTACCTTAGATTAAAACATAGGTTATTTTATCCCGGATTCCATAGTTCCCTCGGGATAGCGATAAACTTTGGGGACTGTTGCACCCACGATGGCAATTTGAACTTTTCCTGGCTTTTAAAATATCATAATTAACATTTTTGTTAATTAATATAAAGTAAGCATATAAATGTAGTGTAATGTAGGTAGAACTAAAACAGGCGTTTCACTGTTGCACCCGCGATAATGGAACCCTTTGCTAATTCTACGCGGGCGAAGCCGCGGGGAGAAACTAGTACATAAGAACCATGACTCGACATCATTCGTACTGGGATCGAACCCGGAACTCAAGCTTCGTGAGATCTCTAATCAGTAGGCTATCCGGTCGACTAATAACATTGTGGACCAGTATTCTGATAAGATAAAAAATCTGCATGTCTATATATACACGCACTATCGGCTATACAAGAAGAGATGATTTATTTGTTTACTAGCTGTTGCCCGCAACTTCGTCTGCATAGAATTCGTTTATCGCTATCCCGCAGGAATTACGCAATTCTCCGGGATAAAAAGTAGCCTATGTGTTATTTCAGACTATAATCTATCTATGTTCCAAATTTCATCCAGGTCCGTCCAGCCGTTCTGGCGTGAAAGAGTAACAAACATTCAAACATCTATATGAAATGAAATGAAATGAAATATATTTATTTGCCTTAAATGTAGTACAAAATATGATGTTACAATAGTGAAGAATGAGTCAAGTCTCATACATTTAGACTTAAAAAGTCATGCAAATATTATGTTTAAAAAATAATTTCAATTAGATGCATGCGTGATTAATGACTATACCTACCAACAATGAAAATGTCCTTTATTATATTATATTTTTACATGTTAATTCATTATATTATATTTTACTTTAATTTATTATATTATATTTTTACAAGTTGTTCAGGTATTCTTTTATAGAGTAGAAACATTTACTGACAAGCCAACGGAACAATTGGGTTTTGAAGGATGTCAATGGGAGCACTTTTATAGACTCTGGTAAATTATTGTAAATTTTTATGCACATCGCATAACTGTTTTTCTTTTTCATTGATGTATGAGTCTTCGGTAAAGCCAGTCTGTTAGGATACCTTGTGTTAAAAGAAACTGTGTCACTTATCTTTTTAAACATATCAGGGTGCACCTTTACAAATAGACAGGCCTCGTAAATATAGATAGAGTAAACCGTGAGTATCCTATATTCAATAAAAAAGGGTCTGCATGATGTAAGGCGGGTTAAATTGCATATTGCTCTCATACATTGTTTTTGTGCGATAAAGGTTCGATTAACTTGTACAGAGTTTCCCCAAAGCAAAATTCCATATCGTAAATTGGAGGCAACATAACCATGATACGCTTTAAATGCTGTTTTAGTATCGGTTATCCTTGCTAATCGCCAGAGTGCATAGGCAAATCTATTTATCCTTAAGCAGACTATACTCACAAACTTTCATATTTAGGTATAATATTTGTTTGTATATATGAATCCTCTTCCATGCTGGTCTGGGAGTAAAGGAAATACATAGAATTTACCAGTTACTTATCTTCCCGCGCCGATGGTAAAAGCCCATCGATGGAATAGCCGAAAGTCTTAGGAGTCATGTTATAGGCGATGCTAGCAACCCACCACTATTTTGATTTCCCTTTCCACCTATACGCCCTTAAGCATGCTAAACGTGGCCTTAAGGTTTTGTTACCTTAGGCTGTGTCAAACCCGTAAAGGATACAGACGTGATGTGTGTGTGTCTATGACATAATTTAGACAAAGATCGATAAAGGCAAAAGGGGCTTTACCATGACGTCTTAATGCGATTCAGTTCCGACTCAGTTCAGGTTTTAGCTGTCATTTTTAGTGTGGATCTGACAGCGAGCGAACCTAAACTGAATCGGAATTGAATCGCATCAAGACGTCATGGAAGTAATACAGAAATGAGGTTAACGATCTTGACGTGTCTTTTATAGAAAAACAGTTATAGTTGTTCCAATCATTTATTTTCTCGATGACAGATGTAGTTTGATAGTTATAGTGTTGTGACCTAATAAGTGATGAGTAGATACGATATCGATCCAATTTTATATATATGCGAGTAGTTGAGAAGTATTCAGCTATGGAGCCAATAAAACAACCGACTTGAATGCTAATTTATTACTAAGCGTGCAAAATGGCCGAATGACAGTATGTTTGTAATTAATAAACTAAAAACTACTGGACAAACAAAAAAAATTCACCATTAAAATGCTACATTATTCCTGAGTAACATAGGCTATTTTTTATCCCGGTAAAAAATTACAATCGTCATATTTTTTATACCTCGCATTTAAAAGTAAATTTTTGCGTAAAAAGCGCAGTTACATTCTACGGGAGCGTTCACCGAGAAAATAAATGATTGGAAAGACTATAAAAAAAATATTGATGATTTGTTTTTTTCATATTTTCCGTTTCCGATGTTTAAAAACTGTTTTTCGGTAAAAGGGCATACATAAACACATACTTACATAAAAATCATTAATTTCAAACCATAATGTAGATCCATATAATGTTAGTGCAATCTTACAAACTACTCGTTAGTTTAATTTTAATTTTAATTTTAAATATAATAACAAATGACGTCTTTATCCCTTACGGGGTAGATCGAGACCTAAAGGCCACGTTTAGCATTATGTTTACGAATGCGAGGCCACGTTTAGCACTATCTGAAGTCATGGATGTATTTCTGTACCTATTTGTCTACACAAATATGTTTACCCGTTGCCTTGTGCGTATAAAGAGACACCTCAAAATTTGTTTACCTCATTTACTCTACCTAAAAAAACTGGAATAATAGAACACGTTCGCTTTGATATGGCAAGTACCTACTAACATTAGTACATTACTGTCTAGGCCAGGAAGTAGGCAATTGCTGGCTGAGTATTGGTTTGAACAGACGAGCTTGCGAGTCCGTTTAATAATAGGAAGCCAGCAATGCTATTCTGGCCGAGGCAAGTATAGTGCTTTTCTCAAAAATCGAAAAAGAACAACAAAAATGAATGAAAATGTAATTGGCATAAATTATAAATTATTTTTGCTTTGCCGCCTTTTTCTATCAATGGCATTTGAAGAGAGTATTTTTCTACCCGGAACACCTAAAGCTTTTCAGTTTCAGTCAACACGTTGTCGTACTACTTTTTTTTTAATTTGGCGTTTTAAGACTGGTGCCTTTATTTTATAATGATGATTTGCATTTTTAAAAAGTTAATAACTAAGTAATGGAATTTGTATGCAACATTACTGGAGAGTTTAGCGCTACAGTAATGTTTTTTTTGGACTGACCGGCAACAATTAACTTCCTGTTCTGATATGTAATAAACAATGACGACTTTAACGTACATTTTTGAGAAAAGTTTGTTGCCGCGGCCTGCCGCTAGTAGCGCTGCTAATTTTATGCGTTACATACATTTTGTTACGTCAAATGTTACAGTGACGGCTACAGTTAGTAAAAAAAGCGGGATACAATTGAATTCTTCATTAAACTATTGCCCGAAGTCACCCCGTATTAATGCACGGCACATTTTCGTTTACCGTTGCGGATAGGTTTTAATTCGGTTGCCTAATGTCTACTTTGCTCTTTGATTCTGTATTGTTTTGTATTGATTTGTGGTGTTCAATAAAGAGTATTTGTATTGTATTGTTGTCCGATGCTTTCGTTTATGGACATGGAGATTCACGACATGTGAAGCAGCAAGTTTTATCAAGGTCACGTGACAGCTAGTAACAGAAAAATTCGAAGACTACCCACCTGCTATGGGTCACCGCTGCTAGGGGTGCACGCGTCACGGAATGACGATGTCCGGGTTCGATTCCCGGTCATAGCTTTACTTTTCGGATTTTTCTGTTTAAATTTTCAGTGACATTTAGAAATTTAAGTTTTATCATGTTTAAGTCTGCAACCGTAATTTATCGTCAAGAGAAAATTGTATCAAATGAATTAACTCCATCTTGAATTACCTTCTTCATGGAGTTAATCGGGTAAACGCGCGCAGCAGACGCTGGGAGACTTGGGAAATATTTGTTCAAATATTTAAGTTATAATATATTTTATTCCGTTTCGCTACAATTTCAGTACATTGCGTAGTCTTTTTTTTTTTTAATTATGGCGTCATTCGGCGTGCCTCGTGGCCAGACCTTTATAACGTTATAAAAAAAAACGATATAATAGCGGTATATATCGTTTGTGTTTAAAATTTCGTTCAAACAAATTCTATATTCCTTCATAACGTTATATCATATCATAACGAAAAGAAAACCGTAACTTTACGAAATAGCGTTATAGACCTGTAAAACGTTATGAAAAAAACGATATAATACCGGTATATGTCGTTTATGTTTAAAGAAAACCATAACGTTATGAAATAGCGTTAGGTATAATAACGCTATGAAACTGATTATGAACTACTACTATGATATCAACTTTACGGCCTAGTCCCACGAAACAAATTTGTAAAGTATGTTTTGACAATTCACGAAAACAGTACAGATTTGTCATTGCATATGTTTGTCGCACGTTATATAGAGCGGGTGTTATAGAGTGTAAGAAAGAGATGGCCTATAACGTTATTATATCACTTGCCAAAGTATCGATATATATCGCTATTAATAACGTTATAATGAATACCGCTACAGAATAAATAATGTTTTATTAAAAAACGCTATTCGGTAATATAACGTACTGAAAAATAGCGCTACCTAAAAACGTTTTATTGAAAAATGATATTCGATAATCTAACGTTATGAAAAATAGCGTTACGCAAAAATAACGGTAATTAAAGGTCTGCTCGTGGCTAACGCCTGCTCTATTTATTGGATGCAAATTAAAAAGGGACTATGCATTTTTAAGGCCTTGTTTGACCTTTTACATACATACACAGATTACGTTTTTACCCCTTACGGGGTAAACAGAGCCTAAGGTAACTTTTGACCTTTTAACTTTTCTATTTTTAAATTGGAAGCTGGATTAAGTGATATTTAGTTAGGGGTAGGTAGTCTACAAAACAACCAATTATAAAAATTATATAGCTGATGCCCGCGACTTTGTCAAAAAAACAAATGTGGCCTATGTTACTCTAGGTTCATTTAGCATTTTAAAGGTGAAAGAATTTTTGAAATCGGTCCAGTAGTTTTAAGTTTATTCGTTACAAACAAATATAAAACATTCAAGTATTTCCTCTTTATAATGTTAGCGTAATGTAGATTGATAATAGCTGATTTTTGTTTTTATTATTCAAGTGTATCTTGTTTATGCTACGAGTATGCGATGATCATTATATGTGTACGTATCGACATAACATATTTTTCTATTTTTATGTAAAATCAATCTAAATATATATCCTTATGTATAAAAATGAATCCCTATGTCCTTTGGTCACGACATTATGCGTGAACGGCTGGAGAGATCTCGCTGATTCTTTTTTTGTTGTGTTTGTTATTGTCAGGAGGTTCTTATGTAACAATATTTTGAAAAAACTGGTATATAAATATAAATGAATGCCTATTACCCTTGGTCACGGCATCACGCGTTCGGCTGGGCCGATTAAGCTAATTCTCTTTTTTTGTTTGTTATTGTCAGAAGGCATTAACAAACAATATTTTGAAAAAAACTGGAACAGGGCGAAGCCGCGGGCAACAGCTAATGTAAAATGAATAAAAAGCAAATCAATATCACATTACAATTGTTAAAATCAAAATTACAACACAATCAATAGTAAATTAAAATTAAAACTACATTTTGTTCAGGGGAAGCGCTATAGGTTTTTTGTCATTTAAATAAAGTAAACAATGTTGAATTGTGTTTTAACATTGTATTTATATATGTATTTATGTTTTGTATGTTTCAAAAGACATGTCAAGGCTGTTTACCGTTATTTATAACTAGCTGACCCGGCAAACTTCGTACCGCCTAACAGTCTTTTTTTTTTAATTTTTCTCCGTAAGAACCACCCCCACACTTCAAGGAATATTCTAAAAAAAGAACTAGCGAAATCGGTTCAGCTGTCGAGATTTGCGCTTAGCAACACAATCTTCGATTCATTTTTATATTATAGATGTCACAAAAACAAAGTATTTTCTGTAACAAATCAAAGGTTGGCCTATTATCTACCTTGTTCTTCGTTTCTGTATTGTTTTGTACAGATTTGTGGTATTCAATAAAGAGTACATTGTGTTGTATTTTAACACGATAATTTTGTGTTGTAGTTGTATTTTATTTTAATGTCTGCCAGCGAGTTTTTTATTATCCGCTGTAATGCAACATGCCGTCGCTCGGGAATGTGTCCGACGGAGGCGCGATTAGTTCGAATTTACTATAAATTGGGAGCTCAATGGAATTGAGGGGAATAATTCTGAACACTTGGTTATATTTTTATACTAGTTTCTGCCCGCGACTTCGTCTGCGTAGAATTATACATAAAAGCTTCCTCTTAAATCACTCTATCTATTAAAAAAACGCATCAAAATCCGTTGCGTAGTTTTAAAGATATAAGCATTCATAGGGACATAGAGGGACATAGGGACAGAGAAAGCGACTTTATACTATGTGGTGATTATACTGGCTGTTTGCGTATCGGACTACCACGAAAAAGTCTATTCATTTTTCGGGTTAACAAATAGCTTATGACACTTTGTAATGGTATTTTTTTTAATCGGTCCTCGAGACAGAGATTACACCTACAACCTCCCAAACTACAATCTTTTTAATATTAGTATAGAATAGTCTTAATGCGATTCAATTCCGACTCAGTTCAGGTTTTAGCTGTCATTTTTAGGGTTCCGTACCTCAAAAGGAAAAAACGGAACCCTTATAGGATCACTTTGTTGTCCGTCTGTCCGTCCGTCCGTCCGTCTGTCAAGACTCTTTTTCTCAGGAACGCGTGGAGGTATGAAGCTGAAATTTATATCAATTACTCAGGTCTACTGTCCCTTGAAGCTGTGAAAAAATCAAACTTCTAAGCCAACGCAATCAAAAGATACAGCCGTTTATGCCGCAAATTTCCGCAAATTTTCAACTCTCAAGGGAATCAAAACCTACAAGGTAGTTCCCGTGAACGCAGAATCTTGAAATTTGGTATGAAGGTAGGTCTTATAGCACAGATTAAAGAATAATTGCGAAAACCGTAAATGTGTATGTATGTCTGTATATAGCAGTGACCAATATAAAGTAACCCCACACTGCGTACATTTTGCTTTGGAACAGGGCTCTGCTTACACTGGTTTTAGATATTTATAGATAATGATACGGAACCCTCGGTGCGCGAGTCCGACTCGCACTTGACCGGTTTTTTAGTATGGATCTGACAGCGAGCGAATCTTAACTGGATCGGATTTGAATCTTATGATCTTAATTCATGAATTACTTTTTTAAATATTTTTTGACACGCGCTGGCCGACATGTATCTACGTTTAATTAGTGAACTTCTGATTGTTGTGTTTAAAAGTTTCTAAATGAATATACTAATTAATGATACGAAAAAAATACATAGGTAATTATCTTTTCACTGGACTTTGATCTTATTTTGCCGTTTAATCTTAAAACAGATAATACACAAATCCCAGTAAACATAACAAACATAAAATGTACCAGTTAAAGTTCCTTTCCCGCGACGGTAAATTCCATCGAGGGAACGAGCGAAGATCTTAGAAGTCATGATATAAGCGGTGCTAGCAACCCATCACTATTTGACGAGCGGATAGCCTAGTGGTTAGTGACCCTGACTATGAAGCTAGAGGTCTTGGGTTCGAATCCCGGCAGTTGTAAGTAAGTAATTGCTTTATTGTAAAAATATAAAGAAGCAGAGTCAAATCACAAAAAAAATACTTTAATTATATGCACAAAAGCGAACTTATCCCTATAAGGGATCTCAACCAGTTAACCTTTGAGTAAATGAGAGGAGCATTAAGCGAGAAACCGACAAAAAGTGAGTTTGAAATATCCACAATAGAGCGTACATCTCAAAATACAACAAACAATTCATAAATAAACTACTCAATATCATTAAACACATGCATACGTATGAGTACACTATATCTAGGTACAATATGAGTACACACATAGGTACATACAATATTTGTATATATGTTATAGGCGATGCGGCGAGCAACCCATCACTATTTTGATTTCCCTTTTCAGCTATACGCCCTTAGTCATGCTAAATGTGGCCTTAAGGTTTTGTTACCTTAGGCCCTGTCAACCCCCCAAATACCCCTGGTAATCCCGTACCGGGTCGGATGCATAAGGCGCATTTCCCACACCAAAAAAAGGCCCTATCTACCCCGTAAGGGATAAATAAGTGATATATGTATGTATGTAATAAATAAATAAATAAATATCTTGGGACAAATTACACCAATTGACCCAGCCCCAAACTAAGCAAAGCTTGTACTATGGGCACCAGGCAACGGATAAACTTACTTATATAATGTAGATAAATACACACATAAATACATAAAACATCCATGACTCGGGCACAAACATTCGTATTCATCATACAACTGTGTCCCTACCGGGATTCGAACCCCGGACCTCTAGCTTCATAGTCAGGGTCACTAACCACTAGGCTATCCGGTCGTCGTATGTATATTTATTATTTATTGATTCCCCTTTCCTACACGCATGCTACATGCTAAGGGTGGCCTTTAGGCCTAGTCTCTGTCTACCGCGTAAGGGATAGTGATTACAACGTATTGTAAATCAATAATAGTACATTACACGTTTGTTACGATATCATCGTAAACGAGGGAGATAGATAGCGGACCTCAGCCTGCTGACCTGCGCGTATCTTCACTGACCTACTTCACATTATGTCATACCTGAACGTCTGCTGTGAGATGGGGTGATAACAAGCTAGTAAAGTTTTTATGTCCCGGGCGGAAAGTGGAGGTTTCCGTCACTAGAGCAGAAATTACCTATATCTTGGGACAATTGACACCAATGGGGACTATCGTTTCTTTGCTCACCAGTTGGCGCCACTGTTGACTAAGGTCCAGAGATATAATTATATAGCTGTCAAAGGCGACTTTATAAGATCGGCGCCGAAACAAAGTTTTAAATCTTGAATCTCATTAAGTTTAATTTAGTTTATTAATTTTAAATTACTATCATCATATCGAGCAGCTATGCCGCAATGTAGTGCAGTTCTGTTTTGTTCGGAAAAAATAAATCCGCATTCAAAGCGTTCACACATTCATCGCCAAATAGGTAATCCATATTTGCGATAATTTCACGATGGAGATCAATTTTCAACAGTTAAATGAAAGAAATTATAATTTATGTCACAAAGCCCCGTCAAAACCAGTGAAAAGTGAATGTTATTGGACCTCACGCGACACTAGCGCCTCTAGTGTCAAATTCACACGCGATAGCCCCCATTGACCTAGCCCCAAACTAAGCAAAGCTTGTAATATGGGCACTAAACGGATAAACTTACTATAGATAAATACATACTTAAATACATATTAAACATCCAAGACTCGAGAACAAATGTATTTTTCATACAAATATCTGCTCGATCGGGATCGAACCCGGGACCTCAAGCTTCATAGTCAGGTTCTCTTACCACTGGGCCATCCGGTCGTCAAATCTATGTCGGATACGGATGCTTAAGATATAGAGCTGAGCGTTTATGATTTACTTGGCTGGTCTGAGAGTGAACATAGAATTTAGCAGTTGCTTCTCTTCCCGCGCTGGTAAAAGCGCATCGAGGGAGGGCGAAAGTCTTAGGAATCATGTTGTAGGCGATGCTAGCAACCCATCACTATTTTGATTTCCCTTTCCACCTATACGCCATTAATCATGCTAAACGTGGCCTTAAGGTTTTGCTACCTTAGGCTCTGACTACCCCGTAACGGATAAAGACGTGATATATGTATGTATGTTTATAAAGGAAGCCTAAGACTTGCCTGAACTGAGTTGGCATTGAATCGCATTAAGACGTTGTAAGGCCCCAAGAGTGAGTCTAATTAAACTAATTCGAACATCTGCTGAGAATTAACTAATTCTAAGACAATCTTGCTTATGAGTGTGCACGTACCTACTCTGTATGAAACTTGTTTGTGATAGAAAATAAACTAGGATTGGGCTTAGAACAATAGTTTTATTGTAAGGAAAAATAATACACCGCCATTTCGATAGGTGTTAGGCGACCGAGACAGAAAGTCTTCTTCTTCTCTCCTTAATGGCGGCCGTAAGGCTTGGGCCAATGTCAGTGCGGTAAAAATATAATTCAAAAATCTTGTGACAAAATGTCGGCAACGTTGTACGGTAATGGTCAAGACCCCCTCCCCCCCTGTCGGGCTCTTAGCCAACGGTCAATGATATCCCTCAGAAACTGCCAGGAAATCATTAGCCGATGCCCAGGGTGCACCGGACCAAGCACTGCTCTTCCCCCCGGACGGATCCAAAAACGAACCGCAGCTCTTGACCTCACGTGGAGGTAACCCGACTCGCACCCCAGACAGAAAGTCAATAGAGCGCCCTCTGTGGCGAACAACTCACAAACGACTTCTTAAACTGTTTGGTTTACAATAAACGTTGACACATTTCTAAAAGTTTGTTTCGCTTTCTTAAATTTTTACCGTAACCAGCTGTAAAGCCATAAAGTTTCAGAATTAGCGTCCGTTTTAGATGCTGCTAAAAACTTTATAACGTTAATTTAGCTAACTGCTAAGTTAAAAAATAACTTCTCGGTCGGATAACCAAGATATATTTGAATGTTTGAATATATTTCGCTAAACAAGGCGGCCAGTTTCTGCGGTACTGCGGAAATCAAAATAGTGATGGGTTGCTAGCATCGCCTATAACATGATTCCTAAGTCTCGCCCATTCCCTGATGGGCTTTTACCATCGGCGCGGGAAGAGAAGCAACTGGTAAATTCTGTTATTTTCTTTACTCCCAGACCAGCATGGAAGAATCTCTTTTAAGTCTTTTAAAAGCCGTAATGACCTTCGAGTCGATAAGAACTTCTAAGTATCTATTTGTAATGCATTCTTTTACGTTGCATTGGCAATTAGGTATTATTGGCCAGGTTTACTCCCAAGAAAATGCAAAATGTTTCGCAATCGCAAACAACTAAAGAATGAAAGGTTGTGTTTCGTAAGTAATAATTGTGTACTCCTTTGCAGCGCGCCAACGCTTTTAAGCTCTAGGAATGACAATAAGCTTTTCTCAAGTATTCTCGGAAAATTTCTCTTTCCGTGATAAAGTAGAACACGGAAGTGCCTCGTTCTTGCTTTTCGAAATTAAAATAGCAAAACTTCACCATCTAGGATTAAATTAAACGTACTAAAACACAATATCTCCAGCTTCGTTAATTTTATAGAACTTAAAACAATTGCATGCAAAATTGAAAGGACGATTGTACGGACGATCCTCTCAATTTTACATTCAATTTGATTTTACATTCAATTCTTTGTGATGCAAAATTGAGTGGGCTATTGAATAATTCCGTACAGCCAGGCCGACCGCTCGGTTTTCATCGCAGTGCGCATGTAACTTTATTTTCAATTTTCTGTTTATTATGTCAATGATTTGAAAAAAGTAAGTAAGTAAGTGTACAAAGGCGAACTTATCCCTATAAGGGATCTCTACCAGTTAACCTTTTGAGTAGATGAGAGGAGCATTAAACGAGGGACCGACAAAGTGTAATATTAAAATTCCAGATAATGAAAGCCACAATAGAGCGTACATATCCGTGCATGGCGGGAAGAACTTGATAACTCCACTTACACGATTTTTTTTTATCGTCGCAATGGCTTCCTACAGCATTGGTTTTGTTGGAAAAAAATTGACAACTCGAT
The DNA here is from genome assembly GCA_932294345.1 of Pandemis cinnamomeana. Lineage (NCBI taxonomy): Eukaryota > Metazoa > Arthropoda > Insecta > Lepidoptera > Tortricidae > Pandemis > Pandemis cinnamomeana. The sequence goes on along the minus strand of OW028702.1, from coordinate 31,818,317 downwards.
ATCTACGATACTTTTAGAGATATTGCCTCGTGAGTATTTTAATATATCCATACGCTGCGTATTTTATTTAACGAAACGAGATATATACGCGATGAGTCACAAAAAAATATATAATATCGTAATATATCCTTACATCAACTTATGCTCAAAAACCGATCTAGCGTACGTAAATTGACAAAACAAGATATCAAAGCGACGACTAACACACTATTACGTTAACAAATAAATATATCGTTTTATCTACTTATATTCAACTACTGGTAACTTGATATGTCAATTTATACTTACACTATAAAGTTAACAATTAATATATTGACGTTATATTTCGACTTATCAAGTTACTCACGCTATGCACGGAATATGATATCTCGTGTTATCTTAGTAGTTTCTCATTTATAGACCGGGTCAAATCAAAAATATGTTCTTTATTGAATAACTTGTCACATTGTGTCATGTCTCATACTGATGTCGCATACTACTTTTCCCGAGATATATGAGAACAGGGGTGCGTTCAGTTTGATCACCCGACGACGCCCGACTACGCACTGGCCCGTTCAGTAAGTCAGTGCGATCATCGGACGATCACACCGGTCACCCCATAAAATAGATGGGTAAAAAAGCCCAGACGTCACTTTGACAGTTGAAAAGCGGCAAAATTTATAATTCGAACGCTGGGGATATAAACTTATTATTACGAATACGAAATCGCATACCATCGACATTTAAATTTAATGTGAATTTAATTTAAAATGGGAGATTCAATGAAGACGTTAATGATTCAAGATGAAAAGGGACAGAAATATAATAATATAATATCAAAGATATCAGAAATATAATATCAAAATAAATATAAAATGAATTTCTATTCAGGTCTCGGAGCAAATATTTATTTTATATTTATTTTGAATTGACACTTTTGACAGAAGAACGTCCCAACTCGTTCGGTAAGTGTGTTCATGATCGGACGATTTTCATCCGACTTTAGTTACTGAACGTAGCCCAGAAGTCGTTCTAATTTTTCTTTTTTTTTCAAATTAGGTAGTGCAAAAAGTGCGCTTGCATTCCCAAATTATTGAAATTTTATTACGAAAATTTTTATTACATTTTTTTTATTACAAACGATTAATGTGTATTATTGATACCCAATTCTATGGTGAATAAGTTGATAAGTCATCGGTGAACATGTTGATAAGTCAATTATTATGAATAATAAGATAGTAAGAAAGATAAACATAACCATATTTGAAAAACCATCTAAAATTATTCTTAAATCAATTTAGACATTTCAATTAGGTACACTGAAAAACTGATTTTTAGGAATTAAATTAAATAATGTTTTCACTGGTTTGAGCACTAATGTATGGGTAATAAGTTGATAAGTCGCTGGGTAGTATGTTGATAAGTCTAATATCTTACAAAATAAGTAGAATTTACGAGAACACGTAACATAATTTGAAAGATTACATAAAATTATCCATAAATCAAGCTATAGAGATGAGTTCGAGATAAAAACGGATTTTGGAGAAAATGACAAACTTTAAAATCGCTGCCCTGTAAAATTGCCATTTTGGAGTTATCAAGTTCTTCCCGCCATGCACGGATATTATCTAAGTGTTTAGACGGCGGCAAAATTGTGTTCTGTATGTGATTGAATGTATTTGTTTTCGTTGTTTTATCTTCTATTTCCTCATATTGTTTGAGAAAAGCACTATACATTCCTCGAAGGAAACATGAATTGCCTGACTCGCCTCTTCACAAGCCGCTCGTTGCTAGACTTGTAAACCACCACATCAGGCAATTCCTAATTTTCCAGACCTCGACAGTATGCGTCGTGGATTTTTTTCGTAGGTATAAGAATGATACGACGTTTTTTTTTAAATCAGAGTGGATAGGACTCAAAATCTCACTTTCCACTTTTGCGAAGACACACAACGCTGAGCATCTATTTTTAATGTCTGTGTTTTTTTTCTCGTTTTTTTTGATATAAAATTGTGTATCTCTTATACTTGTGTGTCTTGCAAAAAGGAATAAATGTCTTTGTTTCTTTTCTTTCTTTCTTTAAAATAGAACGCCACAAAGCTATTAGAAGTATTACGTTGAAATTGAGATACTAAAAGAGCGTATCTTTTTGAATTGCTATCCATTTAAATGAGTCGCGTTTTAATTCTGTTTCATACAAAAAAGCCAACTTATTTTGCTTCGCGTGTACCAGACTCTTGTACGAAACCCAATGCAAATGAAATTAGGAATCTGACAACTGAAAACAATACGTTGGCCGCCCTCATATAAATTTTACTGGTAATATTTTAAAATTGCCGACGGGCTTCCGACGACGGGTAGAGGTGTTTTCCGCCTTTACATTTTTGACCAAGTTTCGTTCATTTAAAAATATACTAGTCTAAATTAATGTTATTGCCGGGCTCTCGTTTATTTAGGTATATTTTAAACAAAGCAAACTGTAGCCGCATTTACCCGGTATTTTGCCAAAGCTTTTAACTCCCGTGGGAGTTCAGATTATATTTACGTACACGGTAAATGTTTAAGTAATTTTTATTATTTTAAAAATCTTGAAGATTGGCAATTGAGCGGTTAGATACTGGTTATGGAGCTTGTGGTTTCGAGTTCGATACCTGGTCAAGGCTCATATTATTATTATATTTGAAAATACGAATGTTTGTTATCGAGTCGTTGTTTAAAGTCCGTTTCATATTTAGGTACCCATGTAGTACTAACTTTTGTTAAAATTGATATAACGGGTATTGGTTAATTTTGGACTAGGTCAATTGGTGTGGATTATCCTGTGATATTTATAATTATTGTCTGGTACTTACCGACAGTTAATAGAACAACTCAATCACTGCGTAATTTTGCTATCTTAACAAACGTTTCTAAAGCGTCCATGTTTTCAAACAAGAATATATAACAAGAAATGTTAAATTTTTCTCAATAATAAACCCCCCCCCCCCAAGATACTTAATTGTAAAGTTACTATCAGAAAATAAAAACAGAAAAAAAACACCAATATGTATTCCTGTACACCATACGACGGGAATAAGCGTGGGTAATGTGTAAGGTCCTTGATACCTAAGCCCCTCTGCAGGTGTCTGCGCCCCCCTTGGGTGGCGCGACCCCCCCTTCCAAAACCCCGAAACAACATATTAAAGTCACCCTTCTCTTCCAGCAACAGAATGAGCGGTACATATCATCGTATGAGGCCGGTGGCGAGCTTTCCCCAGCCGCTCCGGCGACCTCGCCGGGGTCGCCACGCGACTGCACGTCCTGCCGCAAGCGGGAACCCCCGGACGAACCCCCGCCCCCCCCAGAAGACTGCGCCGGCTGCGGCTCCAGAATCACTGACAGATACTATCTGCTAGCTCTGGAGAGGCGCTGGCACACGCCTTGCCTAAGATGCTGCGAGTGCAAGATGCCATTGGACTCGGAGCAGCGGTGTTACGCCCGCGACAGCAACATATTCTGCAAGAACGATTACTTCAGGTCAGTTGCTTCAAATGTTAGTTGGCACGTAATAGTAGATTCATCATCATCATCATCATCAGCCTATGTTAGTCCACTGCTGGACATAGGCCTCCCCTAATGAGCGCCATAGCGCCCTGTCTTTAGCTTGACGCATCCAGCATCTGCCTGCAGTCTTTCGCAGATCGTCATCCCACCTGGCCGGAGGGCGTCCTACACTACGTTATAGTAGATTTAGTAGTAGAATAGTAGATTATGCAACTATAACGTCTGGAGCCCGTGACAATAAGGGCGTATATTTTAGCCAGATGTAGTTAACATTCTTACAAATCATGTGAGAATGATTTTGATGGTAACTTTTATTATTGAAGTGTATTTTTTTTTAAGTTTGTCTCAGGAGCAATGAAACACGTTTCATTTCATTTGACATTAAGTGTTATGACTTTTACGTAGTTTTGCTATTTAATCGCACAATTTAGACAGTGTTTAAACCAAAGGTCAGATCAAGTTAAGAGCACCTTGAACTGAGGAGCAAGTATGAAGAGTTTGATGTATGTGAATCTGTAAGAATCTGTCAGGATCGTAGCAAGTGGAACAAAGTGGTCTCCCTACCTCTACGGAAAAGAGAGGGAATGTATGTTAGACACACATTTAACCACAACACAGTAAAACAATCATGTAACTGCAATATAATCAATTGCATCTGTCTCAATAATATTATCAATGTAAATAAAAAACAAACGCACTTTATCACGCGTGCCTTAGCCTTTGGACCCTGAATACCATCGAGATCACACTTTGCCGCCCTAGGTGCGTAATGGCATCCATTATGCTCTAGTAGCTTCGTAGCTGTATCGTACAGGGAAAAATTGCAACAACGCGTTCTTTTGTCGGGCTTTGTTCATAGTAATTAAATGAAAAGCCGCCAGACGTTGGCAGTAGGCACGATAATATAATAAACAGTGTAACGGACCATCGACGAAGATTTTGCCGACTGACGATTGTTAAGGCGAATACACGAGCCAATAGCTTTGCTAACTTTTGTTCGAAAACAAAATGGTTGTATCTACCTACAGTTAACATAAATATGAACGTTACCAAGACGTCAAAAACATCTATACATCTTTAAGCCACAAATAATAAGGCCGGTGACACAGGTATGATGACATGATGGCTGTACCCTTGTATCTTAGAAACAATACGAAATATTTCAGCCAGTAGTTGGTCTCCGAGAGATCGAATCAGAAATGAGGAGATCCGTAGAAGAACCAAGGTTACCGACATAGCCCAGCGGATTAGCAAGTTGAAATGGCAGTGGGCAGGGCACATAGCACAGAGGACGGATGACCGATGGGGTCCATAGGTCCTCGAGTGGAGACCACGCACCGGCAAGCGCAGCGTGGGCCGTCCACCCACAAGGTGGACCGATGACCTCATTAAGATCGGAGGATCGCGCTGGATGCAAGCCGCTTCCAACCGTCTTATTGGAGGTCTAAAGGAGAGGCCTGTGTCCAGCAGTGGACTTGTAATGGCTGAGATGATGATGATAATGACTTTGGGAAACGACCAAGTGCCGGCTAGGGCTAGGATAGAATACTTCTAGTAATTTCTCCGGCTGTCTCACTCTCCATGCCGGAACACAAGCACTGCTGCGTGGCGACAGGATTAGCGAGTAGCGGTCAAGTCGAAATAATTGACAGTTGAAAAAAGAACACAATATAATTTCAAAATTCCTTTGGAATGTTACGTCGACTTATGAAGGACTAGGATGCCCGCAACTCCTGCACGGAATTCGTTTATCGCTATCCCGCAGGAATTACGCAATTTTCCGGGATAAAAAGTAGCCATGTGTTATTCCAGACTATAATCTATCTACGTTCCAAATTTCATACAGATCTGTCCAGCCGTTCTGGCGTGAAAGAGTAACAAACATCCAAACATACTCACAAACTTTCACATCACTTCATCACTATCATCACTATCACTACATAGTATAAAATAAAGTCGCTTTTTCTGTCCCCGTGTCCCTATGTATGTTTATATCTTCAAAACTACACAACGGATTTTAATGCGGTTTTTTTTAATAAATAGAGTGATTCAAGAGGCAGGTATGTATAATACATGCATAATATACCGTGCGAAGCCGGGGCGGTCGCTAGTTTATAATATTAGTAGGATATAGTCGCCTTAAATTCTGGCACATAAAATAATCGATTACGGATACGGTCCACGAACCGAACTTTGTCGAATCGAAAACTATCCACTTCAGGTTTTTCTTGAAACTTTTTGTGTAACGGCATTTAATGGATACCTTTGAAGATCGCCGATTCGAGTTAGGATTGTAAACAAATAACCACAAATTAAGAAGCGTTTAAGTAATAAAGCCACCGACCAGTTTTTTTTTCTATTGTCGCCTGCAGGTGGGATCGGTAGAACACCGCTAAAGGTTTATTTTTCTTAGGCCCCCGTAAAACGGGGGGAGACGGGATACACATACATACATACACAAATCACGTCTTTATCCCTAACGGGGTAGACAGAGCCTAAGGTAACAGGTACCTACAGGCTACATTTAGCAAGAATGTGGGCGTATTGGTGGAAAATGGAATCAAAATAGTGATGGGTTGCTAGCCTCATCGCCTATAACATGATTCCTATGATTTTCGCCCATTCCCCCGATGGGCTTTTACCATCTGCGCGGGTAGAGAAGCAATTGGTACATTCTATGTTTTTTCTTTGCTCCCAGACCAGCATGGAAGAACTAATAAGGGAGAAGGGATAGAACTAATATTTTGTGTTTTCACTTGCTTCTTAAAATTTCTGGCTCAGCTTGCTCTAAAAGAAGTTTATTTAGTTATATTTCTAGATATAGTATTCCTTTTTTCTGGTAAGTGCATTGGGGTAAAATTTCGAAAATCGTGGATATCCACTAAACGGGGAACTCATGACCACTGCTTAGTTGAGACATTGGTCAAACCACTAACTCTACCACTGTTTTGTTTGTTATTTGACCCCATAGATTTAGGATGGTACGCGCGCTGCTTTGACCCATTTCTTCTTTTTTTAATGTCCCCATCGATCGATGCGATGATTTCGCCAATGTCAAACTAATAAATGCGGTATTCAAAAATCTTGTGACTAAAATATCGGCAACATTGTACGGTAGACGGTCAAAAGACCCCCTGTCGGGCTCTTAGCCAACGGATAGTGATATCCCTCAGAATCAGCCGGGAAATCATTACCCGATGCCCGGGGTGCAGACCAAGCATTGCTCTTCCCCTCGGACGGATCCAAAAACGAACCGCGGCTCTTGACCACACGCGGAGGTAACCCGACTCGCAAGCGAATTCAAACGTCAAAGTTAATTTCTTGTGTTCAAATTGCCTTAAAATTGGGCCTACGTAAGTTACAATGTAAATGCAAAAACAGTCAGCAAAAATCTGATTTAAAAATTCGTAGCTTGATTTTCCGATGTGAGTCAATATCAGTAGGTATTGATTTGAAAATCTGTCATTTGCGTATTGTGAGAAACAATATAACTAACATTACCTTAGGCCCTGTCTACCCCGTAAGGGATAAAAACGTGATTTGTGTGTGTGTGTGTGTGTGTGTGTGTGTACATACATAGACTGAGACAGATGTGCTGACAACGGAGGTACATCGCTCACTGCCAGCTCCATACTAGTGTCAAAAATGACAGTTAAAACGTAAAATTGAATTGGATTTGAATCGCATTTAAGCAACATGGTAACGCCCCTAATGAATCTTTCGATTGAGTTGGTTTGACACAAATCCAAGGGGCAAGACAAGTATTTGGTACCTAGTTTTACCTCAACGTGTATTTGAGTAAAAGGCTCTTTGCAGACGGGGCGGATAACAGAGAAAGAAAAGAAAAATAAAAGAGAGAGAGAGAGAGAGAGAGAGAGAGAGAGAAAGAGAGAGAGGAACATTTATTTACACACATTCGATACACGTAGATATAAAAATGGGAAGAAATACAATATACTTAGGAATAGTACCGATATGGTGTAAAATAGGCCCCACTCAGCATAATGTTGCGGCAAGCAGTTTTCAGTAGAACCCAGATAAAATTAAATTACATTACAAGACAGGATCTTCCGTCTCAGTTTTTTTTTTGAGACACGGAACCCTGGAGGTACCGCGTACGCCGCGGTGCAAAGCTAGTATAGTTTAGGTACGCATAGATCAAGATCTTAGATGTTAATCGTGTTTGCTTCATAACGTGAGGAAGTAAATTTTAGAGTCCCCGCGGGGCACCGCGGCTGCGCCTGCGCTTAACCCATACTAATGTTGTATGCGAAAGTCTGTCTGTTACGCACGCACCTGTTTAGTTATAGTTAGGTCAAATCCTAATAATGTGATCTATCTCTATATTGAATGCGAAAGGCTCTGTCTGTCTGTTACGCTTTTACGCTTAAACCACTGAACTGATTTTAATGAAAGCAATAGTTTTTTTTTGTTGTTAAAGGAGCTTTTAGTAAGCGATTAAACATTATTATATGCATATTCCGTATTTATAATGGACTCCAGAAAACGATATGTTTTGTGTAAATAGGTATAGCATTTATGTGTAGATCAAAAAGCTAAAGGGAGAGAGAGAAAGAAAGAAAGAAGACATTTATTCCTTTTTTCCAAACACACAAACGCCAAATAACTCTTTTATTAAACACGTTTGCGATCGTATCTGGATTTTAATTAGGTATTTTTTTATTTGTTAATTTGGCGTTCAGGAATACATACACATACATACACATCACGTCTATATCCCTTACAGGGCAGGCGGAGCCAAGGTAACAAAACCTAAAGGCCACGTTTATCATGATCGTGGGCGTATAGGTGGACAGGGGAATCAAAATAGTGATCGCTTTTAAGATTTGCGCCCATTCCTTCGGATTTTACCGCCGCGTATTTTGAGAGTGTGACTAACAGTTAAACTTCCAAACGGATTTTCATGCGGTTCTTACCAATAGACAGTGATGTTTGACGAAAATTTGGGTAACTGAAGGTAAGTTAGCGAAACAATACATCGGTGCAACGTTCAACATGTCAATGTTGTACGGAAGGTATTCCTGATTCTTCCATGCTGGAGTGGGAGCTAAAAAAACAGAATGTACCAGTTGCGTCCTTATATAGTGTAAAAGCCCATCGAGGGAATGGGCGAAACAAGAATCACTATTTTGATTCCCCTGTCCCCGACGCCCACAATCACGATAAACGTGGCCTTTTTGCTACCTTAAGAGATGAAAACTGTATTATGTATGTATTTTAACCCCTGGTGAAATAAGAGGGGTTTGATAATCTTGACGTCGATCTCTCTCTCTCTTTCTCTGTGTGTGTGTGTGTTTGTCTGTCTATGCCATCGTAGTACATGAACGGATAGAACGATTTCGGTGCGGTTTTATCATTCGAAAGCCTTGCGGTGGGTTTAAGCCATGTTTGTTAAAAATCGGTCTAGCAGTTAGAAGAGTATCAACTATTTTCGGCAATGACACATTTTTGGCAATTCAATTATGCTTTCTTTACAATAAACTTATTACAATTTGTAGTAATGTAGATTTACCATCACGTTGATTCCTCTGGCTCCGAGCTAAGTCTAGTCACACGTCTCTGTTATCTGATGTACGTTTTAGGGCGCACCCGGGCCACAACTCAGGGCTATCGCGCGCCTGCGCATCTCTATGGCCGATCTCGACGGGACGTCAAGACGGCGCCCGCACAAGTCACAGGCGGAGCTGGCCGATTCAAAATTTACATACCATACATGCATAAATCACATCTTTATCCCTTAAGGGGTAGACAGAGCCAAGTAACGAGACTAAGGCGATGCTTAGCTTGATTGTGGGTGGGAAGGGGAATCATCTATAACATGATTGCTAAGATTTTCGCCCATTCTCTCTATGGTTTTATGGTCTGCGCGGGAAGAGAAGTAGCTGGTACATTTTATATGCCTAGATCAGCATTAAAGCTATTCATCATTAGGTGTCATTATTACAACCGCATTTACCACACGCTAGTCGATCACGTAAAATTAATTGATTGTTTATTTTAATTACTGATTGGTCTAGTGGGGACCACGGCTGCTGCATTGCGGTCGAAACGTCGAGATAATTAACATTGAACAATCAAATAATTTTACGCGATTGATTCCCGTGGTTGTAGTTACAATAATTGGCAAACATCACACGGGAATGAAATTCAAACAAATAAGGGATTATAATTACACATAAACGGATAACTCACGTATAAAAGAAAGTACACGTATGAAAGTTGCCTTTTTTGGATGTGTTGGTCATGCGGCAACCTTGTGGGAGACTCATGACTACGGTGTACCGTAAGCCGACTCATACTGATCGATACCTTAGGGCTGATTCACACCACCATCCGTGTCATTTGTTCTCTGTGCCTAGGACATTGATAGATCGAGCCTTGACCATTTGTGATCCGCAATATGTGAATCGTGAGCTAAGTCACGTAAAGTGTGTTCTGGAAAGCAATGGCTATAACTGGAGGCAGTGCAATCGTGTGGTGAATGCATCAGTCCGTCGGCGGCCGGCCGTAGTAGAGAGGGTGCCGGTATACTTGCCGTTCATAAAAGGGGTTACGGATAAGATCAGTAACTTGTTACGCCGGAGGTATAGCATCAAGTCGATTTTCCGTCCCCATATGCAGCTCAGGCAGCTGGTGCGTTCACCAAAGGATAAAGAGCCCCTTAATGTTCCCGGGGTGTACATGATTCCTTGCTCCTGTGGGAAAAACTATATCGGAGAGACCGGGCGTAATATATCCACGAGGTTGGCGGAGCACGTACGCAGTATGAAGAAACAGGATGACAAGGGGTCTGCTGTAGCTGAACTTTCAATGGAATCTGATTCGACGCATTATATCAGGTTTGATAAGGTGTCCGTACTGGCGAGAGAAAAGTTTTTCATTCCGCGGAAAGTACGTGAAGCCATTGAAATAAGTCGGTATCCCAATTTCAACCGGGATAGTGGATGGTCGGTGCCCCCGAGTTGGAAAACTGTTTTGAATATTGACCAAACGGTGAGTGTGAGCGAACCTTTACGGAGTGACGTGATCAGTGTTGTGTGCTGCCCGACATTTGACAATAATAAAAATGACGATGAAAACGAGGGTAGTTGTGCGCCGCTGTCAGTTGCGTCGAACAGCCGCGCGAGCAGAGCGCTGGCGCGCAGTGTTCGTGTCGCTGCCGCCGGGGCGAGCGCTCTTGGAAAAAGGACTTCGAAATAGTCCGAAACATGTCGAGCATCACTCGACTTTTATACGTGAGTTATCCGTTTATGTGTAATTATGATTGAGTCTCACGGGAGTTTCATGTTGAAATAAGGGATTATTCGATTTTTTTACATACATAAATCACGTATTTATCCCTTACGGGGTAGACAGAGCGTAACGTAACAGGACCAAGGCCACGTTTAGCATGATTGTGGGCGTATAGGTGGAAAGGGGAATCAAAAAATGATTTCTAAGATCTTTGCCCATTCCCTCCATTACCATTGCTGCTGATTTTTTTTATGTCACGAATCTACTTTCTCGTGACTTGTACCATCTGATTTATTCAAATTTTTCTTCAACTTAATTTCACCGACGACATTACATTCAATTTTTACTGTTCAAGCCACTGTCGATAAGTGATATTAACATGATAATCTCATTTTATTTATTTATTTACTTGTATTAACGGTATACTTGAAACGTACGCCGTACGGTTCACGTCAGATTCCAAGCTGATAGAGTGCCAGGGGAATTTCAACTTTCAACATTACTTAAGTTAAGCGAGTATCTTTTGAGCACCTGGTTCCAAATAGATTTTATGTTTCTATCAACCTTTGCCTAACGCAATCCAAAGTGTCCGAAAAGAGATTTTATTTACTGGCGCATTTATTGATCATCCACTAAACGGATTGCATATTTGAACCAGCAATGCACTTAGCAGAGCTTACTAAAGTTGCGACATTTTCTGGTGGAACACACACACGTCTTTATCCCTTACGGGGTAGACAGAGGTAACAAGACCTAAAGGCCACGTTTAGCATGATTGTAGGCAGGTGGAAAGGGGAATGAATCAAAGTAGTGATGGGTTGAAGCCGCATCGCCTATAACATGATTCCTATGGCTGTTCCCTCGATGGGCTTTTTCCATCTGCGCGGGAAGAGAAGCAACTGGTACATTCTGTGTTTTTGCTTTACTCCCAGACCAGCTCTGTTGGCTTCTGGTGGAATATTCTCAGAAAAATAAATTTATTAATTATTAATGGCAACATTTTAACTGTCCACGGGATGTCATTATTACTTGTTTCGACTGATTATCATATAACATTACTTAATAAGTTAAAAAAATCCCATTGTAAGCTTTCGTTATGGGAACTTACCATAAACTCGCGAAAAAGTTTTTTGAATTTTCTGATCATATTCTTTCAGTTTTGCGAATGTTCTGCGACTTGCACGTCGCTACTTCTAATAGACTACAGGCCCATGTCCAAAAAATGTGGGTCATATGAACCACCAGGTGACGTATATAGGACGGTATAAGAGCATAAAATAATAAGATTCAGTACTATGCCGTCACTTGTAAGCTGTCCAACTGAGTGCTGGTGATAATTCAAAAGTGTAACCCTCGATTTTTTCCCCTTGTCGCATGATTTTTGTACGGCGTTGCGGAATAATGGATTAGAAGCTGTATTGAAACAGTACCTATGAAACTGATGCCGTACAAATGGTGCGCCACAAAGTCGGTATTTTTTTTGATTTTCTGACAATTTCCAGGGTAAATTTGGTCACTTCATTCTGTACGGCATCAGTTTCATACTGTTTCACAAAGATCACTTTTCGACAGGTAAATGAAAGAAATTATAATTTACTAGCGACCCGCCCCGGCTTCGCACGGTATATTATGCATGTATGTATGTATGTAAACTCTTTATTGTGCAAAATAAACAAGACAAAATACAATTGACAAACACTGAGATACATGCACAAAGGAGATAGAAGGAGGAGGAGGAGATGCATGTATTATACATATAAACCTTCTCTTGAATCACTCTATCTATTAAAAAAAACCGCATCAAAATCCGTTGTGTGGTTTTGAAGATATAAGCACACATAGGGACATAGGGACATAGGGACACGGGCACAGAGAAAGCGACTTTATTTTATACTATGTAGTGATGTCACGAAGCCCGCCAAAACCAGTGAAAAGTGAATGTTATTGGACCTCACGCGACTCTAGCGCCTCTAGCGGCTAAATCAAAGCGATAGCCCCCATTATTAAAGATAGCTAATTTTAACAACTGAATCGGTGTTAACGCTATCGATCAAGTGCTTTTTTACCTATTTGAAGTCACTGTATAGACTGGAGATAGTAAATAATCTCTCTCGCGGAGCTCTTGCCATAAAGCGCCTTTAAAATACGCGCATGCGCTCCCATACAGACTTTTATGAGTAACATACAAGTGGCTCGGGGGATCACTGATTTACACACATATAACACAATTTTACGACAGTCTTTTATTGTTTCTTGTGTTCCGACCGTTGGAAGCTGATAATGTCATTTGAGATGCACATGAGACGCCAACTTACGCTTACCACTAACTTTACGCAGCTCTTGTAGAACTAAACCGTGGATAGTCTGTATAAAGGTGGTATTGGAGTGGTAGAGAGGTGTTTAAGTTTTTTTGGTAAGTTTGTTGGGAGATAAAGATTGCCGAACGGTTACCTAGCTGTAGTTGTATAAATTATTTTTTTGGTAGTTTAGTTAGGGAACGCCGGTGGAATGCGTTTCACAGGCCGTTTTAAGTAATTATAATTATTTGATTTGTTGTATGGGATGCAGTTTAATGAAAAAATAAGTAGTACCTATCATTTGGAAAACAGCGCCTTCTCTCGTTCCTAGCGAGCAGTAGACTTTCCACGGGAGTTTGTAATTGTGTCGTACACATTCAAACAGATGAAACTTAGCGACAAAAAATCGCATAGTAACAAGGTCACGCGGCAGCTAGTAACAGATAGAAAAAATCGAAGGCTTACCCACCTGCTATGGGTGGTGTAGGGGTATAGCACGCACGTAATGACGAGGATCTGGGTTCGATTCCCGGCCATAGCTTTACTTTTCGGATTTTTCTATGTGTTCTAATTTTCAGTGACATTTAGAAATCTGAAAAAGTAAGTTTCTATCTAAAATTACATTATTTTTCAAGTGTCTCTGCTGACTGTACTTGCAATATTATCCGTCCTACATATTTGTACCAAATTTCAAGTCAATCGAAGCCATACCAGCAAACGACCTTTTTCTAGTTTTATATAAGTTTTCTTCCATAATTATTGGTATCTTGCTTCTCTACCCGCGCAGATGGTAAAACTCCATCGAGGGAACGGCCATAGGAATCATGTTATAGGCGATGCGGCTTCAACCCATCACTATTTTGATTCCCCTTTCCATCTGCCTACAACCATGCTAAACGTGGCCTTTAGGTCTTGTTACCTCTGTCTACCCCGTAAGGGATAAAGACGTGATTTGTGTATGTATGTGTTATTATGATTCCCCTTTCCAACGATACGTTCACAATCAAACGTAGCTTAAGTCTTGTGACCTACTCTGTCTACACCGTATGGGATATTATAAGACGTGATTTATATGTTTATATAGATTATGATTACTTTAGGTTGATATAATATCGCAAATTGAAAGTACTGACTGGCCTTGGTCCAATCCACTTTTGAGTGTCTGTATATGTTTCGCAAGTAACGGTTAAGTAGAAACTGCAGCTAGCCACGCTAACGTATAACTAACAGTTCAAATGTATACTAATAGAAATGGAAAAAAGGACATTTTTTATGGGTTTAAACATTGATCACGTTTTTTTAGATTTAGTATACGTCAACGTTCTTTGTCTGTTTTTATTTTGTATAAAGTGATCATATACGTACTTACAACTTGGTTAACAACCCATCACTATTTTGATTCCCCTGTCCATCTATACGCCCACAATTATTGTAAAGCCCGCTCTGTCTACCCCGTAAAGAATGCACGTTAAATTACAAAAATATGTTACGTACTTTGTATTATTTAATTGTGATGTTTTATTTTATTAATAAACATATTTGATATATCTACTCCGAACGTAACCCAAATCATTTCACAGAATTTTTATTTCGCCGAAAAAAAAAAACAATTACTGTAACAAGCGACTTATAAAATTACACAGGTACCTTAATTTTCAATTACTACGTAAAGTATTCGATGAAAAAACGTTTCGGTGAAACGGCCACTCGCAAAAACATATTCGGTGAATTACTTACCCATCATTAACCGCGCTCGCCTCAAAATAACTGCTTCTTTGTTAACTCAATAAAGTGAACCATTACTTTTTAGTGCCGGTTCCGAACTAGACCACGGAATAATGTTATAATAAAGACTATGACGTAAAGCGATAGATGTGGGAACGGCTATTGTTCCGTAGTGGGCCAATGTTGGCGCCAACGTTGGCGTTGGCGGCCAACTTTTGGTCACGAATACTTTTTCGCTAATAAAATTATAACAGCTTTATAGACGAAGACCGGCTTTCTCTGATTAAAATCTATATTTACGTAACTTGTGTTAAATTTTGTAAAGAAAACTAAAACTATGCATAAAAAATTGAACTAAAAAGTGTAAAAATACAAAATATTCCTCCATTTTTTAACAAGAGCTGGCGGCGGAACCGCCATTGTTTCGCTGTACATGCGAAAAATTGTATCTCAAACATCGTGGATAGGGTTGTCAAACTTTAAAGCTAAAGTTTTAATTCTTCCATACTAGCCTGGAAGCCAATAAAAAACATAGAATGTGCCAGTTGCTTCTCTTTCCGCGCAGATGGTTTAGCCCGTCAAGGGAAAGGGCGAAATCTTAGGAATGTTATAGGCGATGCTAGCAACCCGTCACTATTTTGATTCCCCTTTCCACCACGCCCACAATCACGCTAAACATGGCCTTTAGGTCTTGTTACCTTAGGCTCTGTCTAACCCGTAAGGGATAACGTGATTTATGTATGTATGATCATTTTTCGAACAGTTTGTTGACTGTATTTGTATTGCCATCCATCTTTCATGGGTGAATAAAATTTGACTTGCTTGATTTGACCCAAAACAACAAACAGGAATGTTAAAATATACCAAAGAAAAAAAATTGCATTCAGCATAATACGCTTGCATTCAAATATGAACTTTTGGGCAGAAACTTGTTTAATATGGAATATGCATAAAATAATACTAACACATTTTTTAATAAAATACGAAGTTATCGTAAGAGATGACAAAAAGTGAAATAAAAAGTAATATCGGTCAAGAAATGCGGAAAATATAAAAGTTTTAAACTATCTACTAATTAATTAGTCAATGCTTAGAAGGAGAGATCCGATATGACGTGTGACGTCATTTGTCACAACGCATATAAACTCTATATTAAAAATCCGTTTTTCTAGAAATATAGATAGAGACAAATCTTTGATAGCTTATTTATCTCGGTTATTTTTAAAGTTTTTTGAAAAATGTTTTTGTTTTATTTTTTATTATATAAATGAGCTTTTAAATGGAAACCTTGAAAAAAAAAAACATGAATATTCCCTATTATAAAAGTACACATACATACAAAAAAATCACGTTTTCATCCCTTGCGGGGTAGACAGAGCCTAAGGTGACAAGACCTACAGCCACGTTTAGCAAGATTGTGGGCGTACTGGAAAATGGAATCAAAATAAATGGGTTGAATGATTATGTACCTACATAGTATTGGGGACCGCAACCTCTGTAATTGCAGTTAATTAAATCAATGACTAAAATTACTTTCTTCCGTCCTGGCTTTTGAGTAAATACAAAACATAAAATGCACCAGTTGCTTCTCTTCCCGCGCACATGGTAAAAGCCCATCGAGGGAGGGTGGGAAAGTCTTATGAATCATGAATAGACGATGATAGCAACCGATCATTATTTTGATTGCCCTTTCCACCTGACGCGCACAATCACGCTAATCGTGACCTTAGGCTATGTCTGCATGTCTGTAATTACTAAAAGTCTTTTTAAAAGGACTTCAAAGTAATAGTAGACGCACTTTATACCTCATGCAATTCCGTTGTTTCCTTTTCACAAACTTTTATGTAACTTTCAAGTTATGGAATATTGCATCTTAATTTTGAAGCAGATATCTTCAACCGATCTGTAATTTTCCGTACTTGAGTAAGTCGGATCACAAGACAATCATCTGGTCGTGAAGTTCTGGTGACCTAGCCAGGATCGTCTCCGCAGGATAAACTCGTCAACGGTTGCTCCGACTTGAAATTTGGTACACATGTAGGACGGATGACAATGCAAGTACAATCAGGAAAAGCTAGTAATTTATTGAACCAGGCGTCACTTTGCAGAGGCCCATTTCAATGAACAAGAAATATTTACCTTGCTACTCCGCTACTCACAAGATAACCAAGCCTGTGCGAAATCCCTCCCTCCACTACTGTCACATAAAACACATATAAATCCCACTAACTTAATTATTGCATATACCACACAAACACTACACTAAGTGCATGAAAAACATATATATTTCCCACAGGCCTGGTTATCTTGTGCGTTTGTAGCGGTGAAGCAAGGTAAATATTTCCTGTTCATTAAAAAGCTAAGTAGGTATGCACTTCATTAATAGTTCACCTGTTTTTTTTTACATTCAAATTTCTAAATAAAATCACTTTTCAAATTCTGTTCGCGATCGCAACAAGCGCCTAGAAATTTTGAAATGCTACCATTTTTCTACGTCTGGTCACCCTAACGGCCAAGCATTGTCAGTAGCGAATCTAAACTGCAGGCCAGAGGTCGCTTTTGTCCGGGCCTTAAGGTCTAACCCTGCTGATAATTCTGTGAAGCAAAATGCCCCGGAAAATACACACTGTGTTTATTTTTCATTAATATTATCCCGGGCTGTATTCAGGCAATGTAGGCAACAGTTTATTGCCCAACCTTGCCTGGAGTTGGTTCTGCTTAAGACAACTGTCCCTATCAAAACAATGTACTTTAGTACTTTACCATTGACGCCTTTCTCATTTCCATGAACGTACGATATATCAGCTTGAAGATGTATCGGCCTCCCGTGACCAGAGGGCTGGCCAATATTTCGCTCGCGAATAAGTATTGCCATACAACGTGGCAATGCTGCCACCCTGGGCACCCTCCCCATTGGCGGCGATTTGGGAGATTTTTTATCTTTAATTTAATAATAGTTTTAGCTAGGTTTAAGTTGTTTTTAAGTTATGACTGTTATATTATGTTTTCTTTTTCTTTTTTTAAATAAACATAGATGTAAGTATTCACATAAAAGTCTCAATTGCTGTAAAAATTGGCAGCGCCACTTGCGGATCGAAACGGCAACATTATTGTGCAAATGCGTTCGTATTTTGTGGCCGATAACTTACACTAACCATACTGTTTTCGCAATGCAGTAAATTCTACATGATTTTGATAAATCCACAAATGTGCATTAACAAACAACTGACGCGTATACGGCACAAAGTATTAAGAAACGGATAAATGAGGAACTAAATATTGCTATGCGAAATTGTTGCCATGTTCAAGCATTTTACGTCAAAAATGCTTCAGTTACGTAGAAAGTGGCGCCCTCATTATATTTTTAATTCCTTATGTTGGTCTAGGCGCCGTCCGCAGTCGTGTTAAGGAATGTCACCAACATGAAAAATAACCCGTTGTAACTATTATACAAGCAAGATTATAACATTTTATTTATCCGAGAGATTAGTACGGACTTTAATTACTTGGTGCGTTGTTAATACGCCCCCTGGGGGCCGTATCGATGCATCTCTCTTTATTACCGGATAAAAGTTGCCACACTTGAAAATAAAATTGTCGGTACATTCCGATTTATACGGTAGATATAGTCTTCCATGCTGGTCTGGGATAAATAAACATGGAATGTACTTGCTTCACTTTCCGCATAGATCGTACAGGCGTCGGGGGAATGAGCGGAAATCTTAGGAATCATGTTTATGGCGATGTTAGCAACCCATCACTATTTTGGTTCCCCTTTCCACCTATACGCCCACAATTACCTACTTGTCTTGTTACTCTGGACACTGTCCCTATTCGGGATAAAGATTGATAATGTTATGCGTATGTATGTAAAAATCCGATTGTCCAGTTTAATAAAAGACTCTGTATTGCCAAAGTACAGGTGTGACAGTCAAAAACATTACAAAACAATACAATTCGGACTACACTCTGACAATTTCTTGTAGTTTTTTACAGGCACCGTTCTCAGCAAATGCTGGTTTAAGTTTCCAGCGCACCAGCATTTAAAAGGGATCTGATCGACACAGTTCAGGTTTAGCTGTCATTGTGTATGGATCTGACAGCGAGCGAACCTATACTGAATCGCAGTATCGAGCAGGAATAAAAAAAAAACCAAAATCAGAGAATGAGGTTGCCGGCAATTTTTAAACTCCCTTTAAACACATGTCCGCACCGTAGTTGACGTGGAACTTACACGATATACTGAACTGGAGCTATTGTTCTCGCTCTGGCCTATCTGTCTGCCGTTATCATTTCCACGAGCCATCCATCAGTGAGGTATCGCGGCTGACCATCGAAAATGGTAACAATGTAGGTGAAATAAATCTTAATGCACAACTTTTCCCTTTCAGGGTTGCCCTTAACTTAGAGTTTTATGAGTTTTCCAAAAAAAAAGTCGATTTGGTCATTTTTCAAGGAGTTTAACTATTTTGGATTTTTCTTACTCAAAATTTACCCTATCGATCCTTATACACGAAAAAATACATACATAAATCACGTCTTTATCCCTTACGGGGTAGACAGAGCCTAAGGTGACAAGACCTGACCACGTTTAGCATGATTGTGGGCGTATGGATGGAAAGGGGAATCAAAACAGTGATGGGTTGCTAGCCACATCGCCTATATAACATCTCTAAGATTTTCACCCAATCCCTCGATGGGCTTGTACCATCCGCGCGGGAAGAGAAGCAACTGGTACATTCTATGTTTTTTCTTTGCTCCCATCAGCATGGAAGAAAAAATGTGTCCCAAAATTTTTGTTCCAATTCGTCAATTTTTTTCACAGGTATGTATGGAACGTGACGAACAGGAAAATCCTGAGAATCATGAGCTCTTTCCACCCAAGAGAGAAAAGATGCCCCGAACTTTTTATACATTTTTTATGTTCTTCCTTTTCGTTACTCCATACAAAGTGAAAATAGTCACAAAAGCAAAAAGTTAGGGACACTTTTGTCCCATAAAAAAAAAAAAAACTGGAACGGCGCGAGTAGCTGGTAAATAATAAAAAAACGTTGACCTTTGCCTTTCGTAGCTTCGAGCCCGAATTTCCTCGCGAACGTTGGCAACCCTGTCGCGTGACGTCACGGGCCATGCGCCCGCGCACACCTTGACGGATTAGCGCGGGCGGCACGCAAACGTTACGTCTAAGGTCAACAAGACTGCAATTAAAATTCTGCGGTAATTCCTGCATTCTAAGTACATCTACATCTAAGTAAATCTATATAAAAAGCCCTGGTAGCCTAGTGGTTTGACCTGTGGCCTCTCAAGCAGAGCGTCGTGGGTTCAAATCCCAGGCCTCTGAGTTTTTTGGAATTTATGTGCGAAAATTACATTTGAAATTTGCCATGAGCTATTCGGTGAAGGAAAACATCGTGAGGAAACCTTGCACACATCGGCGAAGAAATTCAATGGTGTGTGTTAAGTTCCCAATCCGCACTGGGCGCGCGTGGGAACCATAGCCCAAACCCTCCAATACACGGAGGAGGCCTATGCCATGAGGCACGCCGAATTACGCGACAATTAAATAATAAAACAAAAAAATGAAATTGTAGCGAATTCGGAATAAAAAGGCTATATTATTATTATTATTAAAAGTACATCTACATAATACACGTGAGTTCTTGGAATGCTCGAGTTTGTCTCGCTATCACTCATTCTTGATTTGATACTTAAATCGGCCGATGGTACCCAAAACGGAAAAGCAAAGGGCATTGTAAGATGCTTATCTAGAGGCTGCCTCTAACCGAGGCTGTGCAAGTGGAGACTGCCTCAACGCTGCCTAGGGCGAAAGTCTTAGGAATCATGTTATAGGCGATGCGGCTAGCAACCCATCACTATTTTGATTTCCCTTTACAGCTATACGCTTTAATCATGTTAAACGTGGCCTTAAGGTTTTGTTACCTTAGAATCTGTCTACCCCGTAAGGGATAAAGACGTGGTATATATAAAAATAGCACAACGCCGCTAGAAAAGTTTTCACTGCAAAAAAAATAGAACATATAAAAACATCATAAGATACTAATACGTAAATCTGGGTCAAAATCGTATCGGACTCCATCACTCCATGAGTTTACATGCAATTATAAAGCTATAAAAGCGCATTCATAAATAAAAATAATATCAAGTTTAAAATTGCAGCCGCAGTCTTAAATTGCAAGTTGACGGTTCGTGAGGGAGACCGGCTCCCACTTTTTAGGGTTCCGTGCGTCCTAAGCTCCGCTTGTAAGATCACTCCGTTGGTCGGCTAGCTAGGCGCGAGAGAGCTATCTGCCCGTCTCGTTCCGTACGTCCTAAGCTCCGCTTGTAAGATCACTTTGATCGACTAGCTAGGCGCGAGAGAGCTATCTACCCGTCTCTTTCCGTACGTCCTAAGCTCCGCTTGTAAGAGCATCGCCTTTAACATGATTCCTAAGATTTTCGCTACTCGATAAAGATACAGTTATGGGAAAAGTTGTTTCCTTAGAAATGGCAATGCTATCAAAACCTATGGGGTTCTAGTTGTCCTAGAAATTTGAAACTAGCTGTCGGTAGCTTTTACAGCACAAAGAATAAGTCTTAAAATCTATGTCTATGACAGGTACCAATATAAAATGACCTCACCCCGCCACATTTTGCTTAAGAGTAAGGCTCTCCTAACACTGGCTGTGTTCCCTTGCCAAATGTACGGAACGCTCTGCTCGAGGCCGACTCGCCCTTTGCCGGTTTTTTCTGGATTTCATGTTCCGCTGGATAAACCTTTGACGGCTCCCACAGGTTAAGTCAGACATTTGGTGTCAAGATATAAAAACCTGGCGCCTTACCATGACGTGTTAATGCGATCCAATCCCGAATCAGTTCAGGTTTTAACTGTCATTTTTAGTATGGTCTGACGGCGAGCGAACCTAAACTGAGTCGGAATTGAATCGCATTAAGTCATGGTCAGGCTCCTGGGCTACTTGTAACCTGTTTTTTTTATTTTCTTCCATGCTGTTCTGGGTCATGTACCAGTTGCTTCTCTACCCGCGCAGATGGTAAAACCACATCGAGGGAATGAACGAAAATCATAGGAATCATGTTATAGGCGATGAGAGCATCCCTTACGGGGTAGACAGAGCCTAAGGTAACAAGACCTTAAGGCCACGTTTAGCATAATTGTAGGCGTATAGGTGGTAAGGAGAATCAAAATAGTGATGGGTTGCTAGCCGCATCGCCTATAAAATTATTCCTAAAATTTGTGCCCATTCCCTCGATGGGCTTTTACCATCTGCGCGGGAAGAGAAGCAACTGAAACATTCTATGTTTTTTCTTTGCTCCCAGACCAGCATGGAAGCAACTAATGATATTTGTGTAGTTAAATAGTTTTACAGTCCACAGTTGGTATAATTCATGGTTGAACGCAAAAGTTATTTATAGGCACAGTTTCAGAGATGCGCACTGGGTAATTTTTCAAGCGAAATCGTCGTCCGCGCATGTCACGTGATCTGCGCATGCACGTTCAGCTATTCATTAATTTATCTTTGGTACACATCTGTTGCCCACATGGCAATGTGCTCCCTACGTAGGCGGGCAAAAGACCATTATCGTTTGCATGACGGAATGTCAATGTCACAATAGTAACGCATATGAAAATAGGCCAGCCATGCCCACTGTTATATTTTTTATAATTATAAAAAAAACATAGAATGTACCAGATGCTTCCCATGCCGAGATAGTAAAAGCCCATCGAGGGAATGGGCGAAACCTTAGAAATCATGCTATAAGCGATGCGGATAGCAACTAGGGTTGCCAACCGTACTATAATATATAGTATTGTACCATATCTCCGGTCTGCATACTATATACTGTTCAAGAAATATATAGTACGCCAAAATACTATATTTTCAACAAGTTTTTATAAAAATAAATAAGTAACCAATATAAATTGGTCTATTTTTAAATTTTTCCATAAAATACCTACTATATTTTTTGTAGCTTATTTTGAAATATACTGTATTTCGTTGAAAAAATGTTGGCAACCCTAATAGCAACCGCAGTCACGCTAAAAGGCATTTATTTATTTATTTATTCATTGTCAAGTTATGTAGGTACATACATATATTATGAAGATGTTAACATTGTTCTAAGTCAGTCCATGGCGCCCTGCAAGGGCACACAATAGTAGTTAATATCTAAATCTAGGATTGTAATATAACGTCAAAACATGCCATGAAATTAATTAAGTACATTCAACTATACATTGATGTTATTAAATTCATTAATGTTATTCTATTCTAGTTAATTATTTGTTAATAAAATGAGATGATTTCAGTAAAATAGTATGTCAATTAAATCTAAGAATCGTTACAATAATTTATAATGTCAAATAAATTAGCTTAAATGTCAATGTTTCTATAATTTTTCATTTAAACTCCTTCACAGTTTCATCATTTAGGAACTCGTTAACAGAATTTTAGTCTTGTTACCCTAGGCTCTGTCCCACAACAAAGACGGTTAACAGTATGTGTGTGTGTGTGTGTGTGTGTGTGTGTGTGTGTGTGTGTGTACGTAGCGTATGTACCGTAACAGAGGTTACGTTAATCTTCGTAAAGAATAACCGGACGGCGGAACAAGAAAACAACTGGTTAAATTTTAATCCCTTTACCGCAATCGCTCGAGCGTTGTGACGTTCCATTCATAACAACGGATCAAGTTATAAGACTATGGCGAGGCGACCCTAGCGCCATCTAGTTGACTATCCTATGCTCTGCATCGCGATATCAAAACTTCTATACACAATGGATCACAATTATTTCAGTATATTTCTGCGGGTGGAGTTATTTACTTTATAGTAAAGTAAAGCCTTTTTATTATTGTAATTTTTCACCCACGAGCCCCCGACGCAAAAAAGGTGCTGTCGATCTCTCTCTCTCTCTCTCTCTCTCTCCTCTCTCTCTCCTCTCTCTCTCCTCTCTCTCTCCTCTCTCTCTCTCTCTCTCTCTCTTTCTCTCTCTGTGTGTGTGTGTGTCTGTTTGTGGCACCGTAGCTCTTATTCCAAATGACGTAAGGAATTTTTGGCATAGATTTGTTTTTAATAACTTACGTGTGATAATAATAAGGTTTTTATATTATGTATTAATATTGTTTTATTAGTTTTTATATAAATTTTGTAAAAACCTAACTCAAGACAAAATAAATAATAATCCATTTTTTTAATTTAATGTTATTGTCTCTCATTTTGACACTTAGTTTGCGAACGTAAGTCCTATTAAGGCTTAACAGGATTTACGTCTTTCTTCCACGAAGGGTGCGATTTATTGAGATGTGATTCGCGTAATTTTTTTTATACAAAAGTCCAACTCATTTTGCAGCGGCGTGTGAATGAAACAGGAAGTACTTATACAACCAGATAGCAGAAATAACGCGACACAACTCAAAAAATGACGCTCGCCTGGCTTCACCCTCTTTGCCAGACAGAGACAAAGCATTCTGCCGTAGCGGTTTATCTGGCTCTAGTGTGTTTTCGCATAAAAAAACACGAACGCGTGCATGTAAACGTCTCAATTACTATGGAATGGCAGCGCCACTAGCGGATCGAAACGGCAACAAACTGTTCTCATAGTATTTGACGTTTTAACGCATTCGAGACGTATTTTGTGACCGACTTACACTAAGCATACAGTAGGCTTATTACCTAACTCGCTCGCAATCGCCATCGTGTTCATTTTGACAGTTCATGTATGGGACAATTGGCATCGGAATCAGCTAGCTGTCACATACATACGAGAACTGTCAAAATGAACACGATGGCGATTGCGAGTGAGTTAGGTAAAGCCTGCTGGTCTCTCATTACTCGCGCCTAGTCTCGTATCGCCTCGATCTCATTGTCTCACGGCCCGGAGCGACGGCCAACGCCGAAAAATGCTAATTGTGTTGCTTAGCCGTGCTAATAACTAGCATGAGAGTGGACATTTTGTACAAAAGCCATAAAATTCCCATGGGATGCGTTGACATTTGGTCATTTACCGTTGAAATTTTTGACCTGTTCATTACTATTGTCTACTTTGTTCTTTGTTTCTGTATTGTTTTGTACTGATTTGTGGTGTTCAATAAAGAGTATTTGTATTGTATTGTATTGTACTAAAGCGTTTGAATTGAGAATTTGAAACGGACACTAGCCCCCTTATTCATAAACGCTCTGTAGCTTCTGCTAACTTAGCAATCGTTTGTCCTTATCTGTCATTTTGACATTTACATTTCACAGATAAGGACAAACGATTGCTAAGTTAGCAGAGGCCTATAGAGCGATTATGAATAAGGGGGTAGGTATCTACACCAATAAAAAAGTATTTTCTTCCATGCTGGTCTGGGAGTAAAGATAAAACATAGAATTTACCAGTTGCTTCTCTTGCCGCGCATGGTAAAAGCCCATCGAGGGAATGGGCGAAAGTCTTAGGAATGTTATAGGCGATGCGGCTGGCAACCCATCACTATTTTGATTTCACTTTCCACCTTTACCCCCTTAATCATGCTAAGCGTGTTCTTAAGGTTTTGTTACCTTACGCTCTGTCTACTCCGTTAGGGATAAGGACGTGATATATGTATGTGTGTATTGTAGCAAGCGTCCCGGGTTCGAATCCTGGCAAGGGCATTATTTGTGTGATGAGCACGAATATTTGTTCCTGAGACATGAATGTTTCTATACATATATCTATATCTATGTATATCGTCTAGTACCCATAATACAAGCCTTACAGACCGACCACTTAAATGAGTCCTCGCCCGCGCGGGTAGAACGACAAAGGGGAGCGAGAGCGGTGCGGGCGGGTAGTGCGCCTACCGCCCCCACCTCTCGGACCTCTTTCGCCTTCCCCGCGCCCCTGTGCCGCGCGGGCGAGGACTCAGCGGTCGGTCTATAGGTTACTTTGGGACTAGGTCAACTTGTGTGAACTGTTCCCTAATATTTTATCTATATTTAAAGAAAGTCGTGTTAATAACACTATTTATAACTCGAGAACGGCTGCGATTTGGCTGAAAATTGGTGGGGAGGTAACTTAGAACCAGGAGACGGATATAGGATACTTTTTATCCCGATTTTCCAGCGGCATTGGAAAATCCCGAAACGTAACAATAAAGCTACATTACATTTGGCATAGCTACATATTATTCCTTCATAAAGGTGCACTACAAAGGAATTTTTCAAATTTCTCACGGGATAAAAACACGAGGTAAATAATTAAGACTATAATTAGTAGATAATATTCCTAGTGGATCACGCAGGTGCTCTAAGAAGGGATTTTCCGAATTTCCCACGGGAAAGGAAATAAAAACCAGTAATGGACATGACCCTATAATGCACAGTAACTCTTATTTAAAAGACACTAAGGCACATTTATTTTACAACAGTCATTTAAACCGTATCATCTTTAAATTAAGAATGAAGTGTCCATTACTGGTGCTTGTCAGCTTAAAGTGTCCAACACTGGTGCAGTCTAGGGACACGTGTGGATGTGACTGACGTTATCGCGGACGAAGTCGCGGGCAAAAGCTAGTTCATATTTATATCGTCATCTCGTACCATATTTTCATTTGGCAATGTGATAAAAACATATCCGTATGCCTTTTCTGTTTTGGTTATTACGTGTATCGGCGAAACAGAAGGTGCGTGATTCGCGCACTTTGGTACGCTCATGCGCATGCGCCTTATCAGTGTCCGGGTCACTGCGTTATCGGCTGCGTCCGCGTGGCTCCCTTAGGCGAAAACGAGCCCTTGGCATAACAATAAATAGTAACAGAACGGAATCTCTTTTGAAAGCGTCCAAAACGCCGCCATTTATATACCTAACTAGCTGACCCGGCGAACTTTGTTCCGCCTTAAATTTGAAAAATTCCTGTGGTTTGGGCTGTGCTATCCCGCGGGAACTATGTAATTTTCCGGGATAAAAACTATCCTATGTCCTTTCCCAGGACTCAAACTATGTGTATACCAAATTTCAACTAAATCGGCCCAGCGGTTTAAGCGTGAAAAGGTAACAGACAGACAGACAGACAGAGTTACTTTCGCATTTATAATATTAGTAAGGATTCCCCCTTCACATGACACTGCCGTCCAGTGTTGCTAAGGGTATTAATTACGTCTAAAGATAATAATAATATCGCAAAAAAAATTTTTTTTATTTACTTTGAATCATTATTTTATTCTACATACCTACATACATAAATCACGTGTTTATCCCTTACGGGGTAGACAGAGGCTAAGGTGACAAGACCTAAAGACCACGTTTAGCATTGTGGGCGTATGGATGGAAAGGGGGAATCAAAACAGTGATGGGTTGCTAGCCACATCGCCTATATAACATGAACCCTAAGATTTTCGCCCAATCCCTCGATGGGCTTTCACCATCTGCGCGGGAAGAGAAGCCACTGGTACATTCTATGTTTTTCTTTGCTCCCAGACCAGCATGGAATGGATTTTATTCTAGTTTTACAAATATGAGATTTATAAATCCATAGGTACGTACCTACATATTATACATAGGTAGGTACTTCTAAGTAAGAATTTATTACAAGTGTTATGTTCTTATTTATTCTTATGCCAATACGAGGGTAGGTACGGAACGCGCAAACAGCCAAACGCGCGCGCGGCGACGCCGGCCGTGACAGCCCGACTGGAATACCCGCTTAACGGGTACTCTAATATCGTGACCTTGAGTCCGGCCGGAGCGGGAGTTTCCGTTCTACTATGTTCTTATTTATTCTTATGCCCTTGGACCGGGAATGCTCTGGAAACGGGATATCGCTGTCTCAGAATAAACCTGGAACAGGTGTTCAAGGAAGTTAAATTGAATACGCTTGAAAAATATTATTGTATATTGTTTATTACAGTCATAAAATTAATTAGCTCTATCCCTTCTTCGTTTAACAGTATATTAAGCGAGATGCGAACAATTTTTGATTTATCATCCCGTCTTCCTTACATATACAACATATAGTTTTGTGGGGTAACCTCGGCTGATAAGGACTTGTATCGCTAGACACATTAATGTATGTACACACACATTAACGTTCGTATGTTTGCTATTTATAATCGTGACTAGATACAGTAACTAAATTAGTTTAAGAACAGCTGCGAAAGTTTTTACCAATGTAACTTTCCCGTTGGCATGGAACGGTGAGGACTTTAGAAAGAAAGAAAGAAAGAAAGAAAGAAGACATTTATTCCTTTTTGCAAGACACACAAATATAAGATAATACTCACAGTTTTATAGAAAATAAACATGGTATAACAAAAAAAGAAAACATAGACATGAAAAATAGATCATCAGATTAAGATGCGTGGTGATGGAAGCACGGTATTTTGTAGCAATAAAAAATAATTTACCCCCTTATTCATGAACGCTCTATAGTCTTCTTCTTCTTCTTCTTCTGATTGTGGCGTTACAAGTCGTTATAGCGACGACAACTTCGCCAATGTCGGTAAAAAAAATTAATTATAAAATCTTGTGACAAAATGTCGGCAACGTTGTACGGTAACACGGTCAAAGACCCCCCTACCCCCCTGTCGGGCTCTTAGCCAACGGTCAATGATATCCCTCAGATACTGCCAGGAAATCATTAGCCGTTGCCCAGGGTGCACCGGACCAAGCACTGCTCTTCCCCCCGGACGGATCCGAAAACGAACCGCAGCTCTTGTTCACACGTGGAGGTAACCCGACTCGCACCCCAACTCTGTAGTCTTCTGCAAACTTAGCAATCGTTTGTCCTTATCTGTGAAAGGTAAATGTCAAAGTGACAGATAAGGACAAACGATTGCTAAGTTAGCAGAAGCCTACAGAGCGTTTATGAATAAGGTGGTTAGTTTTTACCGAGGCTTTAGCTACCCTGACTCAATGTGGGACACTGGGTAGACAGAGCCTAAGGTAACAAGACATGACATGGCTCGACCTTAGCACAAGCTTAGTTCCAAGCTGCTGTGTCGACAAAGACAGCACTGATGATAGCCGACCTCCAGCAGGAGATGGTACCTCAAGAAGAAGGTCTTATATGTTCATTCCTCTAGGCCACACGTGCTGTGTGGGAATCGTAATCATGCAACGTTGATAGATAGCTGTGTATTCTTGTTTTTGTTATCTATTTGGGGCATCTATGGCACGGGCATCTGATTCCGAATTGGGTGGCGTTTGTGGGCGCTATTAGGATGCAAGGAAGGCAAACAAGCAAGTAGGGCACATAAGCAATCGACGCTAGGGCGCAAGGGGCGCCGACTTTTAGAAAACCTCGTTGGTGCTCATGCTTATTTGATGACTCGAAAACGGGTCGTCAGGTAATGAAAAAACACTTGTCCCTAAAAGGCGATTACTGATCTGTTTCGTGATGTCTATTCTCAGGGGTGCTCGGCACCCACTGTTTATTTCTCATGGGTGCTCGAGCCCCCGAGCACCCACGGAGTCGGCGCCCCTGCTAGGGCGTATAGCATGCATAGCCAGCCGGCAGGCCTAGAGTGCGGCATTCGCCAGATTGGCTGGTTTTTCCAGTAATTTGTAAGACATTTCTACTCTATTAGTTATTTAATTCCTCTGTTATTTCCTTTCCCGAGTTATTATACGTAAATAAAAAAAATACACTTTCATACCGAAAATGTCTTACTTTTAAACTACTTAACCGATTTTAACTAAAGATAACTAAGAATCACCGCAAGGAAATTGGCTTTTGATTGCAAAAACCGCATCCAAATCTTGAGAGCAAATGCTACCTTGCTACAGACAGATAGACAAACGCAGACATCGAAGTCAATTTTTTTTTAAAAGTAACGTATTTTTTATAATTTCTTAATATTTTTTTATTTTTTTTTACTTGTTTTTCCAGACCTCCATGGAAGTTAATTCTTATTTAAGTAACTACTGATGACGACGAGTACCTATATATGTATGATGTTCATATATATATCATATACTATATTGCGTCGAAGCAAATATCACAACTGATAGTACTATCATTGGAGAGAACAGCACAAGCTTCCACCGTGTTAGTCACCTACCCGATGAACCTGTGACCCATACTTGAATACATTACAACTATGGAGCAACTAACCAATAGAGAAAGATAAAGTTTAAATAATTAAAAGTCGTAGGAATCATGTTTTAACTATGTGGCTCCATCCCTATTTTCCCCCTTCCCACTTATACGTATTCATGCAAAATCTTGTTACCTTAGGCGCTGTCTACCCCGCAAGGGATAAAGACGTGATTTATGTATGAATGTATAAAAAGTTTATTGAAAATATCAAGTATAAAACAGCCCTAGTATAGTTTGTTTCAGTTGAGGAAAATGCATTTAACGTGGGATTTTACAACTTCTTTTGTTGCTGAATATGAAAGGAATAGATAACAAAGAGTCGTAATAAAACTGACCGAAGTATGGCACGGGTACTGGAGTAGCTCAACCCTTCTTGACCGTTGAAATGAAAGATTTATATATTATATATATTTATGAATATAGAATCCACTGCCAATAGATCATTTTGTTGGTTAATCGCGTAGATAGAATTATTTTATTGTTGTGATATAAAAGCTACCTTCATACCAAATTTCAGATCTCTAGAACAACTTAAACTACCCTTATTTTTTGGAACACATCAATTTGTGTGGGAACGCCTTTTCTAATGACTATCTTTTGACTTTAAGGTTCATTTTTGACAGCTTCAAAGGACCTGACCTCAACATTTGGACTAATACCAATATAACTCTACTAGTTCCTGAGATGAACCGTTTTGACAGACAGACGGTGGGACGGACGACCGCACTGACAACAAAGTGATTCTATAAATTCGATAACTTTTGAGGTAGGGTTCCCCGTAAAACAAAATAAATACATACATACATTCATATATCACGACTTTATCCCTTACGGGGTAGACAGAGCCTAAGGTAACAAAACCTTAAGGCCACGTTTAGCATGATTAAGGGCGTATAGATGGAAAGGAAAATCAAAATAGTGTTGGGTTGCCCAAAAACTTTACTTAAATCGCATTGACTTGTTGAATTAGATTTCTATACAAAGTATATTTGTTACTCTATTACTCTGTTGTCTAATTCCTCTATGGTTTTAAGCTGTTTGGTGTAAGCTAATATAGATTTTGTTATCAGATTCACCTTTGATGAATCGAAGTCCATAAAGCCGAAATAATATGTCGTCGAAGTAAAATAAATGCAGTAGAAATGAGAGCGTTAAAAAGTATCGAAGGGGTGACACTGAAAGACTGAATAATGAATAGTGTGATAGGGGAACGTGCTGGTGTGAAAGAAGATATAGTGACTAGGATAGAAAGAAGTATGCTTAGTTGGTTTGGTCACGTAGAGCGGATGGTCAAAGTAGACTAACTAAACAGATCTATAGGGAGTGTGAATGGTTGCATTGGGAGGCGAAGGTCTGGACGTTCCGAGACCAAGTAGGAGACGTGGAAAAAGGTCAGCTCAGGAGACCCTAAACCGGCGAGCATGTATGAAGAGATTGATGAATGTGGATGAAGCGAAAGAGGTATGGCAGGGTTGTAGTAAGTGGAATAAAGTGGTATCTGCCTACCCCTGTGGGCAAGAGGTGTGACGGTATGTAAGTGAAGTCTATAAGGACATTGCGGAGCAAATTGTTTATACTTAAAAAACGGCCAAGTGCGAGTCGGGCACGCACACGAAGAGTTCCGTAGCTACTACATTAAAAATGAACTGAAAAGTTACTTTGCAGTTTGATAATTCATCATTTTTGATAATGCACTCTTGGTCATTATGGTAATCTAGTCATTTTGATAATCTAGTCATTTGAATAGTTTTGTCTTTGAAAGTAAAGTAATTTTGATAGTCTGTTTGTTTGTCTTGCTAAAACTTGATGGCTGGACCAATTTGGCTAATTATGCTTTTTAAACATTTGTAGAAGTCGATCTAGTAAAAAATACTTTTCTTACATTGACACATGATCTAGTCTATTCGATAATCTGATTAATTTATGGGCGTGAGTCGGGTCACCTCCGCGTGTGATCAAGAGCTGCGGTTCGTTTTCGGATCCGTCCGGGGGGAAGAGCAGTGCTTGGTCCGGTGCACCCTGGGCTCGGCTAATGATTTCCTGGGTGCACCGGACCAAGCATTGGACCAAACACTGCTGAACTATACGATTTTTCAGGATAAAATCTATCCTGGAAATCTATCCCGGGACTAAAAAATTTGACCAAATTTCAAGTAAATTGGTCCAGCGGTTTAAGCGTGCAAAAGTGACAGACAGACAGACAGACAGACTTATAATATTAATATTAGTAGGGATTGTGTAGTTTTGCCAAAATACGTCGCATGTGAAATAAAATCTTGCTAAACGTAGCCTTTTAGGTCTTGTCACCTTAGGTTCTGTCTACCCCGTAAGG
The DNA here is from genome assembly GCA_932294345.1 of Pandemis cinnamomeana. Lineage (NCBI taxonomy): Eukaryota > Metazoa > Arthropoda > Insecta > Lepidoptera > Tortricidae > Pandemis > Pandemis cinnamomeana. The sequence goes on along the minus strand of OW028702.1, from coordinate 31,786,118 downwards.
GATAAAGACGTGATTTGTGTATTTATGTGAAATAAAACGCAGCAGAATTGAAACGAACAAAACACTATCGCTCAACAAACTTATTAATAATACCAAGACGATAATAATTATGAAGTTAGGAATAATTCTGTTGATAAAATATTATAACTTTATAATAAGTAATTATCATTAGCGAACACTGCTCAGCACGTGCGCTAAATCAACATATATATATTTATATGTTTTAATTCCTGACCTATCGGTTATAAAGGAACATTATGATGTAGTAAAGAATTGCGTAAATTGTTCTTTCAGATATAAAGCGTTGCAGGTCAATGGGGTATCGCGTGTGAATTTGCCACTAGAGGCGCTAGTGTCGCGTGAGGTCCAATAACACACTTGTCACTAGTTTTGGCGGGCTTCGTGACATCACTACATAGTATAAAACAAAGTCGATTTCTCTGTCCCTATGTCCCTATGTCCCTATGTATGCTTATATCTTCAAAACCACACAACGGATTTTGATGCGGTTTTTTTAATAGATAGAGTGATTCAAGAGGAAGGTTTTTATGTATAATTCTACGCAGACGAAGTCGCGGGCAGAAACTAGTAAATTATTATTTCTTACATTTACTCGTTGAAAAGTGATCTCCGTGAAATAATCGGAAATATGGATTATTTGGCGATGAATGTGAACGCCTTGAAAGCGGTTTTTTCGGACAAAACGGAACTGCACAACATTGCGGCATAGTTACTCGATATGATGACAGTTGTTTTAATTAATAAACTTAATGAGATTCAATATTTAAAACTTTGGGTCCGTCCGAGGGGACGAGCAGTGCTTGTCGGGTGCACCTTGGGCATCGGTTAATTTCCTGGCAGATTCAGAGGGATATCGTTATCCGTTGGCTAAGAGCCCGACAGGGGTGGTCTTTTGACCGTGTTCTATTCTACCGTACAACGTTGTCGACATTTTTGTCACAAGATTTTTGAATACTGTATTGCCATATTAAAAAAGAAGAAGAGTCGCATTGAGACGTCATGTTAAGACCCCTGGCTTTATATATCGCGGAGAAACAGTGAAGTCAAGATATTCGAGAGAATCATACGAACAGCTGGTCACGAATCCGAAAAAGGAGGAGTTACCAACCCTGGGCCATTTTTTTTACTAAACACCTTTCCACACTAACAATACACGCCCCAGCGACGCGGAAGTGTAGCTAGCATTACTAGCGTCGAGTTTCCAGGGGTCGCCACGGGAGGTCCCGAACTTTGTTTGCAAATAAACAGTTGACGACGACTGGCTGCGCCGTATAATAAACAGTTGGCGACTACTGGCGTTGCACAATGGCTGGTGCCTGCCAGGGCTGTACAATGGATGCCAGCGGGTCACTGCGCGCTTTCTCACGAGAGAGCCAAACTGCGGGATGGAGGCAACCCTATCGATACAAGAATAACATTAAATTTTAAAAACCCACGCAGACTTTATACATCTACTATAGACTAATATAATTTAAGGTACGTACTTAACTTGGGTACCTTATGCATCCCTCTATAAATGTATTATAAAGTACTAGCGACCCACCCCGGCTTCGCACGGTATATTATGCATGTATTATACATATAAACCTTCCTCTTGAATCACTCTGTCTTTGAAAAAAACCGCATCAAAATCCGTTGTGTAGTTTTGAAGATATAAGCATACATAGGGACATAGGGACACAGGGACAGAGAAAGCGACTTTATTTTATACCATGTAGTGATAGTGATGAATCACTGATGATGATAGTGAAGTAGAATTTCAGTAATGTAAATTTATTTTCTGTTCTTCCATGCTGGTCTGGGAGTAAAGAAAAAACGTAGAATTTACCAGTCGCTTCTTTTCCCGCGCCGATGGTAAAAGCCATCGAGGGAATGTGCGAGTCTTAGGAATCATGTTATAGGCGACGCGGCTAGCAAACCATCACTATTTTAATTTCAGTTTCCACTTATACGCCCTTAACCATGCTAAACGTGGCCTTAATGTTTTGTTACCCTAAGGTAATGTAGAGCCTAAGCTCTGTCTACCCCGTTAGGGATAAAGACGTGATATATGGATGGGATGGATGTAAATTTATTTTATTTTGAAAAAATGACTTTCTGCCAAGTTTCTTGCGGCGCATTCTTGGCAATGATGGTCTTTCCGAATGCGCTGGTTGTAAACAATACATGTAAAAGAGTTGTTTGTTTCTGTATTGTTTTGGGGTGTTCAATAAAGAGTATTTGTATTGTATTGTGTTGTAAATAAAAGGGAGCTGATACTACCTCCGCGTGTGGTCAAGAGCTGCAATTCGTTTTTGGATCCGTCCGAGGGGAAGATCAGCGCTTGGTCTAACACCCTGGGCATCGGTTAATGATTTCCTGGCAGACTGAGGGATATCATTATCCGTTGGCTAAGAGCCCGACAGGGGAGGATTTGACCGTGTTCTACCGTACAACGTTGCCGACATTTTTATCACAAGATTTTTGATAACTGTATTTATTACTTTGATATTGGCGAAACCATCGCATCGATCGATGGGGCCATATTAAAAAAGTCTCTTCAACTATACGTTTTTTTTTTACATACATACCGTCACGCCTCTTTCCCACAGGGGTAGGCAGAGACTACTTTGTTCCACTTGCTACGATCCTGACATACTTCTTTTGCTTCATCCACATTCATCAATCTCTTCATACATGCTCGTCGGTTTCAGTACGTTTTTTTTAATAGTTATTATTCCACAACATTGGACAAACCAACAATACGTCTAAAACAATAAACCACTGTGTCAAAATACACAACAAAAACAAGAAACACTCGAAAAAACTTGAACCAACGCGTGGCCAGGGCACTCGACATTTAGACATAAAAACACTGACATTTCAATTCGACGCAGGCGCACTCATGCCCCAATGCTTACAATGCGATGTATTTATTTGTTCTATCAAGGGTTATCCATCCCTTCGAGTTGTTACGAGGGCCGACACGGCAAACTACAAAGGGTCGGGCACCGAAAGGGTCGACACCGAAGCGGTTCAAACGCCGCGTCTTAAAAGGCTGACGACTAAATCTTTGAAATTGTATGTATGTATGTAAACTCTTTATTGCACATAAAAAATATAAAAATACAGTAATACAGAGAAAATAGTACAAAGGCGAACTTATCCCTAAGAAGGGATCTCTTCCGGCTAACCTGATACAGAAAGGAAAAGTTACAACAAGCAGTCATTATTATGCGCAAATAAAGTAGTATTAATACTTAATAAATTAATGAATTAATTGTTGTTCCTTTTAGCGTTTTTTGAGAAAAACTGTTTGTACATAGGTACATAAATCAAGAAGTACAGTCAAGTACCATACGCTCTTACACCGGCGTAATAAGGTCGTGGGACATATTTTTGAGAAGTTCATATTGATACTTATTTTTGCACTTGACTGCCTATATTCAATGTTCCATGCTGGTCTGGGAGCAAAGAAAAAACATAGAATGTACCAGTTGCTTCTCTTCCCGCGCTGATGGTAAAAGCCTATCAATGGTGGACGAAAATCATAGGAATCATGTTATAGGCGATGCTAGCAACCCATCACTATTTCGATTAAAATTTCCACCTATACGCTAACAATCTTGCTAAACGTGGCCTGTAGGTCTTGTTGCCTTAGGCTCTGACTACCCCGTAAGGAATAAAGACGTGATTTGTGTATGTATACAATATGCTAATGCCACTTCGCACAACCCTAGCTGACTACGCTTAAGCCAAACGAATTCACACCTTAAGTTCTAAGAACAGAGTTCAATTTGTTTTGTTCACGTTTAATATTATTTTCGCGACCGTTCAAAACGCAATTCTAACTCTTAAGTTAATGTGATAGAGTTAATTTTAAACTGATCGTTAGATAAGATAATGTTACGCGCCGTTGAGCATCAAATCGCATTATTTTGCGGTTTTGCACCGTTAGTGTGTTTATCTGTTCATACGTAACAGCTAAACGAATCAAGGGCTTTATTTTTTAACACTGGTACAATGTTTGCGTTATAATTCACTCCAGATAACATTAGACACGCGAAAAAGTAGTCTAGAATAACTTAATTCTTGTTGTTACAAACACATACATACATAAATCACGTCTTTACTTACGGCGTAGACAGAGCCTAAAGTAAATCTAAAGGCCACGTTTAGCATTATTGTGGGCGTATTGGAAAGGGGAAGCAAAATAGTAATGGGCTAGCACCGCCTGTAACATGGATCCTATTTTCGTCGAATGTTATTCATGTGAGAAAGTTTGTTTATTTCTAATTGCTCAATAAATAACGAACTTTTAGTGTGCTGAAGTAATTACAAGAATCATTAAACTGAGGAATCTCTTCTAGGTCAATAAGCTGATTACTTGTTTTTTTCGAAGAAATCAGACATTTACTAACATAGACTTAAGGGACGTATTATGTAACTAACAAAATTCTCATGTATTTGTTTTTCAATAAACCCAAATAAGTATAAAATTGTTCTATGCAGACGAGGTTGCGGGGCAGCTAGTTAGTAATAGTAGTATAAAAAATACCGCCAAGCAAAAGATCGCGGCTCATAATAAACCCTCTAACCACAACAAGCGATTGTACAAACGACATAAAGATATCACACAATGCTGACACACACAATATAATTGTCAACTCTCATTTGTCAACGCACCCTGTATAATAACGCGGCAATCCAAAACAAACCTTATAGTGAACGCATAAAACTGTAATTAGCAAACGCCGCAACTTCCGCAATACCATCTGCCTCGTACAATACATTTGTAGGTCAGGATTTTTTGTTGTTACACCTCAGTGGGTATTTACATTGTTCAAATACAAATACAAGTTTGCGTGTTACTAGTTTGCTGCCAAAAAAATACAGTGACGCAGTGACCCCTGGGCCTTTGGGCGATTTGTGGGATTTGTAATCCCCCTGTGTATTTGTTGCCATCTTTAAGATGTGAGCGTAGAAGGTAATAAGATATTTTGTTCATTTTTCTTCCACGCTGGTCTTAGCAAAGAAAAAACATAGAATGTACCAGTTGCTTCTCTTCCCGTGCAGATGGTAAAAGCCCATCGAGGGATTGGGCGAAAATCTTAGGAATCGTTATGTAGGCGATGTGGCTAGCAACCCATCACTGTTTTGACTCTCCTTTCCATCCATACTCCCACAGTCATGCTGAGCGTGGTCTTGACGGAGAAAAGTTGTAATTTAGCTGTCTGTATGTTGACGTCAAGCGGCGCGAGTATAGTGTGCAAACTATGTATTGATCGGTTACAAAATGCATGCATTAGTTCAGATAGCTTGTTTTGCAAGGCTAATGCCGGGCCACCGTCCATTACGGTGACAACGAATGCTAATATTGGAATGGTGCATTCGCCGTGGGTCCACATTTTAAACTCTGTCTTCACTATCACTACATAGTATAAAATAAAGTCGCTTTCTCTGTCCCTGTGTCCCTATGTCCCTATGTATGCTTATATATTCAAAACCACACAACGGATTTTGATGCAGTTTTTTTTTAATAGATAGAGTGATTCAAGAGGAAGGTTTATATGTATAATACATGCATAATATACCGTGCGAAGCCGGGGCTGGTCGCTAGTATAAACATAAAAAAATCTCGCAAAACAGTTACACTTTGAGAAACAACCCTTAAACAGTATGTTAACTTAATTTTTAACCTGTTATTGCTTTCCTTTGTACTTTAGGATTTTAAATTACGTCGCCCCTTCCGTGTGCAAAGGTTTACAGTGCCAGACAAACATTTACAGTGTCAGACAAACATTTACAGTGTCAGACAAACATTTGCAGTGTCCGAAAAACATTTACAGTGTAGACAAACATTTCCAGTGTCAGACAAACAGATTGGAGTATCAGACAAATATTTCTAGTGTCAAACAAATATTTCCAGTGTCAGACAAACAAATTGGATTATCAGACAAACATTTGTAGTGTCAGACAAACATTTAGTGTCAGACAAACATTTGCAGTATCAGACAAACATTTTACAGTCATTTATACATCTCCAGCTACGTCCCACAGCTCGGCACAGGGTCCCTTGGTATCGGGGCGTAGTTCCCATTGGCCCAGCCACATGCAGAATTCCGATGGAATTGACGGAATTTCTTGTTGTTTTTAACTTAGTGAATACTATAGCGACCCGCCCCGGCTTCGCACGGTATATTATGCATGTATTATACATATAAACCTTCCTCTTGAATCACTCTATCTATTTAAAAAAACCGCATCAAAATCCGTTGTGTAGTTTTGAAGATATAAGCATACATACGGACACGGGGACAGAAAAAGCGACTTTATTTTATACTATGTAGTGAAGGTACAGTGTGGAACGAAACAACGCAGAAGCTCCCGTCGAAAAAACCAAATGCAATAAAATATATATGTTGGTAGCGGGCACACTTATAAAATACATTAAGATAACCTTTAATAGGCATTGTAAAACGGAATGACAATCTCACAGATACAATTCGAAACTTTTAAAATTTACTGTCTTCATAACAATTTGGTATGAGTGTACGAATGTCCGGCGGGGCAATTAGTTAATGGCAGCGATGCTGTGTCGTAAAAGTAATGGAGCTCTGTGAGTTGATTAGGGTTTAATTAGCGCATGCGTGGCTGGTATGTGACAATAGATCTAGTCGCTATCGGGAAAAATGATAGCCACCGTCTCTGGTCGCACTCGCAATGGTCGCCATGTTGGTTTGGTAGTTAGAAAAAATAGGACGCAACACGCTTCTCGTCACTATTTTGATTCCGCTTTCCACATATAAACCCCACAGTCAAAACGAGCCTTTAGGTTTTGTTACCTTAGGCTTTGTCTACCCATAAGGGAAAATACGTGATTTATGTACGCAGGGTCTTGACAGACGGACCAACGGATAAAGTAATCACCCCTACTATTATTATAAATGCGAAAGTAACTCAGTCTGTCCGTCTGTTACCTGTTCACGCTTAAACCGCTGGGCCGATTTAAATGAAATTCGGTATACAGATAGTTTGAGTCCTGGGGAAGGACATAGGGTATTTTTGTCCCTGAAACTTGCATAGTTCCCGCGGGATAGCGATAGGCGAATTCTGCGCAGACAGTCGCGGGCAACTGCTAGTATCTAAAGGCTTGGTTATTCCTTTGTAGTCACATACACATACACAAATCACGTCTTTATCCCTTACGGGGTAAACAGAGCCTAAGGTAACAAGACCTATAGGCCACGTTTAGCAAGACACTGAGGGCGTAGAGGTGGAAAGTGGAATCAAAATAGTGATGGGTTGCTAGCCACATCGCCTATAACATGATTCCTATGATTTTCGCCCATTCCCTCGATGGATTTTTACCATTTGCGCGGGAAGAGAAGCAACTGGTAGTCACGGAACCCTAAAAATACTTTCTATAACACTCAAGCATAACTAGGCGATGTTTTACGACGGTTGAAAAGACTGATCCAAATCTACACTTCCGAGCAAAAATAGCAGGTCGCTTCCCATACAAAATTGTACGACAGCAACCCGTTATTGTTGCACGGCTGTGCAGTACGAGGGGACTTGACCTTAGCTCTGACCTCAGGCGTACATGCACTTTGTATTCATCGAGGTATCTGTCATCGCATGACCTCCCTAATTTTGATGTCGGTTAGGTAATTCTTACATTTGGCAACGTGTTTTTTGCTAGCAATAAGAATATTCCAACAAGCGCGTATCTTGAAGCCTATCTTACAAAATTATACTTACGGACGCCCAGTGTAACTGTCGAACATTCGGGTTTTTTTTTTTATATCAACAGGAAGGAAAACGAGCAAGTGGGTCACCTGATGGTAAGTGATCACCACTGCCCATAGACACCCGCAACCCCGGAGGGATTGCAGATGCGTTGCCAACCTAGAGGACTAAGATGAAATGCCTCTTGTGCCCGTAATTTCCCCGGCTGTCTTACTCTCCACACCGGAACACAGCAGTGCAAGCACGAACAAAATGGCGGTAGCGTTCCTGAACTAAAGAGTTGCGTAATTACCCAAGCGCAAATCCCGATCCCGCGGGATATCGGAATAGATATCCCAACGTTTTGTCCAGCTTATAAGCTGCGTGTGCCAATTTTTATCTGATCCCGTTCATCCGTTTTAGCGTGAAAGAACAAAAAAAAACGCATTTGTAAAATTTGACGAAGTACGATTATAAGTCTAATGCAATCTATTTTAACGATTTTATAATTAAACAATTGCATATTCAATTCAAATATTATAATACTAGCTTCTGCCCGCGACTTCGTCTGCGTAGAATTCTTCGTAGAATTATACATAAAAACCTTCCTCTTGAATCACTCTATCTGCGCAACTGGTACTTTCTATGCTTTCTTTGCTCCCAGACCAGCATAGAAGTACATGGATTGTTTACAAACGCTTTTAAATGCATTGGAATCCTACTAATATCATAAATGCGGAAATTTGTGAGTCTGTTACTCTTTCACGCCAAAATTTATATCTGGATAATATTTGGCAAAGACATTATAATCTGGAATAACAGAGGCGACTTTTTATTTCGGACAATTGAATTCCCGCGGGATCGCAATAAATTCTCAACAGTTGCGGGCGCCAGTGAAGATTAATAATGTGGTGCATGCGGTATGAATAACCATGCAGAACGTAACAATTAACGATTGATTGCTGTAATTGTGATGCAATTTGTCGGCTAACGTTTACACAGTCGGTCAGTTTCAATGTTTATTGTGTTTTTGTTGGCTGCACGTCAAATGTGTGAGCTTTCACGGCGTGAAAATGGGAGAGGGGAGCGTCAATTAGATTGGGTATACCGCGGGATATTAAACGGTAATTGGCCTAATGTTAAATTAAGCGGAGTTGCGCTCTGACGGCTTCATTGGCGTTGCAAAAGGGGTGTTAAGTCTGACGTCGCATGTGTTTGTCTACGGCATCGTAGCTCTAAAACTGATGGAGCGATGTGTTTTTTGCAAGCCAATTGCGGTGGTATGGCTGTTAGTTTTAAGTGTCAGTTTTCCAAAATGATTTAAGATTTAAAAAAAAAATTGAGACACTTTTTTAATTTGACAAACGATAGTGTTCTTGATCCCGAGCAGAAATAAAACGTTTCCAAAATCTGAGAAAAATGTCGGCTTGTTCCCCGTATATAACCAAGTTACCCCGGCACTGGTAAAACTATGATTAATTTGGATTAATTTAAGTTAAGGTGCGGCGGGTCCTTGGGCTAGCTTCTGCCCGCGACTTCGTCTGCGTAGAATTATACATAAAAACCTTCCTCTTGAATAACTCTATCTATTAAAAAAACCGCATCAAAATCCGTTGTGTGGTTTTGAAGATATAAGCATACATAGGGACATAGGGACATAGGGACAGAGAAAGCGACTTTATTTTATACTATGTAGTGATAGTCTTTATTTTCCTTAGAATGTCCTGGTTATGTAAACCAGTTATGTACGGAGAACAAACAAAAACATCTAGCCAAGTTTTTTTTTAATTTTCGATAAAAAGCGAAAAAACTGCCAGCCAGTAACAGTGCCGCTTCTGCATCCAACGGCCGCCTGGTCTCGAACGAGTACTTGACTGAAACTGCATTCGAAAGTCCCAATACGATGTGTCACATTCTATTCGATTCTAAACCGGTACCGATAATCGATTACGCTCCCAATATCGACTAGCATTCGATTATGTTTCTAGTTGACACGTGCAGATAAGGTTTAGACAGTTTAGTCGATTGTGCCCCTGTCGCGTGAAAGATATGCTTGCGGGGTGTGAGAATGTTTTGGATATTGTCTATAGTCATTTTTTATGGCCCCATCGATCGATGCGATGATTTCGCCAACTTCAAAGTATATTCCAAAATCTTATGACAAGATGTCGGCAGCGTTGTACGGTAGACAGAACACGGTCATAAGACCTATTATTTTACATACATACATACATAAATCACGTCATTATCCCTTACGGGGTAGACAGAGCCGGTAACAAGACCACGGCCACCCTTAGCATGATTGTGGGCGTATAGGTAAAAAGGGGAATAAAAATAGTGATGGGTTGCTAGCATCGCCTATGACATGATTCCTAAGATTTTCGCTCATTCCCTCGATGGACTTTTACCATTTGCGCGGGAAGAGAAACAACTGGTACATTCTATGTTTTCCTTTGCTCCCAGACCAGCATGAAAGCATGTTATTATGCAAGTGTAAATTACTTCTATTGGGGTGCGAGTCGGGTAACGTCCGTCCGGGGGAGGAGCAGTGCTTGGTTCGGCGCGCCCTGGGCAACGGCTAATGATTTCCTGGCGGTGTCCGAGGGATATCATTGACCGTTGGCTAAGAGCCCGACGTGGGGGGAGTCACCATGTTCTACCGTACAACGTTACCGACATTTTTATCACAAGACTTTTGAATACTGTATCTACTTTGACATTGGCGAAATCATCGCATCGATGGGGCCATATTAAAAAAAGAACTTGACTGTTATTGTAGGCTACGCCCCTATTTAGGCAGCCACCTTTTTATTAAACTACTAGCTTCTACCCGTGACTTCGTCTGCGTAGAATTATACATAAAAACCTTTCTCTTGAATCATTCTATCTATTAAAAAAAACCGCATCAAAATCCGTTGTGTAGTTTTGAAGATATAAGCATACATAGGGACATAGGGACATAGGGACATGAGGACAGAGAAAACGACTTTGTTTTATACTATGTAGTGAAGTAATAGTGATTATATTTTGGCACTGGCCACAAATAAAGTAAATTGCACGCAGCGCTAAAAGAAAACAGAAACAAAAGATAGTCGTGTCTTTGCTCTTGCCAGCGCTGCGTGTGGAATTTTTACTATAATTTAAATTGTTAAATTTTACTAGTTTCTACAGTCTACAATTTTTAATCGGAATTGAATCGCATTAAGACGCCATAGTAAATCTAAATACAAAATAAACGCTCTATTTTACAAAGTTCAACACCCTGTGAAACCAAGCACGGAACTCTTCAAACCTTAAGTCTCCTTTTGACGTTGAACTTTCAAAGCCCGAAGTATGTAGCTGGAGGAAAATACTTGCCGTCTTTAAGTCACACTCGATTTCTGGAGCGGCGGAGGCGTGAGAGTTAAACACGCATTTGAGCCAGTCTGAAGACTTATGTTAGTGCAGCTTTTCTTAGAGTTCTGTACGTCAAGAAGAAACGGAACTCCTATAAGGTCTTCGCACATTAGACCAACTCCACGCCAATCCGACACCAACTCAACTCACACTCTCGATGAGTAGTCAACTAGTTGATCCACCCAATGGTCACTAGTGGGCAATGCGTTGTCAACGAGTGGACAACGCGGTGTCAACGAGTGGACGAACGCAGTCAACGAACAGTCAACGCAGTCAACGCAGTCAACGAACGCATAGTCGTTGCGTGGACAACGTGTGGTCGTTGCGTGGACGACGTGTGGTCATTGCGTGGACAACGTGTGGTCGTTGCGTGGACAACGTGTGGTCGTTGCGTGGACGACGTGTGGTCGTTGCGTGGACAATATGTGGTCGTTGCGTGGACAACGTGTGGTCGTTGCGTGGACGACGTGTGGTCATTGCGTGACAAACGTGTCGGGGTTGACCTTTAGTGTACGATGCGTAGGCCACTCGTTGTACACTACTTTATAATCATTTTTTGAAATTAAACCTAGAACATATATGACACAGGGCTTAAATTTCAATGTCTAGCATAGAGTCGAGTCGCCGTTGAGTTGTTTTAATGTGCGAAGACCTATAGACAAACAGATCTGTTTATCTGTTACAGACAAAAAATCTAAAACCTGAGCGTGTTCTGTTATCGATTCTAAGGGCCTGTCTCTCTGTATATATAGTTCTGGCTATCTTAACTGTCATACCTATGATGCCCTCTCTATTTCTTACTACGAAACAGACAGAGACATCCCCCTTTGACATTGATTCCTAAACCTTAGGCTCTGTCTACCCCATAAGGTATGGGGCGTGATTTATGTAGTATATACATATTTAGTTACTTAAGTCAAAAGGAGAATTAAAAACAAATTAAACTATGATTAAATTAAAAACGAATTAAAAACTAAACTAAAACTAAGCTCAATATCTAATAATTAAAAAAGAAGCCCCGTGGCATAGTACCACAGACGCTGGCAGCATTCCCCCTTTGAACAGCGATACAATACGCTGTCCAAGGAAGCTGCCGGTTCTGCGGTCACCCGTAGCGTCTATTATTCTTCGAAATATCTTTGAAGAGGCTAATAGCGCTAAGACCCCACGAACCAAGGGTCCCAACACCGAAAGGGACAAAGTTATATTGGGCGCTGAGACTCCTATACTTATTTATCTTGCCTAATTCGGTCGCTTCAGCAGCTACTGAGGTCATGTTTAAGTTGTCATATTTCTTTCGGCGTGTTATCCCATTCTTTCAAGAATTCTCTAACCCCATAGTTCAGTAGCAGGTACTTAACTATTAATTCACTCCAATTTAGCCGCACCCGCCTATATGTGTATCACTAAGAATAAATCCACGCTCCGAACACCTACCACGAGTTTTGAGTGAAATAAACTCGATTGAAACTCGCTGCGAAAACGTCCGACGCGATAACAGATCGGCGACAGAGAAAGTGATATGCCTATTTATATGTGTATCTATTGCTTATTTTTCACATAAAATGTTCGGTTAGTTGATAAGATTAATTAGAGCTGTGATTTCCAATCTCACATATTGTAGCTTTCCATTGGTAAAAGAATTATTAAAATCAGTTCAGTTGATTTAGATTATCCCCTACAACGACACAAAATCATAACCTTTATGATATTAGTACAGATTTAACTAAAAATCTGGTCAAAATCAGTAAAAATCAGTTCCTGTTCGAAATAGGCGTACAAGAAATTCGATTTTCCAAGTCCGTTGCGTGCTTCGCTAACGGTATGATACGATCTTCGAAAATTAAATTTGAAGTCGTTTCCGGGTCCTGTTTTTGAAAGTACGTCTCTCGAAAGTGGTATAAATCTGTTAATATCTTCAAAACTCTAATAAATGTATTGACTTATTCAAAAGATTAATGACAGCTGTAATTGCTTCTATGCTACTCGTGTTTCAAATTCAGCGCAATTATCCACTACTTTCAAAAATTCAAAAATTGGTTCGAAACACGTTCGAGTTCCGCTAGTACGCGTCGTGTCGTGTCACGGACGATTGGCGCGCCGCGCCGTGACGCGTCGCCCGGCGTAATTAATGCCAGCGCCATCTATCCGCCACGGGCCGCCAACCTCGCGCGGCCAGCGCGATTGCAGTACCCGGCCATAAAGATTGCACGTCGGTCTCGGCTAATTTCGGTGTCGTAGAGCGTCGTCCCGCTCTAACTTACGTGACGCCTGTTGTCTCTTTCTAAAAACCGAAGACCGTCTTTATAGACGTACTGCACATGCTTTTATTTAACACTTGTGCAGTCCGGGATCGTTGAGCCGCTTGCCATTGTCCGCAATTTAGCCGTGTAATCAGTGACCGTTGTTACCGACCATCTGACAGCCACTCGATTTGCATTACACGGCCAAGTTGCAAACGTTGGTAAGTGGCTCAACGATCCACGACTATAATAATATATCGGTATGTAAGGTCGAAGTGTGCCGTTTGCATTTCTCCAGCTTCCAGAGGTCGCATCGCTTTAACCTTATTACAGGCGCGGTGAGTGCCAAGACATAGTGAGTCTGGGTGAGAAATAATTGCCAAATTAAAATTTGGCCCAGTGTCAACACAAAATTACCTATATTGCATACATATGATAGCTACATTTTTTGTCGCTGAATATACTTAGTATTTGAATTGAAATTTACCATGAGCCGGTGAAGGAAACATCGTGAACAATTCATGTGTATGTGAAGTTCCCAATCCGCACTGGGCCTGCGTGGGAACTATAGCCCAAGCCCTCTCATTTTGAGAGGAGGCCTGCGCCCAGCAGTGGGATGTATATAGGCTGGAGATGATACTATCCAAAAATACAGTCTCTTAAAATTGTACCCGAATGTATTAGCAGGTAATATGGATTTGTTTGTCTTAATAGCCTTGTAACCGTTTTTCATGATTTTTGAATGAGAGTTTGACAAATGTTTCCATACATTGTTGCATTAAATTTCGAATCAAAACATTAACTGAAAAATCTTTGTATGGTCGTTTATGACACTGATCTCACTTGCTGTAATATTCTGGAATTATTCTAAGACAACCCCTATTTCAACCAGAGGAGGCCACACTCAATATTTTTTAATTCCTACTATCTTGGTCCGCGTAGAAGTAGATTTAAGAAGATGTACGTTGCGAGTCTAGGCAACTACGACCTTTGACATGTTTCATTACTATCCGCGGGAACTGCAATTTTCTGGGATAAAAAGTAACCTGTGTTAATCTAGGGAACCAGCTATCTCCGTTCCAAATTTTATCCAAATCCATCCAGCCGTTTGCGCGTGAATAAGTAACAAACATACACCTACACACATAATCACAAACTTTCGCCTTTATTATTAGTGTGATTTTATCGTTTGTTACATTTACTAAATAAAGGAGAAAGTCGATTGAAGTTAGCATATTTTATGTCGAAATGATAATTACTTAAAACTCAAAATAAAACAAGTGCTTTGTTTTACAAACGGGCTTATATTGCGTCAACGATCAGATCGAAATCAATTCGAGTTCCGCTAGTACGCGCGTCGTGTCGTGTCACGGACGATTGGCGCGCCGCGCCGTGACGCGTCGCCCGGCGTAATTAATGCCAGCGCCATCTATCCGCCACGGGCCGTCAATCTCGCGCGGCCATTTGTCGAACGGAACTCGCCGGAATGTACCGTGGTTACGCAGAAACGCGATATTTTGGAGATCCTTAATACAACGTTATGAAGAAAGAATGAAGACATACCTTTTTGCACGACACAAATATAAGAGCGTACAGTCAAGTGTAATAATCTAGGCAAAGTTTCAAAAATAAGTACCATACACTCTTACACCGACGTAATAAGGTCGTGGGACATATACTTGAGAATTTCGTATCGATACTTATTTTTGCACTTGACCGTACACACAATTTTATAGAAAATTAGTTGTTGCCCGCAACTTCGTCTGCATAGAATTCGCTTATCGCTATCCCGGAGGAATTACACAATTTTCCGGGATAAAAAGAGGCCTATGTGTTATTCCAGACTATAATCTATGTATGTTTTAAATTTCATCCAGATCGGCCCAGTACTTTTCATTACAAACATACAAAAATAGGTACAAGTAACCTATTCATTACAAACATACAAAAATAGGTACAAATCTTTCCTCTTTATAATATTAGTATAGATAAACCATAAACCTATACGTAAATAAAATAATAAATAGACACAATAAATAGATAGAACCCGACTTGGGCTATAGACTTGGACGAGGGATATAGACTTGATTTGTGTATGTATGTATTAATTTCATTCTTGAGTTATGAGTTTTATGCGTTTATTAATTACTCGATCAAAGCACTTATACTCTGTTCCAGTCCATTTTAAAACCTTTGTAAACAAACCAACCACCGGAATGTTGAAGGATACACAATTAACGTCTATATCCCTTACGGAGACAGAGCCTAAGGTAACATAACCTAAAGGCCACGCTTAGCATGATCGTGGGCGTACAGGTGGAAAGGGGAATCAAGATAGTGATGGGCTGCTACATGATTCCTTTGTCGCCGATGAGATAATAAGCCGATAAGATGTTGAAAGAACATACTTGATGTCTCGACATTTTATAACAATTACAATTACACTATGATTGTTATATTTAAATTTTAAACTTGGGAGGGGGATCGTTTGTTTACAAAAGCGTTAAAATAAATTGGAATGGACCATACCTACTACAGAAGAAACAAACAAAAAACTATTTCTGTAATAATTTTGTTTAATTTTAATCACAGAGAGTTTTGCACATACAACATAAATTACGTATCGTCTAAAGTAACAAGACCTAGGCCACGTTTAGCATGATTGTGGGCGTATAGGTGGAAAGGGGAATCAAAATAGTGATGGGTTGCTAGCATCGCCCATAACATGATTCCTAAGTTTTCGCCCATTTCCTCGACGGGCTTACCATCAGCGCGGGAAAAGATGCAACTGGTCAATTCTGTCTTTTTCAACACAAAAATTTAAAAATAGAAAAAAGAGCATCCAACAATCGGTGCCCCTAAAACACCGAAACCGATATTCGGTATCGGCAACCGAAATAGCCCATTCGCTCACCGTGACGTATTATTTACAAATAAACGCGGTCTATTGTTGTGGGCACCGTCGCGAATCAGTCGGCGGCCGATTTACGGGTATTAATTTTGGTATTCGGTTTCTGTCGGCAGCAACACTATTCTGTTTCAAATTTGGAACAATTTAGTACGCTCTTTAACTACGTCAAATTTTATTGACATTTATCGTTTTATATTTAACAATCACTCAAAAGTTGTCAGATTTAGATTGATGGACATACATACACATAACATATATCACGCTTCATCCCTTGGTTTGGGAGTAAAGAAAAAACATAGAATGCACCAGTTGCTTCTCTTCCCGCGCAGATGGTAAAAGCTCATCGAGGGAATGGGTGAAAATCATAGGAATCATATAGGCGATGCTAGCAAGCCATCACTATTTAAATTCCACTTTCCACCTATACGCCCACAAAGTCTTAGATAGGTATTGTTACTTTAGGCTCTGTCTACCCCGTAAAGGATAAAGACGTGATTTTTGTATGTATGTGTGATTTTTGAATGAGACCGTGTCTAAAGTTTACCGTGTCGTGTGGTCACACCGTTCAGTTCTCGTTAGTAAGTAAGTCTGTCTTTTTTTACAGATTTTATTAATATTTAAAGTGGAAAAAGGATCTGGGTCGTTAATTTAGAGGCTCGTGTTTAGAGTTTTAGAAAGCTAGTTACCTTTTACCCGACTGCGTCAGAAGGAGGGTTATGTTTTTCGAGTATGTATTCTTTGGCACGCTCTATCACGTATTTATCCCTTACGGGTAGACAGAGCCTAAAGCAGCAAGACCTAAAGGCCACGTTTAGCGTGACTCTGGGCGAATAAGCGGACAGGGGAATCAGAATTAGTGATGGGTTGCTAGCATCGCCTATAACAGGATTTTCGGCCATTCCTTCGTTGGGCTTTGGCAGAAGCAACTGGGACATTCTATGTTCCTGCTGCCACCCTGTTTATATATCTACTTCCCTATTTACTAATGTTATAAATGCGTAAGTAACTCTGTCTGTCTGTTACGCTTTCACGCCTAAACTACTGAACAGATTTTAATGAAATTTGGTACATAGATAGTTCTAGTATCGGGGAAGGATATAGAGTAGCTTTTATCCCGGAAAATAGCATCATTCGCAAGCAACCGCTAGTTATTAATAAAACAGTTTTCCTATACAGATGCGTGCAAATTGCTAGGCTCGTAATCAGTAGTCGGCTCTTACACTATGTCTGTTATCGCAAACCGTGAAGATAAAACTTTTGTCGGCCGCGGCGTAAGAGTTACGCTCATTGTTCTCTAGAGCGTAACTAAAGCGTAACAGAGGCGTAATTTCATACCGTACCGATTTTAATGGCGCGACTGTAAACTGTGCATTTTTGCGCATATTTCGTTGTTTTTTAATTGTTTTAATCGGTTGTGTGGCTCTTGTGCTATGTTTACAAAAAATGTGCGATTATTCTAAGGGTAGGCTGTATGTTCCGGGATTCCTACGGGATGCAAAAAAGGAGTTTAATTTGTAAGACTGACACATTGACCGTAAAAGTGCTCTAATAAATTCCCACGGGATAGAAAACAGATCTTTCTTGAACCCCCAACGTCGATGTCTGTCTGTGTGTGTGTGTGTATGTGTGTGTAGCCGATTCGTCTGTTAAAAATAGTAATAGGTAGTTTCTCATGCGGCTAGCAACCCATCACTATTTTGATTCCCCTTTCCACCTGTACGCCCACGATCATGCTAAGCGTGGCCTTTAGGTTATGTTACCTTAGGCTCTGTCTCCGTAAGGGATATAGACGTTAATTGTGTATCCTTCAACATTCCGGTGGTTGGTTTGTTTACAAAGGTTTTAAAATGGACTGGAACAAAGTATAAGTGCTTTGATCGAGTAATTAATAAACGCATAAAACTCATAACTCAAGAATGAAGAGAATACATACACAAATCAAGTCTATATCCCTCGTCCAAGTCTATAGCCCAAGTCGGGTTCTATCTATTTATTATGTACCTATTATTTTATTTCTTCCACGCTGGTCTGGGAGTAAAGAAAAAACATAGAATTTACCAGTTGCTTCTCTTCCCGCGCGGAATGGGCGAAAGTCTTAGGAATCACGTTATAGGCGATGCGGCTAGCAACCCATCATTATTTTGATTTCCCTTTCCACCTATACGCCATTAATCATGCAAAACGTGGCCTTAAGGCTTTGTTACCTTAGGCTCTGTCTACCTCGTTAGGGATAAAGACGTGATATATGTATGTATGTATGTTACTTTATTTTATTAGACGTGATTTGTGTATATGTATGTGTATACAAGAATAGCAACAAGGTCACGTGACAGATAGTAAAAGATCCTGTTATGGGTGGTGTAGGGGTATAGCACGCGTCGCGAAATGACGAGGATCCGCGTTCGATTCCCGGCCATAGCTTTACTTTTCGGATTTTTATGTGTTCTAATTTTCAGTGTCGTTTTGAAATTTTATACAATAATTGCTCATTTAAAAGTATTATGTTAGACTAGCTTCTGCCCACGTATGCGTAGAATTATACATAAAAACCTTCCTCTTGAATCACTCTATCTATTAAAAAAAACGCATCAAAATCCGTTGTGTGGTTTTGAAGATATAAGCATACATAGGGACATAGGGACAGAGAAAGCGACTTTATTTTATACTATGTAGTGATTAGATAAGTTGTATTCAAGATCTTCTAGAAGAAAAGGTATAAGTAACGAAATGGCGTTAAAAACGGAAAACCATGCTTCATTTAAGTAAATAAAACTTTATTCATCCAACCATTTACTCCTAACTTTTAATTAAATTTCAAAAACTAAGAAAACACTTAGCGAGAGTTACACTCGCTAAATACCCCATTAGAAAATGATCGCTGTGTATTGCTACACAAGGTTCTTAGTAGGGTAATGCGCCTGACGTTTGTGACGTTTGTCGATTGAGCGGGAGTTTGGAAGGCGCAGTAATTTAAGCTATGAGATCGGCGATAGGAGGTTCGATTCCAGAGTGAGACGTCCGTGTGGTCTATGGACGCAGTATCTCGATGAAGAATAGGGTTGCCAGGGTCCGTTTAGTCCATTCCAAAGTAATTTAACGGTTATGTCAACAAACAAGTACCCATATAATACATACATACATAATGGTCTGGGAGCAAAGAAAAAAATAATGTACCAGTTGCTTCTCTACCCGCGCAAATGGTAAAAGTCCATCGAGGGAATGGGCGAAAATAATAGGAATCATGTTATACGCGATGAGGCTAGCAACCCACTATTTTGATTCTATTTTCCATCTATACGCCCACAATCTTGCTAAATGTGGCCTGTAGGCACCTGTTAGCTTAGGCTCTGTCTACCGCGTAAGGGATAAAGACGTGATTTGTGTATGTGTGTATGTACCGTACACATTGTACAACGAATAAAAAAATAAAGATCCGTAATCAGATCCGTATCCGCGGATATACATTTTTAACGAAGAGATAACATGAGTAAAAATCGCAATAATTTACACGTTATAGTCGTCTTTTTTAATAGGCCCCCATCGATGCGATGATTTCGCCAATGTCAAAGTAATAGATACATTATTCAAAAATCTTGAGACTAAAATGTCGGCAACGTTGTACGGTAGAACACGGTCAAAATACCCCTCCCCCCCTGTCGGACTCTTAGCCAGGATGCACCGGACCAAGCACTGCTCTTCCCCCCGGACGGATCCAAATACGAATTGCAGATCTTGACCACACGCGGAGGTAACCCGACTCGCACCCCAACACAACATAACATTAAGTATTATTTAACAAAAGCAACAGTTGCTACACTTCGACCATATTGATTGCATGGGTTTCTTGCCTTTGACTTTTAGTCGAGGGACAACCCTAGAGCGCGCAGCGGTTACGATTCAATTCATTAGGAAAGTCGGAATTCGGAATAGCTACTGGTTCTACAAATTCCGTTTTTTTTTAAAGATTTTTATCTCGAAGAGTCTACGTTTCTACACGTCCGCTAACTGCGGACTTATTTGTGGTATCCCTATGTAGAGTATGGCAACATTATATTTCTACAGTGTGTGTAAATCCAATACAAGCAAACAATTAAACCAGTAGCCTTATTGTCTGAGTCGCTCGCAATCGCCATCGTGTTCATCTTGACAGTTCATGTATGGGCTGACAATTGGCATGGGAATCAGCAAGCTGTCACATTCATACAAGAAATGTCAAAATGAACACGATGGCGATTGCGAGCTAAGTCAGACAATAAGCCTACAGGCCCTTATTTTACCAAATTGACATATGTCGGCGACATGTGACAATTGGAAATGCGGTGTCAATTATGAAGCTAACTGGCGTAGATTCTGGTCAAGTTTGCTATGTAAACAGAATTGCAGAATTGTCACTTTTCACCGACAATTGTCATGTGAAATAGGCGGCAGGCAAGAGTAGGGTAAATCACTAATTCACGGAACTTTTTAAGTTATACAAAAGTAGCGGTTGCCCGCGACTGCGTCTGCGCAGAATTGGTGACGTGTACTGACGGTATCTCTCGTTTCTTCCAGACTGTACGGTTCCAAACGCTGCGCGCGATGCAACACCACCATATCGGCGTCGGAGCTGGTCATGCGTGCGCGAGACCTGGTCTTCCACGTGCACTGCTTCTCCTGCGCCCTGTGCAGCACCCACCTGAACAAGGGGGACACCTTCGGCATCAGGGATTCAGCTGTGTATTGCAGGTACGGCTGTTTCTGTCGGGACCGGCGGGCGGGAGACGGGGATCTCCTGCTCGCATGCATTTGCACGGTCCTCTACGTCTGGGAAGGGGGGTGCTAGACTCCCTCTTCCTTGATGCGGGTGGCCCTGGTGAAAGCCGGGGCAGCCGGGGGGCGCCGTCGGCTGGAATCTCCGGGATCCCACGGCGCCTTCCCAAACCTGGCAAGCGGGCTTTGCCGGAGTGTTTTTAGTGGGTATGCTCCCCCGCGCCCCTTTCCGTGCGGAAAGAGGCCGGGGGAGAGAGTCCCACATAACCATCCGGGCCTCCCCGGACCCGGTGGTACTCGTAAAGAGTTTTCACTCCGTTAAAAAAAAAAAAAAAAGTACGGCTGTTTCAAGCTTGATGATGATGATGTGTGGGGACGCCTGGCTGGGTCAGGCGGGCTGTCGATCCGCTGTGGCGATCATTCAGCCCAGTTCCCCTTGGCTGGAGCCGGTTACTGTCCCAGCAGCGCTCCCACATAGCAACTCTCCTCAAATCTTCGTGTCTTCCTGCCGAACATAAGGACATTGTGCACAGACGGCACCAGATATCAGATATACCTCATAGACAAGGGATAATTATGTTAGTAGGATTTATGTGTGTTTTATTGGCAGTAGTGGATAGGGTTGCATGAAAAACATATCACCACCTTATCGCTACCACCATCTTACTCGCTAATCCTGCCGCTAAGTAGCAGTGCTTGCACTGCTGTGTTCCAGTGTGGAGAGTAAGACAGCCGGGGAAATCACGGGTACAAGAGGCATTTCATCTTAGTCCTCTAGGTTGGCAACGCATCTGCAATCCCTCCGGGGTTGCGGGTGTCTATGGGCAGTGGTGATCACTTACCATCAGGTGACCCACTTGCTCGTTTGCCTCAAATACCTCATTTATCGCAGACCTCTCTTAATAAACCATACTCTTGCCCCCAGGTTACACTACGAAACGATGCCCGAGTACGGCCCCCACTTGGCGGTCCCTGGGCCCCCCCAACTGTGCCCGGGGCCCTACGTGCCCCCCTCGCACTACCCCCCCTACCCTTCCCCCGAGTTCGCCCGGGGCGATGCCGACGTTGCTAAGGGCTTCTTTAATGGCAACGCCGCCCCCCCACCCCGGCAGAAAGGAAGACCCAGAAAAAAGAAGCCGAAAGACCAGGACATCATGAGTGCTAACCTTGGTGAGTGGCTTTGTAATTTGCTCTAGGGTATGCATGGAGTAGCCTGGTTAGGCAGCGCATACAAAATGTGGTGCGCCACTGCCTACGGCTGCCTAACCTGGCGACGCTCATGCATGCCACTGAATGTGCTGATGCCGGTAAAATTCTGTGGCAGTCAAATGAAAAGGCTTTGGTCTAGGGTCACCTGGATTGCTATTAAAAATAATGCGTAGGTTTTTTTTTAAATACTTAGATACAGCCAATTCTTAGTGGCCAGTTGTAAAGGCATTTCGGTTGAAAAAAAAAGAATGATCCATGTGTCTCTATGCCAGACGTCACTCCACATTTAAATTGAAGTCTGGGTTATAATTATTATAAAGTTCATTTTAAAGTAAGCCAAATACTAGTTCACGTTAGTACTTGGCTTGTTCCGGCGTTGGTATTGACAACACCCGTCCCTTTCTAACGTATAGCGTGTGAAAGTGACGGAGTGCTTAAGCGCAGCGCGAAATTTTAACCCTCAATCCCATGTAAATGCACGTTGTGCTCTAATTAACAAGTATTTAGCGGCATACCCGTGGATAGAAGCGTACCCACCAACCACACGGACTCGCGAGGCTTGCTCGGCGAGTCAACGTCATTACAGCCGACTACCAATAGGCTTAAAGTCCGTGATCTCTTAGATTGTCTACCTATTGTATTGTTGTTCTATTGTATTGTCTACTTAGTTCTTTGTTTCTGTATTTTTAACTGATTTATGGTGTTCATGTTCAATAAAGAGTATTTGTATTGTATTGCCATTCGGGTTAGTCTTGCTGTCTCTCTCACCCGGCCGATTCAAGTCTCAAACTCATAAGAGTAAGTGAGACAGCAAGACAATGGCGAACGGCATTCTAAGAGCTTACGGACTGTACATGGTTAGGTTTCATTTACATGCGTTAGGCAAGTCTGGTTAGATTAGGTTAACGCTTTTGAACGACTCAAAAATCGAGGTATAAGATGTCCGCTTTAAAAATGATTACATACAAAATTAAAACATGTTTCATAATAGCTTATTAGGTAATTCTCTGTCCCAAAAACTGACATATTTTATGCATAATTATATTATTATATCCTGTCGTGAGCTTACAGTAATTTTAAATCCCGAAAGATCAGAAGATGGTGCTCAAAAAGTTATAAAAATAACGCCTGTGCTTAAAATTTCATCTAAAAAGTCATTGTCTGACAGATAATACATGGTTTGGATAATTTCAGTGGTACGACGAATCTTTTTCGATTCACTTTTGAATTACCACCGGTTAACAATGCTCAACAAACACTCCACCCATCAGACCAAGTAGAAAGTCAAGTCGGAACTCTGCAAACGGTGAAGTATAGGCCGATTTACTATCTATAACTCCATGACGTGTGCGTATAACTGCCACACAACTGCAATTAAACTGTTAGAGGAACGCGCACGTGTGGCAGGGCGTAGTTTGAGCCGGCCTCACTTTACCATTCGCAAATTCACTTGACATCAAATTTTGTTTCTAAATGTCTGTGAAAATTAGAACACATAGAAAAATCCGAAAAGTAAAGCTATGGCCATTAAATTTGGTTTTGTCTGCACCGCTAGTACGAAACGCGCGACACAGCTCTGCTAGCCGTGATGAGCTTCATCCGTGTCGTGTAATCTGCCTCGCGCAGGTTGGTGCGGACCCGGCGCGAGGCAAATTAATACAAATACAAGCCTCGCCGACAAAACGTTTTACAGTTTTATTAACACATTAAAGTCAAAACCTCACTTACCGCGCCAGATTATCGGCTGACTTCCCGTTGAAGTTCCATTTTTAAATATTTTAACTTTTTTTCGTGATATCGAAACCAGTCTGGTATCTCGCTCGCGTTTCTCGAATTTGAATTTGGAATATCGCGTGTCGATGTAGTACCTATACAGGGGGATAAATTAATAAATTTAATTTTAGAGCACACCACAGTGAACAAATGTAACAATAAATCTCGTGATGTTTTTGACTACTTTTTATCTTTTCCTAGAGTAAATACTTAATGAGATTCTCCCTTAACTCGCTTCAAAATCATGTGACGTTTTTATTGTGACTTTTAAAATGCTTTTGCTCGCTTTGTAACTTCTCTTTATCGTAATACTAAGTCGAGCATTTCAGAACTTATTCAATAATAATAAAAAATAATCGGTTTTTAATTAAGTACAAGTTGCAAGTTAACTCAAAGTACATTTTACAATCAACGTAAATTACAGATGCATTTAAAATTCAGAACCGCATATTACACGAACTACCTACACTTAATTCTTATCATAATTGTCATACATAGTAGTAGCATACAGTAAGGGGAATCACTTTACCCTATCGCAATAAGGTGGCATATCATTTGAGTTCGAGTGACGGCGGCCTGTCAATTGCGACAGGGTTCTATGTACGTGAACACATTTCCCATATTTGTTGGTTATCATTATCATGCCAGAGACTCTATGAAGTTCGAATTGAGACCGAGCAAACGACTATAATATTATTTTATAATACTGCTTCGTATAGAGGCGTTACAATTAATAACTTTCTTATACTTGCATTAGGTAAGTAATCTCACACTGTTTAAAACTTGGACTGATTTGTTCTTTAAAAAGAACTTGACGTTCCATTGCAAACTTTTCTACTTCGCCTGCCGTCGATTTTGTTCTCTGTTCCATAAAAAAAAAGAAATTCAAAAATTTGCAGCCAGCTTTCTTTCTCACATGCCAGCGAGCGTTCGAGGCACAATCTAGGTTCATCATACTGGCCACATTTCAATGAACCGAGCATCACACTGGCCGGTGACGCGGCCAACAAAAAAAAGTGTGGGTTTAGTTTATAGCAAAAAGAGGTCGTAAGGAGTGTTCGAAAGTAAATTTGAAATGTTAGAATACTACTAGCTGATTTCATATTTTTGAAAGTACTGGCTGAATAGAAATATTTGTTGAATAGTTAAATTCACAACGAACCTTGAGGCGGTGGCAACGCGCTCCTCCTGCCAAAAAATATGTCAATTTTCCTTATTTTGAATAAGTAAGGTATTTTCAAAAATAATTAATTAATTACCTAAATAACTCGCAAAGATCCGTTGATAGATCTATTAAAAAGAATCAGACACGATTTTTTTTCTTCTGTAGATATTCGCGGATATCCGGCTTATCTCTAATTCTAGTAGAGCATGTGTATTTTAACCAGTCGTTGACGTAACTTGGTCCAGTTTTTTTGCCTTTTTGACTTCCGATTGACAGTGACAAGCCAGATTCAAAAGAGGCTTCTTCGCTTTGGAGAGAATCGTTGTCTGTGGAGAAATGATACTGGCCGTTTCGCTGTCACTGTTGCTTTAGTTTTTTTTTGTTTTTTTTTTTGAGAAAGTCCGCTATCCAGCCAGTCCGTGTGTCTAACTATGAGCATGCACTTACCAAATACCGTGAAAAGAATCGCGTGCTGGTGCTAATTCGCACTGACAGCACTAATAACGTTTACCAGCTTTGTCGCTACGCCCGTCCTTTTCTATTTAAAGCTGTGCAAAAGAGACGGTGCGTCTGATTTTCTAGTGATGTGAACGCGGAAAGTAATAAACCTATGAGTTAGTATTACGGTTTTATGACTGAAATATTGGTTTTGTTTTTATTAATCCCGACAAAAAGGGGCGTTATGATTAACGTGTATGTCTGCGGCATCATTTCCGATTTCAAGGATTGTGTTGATAAAGTACAGTCGACGTCAAAGATATTAGAATTCCTCTTGGTTCCCGGACAAGTACGCTTTTTGCTTCGGTTTCCTGTACATCACTGTCGGTTCGCGTGTAGTGTTAACCTCTATGATGGATAAAACATAATGTGATTAATTGAGGCATAGTTACAGCGATAGATGTAGTTAAAGTTAGATGCGGCCATGGAAACCATTAAAACTTATATACATATCCCATACGGGGTAACAAAACCTTAAGGCTACGTTTAGCATGATTAAGGGCTATTTCCATGGTGGTATGAAAGCAAATTAAAGTCATAGAATGTACCAGTTGCATCTCTTCCCCCGTTTATGGTAAAACCCGTCGAGGGAACGAGCGAAAATCTTAGGAATCACGTTAAGCGATGCTAGCAACCCATCACTATTCTGATTCCCCTTTCCACCTATACGCCCACAATCACGCTAAACGTGGCCTTTAAGTAGGTCTTATTTAATGCTCTATCTACCCCGTAAGGGACAAAGACGTGGTATATGTTTGTATGTATGTAAAAAATAAACGACACGGAAAATTAGAACACAGAAAAATCCGAAAAGTAAAGTTATGGCCGGGAATCAAACCCGGATCCTCGTCATTCCGTGACGCATGCTACCCCTACACCACCCGTAGCAGGTGGCTAAGCCTTCGAATTTTTATATCTGTTACTAGCTGTCACGTGACCTTGTCATTATGCGATTTATTGTCACCAAGCGTCATTATACGTTACACGTAAACAAAATGGCTTCCAAGGCGATCGGCCGCCATTTTGATTTGGACTCACCTAAAAATTCTTTTACAGTACCTAGTGGCCAAATACTTGGATGTCCAGAAGCAAATACGCCGTCACTTTGGCATTGTACATATGCAAACTTACGCTGACTAACGGCCGACGACGTTTGGCTTGTAACTGTCCACAAACATTGGCCCCAACATTGTGGCCATCCGACCAATACTTTTCACGCCTCGTTAAGCAGGCAAATGGGTTGTCAAAATGCCTTTAATATTCATTAAGCCCCGCCACTTGGAGCTTATCAAGTTTTATTATAAATTAAAAATAACAGCGGTAAATAAAGAGGGTGACGTATCTATCCGATCGCTTGTAATCTATTTGCTTTGGTTAAGTATGAAGATGGATCGTTTGAGTATTCATTGTTTGAAGCGAGTAAAGAAATGGTTCTCAGTTGGTTGGAAAAAGCTAAGTTTGCGCGTGTCACGAAACGGCAGCTTTATGTCCCGTCTTTTTATTTGTCTCACGGGAACTTTGCATTTGGTGTCAAAGATCGGTCACAGTGTCTTTTGCATACGTACATACAAACATGAATCACTTTATCCCTTACGGGCAGCGGCGTAACTATAACGTCTGGGGCCCGTGGCAAATTCGTCAGATGGGCTCCTTCACTACATAGTATAAAATAAAGTCGCTTTCTCTGTCCCTATGTCCCTATGTATGCTTATATCTTCAAAACTACACAACGGATTTTGATGCGGTTTTTTTTAATAGATAGAGTGATTCAAGAGGAAGGTTTTTATGTATTCTACGCAGACGATCTATCTATGAGCTATCTCAAGTTAAAATGCAAACTTATTCATTCTTGTTTTTATTTCAATTTTAAATTATCATTACAAAATATTAATGCTTTCCGCCTATGCGGCTTTCGGTTCGAGCTGTTCTGAGAGCCGTCCCCAAGTTCCAAAAAAAACACTTAAAATATCGAACGGGTGTTCGATATTCGGAACTTGAACTATTTCAGACCAGCCAGCACCCAAAACCTGCCAGCATAAACTAGCCGAACCTATTCCTACAGTACCTAAAAATTACAGCTAAAACCTGGACTGGGTCGGGCCCCTGTTGCTTACATTCTTTAATGAGCTTAAAAATAGCCCACCCTAAGAAATACGATAGTATATACATAAAAGGAGGCGTCGAGTTTCGGGTCGTGTTCTTGGGGTAGCACCCTATTCTGTCTATATCGTTGTATACATGATACAGGGTCTTACAGTTTCCGTGGTTGTAAAAGGGTTTCTAACGAGAGCTAGGGGCAACTTACAACGTTACGAAATTATGCGCTTCGGTCTTTCGAAAGAGACAATCGGCGTAAGTTAGAGCGAGACGGTGCTTACGAAGCCGAATTTTGTTGAGAAGACCGATGGATGGATAATGTGGCGAACTAGTGGACTTTATTTTATAAATGACTAGCTTCTGCCCGCGACTTCGTGTGCGTAGAATTATACATAAAAACCTTCCTCTTGAATCACTCTATTAAAAAAAACCGCATCAAAATCCGTTGTGTAGTTTGAAGATATAAGCATACATAGGGACATAGGGACAGAGAAAGCGACTTTATTTTATACTATGTATTTTATAAATGATGATGAACTGGTTGTTAATAAGTATAGGAATAGAACTATACATACATAAATCACGTCATTATCCCTTACGGGTTAGACAGAGCCTAAGGTAACAAAAGCTAAAGGCTACGTGACTCATGATTGTGGCCGTATTGGAAAGGGGAATAAATTAGAAACCAAGGAACTGAATCCAGTTATTAAAAATGAGTTGCTGCTGTCACAACGTTTAGTTGCCAGCTATAAAAATACATTTTGGCAGTAAAAAGTAGTTTATCCTCCACAGATAATTTTATGGCTGTATGAACCTAGTTTCCTTTGCCTATCCCTGTAGGGGAAGAAATAAAAATTGTGGCAAGCATTTGTTATTATTCTAGAAAAACACTAACGAACACAACGAGCAAAGAATGCGAGGATCAATTTTATTGTGTACGTATCACCTGTTTTCAATATTAAGTGATTAGCTAGTGCTTCAGGAATTACCTACGACACTCGGCCGCATAGCTGTCCGCTTTTGGGCATTCCGCTTTTTGCTGGTTCGGCCATTTTCGTTCGACGTCGGGCGGCTTCGGCTTTTTGCTTGGTTCGGTCGCCATATCAATTATAGGGGAATGCAGCGGGGAAAGGCTGTTTGCGGGCGCAGTGTGACACTAAAATGGAGTAGAAAAAAATGCTAGTGTACCACAGACAAGAAAAATAAAATAAAAAAACAAGTGTTAAAAAAAAGAATGCCAAAAATGGCTTACATCATTTTGGGATAGAGCTGATACTCTTCAAGCTGCTTGACTGATTTTCATTAAACATGGCTAAAAACTACCGTAAGGGAACTGGCTTTCGAATGAAAAAACGAATCGAAATCGATCCATCCGCTGGGGAGCTTGTAACACCCCGTATTTTTCGATTACGCGGAAATTTGTAAAAGTAAAAAAAAACACATTTTAGTCAGTTCGTAGTAGTTTAGGACTACAAATTCATGAATAAATAATCGTCATGTACGAAAGGAGTGTTTAAAGATCATAATTGAAGGTTTTGCGTACAGGCCGCAAAGGGCTCTTTTACTTCATTAGTTTTTTAGTATCGCTATCGGAGAGCCGATCGTTCAACTTGACAGAAAGTTATTTTTTCAGTTGCAATATTTCACAAATACGACAATAGTCGGCGACATGTAACAATTCTGTTCACCTTACAAACTCGACAAGAGGCTACGCCGTTGACTTCATTTCGAATTGTCACATTTCGCCGACATTGTCGTTTTGGTGAAACAGGGCTTGTTATTAGTTACAATTTTGGATCATTTTTCACTCGTAACTCGAAAGGATTCAGTATGGGTATTAACTTTAGTCACAACATACCTGTCTCGAATGCGTTTGCGTTAAAAAATGAAATAATAATATTAACTTTCGATCCGCAAGTGCTGCCTATTTTTCAGCTACAATGAAAAAAACATTCTTTTTTCAAATTCAAAATTAGAACTTCTTAAAAACACCGTTTTCTTTCTCGAACTCCGCGATCTCAGACTGCGAGCGGCGCAATTCCAAATTCGAATTTCTAATTTAGCGGCCAGCTTTATGGTCCGCGACTCAACCAGTTCTGTACCACGGATACAACCATAGTATTATAGTATAGTGCGTAGTGCGGGGGCGGGCGCAACATAGTCCCTCCCACTCAGCCCATTCATCTGGGTAAATCACATCACATCACTCGCGCGTGATTTGTGATTGCGAAATCATTGCACGTGGAGATGCTGGCTGGAAAAGAAGTGGGCAAGCGGAAAATGTTTTGTTTTTGGAATAGATTGGATGGAATCGTTTTGTTATTTAGTAAGTTTCTGTCAAAAAAATGTTTGTAGGGGTGGTAGGGCCTTGTGCAAGGTCCTTCCGGATCGCTACCACCATCTTACTCGCTAATCCTGCCGCTAAGTAGCAGTGCTTGCACTGCTGTGTTCCGGTGTGGAGAGTAAGACGGCCGGGGAAATTACGGGCACAAGAGGCATTTCATCTTAGTCCTAGGTTGGCAACGCATCTGCAATCCCTCCGGGGTTGCGGGTGTCTATGGGCAGTGGTGATCAATTAACGTCAGACCCACTTGCTCGTTTGCCTTCCTATTCATATAAAATGTTTTTTCTTTCAAGCTTTTTTTGCTGTCGTTTTAGTTACATGTGTGTACCAGATAATAAGTCAATCGGACAAACAGTTGAAGAGTTCCCTCCGGAGACGATCCTGGCTGGGTCACCAGAACTCCACTACCAGATTATAGTATTGTCATCCGATTTATTCAAACACACAAAATTTCAGCTCAATCGATTGAAGATATCTGCTTCAAAATTGAGTTGCAAGATTCCACTCGGACTACATACATACATACATACATTTCAAGTTAAATAAAAAGCTTGTATAAAACACTAGCTGTTGCCCGCGCACGACTTCATCTGCAAAGAATTCGTTTGTCATCCCGCGGGAGTAGCCTATGTGTTATTCCTAACTATAATCTGTCTATGTTC
Organism: Pandemis cinnamomeana; assembly: GCA_932294345.1. Classification (NCBI taxonomy): domain Eukaryota; kingdom Metazoa; phylum Arthropoda; class Insecta; order Lepidoptera; family Tortricidae; genus Pandemis; species Pandemis cinnamomeana. The sequence continues at coordinate 31,755,340 of OW028702.1, read as the reverse complement.
CAAATTTCATCCATATCTGTTTAGCCGTTCCGGCGCGAAAGCGTAACAAACATCCATACATACTTTCGCATTTATAATATGCTAACTTCCGCTCGCGACTTCGTCTGCGTAGAATTATACATATAAACCTTCCTCTTGAATCACTCTATATATTTTAAAAAAACCGCATCAATATCCGTTGCGTAGTTTTAAAGATCTAAGCATACATAGTCACAGACAGACAGACAGCGGAAAGCGACTTGTTTTATACCATGTAGTGAAAACACCTCTGTTAAAACTGCTTTCAAACAAAGATTGCATCCAATTCGTTTAAAAGCTACGGTACCACCAACGGACACACATATAGCAAACGCATCTTACGTTGGTTGTTAGTAAAATGCAGCAGTTTTAAAGGCTTTAACGTACAAAATATTGAATAGTCGCTACTTTACTTTCCTTATTTATTTATTCGAAAATCAAATTTAAAAACCAAACCTTTTTAAGAAGTCTCTTTTCGCTGCCATCTTACCCTACCATAGATAATGACAATAGTCTAAGAGCTAGCTAAGGAAACCGGTATCCTATTTATAGAGCAACGAAATCCCTCTAGTTAGTATGCCATACTATCATTATTAATTTATTCGAGCGCCTGACAGCTTTCCAGGGTGACTTTGGCTCTTTTCCCCACTAAAAACGCCCGGGGACCGATTTTTGAAAGCACATCACTCGAAAGTTGGTATAAATCTGTTTATATCTTCAAAACTACAGCTCTAATCAAACTTTTGACTAGTTCACAAGATTAATGGGAGCCGTAAGTATCTTCTAAGCTACTCGTATTTCAAATTCAGCACAATTTTTCGCCACTTTCGAGATTTTTACACATGTGCTTTCAAAGATCGCGCCCCTGGCAATGTTATATTCGAATTAAATATATACATACATACACAAATCACGTCCTTATCCTTTACGGGGTAGACAGATCCTAAGGTAACGGTACCTACTGGCCACATTGAGCAAGATTGTAGGCGTATAGGTGGAAAATGAAATCAAAATAGCGATAGGGTTGCTAGCCTCATCGCCTATAACACTGTCTTGTTTATTTTGCACAATAAAGAGTTTACATACATACATACATACATAGTTCCTATTATTTTCACCCATTCTCTCGATGAGCTTTTTCATGCGCGGGAAGAGGAGCAACTGGTACATTCTACGTTTATTCCTTTGCACCCAGACCAGCATGGAAGACTAAACTCAGAGCTCTATAAATCGCACACCTTCAATTACCCCCCCTTTGTTGCCCCTCCACTCTCACACCCACCGCTGAAAAGCTGCCAGGCGCTCGAATTAATTAATAGTTATAGTATGGCATACTAATTAGAGGGATTCCTCTACAAATTGTATACCTATTTCCATAGCCAGCTCTCCGTCTACAAGGGGTTCTTGCGACCCCCTCCGGGGGTTCCTGGCCCCAAGAGCCCTGTACAACCACGACTAAAGCATTGTGAGGCACTGGAGTGGTAAATACTCTGCAATTGTTTCCCCTTCAGTACGTCGGTTGTAGCTTCTCTTTGAGTTGAATGTCTTTGAGATATATAACTATAGCTGTTGAGATATAGTAGCTGCTCTCAGTTTCGTAGAGCGTTGCTAGGTACATACATACATCCATGCATCCATCATGCATACATCATACATGTTCTGTTCTCCAGTCCATTATGTTTGCCTGGAAGAGATCGCTCTGTAGCGATAAGGCCGCCTATTGTTACCTTGTAATATTCTGTATACCTTTTTTCTGTTTTGGTTGTTATATGTGGTGTTCAATAAAGAGTTATTGTATTGTATTGTATACATCATTAACTCACTGCAATAGCCGACGTTTGGCTTGACTCGTTTTCATTGAAATGATCGAGTGTTGCCATACATACTTCCAAAAACAAAATACTTTGCTGCTTCGATACTCACGTGCAAGATAACCAAGCCTGTGTGGTACATGTTTCTTACTTAATTATCCCTTACACCACACAAACACTGGCGCGGTTTGATCCCTCTACGGGATCATTATCAAAGTTTAATGAGCACAACTGTTACACGTGCAAACCAACGTCGTGCTGATTTGAAAACGTATAAATAAACATAATGTATCTACATTCATGTTTTCCTAAACTACCCTATTATTTATGATTTTTACTGTACACAAACAACAAAGGGTTATGTATTTAACAAAATCAATTTTTCTATTCATCAAAATGGACACGCAATAAAGGCGATGAAACCAAGTTTACCTGATCGTTAATTATTTAACCACTATTGTTGTACCTAATTATTTCCAACTTCCAATACATCTAACTGTAATTTCTCAAAAAAGTGTAAAATATCGGATGAAGCTGAATCTGTAGGTTGTCTAACTCGCTCGCGATCGCCATCTTGTTCATTATGACAGTTCTTGTATGAATGTGACAGTTGGCTGATTCCGATGCCAATTATCAGCCCATACATGAACTGTCAAAATGAACACGATGGCGATTGCGAGCGAGTTAGGTAATAAGCCTATTGGTAATGAATGATTTGTTTCTAATAACTGTTTCGCAAAATTTGACATATGTAACTGATTCAATATAATATACGTTTTCGTATATTTGTCAAAGAAACGATAGTCCCCATTGAACCGCATTAAGGCGTCATGGTAAGGTCCCAGGGGCCCGATTTTTGAAAGTACCACTCGAAAGTGATATAAACCTTATATCTTCAAAACTACAGCTCTAATAAATTTTTTGACTAGGTCACAAGATTAATTAGAGCCATAAGTATCTTCTAAGCTACTCGTATTTCAAATTCCACACAATTTTTCACAACTTTCGAGTGGTATTTTCACAAAAATCGGCCTCCAGTATGCTCAGTGTAGGTTTTTGGTCACAAAATACGTCTCGAACGCGTTTGCGTTAAAATGTCAAATACTATGGAATCCGCAAGTGGCGCTGCCAATATTTCCATAGTAATTGAGACGTTTACGTGAACGCGTTCGAATCGTTTTTATACGCGAACACTTACACTAGAGCCTCAGAACTCTGTGGTCCGGCATTTGTTAAATTTTTCAATAAACCGCCGCAAGTTGACGCGAGTCGTCAGTCTCGTCAATAAACATGCCCGCTCATAGCCTGAAGTGATGACCTCCGAATATCGACTGCAGTTCGTCGACTCCATGACATAACAACTAGTGGCGTCACTTGTCGATAAAAACGTTCGCTAAAAAGGCATTATTAATCGATTGAGACACAAAATGTTAACAGATAAAGTGCGTCCTCATAAATTCTTGGTCCATTCATGTTTAAAAAAAACGAGATTTCCTATTCGATACCGCCCGTCCGGTCCCTGCAAAAACTTGGCCAAGTTACTTCTACACCTGGCATGGCGCTAGCGTCTACGGCGTAACTAATGATTTACAAAGACAAATGTTAGTTCCAGTTTCGCCCACCGGTATAAGTTACATTGTGGTGGTGTAACCTTTTTTATGCAAAGAAATAAAAAAGGCACCACGCTGGTTAATACGTTTAATAAGTGATTAACAAAGTTTTGAGTGAATATTTGGGATTGTCAGCGTGCCTCGATTATAAAAATGATGATAAATGTTTTTCGTAGTGTTGTTGCGCATAGCTTGTCCGCGGGGGGCGCTACCGGTGCCTTAACTTATGTGGCGCTAGGGACGTGGATAAAAAAACCGCTTTTTAATACTCATCTTATTCTCCAGTTAAGTCTCTTACACAAAAAAAGAAACAAGAAGGCCTAGAATATTGTAGTTAGGTACTTCTTCAAAGCATATTATTGTTTATTTGTGTGATGTTTTGTTCCTTATTTGTCCGTAACGAACGTTTGAGACAGCCCTATGCAGACCAGGAGGCAAGCCGCGTGAACATGTCCCCAACCATATTTCAACTCCTGGTACTTAAAACGGTAGAGATACTTGACGATAGGTATCACACGACAGACAAAACAAACGGAAAAAAATACCACCGAATAGTGAAGGCATAGTGATAAATCGATAGCTTCAACGGTATCATTAATCTACGGCTCGTTCATGAATCGAGGGTAGCCTTGTCAATGAAACGTTTGTTATTATTTTTAGTTTTTTTTCATCGATACTGTCCGTCCCATCACTAGTCTGAGGGCGCCCGACTGCGAACCTAAACTTTATCAAAGCATTTTATAGGCACACGATTTTACACATAAATTAAAATCCAATCGTCCATTAATAATTACGCGCCATAAACGGAATGTTGAAATTTTCGAATAAAGAACAGATTTGGTTGTTTTATTGGTTTACGGCGTTGTAAAAGTGGCCAGTGTTAAAAAAAAATTGACGTCCTTATTCTGTGGGAGAGGTTGTAATAAATAAGGTTGGGTAGACACTGGATTGTAGGCTGGTTGCCACTGAGGCCTGATACAGATGTCTCGGTCGCGATAGCGGCGGGTACAAAACGGAGTAACATGAATATCACATTAGTGGAGTGGCGGGCCGCGGCAGAAGCGGTTTGTACTTATCTAACTTGGGTGCCAAGGTAAGTACTTCGATTAAGCGCGGTACGATACGCGGTCGTTCATCCTTCTAAGGGTTCCGTAGTCCACTGGGCACCCTCGTTCGTCTTTGCCGTCCGGATGTCACAGCAATTCTAGTTATGCATCAAATGTCATGAAATTATCCTCTCTATCAAGGGGCTTGAACCCCATGTACATTAAATTTGATTACCATGGTCTTTAAATATTTCTTGTCAAAATAATGTCTGTCTGGCCTGTCCCCCGCCTATTTAAATTGACGTGGTGATAACTGTCACGAGGAAAAAACATTGCCCTAATTAAGTCTATGGTTGGAACCATAGACAAAAGTAGAGTCTAAGTTTTGATTCCAATAATAAATCGAAACAGCGCCTCTTAAAATTGGACTTAAACTCTTTTTCATTCTGTAAGAGCTTGAATTAAATTTAAATTCTCTTATATAAGCAGGCTTCGTGACACTTATCTTATATCGACCAAAACAAACAAAAGGACCGGACAGCTTTGTGTTCCTGGCCGAAAATAAGAAATAAAGGTAAAAAGTACTTTTTTTCCAATACCAACTACCGTCGACGCCTATCTGCGATCGACTACTCGAACTGTTCGATACCGAAAAAAAAACCGATTAAAAAAAATACGGGGCACATATTTTGGCGGGAAATAAATCACTGGCCAGTAAACGAGGCTATACGAAATTTATGGAGGCCCCGCAATGAAACCGAACACTAAAAACAAAAGAGGAAAAAATTACATTTGAAAATCGAACGAGCCATCTCCGAACTGGCTGCTTTCGTTCTGAATTTAACTGCGTTGTGTCAAGGTTGAATGTGAGATGTTTTTTTTTCTCGTTTACGTCTTTATAGTTTCGAAGGCAATAAAAGGTGATACCACATGACGTTAGAAGCAGATGTGACAACTTCATTACGTATAAATTACTACTGTTAGTGTAAGGAAGCGTTTTTTTTATACTTAGTAGAAATTTACGAGGGTCACAATGGACTGACGAATGAACGTATAAAAATATATTATTTTTTATTCTCACGTTTATTGCTGCCGCGCACGATAATCACCGAATTTTTACTGAAATTGTTTTTGAAGTTTTTATCGTGTCAGCTGCTTTGTTCTTTAATTGCGCTTTTTTCTTTTATTAAGACTCTTTGTGGTATTGATAACACCGCTGTTAAGTTTTGACGATATAAAGAACTTTATGGTAGATACTTTACAATCCATATTAAAAAAAACAATGTGCGCGTTGGAAACCCACTCTATTCTGTTTTCAGCCAGTACTGAATCGTTATTTTATTGCACAATCTTTATTTAGTTCGTCTATAAATTAGCAACGTACTTCAAATAGTTAATTGATTACTCCGCATTGTCAAGATTGTCAAGTACAATATGAAAATAGCTCAGGAAAATAGCCATTCTATATTCAAATGTCGGCTTCGACCGTATCAGTTGGCACGAACGCCTCAAGCGTTTAACTAACCATTATACCGAGAACCATTTTCTCAAAACGTATCCTAGCGTTACAGGTCAACTTATATTGGAAGTGATATCTAGTATAAGTAGAGCTATCATGCGGTATGTGTTGTATGGGAAATAGTGGTCAAGTTATACTGGATTAATTCATTTTAGCGTAGAATCTGGTATACACTGACCTCTTCTTCTTTAAGGCCGTGTTTATACACTTGTTTTCAATATCGACGACCAGCCAGTGTTAATTGGGCTCTCATCGCGTTCGCTTTATTAGGGCACGCGGGTTTTTTAAGCTGGTAGTGGTACCAGTATTACTTGAGCTTTAGTTTTATAGGCGTTGTAAAGTTTGAAAGGTTTAATAAGGTTGGTTTTGTTATCGTAATGCTGGAGAAGTAAATCAATGCGGGTGAACATAGGACGGACCGTCAACGTGTCGTATCGCGATCTAGGACCCCTTGGCTGAGGTTGCCATAAAAAAAGCAAAACCTAGGGCAGGCAAAAGGCTCGAAAGTAAACATATTTTAAGCTGGCAACTTTTTTTTTCATTCTAATCAAAGCAGGCATATTGTTTGCTTAACGTTGGTCTTTGGATCTTTGGTATCGGTATAGAAGTTCTATTATTTATGGAGGGTATCGCATGTGAATTTGCCACTAGAGGCGCTAGTGTCGCGTGATGTTCAATAACATTCACTTTGCACTGGTTTTGGCGGGCTTCGTGACATAAATTAATTTTCTTTCATATACCTGTCGAAAAGTGATCTCCTTCGTGAAATTATCGCAAACATGGATTATTTGGCGATGAATGTGAACGCTTTGAAAGCGGACTTTTTTCCGAATGAAACGGAACTGCACGACATTGTGGCAAAGCTACTCAATATATGATGATAGTTATTCATAATTAATAAACTTAATGAGATTCAAGATATAAAACTTTGTTTTGGCGCCGATCTTATAAAGTCGCCTTTGACAGCTATACCTCTGGACCTTAGTCAACAGTGGCGCCAACTGGTGAGCAAAGTTGTCTCATTGTCGGACGCCTGTATTTTTTTAATTCAGAATTCAAACAACCGCCGCGTGGCAACTGGCAACATTCGAGACTGGCTGGTTTTACTCAAACTCAATTAAAAGAAAGTCGAGACGTATTTTGCGACACGCAAACTCGGTCCGCGCTTGAGGCGTGCCGGTATGACAGCTATCAAAAATTTGAATTTCGAACTTTGCTGAAAGCGTCGCGTCGCGAAATTATCTATGCGCTCTTTTAAAAACTGTACCAAACTGTACGGCTCCGATTTGACGTGTCACATGCAAATGAGTAGCGGGAATTAAAAAAAAAAGCTGTATAAAAAGGTTTTAAAAGTCTTTATTCTTCGAAACTACTGCGGTCGAAGTGTTGTAGTGCGTTTTACTAGTTTTTGTTGGCAGCGGCCTTTATTGATCGTTAAAGTGCGGCGTTCTTTGGCCGAGGGGGGCGTCCAGGGAATAAGAGGGAGCGGAGGCGGTAAGCGGTAGCGATATAGACATTTTATACGCTAAAGTTAAGAAACGGGATTTTACTATACTTGAAAGTTAGGAGAGTGAGTGACAAGTCTTTTGTAATTATTTTTTATTATGCTGATTCAATTCGTTTTTTTTAATTAGCTTGAAGTTTGGCATCAATGTGTAAATCTAATGCGAATATTACGATGGAAGCCCGTTGACATAAAAACTTCTTTTAAACTTAAACTACTCGATTGAAAGTTATTCTATACCTATTGTAATTTTAAAACGTATTTTGTACGAAAGCTATTTAGCTTCATGATTAATTCCTCTCCTTAAGTTTGCAGTTGGTAAGGTACGACAACGTTTAATTAGTTAGCTGACCCTTAAATATAATTTTTTGATTATTATCTAATCGCTACTTCTGGTGCCTTAATTCATGTCACTAGGTAAAGTTGATAAAACGCAACTGAAAACAATACCCAGCGCCCATACCCGTGTTACGATCGCTTTACGATCCAGTTGTAAACTCCACGAACCTTACCTCCACTTCAGACCGGCGCGCACTAAACCTCCTCCTCTCTCCTACTCGTTCAACAATAAAAAGACAAGGACAAAAATTAACAGCCCGCCCGAACGGGTCCAATGCGTGCTTAGATTTCAACGCTCGCAAGCGCCAGCAACCGTTTTATTAAGGAAACTGGCAGGCCATAAAATGTGTTGCCGTTTTGTTCGTAAAGAAAAAAATCAGGCTTTCATAGTACGTGTAATTAAGATTTGAATTGTGCTCTTTTGGTATTAAAAGTAAAGATAATTTAAGATATTTTTTAATTGTGCGTTAGCAGGGGCGCGTGGCTTATAAAATGTTTTGAGATTTTTTACACTCTTCGTGGTAAATCGGTGATTATGTAACACGTTGAATATTTGATTTTACACGAGGCTTTTAAATGTTACGGCGAGTGCCGGGGCCATTTTGTACTTTTAAGTTAAATACATTTTATCGTCTTAAGAAAATGCGTGATACGAAGAAACGAGCCTTAAGGTGTCGACGTTCGAATAAAATTTTAATAAGAAACGGTGCCAATTTTAAAAAAGATTACTTTTCGGTTAAGACGTATATGGACGCAGAAAGTCGGTCCGAAATTCCTCTTCACGGGTGAAAATATTGCTAGAAGTTTTGCAAACTGGGCATTTAAAAAAACTTTACTTTTTTTTCGAAAACGAAGAAATTTTCTATTTATTTTTTTTATACAGAAAAAAAGCGTCCATCAGTTTTTTTGTCAGTTTTGTCACTTTCCTACGATTTACATGGGACGTCACAAGATTAACACGAAAAAAATGTAAGTAAAGTTAACTGAACCGTAAAATAATCAAAAACTTTTGTGAAACTACAACATGTAAGGTAAGTATTTTTTAACGTCAAAAAGAAGATTAGTTATTAAAAAACCTGGCCTTAGCATAAACACAGATACACCAGAAAATTTGTTGTTTTAATGCACACTCAGACCATATTCCATACAAACATCTCGTCAAATCAACACGAAATACATTTGAAATTATTCAAAAATCAAAACTGAAAAATGTAACTATTACCTCGATTAAAAGCTGTAATATTTACAAAAAATACTTAAAAATAACGAGACTATTAGACGCTAAAGTTTATAATTTAAAAAACTTCATAAATTATCATTGGGTGTTTTTCTGGCTTACTCAAAAATTACGAGACTATTAGGTGCTGAATTAAAAAACTTCATAAATTGTCATTGGGTGTTTTTCTGGCTTGCGAATTGGCTCGGCGACTGATTTTGGTGTTGTGTTGGTGAATATATATTTAAAACTATGTGATTATGTGTCATTATCTAATTAAAATTATATGCATTTTGCGCTCGCCTTTAACGACTCCGGTAAATTTTAATTCGGACGTATTGTTTTATGTGGTTATAAATTAAATGTTGAATAAGCATTTTGGTTATAATATGAATTTTAAATAGCGATACCGGCTACTGTGCGGGCGTTATAATTTTTAAAGACCCCAGTTTGGTTTAAATTTTTAATATTACGGTTAGCTTTTTTCTGGTCTTGCGTAGTTGTAAGTGGGAGTTTAAAAAAAAGTAAAGGTAAAATTAAGTAAGCAGTCTGACCATTATGATTATAGACAGTGATAGGATAGATTTTTAGCAAGTGACAATTCAACCTATTTTAAGCTTTAGTATGATAAAAATATTTTAAAACAAGTACCTACATAATATTATGTAACTACCAAACCGACTTCAAAAACGGGAAAAGTTCACGGTTCGTCGGTTTTTTTTCCATAAGTGGACCGATTTAGATTTTTTTTTTTAGTTTGAATGAGTATACTTTTAATGTGGTCCCAAAAAGTTTGATTAACGTGATAATAGAGCAATCGAGAGTACCGTTTTTACTGAAGATTTTTTTGAACGCGCTTTTATTTAAATTTAATTATTAGTTCAGATGTAAGAATTTCACTCACGTTTATTTATCACTAATCCAACTAGTCATTAGTCACTAGTTGAACTAGTGACTAGTAATCATTAGTTGGACTAGTGACTAGTAGTCATTAGTCCAACAGTGACTAGTAGTCATTAGTACAACAGTGACTAGTAGTTATTAGTTCGGCTAGTGACTAGTAATCATTAGTCCAACAGTGACTAGTAGTCACTAGTTGGGCTAGTTACCAGTTGGAATAGTGATTATTTGGACTAGTAGTGAATGAACGTAAATTTACTAGTCATTCAGAGTACATGCCGTGTCTCTTTGATAAGTTCAATTATGTCCTGCGTTTTCTCCCACACAATTTAAAATTATAACCAACAATGCTGACGCGTAATTCGTATCCAAACGTACCATTTTGAAAATGCAGAATTAATCTTGAATATTGGCAAGGGTGACCAGTAGCGTCACTATAACGTCTGTTTGCTAACAAGACCGCACAAGAGATACTACCCGTCCCTTTCTAAAACGAACTGTATGAAAAAGGCAACCTATCTCGCGCGCGATGCTATTCTTGTGCACTCTCGTGCTTCATGGGCCTATGTAAATTCATCAGGTAGGTACTTCCTCAATATAAAGCAGTACATCGTGCACCGTCCTTTCTGTACTCTAGGCCAAGCAACTTCGGGGATCCTAAGGCGTACCTAACTATACAGATCTAGCTCTACAGATCCCCGTGGCGTACCACTAGAGAGCTAGCACAAACGTCGTACAGTGCAATGTTCACAGTTGGAGCTAGATGGTCTTTAGTCTAAGACCCATCAGTCACTATCTTGTCAACTTCATTTACTTTGATCGTGTACGCTGATCAACTTCTATAAGTTAGAGGGTGTGAGACACGGCTGCTGTGAATCTCGTCTGCGTTCAGGAAATAATTATTACTGGACCTTATACGGAGACAAGTGTCTTTGCCGTCATCGCGCGTCAGGACACCTGTCTTCATCTAACCTATCAGGGAACAGGTCAAGTTGTAATTGTTTCCCGAATGCTGTCTCCGCTTCAGCCGCACGTCCATCATTCTCAATGAGGTTTACCGCTTCCCACAGGTTTTAATACTACTATAGTCGACCAAGGGGTTCTTACACCATCTCCACTTCAATATCATTTAAATCAAAGACTTATTTTCACTTCCAAGTCTTTGATAGCAGCATTGTGTGTCATAAAAATGGAACACTTTGGTCGACTCGTTTTACTCTCGCGATCTTCGCTCATGGTTACTATGACTCCTGTGTCTTCACGTATATTTGGACTTCATCCCTAAGCTTCGGTATCAGTACTCTTCACGTTTCTTATGATATTTTACAATGCTTATGCTCGAAGTGCCTCTACTGTCAACCTATGCGTAGAAAGTGCGTCTTCCGGACGACTTCAGAACCGTGCAGAAAAGAACATTTCGCATGCTGAGAACGAAACTGACCTAACTCAAAAGAGACGTGGGCTGTTTTCAGCTATCCTGTATGTGAATTTTCGAATTTGGTCACAGCATGCGATTTATTAAGATCTTTGTCACAATATCCTTTAATGACATAAGAGTTAGCCTCGGACTCTCACATAATGCATTGTGAAACGTTGTAACATACGTCGGGAAAGTAGCTAATCCAACTGATGCCCGTTTATGATCTGCGGCATTCGTTGGGAATTGCCTTTCAGCACTTGTATCGTAACTATTGACTTGATTAATTTGTAGGATTAATTGTGATTGGCCATACACCCACGACGCAAATGCTACCTTGTATCCATCTATCGTTTTTGCATCGCCTAATGTTTGTCCGACCCAGATTTGAACCCGGAATACCTGGAGATGGGGTTCCGCGGCGGCGGGAGCCTGGGCTCCTCTTCGCGCACGAAGCGCATGCGCACCAGCTTCAAGCACCACCAGCTCAGGACCATGAAGTCTTACTTCGCGATCAACCACAACCCCGACGCGAAGGATCTGAAGCAGCTCAGCCAGAAGACCGGGCTGCCGAAGAGGGTGTTACAGGTGAATATGACATTTTTCATAAAGACTAGAGTGAAATGAACGGAGGTTATACGTAAGTCTGACTCACATTTTCATTGCAATTAGAGGTGGACAGAGAGGTTGTGAGTGTATAGGTGGAAAAGGGAATCAAATTAGTGTTGGTTGGCTAGCATCGCCTAAAACATGGTTCCTATGATCGCCCATTCGATGGGCTTCTACCAGCGAGGGAAGAGAAGCAGCGCTACATTCTATGTTTTCCTTCCCAGACCAGAAGTTGCCTGTATTTCAATTATTATCTTTATTGTGAGATTATATCTTTCTATTTACTTAACCGTTCTGATCGAGAGTTTTGGCAGGCCCGGTTTGCTTCTCTTTCTATTATCCGTTTTAATTCCGAGAAGTGTGATTAATAATTTGGTCCAAGTTTGTTGTTTTTTGATGGTCAACCGTCATTTGTTTCTTCGAACTGGTTTACGCAAAAACACAGTTACACTTAATTTCTTATCACGTTTCCTCGTTTTTTAGTGATATTATTAGCGTTAGAGTATGTATAATATCCGTTGGTTTCATTTTAATCTTAAGCTAACGAAGAAAACGAAGGAGATTTAATAGAACTCAATAGCTTTAGTCATAAACATGCCCTCGTTTAATGTTTTGATCGCTTTTGATATTCCAGGTATCAGTGGCGTGGGGGTCGCTGGTAGAGGTGACGCAATAAAATACGCGCTTCCCCGCTCGTCTAGCACTAGAGGGCGCAAGAGTCGCGTCGCCCACGAGATATACCCGTCTCTTTCTTACTGTTCGTTCTGGAAAGAGACGGGTAGTCTCTAGTGCTAGTCGGGCAGGCGATCCCCACTGCGCGACTTACCCCCTTATTCATAAACGCTCTGTAGGCCTCTGCTAACTTAGTAATCGTTTGTCACTATCTGTCACTGGGACATTTACCTTTCACAGACAAGGACAAACGATTGCTAACTTAGCAGAAGCCTATAGAGCGTTTATGAATAAGGGGGATAGGGTATAGCCATGCTTTTGAAATAAGATCACTTTTTTAATTAGCTATTAGGTGTTGTTGGTCCGATCGTACGGTTTGTACAGTTCGCCATTTAATAATGCAACTGTTTATTTCGAATTGAATATAAGACACGGAACGGTAGTTAACATTTTAGCCACTACTTTCCGAGTTTGATTCAAAATGTTCAATTTGCGAGATAAACATAATATTATGCAAAGCTGTTACATTTATTACCCTAAATGTTGGTAGCGAATGCGAAAAAATGGACGGCCGATATCTTGGTTTTGCAATGCGAAATTGTGGCCCGCGTGGTGTTCTGTCCCTCTTTTTCCGTTTCAAATGACAGGGCAAGCATGTGCGGCGGAACGGAACGACGCGCACCAACCACTAAGTGCATTTTGATACTTTTTGATTCATTCCGATTGTCCTGGGTGAAAGAGCGTGATACGTAGAAGGGAGTTGATACTTTAAACTAACAATTTAGAATGAACAAACGCATCCAAAAACAAAGGTGTATAAACGACCGGATGGCCCAGTGGTTAGAGAACCTGACTATGAACCTTGAGGTCCCGGGTTCGATCCCCGTCGGGGCAGATATTTGTATGAAAAATACGAATGTTTGTTCTCGAGTCTTGGATGTTTAATATGTATTTATCTATATAAGTATGTTTATCCGTTGTCTAGTGCCCATATTACAAGCTTTGCTTAGTTTGGGGCTAGGTCAATTGGTGTCAATTGTCCCAAGATATTACTATATATATAGCTGAATACCCACTGACTGACTGACTCACTGACTCACCCCAGAGTTGTTTGGAGGAACCCGTAATAGGTGAGGTTAGACTCTATTCATCGTTGTATTAGAAATGCTTGCCCGACCACCAGAAAAATACGAAATCGACCTGAACGTGGAAACTGACCCGACACATGAGGCAGCTCTCCGCGACGGCTCGACCTATCGAGTTTGCCCGGAACTAAAGTCGCTCAGAACAGCCGGCCAATGGGTGAGCCGGTCAAAGATTTTTCAAAATGGCGAAAACAAGATGGCCGCCATACAAAATTGAAACGCGAATATCTCAGAGGCCAGTCGAGATAGGTGGGTGGTGCTCGACCAAATGTCATTCAGAGTTGAGGGGGAAATCCGACTAAGTAATTTTTTTTTCAAGATGGCGGATTCAAAATGGCGGCCAAATTTTTTTTTAATCCGATCCGATTGAAAATTTGCATCCGGGGCTCTTTAAGGCCACAGATTCAAATGTCATACTTTATTTTTCGGTTCCGCCATTTTCCAAGATGGCCGCCATACAAAGTAATTTCTGTATCTTTGACCTGTTGTTTTGAGGAACCCACAAGAGGTGGGATTTGACTTTATACACTTTCGCATTAGAAATTATATTAAAAGTACAAGTAAAAGCAAATTTGACCTGAATGTGGAAACTGACCTGACACATGGGACAGCTCTCCGCGACGGCTCGACCTATCAAGTTTGCCCGGAACAAAAGTCGCTCAGAACAGCCAGCCAATAGGTGAACCGATATTTTTTTTTCAAAAATGCAAAAACAAGATGGCCGCCATACAAAATTGAAACGCGAATATCTAAGAGGCCAATCGCAAAAGGTGGGTGGTGCTCGAACAAATATTGTTCAAAGTGCGAGTGGTAATCTGAAAATTCATATTTTTTTCCAAGATGGCGGATTCAAAATGGCGGCCAAATTTTTTTTTACTCCGATCCGATTGAAATTTTGCATCCGCGGCTCTTCGAGGCCAAAAATTAAAACGTCATACTTAATTTTTCGATTCCGCCATTTTCCAAGATGGCCGCCATACAAAGTTATGTCAGACTCATAGACTCACCTGTGTTGTATTGCAGCTTTTAGAGATAGGGTTCGACTCTGTACACCATCGCATCAAGAATCATAAGGTTAGTACCAAAAAATTTAAAAACTGACCTGAACGTGGAAACTGATTCAGCACATGGGCCAGTTCTCTGTAACGACTTGCCCTATCGAGTTTGCCCGGAACTAAAGTCGCTCAGAACAGCCAGCCAATGGGTGAACCGGTATTTTTTTTTCAAAATTGCGAAAACAAGATGGCCGCCATACAAAATTGAAACGAGATGGTGGATACAAAATGACGGCCAAATATTATAGTCAAAAATACCCTCCGCGGGTCCCGTGGGGCCCGCGGCCGCCATGCGAAATGCTTTACCTACGATGGCGGCCAAAGAATATAGAAAAAAGGCTAGAAATATTTGAAGAAACAATAGGCTGGCGGGTACCCTCCGCGGGTCCCGTGGGGCCCGCGGCTACCATGTGAGATGCTGTTCCCAAGATAACTGCCGAAGAATAAAGTAAAAAAAAGGTGAGAAAAGGGCTGGTAGGTTACCCTCCGCGGTCCCCGCGGGGGCCGCGGCCCTCACGCGAAATACTTTTTCCAAGGTGGTGGTTTCAAAATGACGGCCAAAGAATGTAGTAATATTTGAAAATAACACAGGCTGGCAGGGTACCCTCCGCGGGTCCCGTGGGGCCCGCGGCCCCCATGCGAAAAAAATAGGATGGTAGGCTACCCTTCGCGGCCCCCGCGCGAAATACTTTTTCCAAGATGGCGGATACAAAATGGCGGCCAAAGATTATAGTAAAAAATGTTAGAAATATTTGAAAAAAAAACAAGGTGGCAGGGAACCCTCCGCGGGTCCCGTGGGGCCCGCGGCCTCAACGCGAAATACTTTTTCCAAGATGGCGGATACAAAATGGTGGCCAAAGATTATAGTAAAAAATGTTAGAAATATTAAAAAAAAAAACAGGGCGGTAGGGTATGAATCACTGTTTTCAAGGTGGCGGTTTCAAAAAGGCGGCCAAAGTATATAGTAAAAAAATGGTTAGGATTATTAAAACAAAATAGGGTGGCACGAGACCTCCGCGGGGCCCTCGGGGCCCGCGGCCCCCACGCGAAATACTAGTTATTATAATATATATAGCTGAACACCCACTCACTCACTCACTGACTGACTCACTGACATGCTGTTTTGAAGAACCCATAAGAGGTAAAGCTAGACTCTATACATTGTCGTATCAGAAATGCTTGCCCGACCACCAGAAAAATACGAAATCGACCTGAACGTGGAAATTGACTTGACATATGGGGTGGTTCTCCGCAACGGCTCGACCTATCGAGTTTGCCCGGAACTAAAGTCGCTCAGAACAGCCGGCCAATGGGTGAGCCGGTCCAAGATTTTTCAAAATGGCGAAAACAAGATGGCCGCCATACAAAATTGAAACGTGAATATCTCAGAGGCCAGTCGAGATAGATGGGTGGTGCTCGACCAAATGTCATTCAGAGTTGAGGGGGAAATCTGACTAAGCAATTTTTTTTCCAAGATGGCGGATTCAAAATGGCGGCCAAATTTTTTTTTTCTCCGATCAGACTGAAATTTTGCATCCGTGGCTCTTTAAGGCTACAGATTTAAATGGCATACTTTATTTTTCGATTCCGCCATTTTCCAAGATGGCCGCCATACAAAGTAATTTCTGTATATTTGTCCTGTTGTTTTGAGGAACCCATCGGAGGTAGGGTTTGGTTCTATACACTATTGCATTAGAAATTATATTAAAAGTACAAGTAAAAGCATAATTGGCCTGAATGTGGAAACTGACCTGACACATGGGCCAGCTCTCCGCAACGACTTGCTCTATTGAGTTTACCCGGAACAAAAGTCGCTGAGAACAGCCAGCCAATAGGTGAACCGGTCATTTTTTTTCAAAATTGCAAAAACAAGATGGCCGCCATACAAAGTTGAAACGCAAATATCTCAGAGGCCAGTGGCAACAGGTAGGTGGTGCTCAACCAAATGTTGATCAAAGTGGGAGTATAAATCTGATGACCCAAATTTTTTTCCAAGATGGCGGATTCAAAATGGCGGCCAAATTTTTTTTGAGTACGTTCTGACTAAAATTTTGCATCAGCGCCTCTTCAGGGCCACAGATTCTGACGCTAGAATTTATTTTTCGATTCCGCCATTTTCCAAGATGGCCGCCATACAAAGTAATGTCAGACTCATAGACTCACTTGTGTTGTATAGCAGCTTTTAGAGATAGAGTTCGACTCTGTACACCATCGCATCATGAATCATAACGTTAGTACCAAAAAAATTAAAAACTGACCTGAACGTGGAAACTGATTCGGCACATGGGCCAGCTCTCCGCAACGACTTGCCCTATCGAGTTTGCCCAGAACTAAAGTCGCTCAGAACAGCCAGCCAATGAGTGAACCGGTATTTTTTTTTCAAAATTGCGAAAACAAGATGGTCGCCATACAAAATTGAAACGAGATGGTGGATACAAAATGACGGCCAAATATGCAAAAATGAAAGAAATATTTGAAAAAAACACAGGGTGGCAGGGTACCCTCCGCGGGTCCCGTGGGGCCCGCGGCCTCCATGCGAAATGCTTTTCCTACGATGGCGGCCAAAGAATATAGAAAAAAGGCTAGAAATATTTGAATTCAAATTCAAATTCAAATTAAAATAAAGTAAAAAACAGGTGAGAAATATTTGAAAAAAATACAGGCTGGTAGGTTACCCTCCGCGGTCCCCGCGGGGGCCGCGGCCCTCACGCGAAATACTTTTTCCAAGGTGGTGGTTTCAAAAAGTATGTAGTAATATTTGAAAATAACACAGGCTGGCAGGGTACCCTCCGCGGGTCCCGTGGGGCCCGCGGCCCCCATGCGAAATGCTTTTTCTAAGATGACGGCCATAGAATATAGTAAAAAAGGCTAGAAATATTTGAAAAAACAACAGGCTGGCAGGGTACCCTCCACGGGTCCCGCGGGGCCCGCGGCCCGCATGCGAATTGCTTTTCCCGAGAGGGCAGCCAAAGAATAAAGTAAAAATAGGTTTGAGATATTTGAAAAACAACAGGATGGCAGGGTACCCTTCGCGGCGTCCACGCGAAATACTTTTTCCAAGATGGCGGATACAAAATGGCGGCCAAATATGATAGTAAAAAATGTTAGAAATATTTGAGAAAAAAACTTGGTGGCAGGGTATCCTCCGCGGCCCCCACGCAGAATACTTTATCCATGGTGGCGGTTTCAAAAAGGCGGCCAAAGTATATAGTAAAAAAAAAGGTTAGGATTATTAAAACAAAACAGGGTGGCAGGGACCTCCGCGGGGCCCTTGGGGCCCGCGGCCCCCACGCGAAATACTAGTTATAATATATATAGCTGAATACCCACTGACTCACTGACTGACTGACTGACATGCTGTTTTGGAGAACCCATAAGAAGTAAGGCTCGACTCTATACACCATCGTATCAGAAATGCCTCCGTGACCACCAGAAAAATACGAAATCGACCTGAACGTGGAAGTTGACTTGACACATGGGGCGGTTCTCCGCAACGGCTCGACCTATCGAGTTTGCCCTGAACTAAAGTCGCTCAGAACAGCCGGCCAATGGGTGAGCCGGTCCAAAATTTTTCAAAATGGCGAAAACAAGATGGCCGCCATACAAAATTGAAACGCGAATATCTCAGAGGCCAGTCGAGATAGGTGGGTGGTGCTCGACCAAATGTCATTCAGAGTTGAGGGGGAAATCTGATTAAGCAATTTTTTTTCCAAGATGGCGGATTCAAAATGGCGGCCAAATTTTTTTTTTCTCCGATCCGATTGAAATTTTGCATCCGGGGCTCTTTGAGGCCACAAATTCAAATGGCATACTTTATTTTTCGGTTTCGCCATTTTCCAAGATGGCCGCCATACAAAGTAATTTCTGTAATTTTGACCTGTTGTTTTGAGGAACCCATAAGAGGTGGGATTCGACTTTATACACTATCGCATCAGAAATTATATTAAAAGTACGAAAAAAATGAAAAATTGACCTGAATGTGGAAACTGACCTGACACATGGGGCAGCTCTCCACGATGAATTGCTTTATTGAGTTCGCCCGGAACAAAAGTCGCTCAGAACAGCTAGCCAATAGGTGAACCGGTATTTTTTTTTCAAAATTGCAAAAACAAAATGGCCGCCATACAAAATTGAAACGCGAATATCTAAGAGGCCAATCACAACAGGTGGGTGGTGCTCGAACAAATATTGTTCAAAGTGGGAGTTGTAATCGGATGACTCATTTTTTTTTCCAAGATGGCGGATTCAAAATGGCGGCCAAATTTTTTTTTAATCCGATCCGATTGAAATTTTGCATCCGGTGCTCTTCGAGGCCACAGATTCAAACGTCATACTTTATTTTTCGGTTCCGCCATTTTCCAAGATGGCCGCCATACAAGGTAATGTCAGACTCATAGACTCACTTGTGTTGTATAGCAGCTTTTAGAAAAAGGGTTCAACTTTATACACCATCGCATAAGAAATTCGATCACAAATACAAAATAAATGCAAAACCGACCTTAACGTGGAAACTGACTTGACACATGGGCCAGCTCTCCGCAACGACTTGCCCTATCGAGTTTGCCCGGAACTAAAGTCGCTCAGAACAGCCAGCCAATGGGTAAGCCGGTGTTTTTTTTTCAAAAGCGCGAAAACAAGATGGCCGCCATACAAAATTGAAACGCCAATATCTCAGAGGCCAGTCGAGATGGATGGGTTGTGCTCACTAAGTGACATACAGGGTGGTAGGTTACCCTCCGCGGTCCCCGCGGGGGCCGCGGCCCCCACGCGAAATACTTTTTCCAAGATGGTGGTTTCAAAATGAGCCGTCAAAGAATGTAGTAAAAAACGTTAGAAATATTTGAAAAAAATACAGGGTGGTAGGTTACCCTCCGCGGTCCCCGCGGGGGCCGCGGCCCCAACAATAGGCTGGCAGGGTACCCTCCGCGGGTCCCGTGGGGCCCGCGGCCCCCATGTGAGATGCTGTTCCCAAGATAACGGCCGAAGAATAAGGTAAAAAAAAGGTGAGAAATATTTGAAAAAAAAACAGGGTGGCAGGGTACCCTCCGCGGGTCCCGTGGGGCCCGCGGCCTCCATGCGAAATGCTTTTCCTAAGGTGGCGGCCAAAGAATATAGAAAAAAGGCTAGAAATATTTGAAGAAACAATAGGCTGGCAGGGTACTCTCCGCGGGTCCCGTGGGGCCCGCGGCCCCCATGTGAGATGCTGTTCCCAAGATAACGGCCGAAGAATAAAGTAAAAAAAAGGTGAAAAATATTTGAAAAAAATACAGGCTGGTAGGTTACCCTCCGCGGGTCCCGTGGGGCCCGCGGCCTCCATGCGAAATGCTTTTCCTAAGGTGGCGGCCAAAGAATATAGAAAAAAGGCTAGAAATATTTGAAGAAACAATAGGCTGGCAGGGTACCCTCCGCGGGTCCCGTGGGGCCCGCGGCCCCCATGTGAGATGCTGTTCCCAAGATAACGGCCGAAGAATAAAGTAAAAAAAAAAGGTGAGAGACATTTGAAAAAAATACAGGCTGGTAGGTTACCCTCCGCGGTCCCCGCGGGGGCCGCGGCCCTTATGCGAAATACTTTTTCCACGGTGGTGGTTTCAAAATGACGGCCAAAGAATGTTGTAATATTTGAAAATAACACAGGCTGGCAGGGTACCCTCCGCGGGTCCCGTGGGGCCCGCGGCCCCCATGCGAAACAAATAGGATGGTAGGCTACCCTTCGCGGCCCCCGCGCGAAATACTTTTTCCAAGATGGCGGATACAAAATGGCGGCCAAAGATTATAGTAAAAAATGTTAAAATATTTGAAAAAAAAAACAGGGTGGCAGGGAACCCTCCGCGGGTCCCGTGGGGCCCGCGGCCTCAACGCGAAATACTTTTTCCAAGATGGCGGATACAAAATGGCGGCCAAAGATTATAGTAAAAAATGTTAGAAATATTAAAAAAAAAAACAGAGCGGTAGGGTATGAATCATTGTTATCAAGGTGGCGGTTTCAAAAAGGCGGCCAAAATATATAGTAAAAAAAAAAATAGTTAGGATTATTAAAACAAAACAGGGTGGCACGGGACCTCCGCGGGGCCCTCGGGGCCCGCGGCCCCCACGCGAAATACTAGTTATTACTATATATATAGCTGAATACCCACTGACTGACTGACTCACTGACTCACCCCAGAGTTGTTTGGAGGAACCCGTAATAGGTGAGGTTAGACTCTATTCATCGTTGTATTAGAAATGCTTGCCCGACCACCAGAAAAATACGAAATCGACCTGAACGTGGAAACTGACCCGACACATGAGGCAGCTCTCCGCGACGGCTCGACCTATCGAGTTTGCCCGGAACTAAAGTCGCTCAGAACAGCCGGCCAATGGGTGAGCCGGTCAAAGATTTTTCAAAATGGCGAAAACAAGATGGCCGCCATACAAAATTGAAACGCGAATATCTCAGAGGCCAGTCGAGATAGGTGGGTGGTGCTCGACCAAATGTCATTCAGAGTTGAGGGGGAAATCCGACTAAGTAATTTTTTTTTCAAGATGGCGGATTCAAAATGGCGGCCAAATTTTTTTTTAATCCGATCCGATTGAAAATTTGCATCCGGGGCTCTTTAAGGCCACAGATTCAAATGTCATACTTTATTTTTCGGTTCCGCCATTTTCCAAGATGGCCGCCATACAAAGTAATTTCTGTATCTTTGACCTGTTGTTTTGAGGAACCCACAAGAGGTGGGATTTGACTTTATACACTTTCGCATTAGAAATTATATTAAAAGTACAAGTAAAAGCAAATTTGACCTGAATGTGGAAACTGACCTGACACATGGGACAGCTCTCCGCGACGGCTCGACCTATCAAGTTTGCCCGGAACAAAAGTCGCTCAGAACAGCCAGCCAATAGGTGAACCGATATTTTTTTTTCAAAAATGCAAAAACAAGATGGCCGCCATACAAAATTGAAACGCGAATATCTAAGAGGCCAATCGCAAAAGGTGGGTGGTGCTCGAACAAATATTGTTCAAAGTGCGAGTGGTAATCTGAAAATTCATATTTTTTTCCAAGATGGCGGATTCAAAATGGCGGCCAAATTTTTTTTTACTCCGATCCGATTGAAATTTTGCATCCGCGGCTCTTCGAGGCCAAAAATTAAAACGTCATACTTAATTTTTCGATTCCGCCATTTTCCAAGATGGCCGCCATACAAAGTTATGTCAGACTCATAGACTCACCTGTGTTGTATTGCAGCTTTTAGAGATAGGGTTCGACTCTGTACACCATCGCATCAAGAATCATAAGGTTAGTACCAAAAAATTTAAAAACTGACCTGAACGTGGAAACTGATTCAGCACATGGGCCAGTTCTCTGTAACGACTTGCCCTATCGAGTTTGCCCGGAACTAAAGTCGCTCAGAACAGCCAGCCAATGGGTGAACCGGTATTTTTTTTTCAAAATTGCGAAAACAAGATGGCCGCCATACAAAATTGAAACGAGATGGTGGATACAAAATGACGGCCAAATATTATAGTCAAAAATACCCTCCGCGGGTCCCGTGGGGCCCGCGGCCGCCATGCGAAATGCTTTACCTACGATGGCGGCCAAAGAATATAGAAAAAAGGCTAGAAATATTTGAAGAAACAATAGGCTGGCGGGTACCCTCCGCGGGTCCCGTGGGGCCCGCGGCTACCATGTGAGATGCTGTTCCCAAGATAACTGCCGAAGAATAAAGTAAAAAAAAGGTGAGAAAAGGGCTGGTAGGTTACCCTCCGCGGTCCCCGCGGGGGCCGCGGCCCTCACGCGAAATACTTTTTCCAAGGTGGTGGTTTCAAAATGACGGCCAAAGAATGTAGTAATATTTGAAAATAACACAGGCTGGCAGGGTACCCTCCGCGGGTCCCGTGGGGCCCGCGGCCCCCATGCGAAAAAAATAGGATGGTAGGCTACCCTTCGCGGCCCCCGCGCGAAATACTTTTTCCAAGATGGCGGATACAAAATGGCGGCCAAAGATTATAGTAAAAAATGTTAGAAATATTTGAAAAAAAAACAAGGTGGCAGGGAACCCTCCGCGGGTCCCGTGGGGCCCGCGGCCTCAACGCGAAATACTTTTTCCAAGATGGCGGATACAAAATGGTGGCCAAAGATTATAGTAAAAAATGTTAGAAATATTAAAAAAAAAAACAGGGCGGTAGGGTATGAATCACTGTTTTCAAGGTGGCGGTTTCAAAAAGGCGGCCAAAGTATATAGTAAAAAAATGGTTAGGATTATTAAAACAAAATAGGGTGGCACGAGACCTCCGCGGGGCCCTCGGGGCCCGCGGCCCCCACGCGAAATACTAGTTATTATAATATATATAGCTGAACACCCACTCACTCACTCACTGACTGACTCACTGACATGCTGTTTTGAAGAACCCATAAGAGGTAAAGCTAGACTCTATACATTGTCGTATCAGAAATGCTTGCCCGACCACCAGAAAAATACGAAATCGACCTGAACGTGGAAATTGACTTGACATATGGGGTGGTTCTCCGCAACGGCTCGACCTATCGAGTTTGCCCGGAACTAAAGTCGCTCAGAACAGCCGGCCAATGGGTGAGCCGGTCCAAGATTTTTCAAAATGGCGAAAACAAGATGGCCGCCATACAAAATTGAAACGTGAATATCTCAGAGGCCAGTCGAGATAGATGGGTGGTGCTCGACCAAATGTCATTCAGAGTTGAGGGGGAAATCTGACTAAGCAATTTTTTTTCCAAGATGGCGGATTCAAAATGGCGGCCAAATTTTTTTTTTCTCCGATCAGACTGAAATTTTGCATCCGTGGCTCTTTAAGGCTACAGATTTAAATGGCATACTTTATTTTTCGATTCCGCCATTTTCCAAGATGGCCGCCATACAAAGTAATTTCTGTATATTTGTCCTGTTGTTTTGAGGAACCCATCGGAGGTAGGGTTTGGTTCTATACACTATTGCATTAGAAATTATATTAAAAGTACAAGTAAAAGCATAATTGGCCTGAATGTGGAAACTGACCTGACACATGGGCCAGCTCTCCGCAACGACTTGCTCTATTGAGTTTACCCGGAACAAAAGTCGCTGAGAACAGCCAGCCAATAGGTGAACCGGTCATTTTTTTTCAAAATTGCAAAAACAAGATGGCCGCCATACAAAGTTGAAACGCAAATATCTCAGAGGCCAGTGGCAACAGGTAGGTGGTGCTCAACCAAATGTTGATCAAAGTGGGAGTATAAATCTGATGACCCAAATTTTTTTCCAAGATGGCGGATTCAAAATGGCGGCCAAATTTTTTTTGAGTACGTTCTGACTAAAATTTTGCATCAGCGCCTCTTCAGGGCCACAGATTCTGACGCTAGAATTTATTTTTCGATTCCGCCATTTTCCAAGATGGCCGCCATACAAAGTAATGTCAGACTCATAGACTCACTTGTGTTGTATAGCAGCTTTTAGAGATAGAGTTCGACTCTGTACACCATCGCATCATGAATCATAACGTTAGTACCAAAAAAATTAAAAACTGACCTGAACGTGGAAACTGATTCGGCACATGGGCCAGCTCTCCGCAACGACTTGCCCTATCGAGTTTGCCCAGAACTAAAGTCGCTCAGAACAGCCAGCCAATGAGTGAACCGGTATTTTTTTTTCAAAATTGCGAAAACAAGATGGTCGCCATACAAAATTGAAACGAGATGGTGGATACAAAATGACGGCCAAATATGCAAAAATGAAAGAAATATTTGAAAAAAACACAGGGTGGCAGGGTACCCTCCGCGGGTCCCGTGGGGCCCGCGGCCTCCATGCGAAATGCTTTTCCTACGATGGCGGCCAAAGAATATAGAAAAAAGGCTAGAAATATTTGAATTCAAATTCAAATTCAAATTAAAATAAAGTAAAAAACAGGTGAGAAATATTTGAAAAAAATACAGGCTGGTAGGTTACCCTCCGCGGTCCCCGCGGGGGCCGCGGCCCTCACGCGAAATACTTTTTCCAAGGTGGTGGTTTCAAAAAGTATGTAGTAATATTTGAAAATAACACAGGCTGGCAGGGTACCCTCCGCGGGTCCCGTGGGGCCCGCGGCCCCCATGCGAAATGCTTTTTCTAAGATGACGGCCATAGAATATAGTAAAAAAGGCTAGAAATATTTGAAAAAACAACAGGCTGGCAGGGTACCCTCCGCGGGTCCCGCGGGGCCCGCGGCCCGCATGCGAATTGCTTTTCCCGAGAGGGCAGCCAAAGAATAAAGTAAAAATAGGTTTGAGATATTTGAAAAACAACAGGATGGCAGGGTACCCTTCGCGGCGTCCACGCGAAATACTTTTTCCAAGATGGCGGATACAAAATGGCGGCCAAATATGATAGTAAAAAATGTTAGAAATATTTGAGAAAAAAACTTGGTGGCAGGGTATCCTCCGCGGCCCCCACGCAGAATACTTTATCCATGGTGGCGGTTTCAAAAAGGCGGCCAAAGTATATAGTAAAAAAAAAGGTTAGGATTATTAAAACAAAACAGGGTGGCAGGGACCTCCGCGGGGCCCTTGGGGCCCGCGGCCCCCACGCGAAATACTAGTTACTATATATATAGCTGAATACCCACTGACTGACTGACTCACTGACTCACCCCAGAGTTGTTTGGAGGAACCCGTAATAGGTGAGGTTAGACTCTATTCATCGTTGTATTAGAAATGCTTGCCCGACCACCAGAAAAATACGAAATCGACCTGAACGTGGAAACTGACCCGACACATGAGGCAGCTCTCCGCGACGGCTCGACCTATCGAGTTTGCCCGGAACTAAAGTCGCTCAGAACAGCCGGCCAATGGGTGAGCCGGTCAAAGATTTTTCAAAATGGCGAAAACAAGATGGCCGCCATACAAAATTGAAACGCGAATATCTCAGAGGCCAGTCGAGATAGGTGGGTGGTGCTCGACCAAATGTCATTCAGAGTTGAGGGGGAAATCCGACTAAGTAATTTTTTTTTCAAGATGGCGGATTCAAAATGGCGGCCAAATTTTTTTTTAATCCGATCCGATTGAAAATTTGCATCCGGGGCTCTTTAAGGCCACAGATTCAAATGTCATACTTTATTTTTCGGTTCCGCCATTTTCCAAGATGGCCGCCATACAAAGTAATTTCTGTATCTTTGACCTGTTGTTTTGAGGAACCCACAAGAGGTGGGATTTGACTTTATACACTTTCGCATTAGAAATTATATTAAAAGTACAAGTAAAAGCAAATTTGACCTGAATGTGGAAACTGACCTGACACATGGGACAGCTCTCCGCGACGGCTCGACCTATCAAGTTTGCCCGGAACAAAAGTCGCTCAGAACAGCCAGCCAATAGGTGAACCGATATTTTTTTTTCAAAAATGCAAAAACAAGATGGCCGCCATACAAAATTGAAACGCGAATATCTAAGAGGCCAATCGCAAAAGGTGGGTGGTGCTCGAACAAATATTGTTCAAAGTGCGAGTGGTAATCTGAAAATTCATATTTTTTTCCAAGATGGCGGATTCAAAATGGCGGCCAAATTTTTTTTTACTCCGATCCGATTGAAATTTTGCATCCGCGGCTCTTCGAGGCCAAAAATTAAAACGTCATACTTAATTTTTCGATTCCGCCATTTTCCAAGATGGCCGCCATACAAAGTTATGTCAGACTCATAGACTCACCTGTGTTGTATTGCAGCTTTTAGAGATAGGGTTCGACTCTGTACACCATCGCATCAAGAATCATAAGGTTAGTACCAAAAAATTTAAAAACTGACCTGAACGTGGAAACTGATTCAGCACATGGGCCAGTTCTCTGTAACGACTTGCCCTATCGAGTTTGCCCGGAACTAAAGTCGCTCAGAACAGCCAGCCAATGGGTGAACCGGTATTTTTTTTTCAAAATTGCGAAAACAAGATGGCCGCCATACAAAATTGAAACGAGATGGTGGATACAAAATGACGGCCAAATATTATAGTCAAAAATGAAAGAAATATTTGAAAAAAACACAGGGTGGCAGGGTACCCTCCGCGGGTCCCGTGGGGCCCGCGGCCTCCATGCGAAATGCTTTTCCTACGGTGGCGGCCAAAGAATATAGAAAAAAGGCTAGAAATATTTGAAGAAACAATAGGCTGGCAGGGTACCCTCCGCGGGTCCCGTGGGGCCCGCGGCCCCCATGTGAGATGCTGTTCCCAAGATAACGGCCGAAGAATAAAGTAAAAAAAAGGTAAGAAATATTTGAAAAAAATACAGGCTGGTAGGTTACCCTCCGCGGTCCCCGCGGGGGCCGCGGCCCTCACGCGAAGTACTTTTTCCAAGGTGGTGGTTTCAAAATGACGGCCAAAGAATGTAGTAATATTTGAAAATAACACAGGCTGGCAGGGTATCCTCCGCGGGTCCCGTGGGGCCCGCGGCCCCCATGCGAAAAAAAAGGATGGTAGGCTACCCTTCGCGGCCCCCGCGCGAAATACTTTTTCCGAGATGGCGGATACAAAATGGCGGCCAAAGATTAAAGGAAAAAAATGTTAGAAATATTTGAGAAAAAAACTGGGTGGCAGGGTATCCTCCGCGGCCCCCACGCAGAATACTTTATCCATGGTGGCCGTTTCAAAAAGGCGGCCAAAGTATATAGTAAAAAAAAAAGGTTAGGATTATTAAAACAAAACAGAGTGGCAGGGACCTCCGCGGGGCCCTTGGGGCCCGCGGCCCCCACGCGAAATACTAGTTATTATTATATTATTATAAACGTGTGTGACATGTTTCGGGCTAATCGTAGTCCTTCCTCCTGGAGCGCACGCCCGGCAGCGAAACGAACACCAGAGCATCACGACTTTTATACGTGAGTTTCATGTTGGAATCAAAGGTGGATATTATCTGCGTGAATATAGGTCTGCAATGGCGTAACTATAGGGTGGCAGGGGTGGCAAAATGCCATATGCTTGTCGACGGCCGAATAACATTGCAGGCGCGATTTTCTGACCGTAAAGCGGATTCGCTAGTTTATTAATATAACTTCATCGCGTTCATGATATGTTTGATGTTTTAATCGTTCTTGGAGCAAAAATATGAACAACAATTGATTAAATTAGCTTTCATGCTGGTCTGGGAGTAAAGAAAAAACATAGAATGTACCAGTTGCTTCTCTTCCCGCGCAGATGGTAAAAGCCCATCGAGGGAATAGGCGAAAATCTCAGGAATCATGCTATAGGCGATGCGGCTTGCAACCCATCCTATTTTGATTCCCCCTTTCCATCTGAATGCCCACAGTCATGCTGAGCGTGGCCTTTGGGTCTTGTTACCTTAGGCTCTGTCTACCCCATTAGGGATAAAGACGTGATTTGTGTATGTGTATGTATGTATTGATTAAATCAGGCATAAAGTCGCTTTAAAGTTGTCGATAAAAGTTGCCCCCGGCTATTTCTGCAGGCGTTAATTAACGTATACGGTTGCGCAATTAATTGCTCGCTATGAAACCGGACGCCCTACGTTTGCCAGCAATTTTATGGAGTTCTTAGCTGTTACCCGCGACTTGGTCTGTAAAAAATTAGTTTTTCGCTATCCCGCGGGAACTATGCATATTTCTATCTCCGTTCCGAATTTTATCCAAATCCATCAGGTCAGGGTCAGGGGAAAGTCAGTGGGCAGACCATCAGCCCGTTGGTCAGACGACATCTGTCATTCAGCTGGAAAACTGTGGATGAGACTGGCACGGGACCCGGCAAAGTGAAGAGGCCTTTACTCAGCAGTGGGTGGATGTGGGCTGATTAGATAGATTAGATAGAGGAAGTACTTACACCCAACGTGACAACCATGGAAGTGACACTTTGCACAGAAATGAGAAATGCCCGTTTGCCAATTTTAGAGACGTGAGGATGGGCAACGCTTCGCCTGACCCTTTCATCGGAACAGAACAAACAAGACGTCATACCAAAAACCGTAAAATCGATACCGACAACAATAGACCCTAAAGATGGTAATTGACGAGGCAAACCGCGGTCCTTTGGCGGGCCTTAGTTTTAAGTGCTGGTTAACTAACAATTAGCGGGCACAGCCGCCGTGTGGCTAATGCATTAGACGTGGAGGGTACACAGATGTGGCAATACGTTAACAGCTGATGTTTTTGAGCTGGGCACACCGTCAGACGTCTATGCCTATATTATTATCATGGTCTGTATATTTCTTTTAGTTAGGTTCTTACAATATCATATAAAAAGTAATAAAACAATATTAATACAAAATATTAATACAATATGAAACAAACGCGGGTGGTAGGGCCTTGTGCAAGGTCCGTCCGGATCGCTACCACCATCTTACTCGCTAATCCTGCCGCTAAGTAGCAGTGCTTGCACTGCTGTTTTCCGGTGTGGAGAGTAAGACAGCCGGGGAAATTACGGGCACAAGAGGCATTTTATATTAGTCCTCTAGGTTGGCAACGCATCTGCAATCCCTCCGGGGTTGCGGGTGTCTATGGGCAGTGGTGATCACTTACCATCAGGTGACCCACTTGCTCGTTTGCCTTCCTATTCGTATAAAAAAAAACCTAACGGGTGCCGCCGGCAGCGAGACGAGGCTTACTACGGTGGTTAGGGAACCTCTTGACTATCCGAGCTGTGTCCAGGACCGACTTCTGTATCTGACCCTTGACCCAAGCACCTAGCGAGAGCCTTTTAAGGTGACGGTCAAGGCTCTTCGCTTATAGACCTTTCGCCGAAACGACTGGGACCGTGATCGTCGAATCAACAGGCCAAATGGCGGTAACCTCGTGAGCCAAGTCACTTAGTACTTGCTGACTTTGTCCTTCTCGGCCTTCACGAGGTTCACGTCATGGGGGATCGTGATGTCTAAGAGCAATCAAGTGTCAAGTCATCCAACATGTTATTGTTATTATTATTATGAGCGTATTGTGTCCTACTGCTGAGCAAAGGGCTCCCCTAACGCTTCCGCTGCTCTCGGTCTGCTGCGGTACGTGTCCAGTCCCTTGAGGTGTCCAACTCGTCCCGCCATCGCCGTCTAGGTCTGCCGGGCCTCTTTGAGTTAGTGGGTCTCCAATTAGTAGTTGTCTTGGCCCGTAACTCTTTCGGCATACGGCAAACATGACCAGCCCAGTCCCATTTCAGCTTTTCCTCCTTTTAGGGTAGTGCGCCTGCCGCCCGCACCGAGAGAGGTCTCCTGTGTTGTCCTACCCTGCGCCCGTTTGCCGCGCGGGCGAGGTCTCTTTTAAGCGGTCGGTGTATAGTAGATACTTCCTTAACTAAAATTACCAGTCTTGAAGCATGCAACCGAACAATTACGGCTAGCCGGCATTAAATATTTTTCTAAACGGAATAGCGATTTACGTTGCAAAATGATCTTACTTACTCGAAGTACGTACCTACCGATATATTATACGGAGAAAGAAAGGCGCTCAATCGCGAGAGGACCCTTCGTGCGTCCCATAATATATCGCATACGCCAACACAAACTTAAAGTTGCGGTTGCTGAAAATTGGAACTGGCGCAGCTCCGTACTTTAGCATCCCGTTTATTCACGAACAGCGCTATGGATGCCAGCATAACTAAGTTGGTTTCCTTAAATTCCGAGCCCTCCCGAAAGCTTCCGATGCTAACCGAATACAATCTCAACCAATTATAAGAGGCCTAAGGCTCTCTGTATTGATCGCGATTTTTACAGCAAAAAGGCAGCCAGCCATCTTGGATTTTGCATTCCGGCCACAGTATGTGCTTTGTTCATCTACCGCTGTTCCTTTTTCAAATAATAAGAGGTTTCTCCATTATAAACCTAGGAACCGACCGTTTTTTGATGCAGTTCTGCTTTTTTGTTTTTGTATAGTTCGTTTCGTTAACTTTATATATCGCGACAAAAATGGAACAGCCGAGTCGCTAGGCTTTGTTATGGACTTATTTCTCCCAAGTTGGTTTCAAGGAAATTATCTTAAAAGTTTTCTGGTTTTCAACGGTCGAATCTTTTGTCTTGTTTTATTTACATACAATATGCATATTAATCACGTCTTTATCCCTCGTGGGTTAGACAGAGCCTAAGGTAAAAAGACCTAAAGGCCACGTTTAGCATGATTGTGGGTGTATTGGTGGACAGGGGAATCAAAATAGTGATGCTGGCATCGCCTATAACATGATTTCTAAGATTTTCGCTCATTCCCTCGATGGACTTTTAGCATCGGCGCGGGAAGAGAAGCAACTGATACATTTTATGTTTTTCTTTGCTCCCAGACCAGCATGGAAGCAATTTTCCGGGATAAAAAGCAGCATATGTTTTAATCAAAGGTTCGCTGGTACTCCGTTCCAAACTATCCAAATCCGAGTCCTTTCAGCGTGCAGAAGGAACAAACATACACACTCATTCACTCTTATCCTCACAAACTTTTGTATTTATGTGTAAGATCACTACTGAAGCGAGCTATAATGTCACTGCAAGGCCCCAGCCTCGACAATTAACTCCCCGCATCGCCACCAACAAAAGCATGAGGCGTCAGCTATTTTCAAAACGTTTTCATGCTCTGATTTAGGACAGAATTCTACAATTAGTATCGGATGGTCACACTCCTGATATAATTTAACTTAAGTACGTACCGGGCTCACACCAACCTAAGGGGTTAAGGATTACGGTCCGCTTTAGTTCCACAAATCCACAATCAGATGCTCTAGTAATTAGCCGGGCTTCGGCTTGCCGGTCGGTTGGTGTAACTTCCGTGCGCTCAAACGCAAACGTAGTCATTTGTCATTTGGCGCGACGGGGGCACCTAATTTATCCGATTTATTTTCAAAGTTATTTATTTAAGGAAAGCCGCAGTTAATCACATATGAGATTTTATTTACGCGTACGGCCTTTGATGTAGTAAGGTGGAATGGGGGTGGCGTCTAATTAACGAGGCGAGATTTTCGAGTCGCGAGCGACTTCGTCCCCGTAGAATCAGTAATTCGTTTGAAATTTATTCGCGGCGGCTCTAGATTCGACCTTGAAATGTTTATCGCTATCCCGCGGGAGGTATGCTATTTTCCGGGATAAAAAGTAGCCTATGTTTTAATCTAGGATACCAGCTGTCTCCGTTCCAAAATTGGTTCAAATCCGTTTAGTCGTTTCAGCGTGAAGAAGGAACAAACAAAGCCAATTAATCCGCTTAAAAATCGGAATCAAGTTCGACAAGCCTATCTAAAGACCTCGCTATCTCACTCCCCCATTAGAGTCGACATAGCTTTCGCTAGCATCAATGACTATAAATATCTTTCAAACCGCTTTAAATCTTGCACCCCTGTTTTAAGCTGCATAGAGTGTAGAATAGCACGGCAAAGCAATTAGTACACTGAGTAGTAAAACTTGACACTTGAGTTTATTTAGTGGCTGGCGAGTGAAAAAGTTGGGGTGGGATAAGTTATGATTTTGATTTGTCATGAAGCGAGAAAAAAAATGTTTTCCTGTCACTTGCCGTAGGATGGCGCCATGGTTTGTGTTTCGAGCGTATTCCCCTTCCAATTTACTTTAAAGTAGGTATTTGTAAACGGCGAAAATCTTCTCAGAAATGACGGCATAGCGCTCAGAGTTATTTTACGATATAGTAGCAGCCTTCTAAGCTTCATTCACGCTGGTTCATTTCACATGTTTTTTTTTTCCATGGGCTTGTAGTCTATAATGCTTTACGTGCTGGTCTGTGGGTAAAGAAAAAACAGAATGTACCAGTTGCTTCTCTTCCCGCGCATGGTAAAAGCCCATCTAGGGAATGGGCGGAATCATGACTTTTATAGGCGATGCGGCTAGCAACCCATCACTAAACATGGCCTTTAGGTCTTCTACCTAAGGCTCTGTCTACCGCTTAGCCCTTTACACTCGGCTTGAAACAATCGTGAGTGTTAACTTTTAAAAAATGCTCCGCGTATTTCAAACTGCTCTAGCGAACGCAACCGATGCCGATCGTTCGTGCGGCTATCCTAGAATACGAGAAAAAATAGTTGAGGCTCATGCGTACGCGTTGGGACTTGTCAGTCCAGTCGACGTCACTTGGGGAGATGGCTGCGTTCTTTGAGGGTGGAGCTTGCTCAAGTAAGTGTTTTTTTTTTTACAAATATCATCAAATATGTTTGGGATTCACTACCTAATTGCAAAGAGTACTGTGTGTGACACACGTTTTTAATATTC
Source organism: Pandemis cinnamomeana (assembly GCA_932294345.1). Classification (NCBI taxonomy): domain Eukaryota; kingdom Metazoa; phylum Arthropoda; class Insecta; order Lepidoptera; family Tortricidae; genus Pandemis; species Pandemis cinnamomeana. The sequence goes on along the minus strand of OW028702.1, from coordinate 31,722,349 downwards.
TGTGTTAATATGGGTAAAATAAATTCATGCAATTGGCTTTCAAATTTTAACTCTCACGATCGTGCGATTTCGGTTGCGTGGAGTAAAATTGAACTCTCACGATCGTGCAGTGTAGGTTGCGTCCAGTGATATTGGCTCAGTGGGTATAACTTACTTCTGTACACGTCTGGCTTACTAACTGGGATGTTATGCTTCTTTTAGGAGCTTCATTAAGCGACAAACCTATAGAAGATCTGCTTTCAAATGGAAATCTCTCCAAAATTGAAGATCTAGACGACGAAGACTTGGAATATGTGCCTGACTTTTTCGATAGTCCAACGTGTGATGACTTAATGTCGGATGAAAATATTTCCTGTGAATATTTTCACGAGGTGAGGCCGCGGTCACGTTCTCCTTTGCGTTCACCGCGATCGCCTACTCCGCCTACGTGTTCCCGACCACCGTCTTCACCACTATCAACATTTTCACCGCCTTCTATTTCACCATTATTACTCGGAGCTGAAAGACGACGAAGTAGTCGAGGCAGTTCGACCTCTGTACCTAGAAATATTCAAAGAGGAAGGGGTAGGTCTGTACCTATACGGAGAAATGTACGCAGAGGAAGATTCGTATCAACACCTGCACCTCGAAAAAGAATATGAAAGTGAGCTCCACTTCCAGATGAGTCCCATAAACCCGTCCTGTGAAACCCGTCCCGGTCTCCAATAGGGAGATCGCTAGGTGTACAAATTTATATTACATGCGCCGAACAGGCAAATAATTAAAAACAACAGCATCTGAAATCTGCAAGCTCTTTTCGATTCATCTAGTTATGGGTTGCATCACTTATCCTAGATTGCCAATGTACTGGAGAACTGGGACTAAATTGGCATTATTTTGCGACGTTATGGCAAGAGACAGGTATTTAGCTGTTCACAATGCACTTCAAGTAAGATGATTCGGATTTTCCCGTGGAGAATGAACAAAATAATCCTCTGTGGAAAGTCCATAAGGCTGGACACGTATACCTGATTACGGATTTTGAGGTTACAACTAATCATGTTTATTCATTTGTAATGTCTTCTATGAAAACGTTGTGATTTAGTGCCTAAACGATTAATAAATAAAAGAAACTTTCGTTTATTTTTAAATCTGTGTTTTATTTCATTTAATTCTGCAAATAACATTTAAAACTTAACATGCCCGCATAATAACATCATGTAACTCACGAACGTGAGAGTTACGTATTATTCCTGAGCCACACGAACGTGAGGGTCTGATTGTGGAACATCAGCTAAGCCAGGATTTTTCTTGTGATTTTTCCTAGACTCCTTGAGAAGTAATAACACACTTAAGCACTGTTATTTGATTCTTTTAAAGATTCGTTTCTCTCGGGTGTAAAGGGTTAAGATAAAGACGTGATTTGTGTGTGCGAAAATCATAGGAATCATGTTATAGGCGATGCTAGCAACCCACGACTAATTCGAATCATTCCCCATTATACGCCCACAATCATGCTGCTGGCCTATAGGTCTTGTTACCTTAGGCTCTGTCTACCCTAGGCATATAGACGTGATTTGTGTGTTTTTATCAAAATTAGGATTACTTTAACAGATTGGTTGGACGCCACTGTAAATGTTTTGATTTTGCTTGACCAATGTTTCCATCTATTGAGCGATGTTCTAAGTGAACCGCGTCGAAGGTGACATGATGGGCTTTCACCATCTGCGCGGGACGAGAAGCGGGTACATTCTATGTTTATATCCCTTGCTCTCAACAAATGTAAATTCGCGGACAATCATATGATTTGTTATCACAATTGCATAATGATTGTCATTTAAATTTTATATGAAACGTTAACCTTTTCGCGTCAAATACAAGAGACTTCACAAATACGCCAGACTTTACGATGCCTTTGAACCTAAACGCAATTAAAGTTAAACGAAGCTTGCTAACATTGAAGTAATGGACGTATATGTGTCGAAAAGGTTAAAATAGATTGGAATGGAGTTTACTAACAAGAGATTGTGTTATCGGTATTAAATGCGAGCCAAAAAAGATTGTGAACATCAAATAACCTGGCTGAATGCATTAAAAGTCAAAGCAACATTTAAAAAAAAGCGAAATAGCTGTCAGCTGATACGAAAACCGCAACTCAATAAACAAGTATATAGTCATTCGGGTCAAGAGCACGCACTTTTTTTTTGATGGCCTCCCAGACCTATAAAGAATTATATAATTGGCATGTTATGATATTAAATCTGTAGAATATTCAATAAATTTTCACTATTTAAGAAAATTTTCCATCAAGATTAATTAGTTTTAGCCCTACATAGGCTTAACTGGAAACTTTTCCAATGCGTACTCTTGACCCGATGTGTGGGTAAAATTACGCAAGTCTTAGGGTAAAGTTACGCACGCGGGGTAAACGTACGCAGTCATTCGGGTCAAGAGCACGCATTTTTTTTTTGATGGCCTCCCAGACCTATAAAGAATTATATAATTGGCATGTTATGATATTAAATCTGTAGAATATTCAATAAATTTTCACTATTTAAGAAAATTTTCCATCAAGACTAATTAGTTTTAGCCCTACATAGGCTTAACTGAAAACTTTTCCAATGCGTACTCTTGACCCGATGTGTTCGCCTTCATTATTTGGTCATCTGAGATGAGGGTCCGCTGAGGGACCTTCCTTATGTAATTTCTCGGCATTTTGGTGTATTCTGAAAGATTGAACAATTTTTGATATTTTTATTTCATTTGGGGTATAAGTACGCAACGGGGGTAACGTACGCGTGCGTACTATTAATCTCGTACTCTTACCCCAATCGGCAAATATACCAAATAATCAGTCACAACACACACGTTAAATACTTTTTACGAATATGATAAACTTACATAAAAACTACATTAAATGAACAATAGAAATATAGTATACTTACTGGCACAGAGCTATCTATTTAACTACAGCACACTTTTCCGTGGCTCAAAAATTAAACGAAATAAGCGTGCTACAAGTATTCGGCGACGTGTCGCGACCAGTGCTAAGATTGCGTCGGCGCGGCCCGTGGCTCCTAAACGGCGACAGTAGCGCCACTCTGTTTTACAAACACAGACCTCGGCCCCCTCACCCCTGTCGGAGATCAGACCACCGCGTACTTTTACCCACCGCGTGCTGTTACCCCGAATGACTCTACAGTGAGTCAGGCCAAGTGCGCAACGAGGGTTCTGTACAAATTCGGTAAGCGAATATACCAGTGTTAGCAGAACCTCGCCTCCTAAGCAAAACGTAGGCAGTGCGAGGTCATCTTATATTGGTTATTGTAAGACATACGATATATTTATATTCTGTTTCTAGTAGGTATTTGTAGTTGTAGCGACAACAGAAATACATCATCTGTGAAAATTTCAACTGTCTAGCTAGCACAGTTCCTTAGATACAGCCTTAGTTGCGGGTGGTAGGGCCTTGTGCAAGGTCCGTCCGGATCGCTACCACCATCTTACTCGCTAATCCTGCCGCTGCTGTGTTAAGGTGTGGAGAGTAAGACAGCCGGGAAATTACGGACACAAGAGACATTTCATCTTAGTCCTCTAGGTTGGCAACGCAACTGCAATCCCTCCGGGCTTGCGGGTGTCTACGGGCAGTGGTGATCACTTACCATCAGACCCACTTGCTCGTTTGCCTTCCTATTCATATATAAAAAAAAGGCTGCTAATAGACGGACAGTGGAGTCTTTGGCCCGTTTTTACCTTTAAGTGTGGAACCCTAAAACAATATATTATGACCAAAAGTAACTCCTGGAGTTGTGAATGCCAACTAGCGGCGTAGGCGCATGAAATATGGTGCCAATGTCACGACCGTCACCTAAAAGAAACGTAACAAGCCGTGATCAACACAATCTAATTTGAGTTCTGACACGTTCGCGTTAAGCAATTGAATCGTTTGTCTCCTTCAATGAATTGCTCTATAGGGCTGGAAAAAACGTAATAATATCGATGTAATGGTAGCGAAAATTGTGGAGTACGATACTAATTGGCTTGCTTCGATGAGTCTCTTAAAGTTTCTCAATAACGTCCACGTACCGATATATAGTTAATTAAAATCTGATATTTGATTCAGCTTTAGAGTTTTTACTTGGCCTAGATTATAAAGCACTATACAAATTAGCCTGCCGAGTAGCACGCAAATATTCTTTTTCATATTTTTATTACCCTATTATAACAATACGGTAGCATTCTTATTTTGTAAGCTGCGCAAAATCTTTGTTATCGTAAGTGGGAAAGAAAGAAAGAAATATTTATTTCTCAACAACAATAATAAGTACAGTTTGTATTCAAAAGAGCTTAATAGCTAATAGATAACGAAATTGTTAGTTGTTTCAAAATACTTCCATGCTGGTCTGGGAGCAAAGAAAAAACATAGAATGTACCAGTTGCTTCTCTTCCCGCGCAAATGGTAAAAACCCATCGAGGGAATGGGCGAAAATCATAGGAATCATGTTATAGGCGATGCGGCTAGCAACCCATCACTATTTTGATTCCACTTTCCACCTATACGCCCACAATCATACTAAACGTGGCCTTAAGGTTGTGTTACCTTAGGCTCTGTCTACCCCGTAAGGGATAAAGACGTGATTTGTGTATGTATGTGTTTGGTCAAAATACGATTCTAACTCAGCATGTGTCGGTGCACGGTGCAACGACGCTGTTTTTCAGTGGATCCATTAAACAACACAAAACATACAATTAACCTAAGCAACTCATACCAAAAGAAGCACGAAAACTGAATACATCCAATTTTTATTTATATAAACATTTGCCAGCGAGAACCAAACAAAAATAACAATTTATTACCGGTAGACAGTCGGCTAGACCGCAGAAATTTGTTCCATGAGTAGATGGAGTTTTAATTTGTTCTTAAAGCAGACCTAAGTGGAATTTCTTATAGTGGGATAGTTATGAAAAAAAAAGATCTCTGTCGCTCTAAGCTTCAATGTTAGCTGTACGCTTAAAAATAAAACTTTAAAGTGCTAATTTTATTCGCCTTAATAAAACTTTACCTACGGCTTTCAGTTCATCATAATCTCCAGCCTATATAGGTACGTCCCACTTCTGAGCACAAGCCTCCTCAGTTAAATTAATTTATCATCTTTAAAATACCTCACAAATTTTAAAGCCATGTCAACTACACAGAATACAGAGCCAGGCTAAGACTTCGAAAGTGTCGATATCGATAATTCTGTTTAAAAAGCTTTGCACATCACTAAGTGCGTTCACGTAATTTGTCTTGTTTCCCCTGAAATATGTCTTAGACGGTAATGGGTGTAGAAAAAAGTGTTTCCTTGTCCGTATTATGGTACCATCGCTCAATTGGAGACTACCGGTGATTTTAAATTGAACGATTTATTCAGTCGTTCAATGTATTAATCGATTGCAATAAAAAGCGATAATTAAGTTAATAAATGGAAGGTGATAGGAGGCGGCGCTGAGAAGGCGTGTAGCACTTTATCACCGGAGTTACCTTTAGCTTGTTTACCTCTAATAACTACCACTGGTATTGCCTCGGCTGAACAGCTGTTCGGGTCTTGACCTTCGGGACTGATGAGGCAAATAGAGGAGAAGAACTAGCACTTATGAAGTTGGAAATTTATGGTCATTATTAATAATTTGCCAAAAAAAAAGGATTTTAGTAAACTTGAGTTAGTGCCGAGGCTTTGAAATAAGTGTTTTTATTCTGTTAAACAATATTTAGATTGAAACTTAAACATACATACACAAATCACGTCTTTATCCCTTACGGGGTAGACAGAGCCTAAGATAACAAAATCTTAAGGCCACGTTTAGCATGATTAAGGGCGTATAAAAAGTGATGAGTTGCTGGCCGTATCGCCTATAACATGATTCCTAAGACTCGTCCATCCCTCGATAGGTTTTTACCATCGGCACGGGAAGAGAAGCAACTGGTACATTGTTTTTTCTTTGCTCCCAGACCAGCATGGAAGTAAAACAAACTTTTTAATAGTGAAATGAAATGAAATGAAATGAATGAAATGAAATGAAATGAATGAAATGAAATGAAATGAAATGAAATGAAATGAAATGAAATGAAATGAAATGAATGAAACGAAATGTTTTTATTCCAGACTTGCATCCATAATACAAAATAAAATGTTAAGTGAAAAATTAAATTAATCAAATAAATGTCTTAAAATCAATGAGTTAAATCAAATTAAATTAAATTAAATTAAATCAAATCGAATCAAAATTAAAATTAAAATAAATATTAAATTATAATTGTAACTTAAACTTACCTTATGCTCTATCTACGCCTCAATCTACCCTGTAACGGATATATACGTGATTTGTAGTGAAGGTGACGGACTGACGGAGCCACCGTCTCATTCGCCGCAGACGCAGACCATTAGGCGAGTCCAGACGCAAATTGCAGGACGACAAATGAGCACGCATCGCTCAGGACACATTTATTATAAATACAATGTATAATAGTGTAACATCCGAATATAACGTCGATCTGCACCGAGCCGATAATAGAATGAAACATATTTTATAATACATACATACATACACAAATCACGTCTTTATCCTTTACGGGGTAGACAGAGCTTAAGGTAACAAGACACTGAGGGCGTAGTGGTGGAAAGTGGAATCAAAATAGTGATGGGCTAGCGCATCGCCTATAACATGATTCTTAAGATTTTTGTCCATTCCCTCGATGGGCTTTTACCATCTGCGCGGGAAGAGAAGCAACGGATACATTCTATGTTTTTTCTTTACTCCCAGACCAGCATGGAAGTATAAGTTAAGTATAAGTGTAAGTTTTATAATAAATTTAGTATATCCTATACTAATATTATAAATGTGAAAGTAACTCAGTCTGTCTGTCTGTTACCTTTTCACGCTTAAACCGTTCGACCGATTTAGTTGAAATTTGGTATATAGATAGTTTGAGTCCCGAGGAAGGACATAGGATAGTTTCTGTCCCGGAAAATTGCATAGTTCCCGCGGGATAGCGATAGGCGAATTCTGCGCAGACGAAGTCGCGGGCAACAGCTAGTTAGAAAATGTATTAAAAATTGGTTGGCAATAAAACACACTGGACAGACTATTACAGTACTACTACAGTAATTTACTATTTCTTTGCTCCCAGACCAGTATTTGCGTAATCTATGATACCTGTGGTTATAATGGATGAAATAATTAAGCCCTCTATCACGTGTCCTAGAAGGGTTGCAAAAAACGGTGGCATTCGTCGTATGTTGTTATGTTCGCGTGACCCTTGATGGCGTGAGGAGTCAGGCCAGGTTCTGGGAAACACTAGGGTCTGGAAACGATTTACCCTCGAATTACGTCTAAAAAATGACCGGATACTGAAATTGCAGCAAAAAGTTAGTAAGCACCAAAATTGGAACCTGTGAATGAATGATAAAAAATGTAATAAAATTGCTTTTAAAGGTCATTGTTCATTCCAAGGACTTAAATTCTACGTTTTTCTTTACTCCCAGGCCAGCATGGAAAATCTTAGGAATCAAGTTATATTCGATACTAGCGACCCATCACTATTTTGATTCTCCTGTCCACCTATACGCCCATCATGCTAAACGCGGCCTTTGGCTATTGTTACCCTGGGCTCTGTCTACCTCGTAAGGGATATAGACGTGATTTGTGTGTTTATTGAAATTAGGGTTACTTCAACGTGTTATTGTTTTGATTGTGTTTAAATGCTTAAAGTGAACCACGTCAAAGAATGATGGGCTTTACCATCTGCGCGGGACGAGAAGCAAATGGTACATTCTATGTTTTTTCTTTGCTCCCAGACCAGCATGGAAGTAAGACAGAATATATCCCTGGTTCGTTCTGCTGAATGTTTAGCCCCATGCGTGTATCCAAGCGTTAAACTTATCACTCAAAAGCGATCTCTCACAACTTTAGGTGGTCCACAAACGCACGCCAGAGCAGCTAGCTAAGCGTAATAGAGACATTATGTCACCAAGAGCTATTTGTTATATAGATATACATCTGTGTATCGGTAGCATCCGACGTTGACGAATGATATAGTACGTTGGAAGATATATATCGTGTCTATTTTCTTTTCGTGCTGAGCGAAAAAATTAAAAGGCAATCCGCGGCAAGTTCTCATATTTTTGGGTAATATTTTAAATTTTCATATCCATTTCTCCTTCCGATCGAAATAAAAAACTGGGCCTTTATTCGTCTTATTATTCGTTTATAAAAATCAAAAACTCACCTGGAAAGTCTCGAATGACGCGTACTTTATGCACTTCATCTAGTCTTTTATGCATAGGAAAATCATACATACATAAATCACGTCTTTATCAATACGGGATACAAAGAGCCTAAACTATCGAGACTTAAAGGCCACGTTTAGCATGGTTGAGCAAGCACATAATAATTAACTAATATTTTGTGTTTAGCAAAATCATCGACGTATATAAACGGCGCTGGCTAAGAATCCGTTTTCTAAATACTTCTGTTATACAAAGTTAATATTAAATTATACAAGATGAACGTGCCGCCTACACGCTACAAATTCTAACGTATAAACAACTGTTTTTACTGTCTGCACCAATTAGAACTGATTTCTTAACAAAAATATGTCTGGCGAAACGGGAATGCCGCGCGACTTTATGACAGTTAATAAAGTTTTCATAATTATATTAATGGATGGCGGGTAGTTGAAAAATTAGCCGTTGGTCGTGCTGTTTCGGTTTCGGCGGTCGAGGCCGGTTTCGGCCATCGGTAGTGCAGTATAGCGCTAAAGCGGTATCTAAAATTATGGCAGCGGATAATTAAAAAAAAATCTTAATGCTAAAGCGGGATGAAAACTATCCCAAAGATAAAAGTAAAGTTTCTTAAGGTAAACTAAGTTTAATATAATTTACTGACTTTCAACTTTCATGGGACTGGCTTTTAGATTATAGATTAGATTCATTTATTTCTATTTATCAATTATATTATTTTTTTATGTCAAAACTTAAGAAAGCCACTAAAAGATAGTCAATTGTAAATAAAATAAAAACAGTAAGGTACAGCCTGAATTATTGTATAATTCACACAAAAAAAAAAAAAAAACAAAAATCCAATAATACAATCAAGCAATAATTTTTCAGTAAAAAATTCAAACTAGTTATTACCCGCGGCTCTGCCCCTTTTCCTTTTTTATTCGAACCTTGTCCTGAGGTAACAAGACCTGAAGTAACAAGACCTAAAGGCCACGTTTAGCATGATTGTGGGCGTATAGGTGGAAAATGGAATCAAAATAGTGATGGGGTTGCTAGCCTCATCGCCTATATAACATAGTTCCTATTATTTTCACCCATGGGCCATGGGCCATGGCCTTTTATCTGCACGGGAAGAGAAGCAACTGGTACATTATGTTCTTTCTTTGCTCCCAGACCAGCATGGAAGTGAATACATACATACATAATTTAAATTACGTCTATCCCGGTGTACGGTTGTGCGGTGCAGACAGAGCCTAGGAATAAGATTTTTTTATCGGTATTAAAATACGGTTTTGGCTTAAAAGGACATCACTAGCATAACACTGGTCGCGCGTCGCGCTGTCAAACCAAATTGATTCGTAACATACGAGCGTAAAATCTATTTTTGAACGTCATTTGTCGATCCGACGGCTAACTAATGATCTGTCCCAAGAAGAGATGTTATGTGTTTAGGTTATATTTAAATCTAATGACTGTTAACCGACTAAGCATGGGGTGGTTATGGTTTGGCGGTGTTTAAATATTCGGAAGCGAAAAATGACAGAAATTTATGTTGCAAAAATGGGTAATTTTTATAATAGTCATTCGTGTATTTTTTATGAATGGATTTTTTGCGACACGGTAATCATGTTATTTTTTATTGATTTATTTTTTTATTGCGTTCGTGGAATTTTGAATCTTCGGTACTTACAGTCGAGCTCTACAATAGCTACACTGAAGAGCAAAAATAACGGTTCATATTCCATAAAAAGAGGTATGAAAAGTGAGCCGTTATTTTTGCCCGTGAGTAAATTAACAACCATTCAAAAATATCGACACATACATATGTACACATACACAAATCACGTCTTTATTCCTTACGGTGTAGACAGAGCCTAAAGTAACAGGTAGAGTCATTCGGGTCAAGAGCACGCACTTTTTTTTTGATGGCCTCCCAGACCTATAAAGAATTATATAATTGGCATGTTATGATATTAAATCTGTAGAATATTCAATAAATTTTCACTATTTAAGAAAATTTTCCATCAAGATTAATTAGTTTTAGCCCTACATAGGCTTAACTGGAAACTTTTCCAATGCGTACTCTTGACCCGATGTGTGGGTAAAATTACGCAAGTCTTAGGGTAAAGTTACGCACGCGGGGTAAACGTACGCAGTCATTCGGGTCAAGAGCACGCATTTTTTTTTTGATGGCCTCCCAGACCTATAAAGAATTATATAATTGGCATGTTATGATATTAAATCTGTAGAATATTCAATAAATTTTCACTATTTAAGAAAAATTTTCATCAATATTAATTAGTTTTAGCCCTACATAGGCTTAACTGAAAACTTTTCCAATGCGTACTCTTGACCCGATGTGTTCGCCTTCATTATTTGGTCATCTGAGATGAGGGTCCGCTGAGGGGCCTTCCTTATGTAATTTCTCGGTATTTTGGTGTATTCTGAAAGATTGAACAATTTTTGATATTTTTATTTCATTTGGGGTATAAGTACGCAACGGGGGTAACGTACGCGTGCGTACTATTAATCTCGTACTCTTACCCCAATCGGCAAATATACCAAATAATCAGTCACAACACACACGTTAAATACTTTTTACGAATATGATAAACTTACATAAAAACTACATTAAATGAACAATATAAATATAGTATACTTACTGGCACAGAGCTATCCATTTAACTACAGCACACTTTTCCGTGGCTCAAAAATTAAACGAAATAAGCGTACTACAAGTATTCGGCGAAGTGTCGCGACCAGTACTTAGATTGCGTCGGCGCGGCCCGTGGCTCCTAAACGGCGACAGTAGCGCCAATCTGTTTTACAAACACAGACCTCGGCCCCACCACCCCTGTCGGAGATCGGACCACCGCGTACTTTTACCCACCGCGTGCTGTTACCCCGAATGACTCTACAGGCCACATTTAGCAAAATTGTGGGCGTACTGGTGGAAAATGGAATCAAAATAGTCATGGGTTCCTAGCCTTTTCTCCTATAACATGATTCCTATGATGGGCTTTTACCATCTGCGCGGGTAGAGAAGCAATTGGTATAATACATTCTATGTTTTTTCTTTGCTCCCAGACCAGCATGAAAGGAATATCGACACATTGACCTCATTTTCAGTCACATATGATTTATGTTTAGATATTTTTAAACAGTTGGATGCATTATTGGAGAACTCGACTGTACCAATAAAAAAGTTTGAAATAGGGGTCTCGACAGACGGCTACCAAGTGAACGTATAAAGGTACTATCCACTAGGCAGCCTCGGGTCGAGCGGCGGCCTCGCTCCGAGGCCGCGCGAGTGCAGACGCTGCTTAAGACGTCGAGGCAGCGTTGCGGCAGCGTCTTCACTTGCGTGGCCTCGGAGCGAGGCAGCCGCTTGACCCGAGGGTGAATCTAGTGCATAAGCATAAGAGTTCAAGGGCGGATCCACCGTTGTGGGCACGATGGGCATGCCCACAACCTTAATAGACTTGTGACGTCACACTTTTACTTGCATGATTGTTAATGAGCATGTTCATGCTCCGACTCGTACTTAGCCGATTTTCTGGTAGCTGTGACCACAACCTTTTTTGAGGGCTGGATCCGCGCTTGTAAGAGTTACTTTTTTTGAGGTACGGAACCCTCATCATAACCACGGTTTATAACACTTTCGAGTTTGTGTGGTTCGTTCTAATAAATCTCCTGTCTTTATCGTGAATTCTGCTTAAGACGTCGAGGCAGCGTTGAGGCAGCGTCTTCACTTGCGTGGCCTCGGAGCGAGGCAGCCGCTCGACCCGAGGATGAATCTAGTGCATAAGCATAAGAGTTACTTTTTTTGCGGTACGGAACCCTGATATTCATAACCACGGTATAACACTTTCGAGTTTGTGTGGTTTGTTCTAATAAATCTCCTATCGTGAATTCTGCTTAAGACGTCGAGGCAGCGTTGAGGCAGCGTCTTCACTTGCCTGGCCTCGGAGCGAGGCAGCCGCTCGACCCGAGGGTGAATCTAGTGCATAAGCATAAGAGTTACTTTTTTTGAGGTACGGAACCCTGATATTCATAACCACGGTATAACACTTTCGAGTTTGTGTGGTTTGTTCTAATAAATCTCCTGTCTTTATCGTGAATTCTGCTTAAGACGTCGAGGCAGCGTTGAGGCAGCGTCTTCACTTGCCTGGCCTCGGAGCGAGGCAGCCGCTCGACCCGAGGGTGAATCTAGTGCATAAGCATAAGAGTTACTTTTTTTGAGGTACGGAACCCTCATCATAACCACGGTATAACACTTTCGAGTTTTTGTGGTTTGTTCTAATAAATCTCCTGTCTTTATCGTGAATTCTGCTTAAGACGTCGAGGCAGCGTTGAGGCAGCGTCTTCACTTGCGTGGCCTCGGAGCGAGGCAGCCGCTCGACCCGAGGGTGAATCTAGTGCATAAGCATAAGAGTTACTTTTTTTGAGGTACGGAACCCTGATATTCATAACCGCGGTTTATAACACTTGCGAGTTTGTGTGGTTTGTTCTACTAAATCTACTGTCTTTATCGTGGCGTATTTAATTGCTGAACTTATGCAACAGAGCGATTAACCATTAATTTTACGTGAGAACCGCAAAAGGAATGTACGTTCGTGATTTTTACCGGAACCCTAATTAGTGTCTAGAACGGAACGCAATTAAAAAGAAAAAAAATGCTATGTGCCAGTGCTTTGTGAGACGGGATGTAAAAAAAACGAGACAGAACGTTTTGCTAGTCTTGACGCTAAGCAGTTACGCTGCTGTTCCGGCGTGAAGAGTAAGCCCGAATTATTGTAAATTGCGTTGTCAAACTGTGGGGGTGTCCATGGGTGGTGCTTACCACCAGGTTACCCACTTGCTCGTTTGCCTACCTTGTCGTATAAAAGTATATTTGTAAATTTTACTTACGTAAGTTATGTAACTAATACGGTAAGCAAATGTAAATTTTTAACCTCGTAAGTAGGCGCTTACTTTCATAACAGAGACTTACAACTGCCAAATTTTTTCATGAAAATTTGTATTTTCATGAAAAAATTTGGCAGTTGTAAGTTTTGCTGAAATTATACCCAAAATGGGACTCGATGTCGCGGTAAAGGACTACAAAGTACCCACAGTAAGTAAGTATAAGAGTCGGGACTTACGAGGTCAAAAGTAAATTTACCGTAAGTTAGTTACGTAAGCAACTTACGTGAATAAAATTTACGACCGTAAGCGGCCTTACAGAGGTAGCGTGAGTTAGTCGTTACAAAACGTCTCGTCGAAGTGTCAAATGGAATAAGATTAATTTACTGTCGATATCAGTATACTTGGCACTACGTGACCTTGGCAGGTTTTGGCCGAGTAGGTAATCGTTTTTTTCAGACAATTTCCAAGCCAAAGGTCTAAGCCAAACTCATAAAAAAACTTGAGACCGTGACTCAAAGTATTTCTAATAATGGTTTCTCTAGGCTAGCTAATTACTTGGCCCAGCTCCTATGCTGTTAGGTTAAACGTCTTTTTTTTTTAATTGGCTGAAACTAAAGCGAAACAGAAACGTTTATCGAATTGTATTTTCTTATCTCAGATGCTGGCTAGTTTTGGCACTAGGCGACTCACGACGCCATGACGCGGGGGCGGAGCCTAAAGCGCGGGCCCACACGCTATTGGCTGCCAAGTTCGCGCCGTGGGAACGTTCGAAGTTCGAAATCGGCGCTTCTTGGGTCCTATTATCGAACCAGTGACAAGAGAATAGACTCGAGGCTTTTTGGAATACCAAAAGTCTAGAGAAAGTCATTTAATTAGGAGTTAATGCAAGCACATTTTTAAGAGATCGCTATCCAGTTTAGCGAGATTCAGTGCTTGTCTCGCTCGGGATATTAGCTATATCAATTACGTTTCAAGAGCTGTGAACGATGTTCAGAAGCAAAAAAAGAACATGTACTTTAATTACGGTTAAGCTTGCCTCGCCACGGATATCGCGGAATGCGCTGAATCGAACCCAGACCGTACATCCACTTAAACAAAAAAAAAACGTACAAGCTCGAAAATTAACAACCTCCTTTAAAATTCAAATGAAGTATTAATTACAAATTAAGATAATTACATCTAACTTTGCATTTTTAAACAACGAAAACCGTTTTTTAAATGCCATTTTAATATTTGCAATTCCACAGAATACCTACGGTATTAGCGCGTGCGTGCAATAGCGGAAAGACGCGCGCGGCGAGCCGACCGCCGCCGAGCGGGCCCGAGCGAAGCCGAGAGGGCCCGAGCGGCCCCGAACGGGCCCGAGCCGGCCCGAGCGTCACGCTCCAGGGCCGGCGTGGTAATCTCGCTAATTACTGATAAAATCTGCACCACGGAACGCAACCCACAACGGCATATCTCCGGAACGCTCTCACGTGCCCCACAAAAAGCGCAGATATGCGAAAAACTGGCTTCCGCATCCTGACGTATGAATGCCTTGATTACACACTGGCTACCTCAGGCCCCGGCACTCCGGCCCAAAAAACAACTGCAAAGCGCACACGCGAATTTTAGCTCAGCGACTTACCTTATAAGGCGAGCGGCTTTCTTCCAACACTGTCTTGAAATTGAAATACTGTTTTTTGTTCTCAGGTGTGGTTCCAAAACGCGCGGGCGAAGTGGCGGCGAATGGTGACGAAGCAGGAGAACAAGATGGCCGACAAGTGCTCGCCGGACGCCTCGCTCGAGATGGACATGTACCACGGGCCCATGGGCTCGATCCAGTCGCTGCCCCCCCACAGCCCGCCCTACAGCGTGATGGGGGGCCCCCCGAGCCCAAACTCCATGGACTGTCCATAGCCCCAGTTTTGCGCCTTATGAGCGCTAGAGTGAGGAACTATAAAGTGTGGATCAAAGTGGCAATTAGTAGCTTAACCTATAGCGGCAACGCACAGTCAACTTACTGTAAGCAACTTTTTCTCAGCACATCCCGAATAGCGTAAGCGACATTGGTCGCTTACACCGAATATTCAAGTGGCGTTTAGAAGACTGTTGTGAGATGAATATCGTTTTCATTCATATTGAATAGGCCCAAAAATTAAAAAAACAAAATGTTAATTTGCTTACAGTTCGTAGATCTGTCACAACGGAAGAGTCAAGAAGTTTGCCTCCAAAGTGCTGTTACAGTTAATGCGTCCAAATGTCGCTTAGGACATTTAGTGCTGTTGAAAATGTGGTGTCGATACAGTGGACCATCTCTGCTCACGTACACGAGCAATGAAATATATAAGTGTGAGGAACTATGACTTGCATGTATACTGTAGGTAGTTGTACTAAGTAGGTACGAAAAGCTCATTAGATTGTTGTATCAATAAAGCTTCAGTGTGCCCGTTGTTAAGTAAAAGTGAACGTGTAACTTTCGTCAAGATGTAAACAGTTGTTTGTGATGTTATTGCTCAGCATTGTTTAACGCGACATTCATAGTAAAAATGGTGAAAAGCTTTGTTTTTTTACATGAAACTGTTTATGAAATAAATGACTAGAGTTTTTGAACTTTTGGAACAAGTCAAAGAAGAGCAAAGTCGTTTACGACGGAAACTTCAAGTTCCTTTTACTACAAAATCAAAACTCTGTCGCTTGAGTGAGTGTCAATGTAAATTCTAGCAATGTATTGTTCAAACTTGCAAATGCGAGTTACTTGTGAGTTGAACATAAACCTGACTGACGGTTGTGGTGTTTTAAGAAACTATTGCTTTACATTATGGGCAACTTATAGAAAACGATTTGTAATGTATGAATCTCAAAAGGTTGTTAAATTAGATACGCAAGCGATGGAATTCTCATGTATTCTGACATTCAATTTTACACTTAACGGTTAATCGTAAATTAATGAAGTGTAATGGCGTAATAAATAGACCTACTAAAAAGTGTCGTATAAAGTAAGCGCCGAAATTAGATTTAAAATTGTTCTAAGAGACGATAAAAAAATGTGATTTGCAATTTTAAAATTCTAAATACTTTTTGTTCATAATAACTGACTTGAAGAAACAGATGTATGTTTTTAATTTATTTATTTCAGTACATTGTGTTAAAAATGATAACTTAAGATGAACAAGTCTGTGTATTTCGGATATCTGTCCGTTTAGCGTCGTTTTAAATCAAAAATCGGAATAATCTCACAATTCTGTTACAAAATAAATATAGTGTTGACATTTCTTTGAATATTCGAATATGGCTTTTTTTCCAAAACGCCACTTTATGAAAAATCTGTAAAAAGCAATATTGGATGTCACGTATATTTTAAAACCTTCAGTGAACTGATGAGCGAGATTTTTTTTATTAATATATGCTATTTATTTATTGAAAATTAATATTTAACGTAAATTAAGGTAAGTGGTTAGTTAAATGTGAATTTCCATAGCGTAGTTAAGCATTAAATAAGCGCCGGTGTGGCTTATAAAATGGTGTAAAGGTCAGTTTAATTTCTTTCGAACATAGACGCGGTTTTATGAGCCATGTCGGTGGTAATAAGTGTAAGTACAAGACAGTGCTAGAGGTGTACGCGGCAACGAGAGTTATCAGGAAAGGAAATATCTCATTCTAAAGATCTTTTTGTAGTTTTAAGATTAAGCCAAGTATGTCGACCGGTGAGTACACGAACAGTTAGTTCCTTTTTTGTATAGTTTAAATGTAAGACTACATTTGGACGCTGATTATTTCAAATGTCCTAAGCGACAAATATTCAATCGAGTGGAATGCTACTGGATAACACAAATGTTAGCTACGACAGTAGTGGGCGCATTTCATCCTAAGCGACATTTGAAATAAGTTGCGTCGATTTAGTAAAATAATACGCAATGATATTTATGGTAGCGAACACGAAATAACCAGTAATCCGTAATTAATTAGATTAATAAGTTTCCATTGAAATTGTGAAAAAAGACCCAATAAAATATGAATGTAACATTTTTATTAGAACGGTAATTTATTCATGCGACTGTAAAAAATATAACGATCTGTTAATAAAAATTTTCCAATTACAACGAGGCATATTTTATTTGGACCTTCGAAATATTTATGATGGCTTACCATCGACTTTGTCTAAGTGGGAATTACGCAGTGACTAAATTCTCCTCCACAATATTATCAAACTCTGTCTCTATCATCCAGTTCAGTTTAGCTGTTTTGGTATGTATGAGTAACAAACATCCATACATACATCCTAACAACCGTCGCAGTTAAAATTGGCAAATATGTTCATAGATGAGAAGTAATTAGCTAGCTACGAAGACTAACAAACGCACCTATATCGGAGAAGAGATATACTGAATTAGTTCTAGTAACTAAACAAAATCGCCGATTGTCGAGATATAAAGAAAAGGCGGTTACAACAGTTCGCGGCCTGACCCAATTAATTAAAGTAATACATACACAAATCACGTCTACATCCCTTAAGGGGTAGATAGAGCCTAAGGTAACTACCCAAAGGCCACGGTTACCGTGATTGCGGGCGTATAGGTGCAAAGGGAACTCAAAATAGTGATTGGTTGCTAGCATCGCTTATAATATGATTCCTAAGATTTTCGCCCATTCCCTCGATGGGCTCTTACCATCTGCGCGGGAAGAGAAGCAACTGGTACACTCTATGTTTTTTCTTTACTCCAAGACCAGCATGGAAGATTATATAATATTAAAATAAAAATAACAAAGGGTTGATACTCTTTAAACTACGGGATCGATATTTACCAAACCTTTACTACTTTACCATCTGCGTGCGACGAGAAGTAACTGGTACATTCTATGTTTTTCTTCTCACACCAGCATGGAAGTAGAAATTAATTAGATAACAGTTCGGTATTTTCGAGTGCTTTCAAAAATCGCCTCCCGGCATCCATTTTGATACACATTTTCCCAAGATGGCGGCAATCTCCCGCCAAATCTCGGGCGTTCCGAGAACTCGATACCGCTCGGAATTTCCGAAAACATCCGAAGGACCACCCGAGTCGCGGCTTTTATTTATTGTTTTAATTAAGAAAACATAACTCAGAGGCTCTGCCCCGAACGCCTATGTGGCAGATCGTAAGTCTACAGTTTTGCTACCGAATTCATATACAGGAGGCTCCGTGTTGGCACAACTGAATTCCCAAAAAAAAGCGCTGAAAAGGTACATTGTGGGATCAAAATTCATACATATATCACGTCTTTAACCCTTACGGGGTGGACAGAACCTTCCAGAACACAGGTGGACAGAAACTTCCAGCGCATTCGGAAAGAGCATCATTGCCAAGAAGGCGCCGCGCCGCAAACAACTTGGCAGAAAGTCATTTAAAAAAAAAACAACTATTCTTAAATTTTATCCCTAGGTAGACAGAGCCTAAGGTAACAAAACCTTAAGGCCACGTTTAGCATGATTAAGGGCGTAGCTGGAAAGGGAAATCAAAATAGTGATGGGTTGCTAGCATCGCCTATAACATGATTCCTAAGACTCGCCCATTCCCTCGATGGGATTTTACCACCTGCACGGGAAGAGAAGCAACTGGTATATTCTATGTTTTTTCTGTACTCCCAGACCTGCATGTAAGAATTAAAATTCAAAATTCAATAAATTTGCCAATTGGCCGCTAAGGGCTCTTTTGCATGGCTTTATTGAAACTACCAGCGCATTCGGAAATACCATAATTGCCAAGAACGCGCCGCAAGAAACTTGGCTTCTAGTCATTTTTCCAAAATAAAATACATTAAGCTACTACAATACTTAAATTAAATACATGTATAAAAGGAATGTATAAGGTCCCCGAGCATTAAATTGTATTAGTCTATAGTAGAGATGTATAAAGGATAAAAAGGTACATAAGAATTTTTGTACTTAACTCATTTGACAGCTATCAGTCTCGGTGTTGCCACAACTGTTAGGCGGTGGTTTACAAAATGTTGCACATGTTGTTGTTGGGCGAAAATCTTAGGGATCATGTTATATAGGCGATGTGGCTAGCAACCCATCACTGCTTTGATTCCCCTTTCCATCCATACGCCCACAAATCCCACAATCATGCTAAACGTGGTCTTTAGGTCTTACCTTAGGCTCTGTCTACCCCGTAAGGATAAAGACGTGATTTATGTATGTATGTATGCATAATTTTGGATGAGAACAAAAGGTACGTAAACTGGACACCATTACACATAACACATTGGAAACTACAAAGGTACGTTAAATGTGAAAAAGTTTTTTAACGGCGACGCTGAGGGAGCTACTATACACACTATAATTATATATAACGTTAAAAAAATGGATTCTGTAAGAAACATTTTTATAAATAACTAGCTGACCCGGCGAACTTCGTACCGCCTAATTCTTCAAAATTTTTTGTTTAAATTAATTTTTTCTCCGTAAGAACCATCCTCGTACTTCAAGGAATATTCTAAAAAAAGAATTAGCGAAATCGGTTCAGCGGCTCTCAAGATTTGCGCTTAGCAACACATTAATTTTTATGTTATAGAGAATAATAAAATATGAACGCTGGCATACTTGAAATTTGCTTGTTTGTTAAAGAACATATGAGTATTTTACAAAGAAAAGCGGCTTAAGAAAAAACTTACGATCGCAATATAAATATGATATGTGTAGAGTCCGACCTTCTAGCTATATACTTAAAAAGAGCGCCTATGTAAACGGTATAAAGATTCATAATCATTTGCCCGAGTATATAAAATCTTTAGATGGTAATAAATTTAAAAATAAACTTAAGGATTTTTTACACTTGCTATGTGCTTTTGTTACTTAAATGAATACTTTTGTTCAAATTATTAAAATAATTTATAATAACAAATAGGTTCCGAATTGTACACGGTTTTATACAATAAACGTTTCTTATTTCTTATTTCACATAGATACATACTTAAATCACGTATTTATCACCTACCTACCTAACAGACAGAACCTAAGGTAACAAGACCTAAAGGCCACGTTTAGCATGATTGTGGGCGTATTGGAAAGAATCAAAATAGTAACTAATGGGTTGCTACTTGCTAGCCACATCGCCTATAACATGTTTCCTAAGATAATAAAAAAAAAAAAAAAAAACATCTTGGGACAAATTACACCAATTGACCCAGCTCCAAACTAAGCAAAGCTTGTACTATGGGTACCAGGCAACGGATAAACATACGTAGATAAATAGATACATACTTAAATACATACAACATCCATGACTCGGGCACAAACATACGTAGATAAATAGATACATACTTAAATACATACAACATCCATGACTCGGGCACAAACATCATTCATCATACAACTGTTTGCCCCTACCGGGATTCGAAGCCGGGACCTCTAGCTTCATAGTCAGGGGTACTAACTACTAGGCTATCCGGATAATGGCTTTGTGAAGTGGTCAGCTTATAAAATTTCAACAGCCACTGGCATTTTGTGTCAAAGAAATACGTTCTCCTTTGTCCTAAGACTGACAAGAGCATTTAAAGCTCAGAGGCAATTTTTTTTCTCGTTTATTCATTTCCTAACACCCTGTATGTTTCAAAATACGAACATCGGCTCTTTGGGCGCTCTGTCTGCCCCTCATGTTTACTTGTTTGAACTGGTTTAGAGTCCGTCTGTGATTGGTAAGCGAAGAAAATGTTTCCAGCCGTTACATAGCTGACGGTTGGACCTTGCGGAGGGTCCGACCGTATCGCTATCACCACCTTACGTAACCACTAGGCAGCAGTGCTTGCGCTGCTAATTTCTGTTGCAAATTAATATTACAACACGATTTGAAAAACGTTCGCGTCATACAGACATACAAACAGAAAGACAGCGAAGTGTACCAAAAAAACAATAACTCAATGACAGATACGTACACAGATTAATAAAGTCACTACATTTTTATTTCAAACCAAACGCCTCACACATAAAGTCTATTATTACAAATAATAAAAATAAGCCATTTGTTAACACCCTGTAATAAGTAGAGTAAACGTTGGGACAACGGATTAGCAACTTGACTTGTTTAATCCGCGCCATTACAATGATTTATTCAAGCCTTTTAAGGGGCTAAGGGCGTATTTACACTCTTATAGTATTAATAAAATGTAGGGCGAGTTAGCGCGGTCCCTGCTGCCATGTTAGTTGACACTAGGATTTGTGTATCGTGTGACAAGTGCGACACGCTTGTTTCTGTCCTTTTTTAGCTTGTTAACTTGTAAGTTAACTGAGTTAATTCTGTCTTGCTTCCTGTAGACGGACTAGATACTTGGTACGTATTTAAATACTTAGTAAAAAGCTGGAAAGTATTAAAAATAATTTTAGGTTGAAAACGGGATTAGTTGCGGAAATAAATGAATAAAAAAGTTTTATCGTCAAATAAAAAAACAACAGCCGCTAAGTTGCCTCTGCTCGAAGTTCGAAACACGACAATTCAAATTCAGAACGAAAGCAGAATTTCATTTAAAACTGTTTACTTTATTTCAGTTGCTTCGCTTTGCGACGCTCATTCCGAATTCCGTCTCCGTTTCGAACGCCACAAGGTTTGATTTTGGAACAATGCTGGCATGTGAATGTGACATGCGAGCTTCCGAAAGAAACTGTTACCGGCCAGTATTAAATTCTTTTGTTTTTACCTCATTATTCTGGCCGAATATAATGTACTTATTTTTTAATTCCTGTTCTCCGGTTCTTGGTACAGATTTGAAATTCAATGCTGACAACTGAAAATTGCGTGACATCTGCCATCGAGTTTTTGTGGATGTTTACATTTGGAATAACGGCGAATCTTAAAACTGTGTCTTATCACTATCACTTTACTATCACTACATAGTATAAAATAAAGTCGCTTTCTCTGTCCCTATGTTCCTATGTATGCTTACATCTTCAAAACTACACAATGGATTTTGATGCGGTTTTTTTTAATAGATAGAGTGATTCAAGAGGAAGGTTTTTATGTATAATTTTACGAAGACGGAGTCGCGGGCAGAAGCTAGTTAAAAATAAAATGAAAAAAACATACCAAAATTATTTAGCACGCTAAGTAAAGCTGCTAAGATAATAACAGTTTAACGTCATTTATTGTGACAGCATCTTTAAAAAATAATTATGTCAAGTTAGAGAACTTTAAAAAATACATACACAGATCACGTCCATATCCCTTACGGGGTAGGCAGAGCCTTAGGTAACAAGAGCTAAAGGCCACGTTTAGCATGATGGTAGGCGTATAGGTGGAAAGAGGAATCGAAATAGTGATTGGTTGCTAGCCGCATCGCCTTTAACATGATTCTTAAGAATTTCACCCGTTCCCTCGATGGGCTTTTACCATGTACGGGTAGAGAAGCAACTGGTACATTCTATGTTTTTTCTTTACTCCCAGACCAGTATGGAAGTACGTGCAAGCAAATAATAGTCTTGGTACTTCTAAACGGCACTGAAAATTAGAGCACAGAACAATCCGAAAAGTAAAGCTATGCCGGGAATCGAACCGGGATCTTCGTCGTTCCGTGACGCGTGCTCCCCTACACCATCCATGGTAGGTAAGCCTTCGATAGTTCCCATCTGCGCGATGGCAAAAGCCCATCGAGGGAATGGGCGAAAATTTTCCTTTTCCACCTATTCGCCTACAATCATGCTAAACGTGGCCTTTAGCTTTTGTTACCTCAGGCTCTGTCTACCGTCTACCACGTAGGGCAGTGGTTCCTAACCTGGGGGTAGCAGGGGTAAAACGGAGATTCTAGGGTGGTAACACGGGATGGCACGAAATAGTATTAAAATAGCAATAAACAAAATAATAGTACGGTAAACGGTAGCACGGCGCTCTCATGCGCGCGGCTTTTCTTACTTTACTTACTAGTTACCTAAACGTGCAATTTCTTACATAATAAACATATTTTCGTTCGAATTTGTGTGGTTTTAATTATTTTAAATTAGCTAGGGGTAAACTCAATTCCCATACTTGTTCACAGGGGTAGTGACATTGAAAAGGTTAGCAACCACAGACGTAGGGGATATATATGTGATTTGTGTATGTATGTGCATACGAATGAACTAAAATGTAGTTACAGTGTACACGCGGTGCCGGAAAGTTTAAGCTAACGTTAACCAAACTTTGCATTCAGTTGTTCAATGCACGCAAAGGGTCCAATTTTCATTTCCACTTGCAACTAACGTGACAAAGTAAGTTGATGCAACTCGTTTTAAACAAAGTAACGGAAGCTCCATTCCCCCTGGAGCCGTTCTTTCCAGAGTCGGACCTAAGGACGTGTGATGCGCATGCGGCAAGCGAAGGCTTGCCTTTGGAGCGAAGCGACCCGTAAAGCCAGGTTCACATTTGTCTGTCGTGTTGTGTTGTGATGCTCTCTGTCGTGATGGCTACTGTTCACATTTACATGACGTGTTATGACGCATTTTTTCATCAGTTCCATCTTGGCACCCGAAGAGTTCACACGCTCGCAATGTTTTTTCAAGATTCTTCCGATTCCGGTTCAGATATTGAAGATATGCACTTATTGACGTTGGCAGTTGAGAGTGATGCTGAAAAATTTCATCAGTATTTTAGAATGTCTAAGGCTCTGACGAGTCACAACACAACATGGCCGCGTGCACACTATCCTGACGTGACACTGCACCGCCCCCCGCACCTCACCCGTTCTGTCGCAGACCGGGATCGCTTGTGATGCGACACAACATAAGCCGTCACAACACACGGTATCAGAGAAATGTGAACGCAACCGAATTAAATGTATGAAACCGATACAGTTCTGATGCGTCACAACACAACACGACAAACAAATGTGAATGCGGCTTAAGGGTTGCACTCGCGGAGCGGCGTGATCTCGGTCAAGTCGGTCGGCACGTAACCCCGGCCCATAGGCGCCGGGAACTTAGGCCGCTGCGGGGGCTGCGAGGAGTCAACCTCTATAAAAAATCAAACGGTCACCGGCGGGGGAGGGCGGGGAATCCGGAACCCGCACTCAACGGTGCATTGGGGTAAATTCGAAAATGGGGGTATTTCCAGTGGACATCCAGTAAACGGGGAACGATGACATAATCCTCAGCGCTTATAGAAGCTCCAATGTCTTTGGCTTCTAGAAGCCGTGCCAGATTATGGTATTGTATGGAGTAAAGAAAACATAGAATTTACCAGTTGCTTCTCTTCCCGTGCTGATGGTAAAAGCCCATCGAGGGAATGGACGAAAGTCTTAGGAATCATGTCATGCGATAGCAACCCATCACTGTTGATTTTTTCCATCTATACGCCCTTAATCATGCAAAACTTTGCCTTAAGGTTTTGTTACCTTAGGCTTTCTACCCCGTGGACGGAACCCGCTCTTTTCAGAGTCGGACGTAAGGGCGTGCGAGTGGATCATGGGCGGGCATGACCTCGAACTCGACCTGAAGCAGCGACACTGCCGCAGCCACTGCCACTGCAAAGTGACGCCAGAGCCGCTTTGCTCGGAAGTCTAGCTTTAGTCAAACTGCGCCGGCTGTTGTCATAGTTTTACAGGCATTCAAACGCAAATGTACGCTGGCACCTGAACCCTCGAGTTCGGCAGCTGCCAAGGAATGGGTTCACAAACCCTGTATCTGCTACAATAGCGTCACGGCCAACGACCTCTTTCAACGGATCGACAATTGTCACCAATTACGGCTGAATAACGGACGAACGCTACACATTCGAAAATTAAAAAGAAAACATTCGAATCTCACTCGATTCCCAGAATCGGCGTTTATATCAAAACAAAAGGCTGCGCAAACGCGGGCCCGTTAGTTCTTCCGTCTAGCTCTTGCACTTGGCGTTGTTGTGTGTGCGTCTCGCTCGCTCTTGAATGGGCCTACCGGATTGATACCAGTTTTTGTGGCCAATGTCAGCACAAACAGAATTCGATTATAATTAGCTATGTATAGATATAGAAATGCGTAAATAAGAGGCCCAACGAAGGAAGCCGAGTACATAATAAGGCTGTTTGACAAGACGCTACATTGTTAATGTAACACAGGTTACACTTGACTGACTGACTCATCAATGACTATACCGACGCGAACGCACTGTAAACAAGGAATAAGAATTGTTTATCACGTCAAAAAATGACAAAATATGGTCATGTTTTATGTGTGATTCAGTTTAGTTCGATGTCAGATCCATAGGTACTAAAAATGACAGCTAAAACGTGAACTGAGTCGGAATTGAATCGCATTGAGACGTCATGGTAAGCATCATCACCTTTTCACGCCTAAACCACTAAACTAAATTAATCCAAATTTATTAAAGGATACCTTACCTTTTATCTGGGAAAACAGCATAGTTCCCACGGGATAGCGATAAGCGTATTCTGCAGACTGGGCTGGCTGTTAGTCTGCCCATAGACAAGTACAAATATCTTCATCTTGTGGAAAAAAAATGGGACAGAAATAGGTCGCGCTCCCTCTTCCGGCGGTAAATGGGGCGGAACCGGGGGCAAAAACTAGCTAGCGGTTTGTTTTTACGGCTACCGTGGGTGGTGTGACCACTGAACCGTACGGTATTTTAGCCGGGTTGGATTCCGGTAAGTTTAATGACGGGTAATAAAGAGTGGTGGCCTAGTGGTAACCTCTGGCCTCGGAAACAGAGGGTCATGGCTTCCAATCTCTGTCGCATTTTGATTTTTTAGCGAAACTTTTGAAGTTTTTTCGGCGAAGGAAGATGTGAAGCCTGCGTACACCTCAAAGGCTTTTATACATACATAAATCACGTCTTTATCCCTTACGGGGTGGACAGAGCCTAAGGTGACAAGCAGTGGCGTAGCTACCTAGGGACTAGGTGGGGCAGTGCCCCGGGGCCCTCAAGGTCAGAGGGCCCTCGAATCCTTACCAGAAAATCTCGATCGAACTATTATTATTAAAACGTAACCAGTGTAGATAGTATAGGCCCCATTTTTTATTTGCACCAGGGCCCTTGGTTACCTAGCTACGCCACTGGTGACAAGACCTAAAGACCACGTTTAGCATGATTGTGGGCGTATGGATGCAAAGGATCAAAACAGTGATGGGTCTAGCCACATCGCCTATATAACATGATCCCTAAGATTTTTGCCCAATCCCTCGATGGGATTTTACCAAGAGAGAGAACATCATGATGGGTCCTCATGACTGCTGAGATGCTGGCCTGGGAGCCAAGAAAAACATAGAATGTACCAGTTGCTTCTCTTCCCGCGCTGATGGTAAAAGCCCATCGAGGAAACGGGCAACCCATCACAATTTTGATTCCCCTTTCCACCCATACGCCCATCCATGCTAAACGTGGGCTTTGTTTGGGTCCTCTTACCTTGAGCTCGGTCTACCCCGTAAGGGATAACGACGTGATTTATGTATGTATCCATGACTCGGGCACAAATATTCGTATTCATCATACCTCTAGCTTTACTAACCACTAGGCTATCCGGTCATCAAAATAATCAGAATACACACACACACACACACACACACACATCACGTCTTTATCCCTTACGGGGTAGACAGAGCCTAAGGTAACAGATACCTCCAGGCCACATTTAGCAAGATTGTGGGCGTATAGGTGAAAAATGGAATACACGAGATGATTTGCTTTTAGGTAAATTTTGTGGCACATAATTTAATATACTGTTTATTTTTTCAATCCTTAAAGTTTATCTTCTGACATTTCCTGGTTGGACCTGGCAACACTTCGAATATGTCCCCACACATTTTTTGCTTCATCCTAATGTGTGACGCCCTGAATATTAAGTCAGCACGCAACATTAGCATCAGAGAATGATTTATTCGCACCAAAGCGGCAAATGTGCGGGCAACACCGTCCACGCACATTTAAAATCATTGCCTTACATTGCTGTGATGGTATGATCACTTATTACATTCCTTTATAAATGTTTATATAAGTTATGTAGAATTTAAGTGTCGTCGTAATTTTTTTTTAAATGCCACTGCCAGGTTTTTTTGCGGCGCGTTCTTGGCAATGATGGTTTTTCCGAATAATAATAATAATAATAATAATATCTTGGGACAAATTACACCAATTGACCTAGCCCCAAACTAAGCAAAGCTTGTACTATGGGCACCAGGCAACGGATAAACATACTTACATAATATAGATGAATACATACTTAAATACATACAACATCCATGACTCGGGCACAAACATTCGTATTCATCATACAAATGTCTGCCCCTACCGAGATTCGAACCCAGGACCTCTAGCTTCATAGTCAGGGTCACTAACCACTAGGCTATCCGGTCGTCAAATATAAGTTATGTAGAATTTAAGTGTCATTGTAATTTTTTTTTAAATGACACTGCCAGGTTTTTATGCGGCGCGTTCTTGGCAATGATGGTCTTTCCGAATGCGCTGGTATTTAAAAAAAGACGTGTAAATGAGCTCTTGGCGGCTTGGCAGCCTTGAAATTGAATTTTGGATTATTATAATTCTTTGTCCATGCTGGTCTGGGAGTAAAAACTGGACTTTACCAGTTGCTTCTCACCCCGCGCAGATGGTAAAAGCCCATCGAAGGTATAGACGAAAGTCTTAGGAATCATGTTATAGGCGATGCTAGCAACCCACCACTATTTTGATTCCCCTTTCCACCTATACGCCCTTAATCATGTTAAACGCGGCCTTTATGCTCTGTGTACCTAGGGATAAAGACGTGATATGTATGCACCAACGGACAAGCAATGTAATGAATTCTTAACATAGTTATCATTATACTTATAAAAATAGCACCACGTGTTGTGTTATGGGGTTTTGTTTTACTGCCACTGTCTCGTTGTTAGGTCAATGTAACGGATTCTGACAATTATTTTTTACTAGCCGTTGCCCGCGACTCTGTCTGCGCAGAATATATACCTAGATGTTAACATTATTCTAAGTCAGTCCAGGACGCTCTGTAAGGGCACACAATAGTAATTAATGCCTAAATCTAGGTTTGTAATAATAATATGATATCAGAAGAGGCCGTGTAATTATTTAAGTACATTCAACTATACATTGATATTATAAGTATACCTATGGTAAGTTAAGTTCGCCTTTGTGCATTATATTAATGTTATTTTTATTTTTTTGTGAATTGTATCTGTTTCTTTCTATTTGTACAATAAAGCATTTACTTACTTACTTACTTACTTAATTAATGTTATTCTATTCTAGTTAATTCTACACACATATATACTCGTCTTTATCAGACAGAGCCTAAGGTAACAGGTTACAGGTCACATTTAGCAAGATTGTTGGCGTATAGGTGGAAAATGGAATCAAAGTAGTGATGGGTCGCTAGCCTCATCGCCTATAACATAATTCCTAATATTTTCGCCCATTCCCTCGATGGCCTTTTACCATCTGCGCGGGTAGAGAAGCAACTGGTACATTCTACGTTTTTTTTCTCCCAGACCAGTATGGAAGTAATGATTTCTACGTTGAATGATTTTAGAATCGGGAACTCGGCCATCCACTCACTAAATCATATCTCCATCGGGAATCGAACCATTGCTGATCGATCGACGACTTTTCAAACGTCACCGTTTCGGCGCCTCTACTATCTCGACCACAATTCATCGATGCGCATAGACCGTGCAACATTGAACCGTGTAGCGCAGTCTTAAGATCACCGTCGGTTATTCTTAAGATATCGCTATATCGCTTACCTGTCGTCGAGAAAAAACTAATGCTCTGTGACTCGCGTGAGATGTCACTCACATTCCATCTGAAGGCGGGAGGTCGTGGTATTTTTTTTTTTTTATATACAGATACTGACAGTTTGGCCTAGAGAGATTCCATGCTAAAATCGAATACATAACTTATCTCTTACGGGGTAGAGCTTAAAGACTAAAAGCTAGACCTTACGGGTGGGTTTACGGGTGGTAGGGCCTTGTGCAAGGTCCGTCCGGATCGCTACCACCATCTTACTCGCTAATCCTGCCAAGTAGCAGTGCTTGCACTGCTGTGTTCCAGTGTGGAGAGTAAGACAGCCGGGGAAATTACGGGCACAAGAGGCATTTCATCTTAGTCCTCTAGGTTGGCAACGCATCTGCAATCCCTCCGGGGTTGCGGGTATCTATGGGCAGTGGTGATCACTTACCATCAGGTGACCCACTTGCTCGTTTGCCTTCCTATTCATATAAAAAAAAAAAACCTAAAGACCACGTTTAGCATGTTTATGGGCGTATGGATGGAAAGGGGAATCAAAACAGATGGGTTGCTAGCATCGCCTATAACATGATTCCTAGATTTTCGCCCATTCCCTCGATGGGCTTTTACCGTGCGGGTAGAGAAGCCAATGATGCTGAGCGTGGCCTATGGCTCTTGTAACTCTAGGCTCTGTCTACCTCGTAAGGGTAAAAACGTGATTTTATGAATGTATGTGTCCCTGAAAATTATGTGTCTGAAAAACTTGGTTCTAAAGCTTAGTTTACATTGAGGTCTTGGTCAACATTTTCTAATCTGCTTTCATCACGGCCTGGCATTGGAATACTCTAAGGAGACCTTAAGGCCACGTTAAGCATGATGTGGGTGTTTAGGCGGAAAAGGGAGTCAAAAATAGTGATGGGTTGCCAGCCGCATCGCCTACGACATGATACCTAGATTTTTTCTTAAAAGTCTGAACCGGGCCAGTTGTCATTGTCACATTAAATACAACAGAAATCTAAACACTCAATTGTTTAGCTAAATTAATTCCTACGCAGATAAAATCAGTATCACAATATTTTGGGACGGAGACACCGATCTCTTTTGTCAGGTGAAGTCAATGGATCAAAAATAATTGATCGGGCACTGGCGACGTCGGTACACGGCCTTGTGGCATCGTGAGGACGCCGCTTTAATATTTTTTTGTACTGGCCACACTGACACATGAATGAAAGTTTCGAATTTGAATTTTGGAACATGAACGATGCTTTTTTTTTATTTGCGCTGTTTTTAAACGGCCAGTTTGATTTAGCTGGCTGTTTGAAACAGTTGAGCGTTTAGCATGATTATTTGCGTGTGGAAAGGGGAATAAAAATAGTGATGGGTTGCCAGCATACTTACCGCATAAAATGTCATCTACCTATCTCTGTGTAACAATGTGTCCTTTGTAAAATGTTATGCACTTTGTGACTTCTGTGTTTAAATAAAGTTATTCTTATTATTTGCTTCCATGCTGGTCTGGGAGCAAAGAAAAATCATAGAATGTACCAGTTGCTTCTCTTCCCGCGCAGATGGTAAAAGCCCATCGAAAGAATGGGCATAGGGATCATGACTTTTTTAGGCGATGCGGCTGGCTTCCTTTTTCCACCTATACGTCCACAA
This sequence comes from Pandemis cinnamomeana, assembly GCA_932294345.1. Lineage (NCBI taxonomy): Eukaryota > Metazoa > Arthropoda > Insecta > Lepidoptera > Tortricidae > Pandemis > Pandemis cinnamomeana. Next base: position 31,691,883 of record OW028702.1, on the reverse strand, counting down.
TCATGCTAAACGTGGCCTTTAGTTCTTATTACCTTAGGCTCTGTCTACCCCGTAAGGGATAACGTGATTTGTATGTGTGTCTTATTCTATTCTATTCTTATATCCCTCGAACTGTTTAAATCAACAATGCACAAAACATCGAAATAAGCAAATCCCGATTTACCACCGATACCGTAATTAAATAACTAATAATACCAACAAGAAACAAATCCGAGGGAACCCTAATACAACCAGCTAAAACAACTTCCAACTCTACTCACCCACAATAGATTCGCATTTCCTTCACCCTACCAATCCAAAATCTCTTCAAGCGTACCTAAATCGCTGAAACACAATATCAATTCTATGGTGTTGCGATGAGGGTTCGTTTTTGAATGGCATAAGTGGGCCACGTGGCAGGCCCCAGTGGTCCTACCGGGTTATTGTTCGGTCAAAAAACAAGCCAAAACTCGGGTACTCTTTTCATAGGAAACAATGGATGCGTAAGATTTCTATGGTATTATTAAAAATATTCTATTGTTGTATTTTTCCCGTCGGTGGGAAAATTTGTGAGAGCAGTTTGGGTAAAAGTGTTTTATTATTCCAATTGCCCACTGGGCAAGCTTCCTATAAACGTATGGATATTCATATTAACTCTAACTTCCATATACATACATAGGTACACACAGCAAAGCTAATCGGTAAGCAGGATAGATACGGCGCGAGCGTGCGTAGGTGCTTACCTGATTATATTGCCGTGTGTACATCACGTCTGTTTCCCTTATGAGGTCAGAGCCTAAGGTAACAAGACCAAAAGGCCACGTTTAGCATGATTGTGGGCGTATAGGTGGAAAGGGGAATCTAAATAGTGATGGGTTGCTAGCATCGCCTATATTATAGGCCCTTTAACATGATGCTGCGGATGTCTTGCTAATAATTTTTTTAAGTGGCGCTGCCAATTATTATTATTATAACAATTGCCAGCGCCGCGGTCGAGAAGTATTTATTGTGTGTGTCTATGGGCAGTGGTGATAACTTACCATCAGGTGACCCACTTGATCGTTTGCCTTCCTATTCACATAAAAAAAAAATTGAGATTAAAAACGTACACAAAGCTCAAGTCCAGAGTCCAAGCCCTCTTAGTCTGGGGGAACGCCTGTGCCCAAAGGGACGTACATAGGCTGGAGGTGAACTATTCCAGACCCTAATGAAGTGACATTAGTTACAGTTCACAAAACGCCACCTGTTTTTCAAGCGGAGCATCGATATGGGATTATCTTTTTCGTTGCTAAGGGTTATTTGTTATCTATTTGCAGGTGCGCGGGATTATGTTCACGACTCAATGCAAATGGGGTGGGCAGGATTAATCGTTATAGTGAACAGTGAGTTAAGACTCGGTATCGATATTGTGTTATAATACACACACACACACACACAAATCACGTCTTTATCCCTTACGGGGTAGATAGAGCCTGAGATAACAAGACCTAAAGGCCACGTTTAGCATGATTGTGGGCGTATAGGTGGAAAGTGGAATCTAAATAGTGATGGGTTGCTACCCGCATTGCCTATAACACGATTCCTAAGATTTCGCCCATTCCCTCGATTGCCTATTACCATCTGCGCGGGAAGAGTAACTGATACATTCTATGTTTTTTCTTTGCTCCCAGACCAGTAGGCTTATTACCTAACTCGCTCGCAATCGTGTGTTCATTTTGACAGTTCTTGTATGAATGTGACAGCTACTGATTCCGATGCCAATTGTCAGCTCATACATGAACTGTCGAAATGAACGCGATGGCGGTTGCGAGCGAGTTAGGTAATAAGTCTACAGCTTGTTTTTGTTGTAGGGTATCCCCTGCCTAACCCTACCGGCCAATTGATGGTACTGTAGAGCTGCCCTGATGCGGCACTGACTCCACGACGGGATGATGTAGCTCAGATGGCTCTCAAATCTAATTAATCAAACTTTGAATATAGGTTCAGTATTTTATTTAACTTTTTAGATTATATTAAACAATACATCTGCTTCCAAGGAAGCCCTAAGCAACTCTGACGTTACTCTTGTTTCGAATTCCAGTTTATTTTTTAATTTTTTAGTTTAAGATTCGAATTCGATAAAGAATAAAGAAGGAGTCTTTACAGTACTATGCCTGACAGCTGAGTAACGCAATTTTGACAGCGATCACTTGTAGCTCTCAACCTTGACACTGGCAAAGTGTCCCTTTGGACAGAAGCCATGTACTGAAAAAAAAAAAAAAAGTCTACAGCTTGGAAGTCTTGTTGGCTATTCAATAACGCTACACTAACACAGAATTTATCGCTCCTCAGAGCAAACGGGGCGTTAAATGCGACACTAATACAGCTGCGAATCCTCCAGTAAACATGTTAAATTATAATAAAAACAAATATCTTGCCTACGTCAAAACGAGGACCAATTTCAACGACCACTCTCGACCTCACTACGAAACAATTAAGGTTCTTTTTCAGTGCGAATTGCGTCTACATTCGCGGGCTGTTTTAACGTAATACTAGGCACGTGCCCGGCGTTGCTCGGACACGTGTCGGGACGCCGTGCCTTCCTAATGAACACGCGCTCACCGACCCTTTGTGCCCGACTTTGTCCCATCAATAAGTTCTGTGCAAATAGGGCTTGGAATCGGGAAATAATTAGACGAATTAAGTGAAATGCAGTTCCGCTCTCGTTGGTTCAGGTTTTTTGTGGGGGGCAATTAAAAACAAGTGAGTTTTTTAAATTTATTACAACCATAAATAATAGTACATTATACGCCGAGGCATAAAGATAAACATGCGAGCTACTCATACATATATATACCAATCACGTAGACAGAGTCTGAGGTACTCGTAACAAAACCAAAGGCCACGATTAGGTTGATTGTAGGCATATAGGTGGAAAAAAGAATCAAACTAGTGATTGGTTGCTAGCATCCCCTATAACATGATTTCTAAGAATTTCGCCTGATCCCTAGATGGACTTTTACCATCTGCGCGGGACGAGAAGCAACTGGTACATTCTATGTTTTTCCTTTGCTCCCAGACCAGCATGGAAGTAGCATGGTAGTAGCGTAGCGGGCGGTAAATTGCTACTTGCGGCCTGAGGCGACGCAAAAGTTAAAAATAATGAGTAAAGTAAAATGTAGGTAGATGTAAGTTACCAAGACGTCAAAAACATGTATATACCTTTATGCTACAAACAATAAGTCCGATGTCACATAACTGTTTGTGACATGATTGCTGTATCGATATTTATGCCGTCGACTGTACTAAAATAATCGCAAATAAAAAAGTATAAATAAAATCTAATATATGAAAGTGATACTGGTTGAGATCCCTTTGCTTTTGCATATAAATCTTCTCTTTCTTGTAAATAAATTATATTATTTACACGAACCGTTTCAAGCTGTTTTTGACACATTTACAAACACGAAACCTATTTTAACCCAGAAACATGAAATTTGACACAATTATTCAATACACGTACATAAATCACGACCCTATCCCTTACAGGGTAGACAGCTAAGCTAACAAGACCTAATAAGACGTGCATGATTGTGGGCGTAGGTGGAAAGGGGACTCAAAATAGTAATGGGATGCTAGCCGACGCCTATAACACGATTCCCATGATTTTCACCTATTCCCTCAATTCCCTTTGTTCAATACCTTTTAATATGCGGGTGGTAGGGCCTTGTGCAAGGTCCGTCCGGGTCGCTACCACCATCTTACTCGCTAATCCTGCCGCTAAGTAGCAGTGCTTGCACTGCTGTGTTCCGGTGTGGAGAGTAAGACAGCCGGGGAAATTACGGGCACAAGAGGCTTTTCGTCTTAGTCCTCTAGGTTGGCAACGCATCTGCAATCCCTCCGGGGTTGCGGGTGTCTATGGGCAGTGGTGATCACTTACCATCAGGTGACCCACTTGCTAGTTTGCCTTCCTATTCGTATATAAAAAAAAATGTTGTAGAAGGGGATATGAGACACTGGGTACATATCAATAATCAAAATGGCGTACGGCGTCCATCGCTTTTTGATTCCAATCTCATTTCCAAATAGTTATTTTAACCCCTAAACTTAACCCGATTCAAACCACCTTAATACCTTAAACGGCGATCGAATAACATATCATGCGGCTCTGATTACGGGCCGGCATAAAGACGAAACCCGCAGTCGCGTGCCGCGAAATAATAAGTGGCGGGGGGGTAATGAGGAGCGGCGCGTGGCCGGCGCGTGCGCACCGTAACAAGCTGCGGAGTTTTATTAGTGGGTAAAAAACAGCGTGCGAATTAGGTTTTTATAGGTCTAGGTTTTTATATGCTTTTTACTTTTACCTGTGTCTAGCTCGCTGTAGAGCTAGGGTTGCTAAACTGTTATTATACTAATATACTAACTATACCATTATTGTGATACAGATATGACCTTTAGTTATATTACTCGTTGTCTTATTGAATACAATACAAGAACGATATGAGCAACAGAACCTTTGCAGCTCAAAACTAACACAAATCCTTACTAATCCTTACTAATATTATAAATGCGAAAGTAACTCTGTCTGTCTGTCTGTCTGTCTGTCTGTCTGTCTGTTACCTTTTCACGCTTAAACCGCTGGGCCGATTTAGTTGAAATTTGGTATACAGATAGACAGATAGTTTGAGTCCCGGGAAAGGACATAGGATAGATTTTATTCCGGAAAATTGCATAGTTCCCGCGGGATAGCACAGCCCAAACCACTGGAATTTTTCAAATTTAAGGCGGAACAAAGTTCGCCGGGTCAGCTAGTATAAAATAACAACAAAAATCGGTTGAAGTCGGTTTTTTAATTATTTAATTTGGTGATTATTATCAATTATTAATCGGACGTAATATCTTAGGTACTGTTACTTAAATGAACAGTAACATATTGACTTATAAATGTATTTTTTTTATATATTGTATACAAGTATAGCTTCAATAAATGATGAATGTTCAAATTCATGTCGCTTCAGCATAATAAATTTCTCAGGTCTACCGGTTAGTAATGTCATCTTGGCACTATACATTGCGTTTATGATACTTCAGATTTAATGCTACCCAAAAGAAATAGCGGTAATGTATTTCGTGCCATTTCCTTCTCCGGATTTAGGCGATGATACCCGAGAAAAGCCGAATCGTTGACTGATATAGCGCCTGTGGAACATCGCCGGGGGCCCCAGGAGCAACGTTCCTGAAAGTCTAGGTAAGTGTCTGCATTACTCTCATTTCTATCAAAGATTTTCCCCAACAGCTTCTTTGCCTCCGAGCCCCAGGGACCCGCTGTCTCGACGGCAGCCGATACAAATATTGGAAATCTGTACAGGGTGTCTCATTGAAATCGGTCAGTACGGGAAAGTCTGAAACTATAAAGACATACGAAGATCTGTTCTTAGGAACCATGTCATCGATTTTAATAACAAGAAAAACTGCAACTGTATATATAAAAGAAAGTCGTGTTAGTTACACTGTTTATAACTCAAGAAAGGCTGAAACTATTTGGCTGAAAATTGGTGGGGAGTTGGGGAGTAGCTTAGAACCAGGAGACGGTCATAGGATACTTTTTATCCCGATTTTCCGGCGGGTTTGGAAAATCCCGAATGTTGTACCAATAAGGCTACATACATTAAATTCGGCATAATTACATTATTATTCCTTGATTAGTTTAAAGGTGCTCTACAGATTTTTTAAATTTCCCATGGGATAAAAACACGAGGTAGATAATAAAGACTTTAATTAGTAGATTGATTCCTAGAGTATTACATAGATGCTCTAAGAAGGGATTTTCCGAATTTCCCACGGGATAGGAAATAAAAAGCTTATACTTGGAGACATGAGGACGTATGGGCTATGTCGTCACTCTGACATCTGCGCAGACGAAGTCGCGGGCAAAAGCTAGTTAATTTATAAATTAACGTTCCCTTCTTTAACCGATTCCGTCGATTCTTTCGACAATCAGAGGCGACTAGTTTTTCTATGTACACGTAGTAGATATAAAATGTTGAGCTATTAATCAAATTCGGTCGTCATATGAATGCACTCCGATGACCAACGCGATGACATGTTAGCTCTTATGTCCTGGCTTTAGAACACAAAGCAATAGATTTTTTCATACCTTACCTTCGATAGTTGGGCCACGAAGGCAGCTGTATTAAAAGAAAGTACATCAACATTTTATTAAACAAAAACACACGCGCGATCCTCCGATCTTAATGAGGTCATCGGTCCACCTTGTTGGACGGCCCACGCTGCGCTTGCCGGTGCGTGGTCTCCACTCGAGGACCTTTCGACCCCATCGGTCATCCGTCCTCCGTGCTATGTGCCCTGCCCACTGCCTCATTAAGATCGGAGGATCGCGCTGGATGCAAGCCGCTTCCAACCGGTCTTATTGGAGATCTAAAGGAGAGGCCTATGTCCAGCAGTGGACTTGTAATGGCTGAGATGATGATGATGATGATGAAAACACACGCACCCACGCACACACACACAACACACTTTCTAACTTTTTTATTACTTTTCTTCTTTTCTCTTCTCTTCTTCGTTTCGTGAGTCATAGACGGTTCTGGCTGAAAACCAGTGCTGGTGTCAACACCTCAGCGTAATGCTGAGCCAGCGACCGTTTCACTTTTGCGAAGACACACACAACCCTGATGATCTATTTATTTTTCACATGTCTGTTTTTTCTTGATTATTTTCTATAAAATTGTGGATATTCTTTTATATTTGTGTGTCTTGCGAAAAGGTCTTCTTTCTTTATTTCTTTCTTTCTTCTCTTTTTTATTTTGTAGCAGCTGTTGCCCGGAACTTCCTCTGCATAGAAATCGTTTATCGCTCTCCCGCAGGAATTACTTAATTTTCTGGGATAAAAGTAGCCTATGTGTTATACCATAATATATATATTTTCCGAATTTTATCCAAATCTGTCAAGCCGATCTGGCGTGAAAGAGTAACAAATTTACGGGGTAGACAGAGCATAAGATAACAAGACTTAAAGGCCACGTTTAGCATGATTGTGGGTGTATAGGAGGAATAGGGAATCAAAATAGTGATGGGTTGCTAGCCGCATCGCCTGTAACATGATTCCTATTTTCGTCCATTCCCTCGATGGGCTTTTACCATCAGCGCGGGAAGAGAAGCAACTGGTCAATTCTATGTTTTGTCTTTACTAGACCAGCATAGAAGTGGTTATCAAATAGGGTAGGAAATAACCGACGAAGTCGCGGGCAAAAGCTAGTCCCTACTAATATTATAAATGCGAAAGTAGCTCTGTCTGTCTGTCACCTTTTCACGCTTAAACCGCTGGAACGATTTAGTTGAAATTTGGTATTTTTTTTTTTTATATGAATAGGAAGGCAAACGAGCAAGTGGGTCACCTGATGGTAAGTGATCACCACTGCCCATAGACACCCGCAACCCCGGAGGGATTGCAGATGCGTTGCCAATCTAGAGGACCAAGATGCAATGCCTCTTGTGCCCGTAATTTCCCCGGCTGTCTTACTCTCCACACCGGAACACAGCAGTGCAAGCACTGCTACTTAGCGGCAGGATTAGCGAGTAAGATGGTGATAGCGATCCGGACGGACCTTGCACAAGGCCTTACCACCCGCACATACAAATAGTTTGAGTCCCGGGAAATTGCAAAGTTCCCGCGGGATAGGGATAAACGAATTCTATGCAGACGAAGTTGCGGGCAACAGCTAGTAGTCTATACAAGCCTCGTTCTCGTGGCCCCTCCGCGACACCTTTAACTTTTTTTTGTACATACAGACATTTTGTTAGCCGCGTCCCGATTTATCGGTTTTGGGACATCGGAAATAACCTTTTTTTTTAACCTGTCGGTTAAAATTATAAGTGATGACGGCACCGGGACCATTCACACGCACCGGGTTGATAGAGCCACGCGGCGATAACGGGTTAACCCGTTCCCGTAGTTTGATACAGACATACATACATACATTTTTTTTTTAGGAAGGCAAACGAGTCACCTGATAGTAAGTGATCACCACTGCCCAACCCGCAGGGGTTGCAGATGCGTTGCCAACCTAGAGGAATAAGATGAAATGCCTCTTGTGTCCGTAAGCCCTAAGCCGTAAGTCCTGCCGCTAAGTAGCAGTGCTTGCACTGCTGTGTTCCGGTGGGGAGAGTAAGACAGCCGGGGAAATTACGGGCACAAGAGGCATTTTATCTTAATCCTCTAGGTTGGCAACGCATCTTCAATCCCTCCGGGGTTGCGGGTGTCTATGGGCAGTGGTGATCACTTACCATCAGGTGACCCACTTGCTCGTTTGCTTTCCTATTAACATTTAAAAAAAACCCCGGCTGTCTAACTCACCACACGGAACACAGCAGTGCAAGCACTGCTACTTAGCGGCAGGATTGGCGAATAAGATGGTGATAGCGATCCGGACGGACCTTGCACAAGGTCGTACCACCCGCAAATACCGCAAATACATACATAAATCACTGCTTTATTCCTTACTAGCTTCTGCCCGCGACTTCGTCTGCGTAGAATTATACATAAAAACCTTCCTCTTTAATCACTCTATCTATTAAAAAACCGCATCAAAATCCGTTGTGTAGTTTTGAAGTTATAAGCATACATAGGGACATAGGGACAGAGAAAGCTACTTTGTTTTATATTATGTAGTGATGATGATGACGGGGTAGAGCCTACGGTAACTAGACCTAAAAGCCTAGGACTATTTTAGTCGTATAGGAGGAAAGTTGAATCAAAATAGAGATGGGTTGCTAGTAAGTTAGCTTTATTGTACAAATATAAAGAAACAGATACAATCCGCAAAAAAACTAAAATAACATTAATAGATGCACAAAGGCGAACTTGTCCCTATAAGGGATCTCTACCTGTTAACCTTTGAGTAGATGAGAGGAGCATTAAACGAGGGACCGGCAAAGTGAAAGTTTAAAATTCCAGATAGTAAAGAAGAAAAAATACAGAATTTACCAGTTGCTTTTCGTCCCGCGCAGATGGTACAAGCCCATCGAGGAAAGCGCGAAAATCTTAGGAATCATGTTATAGGCGATGCTAGCAACCCAGCACTATTTTTACCCAGTATTATTTTATACCTATACGCTTACCTACAATCATGCTAAACGTGGCCTAAGTCTTGTTACCTTAGGCTGTGTCTACCCCGTAAGGGATAAATATGTGATTTAAGTATTAGGTACCGCGTAAACGCCACTAGTCGCTTGGCGCTTAGGCTGTTCTAAAAGCTTCACTCAACAACTTTACTTTAAAGTTTTTTAAAAAGCATAATTAAAATTAATGTCGGCATCAATTGAATGGCGCCATACCAAATGTTGACGACCAGCGCGAATCGCTAAAATCCGGGGGTCGTCAACATTTTTTCGAGTACACAAATAAAAATTATACGCCTATAAAACTGAATGGCAGACACCAGTGGCGAGTAATTGGTAACAATTACAATATTTGCCGAGCACCCCTGGCTTTGTACTTACAATGTTTATATTTTTTCTAACTTGTATTTGCTTGGCAAATAAAGGTGTAGTACAAGTGATGAAGAGGTAGCGGTTAAAAGAAGCGGAGTGACAACGAATGTAAATCTCTACTAATAATAAATGCGAAGATAATTCTATTACGCTTTCGCGTCTAAACAATTGAAACGGTTGTATTAAAATTTGTTACAGAGATAGTTTCAATCCCGGGCAAGGACATAGAATAGTTTTGAATGATTGAATGTGCTATGAATAAAATTAGACTAGCGAATATTACGAGCAATGAAAATTATGGGGCAAAAAGAGATCCGAATATAAACAATTTAATTTTAAGCTTAGAACCAGGAGACGGACATAGAATACTTTTTATCCCGATTTTCCTGCGGGATTGGAAAATCCCGAAATGTTCCAATAAAGCTACAGACAATAAATTGGCATGCTCACATAATTATTCCTTGCTTAGTATAAAGGTGGCGCTACAAAGGAATTTTTCGAATTTCCCACGGGATAAAAAGACGACAAAAAAATTAAGACACTAATTAGTAGATAACATTCCTAGAGGATCACGTAGGTGCTCTAAGAAGGGATTTTCCGAATTTCCCACGGTATAGGAAATAAAAACCTTATAGGTACTTGGAGACTTGAGTAAGGGTTAAAATTGTGTATATTATCTTATACTTGCGTGTCTTGCAAGAAGGAATAAATGGCTTCTTTCTTTCTTTCTTTCACCCTGACGTCATCTGCGCTGACGAAGTCGCGGGCAAAAGCTAGTTAACTATGAACTAAAATTTTAATATTTAGCCGCATAATCGTTTGGGCACTATCCCTTGCGCCTCACTATTTGCTTCTCCCTTTGTGACGTTGACTTATCACCGAAAGGGATGGCATTGTTATAACCGGTGAGTGTTTGTTTTTTATGTCATTGTTTCCCAACAATATACACTGATTAAGCTGATTAACTACTTACTCGTATTGGGAATACGCATAGTAACGTTTTTATCTATACCCATATCATAACTTCCCTACGATAATGTTCAGGATCGATTAGTATTTGCTACATTAAGAAACGTATATCACGTCTTTATCTATTAAGGTAACAAAACCTTAAGGCCGCGTTTAGCATGATTAAGGGCCTATAAGTGGAAAAGGGAAATCAAAATCGCCTATAACAAATGATTCCTAAGACTTTCGCCCATTCCCTCGATGGGCTTTTACCATGCGCGGGAAGAGAAGCAACTGAAACATTATGTTTTTTCTTCGCTCCCAGACCAGCATGGAAACTGATTTATTTATTTAAATTTGTCAAAATTCTTTCTGCCATATTTCTTGCGGCACATTCTTGGCAATGATAGTATTTCCGAATGCGCTGGTAGTTTAAAAAAAATACAATACATGTGAAAGAAACCCTTTGGCCTATTTGCAACATATAGTTTTTGAATTTTGAATTTGGAATTCGTGGCGTTGCCGAAGGTCTACAAAAATGGAGACCAGCTGTTAAAATTGGCGTGTGGACAAATTGTGTCTGGTGACGCAAATAAACCTTAACCTAATTTAAAACCACGTTTTAACACAAAGAAGTGCGAAAACATTTGAAACATTAAAACAATAAGCTGCTTAAACCAAGATCATCCCTTTGCTTTTATTTATTAACAACCACGATCATAAATCGGATTATACGTAAGATGAAATCAATTTCATTTTTGTTCACGTTTTAAAGTATCGTGACCGTGAAGGAAGGAAGGAAGGTTGAACCTTGAAATTTATTGTAATTCTTTTTCTTCATCGTAAATCGGATTAGGAAATTGGAGGTCACTCAGAATTTTCCCGAAATATTTGAGCAGCCTGAACTGGTTTGACTGACATTTTTCATTAAATTTTCTTATTCACTTAGTCCTAAGAGTCTCATTAACGATTGTTGCTGGCAACACAAAGTTTACACTAGTATGTTGGCAAAGCCTGCCTCCCCACTACTCTACTTCCGTCTATCATGGCGAATTCATGGTTTTAATGGTGTCGTGAAACCCCTTACTTGTCTTGTTGTACTTAAATACTAAGTGTGTGTTAAGGTGTAATATTAATAATAAATAAACTCAGTGAGACAGCAAGTGTTTATTTAACCGACCAACCAACAACAGCACCCACAGTCCACGCTCTCAACAACGATGAATCGTCATTAATTTATAAATATTTCTCCCTCTCTCTCCCATTAACTCAAACGGCAGTGTCACTGATTGCAGATGCAAATCTGCGCGGAAAGAAGCAACTGGTACATTCGATGTTTTTCCTTTACTCCCAGACCAGCATGGAAGAGACGAAACAAATACTTACAGGGTAGATCCTAAAGGTAACAAGACCTTAACGCTCTCATTTCTGCACTTATTCTACTTCCATGCTTCTTTTGCCATCTTCCACGCTGGCCTAGGAGTAAAGAAAAAACAGAATGTACCAGTTGCTTCTCTTCCCGTGCAGTAAAGCCCATTGAAGGAATAGGCGACAATTTTAGTAATCAAGTTATATCCCATCTCTATTTTGATTCCCCTTTCCACCTAAAAGCGTTGCCTTTAGGTTTGGATACCTTAGGCTCTGTCGACCTCGTAAAGGATTAAGACGTGATTAATGTATGTATGTATTCTTTTGCCATACCTACCCAACTTTCGCCAGCATGTTGTTGATGTTGTTGTGGTGACGCCTGGCTGGATCTGGCGGGCTGTCGATCCGCTGTCGGGATCATTCAGCCCAGTTCCCCTTGGCTGGAGCCGGTTACTGTCCCAGCAGCGCTCCCACACAGCAACTCTCCTCAAACCTTCGTGTCTTCCTGCCGAACATAAGGACATCTTTTAGGTTGATGTCTCTAAGCTCGTCCTCCTCCAGTTCATCGCTCCCGAGTGCTTCGCGCCGCGCTGCCACGTACATGACGCACTCGGCGAGGACGTGTTTACTCGTCTCCTCTTTCCCACAGTGTGGGCAGGAGGGATCACTTGTTATACCTATAATGCTTAAATGCCTGTTTAGAGTATTATGGCCTGTGATGATGCCAGTTATTCTTAAGCTACTCTTACCTAGATTCAGGAGATACCTAGTTCTGCGGTTTATGCCTTCCAGCATCATATTCGACTGTCTGCACCCCGAAGCTTAGTTCCTACGTTTGCTTCTTGCTCCTTTAGTCTGTCGATTGTCCTTGGTGACATCTCCAGAGGTTGGGAGCGGTTCAGGACCAATAAATTCCATGTCCGCCTTCCCTTAGCTCATCCGCTTTTTCGTTGCCCACCACTCCCTGATGTCCTGGGACCCAGGCTAACGTTACCTTCGTGTTCTCCCCTAGTTTGTTAAGTACGTGTTTCCATTCCCTTACCAGTGAGGAGCTGACTTTTGGCTTGTTTAGTGCTTTTAACGCCGCTTGACTGTCGGAGTAGATCACCGTTTCTACCTCCCGATCGTTTCCCAGTTTCTCGTGTATAGTCTGACCGCATTTCATTATTGCTTCTTGCACCTTTAGTACTTTCGCCACCATGCATTAGAGTTGGAACGAGCACCTAATTGGCACAATACTATTATAATCAAGTGAATCACCAAGCGTAAATTGTCAAACCTTATAGAGTCGTTAGCGTTCAAGCGTGACATACAACTGCTAAACAAATGTAACTAAGCGTGTATGGATAGTTGTATGACTTAACTACGTCTCCTAACGAGGTGAGGATAATGTCGTCCGGTAAAACAATGCAAAATCCACGTTAATTCATAAGTCATAAGTAATTTATTCGAAGCTTTCATGTGTTCATTGGATCTTAGAAGCTAATAAATTTCCCAACATGAAACCCTGTAGCAGGGCACTGCAACATAACTTAACCTAATAGTGCGATTTAATTATTATTTTCAGGGTTTAAAGGTTTATTTGCTTCCACGTTACTGAAGTCATCTGCCTTCAGGCTGGTCTGGGAGTAAAGATAAAACATAGTACAGATGTTGAAAACCCGTCGAGGGAATTGGCGAATTAGGAATCATGTTATAGGCGATGCTACCCGTCACTAGTTTGATTCCCTTTTCCACCCTTACGCCCACAATCCCACAATCATGCTAAACGTGGTTTTTAGGTCTTGTCACCTTAAGCTGTCTACCCCGTAAGGGATAAAGACGTGATTTATGTATGTATGTATGTATGTATTATTTCTAAGACCGATTTTGCGACGCTAATGCGATAAGATACGACCGGATAGCCTAGTGGTTAGTGACCCTGACTATGAAGCTAGAGGTCCTGGGTTCGAATCCCGGTAGGGACAGACAGTTGTATGATGAATACGAATGTTTGTGCCCGAGTCATGGATGTTGTATGTATTTAAGTATATATTTATCTACATTATATAAGTATGTTTATCCGTTGCCTGGTACCCATAGTACAAGCTTTGCTTAGTTTGGGGCTGGGTCAATTGGTGTAATTTGTCCCAAGATATTTATTTATTTAGATGTTAAAAACCCTTCGAGGGAATTGGCGAAATAAGAATCATGTTATAGGCTAGCTACCCGTCACTAGTTTGATTCCCTTTTCCACCCTTACGCCCACATTCATGCTAAACGTTGATCTTTAGGTCTTGTCACCTTAGGCTGTCTACCCCGTAAGGGATAAAGACGTGATTTATACATACACATACACAAATCACGTCTTTATCCCTTACGGGGTAGACAGAGCCTAAGGTGGCAAGACCTAGGCCACGATTAGCAAGATTGTGGGCGTATAGATGCCAAAAAATGGAATCAAAACAGTGATGGGTTGCTAGCCGCATCGCCTATAACATGATTCCTATGATGTTCGCCCATTCCCTCGATGGGCTTTTACCATGCGCGGGAAGAGAAGCAACTGGTACATTCTATGTTTTTTCTTTGCTCCCAGACCAACATGGACGTGATTTATGTGTGTGTGTATGTATGTATTATTTCTAAGACATATTTTGCGACGCTAATGCGGTAAGTTACACGTGCCGTTATCGATTGACATAAGGAGACAATTACGATACGCAGCGGTGCCGCCGTCAGATAATGAAGTCATTGTGGCAAATTGTTCCGTTCGGTGGGCACAACCCTAGCGTGCACCATTCATCATAGCTGGTGCGGGGGCAATAAATAGTGACGTGTAGAAATGTCCTATTGTTAAAGTCATAGACACCAAAATATTAAGCTGGTTCCCCGAACATAACCAAGTTACGTAACCGGCACTGGTAATCAAGTTAATTTGGATTTCGGTGCGGCGGGGTGGCCCTCGAGCCCTTAGCGTGGACGTGTTTGTTATAATTTAGAAATACATACACACAGAAATCACGTCTTTATCCCTTACGGGGTAGACAGCCACATTTAGCAAGATTGTGGGCGTATAGGTGGAAAACGGAATCAAAATAGTGATGGGTTGCTAGCATCGCATGATTCCTATGATTTTCGTCCATTCCCTCGATGGGCTTTTACCATCTGCGCGGGTAGAGAAGCAACTGCTACATTCTATGTTTTTTCCTTACTTGAGACCAGCATGGAAAATTATTAAAATAGAGATAATATTTAAAAATATTTTACCATAGAATGTGCTGGTTATGTAAAGTATTTATGTACGGCGAACAAGCAGTATATTGCGATTTAAGTATGTAAAAGTTTCTGTCAAATTTTTGCTGCATGTATATGCACCAAATTTCAAGTCAATCGGACCAACCGTTGAAGACCTCCTTCCTGCGGAGACGGTCTAGGCCGGGCCACCAGAACTCTACTACCAGATTATTGTATTGTCATCCGACTTACACAAGTATGAAAAATTTCAGCTCAACCGCTTGAACCTCTGCTTCAAAATTGAGTAGCAAGGTTCCACCCGGAAAAACATACTTACATTCATTGTAAGTTAGTAGAAACATGTGATAAAATAAAGAAGACTCTAGTTCGGAAGGATCTTTTTAACCCCTGCCGCAAAAAGAAGGATCGATTGACGTCGGTGTCTGTGTGTTGATCTGTTTGTGGCATGCGGTTTTTTCATTCGAAAGCTAGTTTCCTTGCAATGGTTCTTAGCTATGTTTGGTAAAAATTGGTCCAGCAGTTTAAAGAATAACAGCTCGTTTCCAAGAGGCATTCTTGGCAAAAATTACTCGACTAATGCGTGGGGGGTTTTTCAGAATTTTCGATTTAATTGTCATTTCTACCGCCAAGGGAACTCTAAATAACAATAAATTCGGCAACTTCAAATAAAATTAACAAGCAAAAGTGCGATGGTACTTGATTTGGCGTAATGAGGGGAGGCTGGGGCGAACATATGCCACTGATTCCCCTTGCCAATAACGAGGGGAGGCTCGGCATTGATAATATTTCTATTAATGATGTGTTGAATGTTTATATTCGATACGCGGAACGGGCGGGTACCTGTTTATGTTTAACCGTCGCCCGCAACTTTGTTTTTTATGTCGAGAAATTTATCGTTTTCCAATATTGTTCCAGAAAACTTCAGCCCGTTGTTGGGTTAGACTGAACATCCCTACAAAGGTTTTTGCCGACGCTTCACTATGAACATCGATCGATAGGAAACATTTCGTCGGGGATAGTGCAATACCGAGTAACTAGCACTGGTAAATACTGCGTATCTTCACAACACCCATAGTGCAAAACCACGTAACGAGCACTGGTAAATACTGCGTATCTTCACAACACCCATAGGACACCGCGTACCTGGCATTGATTACCGCGTATCTAACAAAAGTAGCCAAATTAAGATTTCCGTTCGACAAACGTAAAATCCTGATTAGAATATACCAGTTCAAACCAGTATAAAGTTGGGTGTTGTGTAGATACGCAGTATTTACCAGTGCTAGTTAAGTGCTATGGGTGTTGTGCAGTTACGCCGTATTTACCAGTGCTAGTTACGCGGTATTGCATTGCCCTGACGATTTGTCAATTACGATTCTAAAATCCTGAAAAACATTACAGTCCTACATCCCTAGACGAGCTAGCGAGACTGACTCGCAGCCGGCGCGGCGGCGCATCCGAGAGCGGGTAAAGATGACAAAATACCAGTGTCTCGGCGCCCAGCGAGTCGTCGCATTTGGCTTCGAGACACTCGGCCCGTGGGGCAAGGGCGCACGTGGGCAAGAGCTACAAGCAACCGCCTGAGGGAGGCAACGGACGACCTCGCGCCAGCTTTCTCGCACAAAGACTCGCAATTGCGATACAACGCGGGAATGCTGCCTGCGTGATGGTGATACCTAAGGGTCCAATTTTTTTTATTTTTAGCCTAAGTTTTATTTTTGTCAAAATTGACGCAAAATACGTTGCTTATAAAATCTTCGCATCAAATCACTACATAATATAAAACAAAGTCGCTTTCTGCTGTCTGTCCCTATGCTTAGATCTTTAAATCTGCGCAACGGATTTTGATGCGGTTTTTTAATAGATAGAGTGATTCAAGCGGAAGGTTTATATGTATTCTATGCAGACAAAGTCGCGGGCAGAAACTAGTTAGTTATATAAAGATAAAGCGGCGCAACGTGCGGCAGAAAACCACACCATCCGCAGCATACTCGTGGGCAGTTGGGCAGAACGGCAAAGGAAGGCTAACCCGCCTCTTAAATTCACCTCGACAGAGGCCGCACCACCCCGTATTGACATACATACATACATACACAAATCACGTCTTTATCCTTTACGGGGTAGACAGAGCCTAAGGTAACAACACCTACAGGCCACGTTTAGCAAGACACTGAGGGCGTAAAGGTGGAAAGTGGAATCAAAATAGTGATGGGTTGCTAGCCGCATCGCCTATAACATGGTTCCTATGATTTTCGCCCATTCCCTCGATGGGTTTTTGCCATTTGCGCGGGAAGAGAAGCAACTAGTACTAGTAGTAGTATTCTATGTTTGTTATTTGCTCCCAGACCAGCATGGAAGTATTATAACTTGAAAATACTATATTCTGACAAACATCGTGAGGGTAGATATAACTACTACGTACAAGGGTACCACTACATAGCCGTGCAAAATACCTGGTCACTTTTCCCCAACTTTGTACGAGCGACCTTTATTTTTGCTCGACGGTGCATATTCACCCCTCAAACTTTAATAAACTTGATTCACGAAAATAGGTGTAAAATTACCCCAATTCCACAGAACTGACGAACACTTTGAACCTTAACTGAGTACACATAGAAATCAAAAGTTAAAACACTTTGATGTCTTGTTGGTTTCGACCCTAGGAGGGTGACGTTGTTAGGAGGGACTGATTATCTATCTAGATAGACATTCGTCGTGTCTATCGACATCTGTATCTAAATCAGCAACCTGCATTTGTTAAATTGATTAAAAACAGAATGTACCAGTTGCTTTGTGGCGACTCTATCGGACAGCTGATTATCCTTACTAATATTATAAATGCGAAAGTAACTCTGTCTGTCTGTCTGTCTGTTAACTTTTCACGCTTAAACCGCTGGGCCGATTTAGTTGAAATTTGGTATACAGATAGTTTGAGTCCCGGGAAAGGACATAGGATAGTTTTTATCTCGGAAAATTGCATAGTTCCCGCGGGATGCACAGCCCAAACCACTGGAATTTTTCAAATTCAAGGCGGAACAAAGTTCGCCGGGTCAGCTAGTTAAATCTATAATCCTTCTATACTTACATGCTGGTCTGGGAGCAAAGGAAATACATAGAATGTACCAGTTGCTTCTCGTCCCGCGAATATGTAATTCAAGGCTCGGGGACCTTATGCATCCCTTTTATGTAATATAGCTGACCCGGCGAACTTTGTTCCGCCTTAAATTTGAAAAACTCCAGTAGTTTGGGCTGTGCTATCTCGCGGGAACTATGCAATTTTCCGGGATAAAAACTATCCTATGTCCTTTCCCGGGACTCAAACTATCTGTATACCAGATTTCAACTAAATCGGCCCAGCGGTTTAAGCGTGAAAAGGTAACAGCAGACAGACAGACAGAGTTACTTTCGCATTTATAATATTAGTAAGGATTAATTTAAGTATAATTTAAGTATTGATACTGTACTTTATTTTGAAAAAATGTCTTTCTGCCAAGTTCATCAACAAGACTCCAACAGTGAGCATAATTGTGGGCGTGTAGGTGGAAAAGGGAATCAGAAAAGCAATACAAATATGCCAATGCCTGCGAGCTGCACCATGCCACTTTTACACCCCTTGTCACCTCTGTCTGGAGTCTTTGCACCACAAATGGCCACCTTTGTTCACCTCGGGGAAGCACTTTCATCTCGCTGGGACCGATCTTTTTAATATAATAATAATCTTTATTTGCTTAGAATAAGTATACTTATTACAATAGTTGGTTAAATTATTAATTAGAGAGCTTATTCAACTTTGGTATACTTAATTACGAAACACTAGCATGCAAATTAATTTGAAGTTTCATGCACATCGCAAAGCAATTGTTTCTGTATAAAGCTGTCTTAGGGGCTCGGCCATAGACCAGTCTCCCAGGATTTCTCGTATTTCTTGGGTACTTTGTACTTTGTCTTGCGTCTTGGGCTGGCTGAGAGCTCGTATAATATATATATATTTTTTTTTTATATGAATAGGAAGGCAAACGAACAAGTGGGTCACCTGATGGTATCTTCCATATTTAGAGCGACTAGCATGTGCATCCGAGGCACCCGTCACAAATGGAAGCCAGCAGCGAAGCTGTTTGGCTTTGATGACGGTGCTGCCCTACCACACTCCGACTGACAGACCGACTTGTTCATTTTTTCATAGTTAATTAATTTATTAGTCTTCCATTTTTATTTGTTATTACTTTCTAATGTATCTTTCTATGTATGGTTTATAGAATACTAGCGACCCGCCCCGGCTTCGCACGGTATATTACGCATGTATTATACATAATATAAACCTTCCTCTTCAATCACTCTATCTATTAAAAAAATCGCATCAAAATCCATTGTGTAGTTTTGAAGATATAAGCATACATAGGGACATAGGGACATAGGGACACAGGGACAGAGAAAGCGACTTTATTTAATACTATGTAGTGATGTGTAAATAAATTAATATTTCCCTAATAGTGTGATGGGTTGCTAGCCAAAACATATTATTTTTATTAAAATTAAAATGAAATGTGTATATTAGAAGATAATTTTTTTAGGCACTCTTAGCACAGACAATACATACACAGTAACAAGCAAAACTCGAACCCCTAGTCCACCGAACAGCCCCTTATCAATTATTTGGCCATTTCGCGGATCAGGTGGCACCGTGGGGCCGGGGTCCAATCCGTCTGATCCCGGATATGCCTGGAGCGATGCTTGACTGTTTGATTTGAGGGGGACCCACTTGGGACCCAGTAATCCCCTGTATTTAGCTGCTACAAGTGTGTAAAAGATATCGAATGTTTTCTCTTCTAAAATAATAAAATACAATTTTGCGGGTGGTAGGGCCTTGTGCAAGGTCCGTCCGGATCGCTACCACCATCTCACTCGCTAATCCTGCCTCTAAGTAGCAGTGCTTGCACTGCTGTGTTCCGGTGTGGAGAGTAAGACAGCCGGGGAAATTACGGGCACAAAAGGCATTTCATCTTAGTCCTCTAGGTTGGCAACGCATCTGCAATCCCTCCGGGATTGCGGGTGTCTATGGGCAGTGGTGATCACTTACCATCAAGTGACCCACTTGCTCGTTTGCCTTCCTATTAACATAAAAAAAACATACATTGTAAGTGTTCCGTATTTCGTTCAATTTACTGTCTAACTAGCACAAGATAGTTTTTCACCTTTTCTATTAATCTTAATCTATCAAAGTCGATAGTACACTTTAATGCATGCACGAACTAAACGCTTTCAAAAAAAGGAGTATCGAAACGCATCCCTAAGACAGTGCTGCCAACGTTCAAATAATACAACTTTCTAAACCGCCGTCCCGTGTGCGTCGCAGTGAAACCGCTCCGCTCAAAATCCAAATTCAAAATCTCAAGAATCAAAATGGTAGCACCAAAACAGCCTACCATTCCAGATATAGCGCCCGTGGAACATCGCCGGGGGCCCCCAGGAGCAACATTCTGAAAGCGCCCGTGGAACACCGCCGGGGGCCCCCAGGAGCAACATTCTGAAAGCCAAGGTAAGTGTCTGCATTACTCTCATTGTTATCGAAGATATTCCTCAACAGTAAGCACAGTTCTTATATAAGGTACTAGCTTCTGCCCGCGACTTCGTCTGCGTAGAATTATACATAAAACTTTCCTCTTGAATCACTCTATCTATTAAAAAAACTCGCATCAAAATCCGATGTGTAGTTTTGAAGATATAAGCATACATAGGGACATAGGGACATTCGGATAGACCACCATTGCCAAGAAGAATGCGCCGCAAGAAACTTGACAGAAAGTATTTTTTTCAAAATAAAATACAGTAGTTAAGATTACTTAAATTCTAATACATTTATAAAAGGGATGTATAAGGTAAGGTCCCCGAGCCTTAAATTATATTAAGCTATAGTACTTGCCTCGGCCAGAATGGCATTGCTGGCTTCGTATTATTAAACGGACTAGCAAGCTCGTCCGTTCAAATCAATACTCAGCCAGCAATTGCCTACTTCCTGGCCTAGACAGTAATGTACTTCATTCATATTTATTCGAAACACGGCAACTCTCTACATTAAGAAACTCGGAGCACTGTACAGTAGTTAGACAGGTGAGCTATGCACCTGTGCCATGCCGTATGACAGATTGCAGTGATAACAGACTGTCACAGAAACATGTCAGGGAGCGGCTGCTTTGATCAAGTAAAATACTTATAATGTACCTCTGTTTATCTATACATAATAATAAATCAGTAGTAAGTTCGTGTCTGTACATTAAATAAATTAATAAAACATAGAGTGCTAACGATTAGGGAAGAGTAATAAAACACAAAAAAGTAGATTTTATAATTCTTGTCTGTATGACTGTATGTACGAGTATGTATGGATGTGATCATTTACCTATGTCTGTGTTCGCTAATCTCAAAAACTGTTACCGACTTAAATGAAATATTGCGTGGTGGTACCTTATATCTAGGTCAATATTTTAGATACTTTTAATCCCGGAAAGTCACAATAAAATTGGCATGATTGCGGGGGAAAGGTGGAAAGTGTGATCAAAAAAGTGATGAGTTTCCTAAGATTTTCGCTCATTCCCTCGATGAGCTTTTACCATCTGCGCGGGCAGAGAACTGGTACGTTCTACGTTTTTTCTTTGCTCCCAGACCAGCGTAGAAGAAAGATTGTTTTTTTAATCTGAGTAGGTATATACGACAAAGTCATCAAATCCGAAAAGTAAAGCTATGGCTGGAAATCGAACCCGGAACCTCATCAATCCATGATGCGTGCTAACCGCTACACCACCCATAGCAGGTGGAGTAAGCCTTCTAATTTGTATCTGTATCAGCCTTGTCGCCAGCGAATTTTTGTCGACAAACGTCTGTTTGAGTGACGTGTCTGTACGACACAATTACAAACTCCCGTGGAACATCTACTGCTCACCAGCGACGAGAGAAGGCGCTGTTTTTCAAATGATAGGGGGGCCATTCAAGAATTACGTAAGCAGATTTTTTACAATTATTTACCCCCCCCCCCCCCTCCTTCCCCTTGTCAGTAAAAGTAAGCAAACCTCTTACCCCCCCCTCCCATGCTTTCGTAATCATTGGTACCTATATGCATTTTTCTTTTAATGTATTCTGTTTTTTATTGATTCGTGAGCAGTTCGAATCGAATCTGCTGACGTAATCACCATATCGACCCCCCCCACCATGTCATCAAAAATAAGCAAAGCAAAGATACCCTAGCCCCTAGCCCCCCTCAAGCGCTTACGTAATACTTGAACGTTAACTTAAGTACTAGGGGTAGTACTATCAAATAATAATAATAATATCCTGGGACAATTGACACCAATTGACCTAGCCCCAAACTAAGCAAAGCTTGTAATATGGGCACTAGACAACGGATAAACATACTTATATAGATAAATACATACTTAAATACATATTAAACATCCAAGACTCGAGAACAAACATTCGTATTTTCATACAAATATCTGCCCCGACCGGGGATCGAACCCGGGACCTCAAGCTTCATAGTCAGGTTCTCTAACCACTGGGCCGGTCGTCAAGAATGAGTCATTCTTAGAAACCATATTCGATAAACTCTTGGTGTGGTCTCTTGGTAGTCCATTTTGACAAACATTGTGTTTCGCTAAAATTATGTCCAACACGCAATGCTTTGTCACGCCACAAATAATACCTATTTAAGATCGCCAGAAACGCCTCCATCCTGTCAAATCGTATAGCAAACGTGTGGCATGACCGTTAAACTCTAGAATTAGTTGGCAGCACCATTTTTTATAGACATGCACAACTTAAGTCTCAATAAAGTGATAGTCGGTATCACGGGAAAAACGACAATCTAACTTGATGTTCAACTCCATTGCAGATAGATTAATTTCGACGTTGCCATGACGTCCCGGTGAGGCACCGCTCATACAAGTAAGACGTCGCCAAAGCGTACAAAGTGAGTGAAAGCCCATACATTTCTACGTAGATTGAATGGAGTAGCTGGCGATGTTGCCATGACGTCCCGGTTAAGCAGAGCTCATACAAATAAGACGTCGCCAAAGCGTATAAAGTGAGTAAAAGCCGATACACTTCTACGTAGATTGATTGGTGTAGCTGGCGACGTTGCCAAGGCGTGCCGGTTAGGCAGCGCTCATACAAATAAGACGTCGCCAAAGCGTACAAAGTGAGTGAAAGCCCATACATTTCTACGTAAATTGATTGGAGTAGCTGGCGACGTTGCCATGACGTTCCGGTGAGGCAGCCCTCATACAAATAAGACGTCGCCAAAGCGTATAAAGTGAGTGAAAGCCCATACATTTCTAAGTAGATTGAATGGAGTAGCTGGTGACGTTGCCAAGGCGTTCCGGTGAGACAGCCCACATACAAATAAGACGTCGCCAAAGCGTACAAAGTGAGTGAAAGCCCATACATTTCTACGTAGATTGATAGGAGTAGCTGGCGACGTTGCCATGACGTCCCGGTGAGGCAGCGCTCATACAAATAAGACGTCGCCAAAGTGTCGCCAAAGCGTCGCCAAGTGAGTGAAAGCCGATACATTTCTACGTAGATTGATTGGTGTCGCTGGCGACGTCGCGATAGCGCCCCAGTGAGACAGGGCTCTTATTCTCAGCAAAGAATACGTTTTATATTCGATACCCATGACTAACTAAGATCAAACGGCCAAATTGGGGAGTGATTTAATAAAATACCTGTCAGGTCTGCGCCTGCGGTGTTAAAAAACTACAAAATGCTTCCTAAATAATTTTAATGTCTGACATTTTGTTTTTCACGTCCACCGACAGTAGGTACCTTTATGCCACCGACTTTAGTCGGGGGGCTATTCTGGTGTATTTTTTAAAGACGAACTTCTGTTTTTGGTTACACTCTAGCAAGTCAAATTTTACCTACTTTTAGTGATCGTAATGACTTCAAATTTGGTACACACATGGATTGGAATTACAGTACTATGAAAGTACAGTCAGACAAAATTACAGATAGTACAAAAAGTAACAAAATTATTTTATTAGCGTTTATTTACAAACCAGCCTAAAAATCTAAGGTGGAATTTATCTGTCAGTATTATCAGCGGTCCCACTCTCCACAAAAGACCAAAAACTGCTGCTTTGTGGCAGGATTAAGCAAGGAAAATAGTGGTAGTGACCCAGACAGACCTTACACAAGGCCTTAAAAACTGATACACACATAAGCCACGTCTTTATCCTTTAGGGGGTAGACCGAGCCCAAAGTAAAAAAACCCAAAGACCACGTTTAGTGGAAGTTGCTGGCATCGCCTATAACATGATTCCCATGATTTTCACCCATTTTCTTTTACCATCAGCGCGGGAAGAGAAGCAACTGGTACGTTCTATGTTTTCGAAACCCGAGACTTTCAGTGATTCGTGGCTGGTTCAAAGGGTTGCCATTGCAGTTCAAAGCAACGCGGCCAGCGTAATGGGAACGTTTGAACCAGGCACGAAACAGGGGGAAACTTTCCTAATTTTAGTGTTCATTATTGTTATTTATATTAATATAAATAAAAGTTAAACCAAATCAATTCATGATGTGGTAGCAAATAGCCGTGTACATACGGAAGGAAAAAATACAAATTTAATTACATGTGTTTATTCAATGCAAATGTGACATAAGTAAGTTGCTATAGCGCTTTATCCTCGTATTAAGGAAAATTACATTTACCGCAATCCTATAACAATATTACTATAATTGATAACGATTCTGGGTATTTACCATTCACTTATCACGCGGAAGTTGAATGGATAAAATTTAAAACAGTTTGATTGTTTTCGGTTTGTTTGCTGAGGTTTTAGCGTCCTGCGGTCACTCTAACATAGTATACCTATACAACACGTAATAACATTATAATTGAGATCGTACTATGTTAATGTTGTTCCATGCTAGTCTGCAAAGAAAAAACATAGAATGTACCAGTTGCTTCTCATCCCGGGCAGGATATTGAGGATATTACTTTTAACAAATAATAGTACAACAGTACAAATGTATTACGACACAAGCAACACAAACACAGTCATAACGAAGTAAAAAGCAAAAGCCGGACTAAAAAAAACCTAACAATTTTGTGTGACTAGAGTTCGCGACGGGTTAACACACACTGAAATATCACCTAAAATTAAACGAAGAGCGCTCGACACGACGCTTTGAGAATAGGGGTCGTGCTGCGAAAACGCCAAGTCAGCGCGAGCCATACAATCATCCTCGAGTAATTCCGATGGTACCCACATAATTCGTGTGCAACAAAAAAGGCCAAGTGGAATAATATAATTATGTGTTTTCTTTGAGTGTGAAATGAGCAGTTCAATAGGCCTACCGTAACGGTTAGAAATTTTGAAAATCATCGGTGGAAAAAATGGTATAGATTCAGCTGCCCGCGACTTCGCGTAGAATTAGACTTGAACAGAATTCTGCACTATTGTTTTACATTGCGACTAGTTGCGTTTTCAAAAAAAATTCCAGATGTAATTTTTTTTCAGAATTTAACTATTTTAGGTTTTTCTTACTCAGAATCGTTTCTTATCGATCCTTGTACGGTTAAGTGCAAAAATAAGTATCAATACGAACTTTTCAAAAATATGTCCCACGACCTTATTACGCTGGTGTTAGAGTGTATGGAACTTATTTTTGAAACTTTGACTAGATACATATTATTACACTTGACTGTACAAGAAAAAATGTGTCCCAAAATTCGTCACTTTTTTCATACGGGTTTCATTGGAACGTGAGAAAATGGAAAAAAAATCCATAGCAGTAGGTATCTGGGACATCTTTTCTTGTATGAGAATCGATAGGGTAAAAATTGAATCTCGTTAAGACGCCATGGTAAGGCTCCTGCTGAAGTACATACATAGGTACAGACATACATATATCACGTCTTTATCCCTTACGGGGTAGACAGAGCCTAGGTAACAAAACCTTAAGGTCACGTTTAGCATGATTAAGGGCGTATAGGTGGAAAGGGAAATCAAAATAGTGATGGGTTGCTAGCATCGCCTACAACCTGAGCTTTGGAATGGGCTTTTACCATGCGTGGGAAGAGAAGCAACTGGTACATTCTGTTTCCTTTGCTCCCAGACCAGCGTGGAAGAAATCTGCTGAAGTATCAAGAAACAATTCTATAAAGACCCTGTAAATAATTAATGTTTGTTATTTAATAAATGGACGTACAAAGCTTACATTGGACGACCCGGCCCAGTGGTTAGAGCACCTGACTATGAAGCTTTAGGTCCCGGGTTCGATCCCCGGTCGGGGCAGATATTTGTATGAAAATACGATTTGTTCTCGAGTCTTGGATGTTTAATATGTATTTAAGTATGTATTTATCTATATAAGTATGTTTATCCGTTGTCTAGGTGCCCATATTACAAGCTTTGCTTAGTTTGGGGCTAGGTCAATTGGTGTCAAATTGTCCCAAGATATTATTAGTATTTATATTTATTTATACATTTTTTTTTTCTCTCCTAAGCCAGGAGGTTAGTTTTTGCGCGGGTCTAAGCGTACCTTAAACCTACTTATTCTGTAACTATACCTACTTATGTTGAAAGGAATTTGCGTACTATGCGGCATGTATTTAGGATTACAGCTTTTTGTAAAAGAGCGTAAATAGATGAATGCATGTTGAGTGTGCGGAGGCTTGCATGGAGTGATTTTGGTATGACGCCTGTCGTGGAGAGTATGATGGGAATTGTTCTAACAGTACCGACTTGCCATTGTGTTTTGATTTCTATCGACAGGTCGGTGTATTTGGCTATCTTTTCTGTGTGAGTGTTCTGTAGGTTGTGTGTATTGCAGATGGCAATGTCAATTAAATATACTAATTTTTCTTTTTTGTCTAAAATGGTGATGTCTGGTCTATTGCAGTATTATTATTACATCCAAGTCTGTGATGAGAATACAACTCCACTTATCTCGAGTGGTCACGTAGGCAGCTACGTGCGACATTTCGCTGTGGGAATAGAAATTTTATCGCAAGATTTAGAATACCCACCCAGTTTCTTAATAAGACATGTCTGCGCTGAGATGGTACTGAGGTTATTTCGTTCAAGTACTATGATGTCTTAAAGCGATTCTTCTTCTTTTTAACCGACTTCAAGAAAAGGAGGAGGTTCTCAATTCGTCTGTATGTTTTTTTATGTTTGTTACCTCATAACTTTCGACTGGGCGAAGCGATTTTAATGATTCTTTTTTTATTTGAAAGCTGGTGTTTTCCGTGTGGTCTCATTTCAATTTGGTCCAGTTCTGACGATGGCACCCATGAGAAAACCATACAAGTCTAAAATTAGCATTAAGTATGTGAACGACAAATCGTCCGTTTCATTTAAACGGCGCTGTCATATGAGCAGCACGTTTAATAGGTCTACCCATATTCAGAAAAAATGTTAGTGTACTTCAGATTCACTAAAAATATAAAAAAATAAACAAAAATGATAACTAGAAAAAGTAAGTTGATTATTAAGTTTTAGAAGAATATGCAATTATTTTTTTCTTTTTAGTGCGTATTAGTTAGTTTTAGAATAGTTTCTTTTTGTGAACTCGGTTTTTTTTTGTTAAAATTTTTGTTTATAATATGGCTTCATCGATCGATTCGATGATTTCGCCAATGTCAAAGTAATAAATACAGTATTCAAAAATCTGGTGACAAAATGTCGGCAACGTTGTACGGTAGGACACGGTCAAACACCCCTTTCCCCTGTCGGGCTCGTAGCCAACGGATAAATCATTAACCGATGCCCAGGGTGCACCGGACCGAGCACAGCTCTTCCTCTCGGACGGATCCAAAAACGAACCGCAGCTCTTGATCACACGCAAAGGTAACTCGACTCGCACCGCAAATTCGATTCAATTCTTACTCAGTTCAGTGTTTAGCTGTAATTTTTAGTATGGTCTGACAGCGAGCGAACCTAAACTGAATCGGAATTGAATCGCATTAAGACGTCATGGGCCTGGTATGTAGAGTCGATGATAAAATGTGAAGAACTAACAACAACTTTTCTAGCTAGTGCATTAGAAGGACCAATGCCTACATGAGTGTGGTTTTACGAAAGGAAACGAAGGTGAGTTTCATAATAAAATGACACAAGTGCTTCCACGCATAAGTACACAACTTTTAGGGTTAGCTACAATATACGTTTTCACAGCAAAACACGTTTCTGTCTGTGTGTCCGTCTGTCACCACGCTGTATCTCATGAACCGTGATAGCCAGACAGTCGAAATTTTCACAGATGATGTATCTCTGTTGCCGCTATAACAAAAAGCACTGCAAACATAATATTTTTATCTCTATCTGTCTATTTAAACAACCATTCTAAAATGATCTCGCACTACATACATTTTGCTTAAGAACCGGGCTCTGCTAACACTGGAGTGTTGAAAGGCGCATTTTTACGGAACCCTCAGCCCGACTCGCACTTGGCCGGTTTTTAACTTAGCTTCAAAACGCAACGTAAGATCCGCCATATTGAAAACAATTAACGCTACAAACATAACTATGCGCGTGGCGAAATTACGAACTAACGTTGTTTCAAAGTAAATGTATGGGGTTGTTCGATTGAAGCGCCGCGCTCGGGTGTTTAATTAAGTTTGTGGAACGGATACTTTTATAATTCTTACAATAGGTGATATTGTGAAGGTATTTCTGTGGATTGTTCTCGAGCAAACCCGGGACGACTACTAGTATTACTGTGAAGACCCGTGATTGCTTATTGTGAGATATTAGGATCCGTTGCCTTTGTGGCTTGGTGTATGGCGCAATTTATAGGAGAGAGCGGGTATTGGAATGCATATATACAGCTTCGCCTATAACACGACTCCTAAGATTAATTAAATTAATATTTGAAGAAACACGATAAACCCCAACGTAAATAGAGATTATTAAAATCGCTTCAGTAGTTTAGGCGGAAAAGCGTAACAGACAGAGTTACTTTCGCATTTATAATATTAGTAGGGATTATAAAAAACATACTCTAACCATTGTTATTTTCATGTTACATATTAATTACTTAAACTTTATCCAATAACTCCATACTCACACAATCATGCTAAACGAGGTCTACATACACATACACAAATCACGTCTTTATCCCTTACGGGGTAGACAGAGCCTAAGGTAACAAGACCTACAGGCCACGTTTAGCAAGACACTGAGGGCGTAGAGTTGGAAAGTGGAATCAAAATAGTGATGGGTTGCTAGCCGCATCGCCTATAACATGATTCCCATGATTTTCGCCCATTCCCTCGATGGGTTTCTACCATTTGCGCGGGAAGAGAAGCAACTGGTACACTCAGCGTCAAATACTTCGTGACACCCAAAGTAGCCAAATAGTTCGCAACACGTCATTGTTACAATTGAAATAAGGTCGTGTTGCTAACTTTTTGGCCACTTTGGGTGTCGCGAACTATTTGACGCTGACTGTACATTCTATGTTTTTTCTTTGCTCCCAGACAGCATGGAAGGCTTATTTTCTAATCTTATTTATAAAGGAATAACTAACTATATGTGTAGGTCAGTTGCGTTTAAACTATAATTTAGTTTTTTAGTTTTTTATTAAATTACTAGCGACCCGCCCCGGCTTCGCACGGTATACTATGCATGTATTATACATACAAACCTTTCTCTTGAATCACTCTATCTATTAAAAAAAACCGCATCAAAATCCGTTGTGTGGTTTTGAAGATATACGCATACATAGGGACAGAGAAAGCGACTTTATTTTATACTATGTAGTGATTTGTTTACCGCCGCTTCCACTTGGACCAAGCGAAATGTGAGATCCACATACGATTGAATATCACAAATGAAGACGCTGGCGGTGGTAAGTAGCCGCCAGGTCATTTATCAGCGAGACAGCGCCACGGAGCTACTTACCGTGGAAGCGGCCGCGTTTGGTGGCGAGCACCGCCCCGCTGTACCCTACTGAACCCAACAGCAAAACCACTGGTATTATTGGTCTGGACCACTATCTCAGTGTGAGTTCGTGTTGGATAACCGACGATTTTGATATATATTTTACTAGCTTCTGACCGCGACTTCGTCTGCGTAGAATTATACATAAAAACCTTCCTCTTGAATCACTCTATCTATTAAAAAAAACCGCATCAAAATCCGTTGTGTAGTTTTGAAGATATAAGCATACATAGGGACATAGGGACAGGAGAAAGCGACTTTATTTTATACTGTAGTAACAGCACATTTAGCAAGATTGTGGGCGAACAGGTGGAAAATGGAATCAAAATAGCGATAGGTTGCTAGCCTCATCGCCTATAGCATGATTCCTATTATTTTCGCCCATTCCCTCGATGGGCTTGTACCACCTGCGCGGGAAGAGAAGCAACTTGTACATTCTATGTTTTTTCTTCGCTCCCAGACAGCATGGAAAATATATGGCAGCATGGATAAAAGTAGTCTATGTCTATTACTGAAAGATAAGATAAACTGAACTGATTTCGATGCAAACTTTACTAATCTGTCGAGAAAATCACCAGCCAGGTTATAAGCTACTTTAGTTCCCGCGGGATAGATAAACATGCCCATCCCTAATTTTTCGGACGAAGTCGCGGGCAGAAGCTAGTGCTTCAATAAATGCTGACACATTTCCCATACCACTAAATCACGTACGTCTTATGGCGAAACACCGTGTCCGACATTCTTAACTGGTGATCCGACAAAAAGTCCGAAGTTGCTCATCATCGGACGACTGTCTAGCTATGATTCGTTCCATATAAGCGTAGACACAAACGGGACTAGCATGCATCGTGATAAAAATCAGTTTAATTATTTAGGGTTTTTTCTTGCTGATCTGGGAGCAAAAAAACATGGAATGTACCAGTTGCTTCTCTTCCCGCGCAGATGGTAAGAGTCCATAGCGCTGGCTGCAAGGCCAGCATTATGCTGAGATGGGACCATTTCGTGATGTATGTTCTTATGTTTACTTCTTTTTTTGTTTTTGTATTATATGTCACTAATAAATGTTTTCTTTCTTTCCTTCTTTCATCGAGGGAATGAGCGAAAATCTTGGGAATCATGTTATAGGCGATGTGGCTAGCAACCCATCACTATTTTGATCCCCCTTTACTTATACGCCTCCAATCATGCTAAACGTGGCCTTTAGGTCTTGTTACCCTAGGCTCTCACACCCCGTTAGGGATATAGAAGTGTATGATGTTAGATTTTTTTTTATACGCAAAATCGGGCAACAAATAATTTTATTCCTAGCATGCTCGTGTCTATCGTTTTTTGTAATGCTGTATAGTGCCTCCACCTGTCGGCGTACAAAGGAGAATGACGCGCGATGATTGAAACGTCATCCGCCTTTTGCCGAATCACTGCGTACGCGCATATAAAGAGCTAGAAGCGTTTGTTACAAGATTTTAATAAATATCCAGGGGTGCGTTCAGTTTGATCACCCGACGTCGCCCGACTACGCACTGGCCCGTTCAGTAAGTCAGTGCGATCATCGGACGATCACACCAAATCGTTCAGTAACATCGTCGAGCGTCGTCGGGCGATCGCACCGGTCACCCCATAAAATAGATGGATAAAAAAAGCGCAGACGTCACTTTGACAGTTGAAAAGCGGCAAAATTTATAATTCGAACGCTGGGGATATACACTTATTATTACGAATACGAAATCGCATACCATCGATATTTAAATTTAATGTGAATTTAATTTAAAATGGGTGATTCAATGAAGATGTTAATGATTCAAGATGAAAAGGGACAGAAATATTCTATTCAGGTCTCGGAGCAAATATTTATTTTATATTTATTTTGAATTGACACTTTTGACAGAAGAACGTCCCAACTCGTTCAGTGAGTGTGTTCATGATCGGACGATTTTCATCCGACGATAATCACACTGACACTTTAGTTACTGAACGTAGCCTAGGGTCTTTCAAAATTGTTCCATAGTTTTTCAGCAGTTGGTTCAGTTCGACCGAACACTCTTACAAAGATTTTTCATATAACTTGCACCAAAGAGATATAGACTGTAGAGCTGCCCTGATGAGGCACTTCAAACTGTACGGGAATCGAGATAGAAGCCAAACTGTTATATCAGAAGGCCAAGCTATTTCAAGTTAAAACACATACTTATTAATACTTCTTTTTATTTCAATTTTAAATTATCATTACAAAATATTAATGCTTTCCGCCTATGCGGCTTTCGGTTCGAGCTGTTCTGAGAGCCGTCCCCAAGTTCCAAAACAAAAACACTTAAAATATCGAACGGGTGTTCGGTATTCGGAACTTGAACTATTTCAGACCAGCCAGCACCCAAAACCTGCCAGC
The DNA here is from genome assembly GCA_932294345.1 of Pandemis cinnamomeana. Lineage (NCBI taxonomy): Eukaryota > Metazoa > Arthropoda > Insecta > Lepidoptera > Tortricidae > Pandemis > Pandemis cinnamomeana. The sequence continues at coordinate 31,659,543 of OW028702.1, read as the reverse complement.
ATAAACTAGCCGAACCTATTCCTACAACCCACCCACTGCCACCTGCCCACCTACTACCCACCTGCTATGGGTGGTGTAGGGGTATAGCACGCGTCACGGAATGACGAGGATCCGGGTTCGATTCCCGGCCATAGCTTTACTTTTCGGATTTTTCTATGTGTTCTAATTATCATAGACATTTAGAAATTAAATTTCTAACGGTAAAACCGTAAAAGTAAACATAAAAATCAAGAAATAAAATTTTCTTGATTCATTTGATAGTACCTATCATTTGAAAAACAGCGCCTTCTCTCGTCCCTGGTGAGCAGTAGATGTTCCACGGGAGTTTGTAATTGTGTCGTACAGACACATCATTCAAACAGATGACGCTTAGCGACAAAAAAAAATCGCATAGTAACAAAGGTCACGTGACAGTTAGTAACAGGTAGAAAAATTCGGAGACTACCCACCTGCTATGGGTGGTGTAGGGGTATAGCACGCGTCACGGAATGACGAGGATCCGGGTTCGATTCCCGGCCATAGCTTTACTTTTCGGATTTTTCTATGTGTTCTAATTATCATAGACATTTAGAAATTACTATTCCTACAAGACCGACCGCTTAGATGAGTCTACGCCTGCGCGGCACGGGGCGCTCTTACGTTTCGTCCAGAAGTGGCTAGTCACTACAGTTAGCACCCATACAAAGAGTGTTGACAGGGCTTGAGTGATTTGCTGATATTACTCGAGTCACAAGACCTTGAGATCCAACCCGAACCTTTTGTAGGATGAAAAAACGGCCAAGTGCGAGTTCTCGCGTGCCGAGGGTTCCGGACAGATTCGGCAAGTGAATAGAAATCCGGTGTAACAGAGCCCTGGTCTTAAGCAAAATGTACGCAGTGTGCGGTCAGTTTATATTGGTCATCATCATCATCATCATCATTTCAGCCATTACAAGTCCACTGCTGGACATAGGCCTCTCCTTTAGATCTCCAATAAGACCGGTTGGAAGCGGCTTGCATCCAGCGCGATCCTCCGATCTTAATGAGGTCATCGGTCCACCTTGTGGGTGGACGGCCCACGCTGCAATGGATATTGGTATCGAACTGCAAATAGAAACTGTCCAATGATGTCCATTTTTTTTTTGCAATGCAAAATGCAAAATTCCAAGCGGTCCTAAGTTTTTTAATTTAACTACAGGCTGTTGTTTTTGTCGGTGTGATAATACAAAATTTATTTTCGGAAAACAAACAATGATTTATTATACTTTGACAAATGCGACGCAGCGGGAAGCTAAATTAAAACAGGCTCATTATTAATAAATAATGCTACTAAGATGTGTAAAAAAATATTTATTGATATTGTAATACTTATCACCTGTGACTGTGAAATTAAATACGATTCTTTGTTTTGTTTAGTTTAAAAATCGACCATTAATCTGCTGAGTTAGTTAAATAATTTAAAGATCCGAATGAACATTTACACATTCTTCACGTTTTTATTTCTTACGGGGTAGACAGAGCCAACGGTAACACTACAGGCCACGATTATCATAATTGTGGGCGTATTGGAAAGGGGAATCAAAATAGTAAATGGGTTGCTTGCATCGTCTATAACATGATTTCTAAGATTTTCGCCCGTTCCCTCAATGGGATTTTACCATCTGCGCGGGAAGAGAAGCAGCTGGTATATTCTACGTTTTTTCTTTGATCCCAGACCAGCATGGATGCTCAAATGACTAGGCTACCAGGTTTTTCATATTGATGTTATAACCAACGATTTTCGTTAGAAAACCTATTGAATATTATGTCAATATCGTCAGTTGTCAAAGTGTTCACTATGATCACTTGATTTTACTGTGAACATTATCTCGAAAACGATTAACTGAGACACAGTGTGTTCTGACAGCAAAACGGTACAAAAAACTGAAAATACGGTGTTCCAAAACTAAAATCACCTCTCGCGGTCTTGTTAGGAGCCATAAAAACGCAAAACATGCCCAATATATCATCGCTACACGAAAAAAGTTCCGAATCCGCATAAAACCAAAATATGAACCCGCACTTCCTTTCGCAATTCATCAAACTAAAAAAAATGACCCCGTCTCCTAATGAATTGCCGGGAAACCAACTTAGAGAAGTCACCACCAAACAACCGCGTACACCTTATTTTAGACCAGTAAGGTACAAAACTGTCTGCCTTTTACTTTTGCTATAGCTTAAAGTCTTTGTTTCCGTACGAAAGTAAATCTTCAGTTTACCGTTTAGGCTCCTAATGTTTTTTTTAAAATGAGAATTAATAATAAATTATAATATGTAACACCCTCTAGAGTGGATGTTTGGTTTGGTTAGTCGGTTCTCGTGAAGTGAATAAACGTTTTAATTTTTACCAAATTCGTAACTTTATACCGACCGATTAAGTGAGTCCTCGCCCGCGCGGTACAGGGACGCAGAGTGGGACGACCGCGGGGACCTCTCGGTGCGGGCGGGTAGTGCGCCTGCCGCCCGCACCTCTCTCGGCCCCCGCGGTCGTCCCCGCGCGTCTGCACCGCGAAGAGCTCTCACGGTGCGGGCGGGTAGTGCGCCTGCCGCCCGCACCTCTCTCGACCCCTGCGGTCGTCCCCGCGCGTCTGCACCGCGAAGAGCTCTTACTGTGCGGGCGGGTAGTGCGCCTGCCGCCCGCACCTCTCTCGGCCCCCTCGGTCGTCACCGCACGTCTGCACCGCGAAGCACTCTCTCGGTGCGGGCGGGTAGTGCGCCTGCCGCCCGCACCTCTCTCGGCCCCCGCGGTCGTCCCCGCGCGTCTGCACCGCGGGGAGCTCTCTCGGTGCGGGCGGGTAGTGCGCCTGCCGCCCGCACCTCTCTCGACCCATGCGGTCGTCCCCGCGCGTCTGCACCGCGGGTAGGTTTCTCGGTGCGGGCGGGTAGTGCGCCTGCCGCCCGCACCTCTCTCGACCCCTGCGGTCGTCCCCGCGCGTCTGCACCGCGAAGAGCTCTTACTGTGCGGGCGGGTAGTGCGCCTGCCGCCCGCACCTCTCTCGGCCCCCTCGGTCGTCACCGCACGTCTGCACCGCGAAGCACTCTCTCGGTGCGGGCGGGTAGTGCGCCTGCCGCCCGCACCTCTCTCGACCCATGCGGTCGTCCCCGCGCGTCTGCACCGCGGGTAGGTTTCTCGGTGCGGGCGGGTAGTGCGCCTGCCGCCCGCACCTCTCTCGGCCCCCTCGGTCGTCACCGCACGTCTGCACCGCGAAGCACTCTCTCGGTGCGGGCGGGTAGTGCGCCTGCCGCCCGCACCTCTCTCGGCCCCCGCGGTTGTCCCCGCGCGTCTGCACCGCGGGGAGCTCTCTCGGTGCGGGCGGGTAGTGCGCCTGCCGCCCGCACCTCTCTCGGCCCCCTCGGTCATCCCCGCACGTCTGCACCGCGAAGAACTCTCTCGGTGCGGGCGGGTAGTGCGCCTGCCGCCCGCACCTCTCTCGGTCCCCTTTGTCGTCCCACCGCACCGCGCGGGCGAGGACTCATTTAAGCGGTTTTACTTATAGTTTTGAATTAACCAATCTTGTGTACGACGTTGGTCGACAAGGGGCCGAGAGAGGTGCGGGCGGCGCGCACTACCCGCCCGCACCGAGAGAGCTCCCCGCGGTCGTCTTACCTCGCGCCTCTGTGCCGCGCGGGCAAGGACTCACTTAAGCGGTCGGTCTATAGCAAACTGCGGAATATCATGGGCGAAAAGTTCCACTAACGTTTTAATCACGCTGTATGTTTCACAAAAAGAATGTCAAATACACTTTGAAACGTGACCCGGCGCCGGCAATGACAGAAAAAGTGACATCCCCATTTTTTTTAACTACGGCTATGAATGATGGCTTCGCAACCGAAGTGTGGCGTGACGACTTTTTTTTATGCGTCATGGTCTTGTAGTACTTTCTACAGGAGATGAGTACTTGGAGAATTAAAAAAAATTGCCTACTATTTTTTTGTCTGCAATTTTAGAATTTTGTTTTTGCCATTATCGAAATAAAATAAATGTGTGTTTAATATTTAACGTTCTACCGATTATCGAAGTTAAATTTTAACTAACGAATTAACGGAACGAAGTTAACTTTTGGACTAACTGCCCACGTATGACTATATGTACCTATCAATGAACACTATATCGGTTCTGGCTGAAAATCAGTGCTGCAGTCTAACACCTCAGCGTAATGCTGAGCCAGCGACCGTTTCACTTTTCACACACACAGCGCTGAGCATCTATTTTTAATGACTGTGTTTTTTTTCTATAAAATTGTGTATATTCTCTTATATTTGTGTCTTGCAAAAAGAAATAAATGTATGTATGTATGTAAACTCTTTATTGCACATAAAAATTAAAAAAAATACAGAAGTACACAGAAAATAGTACAAAGGCGAACATATCCCTAAGAAGGGATCTCTTCCAGCTAACCTTTAATGTCTTCTTTCTATATTATTATCTAACTTTGAGGACGATCCCGTGTAGGGACCAAAACGCGTCAGTGTATTGTGTGATGTACCTAGCGTTGAAATCAGAAAACACGCCAAAAATCTCAATTCCAACATCGCAACAATATTTCGGGCAAAACAACGAAAACCCGAAACCCGAAAAAAACCCGAATACTTAATCATAAATCAATCCCCCGCATTAGCAAACCACCCCTTTCCTAAAATAAGATACCAAATGTGTCTCGTCCGGAACCAGAAACCCGAGAGCGTTTGATCCTCCGCCTTTTGAAACCCGAGTGGGGCTGGTATCAATGTCACCCTTGCCATGGACTAAATAAGACAGCTCTAACATCGGCCATACAAAAGCACCACAGAAATTGGTCAGGGGCCCGATTTTTTAAAGCACATGTGTGAAAATACCACTCGAAAGTGGTGAAAAATTGTGCTGAATTTGTCGTAAGTCATAAGTCATTTATTCGTCGCTTTCATTTATTTATTTATTTATTTATCTTTTAATATATAACATGACAGTTCACACCATAGCGTTACATAAGATACTTAATATTAGATAATTATACGCTAACTTAAACCTAAACTAAAGACTAAAGACAATATGCATCTCCTATACATTCTGCATCATTTCTAGCACGTGTGTTGCAAGTTCATGTGTACATTGGATCTTACTAGCTAATAAATTTCCCAACATGAAACCCTGTAGCAGGGCACTGCAACATACTTAACCTAATAGTGCGATTAATTATTATTATACTTGATTTAAACAACTTAATAACTTATATATATTTAACTTTTAATAACTTTAATCAACGTCTCGAAAATTTAAATTTACAAAATTACAAAATTACATTCATGCTTTGGATTAAATACCTAATATTGAAATTTAGACTCGCAATTGAATTTATTAGTAACGTAACAGCAATCATGTTATATCAGTTATTATTTAAAATACGAGTAGCTTAGAAGATACTTACGGCTCTCATTAATCTTGTGAACTAGTCAAAAATTTGATTAGAGCTGTAGTTTTGGAGATATATACAGATTTATAACACTGTCGAGTGATGTGCTTTCAATAATCGGGCACCAGACCTCGAACAAAATAATACAAACATTCCACTAATATTATAAATGCGAAAGTTTGTGAGGATGGATGTGGCGATGTGAGTGTGTATTATAATCCTTCTTCACGCTGAAACGACTAGACGGATTTGGATCAAATTTGGAATGGGGACAGCTGGTAGGGGAGACCGAGGCGAGTTGAGACAGAGGTGGGTTGATACAAAGCCGATTTCTCTGAACTGTGACAGTTTATCGGACTCGTAACTTCGCTAATTCGTTGCTCTTTCTACACTCCACAGTTTGTGTGAAGTTTTGACCTCGCTGTCAACCTCGACTGTCATAGGTGCAGAGCAATCGGCTTTGTATCAACTCACCTCTGTCTCAACTCGCCTCGGTCTCCCCTACCCTAAACTCAAACATAGGCTACTTATCCCGAAAAATTGCATAGTTCCCGCGGGATAGCGATAAACATGTCAAAGGAAGCTGCCGAGTCGCAACGTAAGTAATTATAGCAGAATATACTATCAACAGTACATAAATTAATAACGTCTTTAGCACGGGGTAGATACAGCCTAAGGTCATAAGACCTAAAGGCTACGTTTAGCATGATCGTGGGCGTATAGGCGGAAAGGGGAATCAAAATATTGACGGGTTGCTAGTATCGCCTATAACATGATTTATAAGACTACCCTCTTTTCTGGCTTTTACTATCTGCGCGGGAAGAGAAGCAACAGTTACGTAATAGTTATTTATGTGACTGGCGCATAATGAGGGGCATTAAAACACGATTGGGGTTTTATGAAACGAAGCGAAGCATGGATGGACGAAAGAATTTGTCTGCGCCTCAGATTGCGTCAGTTTTAAAAAAAGAGTCTCAATAATAAATTTTATAGAACACTCAAGAGAGCATAAAACCCCATTTTTTAATTCCCAACAAAAGAGCCACTTTTTTAACCCGAACACTTCTTAATTATCATCGGGTTAACGTAGCACCGTGAGTCCGCATTTAACACCTCGCAAACCACTGACAATTATAGAACAAAACCTCTTTTGTCCAGCTGCGTATGCGCATTACCAACTTACACTGGCAGCCGATCGTGGCGCCACCGTCTACGCCACAACCCGATTAGAGTACGGGCCCGCGTTAGTTCCAAGTTAAGCCGTCCGCAGAAAAAAGATTGTTTTTTTTTTAAATTTAAATTGAAACATTTACACCTTTTTTAGTTTGTTCACGTGCCAGAGTTTATCTGTGGTAGCGTTTAGGATTATTTTCACGTTTGACACTGGGCTATGGGCTAAAGGTACGGAGTTACGCTTTGTTTAACGGACTAACATTTTGAGTTGTCTCAAGCTGTTAGGACGGTTGTGACCTCACACTCATTCTTACAACGTACATCACAAATCACGTCATCCCTTACGGGGTAGACAGAGCCTGTGATAAGACCTACAGGCCACGTTTAGCAAGATTATGGACGTATAGAACATGGAATCAAAATAGTGACGGGTTGCTAGCATCCCTTTGATTTTCGCCCATTAGCGATGGGCTTTTACCATCTGCGCGGGAAGAGAAGGTGGTGCATTCTGTTTTTTTTTGCTTCCAGACCAGCATGGAAGAAATTATTACACGCTTCATATTAACTTGCAACGTATGTATGTATGTATGACCACGTGTTATTACCGTACAGCGTTGCCGACATTTTGTCGCAAGATTTTTGAATTATATTTTTACTAGCTGTTGCCCGCAACTTCGTCTGCAAATTTGTTTGTCGCTATCCCGCAGGAATTACGCAAATTCCCGGGATACAATACAATACAATAACTCTTTATTGAACACCACATATAACAATCAAAACAGAAAAAAGATATACAGAATATTACAAGGTAACAATAGGCGGCCTTATCGCTACAGAGCGATCTCTTCCAGGCAACCATAAAATAAAAATAAAAAAAGCCAAAAAAAAAAGATAAAAAGTAGCCTATGTGTTATTCCAGACTATAATCTATCTATGTTCCAAATTTCATCCAGATCTGTCTAGCCGTTCTAGCGTGAAAGAGTAACAAACATCCAAACATCCATACTCACAAACTTTCACATTTATAATACTAGCTGTTGCCCGCAACTTCGTCTGCATAGAATTTGTTTATCGCTATCCCGCAGGAATTACGCAAATTCCCGGGATAAAAAGTAGCCTATGTGTTATTCCAGACTATAATCTATCTATGCTCTAAAGTTCTGGCGTGAAAAAGTAACAAGCATCCAAACATCCATACTCACAAACTTTCACATTTATAATATTAGTAGGATAACTTTGACATTGGCGAAGTTGTCGTCGCTATAACGACTTGGTACGCCGCAAATAAGGGGGGTTTACTAGGTAAATATAAAAATAAACATCTACTTTCATTGCATGCAATGCGTAGGTTCAGGTAACGAGGCGACGCTATTTCTGAATTTTCCTTATTTGATTCGAACTCTTTGAAGAATAAAATATATTCTGAGAAGCTACATTTTTAGCACAAAAAATGACAACATACACAAATGGCTTCTTTATCCCTTACGGGTTGACAAAGCCTAAAGACCTCAATACAGGCTAGGGGGCGTTCATTAATTACGTGAGGCGTTTTTAACGATTTTTTGAACCCCCTCCCGCCTTGGTGAGATGTCGTAAGATTTTTCTCCCCCCTAACCCAATCTCACGTGAGATTTTTCAAACTTGTACTTTGGTTATAAAAGTATTGGATTTATTAAAAAACAACACAATTCGTTTGATTACTTTTATTTTTATTTGTCAGATTTTGTCATATTTTATTCAAGATACGTTTTTTATTTTCATTCAACTTTAATTTAACTTAATTTTCACGCAGCTTTACACCAGTTTTTGCTAAAATAAAATTAAGTGATATTTGCCAACTCCCCCCTCTCCCCCAAGATTTAGTAAGATTCGGCTCGACCCCCTCCCCCCCCTAAATACCTCACGTAATTAATGGATGCCCCCCTACGTTTAGCATGATAATAGTCACGTACATACATATATCAGGTCTTTATCCCTTACGGGGTAGATAGAGTCAGTGGCGTAACTATAGGGTGGCAGGGGTGGCAAAACGCCAGGGGCCCCTAGCTTCACGGGGCCCCGAACTGGCTTGGTTTAGAGCACAGAGAAGGGACGCTGATGCATTTCTGTATATTGAGGAAGGAGCCTCAAATGACAAATTTTGCGGGCCCCAGACTTTATAGTTAGTTACGCCACTGGAGAGAGTCTAAGGTAACAAAACCTTAAAACCACGTTTAGCATGATTAAGGGCGTAAAGCTGGAAAGGGAAATCAAAATAGTGATGGGTTGCTAGCCGCATCGCCTATAACGTGATTCCATTGATGGGTTTTTACCATCTGCGCGGGAAGAGAAGCAGTAAATGCTATGTTTTTTCTTGACTCCCAGAGCAGCATGGGTCACGTAAAGGGGAATTAAAATAGTGATGGGTTGCTAGCCGCATCGCCTATAACCTAACTCCAAAATATTTCGCTCATTCTCTCAATGGGCTTTTACCATCTGCGCGGGAAGCGACAATAGGTCCATTTAATGTTTTAACTCAGCCCTAGACTAGCATCGAAAAAAATTTAGAAAAAACTTTTTTTAAACGACTCCTGTGACCTCACCATCCGCGGTGACGTCACCCGTGCCGCTTGTTCGTTTAGCGAGCCTAAGCACACACTCTCGAATCCAATAGTTATGCTAATGCCATCGACTTGTAATGAAGGAGGCCGTTACTCAGGTACGGCCGTAAGTCAAACTCTGCTTCGAAATTGAACTTGGAACAGAGGCGGGGCGGAGTCGACGAGAAATTGTTTAATTTTTACTTACGTACGGTCAAGTGCAAAAATAAATATCGATACGAACTTCTCAAAAATATGTCCCACGACCTTATTACGCCGGTGTAAGAGCGTATGGTACTTATTTTTGAAACTTTGACTTGATACATATTATTACACTTGACTGTACCTACATAAGCGTTTTTATCATTACGAGGGAGTAAAAGCATGCCACGTTCGTATTACCATCCCTTTCACTCTCAAGGTAACCCCCTTATCCATAAACGCTCTGTAGGCTTCTGCTAACTTAGCAATCGTTTGCCCTTATCTGTCACATTGACATTTACCTTTCACAGATAAGCACAAACGATTGCTAAGTTAGCAGAAGCCTATAGAGCGTGTTGGCTGTTTTGCCTATTTTACCTCTTGATGCGTATAAATGTATATTACCTTCAGTCAATATGCCTTATGTCACCATTGAATTACTGTCATATGATTTTGCTTTTAAATCCTAGTAATATTATAAATGCGAAAGTTTGTGAGTATGTTTGAACGTTTGTTACTCTTTCACGCCAGAACGGCTGGACAGATCTGGAATAAATTTAGAATATAGATAGATTATAGTCTGGAATAATACATAGGCTACTTTTTATCCCGGAAAATTGCGTAATTCCTGCGGGATAGCGATAAACGAATTCTACGCAGACGAAGTTGCGGGCAACAGCTCGTAATTAAATATTATTACGTTTAGGTGTTTCCATCATCCTCCATTTACTCTTATAAAGTCCGTTATAAGTAGCTATCAGAGCGTTTATGAATAAGAGAGTTAGTGTGAGCGAAACGGCACGACACTTCAAAAATCGAAGCGTAACCAATGTTTGTTTAATTGTTACCGCTCCACAGTTTCCTCTGTGAGCTAATCTCACACCTCTGCCGGCCACAAAATTAATAACATGTTGATTTTTAATTTTTGTTCTTCATACACTTATTATTATTTAAACAGAATCCGAGACATTATTTATTACTATTTATATAACATATGTTCATCATTTTTCAATGTTTCCACGCAATTAACACTCTAGTTCACTGTTAATCTCCTCTTGTTTTGCTCGCATTGTCGGCGATAAATTGTTTCGCGAGGTACAGAATAACCGCCTTGTTATTGACAGCTTTTTGTTTTCTTTTGACAGGATAATTTGTTTGTATGTGTAGTAGTATAAGCTTGTGTGCTCGAGCGTATTTAAAAGCGAGGTAAAGATATGGGAACGCTTGGCCCGGTGCACTCTGGGCAACAACTGTTGACTATTCGAATTAAAAATGCAAGAGGTTTCCAATTCCGTCGCTTATTTTTTTAGTAGCTGTTGCCCGCGGCTGTCTCGTTAATTATCGTCGTATTTTCCGGGATAAAAACTATCCCATGTCCTTTCTCAACACTGAAACTATCTGTATACCAAATTTAAACTAATTACGTATGTATGTTTAATGTAACCGCGGCAATATAAGGTGTCAGCAGGCCAATTTTATTAAATTAGATGCTTAGATGCTAATGCGCTTTAACAAATTTGTTTGATTTTTGGTTTGATCGTTTACGCTTATGATTGATGAAAACGTGAAGTTTGACAAACAAATTTGATCGTTTACAGGGCGTTTAATACTATAAAACCCTCAGCGCGCTATTTCCATTATAGCCTTTTTTGTATACTCTACAAGTCTTGAGAGCCATAACCGAACTGAGCTCGGGTCGAATCCATCAAAAAGCAATAGTTTATACCGCAGTAAAACATATTATATGATTTTACTGTACCTCGGACCCTAAACAAGTATTTATAACATCTACACCGTGAGAGCCTTCGGATTTTATAGGGCCATTTGGTTTTTTGTCCTTTTCGAATCGGTAGCGGTGTTTTCTTAGGCATTGATTCGCATTTTGGGTAAGAAAACATTTTATAACAATAGACGTGGCGTGTTTGTTTTTAGGGTTACGTACAGCCGGGGTACGTAAAGGTTTCGCTTTTCAACTCTTGTTAGACACGTTCACACATGTCTGCCAAGTTTTGCGGCGCTCTTGGCAATGATGGTCTTTCCTGCGCTGGCAGTTCAAAAAAAAATTATGCCCCGTATGTGGGTCACGACGAACTGTCTCCGCAAGTCTGTGCCCCGCATGTGGGTCATTAAGCCGAGACTATAACAATTAAACTTGTATCTTCTATATTATGCCACGAACTTACAAAATCTGGAACGAGCTTTCCGCTGTCTTCCTATCGAGTTACGACCTGGGTGCCTTTAAGAGGCGAGTGTGATTTTCTGTAGGGCCGACAACGCACTGGCATCGCGTAAAGCGCTGCTGGTGTCTATGGACAGTGGTGATCATTTACCATCAGGTGACCCACTTTCGTTTGTCTGGCCTATCCAACATAAAAAAAAAAACTATAAATACTGATTTGAGTGCGTAATTGCAGTGGATCTTTATCCCCTCGTCGAATCGTACGGAATTCTCGGTGTGCGAGTCCGACTCGCACTTGGCCGCTTTTTTTAGCTACTGCTGATAATGGAAGGTGCTGTCATCTTCGTCAAATCATCAAAGGGAATGTCGAGTGTCCACTGTTAATGCATTGGTCGAAAAACAATTTGTATTGAAAAAAAAACCGGCCAAAGTTTTCGTAGAAATTTGACAAGTGGATATAAAATCCAGAGTTTAGAGCCCTGCCTCCTAAGTAAGATCTAGGCACTGTGATGTCATTTTATATTGGTAATTTGCGTAGACAGATGGACATAAGAATATTCTGTTTTTAGTACATACATACATACATAAATCACGTCTGTATCCCTTACGGGGTAGACAAAGCCTTAACAAGACCTTAAGGCCACGTTTAGCATAGTTGTAGGCGTATATGGAAAGGGGAATCAAATAGTGATGGGTTGCTAGCCGCATCGCCTATAAAATGATTCCTAAAATTTGTGCCCATTCCCTCGATGGGCTTTTACCATCTGCGCGGGAAGAGAAGCAACTGAAACATTCTATGTTTTTTCTTTGCTCCCAGACCAGCGTGGAAGAATGTTTTTAGTACTTGTTGTTATAACGGCAAGAGAAATCATCTGTGAAATTTTCAACTACCTGACGACAGACAGACAGCCTTAAAATAAAGTCTTAAAATAAATGGTAAAAGTAAGTTAAATCTTAGTAGGGTCCCGTTTTTATCCTTTGGGCACGGAACCCGTTCTGGCGTGAAAGCGCAACAAACAGTCATAGGTACATACATATTAACAAACTTTTGCATTTATAACATTAGTACGATTAAAAGTCACTTGGCTTATTTTATAGCTAAAATAAAAACATATATATAATTATTAGGTATCTCATAATAATAATTAACATATAACTGGTAAATTCTATGCTTTTTCTTTACTCCCAGACCAGCATTCCAAACAGAAACTTATCACCCTTAAATCTTCAAATCAAATACACAATACAATACACAAATCACGCCCTTATCCCTTACGGGGTAGACAGAGCCTAGGGCGACAACATCTGAAAGTCACGTTTAGCAAGATTGTACTGGCTAGCCGCATCGCCTATTGGGACCATTATGGACAATATTTTCACCGCTGTCAAACAAGAAGTAAGTAAATATTGTGAAAAAAATTAATGAAATCTTGTGTTATTTTACTATATTACACAATTTTGGACAATGGTAGTCAGTAACATTATTGCCAATAATATTAAAATTGTTGTTTTCAGTGAAATTTTAGAGGTTAGGTAACTTACTTTTTTTTTCTTACGGCTAATATCCACTTATTTCTTTGGTCTCTTTTCCACCATGGTCTTGGAAATTGGTAAAATTTACAGTCGCTATTCTTCTTGTTGTTATTACAATTCACAACAACACATCTTACCAGGACCATATTTTATCTCAAAAACGATTAGAAAATGTTTACTGCAATATGGATTTGACAGCTCAAGTCAGCGACAAAATAGTAAATTTTAGCCGTAGCGAGCGCTGTGATCGCTTAGGCTACCCCCTCCACCCGCTTTGCACTCTCCCAATAACATGATTCCCAAGATTTTTGCCCAATCGCTCGATGGGCTTTTACCGCGGGGGAAGACTAGCAACTGGTACATTAAATGTTTTTCTTTGCTCCCAAACCAAATCAAATAAATATCAAATGTTCAGTAACAGTCATTTAAAAAAAAACATCCCGGCCATCACCATGTGCCATATAAAAGGACCATAAAGAAGATTGTATAGAGTTAACCCGCTACACGAAGATACCTTATAAAACCGTAAATAAACATAACAAGTACCTACGTACGTGTCTATGATCCATCTTTTTTATTGCGTTTTTATTTTACTGTCATTTTTTTCTTTATAGTTCTATTCACGGAGCATCTACGTCCGGAGACGATTCACCTCTTCACTATCACTACATAGTATAAAATAAAGTCGCATTCTCTGTCCCTATGTCCCTATGTATGCTTATATCTTCAAAACTACACAACGGATTTTGATGCGGTTTTTTTAATAGATAGAGTGATTCAAGAGGAAGGTTTTATGTATAATTTTACGCAGACGAAGTCGCGGGCAGAAGCTAGTAATTGTATAAAAATTTAGCTATGTGACCGTTTTGTTAAGGTATGAATTTGTGGCTGTGAGACCAGAGCCCTTAGCTCCGCGGCGTCGTTCAGGAAAGGCTTTAAAAAGATATGGCTCACACCATCTCCTTAGATATTGTATCTGTGTACTCTTATTGTATTTTGTATGTATGCATGTGTAATGATATTCAGTATACCTTTGAGTAGATGAGAGGAGCATTAAACGAGGGACCGACAAAGTGTGACTTTAAAATTCCAGATAGTGAAAGCCACAATAGAGCGTACATATCTAAGTACAATAAAAAAATCGTAAAATAAACTACTAAATATCATTACACACATGCATAGATACAAAATACAATAACAACACACATACAATCCTACTTATATTATAAATGTGAAAGCTTGTGAGTATGTTTGGATGTTTGTTACTCTTTCACGCCAGAACGGCTGGACAGATATGGATGACATTTGGAACATAGATTGATTATAGTCGGGAATAACACATAGGCTACTTTTTATCCCGGAAAATTGCGTAATTCCCGCGGGATAGCGATAAACGAATTCTACGCAGACGAAGTTGCGGGCAACAGCTAGTATCTAATAGTTTAAGGCAACTCCTGTCATTAGAGTTAGTTGGCTGTAACCAACACTACAGAGAAGCTTGAACCCTAGTGCTAAGAAAAGAAGGTTGCTTTAAGATCGCGTATTGGCTAGCAATCATTAAGTTTTTAACTGAGGGTGCAATCCGATACAATAAACGCCGGCTTTTATAGTCTAGAATTATAACAACACTACTTTTAAATGAAATGATCACAGGTTGTTTCGGGTTAGGAAATTACTGACCTTTATGGCTTGCCGGCGTCGATATTATAGCACACTAGCTCATGCCCGCGACTTCGTCCGCGTAAAATTTGTGGGCCCCGTAGAGCTAGGGGGCATTTTGCCACCCCTGCCACCCTATAGTTACGCCACTGTTTCGCACACAAATTCCGAAAAACTCTTAGGTTCGAACCCACGACTACCTGCTTGAGAGGCCACAGGTGAAACCACTGGGCTACCACGGCTTTACTTATGTTATTTACGGATTTCTTGCGCATGCGCCACCCAAGCGCCGTGATATAATAGCAGCTCGGGGCTATGACTAGACAAATGAGCCACGTTTGTCAGAACGCTGTCACCGGAGGCCAAACGAATCAGAAACCTATGACTATGTCATTGAATCATTAGTTTTTAGGGTATCTTACCCAATGACGACCGGACCCATGACGACCGGATGGCTCAATGGTTAGAGAACCTGACTATGAAGCTTGAGGTCCCGGTTTCGATCCCCGGTCGGGGCTAATATTTGTATGAAAAATACGAATGATTGTTCTCGAGTCTTGGATGTTTAATGTGTATTTAAGTATGTATTTATCTATATAAGTATGCGTTGTCTAGTGCCCATATTACAAGCTTTGCTTAGTTTGGGGATAGGTCAATTTTATTGGTGTCAATTGTAAATAAATAAAAGATATTTATATATATACGCTTTTTCTTTGCTCCCAGAGTTGGGATGCATAAGCTAACTAAATGATGAACAAACAAGCCAACCTTGGGTTCAGATTTTAACTGTCTACTTTCGGGAGCCGGCTTCCTTTTATAATTAACAACAATTAACAATTACGTTCTGATTCATAGCCGGACGTTTAATTTGCGTTTCGAAATCATCTTGCTAATCGAGATATGCTAAAACCAATACTAATTAAACAATCTGCGGGTTACCGTTAAACTGACTCGTAAATCATGTGTTATTGTCTTGTGGTTTCAAAATGGCGGCATTGCACACCGTATCGTAAGGCAAGATGGCGGCACCCTTTGACAAAAGGGAATATTCATGTTTTTCATGGCCTTCATTAATATCTCATTTAATAACTATTATGCTATTAATGATTTATCTGTTATTTTTTCTAGAAAAACGGAATTTTAACAATATTATGAAGTTTATACGGGCGTTGTCACAACTTTACTGTCGTCGCATGTCGTATAAGATATATTTTTCTAAAGGCTAATTAGGTTCATATCCTACCGGCTGCGGATCTTTTTGGGGTGCGAGTCGGGTTACCTCCGCGTGTGATCAAGAGCTGCGGTTCGTTTTTGGATCCGTCCGAGGGGAAGTGCAGTGCTTGTTCCGGTGCACCCTGGGCACCGGTTAATGATTTCCTGGCGGTCTCTGAGGGATATCGTTATCCGTTGGCTAAGAGCCCGACAGGGGGGAGCGGGTCTTTGACCATTACCGTACTACGTTGCCGACATTTTCGTCACAAGATTTTTGAATTATATTTTTACCACACCGACATTGGCCCAAGCCTTACGGCCGCCATTAAGGAGAGAGAAGAAGAGAAGGCTAATTAGTAGTTTACCACCTCTGTTAAGTTCCAGCTATATTAAGTGTCAGTTATCTATAACAGTTCGGTTTTGTTAAAAAAACCGCTTTCAAAGCGTTCACTCATCGCCAAACAATCCATATTTGAGATAATTTCACGAAGATCACTTCAACAGGAAAGAAATTATAGACCAGTGAAAAATGAATGTTGGACCTCACGCGACACTAGCGCCCCTAGTGGCAAACACACGCGATAGCCCCCATTATGCTAAATGTAGCCCTTATGTCTTGTTTATAGGCCATGTCTACGTAAAACCGTTATTTGTGTATGTATGTGTATGAATGCGCCAGCGCATACGTGGCAGAACGGTGTGATATAAGGTGATGATATCTAATTTTATGCCTTGGCAGTTAAAAATGTTATTGCTGTACAGATTTTACTGTTCCCTGTGCCATCATCCAAAAACCTGTGCTTAAATCCGAATCCGTTCAGCAAATTGGACGATTAGCCGAATAAATTGCTTCATACAACTAAATCCATAGCTTATAATTTTATTTAAAAGGATTTTTATAGGTTTTATGTGAGTTTGTTTTTAAAGTTAATTCGATTCTTTAAGTACTAGCTGTTGCTACTGTTAACTGCTAAGTACGGGGTAGACAGAGCTTATAGTAACAAAACCTTAAGGCCACGTTTAGCATGATAAGGGCTTATAGGTGTCGACAGATGTCATCTGACCAACGGGCTGATGGTCTGCCCACTGACCTTCGACCCAGTCTTGGCCACCACTTTGTGTCCTTCGACCATCAGTTCCATCTTGCGAAGTGCCCCGCCCATCGCCACTTCAAGCTGTGTTATCCTAGTTCAGACATCCACAACTCTAATTCGTTCAAATACAAATTCAAATTAAAATATCTTTATTTCGCTTAAGATGTGGTTGGTACAGTACAGGTCACAATATAAAAAGATTGTTTCACACACTTCACTAGTATCAGGCACGCAAAATATTAATGTAGCCTACCTACCTGTACGTACCTACGCAAAGAGCTCAGGTAACAAAAACAAAGAGAAGTCAAACAGAATCGATTAATGGCATTAACATGTAACAATAAAAAATAATTGTATGTCTTTATTTTTTTTCTCAAATACTAAAATTGTCGATAAAATTAACAAGTCCTAATAGTAAGAAGTTTGCGTTTAAATATTTCCGAATTTCGGAATTGGGGATGTGGTCAAGAAGTAAAATAATAGACGGTGTTTGTAGGGAACTTTCATTTGTTTTTTTTATCAATTCCAACAGTGAAGCAATCAAGCTAAGCAATCAGCTTCAGCTGGCAACTAAATTCTATTGGTCCACCAACGTCTATAAAACACTTTTTAAAAAAATCTATAATTGTGTACTAATAAACTCCTCACTAAAATATAGAGCTGCCCTAAAAATCGACAAACACCTTGATCGATAGTCTTATCCTAACATACATATACACAAATCAACTTCTTGTTCTAAAATCTTTATCCTAAGTATATATATGGATGTGTGTATTAATTTATTCGATTATTTAATTATTATTATTATAGTAAGGGTGCCAACCCCAATACTCTTAATTAAGTGTAGCTATTTACTTTAAAACAGGCCTTACTAGCTGAGATAGCGTTTCAACAAAAAGCGTTTCAATTTGACAACAATTAAATCGACTACCCTAACGCTTTATTGGAGCGTAGGTATCCATTTGCAATTTGTCACTGACATAACAGCTCGGCACCGGATACGTACCGTCAACCGTACGTAGACTCGTAGCGGAAGCGGCTCGGTGCATTCGGTACAGTGCGCTTACCGCAAGCCGGCGGCTGGCGGCAAGCGGCTCAGACGTAAGCGCAGTTACGGCAATATGCCCACGCTCTGCTAGCTTGCCGTACCGAAGCCGATAAGCAAGCGTCATAGTATTGAGGTTTATAGAGATAGTACTGAACGGCTTGAGTTGAGGTGCTGTAGATTTGCTGTGGCGTGTTAACGTTATTGCATTAATTATTGTACGCCTGTGCACCTTAATATCTCCTGCGCATCTGACTGCTTCATCATCATCATCATCATCAATTATTGTGACTTATTACCAGAGATCGGACAAATTTGCGTCATTGCTCGCAATAATGTGGACATGACTCAAAAATTGCTTACTGCATTTCGTAACGCAGTCAGTAGCCGTGCGCGTCTTTTGTTTTGACAGTTACCATAATAAAATGAAAGAGATATAAGAACATCGCGCACGCCTACTACAAAGTCGTTCCACCTATTACGCATATATAAATTGTTACTTGTTCATACTTGACGTGCGCGCTCATTGATCTGCAGTTTAGTTTTTTTATTTATTTGTGTGAAATTTTTCATTTAATTTCGCATATTCTGCCAATTTTCGTGCATATTTCAAGCATATAATCTATTACTAATTATTACATTTCTAAACGACACTGAAAATTAGAACACAGGAAAATCCGAAAAGTAAAGCTATGTCGAATCGAACCCGGATCCTCGTCATTCCGTGACGCGAGCTTCACCCCTACACCACCCATAGCAGGTTTCGCCTTCGTTTTTTTCTATCTGTTACTAGCTGTCACGTGATCTTGTTACTATGCGATTTGTCGCCAAGCGTCATCTGTTTCAATGATGTGTCAGAGCCTCTAGTGCAGTGGTTCCTAACCTTTTTAATGTCACTACCCCTGTGAACAAGTATGGGAATTGAGTTTACCCCTAGCTAATTTAAAATAATTAAAACCACACAAATTCGAACGAAAATATGTTTATTATGTAAGAAATTGCACGTTTAGGTAACTAGTAAGTAAAGTAAGAAAAGCCGCGCGCATGAGAGCGCCGTGCTACCGTTTACCGTACTATTATTTTCTTTATTGCTATTTTAATACTATTTCATGCCATCCCATGTTACCCCCCTAGAATCTTCGTTTTACCCCTGCGGGGGTAATTACCCCCAGGTTAGGAACCACTGCTCTAGTGTAAGTTTTCGCATATAAAAACGTCTCGAACGCGTTCAGCGTAAACGTCTCAATTACTATGGAATAATTGGCAGCGCCACTTGGGAATTTAACAGAATAACTGTACCTCCAAAGGCAGCTTTAGCAGCTAGTCGTCCCTGTCGCACTATCCATTCCATTTTATTATGTCAATGGGTATTTATCAAAACCAAAGCGATGGTTGCATCTAAATGTTTATTTTTACTGCCTACATCGATTTAGTACGAGAAATTGCAATACAAATTTAGATTTTACGGCCGTGGAGAGTAAGGTCGGCAGAGAAGGCTTCGCCCAAACAATTTTGCACCCATTTCTTCATCAATTAAAGTGTCCGAATTTTTGAAATACAAGCTTTAGCTGACTGTACTTTTGTTGTCGACTGTACTAAACTTGCGTTTTCTTCTATTCTGCATATGCATACCAAATTTCGAGTCAATTTGACCGACGGATCACGCGGATTTCGCCAATAGATTGTAAGGCATGAGTAAGTACACAAATTTACAAAGCTGTCTGTAAATTTGACAAATATATTATAACTGTTGGAAGTCTTGGGTTTCCACGCTGGTCTGGAAGTAAAGAAACAATATAACGTGCCAGTTGCCTCTCTTCCCGCGTAGATGTTAAAACCCATCGAGGGAATGGTCGAAAATGATATGAACCCATCACTATTTTGCAGAGTTGGGCGTTATCTAGATAATTTATTATCTGGATAATTATTTCAAATAAAATCATTTCAAATAAATTTATTCGAAGATAAATTCAATCACAAATAGTGCGTTGACAACTTTTTTATTTAGATGAATTATCTAGATGAAGATAACCGACCTCGTTTGTTATTGAAGTAAGCTTATAATAATAAATGTATACAGAATGTCGCGTCGGGTCAAAACGTCACACTGACATTCATCTTTTATTTAAAATCCCAACTAATTTATCTAGATAAAAATGAAAATGATCTAGATAAATTCAAAATAACAAATGACGGATTTAGTTACTTCAAATAAAAGATGATTATCTTCCCGGTTTTTCGTAAATAGATAATTTTTGCCCAACTCTGCTATTTTGATTCCCTTTCGATCGTAGCAAGTGGTACAAAGTAGTTTCTGCCAGCGTTTGTGGGAAAGGCGTGACTCGTATGTATGATCGAGTTCATCTATCATCGACAGAGATCGGACAAATTTGCGTCATTGCTCGCAATAATGTGGACATGACTCCAAAATTAATCAAACATGTCATAATACATATATTAAGAATAAGTATATCCACGGAGGTTTTATACCTATAGAACTAGAAAACTTTTTTGTCAGAAATAATAATCATATCTAGCAGGATCGTAATTTCTTTATAATATAAAAAGATTTACGAGAACGACAACTGCCACTTTAATTAACATTTTGCTAATAATTTTATGCATGCGTAAATTTTTATCTCCGGGAGTTCAAATTTTATTTCGAGAAATTAATTAAATGATTAATTTTTGAGTCATGTCCACATTATTGCGAGCAATGACGCAAATTTGTCCGTACTCTGCATCGAACAAGGTCAACTGTTCCTTTATTTCTGCCCACCATACAAATCTGACGTTTATGGCGGTTCTAAATTATTCGCCCTAGGTTTTAGATCAACGCTAGCTCGAATTCAAACGACCAAGACTTAAATGCCATAATTTATGTAGGCAATTCAATTTGAACGACTGGCACTGACCATTTATACAGCCTGCTTGTACTAATAAAGGAGATAAAACGACGCAGTGAATCCGTGACGCATCCATGGCGGTTTTCGTTTGAACGTTTGATCGTATAGCTTGAACGTTAGCGGCAATGGACGGGCAAGGTTGTTAACGCACGCTGTTGTTTATTTTATTGGTATACGGGATAAGTTTTATATTGTTTTGCCGCTATAGTTCACTAGAAATATAGCTTAGAATCGTAGATTCTCGGCGACGGCTATTAAAATGCATAACTATGAATGTTAGAAGAATTAGGAGGTTAAGGACGCTTTTGCTGTGAAATTTTTGTAGTTTTTAGGCTCTGTTGAACGTGGTCCTACTACAGTTTGTCCGTTAGTTTTCAAATGATAGGTACTGTCAAATGAATCAAGAGTTTTATTTCTTAATTTTTTTTTGTTGACTTTTACAGTTTTTACGGCACTGAAAATTAGAACAGAAAGTCGAACCCGCTCAGTGTCGTTTAGAAATTTAATTTCTAACGCTAAACCTTAGAAGTAAACATACAAAATCAAGAAGTAAAAATTCTTGATTCATTAGACACGTCTATATCCCTTACGGGGTAGACAGAGCCTGAGGTAAAAAAAACTAAAGGTCACGTTTCGCATGATTATAGGCATACGCCTACAACCTATATAGGTGGAAAAAGGAATGAAATAATGTGATCGGTTGCTTGCATCGCCTATACCTATCTTGATTCCTAAGAATTAAGCTCATTCCCTTGACGGGCTTTTACCATCTGCGCGGGACGAGAAGCAACTGGTACATTCTATGTTTTTCCTTTGCTCCCAGACCAGCATGGAAGTATCAAGCTATGTTGGTGAATTTTCAAAATGTACGGGAAGTAGATGATGGCTGTATGGGCAGCGATCCCTTTGCCTTTTTTGTGCGAAAAAAATGTACTTACGCAATTTTGAGAAAAAGTCAATGACAACTTATTACTAAGTACCTAATTGTTATAATAATAACAATGGGGATAATGATGTACTTTTCCTGCTTTTGTGTTGTTTGTATTACACGACTTATACAAATACATTGATAGAAGTTTGTTCTGTTACAAAATATAGTCCTATCCTTCCTTATTTTGCGATGTAATGACGTTCAACGCAGACATGCGGGTTTCTTTGCGATGTTTTCCTTCCCCTTTCCGCCTATACGCCCACAATCATGGTAAACGTGGCCTTTACATCTTGTCACTAGGCTCTGTCTACCCCGTAAGGGATAAAGACGTGATTTATGTATTGTATGTAAAAAACATACAACAGGGGTAGGCAGAGACTACTTATTCCATCCGTTACGATACTAATATACCTCTTTCGTTTCATCCATATTCATCAATTTCTTCATACATGCGATTCAATTCCGACTCAGTTCAGGATTTATCTGTCATTGAAATTCCCAATGTGCACTCATTCTGAGAGGAGGCTTGTGCCCAGAAATGGGACGAATATACTGGAGATGATGATTATAGGGGGCAAAGTAGTCACCGCTGCCCATAGACACTCATAACATTGGGCGTTAAGAGCGTGTTTCCGGCCCTTTGAGAAAAGAATAGGATACCTACTTTTTTGATGATCCATAAGTCGTACCGGTCCGGGGAAATTAGTGCCGCTAGCTGAGTCCAAAAACGATCGTGGTCTGCTAATATGATTCAAAAATCCTGATAAACGTCAGGGCTATTTATAGACCGACCGCAAGAGCAAGAGAGCTCCCCGCGGTGCAGACGCGCGGGGACGACCGCGGGGGCCGAGAGGTGCGGGCGGCAGGCGCACTACCCGCCTGCACCGAGAGAGCTCCCCGCGGTGAAGACGCGCTGGGACGACCGCGGGGGCCGAGAGGTGCGGGCGGCAGGCGCACTACCCGCCTGCACCGAGAGAGCTCCCCGCGGTGAAGACGCGCTGGGACGACCGCGGGGGCCGAGAGAGGTGCGGGCGGCAGGCGCACTACCCGCCCGCACCGAGAGAGCTCCCCGCGGTGCAGACGCGCGGGGACGACCGCGGGGGCCGAGAGAGGTGCGGGCGGCAGGCGCACTACCCGCCTGCACCGAGAGAGCTCCCCGCGGTGAAGACGCGCTGGGACGACCGCGGGGGCCGAGAGAGGTGCGGGCGGCAGGCGCACTACCCGCCCGCACCGAGAGAGCTCCCCGCGGTGAAGACGCGCTGGGACGACCGCGGGGGCCGAGAGAGGTGCGGGCGGCAGGCGCACTACCCGCCCGCACCGAGAGAGCTCCCCGCGGTGCAGACGCGCTGGGACGACCGCGGGGGCCGAGAGAGGTGCGGGCGGCAGGCGCACTACCCGCCCGCACCGAGAGAGCTCCCCGCGGTGCAGACGCGCGGGGACGACCGCGGGGGCCGAGAGAGGTGCGGGCGGCAGGCGCACTACCCGCCTGCACCGAGAGAGCTCCCCGCGGTGAAGACGCGCTGGGACGACCGCGGGGGCCGAGAGAGGTGCGGGCGGCAGGCGCACTACCCGCCCGCACCGAGAGAGCTCCCCGCGGTGAAGACGCGCTGGGACGACCGCGGGGGCCGAGAGAGGTGCGGGCGGCAGGCGCACTACCCGCCCGCACCGAGAGAGCTCCCCGCGGTGCAGACGCGCTGGGACGACCGCGGGGGCCGAGAGAGGTGCGGGCGGCAGGCGCACTACCCGCCCGCACCGAGAGAGCTCCCCGCGGTGCAGACGCGCGGGGACGACCGCGGGGGCCGAGAGAGGTGCGGGCGGCAGGCGCACTACCCGCCCGCACCGAGAGAGCTCCCCGCGGTGAAGACGCGCTGGGACGACCGCGGGGGCCGAGAGAGGTGCGGGCGGCAGGCGCACTACCCGCCCGCACCGAGAGAGCTCCCCGCGGTGCAGACGCGCGGGGACGACCGCGGGGGCCGAGAGAGGTGCGGGCGGCAGGCGCACTACCCGCCTGCACCGAGAGAGCTCCCCGCGGTGAAGACGCGCTGGGACGACCGCGGGGGCCGAGAGAAGTGCGGGCGGTAGGCGCACTACCCGCCCGCACCGAGAGAGCTCCGCGCGGTGCAGACGCGCGGGGACGACCGCGGGGGCCGAGAGAGGTGCGGGCGGCAGGCGCACTACCCGCCCGCACCGAGAGAGCTCCCCGCGGTGCAGACGCGCGGGGACGACCGCGGGGGCCGAGAGAAGTGCGGGCGGTAGGCGCACTACCCGCCCGCACCGAGAGAGCTCCGCGCGGTGCAGACGCGCGGGGACGACCGCGGGGGCCGAGAGAGGTGCGGGCGGTAGGCGCACTACCCGCCTGCACCGAGAGAGCTCCCCGCGGTGCAGACGCGCGGGGACGACCGCGGGGGCCGAGAGAAGTGCGGGCGGTAGGCGCACTACCCGCTCGCACCGAGAGAGCTCCGCGCGGTGCAGACGCGCGGGGACGACCGCGGGGGCCGAGAGAGGTGCGGGCGGCAGGCGCACTACCCGCCTGCACCGAGAGAGCTCCCCGCGGTGCAGACGCGCGGGGACGACCGCGGGGGCCGAGAGAAGTGCGGGCGGTAGGCGCACTACCCGCCCGCACCGAGAGAGCTCCGCGCGGTGCAGTCGCGCGGGGACGACCGCGGGGGCCGAGAGAGGTGCGGGCGGCGGGCGCACTACCCGCCCGCACCGAGAGAGCTCCCCGCGGTGCAGACGCGCGGGGACGACCGCGGGGGCCGAGAGGTGCGGGCGGCAGGCGCACTACCCGCCCGCACCGAGAGAGCTCCGCGCGGTGCAGACGCGCGGGGACGACCGCGGGGGCCGAGAGAGGTGCGGGCGGTAGGCGCACTACCCGCCCGCACCGAGAGAGCTCCGCGCGGTGCAGACGCGCGGGGACGACCGCGGGGGCCGAGAGAGGTGCGGGCGGTAGGCGCACTACCCGCCCGCACCGAGAGAGCTCCCCGCGGTGCAGACGCGCGGGGACGACCGCGGGGGCCGAGAGAGGTGCGGGCGGCGGGCGCACTACCCGCCCGCACCGAGAGAGCTCCCCGCGGTGCAGACGCGCGGGGACGACCGCGGGGGCCGAGAGAGGTGCGGGCGGCAGGCGCACTACCCGCCCGCACCGTGAGAGCTCCCCGCGGTGCAGACGCGCGGGGACGACCGCGGGGGCCGAGAGAGGTGCGGGCGGCAGGCGCACTACCCGCCCGCACCGTGAGAGCTCCCCGCGGTGCAGACGCGCGGGGACGACCGCGGGGGCCGAGAGGTGCGGGCGGCAGGCGCACTACCCGCGCGCACCGAGAGACCTACCCGCGGTGCAGTTGCCCCTATGCCGCGCGGGCGAGGACTCACTTAAGCGGTCAGTCTATAGTCAAAGGAACCCAACCACCTGCTGATATATTCCAAAACAATTTTAAGAGACAAACCACAAAAAACTACCAAATCCATTAAAAGTTCCAGCAATGTTCAGCCCATGCATATTTTACGACACGTCAGTTTTTTACCGCCATAGAAGGCGTGCCCGCAATTGATATTAATTTCATGATGTGGTATTTACAAGAAAAACGCACCGTTTCCTTATATGCGCTTGACAAGATGGCCCGTTTTTGCGACAATCCTGTTTCATATAATATATTATTCAGTACACACATGGCTTACGTGTATGGGATAAGGTAGCGCGTACACAGATATTCTAGCCCAGTCAGTTATAATGTGATATTAAGAGTATTTTCTTTGTCATTCGATTAACATTGAATTAAAGTTAAATTAATATGAGTATGATTATTATAACATATTCACTAAGCATCTCTCATTAGGTTTTTATAATCACTACGTTGTATAAAACAAAGTCGCTTTCCGCTGTCTGTCTGTCAATCCGTATGTAGGCTTCTTTAAAACTACGCAACGGATTATGATGCCGTTTTTTTATTATTATTATCAAGACTTAGTTTTAGCATACCATTACATACTCTAACGGAGTGTCGCCTAGCTTCCAAAGATGCAACATAATGTATCAATAAATAAAATGAAATTAAGTTATGCCGATGGTAAGTTTTGCATTTACTAAATCATAGTTTAAAGGCAATTAACTGACTGACATATAGTTAGTTATTCCTTTATAAATAAGATTAGAAAATAAGCTTTCTATACTGGTTTGACAGCAAACAAAGCACATAGAAGGTATCAGTTGCTTCTCTTCCTGCGCAGATGGTATAAGCCCATCGAAGAAACAGGAGAAAATCTTAGGGATCATGTTATAGGCTTTGCGGCTGGCAACCCATTACTATTATGTAGTTCCCTTTCCACCTTTACGCCTACAATTATGCTAAACGTGGCCTTTAGTTCTTACCCCAGGCTCTGTCAACCCCGTAAGGGACGCCGTGATTTGTGTGCGTGTGAGAGAAAAATCTCAAACCGTCCTGTTCTTTACTAGTGAATAGGCTACTCCTCCCTGGCTGAAGAGGTAAATGAATGCGGAAAACAAATAAAAGGATAGTCCTGAACTAGCTAAGGGCCTTCGAGGAGAAACGAACGAAGGGGGGGGGGGGAGTACCTAATATACAACATAGCTTTTCTACTTTGCAGGGAGTCTCTAGTAGAGACAAATAGACAGACTTTTAGAGAGCGTCAGTCGAGAATTTACTTCACTAAGGGCCGGTTTTTCAATCCTCAGATAAGCACTTAACTGACAGATACCCATAGAGTTATTCCTCGAATAGGACTTATCTGACGATTGAAAAATCGGCCCTAAAAGGATCTGCTGTTACTTAATTTGACATTTTGCTAATCTGACTTTCTAAAATAAGTCTTACATTCTGCATCTCCATTTCAATCTTGCATTTCTTCTATACTAGTCTGGGAGCAAAGAGAAAACATAGAATGTACCAGTTGCTTCTCTGCCCGCGCAGCTGGAAAATCTTAGCGACCATGTTATATAGGCGATATGGCTAGCAACCCATCACAGTTTTGACTCCCCTTTCCATCCCTACGCCCACTATGCTAAACGTGGTCTTTAGGTCTTGTTACTTTAAGCTATGTCTACCCCATACGCGATAAATATGAGATTTATGTATGTATGTATGTTACATTCTGCTAAACTGTCATTCTGCTAATCTGACATTCTACAAATCTCTTATCTACGAATTCCTCTTTCCACCAATACGCCTGCAATCATGCTCAGTAAATAAATAAATAAATAAATAACTTGGGACAAATTACACCAATTGACCCAGCCCCAAACTAAGCAAAGCTTGTGCTATGGGTACCAGGCAACGGATAAACATACTAATATATTGTAGATAAATACATACTTAAATACATACAATATCCGTGACTCGGGCACAAACATTCGTATTCATCATACAACTGTCTGCCCCTACCGGGATTCGAACCCAGGACCTCTAGCTTCATAGTCAGGGTCACTAACCACTAAGCTATCCGGTCGTCAAAAGTGTGGCTTTTAGGTTATGTATGTTTATTGTAAATATTACTTACTTAATAATTTAAACGTCAAAACGCTGTTGATAATTCGTTAATATGAAATCAGGCGCAATATTGCCCAATTAGAGTATGAAAACATAATTGAGGTTTACATATTAAACGAACTATATTAATTACCACAAATAGAAACATCGAAACCTTTGATGATCACCATTTTGTTATTCCGTATTCGGTGAGGCATCGAAAAATAATTGGACAAAATGTCTATTATGAATTTCGCCCCCTTTGTGATAGAATACTTGGAACACAGTAACGCAAGCGCTGCTGCTTGGCGAGATAGTTTACGAGTAAAATGACGGTAGAACCACACGCCCAATATACTATAATTACACATAAACGGATAACTCACGTATAAAAGTCGAGTGATGCTCGACATGTTTCGGACTATTTCGAAGTCCTTTTTCCAAGATGTGTTCGTGATGTGATGTGATGTGTTTTTGTGTTCGTGTCGCTGCCGCCGGGGCGAGCGCTCTTGGAAAAAGGACTTCGAAATAGTCCGAAACATGTCGAGCATCACTCGACTTTTATACGTGAGTTATCCGTTTATGTGTAATTATGATTGAGTCTCACGGTAGTTTCATGTTGAAACCAATATACTATGGCCAAGACTTTAGATGGTCTCTCTCAGAATTTTCCCGGCTTTTTTCCCTTTCGTGCTGGACCAAAGAAAAAACAGCAAATATAGTATTGCAGATGCTCATGTTATTACCGATGTGGCTAGTAACTCATTAGTTACTATTTTGATTCCCCTTTCCACCTATACGCCCATAATCATGCCAAACGTGGCTTTAAGGTTTTTTTACCTTAGTCTGTGTCTACCCCGTAAGGTATAAAGCCGTGATGTATGTAAAATAAAAGAAATATCTTGGGACAAATTACACCAATTGACCCAGCCCCAAATTAAGCAAAGCTTGTACTATGGGTACCAGGCAACGGATAAACATACTTACATAATGTAGATAAATACATACAACATCCATGACTCGGGCACAAACATTCGTATTCATCATGCAACTGTCTGCCCCTACAGGGATTCGAACTCAAGACCTCTAGCTTCATAGTCAGGGTCACTAACCACTAGGCTATCCAGTCGGCAATCTAATTGTTTTGTTGGTATTTCTGTTGCATTTAATAGTTTCTTAAGTTAATTGGCAGCTCTGATAGCGGCAACTCGCCAAAACCACGAATTAAACACTAAAAATACTTAATTACCTATTATTAATTAATTACTTTAATTTTTACTGTAGCGAAACTAAATCTTACTTTGATGTTTATTTATAGATCTTTACAGTAATGTGAACCTTATGGCGTGGTGTTAAAGGATAAGTGACGCTGTCAGTCAACTGGAGTATAATTGTGGCGCTATAACGAGATGAAAGCTATGGACTATTTTGGTTGTTGATACACACGGTCGTAGAGTCTAAACAGCAAAACTAAATGCCACTAAATTCCTTTGCAAATAAACTGAAATAACTCACAACCTAACTGTAACAGTTGTGCTCATTAAGCTTTGATAATGATCCCGTAGAGGGGTCGAAACGCGTCAGTGTTTGTGTGGTGTAAGAGATAATTAAGTTTGTGGGATCACAATTTCTATGATATACAAGAAAATAGTTGTACAACCAGTTAAAATTTCTTAAAACTATATCTAAAAGAGATGTTTTATATTTAAGGAGAGACATTAAATAATAAAAAAAAAACATAGAATTTACCAGTTGCTTCTCTTCCCGCGCATAAAAGCCCATCGAGGGTATGGGCGAAAGTCTTAGGAATCACGTTATATGCGATGCGGCTAGCAACCCATCACTATTTTGATTTCCCTTTCCTATATGCCCTTAATCATGCTAAACGTGGTAGTTTTCTTTTTCGATTTTGGAGAAAAGCACTATGCTTGCCTCGGCCAGAATAGCATTGCTGGCTCGCAAGCTCGTCCTTTCAAACCAATACTCAGCCAGCAATTGCCTACTTCCTGGCCTAGACAGTAATGTACTATACTTACGTCATATTTATCGACTAGACAACAAAATAAACAAGCAGCTGGTCTGGGAGTAAAGAAAAAACATAGAATGTACCAGTTGCTTCTCCTCCCGCGCAGATGGTAAAAGTCCATCGAGGAAATGGGCATAGGAATTATATAGGCGATGCGGCTAGCTACCCATCACTATTTTGATTCCCCTTTCCACCTATACGCCCACAATCATGCTAAGCGTGGCCTTTGGGTCTTGTCACCTTAGGCTCTGTCTACCCCGTAAGGGAGAAAGACGTGATTTATGTATGTATGTATGTATCATTTCTGTGCGAACCTCTGGCCATGCTGACGTTTGTTGTCTCACCCCTCTGTCCGTGTGTGCGTGTCTAATTATTATAAATCTGTCGGCGCTCCGGCGTTTATTTGTGGTGTGTGTAAATCTTCACGTACAAGTGTGTAGTTTGTCAAACATGGTCTCAGATCATCTGTATGCTTCAATACGTACGTAGAGCACGTATTTACCCTTACGGGGTAGACAGGGCCGAAAACAAGACCTTAAGGCCACGTTTAGCATGATGCGTGGGAAGGGGAATCAAAATAGTGTTGGGTTGCTAATTTTGGGCTTTTGCGCGGAAAGAGACGCAACTGGTGCATTCTATGATTTCTTTACTCCCAGACCAGCTTGGAAGAATTCTTGTATATGTAGAATTGTATATAATCGGAATCTTAGGAACTGCTCCCTTTTTCATGGATATGCAGGGGGTTTCGAGGGTGATAGATCGATCTAGCTAGATTTAATTTTTGGAAAATGTACCATAAAAATACTGGTCACCCAGAATTCTTGAATCTTAACCGCCAAGAAGGATTACTGGGCGGAAGGCAATAAATACCGTCCCTCATTTCCCGGCCTGGAAGGACCAACCAGATATTTGGCAGCAAATGCCACGTTTAGCTTGATTGTGGGCGTATAGTTGGAAAGGGGAATCCAAATAGTAGAGAGGTGGAAAAGGGAATCCAAATAGTATTGAGGTGGAAAGGGGAATCAAAATAGTAATAAGGTGGAAAGGGGAATCCAAATAGTAATGAGGTGGTAAGGGGAATCCAAATAGTATTGACGTGGAAAGGGGAATCAAAATAGTAATAAGGTGGAAAGGGGAATCAAAATAGTAAGCTTAATAATGCTTCAACAGCAATCGAGCTTGTGTCTGGCTATCACTGTCACCCATAAACCACGATTCAGGTGGCATAGATATAGTTTCAGTCCCGGTGAAGGGCATGGGATTTTATCCCGGAAAACAGCAAAGTTCCCGCGGGATAGCGACAAGCGCAGACACTTGCTGGACTTACTTAGAATTTATAATTACACGAACGGGTAACTCACGTACAAAAGTCGAGTGATGCTCGACATGTTTCGAACTAGTTCGTAGTCCTTCCTCTTGGAGCGCGTTTGTGTATGATTGAGTCTCACGGTAGTTTCATGTTGAAAGTAGGATTTGCACGGCACCCTCGGTGCGCGAGTCCGTCTCGCACTTGGCCGGTTTTTTTAATTAGTGACATGTTCGTTGTTGACAACCCTAGCCGCCCTCCGGAACAAATCCGAGGCCGGAGTCGAGTACGTTGACATTTCTAACTATTAGTATATTGTCAGGGGTGTCACTAAAGGGTCTGTAGCGGGCCCTAATGACTGTTCTCAAGTGGCTGCACGTAGATTAGACAGGTGTCTCGCAGAAGCGACAGAATTTTTTTTTACTATTAATTTGACAAAATTATAAAAAACACGGTTCAAGCCTCATCGTGAAATGAAAATGAAAATGAATGAAAATGAAAATTTATTTTTGCAAATGCCAATTGCGTGATGTTAGAGTCCAAAAAATGCGTGTTAAAAAAATATCAGATATCTTTAACCGATTTGGCATAAATTTAATATACGTGTGTAAGTCGGATGGCCATACAATAATCTGGTAGTAGACATGCTAAAACTGGCCTTCAGGTCTTGTTACCTTAGGCTCTATCTACCTCGTAAGTTAAGCTTCCATGCTGGTCTTCATGTTACAGGCGATGCGTCTAGCAACCCATCACTGTTATGATTCCGCTTTCCACCTATATGCCCGCAATTATGCTAACCGTGGCCTTTAGCTCTTGTAACCAGCCCTGTCTACCCGTGATATAGACGTGATAATGTGTTTTTTTTTACTCTTTCTGTCTCAAGTCACCTGAAAGTCCGCCTATTGTCTACTTTGTTCTTTGTTTCTGTATTGTTTTGTACTGATTTGTGGTGTTCAATAATAGTACATTGTTGTAGAGGCTGGAAAGTGAGCAATAGATGGACGAGTGAGTTCGAGGGCCGAGCCGCAGGTGAGGCCCTCGAAGAGAGACGAGTCCATCTATTGCACTTTTGGCCGAGACATTACATAGTGCTTTTCACGACTACTGCGAGAAAATAAAAAACATGAACGTAAATACAACAGTAAAGTTACACTCTCCCGCCATATTTTACTTCAAAAAAAAAAACGAGAGCGCTCTAGTGGCCAGTCACGCAAAGGCTTATTTTGTTATGTTATTTTATTAAGCGAAGCGCTTCGAAGTGCTTATTAAACACACCCATAATCGCTTATAGTTTTAATATGACGTGACAAGGACGGACTGACCACTCTGACCTTAAGACAGGACTTAAACAATAAAGACAAAACAATTTAAGTCAGACGTGGCTGTATGGACCTAGTTTCCTTTGCCTCTCCCTGGTGGGATAAACCTTGAAAAAATTTAATATGCAGCACACGACGTGTTCTGATTGGTCGATTTTGTGTAATAGCATCACAAATTATGTTCTGATTGGTGGAATCAGGGATCAGCATGCCGATGTGATTGGACGACTTTGGTCTTTGAAACTGTCCAACAATGTTATTGTTGGCCTGTTTGAATTCATTGTTGGCCTGTTTGAATTCATAGTTGGCCTGTTCATTCAACCTACAACTATGCTTTGTTTTGGGGCCCCATTACTGACCATCTTTTGCCACATTTCCGAGCAGTGGCGTGAAAAGAGTATTTGTATTGTATTGTATTGTAAAGTCATGGCATGTCTACATTGTTTATCTTTGGCATAAAGGCGGGACGCCACGGTCTAACGCCGCGCCCTCTCGCGGCACGCTTTGGCATCCGCTGACATACGAACGTTGACGTCGCACTGCACTTTGACTTTGTTGTAAATCAATAGTCACATTAATGGCCGTTGAATTACTTTTCGGATTTTTCTGTGTTCTAATTTTCAGTATTTTTCAGTTTTTTTTTTTATAAAAAAATTTTTGTAGGTGTTTTTTTTGCGCTCATGATTCTTTGCGAATTATCCAACTTACAATAGCCTATTGTCAACTGCTTAACAGTTTTGATATGAGTATACGAAAACATATAGGTCGCATTAACTCCTTTTTTTAGTCGGTTTAAATACTAAATATAACAATAATTTGGTGCCAAGTTTGCAGAAAATTTTCAACTTAGCTCTCAAACAAAATAAATTCCTCTAAAGTGGTTATCAGAAAAGATTTGAAACAGGTTTTGTACACATACATGTACACATAAATCACGTCTTTATCCCTTACGGGGTAGACCGAGCCTAAGGTAACAAAACCTTAAAACCACGTTTAGCATGATTATGGGCGTATAGGTGGAAAGGTGAATCAAAATAGTGATGAGTTGCTAGCCGCATCGCCTATAACATGATTCCTAAGATTGTCTTCATTCCCTCGATGGGTTTTTACCATCTGCGCGGGAAGAGAAGCAACTGGTAAATTACATTAAAAACAGCATGGAAGATTCATTTTAGAAGCTTAAAATTAATGTCTTATTAACCGTCTCTGAGTGTGGCGTTACATTCCTGGCTCCAATGCGATCTAATGGCGGTAATTGTGAGTGTCATTAAAAATATTTATGGCTGCGTTATATCGATATCGCGCCTGTGACTAATGGAATCACTATGAGTTGTTATTACCACCTGTCTGAGGATGTACACACGGCAATATAATCAGGTAAGCACCTAAGCACGCTCGCGCCGTATCTATCCTGCTTACCGATTAGCTTTGCTGTGTGTACATACATACACAAATCACGTCTTCATCCCTTGCGGGGTAGACAGAGCCTAAGGTAACAAAACCTTAAGGCCACTTTTAGCACGATTAAGGGCGTATAGCTGGAAAGGAAAATCATAATAGTGATGGGTTGCTATAGCCGCATCGCCTATAACATGATTCCTAAGACTTTCACCCATTCCCTCGATGGGCTTTTACCATCTGCGCGGGGATAGAAGCAACTGGTAAATTCTATGTTTTTTCTTTACTCCCAGACCAGCACGGAAGAAATGATTTATTGAGCAACAAAAAAGATTTAAAACAATAATAAACCAACCTAACAATTTTTCACATTTATATTAGCATAGGCACATAATTTTATGCCAAATTGAATTATAGAATTATTTATAACAGACACAGCGGGGGGTTGCATCTGCTCTATACACATACTTACAAGCCGTTAACTTTTCAAACAAAATGTTGTTTTTATAAACAATACTCTAATTAGCCTTATCTTTTCTACCATCGAGTAACAACAGGAACTTAAGAAAATATATGTGGGTAAAAAACCAAGTTGGAGTCGGACTTTGCGGGTGGTAGGGCCTTGTGCAAGGTCCGTCCGGATCGCTACCACCATCTTACTCGCTAATCCTGCCGCTAAGTAGCAGTGCTTGCACTGCTGTGTTCCGGTGTGGAGAGTAAGACAGCCGGGGAAATTACGGGCACAAGAGGCATTGCATATTAGTCCTCTAGGTTGGCAACGCATCTGCAATCCCTCCGGGGTTGCGGGTGTCTATGGGCAGTGGTGATCACTTACCATCAGGTGACCCACGTTCATATAAAAAAAAATGAAAAAACTTGGACACAGTTCGGTCAAAAGTGGTCTACTGGCAAAAAGACCTTTCTTGTGACGAAGAGGACATCTAGATGCCCTAGGCTTGGGTTTGCCTAGGCCAGGGGTGGCCCTGCATTGCACAGGTGCCGCAAAGATAACCCCATCCCGGGGTGGTCGTGGGGCGTCGCGGTGACACCGAGTGCTCCCGTACCTCGCATACGACTGAATAGGGAACCCGTGTGGTTTTTAGTGGGTATGCCTGCCTGGAGAGCCCCACATACCCTCTAAACCCGTACCGGGCGGATGCATAAGGCGCATTTTCCACACCATAAAAAATCATTCTTCCATGCTGGTCTGGGAGAAAAGAGAAAACATAGAATGTACCAGTTGCTTCTCTACCCGCGCAGATGGTAAAAGCCCATCGAGGAAATCATCATCATCATCATCATCATCATCATTATCTCAGCCATTACAAGTCCACTGCTGGACATAGGCCTCTCCTTTAGACCTCCAATAAGACCGGTTGGAAGCGGCTTGCATCCAGCGCGATCCTCCGATCTTAATGAGGTCATCGGTCCACCTTGTGGGTGGACGGCCCACGCTGCGCTTGCCGGTGCGAGGGAATGAGCGATTATAATAGGAATCATGTTTATTGGCAGAGTGCAAAGCGGGTGGAGGGGGTAGCCTAAACGATCACAGCGCTCGCTACGGCTAAAATTTACTATTTTGTCGCTGACTTGAGCTGTCAAATCCATATTGCAGTAAACATTTTCTAATCGTTTTTGAGATAAAATATGGTCCTGGTAAGATGTGTTGTTGTGAATTGTAATAACACCAAGAAGAATAGCGACTGTAAATTTTACCAATTTCCAAGACCATGGTGGAAAAGAGACCAAAGAAATAAGTGGATATTAGCCGTAAGAAAAAAAAAGTAAGTTACCTAACCTCTAAAATTTCACTGAAAACAACAATTTTAATATTATTGGCAATAATGTTACTGACTACCATTGTCCAAAATTGTGTAATATAGTAAAATAACACAAGATTTCATTATTTTTTTTCACAATATTTACTTACTTCTTGTTTGACAGCGGTGACAATATTGTCCATAATGGCCGCCTGTACGTGGCGCTGTCGTCGCGCACGGTCCCAATAGGCGACGAGGCTAGTAACCCATCGCTGTTTTGATTCCATTTTCCACCTATACGCCCACGATCTTGCTAAATGTGGCCTGTAGGTGCCTGTTACCTTAGGCTCTGTCTATGAAGACGTGATTTGTGTGTGTGTGTAAAAAAAAAGGCCAGGGGTGGCCAACAGGTCGATAGCGACTGTCAGTCCAGTCGATCGTGGCAAGGCAAATATAAATACGTAGACCAGACTGCGCAACGTAATCACCAACTGCTGGTTTAAGGTATCATGAAGTATGTAACTGGTAGATCGCACAGGGTTTCGTTAGAGATCTTGGGTCTCATCAAGTTGGCCCTGGCCTAGGTGTATGTGGGACCTCCTTCCATAGGGAAGGCAACGGCGAGCTGGAGAGCCCGTCATACCCCCGTTGCTCCCGGGGGAATGCATATGGCCAGTGGCGGATTTACCATAAGGCTGAAGGCTCCAGCCTAGGGCGGCAGATTTTAGGGGCGGCAAATTTGTGATTTTAGGGGGCGGCAAATTTTGGGGCACGAGCTTTTTTTTTTTTTTTACCTCATTCTAAGAAGTCTGCAACACAATTTGCAGGGGCGGCAAAATTTCAGCCTATACCTTGAAAATTTGTAAATCCGCCACTGCATATGGCGCATTTTCCACACGTTAAAAAAAGGTATATGTGGGACCTCCCGAAGGGAACTCAAACTAAAACCTCTCCAGCGTTGCCCTGAACTCGGTGTGATGCGGTGGGGTGCCACAAGGGTATCACACCAGGAAAATCTTAAGCTAAGACAACTGAAATCTGGTGAATATTACCTTTTACTATGTACCTACTCTTAAATTTTTTCCGGACTATTTCAGCATAAAACATCGCGAGGAAACCTGCACACCAGCGAAACAATTCAATGGTGTGTGTGAAGTTCCCAATCCGCACTGGGCCCGCGTGGGAACGATAGCCCAAGCCCTCTCGTTCTGAGAGGACGCCTGTGCCTAGCAGTGGAACGTATGATGACGATGATGATGATGATTAATTCAGCGTTGTTTGACTGAATCCCGCTACAATGTTTTTTTTTTACAAAATATATTCCCCAACTGGGGTCGAACCTGGGACCTCAAGCTTCACAGCCGGGTCTAAACTTTGACTCCAACCAGTGAGCGGAGCGAGAAAGGCTATTAGCTAAAACAATAAATAGAGTAACAAAATAAATAATAATTCTAACTGAAAACGCAAACAATTTGTTCCAAGAGCATCGATTTGGCCATCAAAATCGCAATGTATCCAGTCAACTCCGCAACGACAATATACATTTACACGCACAAATACAACAACCCAAAAACAACTCTATTATTAACACGCTTTAGTCACACATGGTTCGATGGTAAGAAGCACTAACGACGTTAATCCACGCGGCGGTTTATTCAAATTCGGCACAAAGTGGTACTTGAGCGCCGTTTTGTCTCACTCTGCGTAACCTGTTTTTTTCACGCCGAAAGAGACGTGAGGATATCCTCCGTTCGTTTTGAAATCAGTGCTAGATGTTGCGGCTCCTGATTGGTAGTTCGTCCGCGTAGGCGGGTGCAACGTCGCAGTCAGTTCGCCCCTTCGAAATCCAAATTCGTACAGTACCGCGCGAACAGCTCCGACCGTATTGTGGCGCCGCGCGACGTTGCCAGTTTTACGTTAAGGAGGTAATTTTGAATTTTTGAATCTGTGTTCTTTGTGGCCTATGGAACGACTTTAGAAAAACGTATGTCGCAAACGATGATGTTCCTAAGTAAACTTTAGTTGGTGTGATCCAAGGTTCAGTTTGGTTTGCATGTTGGTTTGATACGGGCTTTTTTAAAGTGACGGTTGTATGACGGTAGGATAAATAGTACTTAGGCTACTCAATTTCATTGTTGGCAGACCTGGAATTCAAATGTTATAGAATAGAACATGGCATCTGACTACGAAAGTGCATGAAAAAGTTAATTTTGTTTACCTTTACGTTTTGGATGACGATTGGTATGATTGTAATTGTTTCCTTAACAAAGTAGATAACAATGATGAATTTGCCGAAAAAAATTCACGAGCGTCATAATAGCAAACCAGTATCTCGGTATCTAAATTAAATAACGAACCTTTTGCAAAAGTCGAGAATACAACATAACCTAACTTTTTTTTAACGTGTGGAAAATGCACCTTATGCATTCCCGCGCTCGGGGCAGGGTATGACGGGTTCTCCAGCTCGCCGCTGCCTTCCCTATAGAAGGAGGGGAGAGGCCTACCGTCTAAAAACCGACACGTTCCCTCCTGGACTGTGAGCGCTGCTAGCACTAGGTGACACCGCGAACCTAACCTAACCTAACCTAACTTTAGCGATGAGATGAAGCAGTTGGATAAAGGTTTAAGAAGTAGAAGAGTTTGTGAAATGAATGTCAATGAGCGTTTTCCAAAAATAAGTCCAAATGTTTTTTTTTCCAGAATTTAAATATTTTGGGTTTTTCTTACTCAGCTAAGTCCACCATACAACGTTGCCGGCATTTTTGTCACGAGATTTCTGAATATTGTATTTATTACTTTGACATTGGCGAAAACATCGCGTCGATCGATGGGGCCATATTAAAAAAAAGAAGACTCAAGTGCCATAATCAGTTCTGTACACTACTACATACAACATAATGTACTATTATTCTTCCACGCTGGTCTGGGAGTAAAGAAAAAACATAGAATTTACCAGTCGCTTCTCTTCCCGCGCAGCTGGTAAAAGCCCATCGAGGCAATGGGCGAGTCCTAGGAATCATGTTATAGGCGATGCTAACCCATCACTATTTTGATTTCCCTTTCCTATACGCCCTTAATCATGCTAAACGTTTTGTTACCTTAGGCTCTGTCTAATCCGTAAGGGATAAAGACGTGATATATGTACGTATGTGTGTATTATTGTTTATCACCCAAGGTGTCTCAGAATTATTCTGGAATATTTTGGTGGCTAGGAATGTTGGAAAATTCCATCTGAATACCATAGGCTATGATATAAGCAAGGCTTCGGGCAGAGATTGGAGGAGAGCTGAAGATCGAGCCCAATGGAGTGCTATGGGAAAGGCATGCCCAGCACTGGACTGACACGGAGCATAAAGTTAAAAGTAGTAATAATAAATACATGTAAATACATACATACATACACAAATCACGTCTATATCCATTACGGGGTTACAGAGCCTAAGGTAACAGGTACCACAGGCCACATTTGGCAAGATTGTGGGCGTCTAGGTGGAAAATGGAATTAAAATAGTGATGGGTTGATATCGATAACATGATTCCTATTATTTTCACCCATTCCCTTGATGGGCTGTTACCAACCAATTCTGATAATTTTGAATTAGGTCACTATTGTCGCTAAGTTGCGACACAAAACAAGGCTAATAAAAACCAAAAACGCAGTAAAGACGCTATCACACCTCATAAACGCCGTTAATCTCGTTCCTTCCAACGTCCTTTCAATAAAAGAGGTTACCGTTAAACGTGCGTATTGGAAGTACAATACCTATCATTAAACATCATCCCCGATACAAATGATGCCGCACGCTGCAAATTGCTGCATGCATATGGGTCTCATTAAATACGGCTAATTAGAGCCCGTTAAACTGTTAACACTCACTTAATTGACAATTAAGCGGTTGCGAACTGTATCTTTTGCAGTGTCTTTTTAATTTTGCGATGATTTTATTACTGAGACGCGTGTTCTTTCAATTAACCCACGTTTCAATTGAACCGTTAACATTTGTGGTGTTTTTATAGAGCCACTTGCTGCACGCGATTTCGAATAATTATTTATGTTGCGACTCTATGCAGTTACGAGCTTACATTTTTATCGCTATCCCGCGAGAACTACACAATTTACCGAGACCAAAAGTAGTGTGTGTTTTAATCTAGGGTATCAGCTATATCCGTTCCAAATTTGATCCAAATCCGACCAGTCGTTTCATCGTGGAAGGAACAAACACACGCACTTAAACTTTCTCATTTATGATATTAGTAGATAAATGTTGCATGTATCTCAGTGTTTGTCAATTGTATTTGTCTTGTTTATTTTGCAAAATAAAGAGTTTATGAAATGATATGAAAGCCCTGTCTCCTAAACAAACAGTAGACAGTGTAAGCTCAGTTTATATTGGTTACTCAAATAGACAAACATTTAGTATTTGATGTTACAGCGGCGACAGAAATACACCGTCTATGTAATTTCAAACTGTCCAGCCATCACGGTTCATGAAATGCCTGGCTACAGACAGACGGATAGACTGCAGTATTTACCCTAAGGGTATGAAACCCTATAATCGACCGTTCGTACCGCTTTTCCACACATCGGTTGCTACGTATAACGTGCAACAAGGCACGTACTGATTCTTTTGCAGAAGCTTAAAGTATTTACGACAGGAGATGACGCGCGCATTTCCGCTAAAAAAATTTGTTTGGTTCGTGTTTGCAGTACAAAGTTTGCTTCCATACTGGTCCCCTGAACCCTGTCCATGTTTGATAGGTTTTTTTTTCGTGATTGACAAAAGTGTGCATTTCGGTGTTCGCGACTTTGATATAGTAACAGCCTTCTAAGCATCATTCACGCTGGTTCATTTCACATCTTTTTTTTGTCTATGGGCTTGTAGTCTATAACGTCAGCTCCCGCGATAGATACTCTAAGTATATGCCGTATCTAGGGGTCATGTCGCCGACTGTTCTTAGCAACGGAAAACAGAGGGCTCGGGAGGGAGTGGCTGCGAGCCGCCCCTCCGAGTCTGTGATACATTGCATTTGACAAATGACGACGTGTTCGCGCTAAGAAAACTAAGCAAAAAAGCAGTTAACGCGAAAAATTGCGAGACAGTGCGTTTGTTTCAGCGGAAGAGTGTGCTGTGAGTGTGATTGATAAAGGTTATTTGTGGTTAAGTCGATTTGATCGAGTATGTTACGTGTCGTTTCAGAAGTAAGTGTCGCTCTCGAAGCATTAGTTTTATTTCTAACTGTATTGTAAACAGGGGCCTTGATGACGTCTTAATGCGGTTCGATTCCGACTCATTTCGGGTTTTAGCTTTGATTTTTAGTATGGGTCTGACAGCGAGCGAATTTAAACTGAATTCGTCAGTTTTCACGTATTTTTAAAAACCAACGATATTACAAGATGGAGCGACGAGCTGGATAGCGGGAACGCATTGGATGCGGATGGCGCAGGGCCGATCTGTTTGGCGAGCCGCAGGGGAGGCCTATGTTCAGCAGTGGACGTCTTTCGGCTGGCATGATGATGATGACAACGATGGTGTCTTCAATGACTCAATAGTACATTACATTTTGGGGTGGTGAAATAAATATGTCTCAGATCGCAGGAATTTGTCGCACGAGCCAATAGTGTGGGCGATAAATCTTAGGCTTCCTTTATCATTGCCCGAGGTGTGTACACAATTTTACGTCTTCTCTTGTCCTGGAAATGGAAATATCTGCTCGCGTAGCGGGCGGTAAATTGCTACTTACGTTGTAAGTATTGTTTTACATTATGTTCACAAAAGGCGACGCGTGAATTTTGTAAACAACTTCGCCCGGACCATTTTTATCTAAAATTTAATTTATAACGTGTTTAAGTGAAGTTGGTAAACAAACATAAAAACTTGTTTTAATTTTAACAGCTTATTCCGCGTACGATTTTATCAGCAACATAAAAACCTTATCAACGGAGCTTAAATTTAATCACACACATTTCCGAGTAAAACTTACGAGTATTATCGAACACTAACAATATACAAAAAGTATACTGGGGTTCAATAAAAAAACTGCTTTTTTGGTTAGTCCACAATTTTGGTTTGCCCACTCAAACATTCACATGAAAGCAGTTAATATTTTTTTTATTGACTCACATTATTTGTGGTTTTGGTTTGCCTTGCGTTTTTTATATGTGTTATTTACAGGAATCGTAAAATGCGGGAAAAATTCATTACAATTTAAGTTTTAGTAACATTATTGATAAACTACGAGCATGGACACTGATAAAGGCAATTTAATGATTAATTAACATGTTCATCCATACATACAAGTATGTTTACGTGACAATTCGCATTTTACGATTCCTGGTGATGGCCTGGGAGGAAAAAAACCTAATTACTCGTTTTCGTTCCTAGTTGTATAAAAAAACCCGAATAGAAGATGAACTAAACTTAGATGAAAGCATTTTTGGGATGGGTAGAAAATGTAGAACTCGCGTCAGGTCACCTGACGTTTAGGACACCTGATCGACAATTCGTAAGACGGAGGGAGACTTGCTGCTGGGTCGTTTAAGCGGCGCTAGGCCCTTGCACGAGTGTGCGTGTGTAGTTTTCGCTTCAGCCGGCACTCCCGGAGTGCAACCCGTTGTTTTTTTTTGATTAAAATAAGTTTTCTTATTTATATTTTGTAGGGACTATCAATTCTGATGACGTGACAAATACTGATTCTAAGGCCGAACGAAGTTTTCTAGAAAAATACACAAGATATACAAAGAATGCTTCCATGCTGGTCTGGGAGTAAAGTAAAAACATAGAATGTACCAGTTGCTTCTCCTCCCGCGCAGATGGTAAAAGTCCATCGAGGGAATGGGCATAGCTAACCATCACTATTTTGATTCCCCTTTCCACCTATACGCCCACAATCATGCTAAGCGTGGCCTTTGGGTCTTGTCACATTAGGCTCTATCTACCCCGTAAGGGAGAAAGACGTGATTTATGTATGTATGTATGTATGTATAAAGAATGAGGCTAATTTCGACAAATTCACGTCATCGTACACAGTACTAACTAAGACTAGATTAGATAACTGCAGTTAATTCAAACTCACATTACTGTCTTTTTAGTACGCATTGTCAGCAATAACCCTGTAACATACGATCGGAATTATGGAAAAAAATGCGTACACGCGCGAAAAAGCTGTGTTTTGTTTGGTTTTATTTCCTATTGAACCAGTCAGCTTGTTAAAATTGATTGCGCTAAAGCGCCGTACAAACCTTATCGATTATTACTCAATTAAAAATTGATAGCGGCGTTTCAAAAGCAACGTTTTTTTGTGTTAAAAACACCAATACTCGCTTTTGTTAAATCAATTGTAACTAAATGTTAGGTATTCATAACCGTTTGGTTATTGTCAACTTGAAATTCGTTTGTACGTTCGGGAACGTGTTAATTACCCTTTATACTCACAAAACTCACAAGTGCGCAATTTTTTGTAGACGGTTAGAATTTATTGAGTACTACTGGTAAAAAAATTATAATAGATTTTGACATTGCGTTATTTAATATTTAAGCTTTTGTTAGTAAAGCGTGTAAATCCAAAGAATATAATGTCTAGAATATTGCATTTAACTATAAGAATCTCACCTGTAGTATTATAACAGTTTTGTCGAGTGCATACGTCAGCATAATTAGAAACTCGAAAATGAAAATGAAAATTTATTTTTGCAAATTGGCCGCCAAGGGCTCTTTTACATGTCTTTTTGAAACTACCAGCACATTCGGAAAGACCATCATTGCCAAGACGAATGCGCCGAAAGAAACTTGGCAGGAAGTCATTTTTTCAAAATAAAATACAGTAAGAATATTTAAATTCTACTTAAATTAAATACATTTATAAAAGGGATGTATAAGGTCCCCGAGCCTTAAATTATATTAATCTATAAATAGTAGAGATGTATAAAGTCTCTACTAGTCAAAATAAATAATAATAATAATAATAAGTTCAGTGGAGGTGTAAAACGCCTCCACCGTCAAATAAACTAATTCGAAATTCTAATTCGATTTTTTTTTAAATCTCTAAAAAAAACTTACAAGTGAATGGTGGCTGCTAAAATGTATTCAAATCTGTAAAAAGCAACGACAGTTTTCAGTTCTAACAGATTTGTTAATAGCGTATTTTATATCAACAGCGTAATTCAAAATGCTCTATTGTCCATAAAAGAAATCTCATAGTTCTCAAGTCGGCTTATTTGATTCCATTTCATTATAGTAATTTAAGAACAGAAATTCTAACGAAATCAAATTTTATTCAAATTCAAATTATGGATGAAACTGATAACAATAGAATCTAAAGCTATGAATTCGTTGGAATTTCTGCCTAAAGGACGGCTTGGCAACAAGCGTAAAAATAAATAAGAATTATAATAATTGACATCTTTGGAAACTGACTTGACTATTATATCGAAATAGCGTTTATTTGTGGGGTGCGAGACGGGTGCACCATGGGCATCGGTTAATGATTTCCTGGCAGGTTCCGAAGAGCCCGACAGGAGGGGTCTTTTGTCAGTGTTCTACCGTACAACGTTGCCGACAATTTGTCACAAGATTTTTGAATACCGTGTTTATTACTTTGACATAGGCGAAATCACTGCATCGATGGGGCCATATTAAAAAAAGAAGCATTTTTCTTAATATTATAAATGCGAATGTAAGTTTGTTTGTTACGCTTTCACGCGAAAACTACTCAACCGATCATCATTAAATTTTGTACTCATGTTCTTGGGAGGTATTAGAAGTAACATAGGATACTTCTTATTTAAAAAAATATTTTTTTTTATGTCGTCACTCTGACGTTATCTGCGCGGACGAAGTCGCGACAAAAGCTAGTTATTTATATATTAAATACGTACGCCCTTATTCATAAACGCTCTGTAGGCTTCTGCTAACTTAGCAATCGTTTGTCCTTATCTGTGAAAGGTAAATGTCAAAGTGACAGATAAGGACAAACGATTGCTAAGTTAGCAGAGGCCTACAGAGCGTTTATGAATAAGGGGGGCAGTCGATATTTTTATGGAACTGATTGTTGTTAGT
The DNA here is from genome assembly GCA_932294345.1 of Pandemis cinnamomeana. Taxonomy (NCBI): domain Eukaryota; kingdom Metazoa; phylum Arthropoda; class Insecta; order Lepidoptera; family Tortricidae; genus Pandemis; species Pandemis cinnamomeana. The sequence goes on along the minus strand of OW028702.1, from coordinate 31,615,278 downwards.
ACTAACATATAAAAGTATTTTATTTTGAAAAATTACTTCCTGCCAAGTTTGTTGCGGCGCATTCTTCCTGGCTATGATGGTCTTTCCGAATGCGCTGGTAGTTTCAAAAAGACATGTAAAAGAGCCCTTGGCGGCCAATTTGCAAAAATAAATTTTCATTCATTCATCTATATATATATAAAAATTCAAAGGTGACTGACTGACTGACATAGTGATCTATCAACGCACAGCCCAAACCACTAGACCGATCGGGCTGAAATTTGGCATGCATGTAGATGTTATGACGTAGGCATCCGCTAAGAAAGGATTTTGATCAATTCTACACCCAAGGGGATAAAATAGGGGATGAAAGTTTGAATGAAACTTTGTCAATTTTAAACCGATCGGGCTGAGACTTTGCATCAGACTAGCGGGATAGCGATTAGTGAATTCTGCGCGGACGGAGTCGCGGGCAACAGCTAGTTTCAATCTTTGTACGAGCAGAGCGTCACAATTAATCATCTCTTGATTTGTCAAAGTGAATATGTCAGCCATACTTTCCTCATTGAAACAGACTTGTAACGATATGATGGTGGTGCGATTCGGGGTACCTCCGCGTGTGGTCAAGAGCTGCGGTTCGTTTTTGGATCCGTCCGGGAAGAGCAGTGCTTGGTCCGGTGCACCTTGGGCATCGGCTAATGATTTCCTGGCAGCTTCTGAGGGATATCATTGACCGCTGGCTAAGAGCCCAACGATTTTTGATTTTTTTTTACCGCACTCTTGTCATTTGAACTGACGTCGGCCGCCATTATAAGAAAATAAAGAATATGATGACACAGATAAGTTCCGAATTCGACCACCGGGCCAGTAAGCGCATTAATTACTGGCCTCAGCAACAATAGTAAATTATTAACTGCGCCAACGATACTAAATTAGACACCGTGTTGCTTGTCCAATTATGGGGCGAGTTATGTCTGGAAAATTTAATTTTACTGTTTAGTTTTTTCAACGAATCACGAACCGTGACGAACGTATGGTGTCTGATGTAGTTAATTATTTTTCTATGAGCATTTCGCTTGGGGTAACTAAGAACAGGATAAGCTGGAATTATAACTAATTACTAATTAGGGGCCTCGGGAATTTGTCAGTAGGTCAAGATGTGAGTGTGCATGTGAACTATTTAATTAATTTATGTATTTTTTTTTACACATAAGTCGGGTTCTATCTATTTATTCCTTTGTTTATGTAAAAGTTTATGGATTATCTAGTATATTTTATCTGTGTATCGTTTCGTGAGTCACAGACGGTTCTGGCTGAAAATCAGTGCTGCAGTCTAACGCCTTAGCGTAATGCTGAGCCAGCGACCGTTTCACTTTTGCGAAGACAACGCTGAGCATCTATTTTTGATGTCTGTGTTTTTTTTCTTGTTTTTTTGCTATATTCTCTAATATTGGTGTGTCTTGCAAAAAGGAGTAACTACCTTCTTTCTTTCTTCTTTCTATGTTTGTGCATTAACGCTGCAAACGACGACGGATTTGGAAAAAAATTGGAACGAAGATATCTAGTACCCTAGACTACGACATAGGCTACTTTCGATTCTGTAAAATTTCATAGTTCACTTAAAAACTACTGAATGAATTTGGATAAAATTTGGAACGGCGATAGGTAATACGCTAGATTAAATCGCGGCAAATTCAAATTAAGAAAAACTCTGGCTAATAATTGTTAGATTTGGCGTGTGTGGTGGTTTTCCATGCTGGTCTGGGAGCAAAGGAAAAACATAGAATTTACCAGTTTCTTCTCTTCACGCGCAGATGGTAAACCCATCGAGTGAATGGACGAAAATAGGAATCATGTATTGTTATAGGCGATGCTAGCAACCCATCACTATGTTGATTCCCCTTTCCACCTATACCTATATGCTAAACGTGGTCTTTAGGTCTTGTTACCTAAGGCTCTGTCTGCCACGTAAGGGATAAAGACGTGATTTATGTATGTATGTATGTATATATTAGGTATAAATGCATGGCCGATTCCCCTTAAAGTCGTTTTCATACCAACGCAATAAAAAAAACTGTCTATTGTCTTCGACTCACGATTCGTCCTATCAATGTATAATATACGACTCAGTTGTATATATCTCCCATTGTATACAGATCTGCTGAATAATAAACGATATGCTAAAGACCCTGATGTTATATTTTACATACACGCAAGCACGTCTTTATCCCTTACAGGGTAGACAGAGCCTAAGGTAACAAGAGCCACGTTTCGCATGATTGTGGGCGTATAGGTGGAAAGGAGAATCAAAATAGTAATGGGTTGCGAGCATCACCTATGATATGACATTTTCGCCTATTCCCTCGATGGGCTGTTACCATGCGCGGGAAGAGAAGCAACTGGTAAATTCGATTCTTTCTTTACTCCCAGACTAGCATGGACGAAAAGCATGCATTTAATAATAATAATAATATCTTGGGACAATTGACACCAAATTGACCTAGCCCCAAACTAAGCAAAGCTTGTAATATGGGCACTAGACAACGGATAAACATACTTATATAGATAAATACATACTTAAATACATATTAAACATCCAAGACTCGAGAACAAACATTCGTATTTTTCATACAAATATCTGCCCCGACCGGGGATCGCACCCAGGACCTCAAGCTTCATAGTCAGGTTCTCTAACCACTGGGCCATCCGGTCGTTAAGTATTGTAGGTAGCTAAATATTGTTTTTTATTTTGTTCATTTGCTTTTGCGTCTCGGAGTAAAGAAAAAACCGTAGAATGTATCATCGAGGGAATTCGCAAAAACTTAGTAAGCTGTCAACGTCACTGCCCTGTACAGTGTGTTCTCATTAACAAAGCCTGTTTTCATTACTATCAAATGAATCAAGAAATTTTCATTTCTTGATTTTTATGTTTACTTTTACGGTTTTACCGTTAGAAATTTAATTTCTAAATGTCTGTGAAAATTAGAACACAGAAAAATCCGAAAAGTAAAGCTATGGCCGGGCTCATTTGATAGTACCTATCATTTCGACACCTCCTAAGTATACTGAGGCAACTGCAAAATCTTGATTTTACAGGAGAGCCGTGCAAAGGTAAAATCATTTGTAACTTTTTTATCTGTAAAGTCCATTCCATAAAACTTTGGATTCGCTGGAACAAAAGTACCTCTTTTCAGACTACATATATGGAATTCTGAAATTAATGTTAGTTTTTGAGAAAATGGTAAATACACTAGTGTACGCGTATTTTACGTGTTCTGATTTGTGGTATACTGAGGCAACTACCCCTTGATCCAGTATACACCGTACTAAGTTAATTGTTATTTTTTTCTATTTTTCGTTTAATAACTAGATAAATATGTTGCATAAATCCATACTGTTTAAAAATAAATACGTAGCTCATGCTCAAACGCCCTTTATCATTATTTGGTCGACATATTAGTCACTTGCACCAGTATACGCTTAAATTAAGTTCGCTTACACCTGTATACTGTTAAAAACATTTAATGTTTTGCTGTTTAAAACGAGAAATTATATTATATATTTTTATTAATAATAATAGAAAAAAGTTTTTTTTAATAAACAAACGTAAATTTCAAATAAAAACTGCTTTTATTATGTTTGTAAATCTTTTAATCATAGTTTCACATTCTTAAAAGTAACTTATTCAACAACCACAGTTTGAGCAATATTCGTTTTAGTTTAAAATATCTATCCAAAATAGTCTTCTTTTCTTAATTATTGAGACTGTACTATTAAGTACTTATAAAAAATCTATAAACTTAACTGGCTTCTTCTAAAGGTTCGATTTATCATTAGCAAGGATTCATTCCTTATTTTTAACGCCTCAGTAGGATTTATCATTGCACCTTTATTCTTAACTTCCAAAATTAAAAATTACTTATTTAAAAATTACAATATTATTATGAGATCACTACTGGTTCCTCTTTACAAAAAAAAACTTAATATTTATAAACTTTTCTTGACAAGTTCTTCAACTGACCTTAACAAATTGATACAAATTAAAAAAAACTGTCTTAATCGTTTACTCTCTTAATTATAAGGGCACTAGAATATTTATCACTTAATATCAAAATCACAATTACGAGTAAAAGCCTTTATTCCGAATTGACAAGGTACTATTTACTTTAGTCATCGTTTTTTGTGACCAACCTGTTGTAAAATTCAGTGTGTTGCGACGGTATTATACCACAATTATTATGAAGGGCAAAACCGTAACCGGATTGTATTTCTCATGTACCTACATGTAGATACGCTTGTTGGAAGTATATAACAATTTCACATCGTTTTTTAGTAGTTGGACACACCCAAAACGAAGGTGATAGCATGCATGCTCTAATTGAAAAAAGAACGAAAAAATTAATATATATACACGCCTGAACAGTGGTACATGGCTATTCGTATGGCAAAAACTGACAAACCCTATGAAGTCACAGAAGTATCCCAAGAATTGATATTTGACTTTAAAGCTCGCTTGCCTCTGTTTCAAAACTGGAAAAAGGGTACTAATGGAGAACCGTAATGTGGAATCAAATATGTGAAATAGATGTATCACGCGAAGACCCATCACTATCATCACTACATAGTATAAAATAAAGTCGCTTTCTCTGTCCCTATGTCCCTATGTATGCTTATATCTTCAAAACTACACAATGAATTTTGATGCGGTTTTTTTTAATAGATAGAGTGATTCAAGAGAAAGGTTTAGATGTATAATTCTACGCAGACGAAGTCGCGGGCAGAAGCTAGTTCAAAATAAATTACAAAATACTTTTGAAGACGACAATCATAAATCAATTGAATGTTCTTCCAGTAAAAATTTAAGGAGTCGCCAAAATGACCTCATAATTGGCTTAAGCAACATTAAAGTAGCGTACCACGAACGTTTGCCAATTGACAAACAAAAATTTAAAGATCTTAAGATCATTAATGATCTTTGTCGAAGTGGTATAATACCATCTCAACACACTGAATTTTACAACAGGTTGGTCACAAAAAACAATGACTAAAGAAAAATAATAGTACCTTGTAAATTCGGAATAAAGGTTTTTACTCATAATTGTGATTTTTATATTAAATGATAAATATTCTAGTGCCATTATAATTAAGAGAGAAACGATTTAGACAGTTTTTTTAATTTGTATCAATTTATTAAGTTCAGTTGAATAACTTGTCAAGAAAAGCTTCATTTTGCAAGGTTACAAGTATAAAATTCATTAATTTTACGGAAATCACAGTGCATTAGAAAATAAGTGGTTGTATCTTGGACAAGATAATTTAATTTCTATCGTAAAAGGTAAATTCGACGTCCGCCGCGTCGTTGGTCTATCGCGTATACTGAGGCAACGTCAGGTTACACCACACTTGTGCCGCCCCTCCACAATATCTGTGCCGCGTACACTGGTGCAAGCGACTTGCCTCAGTATACAACGTACTGATTTACAAAGTTGTGTTGTATACATTTATATACGTCACTTTATTTTCGAAACCAACAGGAATTTTACCACGAAATTTTTGTGGCAGGTAGATATTAGTATTTTAGTCAAAATTATGTAAAAAACCGAAAATGTCAAAATGGTCACTTGCCTCAGTATACTTAGGAGGTGTCGATTTGAAAAACAGCGCCTTCTCTCGTCCCTGGTGAGCAGCATGTTCCATGGGAGTTTGTAATTGTGTCGTACAGACACATCATTCAAACAGATGACGCTTAGCGACAAAAAATTCGCATAGTAACAAAGGTTACGTGACGGTTGGTAACAGGTAGAAAAATTGGGAGACTACCCACCTGCTATGGGTGGTGTAGGGGTATAGCACGCGTCACGGAATGACGAGGATCCGGGTTCGTTTCCCGGCCATAGCTTTACTTTTCGGATTTTTCTGTGTGTTCTAATTTTCACAGACATTTAGAAATTTCCTGTTTTCATTTACCATAACGAAGGATCAGCAATTCTTAACAGTATTGTGTTTTTATTGATTCAGGACCAAGGAACCCCTCGTCGCAGCAACATGGCTGACTCCAGCGAGTCCCCGCAAGGTCTAAACCTTGTTATTTGAGACATAGAGTCTCAACCTGAGGTGCAGGCACAGCAGGAAGCAATGCTAAAAGAGCGGGAGACCTCAGACGGCTCTCCGGGGGTGCCAGACGAATGTGCGGGGTGCGGGGGGCGGATACAGGACAGGTATGGACTTGTTTGCGAACTGGAACCATGAGAACCACGTTACAGCTAGCAGGAGGCTTAAGCGTTTTCGGACGTAGCTGGCAACTGGTGTTTGTTTTTGCTATTCACTTCCAGCCCCACATCTCACTGCTGTACGTCTAGCACGAAAGCGTACAAAAGTTGCGTCGCGCGCGATTCAGATTGCCGATTGCCCGTCTTTTTCTTACTATTCGTTTTAGAAATAGATGGGTAATCTATCTCGCGCGCGACTCGACTTTCGTATGCTTTCGTGCCAGGCATACTGGCCACAGGCCTCCTCTCAGAAGGAGAGAGCATGGGCTATAAGTTCCCATGCGAGCCCACTGCGAATTGGGAACTTCACACACACCATTAAATTGCTTCGCAGATGTGTGCAGGTTCCCTCGCGATGCTTTCCTTCACCGAAAAGCTCATGATAAATTTCAAATGTAATTTTGCGCATAAACTCCTGAATACGGAACTTAATGTAAGGGTTCTAGCAATATCAGCGACTTGAGTGTGGTCGGTCTTTTAATACCTTCTATCTAACAACTGTGTACACAGGTACTACCTCCTAGCAGTGGACAGGCAGTGGCATGGTGCCTGTCTCCGCTGCTGCGAGTGCCGTCTACCCCTGGATTCAGAGCTCTCCTGCTTCTCCAGAGACGGCAACATCTATTGCAAGGAAGACTACTACAGGTACGTACTTCCTTAAATCCAGGTTAAAAGGAAGACTGCTACAGGTACTTCCTTAAATACAGGTTAAAAGGAAGACTGCTACAGGTACTTCCTTAAATACAGGTTAAAAGAAGACTACTACAGGTACTTCCTTAAATACAGGTTAAAAGGAAGACTGCTACAGGTACTTCCTTAAATACAAGTTAAAAGGAAGACTACTGCAGGTAATTCCTTAAATCCAGCTTCAATTCCAGAAAGACGCGTTTTAGAAGACTACTACTGGTACGTACTTCGTTGAATCCAGGTCAAAAGGAAGACTACTACAGGTACTTCCTTAAATCTTAAATCTGTTGCATGTAGTGTACAGAACTGATATGGGCCTTAAGTCATTTTTCTAATTTGGAACTTCAATTTGTCTATTCGCACACATTACTCACACATGCAACAGGTCATTTACTTATACGAACAATATAAGATGCACACATGATGCTTAGATTTCATATCGGGATTACGTGTTAATTCGAAATTCGAAACGGTTACCTTTTTAAAGTATACGTAGGCGACGCACCTATTTAGGCAGCCACCTTTTTTCATTAAACTGTTATATTTTGGCACTGGCCACAAATAAAGTTAATTCCACGCAGCGCTAAAAGAAAACAAAAACAAAAGAGAGTCGTGTCATTGCTCTGGTCAGCGCTGCGTGTTGAATTTTGAAATTTAATGTAAATTGTTTTATTTATGGTTTAAAATGTAAGTATGTACCGATTTATCGGACATTGTGTTTTATAGATTTTGTGTAATCAATCAGTTTTTGCCCTTATAACTCACTAGCTTCTGCCCGCGACTTCGCCCGCTTAGAATTAGACTTAACTGATGCTAGTATTGCGACTGTAGCAGCTACGACCTTTGGCATGTTTATCGTTATCCCGTGGGAACTACGCAATTTTCCGGGATTAACAGTAGCCTATGTTTTAATAGGGTACCTGTTATCGCCGTTGACGTTGATCCAAAGCTGTTCAGCTATTTTAGCGTGAAGAAGAAATAAAACTCACTCATTCGAATCCTCTCGAACTTTCGCATTTATAATGTTAGTAGGATTGCTTTTTGTGTAACATATGAACTTGTTGCCTATATTGTGCGAAGCGAATTTTATTGTTCATTGCGAATACTAGTGAAGCTGAGCTATGCAGTTATTGTATATGTTTCCCAGCGGTCATTATCTATACGTGCAATTTCTATACTTTTTTTATTGACATTGAATTGTATACTCTTGATATTAATTTTTTATTTTACTGAACATTGTTATTTTAATTATTTTATGTATTTGTATTTTAGTTGGATGATCCTTGTTTGGTGACATCCATATAGCTATGACGATCCTGAGTGGAGAACCTATGTAATTGTAATGATTTGTTGCTTCTTTATTTTATACAATTCCAAAATTTTGTGACATTCAATTAATTTTTCAATTTTTATTTTTTATTTTATAATATGTGTAATTTTTGACGATTTCAATATAAATTCTCGTAACTTGACATTGTACAATTTATGATGTAATTTTATATTGAATGAATTAAATAATCTAATCTAATCTAATCTATTTTTTTTTGTGACTTAAAAAGTATATTTATTATTCGACGAATTAATAGTTACTAAAAAAACAAATATATTTAAATATATTTCTATACTTACGTTAGGTATTCTTCTAATTTGTATGTGTTCTTCTGCAACGGAGACCAAAGAGCTGGCAGGTTCCTCGCACAGCCGAATTAGTATTACGATACAGCGGGGAGCTGCCTGCATCTTTGGCCGTATGCCGCGGGGGGGGGGGAGGTGCGTTTCTAGATTAATTTTAGTTTTAATTTAATTAATTTATCTTTTAATATATTTATTTATTTTTTATATCAAGGCAGGCAAACGAGCAAGTGGGTCGCCTGATGGTAAATCACCACTGCCCATAGACACCCGCAACCCCGGAGGGATTGCAAATGCGTTGCCAACCTAGAGGATTAAGATGAAATGCCTCTTGTGCTCGTAATTTCCCCGGCTATCTTACTCTCCACACCGGAACGGTGCAAGCACTGCTACTTAGCGGCAGGATTAGCGAGTAAGATGGTGGCGATCCGGACGGACCTTGCACAAGGCCCTACCCGCAAAACTTATTGTATTCTTATATTTAGGTAATTACACATTAGGTACGTTTATTTTTGTTATTTTATGACATTCTATAGGGGACATTATAAAAGCGTTACATCAATTATGAAGCGGACAGAATAACAAAAAAGGTAAAAACAGAAAAATAAAATGTATAACAATAGTTTACAGATGTTTGTAGATGTTTAGTATATTCAAGAAGACAACGGTTGCTGATTTTTTTTTTAATTTAATATTTTTACGAGGCTTAAGTGCACTTGTGTGACTATGCCAGCCTCATTGGATGTCTCTTGGCAAAAAACGGTTGCTAAGATACAAGAGACGTATACATGCAACACCATTAACACAACTACACGTATACATAGGTAGGTAACAGTTTGTATGGTTGTCTATAAGTATCCCATATAAAATGACCCCACACTGCCTACATTTTTCTTAGGAGCAGGGCTCTACAATTTTTTTTATAATCACATACCGAATTTGTTCTGAAACCTCGGTACGCGAGGCCAACTCGCGCTTGGCTTTCAACATGAAACTACCGTGAGACTTAATCATCATTACACATAAACGGATAACTCACTAAAAAGTCGAGAGATGCTCGACATGTTTCGGACTATTTCGTAGTCCTTCTTCCTAGAGCGCTCGCCCCGGCGGCAGCGAAACGAACAATGCGCGCCAGCGCTCTGCTCGCGCGGCTGTTCGACACAACTGACAGCGGCGCACAACTACCCTCGTTTTCATCGTCATTTTTATTATTATTATTTTAATAGTCCGAAACATGTCGAGCATCACTCGACTTTTTATACGTGAGTTTTCGCGCTTGTGTTAAGATTAAGTTGGCAACACCGATAATCGTCTTATTTTGATGTATCTATTAATGTTTTAACACAAGTCAATAACGAGCTATTTTAATTGGACCTTTTCCTCTTAAAGCGATCGATGTAGCGGATGTAGAAGAGACATTACACAAAATAATAATAACTATGTTTCCTATTATTTTCTTATTTATACAATATGTCTCTATTTCGAGAATCGTGCTTCGTAAATACGACGTATTGAAATGGGATATCGTTTCTATGGTCACCAGTTGGTGCCACTGTTGACTAAGGTCCAGAGGTATAGCTATCAAAGGCGACTTTATAAGATCGGAGCCGAAACAAGGTTTTAAATCTTGAATCTCCTTAAGTTTATTAATTACTAGCTTCTGCCCGCGACTTCGTCTGCGTAGAATTATACATAAAAACCTTCCTCTTGAATCACTCTATCTAGTAAAAAAAATCGCATCAAAATCCGTTGTGTAGTTTTGAACATATAAGCATACATAGGGACATAGGGACAGAAAGCGACTTTGTTTTATACTATGTAGTGATAAATAACTATCATCTAATCGAGTAGCTATGCCGCAATGTTGAGCAGTTCCGTTATGTTAAAAAAAATGCGCTTTCAAAGCGTTCACATTCATCGCCAAATAATCCATATTTGCGATAATTTCACGAAGGAGATGACTTCAACAAGTAAATGAAAGAAATTATAATTTATGTCTCGAGGCCCGTGAAAATCAGTGGAAAGTGGACGTTATTGGACCTCACGCGACACTAGCGCCTCTAGTGGCAAATTCACAAGCTCCCATTCCGATTCAATTTTACTTAGCTGTCAATTTTGACACTTCTAGTACGGATCTGACAGCGAGCGACCTCACGCGACACTAGCGCCTCTAGTGGCAAATTCACGCGACAGCCCCCGATTGAAGACTTTGGCACGTGGAGTAGGTATAGATAGAGGAGGATAGAGTGGGTTTTAGCAATTGAGGGTTGTCTGGACGATTCACGAGTGTTTCCATACCGGCTATTTGCTTGTCTGAGGTAATAATAATAATAATATCTTGGGACAAATTACACCAATTGACCTAGCCCCAAACTGAGCAAAGCTTGTGCTATGGGTACCAGGCAACGGATAAACATACTTATATAATGTAGATAAATACATACAACATCCATGGCTCGGGCACAAACATTCATATTCATCATACAACTGTCTGCCCCTACCGGGATTCGAACCCGGGATCTCTAGTTTCATAGTCAGGGTCACTAACCACTAGGCTATCCGGTCACCCTAATTTGTGGAGTGTTTTGGTGCGACTCTACCTATGTTATGTTAAACATTTTTTCTGGATTTCACAATTTATAAACGAAGAGCTGCCGTTGGAAATCTATTATATAATTTAGCAAAAATAACTTAATTTATGTTTCGTCAATGCCCGGAAAGTTTACGAACGAATTCAACATTTGAATGGCTTTACACAAAAAACAAAAAAAAAAACTAATCACTGTCTAATAACACATACATACACAAATAACATCTTTATCCCTTACGGGGTAGACAGAGCCTGAGGGCCAAGACCTACAGGCCACATTTAGCAAGACTGTGGGCGTATAGGTGGAAAGGTCAATCAAAATAGTGATGGGTGGCTAGCCGCATCGCCTATAACATGATTCCTATTTTCGTCCATTCCCTCGATGGGCTTTTACCATCTGCGCAGGAAGAGAAGCAACTGGTATGTTCTATGATTTTCTTTGCTCCCAGACCAGCATGGAAGTAAGTAGTCTGTATAATAGGTAAGTAGTTTAAAATTCTTATATTTTCGTATTATTGTTGTCTCTTTTCCGACATTTCTTAATTTTCTGACCTAGACCGTGATATATAATTTTAACGGCGAATGATTTTTTAAATCGGTTCAGTAATTTCATAGCCTATTCAATGCAAACAAATCTATCAAATCTTTCTCAATATCAGTGTAGATTGTAGGATTTAGATTACTTGAAACAACAAAAGACATCTATATAAATAAAAGAAAGTTGTGTTAGTTACACTATTTATAACTCGAGAACCGATTTGGCTGAAAATTGGTGGGGAGGTTGCTTAGAACCAGGAGACGGACATAGGATACTTTTATCCCGATTTTCCCACGGGATTGGAAAATTTTGAAATGTTGTACTAATAAAGCTACAGACATTAAATTTAGCATGCCTACACATTCCTTGATTAGTATAAAGATGCACTTACAAAGGATTATTTCAAATTTAAGGCGGAACAAAGTTCGCCGGCTCAGCTAGTGTCTAATAAACGCACAATGTAGCAGCGATGTTTTCGTGTAACACCTGTGTACGGTTCCGTACCTGTCAGTTGCCGGACATCTTGACACCTTGACATTTTGACACTTGTGTCTGACGATAACGACGCCTCAATTACGCCATATGGCTTAGGGGCGCCCCCTAGCGAATTATAGCTACAAATTATTTAGTAAACTCCAATAACGCACTCATAAATGTTATTGTAATCAATAACAGTGTTTCTGCGTTGAATCCAAACCAATACACATACATACATACATATTTATCCCTTACGAGGTAGACAGCTGGCACCGTCTTCTTAATAATGGTAAAATATTCCTTTGTTTATTGTGCCCTTTATTTATTTATTTTATGTAGTATTATTTATTGATTTATATTATAGGTAGTATAAAGTAGTTTATTGACTGGTAGGTTTTAGGAGTTTATGTATTATATTCGGTAAAGTTATGTATTGTGGCTCTCAGTGTTTGCAATTTTAAACTCACTCGTCCATCCCTAATATACCTAATACTCCTTTCATCCACTCAAAGGTTGACGGGAAGAGATCCCTTAAAGGTATTTCTCTTGTTTATTTTGCACAATAAAGAGTTTACATACATACATAGGTACATGGACTGAGCCTAAGGTAACAAAACCAAGGCCACTGCGCTTGTTCCAGACCGTTCTGCGTGAAACCGCCAACGATCTGGTAATGCGGGCGAGCTGGTAATTCAGGCTTGCGACCACGTTTACCATCTCAGCTGCTGCAATTGTGCTGCTTGCGGCAGATTAAATTAAATTATGTTTCCCTAGAAAGAGTTAGAGATAAACCTTTGGTAGCTTATAGCTCGGTTATTTTTATAGTTATTTGCAATGAAAGCCATGACAACAATGAATATTCCTTACTGGATAGCTCTTGTTGCCACTCTTTAATTATTTTCTCTATGCCATAGCTTTTTTAACCCCCAACGCAATAAGAAGGGTGATATAGGTTTGACGTCGATATCTGTGTGTCGGTGGCATCAAAGCTGTTAATCGGACGGACCGATTACGATGCGGTTTTTTTTTCATTCGAAAGCCATTCGGTCGAGCAGTTTCAAGAGGCTCTTTTCCGATATAAGGCATTTTTGACACAAAATTGCTTTTATTTACGCACCAATTACTTGATTAATGCGGCCTTTCAATTGTTTTGATTTGACGTTACACCGTCTACGCTTGTTCCAGATTGTTCTGCGTGAAACGCTGCGCGCGATGCGGGAACGGCATAACCGCCAACGAGCTGGTAATGCGGGCCCGCGAGCTCGTTTACCATCTCAGCGGCTTTAATTGTGCTGCTTGCGGCAGATTAAATTATGTTTCCCTAATAACAGTTAGAGATAAACCTTTGGTAGCTTATAGCTCGTTTATTTTTATAGCTATTTGCCATGAAAGCCATGAAAATTAATGAATATTCCTTACTTACGCATACATACACATATACAAATCACGTCTTTATCCCTAACGGGGTTGACAGAGCCTAAGGTAACAAGACCTACAGGCCACGTTCAGCAAGACACTGAGGGCGTAGAGATGGAAAGTGGAATCAAAATAGTGATGGGTTGCTAGCCGCATCGCCTATGACCTGATTCATATGATTTTCGCCCATTCCCTCGATGGGTTTTTACCATTTGCCCGGGAAGAGAAGCAACTGGTACATTCTATGTTTTTTCTTTGCTCCCAGACCAGCATGGAAGTAATTCCTTACTTAATTTGACGTTATACTGACTGCGCTTGTTCCAGATTGTTTTGCGTGAAACGCTGCGCGCGATGCGGGAACGGCATAACCGCCAACGAGCTGGTAATGCGGGCTCGCGAGCTCGTTTACCATCTCAGCTGCTTCACTTGTGCTGCTTGCGGCAGCCTGCTGTCCCGCGGGGACGTCTTCGGGATGCGGGACGGCCTGGTCTACTGCCGGCCGCATTACGACAGCGCGTGCCTTGACGACTACGTGGACGATGACGCTAGTGTCTACAGGTAGGTATATAATAAAAAGAGATCGGACAGATTTGCGTCATCGTTCGCAATAAAGTGGACATGACTCAAAAATGAATCAAATATGTACCTAATCATTTAATTAATTTCTTACTTGACTTTAATTTAAGAGGCTTTGCTAGCAGCGAATGTGTTAACAGGTTTTCTTTTGTTAAAGATGCCACGAAATGCATAGCGAAGGCGACTCACCCCAGTACTACGGCGGGCCCAGTCAGAAGGGCCGTCCACGGAAGAGGAAGATGGTGCAGTCCCCGGATGACATGCAGGTCCAGACCATGAGGATGGCCAGCACCGCTCTTGGTAAGCATCAATACAGATAAAAAAAAGAATATAATTTACTAGCGACCCGCCCCGGCTTCGCACGGTATATTATGCATGTATTATACATATAACCCTTTCTCTTGAATCACTCTATCTATTAAAAAAACCGCATCCAAATCCGTAGTGTGGTTTTGAAGATATAAGCATACATAGGGACATAGGGACAGAGAAAGCGACTTTATTTTATACTATGTAGTGATGATGATACTAACAACATCAGTCTAATTCCACGCGTACAGAGTCGCGGGCAGAAGTTATTTGTCTAAAACAAATACAGGTCATGGTCCTACCAGTATTAGGTACTTTTTACGGGTGGTAAGACTGTTCAAGCTCCGTTTGGTTTGCCACCACCATCTTCATGCTAAGCCTGCCTACGCCGAGGCAGGCACATAATGTTCCCCAGCTCAAATCAAACAGAAATCAAATAAATAAATATTAGGGAACAGTTCACACAAATTGACCTAGTCCCAAAGTAAGCGCTAGTAAGGCTCGTGTTCTGGGTACTAGACAACGATATACATAGTTATGAAATGAAATGAAATGAAATAAAATGAAATGAATGAAATGAAATGAAATGAAATGTTTTTATTCCAGACTTGCATCCATAATAGAATTTACAAAATAAAATATTAAGTGAAAAATTAAAATTAAATGTCTTAAAATCAATAAATAAATTCAAGTTAAATCAAATAAAATAAAATTAAATCAAATCAAATTAAATTAAATGAAATCAAAATTAAAATCAACCTATTTTACACTCGGTATACACCAACCAACATCGCGGGTTACCCCTATCCCGTGACGACGTTATATAGAGAAACACATACATACCTAGATAGAAACATTCATGACTCAGGAACAAATATGGGTGCTCATCACACAAATATATATGCGCTTAGGGAACATACCCAAACTACGTGACCCTTTTTTTCGTGTTTTTTGACCCCCTCCCCCCCCCTCGGTGACCAAGCGTAGTATATGCCCAGACCCCCTCCCCCCCCCCCCCCTAGTTTTCACGTAGTATATTTTATCAATATTTTTTGCGTAAAGTTACAAAATAATGGCTTTTGTTTGTATTTTCTTATACGGCCCCTAAAAGTGCGTACTTTGAGAATGGATTGATGGGGTAATAAAAACGTGGCGTTCTTAAAAAAAAAATATTGACTACGTGACAAGAAACCAAACCCCCCCCCCTCCCCCCGGTGACCATGAGTGGTACTTTGAAGACCCCCCTCCCCCCCCTAAATCGGTCACGTAGTTTGGGTATGTTCCCTTACCAGGATTCAAACCCGGGACGCTTGCATCGCAGGCAAGGTCATTACTAACTAGGCCAACACGTCGATACGAAACAAGGCAACAACACACACAATTTATATACCGCTTATAGCGAAAACCGTTTAATAAAAACACCGTTTAAAGAAAACCGTTAAAAGGAATAAGCTAATTCAGGAAATGTAAGTAAAACATCCGCTAAGAGGATTAAACGCTCGTAATGCTGAAAGGAATGTTTAAATATTACCTACTTGATTTCCGACGATAAATTGTGAAGCTTTGAAATTTTGAAGTGTTGAATACCGGGGGAAAAAGGGGGAGGTCAGGAGTATGAAGAGATTAATGAATGTGGATGAAGCGAAAGAGGTATGTCGGAATCGTAGCAAGAGGAACAAAGTAGTCTCAGCCTACCCTTATGGGAAAGAGGCGTGACTGTATGTATGTTTGACAATACTTATGCATTAGTCGATGGTCATGCCTTTCGTGGTACCGCCGAGTTTTCAAGGTGTCTCAATAGCCCGGCTAGTGATTTATTGTAAAATGCATTGGGGATTACTTCAAGGAAACAAGAGGTGGTTTTACAAGTTTATTTAGTACCATGAAGCATAAACTTAGGCTACCTTAAAATAACTTAGTAAAATAAAATTAATGTTAAAACTTAAAATAAATTTGGACCCTTAAGTAGGGTCCCCATCACGCAGGCAGCATTCCCGCGTTGTATCGCAATTGCGAGTCTTTGTGCGAGAAAGCTGGCGCGAGGGTCGTCTGTTGCCTCCCTCAGGCGTTTGCTTAGGTCAAGCAGGGATGTAACGGAGGTAGTTTTATCGGAACCGAAGGCGGAGTCGGAGTTATTAAATTTGCTGTATCGGAGTCGGAATTGGAGTCGGAGGCAAAGTTGGATAATTGACGATAGAGTGCAGGTAGTGGGAGTCGGGGAGATTCCCCGCGCGACATGTATAAACCTGTTCATAACAGTCGACACAGGCCACCGCCGCCGTCATGTTATGCTTCGACCTTCGATTTAAAAGTGTCGGAGCCGAAGTCGGAACCAAAGGTGTAATAATAATCGGAAGTTCCGACTTAACGGAACCGGAGTCGGAACTCCGTAATATCCCTGCCCTGAAGCATCCAAGAAGTATAAAAAGTTTAATTAGAGCGAGTTGAAAAATAATCTTGAAAGCACAAGTTAAAGTTCACTAGGTCGTTGGCCAAACACTCAGAACAGACAGGATTCATACATACATACCGTCACGCCTCTTTCCCACAGGGGTAGGCAGATACTACTTTGTTCCACTTTGAAAATTTGAAAAAATCCTTTGTAAGTGCATCTTTATACTAATCAAGGAATAATGTGTAGGCGTACTAAATGTAATGTCTGTAGCTTTATTAGTACAACATTTCGGAATTTTCCAATCCCGTGGGAAAATCGGGATAAAAAGTATCCTATGTCCGTCTCCTGGTTCTAAGCTACCTAAACGACCAGAATCTACGCCGATTGGCTTCATATTGACTACGCCTTGCATGATGAATTGTCACATGTCGCCGACATTTGTCAAATTGGTGAAATATCGGGTTCCGTCGAAACATCGGGACCCTACGAAAGTTAGCGCCCTTAGAAACCATGTCAATGGAACATCGATCGATTAGATTCCTGATTCACAGTAGAACGTCCTCGCAGTAAACGTCACATGATTTTCCTTGTCGATTCAATGTAACGTGACTATGACATTTACTGTGAGAGGGTTCCATAGTGGCTCAGGAATCAATTTCTTTGATACTATTGCGTTGCGATGCGAATTTGATTTTTGAGCTATTATAATTTAAGAGCTTTGCTAATTTGTGTTTATGATTGGAAAACTAAAGTTTTATGCCAGCAGTTTTTTTAGTTAGGTACCTATTATCTGAAATCGTAAGTTTTCCGAAATTAAAAAACAGCAATGAACCAATTTTGATAAAACGTAAAAAACCACCGGTAGAAACTCGACTTTCAAATACAAAAATCGCATAGTAACAATGTTACGTGACAGCTAGTATAACAGATAGAAAAATTCGAAGGCTTACTCACCTGCTATAGGTGGTGTAGCGGTATAGCACGCTACACGGAATAATGAGGATCCGGGTTCGATTCCCGGCCATAGCTTTACTTTTCGGATTTTTCCATGTTCCAGTCATCAGTGTCGCTTAGAAATTAAAAAAAAACTATCCAAATCGGTACACAATCGGTATTGTTACCTTGTAATATTCTGTATACCTTTTTCTGTTTTGGTTGTTATATGTGGTGTTCAATAAAGAGTTACTGTATTGTATTGTATTGTACACCCAAACGGTTTCAAAACTACCTCTTTTAACTTAAATAAAATTAATACATGCAGCCAACGCCGCAAACGCAACCTTGTCTGAGCATAAACACCATAATAGCGCTCCATTCAAAGACATTTCTAGGCTCCGGTTAAAATTTCGCCTGAAACCTCAAAAAGAAAAATCACGCTCCCAACGTCCCAGATGTCAATGCGTCCTGTTCTATAATCTCTACTAATGAATAGGCTGCGGATCGCGGGAACTCGACCCGTCCCGTTCTAGCCTTACACGTGCCTGTTCGTTGGAGGGAGAGGTTTGTGCGTACGGTTGTTGGGTCGGCCGGTAAGGTCGGTACTCTGGATTATGCTTTATGGACGGGGCTCGATGAGGTAGCTATTCAAGTCGTGGGCTCTCGACCTGTTTAATCATGAAGACACTTATATTTCTACCGTTCGTGTGGCGCTTATTTCTCAAATTATAAAATACGGTAATTTTTTTTTCGCCTCAAGACTCGGAGGTCAGTTTTGGAATTGACTAGTAGAGACTTTATACATCTCTACAATCCTACTAATATTATAAATGTGAAAGTTTGTGAGAAGTTTTGGATGTTTGTTACTCTTTCACGCCAGAACGGCTGGACAGATCTGGATGGAATTTGGAACATAGATAGATTATAGTCTGGAATAACACATAGGCTACTTTTTATCCCGGAAAATTGCGTAATTCCTGCGGGATAGTGATAAACGAATTCTATGCTGACGAAGTTGCGGGCAACTGCTAGTAGACTAATATAATTTAAGACTCGAAGACCTTATACATCCCTTTTATAAATGTATTTAATTTATATACACATACACATACACAAATCACGTCTTTATCCCTTACGGGATTTCCCTTTCCACCTATATATACGCCCTTAATCATGCTAAACGTGACCTTAATGTTTTGTTACTTATGCTCTGTCTACCCAGTAAAGGATAAATACGTGATTTATGTGTGCATGTTATGTATGTACTAGCTTCTGCTTGTGACTTTGTTTGCGTAGGCTTAGACTTAAGAACTGATGTCTATAATAATATATTCAGCAATAAGTATTTTCTTTTGACGTTTGACATGTTTATCGCGATCCCGCGTTAACTGTATAATAACTATGCAGTTTTCCGGGTTAAAAAGTAGCTTATGTTTTAATCCAGGGTAACAGCTATCTCCGTTACAAATTTGATTCAAATCCGTCCAGTCGTTTCAGCGTGAAGAAGGAACAAACACACACTCACTCACATAGCGTCAGAAACGTTCGCATTTTAATATTAGTAGGATTTCTTTCTTCCTTTCTTTAAGAGATAAAATCCTGCTAATATTATAAACTAGCTTCTGCCAGCGACTTCGTCTGCGTAGAATTATACATAAAAACCTTCCTCTTGAATCACACTCTATCTATTAAAAAAACCGCATCAAAATCCGTTGTGTAGTTTTGAAGATATAAGCCGTGGGAAGACATAAGGACAGAGAAAGCGACTTTATTTTATACTATGTAGTGATGTGAAAGTTTGTGAGTATGGATGTTTGGATGTTTGTTACTCTTTCACGCCAAAACGGCGGGACAGATCTAGATGAAATTTGGAACATAGATAGATTATAGTCTGGAACAACACATAGGCTACTTTTTATCCCGGAAAATTGCGTAATTCCTGCGGGATAGCAATAAACGAATTCTCAAGAAATAAAATACTTTAATTATGAGTAACTAATATTTATGTTAATGATGGAAATGTTTAAGAGGCTGATCGACTGCAACGGAGACCAAAGAGCTGCCTGCATCTTTGGCTCAATGCCGCAGTGGAATACGTTTTTAGATTTATTTTAGTTTTAGTTTAATTTATCTTAAATTTCTAAACGACACTGAATATTAGAACAGAAAAATCCGAAAAGTAAAGCTGTGGCCGGGAATCGAACCCGGATCCTCGTTATTCCGTGACGCGTGCTATATCCTACACCACCCGTAGCAGGTGGGTAAGCCTTAGAATTTTGCTATCTGTTTCTAGCTGTCACGTGACCTTGTTACTATGCGAGTTTTTGTCGCCACTTGCTCGTTTGCCTTCCTATTCACATAAAAAAAAAAAAAAAATCTGTTTGAATCATGTGTCTGTACGACACAATTACAATACATTGTAATACATTTATATTCTTACTAGCTGACCCGGCGAACTTTGTTCCGCCTTAAATTTGAAAAATTCCAGTGGTTTGGGCTGTGCCATCCCGCGGGAACTATGCAATTTTCCGGGATAAAAACTATCCTATGTCCTTTCCCGGGACTCAAACTATCTGTATACCAAATTTCAACTAAATCGGCCCAGCGGTTTAAGCGTGAAAAGGTAACAGACAGACAGACAGACAGAGTTACTTTCGCATTTATAATATTAAGTAAGGATATTTAAGTAATTACATACTAAATGAATTGTGCATAAACATTTTATGTGAGTCAATATGGCCTTTTTGTGAAAAAAAGTCGAGTTAAAATCGAAGCATCGACTGTTTATTAGCTTCCGGGGGTGCGCCGGAGTTGATAAGGCACGGACTGGAGTGCTCTTAGTTCCCGCTGGCGTCGAGTGGCGCTGTTGTCCCAACAATGTAGGGTATCTGTACCTTTATTAGGGTTCCTCATAGCATATGGGACAATTTACAATCCGAGTGTTCGTAGCATGCCACCGTCGGCCGATACATACATACATACATACAAATCACGTCTTTATCCCTTGCGGGGTAGACAGAACCTAAGGTAACAGGTACTTACAGGCCACATTTAGCAAGATTGTGGGCGTATGGAATCAAAATAGTGATGAGTTGCTAGCCTCATCGCCTGTGACATGATTCCTATTATTTTCGCCCATTCCCTCGATGGACTTTTACCATCTGCGCGGGTAGAGAAGCAGCTGGTACATTCTATGTTTTTTCTTTGCTCCCAGACAAGCATACCGATAGGTACATAATACGTCTTTATCCCTTACGGGGTAGACGGAGCGTAAGGTAACAAGACCTAAAGACCACGTTTAGAATGTTTGTGGGTGTATAAGTGGATCGAGAGATCAAAATAGTGGTCGGTGGCTAGCATCGCCTATAACATGATTCCTAAGATTTTCGCCCATTCCCTTGATGGGCTTTTACCATCTGCGATGAAAAAAAAGCAACTGGCACGTTCTGTTTCTAATAGCGTGGAAGGATATTTCTAGAAACGAATACTTTTAGTGTGAATTCGTTAATTTATGCTCGAAAAAAAAACCGTTTGCATAACCGCGGTAAATACTTTAGGGTAGGACTTGGCCTAATTTTAAAAATAAATAAATAAATATCTTGGGACAAATTACACCAATTGACCCAGCCCCAAACTAAGCAAAGCTTGTGCTATGGGTACCAGGCAACGGATAATCATACTTATATAATGTAGATAAATACATACTTAAATACCTACATACAACATCCATGACTCGGGCACAAGCATTCGTATTCTCATACAACTGTCTGCCCCTACCGGGATTCGAACCCAGGCCCTCTAGCTTCATAGTCAGGGTCACTAACCACTAGGCTATCCGGTCGTCATTTTAATGTGGCACTGCGGCTAGCAACCCATCACTGTTTTGAATTCCCTTTCCACCTATGGGCCCACAATCATGGTAAACGTGGCCTTCAGGTCTTGCACTCCAGGCTGTCTAACCCTTCAGGGATAAAGACGTGATTTATGTGTGTATTCCTTCGCAATTCCAAAGATTTTGCAGTAAGAATTACATTTCTAAATGTCAGTGAAAATTAGAACATATAGAAAAATCCGAAAAGTAAAGCTATGCCCGGGCATCGAACCCGGATCCTCGTCATTCCGTGACGCGTGCTATACCCCTACACCACCCATAGCAGGTGGGTAGTCTTCGAAATTTTCTACCTGTTACTAGCTGTCACGTGACCTTTTGTTACTATGCGCATCACGGAACCTTTTGATGTAATTCCGACGCTTGCTTGGCCTGTTTTTTCTTTTGTCATGCAATCTGTTGGAAGTGTAAGCAGTTTTTAAGTCCATGCAAGTTTTGTGTATGGGAACTAGATACTTAGTAGCTTTCGCTTTCAATACAACGAATCCACTTGAGGACGTCAAAAATTTGAACTGTTTTCTGTTTTTCATATGCTTTTCAGAGTCCTTTGCTCCGAATACCGAATGTGCTATTCACATTCGCTACACACGCATTTCTGTGTTCTCTATTAATTGGTGTCTCTGAGTGCGAGTTAACTCTATCTTACTCAATCCTTATATAGTTTTTTTTTTAAATAATATACAAACATGCGACACTCCGGAACAAACATTCGTGTTTTTCACACACAATATCACCGGGGATCATACCAGAACTTCACAGTCAGATTCTATAGCCAGGCTATCTGGTCGACAAGAAAAACAAAAACGTCACGGCTGCCACAAGTGACGACTACCCTACTTTTTACGAAGCTTTTTTTAACTTGGCATGTATGAATATTTGTCAAGGTCTTGCAAGTCAATTTTGAAGCAGATATCTTTCTATCTATCTATCTACAGCCATCCGTCCACTGCTGGACGTAGGCCTCCTTCATATTGCGCCAGCTTCCGCGATCCTGGGCTTCCCTCATCCAGCCACTGCCAGCTGTCCTCCTAAGGTCATCCGTCCAACGCGTCGCAGGGCGTCCCACACTTATTTTTAAGGATATTGCCTAAAATATACGTAAAAGTCAGCTTGGAGAATTTACGTGAGATACGTAATGTTTTTATGTACCTTGATTACCTGATACCTGAAAACTGGCCGTCTAAGCAAGCTAGTAGGCTTGCGTTCTTAGTACATACTAACACTACTCAATCGTCCACATTTCGTTCGTCAGAAAATACGTGACGTCTGGTGGCCCTGGGATCTTGGACTATACGCTTTCCCAAACCAGAACCTCTTTGATTGGGCTGAAATTAATACTTGTGTAAGTCTTCTTCTTCTTCTTGTTTGTGGCGTTTCAAGTCGTTATAGCGACGACAAATTCGCCAATGTCAAAGTAACAAAAATATGATTAAAAAATCTTGTGACAAAATGTCGGCAACGTTGTACGGTAATGGTCAAAGACCCCCTCCCCCCTGTCGGGCTCTTAGCCAACGGTCAATGATATCCCTCAGAAACTGCCAGGAAATCATTAGCCGAAGCTCAGGGTGCACCCGATCAAGCACTGCTCTTCCCCCCGGACGGATCCAAAAAGGAACCGCAGCTCTTGACCACACGTGGAGGTAACCCGACTCGCACCCCTACTTGTGTAAGTCGGATGACAATGCAATAATGGCTCGATCTAGACCGTCTTCGAAGGCGGGTACTTCTCAGCGGTTGGTCCGACTGACTTAAAATTTGGTAGACAATAGGTACACACGGCAATATAATCAGGTAAGCACCTACGCACGCTCGCGCCGTATCTATCCTGCTTACCGAATAGCTTTGCTGTGTACATAATGTACTTTTCGATCTACAAAGAGACGATTAGTCTAAATCGCTCGCGAGACAGCTCTCGCTCTTGACCTAGCCGTGGTAAAGTGGTAAAGCACATTCCTGACTTTACAAACTAGCCAGCAGGTGGCGACACTTACATGGCTGTCATAACAAATACCACTATGATCTATAAACTGATAATACTACATACCAAGATCCACAGATAAGGCAGAGGCGCGCGCGCATAAACATTGTAGCTTTAATTTCTCATAGCAACACTTGGGTGGTTTTTTTTAATGGCCACCGATGTGAATCGACCTTAATTATTAAATTTATAATTAAATATATTAGACAGCTAGAATGATTTAAAGTTGGGGTGGGCTCAATTATTTTTTATTGGGCCTTTTGTGTTGTGAAATAATGAGGTTGCATTTGTGCATTTTGACGGATAGTCTGGTAACACTTTTGATTTCAGTTCCTTCGAGTTTCGGCAATACCTAATCCATAATAATAACATTATGAAATTTAAAGCCTTCAAAAGCTCCAAATATTTATGACAGTTATGTTTATCGCCATCCCGCGGGAACTATGTAATTTTCCGGGATAAAAAGTAGCCTATGTTTCAATTTAGGGTACCAGCTAACTCCTTTCCAGATTTTATCCAAATCCGTCCAGTCGTTTCAGCGTGAAGATGTTATAAGCATACTCACATACATCGTCACAGACTTTCGCATTTATAATATTTAGGATGTCACTCGAAAATATCACAAGATAAGTACAGCTGTAATTAATCTAGTGATACAGAAAATTCAACCAAACTGGGGTGTTACCGTGACGTCTTAATGCGATTCAATCCTGACTCAGTTCAGGTTTTAGCTGTGAATTTTATTTTGTGAGCGAACCTAAACTGAATCGGCATAGGGTCGCATTAAGACGTCACGGTAAGGCCCGAGCGGTGACTTTCTCTTTCGAGTTCTTATCAAAAACCGAGCCCCAGCAATCGACAAACCATCAAATTACCAGTATTTTTTCAAAGGCCGCGCCATAATTCAATTTGACGGACACAAAACCGCTGTAAATTATCCCACCCCATGTGGGGTCAAACATCGAAAACAATTATATATCTATTAATCTATATCCGTATATTTCAAGTTCTCGAGGCGTCCGCTAATTAGCTTAAAAAGGGACAGGTGAATAGAAACGATGTTATCAACCGTTTAAGTGATTAAACTTTTGCTTTCTATTTATGTTTGGAGTATTTAAACGTTCATTTTGACAAACGGCTTTTTGGAACGTTTGTTTTTCAATTATTGTTTTTAAATTATCACGGATCTAAAGTCCAACTATACGAAACAATGAATAAGAAATAAGGAATAAGATCTTACGCGCCTTGCCAAATAAATAGTCGAGCGAGTGATCGGAAAAAACAAAAGCCAATCGTGAATTTAGAATTTAGAATTCGTTTTTTCTTTCTTGGCGGCCAGTGCGCGCTTGGCGCATCGCGGAGGTGTTTCGCGGAGGCATGTTACAACGGTCAGATTTATTTGAAATTTGTCAGACATGTAGGACGGATGCAGTGGCGTAATTATAGGGTGGCAGTGGTGGCAAAACGCCACGAGCCCCTAGCTCTACGGGGCCCCGAATTGGCTTGGTTTAGAGCACAGAAAGGACGCTGATGCACTTCTTTATAAAGAGGAAGGAGCCCCATCTGACGAATTTGCCACGGGCCCCAGACGTTATAGTTACGCCACTGGACGGATGGCATGCAATTAGGTACAATCAAACGATACAAAGTTCGAACCCGCTTAAGCGTGATCTAGCTAAAGTTTATATAAGCAACATACATACATACATACATACCATCACGCCTCTTTCCCATAGGGGTAGGCAGAGACTACTTTATTCCACTTGCTACGAACCTGACATATTTCTTTCGCTTCATCCACAGTCATCAATCTCTTCATACATGCTCGTCGGTTTCGGGTACTCCTGACCTGACCTTTATCCAAAACGTCTCCTATTTGGTCTCGGAACGTCCGTCTAGGCTTTCCCCTCACAACGTAACCATTCGCACTCCCCATACAGATCTGTTTAGTTAGTCTACTTTCATCCATCCGCTCTACATGCCCAAACCAACTAAGCATACTTTTTTTATCCTAGTCTCTATATCCTCTTTCACGCCAGCACGTTCTCTTATCACACTGTTCCTTATTCTATTTCATTTTATTTTTTTATTATAAGCTACAGCTTCAACAATATCAGATATTGGTTGGAACAGACCCTGCGTCTGTTTCTTCATCGTCAAGAATACTTGTCCCATGCGGTCGTATCTGTTATCCGCTATTAACCCGCTCAGAGCGTGCAACCGCATCCTACGTTTTTCTACGTCACGGGAGGGAGCGGTTGCGAATCGCTTGCGGTCGCCCATAGACTGTTTTTGCCAGGGTAATAGGTTCGGTTCCGGCGGAAACATAGCGGTGGGAGCTGTTGAGAGGTGCGACAAAAAATGATAGTGTAGAGCAACTTTAGACTACGGTAAAAGTTATGATAACACTGTTACTTTTCGGATTTTTCTGTGTCCTAATTTTCACCGACATTTAAAAATTTAATTTCTAACGGTAAAACCGAAAAAGTAAAAAATAAAAATTCTTGATTCATTTGATAGTACTTATCATTTGAAAAAGAGCGCCATCTCTCGTCCCTGGTGAGCAGTAGATGTTCCACGGGAGCTTGTAATTGTGTCGTACAGACACATCATTAAAACAGATAACGCTTAGCGACAAAAAATCGCATAGTAACAAAGGTCACGTGACAGTTAGTAACAGGTAGAAAAAATCGGAGACTACCCACCTGCTATGGGTGGTGTAGGGGTATAGCACGCGTCACGGAATGACGAGGATCCGGGTTCGATTCCCGGTCATAGCTTTACTTTTCGGATTTTTCTATGTGTCCTAATTTTCACCGACATTTAGGAATTTAACACTGTTTCGATTAACGACCTCAAGTAGGGTAAACACGTGGGTAGTATTTTAAATTAGCATGCTAGAGGTAGAGCAGGGTAAATCGTGCATAACGTATCGATGTTCCGGGTTCGAATCCCGGCTGTAGCTTTGTTTTTGCATTTTTTCACGTGCTTAAGTTTTCAGTTTTGTTTACAAATATAATTTGTGACGGATTAATCGTAGGTACTAATGATAAAAACAAATTCTTCCACGCTGGTCTGGGAGTAAAGAAAAAACATAGAATTTACCAGTTGCTTATCTTCCCGCGCAGATGGTAAAAGCCCAACGTGGGAATGGGCGAAAGTTTTAGGAATCATGTTCTAGGCGATGCGGCTAGCGACTTATTACTATTTTGATTTCCCTTTCCACTTATACACCCTTAATCATGCTAAACGTGGCCTTAAGGTTTTTTTGCCTTAGGCTCTACCCCGTAAATGATAAATACGTGATAATATGTGTGTATGTATGTATAAAAACAAAATGGCAAAGTAAAATTTTTTAATCAATTATGTTTTTTTGTTGAAAACAGCGCCATCTCTCGCCCTAGGTGAGCAGTTGATGCTACGGGAGTTTGTAATTGTGTTACAGTCAAGGAATTTAATTCCTGATACATCGAGGAACCTCTTCATTATAACGTCATAGTTACATCGCATTACTTAACAAGCAAAATCGTTACGACGCTTACTATGACAAGGTTCCATGGTGAGTTAGGAATTTTTAACTGTACACCTAGTAGTAAGATTTACGTTTTGTTGCAGAAATCCTTCACCGCGGCGACCTTTCCTCGTCCATGGAGTCGCTGGCCTACGACTCCTCGGTGGCTTCCCCCGGCTCCGTGTCCAGCCACACGCAGCGCACGAAGCGCATGCGCACCAGCTTCAAGCATCATCAGCTCAGGACCATGAAGTCGTACTTCGCGATCAACCAGAACCCAGACGCGAAGGACCTGAAGCAGTTGGCGCAGAAGACTGGTCTTTCGAAGAGGGTGTTACAGGTGAGGGCATTTT
The DNA here is from genome assembly GCA_932294345.1 of Pandemis cinnamomeana. Lineage (NCBI taxonomy): Eukaryota > Metazoa > Arthropoda > Insecta > Lepidoptera > Tortricidae > Pandemis > Pandemis cinnamomeana. Next base: position 31,587,740 of record OW028702.1, on the reverse strand, counting down.
GTAGGGTTTGGACATCACCGACTATCAAACTGAAGCGTTATGTGGCAACCAATCTGGCGCGCCACTGCTGCGCACGTTGTGCACGGACACGGTATAAACGTCACCCACGACACCCATTGGTCATTTCGTGTGTAGCGTGTGCGTGCTGCTTTTTGCGCCTACATTTTGATACGGAGCTAATGTACCCACGTGCGTAGCGTGACCGTGCGCGGCAGTGGGGCGTCGCCTTCGTGCTGGGGCCCGATTTTTGGAAATCATATCGCTCGAATTCACGACGAGTAATAGAATTCAATCCACACGCGAAAGTTAGTCACATCCATTTGCGAGTGGTCCTCAAATGCCCAATTTTTGAAATCCGCGTTCGAAATTTAGTGAAAGACTAAGTCGATGTGTAAAAAGTAGTCCCGTCTCGTTACACGCAGAAAGTCGATAATTACCGGTTTTTTTGTTGGGCACCTGGAAATATATATTATCAGCTCAAATTAATTTAACATAAATTGCAAAGTATTTTTGCATAATAGTTATTTATTTTTTATGCTAAAGTACTTATTAGAACTAGTTTAAATTGCGAATTTGTTACAAAAAAAAATTACGTAAAACGAAAACTTTGTTATCGTCTGTGCGTCCTTTGTATTGTGTTACTGTCAAAAGTTTTCTGCAACGACTGCTAAGTTTTAAACAGCGAAACAAAAATTAAAATGGCAAAGCATATGTCGCCTTTTTTTACAAAGAAAAAGTTTCTATTCTAGATTATACTCAACTTTAGAAAAATTGGTTAACTCTAGTAATTAATTACCTTAAATTTTAAGGTATATATTAAATACGGAACAATTAAAATCCACAAAAATACGAATTACGAAATAATAATATTTTTTTAAATTGCATGAATGCTCTGTACGGGGACATGGTGGATTGGTACCAAGGGCGTGAGCTCTTCGATTAAAGCCCTGCAGAGACGTTTCGTAAGACGATATTTCTTTTTAAATTTGGTTTCCGTCTCTCGGAAGGCCTCGCTTCCGAGTTGCCGCAGGTGGGTGCGTGTGTGTACCCCGAGTTTGATTTTCCGCAACTTCGTCTTCAGATTCTTCAGAATCCTCCAAATTAAACAAAACTAACTCGTCGAAACTTGCCATTGTCATATGATAATGGCATTAGATTTGTTGAATTACAAATTAACAGAAAATCTCAATAATACGATGAAAATAGCCCAACGCATCGAGGCAATGACAGCAGTGAGTGAAGGTAGTCACCCGCCAACTCGCCATGTTTTTAATTTTGACAAGCCATCCCACCACTCGAATTCTAAAACGACTGCTAGAGACCAGTCGTTTTCAATTCGAGCGGTGATTTTCTACTACTCGCCTTTCAAAAATAGCAATTCACGGATTTGAACGATTTTCGAGCGATATTTTCATAGGTATGATTTCCAAAAATCGGGCCCCTGGTCTGGAAGCAAAGAAAAACATAGAGTGTAGCCGTTGCTCCTCTTCTCGCTTTTTGGGGGAGGCCTATAGAGAGAGAGATAGATATCAAACTCGAATAGCGACCACGGAAGACGCAGCGTAGAAAAGCTACAAGCCAGTTGACTTAGTGAAGTCGCGGGTGTTTTTTTTTTTTTTATGAATAGGAAGGCAAACGTGCAAGTGGGTCACCTGATGGTAAGTGATCACCACTGCCCATAGACACCCGCAACCCCGGAGGGCTTGCAGATGCGTTGCCAACCTAGAGGACTAAGATGAAATGCCTCTTGTGCCCGTAATTTCCCCGGCTGTCTTACTCTCCAGACCGGAACACAGCAGTGCAAGCACTTCTACTTAGCGGCAGGATTAGCGAGTAAGATGGTAGTAGCGATCCGGACGGACCTTGCACAAGGCCCTACCACCCGCGTGTCCCCGCAAGACCGCTATTTACGCTTTATGGGCGAGGCCTATCCAATGGTCGTATTGCTGATGATGATGCTGATGCCGAAGACGACGCTGAATCTATTGAGTAACTGTCTTTCGCAGGTATGGTTCCAGAATGCCCGTGCAAAATGGCGCCGCAACATTATGAGGCAGGAGACGAACGGGAACCCCGGCCACTCCAGCCAGGGTCCAGCCAGTCTTATGATGACGGATGCCCTGCAGAACCTGGAGGAACTGAGGGTTCTCACGCCGCATCATCCTCTGGCGTTCAATGAGATGTATTAAGGTTTTTTAGTGTAGCGGCCTTCGAGCGTGTTGGCAGAGAGGGGTACAGTAAAAGGATAAAGATGTCTACGTATGTGGCCAGTTGATTTTTATGAATAAATGTTCCGGCGGTATGAATTTTGGTTTAATGATAATCTGTCGTTTAGTTTCGTTGTTTAAAACAAGTACATATAGGCAAGTCCCAGCTCACCCCGTAGTAGGGTAAGAAGGGTTAGAGAACAAATAAAACAAATGACGATAGCAAATTACTAGAAAAAAGGAGATATAATGTAAGAAAACATAACTAAACTACTTTTAGAGCAAGCTGAGCCATAAATTTTAAGTAGCAAGTGAGACACAAAGTATTAGTTCTATCCCATCTCCCTCGCCAATACCTTCTGGGTTAAGACCCACTATACCCTTGGCACTTCCCTTGGGGGTAGGGTAGGACTGAACCATACTACCATAGTAGTCCTGGGATTTGAGAAATTGAAAAAAGAATCGACGGAGCACCGTAGTGGTGTTCCTATTCCTGGGTGGTTTGCCTTCGGACATAAGGAGCTACCTAACTAACCTAACCTACCTAATACCCGTAGCTTACAGCACTACGGTGGTATGGTCCAGTCCTACCCTACCCCCAGGGGTAGTGCCAGGGGTATAGTGGGTCTTAACGCAGAAGGTATTGGCGAGGGAAAAGGGTCTCACTCGCTACTTAAAATTTCTGGCTCAGATAGCTCTAAAAGTAGTTTAGTTATTTTTTCAGACATTATAAGGACCTTTTTTTTAGTAATTTGCTAAGGTGGGTCTTACCCATCTCACCCCGTTATACGGTATTTAAAATACATATAAATTGAATTGTTTTCGTATTACCACTCTCACAGTCTTACCACAGTTAAAAACCAGTATGCTTGGTGGTGACGAGCTACTTTGTTTAACGAGATGCATTTGTTTTATTTGATTAATAGGTGATAATCTGTAATTTTTGAACCAGTAGTACCTATACGTAAGAAGTTAAAAACAAACATACCTATACAAAAACAATAATAATCAAAATAAGATAGACAAGGTGCAAAGGTTCCGTTTAGCTTTTTTTTAAACTACGTACAAAAAATCATAGACGTGCATTTAAATAGATAAAGCATTCGGGCTACTTCGCATGTTGAATTTATGGTTCCAAATGTCAAGATGAGCTTGATTTAAACGTCGATCATATTTGAGAACGTCATCAATCGGCTCGGAAGTGTCGGCTAGAAGTCTCAAAGCGGCTATGAGAGCTGTTTATAGCCGCGCGGGGACCAACGATGCGAAACATTGTCTCAAAATAATTAAAGACTAAATCTGTAGCAATGTTGCATCTGAAATATAAAAGATGAAATGGTTAGAAGTCAGGCATGCGGTTACTTTTGTATGAAGCTACCATGGTGAATTTGTTCGTTTATGATTAGCTGCCTGGCTATCACGAGAGCGCGTGAGAGTCGAGTGAGAGAGATAAACGTGCCAGGTGGTAGCGAGGGAGCGAGAGGGGTACAGTCTATTAGAAGAAATGTCACACATTATACTAATATGCTTAAACAGGTGACCAGTGGAAGGGACTTAAAGCTGATACAAAAATGCATGTTTATCTATTTTTATCCTTTAAATCTACGGTTAAAGAATGACCCAGAACGTAACCATAGCAACGGGTGTCAGGAAATTTTTTATCCGCTTATATCAATCCTAATTCCTAATACAGGCCGCCAACTGTATTCAGATCTGTATTCAGAATGACGTTATTAAAATTTGACACGCTCGGATTTTGCACAATTCGCTGTGTTTAAGTCATCTATTTCAATAGAGGTCCGTGTACAAAACCAAGGAAGATACTTTTTTAGAGCATTTATTTTTAACTGTTCCTAACAGAATGTGTACTTAAATAGCTTATTGTTATTATGTAAGAATCCGTATATATTGACTTTATTTTGTATATAAGTGTTACTAGTCAGACCGGTCCACGGCTAGCACTACACAGCGATTCGCTTTGTACTAACCCTGAAGGAAAGAGACAGCAAGCGAGAATATTAAGAGCCTGTTTCACCACTCTCTGTTAAGCTGCAGTTATCTTATCAGTTAACTATGATTCCGTCTCTATTTTTTACTATGAAACAGACAGAGACGTCATCATAGATAACTGAAACTTAACAGAGGGTTGTGAAACCGGCCCTAAAAAAAGTAAATGTTTCTTCGTGTTTGTCTTCAAATAAAGAGTTCAATTGAAAATATATAGCACATAGAAGATCTCGTCTTTAGCGTATATGTATGCGTGTCGATACAGGCCTCCTCTCAGAATGAGAGGGCTCGCGCAGTGCGCATTGGAAACATTGTGTGTTTTTAAAAATCATTGTTAGTTTTCTCAAGTTTGGTAATTTAAAATCTATGTCGATGTAGTTGGTTAGCGGCCATTATTATAATTTTATGCGGAAACGACAAAATGAGCCTCTAGTGTAAGTCACAGAAAATAACGCCTCGAACGAATCGGCAGCGCCCCTTGCGGATTGAAACGGCAACAGGGGGACACGACGTCTTAATACGATTCAATTCCGCCTCAGTTCAGGTTTTAGCTGTCATTTTTAGTATGGATCTGTCAGCGAGCGAACCTAAACTGAATCGGAATTGGATCGCATTAAGACGTCATGGTAAGACCCTTGGTCTCATAGTTTTTGACGTTTTAACGCAAACGCATTCGAGACGTATTTTGTGACCGAAAATTTACTTAGCGATACTTTGTTATGTGTTAATTCGTAAATCGTAGGTATTATATAGTTATTTGTGTCACGAAGGAGCAAAATGATGTATTTACGGCGAAGGCGCTACGTCGAATCCAGAATGTAGCGAGGGATTCCAAAGAACGATCCAGAGCGTAGCGAGGGATTCAAGTGCTAACGCCCAAGATTAATATAATTTTGCTCGCGAGTGGCTCGTACTACTTTTCACACCGAACATTAAAAAGCTTGAGAAAATAATTCTTAAAATAATTAAAGACCAGCATGCGTGGTTTTGCAATGATCAACTTCACGAAAATTTGCAAAAAAACACTTAGAAAAGGCTTGTACAGAAAAGTTGGATTTTGTTCCCTCTCGTTAGGGCAAAGCTTACTTTTCTGAATGAGAGGTGTGAAAAAGTATATTTATAATTGTAGAAAAGTAGTATACAGTGTGTCTTGTAATTAGTCCAGAGTACTCCGTCAGGTTGGTTTAGTTTGAAAGAACGCCCCCGTAATTTTGCAAAAATCGTGGTTGTCTTTTTTTTACATTGCTCGATGTTCAAAGCGTACAAGGGCATAAATATATGTACAGTCAGTGTCATGTAATATGAAGCATACGGATTGACCAAAAAGTTCGGCACGCCATACTGTCTCTATGGTGTGACGAACTAATAAGACGTCAAAAACATCTATACACCTTTATGCCAAACAATAAGGTCGGAGACACATATATTTGACATGATGGCTGTATATATTTATGCCCTTGCATGTACCGCGTCAAAGAGCTAACTTAATTTTGAAACAAATTTTTATTATAATGTAGGTAATTAAAAAATTCCGAAAACACACGCAAAATTACTTATATTTTAAGAAGTTAAATTTTATACCAAAATTTCTTTACGACAATTTGGTACAAAGATGAATCACTTTAGCAAGGGTGTTCGGTTGAATGAACCTAAATATCTGCTGGAATGCTCTAGAATAATTCTGAAACATCCTGTATATAATCAGAATCCTAATTACAGTTGTATATAGTTGTTACAAGTAGAAAATAAGCGTAACTGTACCAGTTTGTAGCAGCATGTATGTGGTTGACTATACCATAATCCAGTGGCGTGCATGGGGCTCGCCAGGGTAGGCAGGTAGGCAGAAGACAACACAATTTGTATGTACCTTGGCAACCTAACTGCACGCCCTAGAATATTGTCTGGCCATTGATATTTATTAAAATAAACGAGACTAAAGTAAGACCAACGAGACGAGATAAAATACGTAAGCAATCGTTACGTAACATTGGGTTAGCGAGCGATTATTATCTATACTTAATTTTAGTCCATACTAATTACTATAAAGCAGTCGCGTGCACTTCATAAAGACAAAAAGACAGGATCTAGATCGGAATCCAGATAGGTTGGTTCATGTCTGCATTCCTAGGACCGCAGTATATAGGAAACATTGCGCTGCTATGTGTCCACAATTTTTTAAGCTACCAAATTACATAGGGGTAGCTCCTGAAAATATATATAAAAATAGGTTGGTAGGGCCTCGTGCAAGGTCCGTCCGGATCGCTACCACCATCTTACTCGCTAATCCTGCCGCTAAGTAGCACTGCCTGCACTGCTGTGTTCCGGTGTGGAGAGTAAGACAGCCGGGGAAATTACGGGCACAAGAGGCATTTCATCTTAATCCTCTCGGTTGGCAACGCATCTGCAATCCCTCCGGGGTTGCGGGTGTCTATGGGCAGTGGTGATCACTTACCATCAGGTGACCCACTTGCTCGTTTGCCTTCCTATTCATATAAATAAAAAAAAAAAAGGTTAATGCAGAAAGAAACTACTATAGTGTAAATGATTTCCTCTTGCAAGATAACTTTGTATAATGTAAGCAAACCATAAAATTAATAATGTTGCATGCTAGTCTAATAAATTGTACAAATAGCAGAATAAGGAACCTATAATCTCTGTGCCACCCAATGACATTGTTATATCTACTTATTCTTTGCAAATAAATATATTCTATTCTATTCTATTCTCAACGGCAACGGCAACGGCTGCATCGCGTCACTCTGTCCAAACTACTCGCTCTTATCCCCAATAATGTACAATACAATACAATACAAATGCTCTTTATTGAACACAAGTACATAACAATACAGAAACATAGAACAGTAAGTTTAAGTAGGTGGCGGAAACGGGTCTACCTTATTTGCTATAAAATCAAAAGCTATAAATTTAAAATCTATAAGTTCATATGTTATAAAATCACTTGCTATAAACATTCATTTGCTATAAAAGTCACATGCTATAACATTCAAAATCTATAATTTCAAAATCTATAACATTCATAATCTATAACATTCAAAATCTATAATTTCATAATCTATAACATTCTAAATCTATAAAATTGTTTTCTATAATGATTATTTTCTATAACATTCATAATCTATAACATTCAAAATCTATAACATTCACATTCTATAAGCATCAAAATCTATAAAACAGAGCCAGGTGTTCAAATGTAAAGTCGACGGAGCCCCGCTGGGCGGGGCTCCTATTTTCTGCTCTGAGGGACATTAGAATTACAATTAATTACACTCTAAAAATTATACACTATTACAAATACTTCTAAAATTATACACTATTACAAATATTTCCTCTACTGATTCCTTAAATTCAGCCAGGCATCCTAATGCGAGGTCGAAAGAGCCCCGCTGCGCGGGGCTCCTATTTTCTGCTCTGAAGGACACAAGGTAACTAACAAACCTATCTGTCTTAAATTGGATGTTGGTAACGTGTTTTTCTAATGGCGGGGGCTGCGCCCCCGAGCCCCCCATGTGGGGGGCCCTGCCCCCCACTACCCCCTTTTCCGCGACTTTTCAGTTGTAGTACCGCTGCCTAAGTAAAGTTTAGAGATTTCAATAGTTATAGAAAACAAATGTTATACTATCTAATCCTTATAGCAAATGAGTGTTATAGCAAATGAATATTATAGCAAATGAATGTTATAGCAAATGAATATTATAGCAAATGAATGTTATAGATTTTGAATTTATAGAAAGTAACTTTAGAGAATTTAAGTATTATAGCAAGTGAGCATTATAGCAAGCAATGATTATAGCATCTGAATTTATAGAAAGTGAATCATTATAGCAAATGGTTTTATAGAATGTGATTTTATAGCCATTGATTTTATAGCAAATAAGGGGATACCGGCGGAAACAAATAGACAGGAGAAAAGCAGGGATAATAAAAACAACAATGTTATAAACAAGATAAAGTACCTAACGATCCACGGATCGTTACCTTTATCTTAGCTTTAGGCTGGCAACGCGTCTGTAATGCTCCGGTGTTAAGGATGTCCATGGGCTGTGCAACTTACGACGATCACGCTTGCTAGTTTTAATTCCTTGTTGTGTAAAGAAACAGATTTGCGGAAAATAAATATTTGTCGAATGAAATGTTTTGTGGAACATTTTTTGAGGAGAGTTTTTTTTGTAGAAAAGTACATAGTGTACTCAATTTATAAAAAATATTTATTCCTCGAATTTATAACAATTGATAGCCAAGTTAAAAAGTTCTACTAAAAAATTATATCAATGGCCAGACTTTATTTAGATTGTAGTAATAACATAGTATTATAAAATCCTTATTTATACACGGAAATTTAATATATTGATTCTACAATAAATGCGCAGTTTTCATTACCATACACCATACCCGAATGTCAAAAACGGAGCTCTATTAATAAAACTCCAATGTTCGTCTGTCTGTCTATCACTCGTCAGGCGTCATTAGAGCGTTTTCCAAAAAAAGTCCACATGTACATTTTTTCCGGAATTTAAATATTTGACTTTTTCTTACTCAGATGGTAAACACCCTATTGGTTCTAAGGGGAATCACAATATAGTGATGGGTTGCTAGACGCATCGCCTATATGATTCTTAAGACTGACCCATTCCCTCGACGGGCTTTTACCATCTGCGCGGGAAGAGCAACTGGTACATTCTATGTTATGCTTTGTATTAAAAAACTAGAATAAGACAGAACTGATGTCGATACACCCTACAATTATTATTAACGCGACTCTAGGCAGTTTGACGTGTTTATCGTTATCCCACGGGAACTATGCAATTTACCGGGATAAAAAGTAGCCCATGTTTTAATATAGAGTACCAGCTATTTTAGTTCTAAATTTGATCCAAATCCGTCCAGTCGTTTCAGCGTGAAGAAGGAACAAACATACACACTCACATCGTCACAAAACTATCGCATTTATAATTTTAGTAGATTAAGGGCCGATTTTTCAATCCTCGGTTAAGCACTTAACTGACAGATACTCAAAGAGTTATTCGTCAAATAGAGCCTATCTGACGATTGAAAAATCGGCCCATAGTAGAATTGTACGATTTATGAGCTGATAACATCAGTGGGGGCCGATTATGTCGAATCTCACAGTAGCGAATACCAGTATCTTGTTAAAATAACTGTGACATCGAATAAATTTGTTTCGGTATGTTAACAAGCTGTGAGTCAATGATATTGTACTGGCGTTAAACTAGTTCGGAACGTGGCTTTGGCTGGGGTTACTGCTTCGTGCTACCGAACAGTAATAAATAATCACTATCATCACTATCATCACTACATAGTATAAAATAAAGTCGCTTTTTCTGTCCCCGTGTCTCTATGTATGCTTATATCTTCAAAACCGCACAACGGATTTTGATGCGGTTTTTTTTAATAGAAAGAGTGATTCAAGAGGAAGGTTTATATGTATGCATAATATACCGTGCGAAGACGGGGCGGGTCGCTAGTTTAAGTATAAATTATTTATGCTGATCTGGGAGCAAAGAAAAAACATAGAATGTACCAGTTGCTTCTCTACCCGCGCAGATGGTAAAAGTCCATCGAGGGAATGGGCGAAAATAGTGGGAGTCATGTTATAGGCGATGAGGCTAGCAACCCATCACTATTTTGATTCCATTTTCCACCTATACGCCCACAATCTTGCTAAATGTAGCCTGTTACCTTAGGCTCTGTCTACCCCGTAAGGGCTATCCCGTTTGGTTCGAAGGGGGTTCGAATTTGTGTGGTTTTAATTATTTTAAATTAGCTAGGGGTAAACTCAATTCCCATACTTGTTCACAGGGGTAGTGACATTGAAAAGGTTAGGAACCACTGCCTTAGACGAACAAAGGCCAAACGAAACGGACCGAAATCGCATTTTGGCATATTTAAAACACAAAGAATCGTAGTTATCAGAAGCCCTATTAGCAACGTAGTATTGACCATAAAACTGCTTTTGACAGTTTGTGAAGAATTTTAACAAAGGCAGAATATTTTTTGTTTTGAATCGACTCAAAGTTTTAGGCCTTGTGGGTTTTGGACGTCGTTTTTATATATTAAATAAAATTATAATTATGATCACATTTTTAGTCGATGAATCATTTTATCTATATACCTATAGGTACCTAAGAATAATGTATGTATCAGGAATCATGTTAAGGTGCGACCACACCGTTGCGTAAAAGATGTTGACGGTGCGTTTACGCAACAAAATGTATGAAAAAACGGTGAGAAAACGTGACGCCAACCAGTGGCGTAACTATAGGGTGGCAGGGGTGGCAAAATGCCAGGGGCCCCTAGGTCTACGGGGCCCCGAACTGGCTTTGTTTAGAGCACAGAAGGGACGCTGATGCACTTCTTTATATTGAGGAAGGAGCCCCATCTGACGAATTTGCCGCGGGCCCCAGACGTTATAGTTACGCCACTTACGCCAACGACACGTCACTGCGTATACGCGGCGGTGTGGTAGCTCCTTTATAGGCGATGCTAGCAACCCATTACTATTTTGATTAGGTACCCTTTCCACCATGCGCCCACATTCATGCTAAACGTGGCATTCAGGTCTTATTAACTTAGGCTCTGTCTACCCCGTACGGGTAAAGACGTGATTTATGTATGTATATTCGCTTAAAATGTAGGTATACGAAAATTCCAAATGAATAAATTTCTGTCAAAAATTTCATTTTTAATACCTACCTACAAGTTATTTTGCTGGCTGTACTTTTTGCTCAATGTAGGTACTTGTGATGTCATCCGTCCTACATAAAGTGTACACCAAATTTCAAGTCAATCGGACCAACCGTTGAAGAGTTCCCTCCTGCGGAGACGATCCTGGCTGGGTCACCAGATGATTTATCCCTTGATTTGATGAGAGATCCCTTCTTAGGGATAAGTTCGCCTTTGTACTATTTTCTCTGTATTACTGTATTTTTATATTTTTTTATGTGCAATAAAGAGTTTACATACATACATACATTTATTGTCACCCGACTTACTCAAGCGTGCCAAATCTCAATCTGTTGAAGATAATTATCTGCTTCAAAATTGAGTCGCAAGATTCCATCCGGACAAACAAAATTTTATACATACTCGTATACACTTACATACATTAGAAGTTAAATAAAAGCTTATAAAAAATTGTACAATAGCGAGTAGGTAATTACAGTTCTAAATAAATGTAGTCAACTATTTAAAAAAGTAACTGGATGCTGTTGTGGTTTTGAAGCACACACAACCGTACAGACATACACTTTCAAAAATCTCATCTTTCTTGGCGTTCATGTTAAAGCTTTATATCAGCGCCATCTAACCTTTTCTACTTGAAGTAACACTCACCAGACTACCGTCTGCAACGTTCCTTAACAATCAACATTGCAGTTTAGTTAGTTCTTCATATTTGTAATAGATGGCAGCTCATACAGCCGAGTCTAAGACAATGTTTATTTTAATAAGAGCGTTCATCTATATTTTAGACACAAGCAAATCTGCTTCAAATAGGTCTGATTAGCGTAAACTGGCTGGAAACATTTAGCTTTGTTTCTTAGCATTTTGTTTTGACGTTTAGTTCTTTAAGTAAGGCATAGATGGCGCGCAAATAAATGTTCATAAAACCGAGACGACTTTAAATTCTTTATTGTATAAAAGTAAAAATAATACACTATCTACAAATATTTACATAACATTATTTGTGCACGGTTGTTGTATATAGTTCAGGCAGAATCCTCTGTTGCCGACGTCTAAAGGCGCTTCTACATTGTCGGTGTGAAACCAAAGTCTAAACGGCTTAACTGTACCTGAAAAAGGCAATTAAATCTAAAGTATAAAGTAAGAGCCAAAATAAATGCCATTCACGTAAAATGCTTGTAGATGTTAGCTTTCATGTAAAATTTTATTCTTCTGCAGTAGCGCCATCTCCTGCGTAAAGCTGACACTGGCGTATTAACGCGCAAAGTTCTAATCTTGACGGAGCACCGAAAAGCTTCCGACTTGTTTTACTAGATGGCGTTGCTAGTGTAAGCGTGAGTTGCACCAAATTACTTAGCAATAATGTGAACCATAACCAACGATTTTTTTACAGAAAACCTACAAAATGTTTAGTTGAAATCGTCGGTCGTCAAAGTAAATGGTGCAACCCACTCTAAGTGTGACTCGCATCAATTTACTTTAACTACCTTAACTACCTAACTATAATTATATTTAATAAATTTACACCCCCTTGCAAAAAATCTGTCACCCATGGTTTTTGTATTTTATGAGCATAAAAGGTTACTTTCTAATGTAGATATGTGTATTTTTAATTTTTTTATTGTAACTAATATTTTAATAGACATCTCGCAGTATGGACAATGATAATGTACTCCGTTATTGTCGTGTATATCAGACTAATGTACCAATTAACAGTTTCTAAGGCTCACACTGTAATATACATGATGTGGATGTACTGAATAAATAAATAAATAAATAAATATATAAGGTTTATCATTTATTTAAATCATTATTTTATTATAGTAACCTGTAAAATGAGTAACTTGTATTATTAAGATCTTTATTGTTCCTTGAAAAATATAATAAAATTAGTATCTGACTCCCAAAACTAAGCTAAAAGCTTAAATTTTTTTGCAAGGGGGTATAATAACTGCCGATTTTGACATATTTTTCATGGGCTCACATTTAGCAAGGCGTTAGTTGTATGTGGCTCCATCTATCGGATAATTTACTTACTCATAACTGTAGAAGCCTGCATGCTGAGCTCAGCTGAGAAAGTCCCTCCGCAGATGCGGTCCGTGCAGAGCGCCTGCGCGGGTTGGACACGGCCAACGTTGGACGCGCATGGGACCAACAGCCAATCGTTGGCGCAATTGTTGGGCCCAACACCGGAGCCAACCATCGCATTGACGGGAACATTGCTGTTGCCCGATATGGTGAAGGCGCGGGAACGGTTGTTCACTAAACAAAACAAACGGTGAAGTGCGAGTATGACTCAGTAAAAAAAAATAACTTATAATTTTTTTACTAAGTAGCTAGGTATCATATTTTTTAATCCCATGGAATTATTTTTGATTCATAATTAATTCACCTTTGGCCGTGCACTTTGACCATCGACTGTTTTAATGTAAGCATGTCGCAGGCAGATGTTAGTAATCCGCCATATTATTACAAAATTCTTAGCCGTTTTGATCGTATTGCAATGCTACGGTTCGACGATTAGCCGGATTGAATGCGGCTGAATGAAAATCCGCCGGAATGTATTCGGCGCCGTACGTTCTTCAACACGGCTAGCCGTAATGTAATAAAGCGAGTCATTAGCCGCCGCTTTCAGTTTTTAGTTCAGTCGACGGCCCAGACGCCAATTCTTACCTAACCTAACCTATCCACTAAAAAATCCATCTTTATTTCTTATGCCGTGATAGTAGTAGGTACGATGCGGCTAAACGTAGGCTGCCTTATTGAAGAATGACATTCTGGCTAATCGTTGAACCGCCGCATTGCACGGCCCTGTCATTCAAAACGGCTAGCCTAAATGTAATACAGCAGCGCACTACAATCAGATATGTATATAATATCTTCTTCTTATTATTTGTGGCGTATCAAATCGTTATAGCGACGACAACTTCACCAATGTCAAAGTAACAAAAATATAATAAAAAATCTTGTAACAAAATGTCGGCAACAATGTACGGTAATGGTCAAAGACCCCCTCCCTCCATGTCGGGCTCTTAGCCAACGGTCAATGTTATCCCTCAGAAACTGCCAGGAAATCATTAGCCGATGCCCAGGGTGCACCAGACCAAGCACTGCTCTTCCCCCCGGACGGATCCAAAAACGAATCGCAGCTCTTGACCACACGTGGAGGTAACCCGACTCGCACCCCCATGTACGTATATAATAATATATCGTCGTATATCTAGTTGGGGTTGTCTCTGTGATCGCATGTGTCAAGCACACTACGGATTGCGTGCATAGCGCCATCTAGTATGGCATGCGTGGAACTAATATCGCATGGCCGACGGTTCGGCGTGCTTGACCGACCCAGTGACCGCTAGTTGCGCGTAAGTGGGCAACAGATGGCGCCACACAAGTGTTCTCAACCACAATTCATATTCGAGGCATTGTGAATATTAATAACGTGTATCGAATGTGTGTAAATAAATGTTTCTCTCTCTCTCTCTCTCTCTCTCTCTCTCTAATAACTTGACAGACCTGTATCAGGGCACGCAGAGTACTGGACGCCGCAGAAGTTCCTCTCCATCCTTATGCAGATGCCGTAATCCTGGTTGCTGAGCTGCAGACCCGACATCGGGTCATAGTTGAACGATCTCAGCTGCCCAGACACGCCTGTGTAGTACTGAAGGCAACCTTCATCAGCTGGAAGAGAGATCATAGCTAAGGTGTGCATAAGCAGACCTAATAACCTAACCTAAAAAACAAGCCTTTTCGCTGCCTTTACTTTTTGTTGACTGTACCTACTTGAATTGTCCGACCTACCTAGTGAACTAAATTTCTAGTCAATTGGACCAACCGTTGAAGAGTTCCCTCTTGCGGAGACGGTCTGGGCCACCAGATTATTGTACTGTCATCTGACTTACACAAGTACACCATGTAGGACGGATGATAATGTCAGCAAAAAGCTTGTATTCAAAATTACAATACAATACAATATTATAACTCTTTATTGAACACCACATATAACAACCAAAACAGAAAAAAGGTATACAGAATATTACAAGGTAACAATAGGCGGCCTTATCGCTACAGAGCGATCTCTTCCAGGCAACCAAAATGGACTGGAGAACAGAACAGATCTGAGCAGGTGGTGCAATTTAGAAAATATAATATATAAATATAATAAGTACTGAAATACATAATAATTATATTATACATGTAACACAAATTTATAATAAATGGAGATATAAATAGACACATACACACATAGAATTTCTAAATGTCTATGAAAATTAGAACACATAGAAAAATCCGAAAAGTAAAGCTATGGCCGGGAATCGAACCCGGATCCTCGTCATTCCGTGACGCGTGCTATACCCCTACACCACCCATAGCAGGTGGGTAGTCTCCGAATTTTTCTACCTGTTACTAACTGTCACGTGACCTTTGTTACTATGCGAATTTTTTGTCGCTAAGCGTCATCTGTTTGAATGATGTGTCTGTACGACACAATTACAAACTCCCACACACAACACAATTACACACATACCTAAAAAAGCCAGCTACAAGATTCATGCACAAGATGACAGATAGTGCTCCTTCAACATAGATTTAAATATGGGTAAGGATTTAGCGCGCCTTATGATTATAGGCAAGGAATTCCACAACCGCAAAGCCTGAACAGTATAAGAATATACATAGAATTTGGATTTAGAACGAGAAAATTAATTTTTTTGGTTAGGTTATTTTTATTGGATTTTACTTTTCCTAGGCTGTGTCTACCCTGCAAGGGATAAAGACGTGATTTATGTATGTATGTAACTAACCTTTGTAGATGGTACTACATGGTATCTGCGTGACTTTCACCTTCCACATCCTCTCGAAAGCAGCGCCGCTAGTGACGAATGTCAACTTGACAGGGTTAGTGGTTCCGATACCAGCATCTATATACACTGAAAAAAAAAATGTTTTAATATCTTCAGTACTTTATCGGATCATGCGTCATGTTGTGGTATTGTCCGAAACGCGTCATTTGCAAAAATGCTGCTTCCGTCAAGCATTGACAGTCGATGATGTGTGATTTTGTATTACCAATTAGAAGTAATTCTGTAGGTATATGAGACCTGTTTCATATTTCATATTCATTTATTCATAAACAATACAGACATTGCTTGAAATATCATTACAAATTAAATTAATTTTCATTACACATAAATTAAAATTAAATTAAAAAGGTACATCTTCAAAATTAAATTGAAACATCTATCCCGTATAAATATCCCATCAATAGGTACTATAAAAGCGCCCTCTCAATAAAAAAGCCCTCAAGTTTCTACGAAAAACTGGATCGGAGATGATCTTTAGGCCACCGGGTAGCTTATTAAAAAATTTAACAGCTAAAAGCGGTAAAGATCTGGAACCAACTTCCTGCTGCAGCATTCCCTGAGCGGTACAATTTAGGGATCTTTACAAAGCGAGCCTTCCTGTTCCTCAAAGGGCCGGCAACGCACTTGTGATTCCCCGGGTCTTGCAGGTGTCCCTGGGCGACGGTGATTGCTTTCCATCAGGTGACCCGTCTGCTCGTTTGCCCCCTCTTTTATAAAAAAAAAAGCTTGATGTTTGGCACTATGCTGTGCTACTTTTAGTTTCGGTAAAAACGTTGTTTAACGTTCTTTGTTCAATGTGCAGCACGAACCCCATGGGGTTCCGCCGCGATACTTACTGTGACCCCCCTGGTTGACGCCGCATATCGCCGGCACGGGGTTTCCACCTGACACGATGAACTGGTCTTGGTTGCAGACATGGTTCATCTGCTCTGGCCCAGCTATTGTGAAGCGAGTGAAGTCCAACCTGGAAAGTGTTTGCTGAATAACGTCATCGATTGCCATGATTTCTTAAGCCATAATGATCGTTTGTCATATTTTTATTCAGGTTCCTTACGCTATTTGCTTGGATCTGGGAGCAAAAAAAGCACAGAATGTACCGGTTGTTTCTCTCCTCGCCTACACTGTAAAAGACCATCGAGGTAGTGGGAGAAATTTTTAGGAATCATGTTACAGACGATGCAACCCAACACTATTTTGATTCCCCTTTCCATGTATACGCCCACAATCATACTAAACGTGGCCAGTAGGCTTATTGCCTAACTCACTCGCAATCGCCATCGTGTTCATTTTGACAGTTCTTGTATGAATGTGACGCTAACTGATTCCGATGCCAATTGTTAGCCCATACATGAACTGCCAAAATGAACACGATGGCGATTGCGAGTGAGTTAGATAATAAGCCTACAGGTCTTGTCACCTCGCTCGGTCTACCCAATAAGGGATAAAGACGTGATTTACAGTGTATTTATGTATATCATAGTTTTGGGTCATTATACCTGATCTGACAGACATCAGGGTGCGCCTTCGAAACTGTAAGATCACAGGACCCCGTTCCGTCAAAAGACGAGGGGTACCCACTATTCACGAAGTATGTCCCATTCTCTGAAGTGGTGCTGCCGCATGACGTCATAACTGCAACAACCACGAAGCATACAGGAGTTGCCTTCAGCTTAACTCGACGCTATAGCGTCGGTGCAGACGGGCAGCGTTTAATTACTGCAAACCAACTGCAAAAACCGCCGGTTAACACTGCACCGCAACTGTAGCGGACTGCACAGACGTTTTGCAGTTTTGACGAAGATACACCAACTGCAGCAGAACTGCACTCGAACTGGCATTTTGTAGTTGGGTTGCGGTTCAAATACTGTCCGTCTACTGGCCTATAGCCACGTTCCGCAGAGCAAAACAAAAACGTCCTTATTATGACAGCGATGTGGACATCACAGGTGTTCTGTTCGGGGTGCGAGTCGGGTTACCTCCGGTATCTTTGGTTGTATGATTTTGACAACACATATATAATTAGTTAGTAAACTTAGTTTCTAAGCTTCACTTTTATTTCGCATTCGGTGTTTACCTATAAGTGACTGTGGTAACTCTCTTCAACATGGCATGCAAGCAGCAAGTTCGATGTATTAGTCTTAACAATTGTTGATGAATTTTAAATAAATAAATACTCACAGACGCAGCAAAGCCCGTACCCGCCGGCGCAGTGCCCGTTGGCTTGGCCGCCGCGCGCGGAACACTCCCGCGCAGCCATGCAAGTGCCGTTGTCTCCCGATGCGCCTGCGCACCCGCCGTTCGGGAACGTTACCACCGTAAAGATGGATAGGACTGGAAAAGAGGGGTTCAGAATTTAAAATCAAACTTAGAAGTCTTTGTTGTTGCGCGGGCAAGAACTCATTGAAGCGATCGGTCTATAGAATGCTATTCGGGTTCCGGGTGCTATCGGTCTATTCAAGTATAAGCCCATAAGAGTGAGTGAGGCAGATAGACAGACCAAAGCTCTTTTTAAATACTTTGAATAGAAATTTGCGTCTTAGTTTTAAACCAGTGATCCTCGACCGTTAGAGGTGATTTCACATTGCTAGGTTATTGGGACAGTGGGGCATACGTGGCTTTAGAACTAACGTGGTTGATCGTAATAAAAAGGATTAATAGAATTTTCCGCATATTTAAAATTCCATAGAAACTTCTATAGTTTAGACTTGCAAGAATTAATCTAACCTAAGAATTTCATTTTGGACTGTACTTAAATTGTCATCCGTCCTCATATTATGTGAACCAAACTTCAAGTCAATCGAACCAACCGTTGAAGAGTTCACTCGCACGGAGACGGTCCTGGCTAGACCATCAGAATTATACTACCAGATTATTGTATTGTCATCTGACTTACACAAGTATGCAAAATGTCAGCTCAATCGGTTGAAGATATCTGCTTCAAAATTGAGTCGCAAGATTCCACCCGGACAAACATAAATAAATACATAGTTACGTTATAAGTTAATATAGAGCTTGTAACTTGCAAAAAAAAAGGTAATAAAATAATAACAATCGCTTGCAATTGTAATAATAATTAAGAATCCTGCTGAATCAATTCCCAATTTAATTACTTACATCTGTTTTCCTTCTGAGGCCAGAACTTCGCCTTCTGATCCCCCGTTTTGAAATTAGCCGTCCGCCATTTTGGAAACCCGCCGCTCAGGTGCCCGTTGCCAAAATGGCGGTTGTCAGCTGTTTCACTAAGCACGAGCACAGAAACGAATATTAAGAAACAAACGAACATATTCGCAGCTATTTTTAAATTTAAATCGTTCGAAGTTGGAACGCGTGTTTTTATAAACATTATTAAGTAGAAGGGGTACAATGGGGAATTTCTCCTATTGTCACCACAAAAGGTGATTTAGTGATAATTTTGGTCACGGTGTGTAGGCACGCGTTTAGCGGGTAAGTGGCCATGTACAGTCTGTACGCGGGAAGTGAATGTTGAGCCGATGTGGGACCCTTTCACATTAATATGATGTGGTTTCATTTGGTGCGAATTTTGTTGTTGAAACTAAAACATTAAAGAACTTAAATAGGAAGTATAACTTACTGTAGGACTTCCATGCTGGTCTGGGAGCAAAGAAAGAACATATAGGTAATGTACCAGTTGCTTATCTTCCCGCGCATGGTAATAGTCTATCGAGGGAACGGGTGAAAATCTTTATAGGAATCATGTTACAGGCGATGCTAGCAACCCATCATGCACTATTTTGTTTCCCGTTTCCACCCATACGCCCACAATCATGCTAAACGTGGCCTTTAGCTCTTGTTACCTTAGGCTCTGTCTACCCGTGAGGATACAGACGTGATTTATTGATCTACATTATATAAGTATGTTTGTCCGTTGTCTGGTAGGTACTCATAGTACAAGCTATGCTTAGTTTGGGGCTGGGTCAATTGGTGTAATTTGTCCCAAGATATTTATTTATTTATTTATTTATGTATAAATATATGTCAAAATGGATTGGAATACAATATAGTGCATTGGGGCAAATTCGAAACTCGTACCTTAATGTACCTTACGATCGCCCAGACTTTGTATTAGTACTTGACATAAATATTGTGATCGACTGTACTAAGTGTTAGAACACATTGTTGTTACCCTCATTTATGATCGTAACTATCCAATATGGTTAAATAACAAACAATAATAACACTATTCCAGTGAAAAACCAGCTATTAAATGATTGAGAACAAACTCTCTCTACATCCGGTTAAAGTACGTGTTACAGATTTATTATAATAGTATTTTAAACAGTTGGTTAACAGTTACGTCAGTCTTCCATGAGGCTCTAAAGTAACTTTTCGCATATAAAAACGTCTCTAACGCGTTCACGTAAACGTCTCAGTTACTATGGAATTGGCAGCGCCACTTGCGGATCGAAACGGCAACAAACTGTTCTTAGTCTCTAATGTAACTTTTCGCATAAAAAACGTCTCGAACGCGTTCACGTAAACGTCTCAATTACTATGGAATAATTGGCAGCGCCACTTGCGGATCGAAACGGCAACAAACTGTCCTCATAGTATTTGACATTTTAACGCAAACGCGTTCGAGAAGTATTTTGTGACCGAAAACCTACACTAAGCATACTGTTCTCATAGTATTTGACATTTTAACGCAAACGCGTTCGAGACACATTTTGTGACAGTAAACCTACACTAAGCATACTGGGAGTAAATAAAAAACAGAATGTAACCATTTGCTTCTCTTCCCGCGTGCATCCCGAGGGAATGGACGAAAATCTTAGGAACCATGTTAGGCGGTGCTGGCCCATCACTATTTAGATTCCCCTTTCCACCTATAGGTACGCCTACAATCATGCTAAACGTGGCCTTTAGGTATTGTTACCTTTGGCTCTACCCCGTAAGGGACAAAGACTATTTATGTATGTATGTATGTATTGGTGTATTACGTCACAAAAATTACAACACTCCTGGTCCTGGTAACATTTAAATTCAAAAAAATATCCCCCACGCATTAATGAGTAATAATCATCGTACGATACTGACAGACAAACACACAAACAGACAGACGTCAAACTTAGAACACCCCTCCTTTCGCGGTCGGGGGTTAATAATTAGGTATTAAAAATGAAAACGCCAATACCAGTTTTTCTGATTTATTATAATATGTTACATATAAAACAAACCTGTGTAAGTAATATATGTATATTTGTTCATTAAAATAAATGTTAGTTTGTAAATATACTGTTATATGGTTATTACTGACTAGAATAAATCTTTGTATTTATTTAATATTTATTTAATTTGCAATTAACAAATAATTCTGTATCGTAGTTCATCTAATTCTTAACTAGATGGCGCTTAGGTCACTACACCATCGAAGCGAATGATGCTTTTTATTTTGTTTTCGTGTTAATAAATAACGTATGTTTATTTAATATAAAATAATTCTCTTATCGGCTCAAAAATAATCTTAAATATGAATTAGTAAGCAAAGAGACAAAGATTCTTAATAAAACTATAACAGCTGCCTTATACAAAACAAGAAAATTTATCGAATGTTTTAGAAAAAAATATAGACCATAATACAAATTGCAACAAATTTATAACATTTAATTTACTTTGATTACAGCGCCCTCTGTGTTCCATTGGCTATAATCATCGCAACCTTATAAAAACCAATGAACAAACGTAGTGACAGCTCCTCCGCTAGGTGGCGCTGTTCTACAATTGTGTAATGCAACCAGAATTATAATTCATGTCATCTATTGAAGTTACATAGAAATTAGAAAAAACATAGTGGCCGTCTGAAAGTAAACAAACTATCTATAAATTAAAACATTCCTGACAGTTTTCAAGAAAATAAACTATTAAAAATAATAACAAGCATGAAGAATAATTGTAAAAAAGTCTATTTTATAGTGACAATGGCAAGTCGTAAAAGGTTTTTCTTTGGTAAGCTTCCATTAACCATTTTTACTGACTATGATGGTTGTTTTTTCTGTAGAAAATACTAACTGTTAAGCTCTTAGTTTACCTAAAGTTGTACTTACGTTAATTAGACAGGTATCATGCATTATAATTAAGTACATTGTACGTCTCAAAACTCCATTCCAAAAATACAAATTTCTTAACAGGCACTACCAACCCAGTGTCCCTAGGATGGTATCACCTGACAACTATCTTCCGTAATTATATATTTTAACAACGATAACTTACTATTTACTAAAAAAAAGAAATGGATAACTTTGCCGTCTTCGACTACTAAGGATGCCAGTGTTCGGAAATTTCTATGTAGTGGCGGTGGTTCTCATTTTTATTTTGGTTGTTTTTTGTTTTGTGTTGTCGTTGTTTCTTCGAACATTGATTCGACGGTAGCGTGACTATTGTGCATTTAACCTCACTATATCGCGGAGCAGCAAAGTAAAGCTATCCATTTATTTATTTTTCGACATGGAGCCCATTTTTTTTAAGCACATGTGCGAAAATACTACTCTAAAGTGGTGAAAAATTGTGCTGAATTTGAAATACGAGTAGTAAAGACAATCGCTGCTCTCATTAATCTTGTGAACTAGTCAAAACTTTGATTAGAGCTGTAGTTTAGGAGATATAAGCTGATTTACACCACTTTCGAGTGATGTGCTTTCAAAAATCGAGCCCATGGACCTTCGCAAAGTAACTAACGCCTGATTCCATACATTTTACTATTAACTATAAAATAACAAGTATCTTATTCCAATAAGTTTAGAAAACAAGTGTCAAAAAACAACTAAAATTTTAATAACACTCAAGGGGTCATTCAAGTATCAGATAAACAGCAAAGGAGAAAGCTGAGGTCCATTCTTTACTCATTTTTGACGGCATTTCGTTTCGGATTCCCATGGAAAAAAACTGATTCACTGTATACCACACGACTGTGGAATATTAAACCATCAGGGGTGTATTCTCTGAAAATAGAGTATTAGTATTCTGAATGGTGATTAAGTCACCGATATCGTTTCATACACGAATGACTGTACCGCTGGATCGATTCAAACTTGGGACTTATTTTATAAGGTTGAAATGTAAGAATCATCATCAGAACCAGATCAAAATCAGAACATTTATTGTTTAACTGTGTAGGATAGGTACATAAGGATTTTAAGCATAGGAGAAAGTAAGCCTTTTGCTTGCTTTGCTGACAAAAGGTGGGAGGGGAGTCAAAAATGACTATTCTGCTTACGCCATACTTGAACAGCTCCGAAGTAATACCTACATAAATTTAGTGACACAAAATCATCAATAGGTGGCGTTGATGTCAATGAAACCAAAATTGCAGGAGCACGTGAAATAATTTTTACATTCCACAAATAAAAAGTTTTGTAGTTGGTGAAAGGAAATAAGAATAAATAAAAACGTTGTTGATATTAAGTCTAAATAATAGTAATAATTATTATATTATCGTAACATTTACTGTATTTTTTCGTCGCAGCGACGGTGACAAATAGTTTCTAACAGATGTTTTAATGATTTTTTTTTTTTAATTTTATTATAGGTAATTAACAAACGCTCTTTTTGTATAATTAAAGGTAAATGGAGAATGTTATGAAGTCGGTTAAATAGTACTCGACGCGACTTGAATATATTTATCTAATACATATATATTTGTTTTTATTAAAATAGATAGATTTATGGGGCCATGATCGCTTTGTAGCGATAAGGCCGCCTATTGTTACCTTGTAATATTCTGTTTACTTTTTTTCTGTTTTGGTTGTTATATGTGGTGTTCAATAAAGAGTAATTGTAGGTATTGTATTGTAGATAGAGAACCTGATTACCTTATTTGTACATAAAAACGTTATAAAAAGCCCTTGGCAACCTATTTGCACACTAAACGTTTTTTTAAGCGAGTAAACCACTGGGGCCTTACCATGATATCTTAATGCGATTCAATTCCGACTCCATTCAGGTTTTGGCTGTCATTTTTAGAATGGGTCTGACAGCGAGCGAACCTAAACTGAATCAGATTTGAATCGCATTAAGACGTCGTGGTAAGGCCCCTGATCTATGGCGTGACGTCACTCTATTTAGCGCGATCAAGACATGGTTGGAGGGATTGATTCTCGTGCATTTATTTAGAAAAATCTAAAAATATATATATATTTTTTTAATTTGGTATACGAATAAAAATTTAAATAAGTGTACATTCTCCATTCATTTGTTGTGTTTTTGATTGTTTTTTTTTTATCAGTACGGCTACGTCTAGCGACAGTGACTTGTTATAAGCAAAATGCGTCGCTATTGTTTTGTTTATTGTAAAAAAATAGGTGCCAACAAAGTAAGTCGCGGACACTTTCGCTAGCTGTACTTAACTAACCCAACCGTATGCACTAAGTATTTAATTTAGGCGCATAATGATACATTTTATAAATGGAGTGTTTTAATTTTTATTATCTTATCTTTTAAAGAGGGATGACTATGTCCTCATGGGAGGACTCAAGAACATCGGAGATCAAAATACATGCAGTATCCCTTTTACAAAAGTTACACCAAAAATGGGGCCTATCATGTCTTTACTCACCAGTTGGCGCCACTGTTGACTAAGGTCCAGAGGTATAGCTGTCAAAGATCGGCACCGAAACTAAGTTTTAAATTTTGAATCATTCTTGAATCAGGCATACACAGGTCATTTACTTAAATTTTTCACCTATACTAGAACTTAGTGATACGGTTGGTTTTTGATAATTTAGGTGACGTAGTTAAGCGCTCTTGTTAAAAGACTGTGCTGTCCGCAGTTTCTTCCGGATTCTCGGTGAACTCCACCTCGGGACGACTCGGGTGTCTCCGGGCGACACGCCTTCGTCCACGTCATCAGCTTCGGTTTTGATCTCCATTTTCTGGAACACAAACCCACACACATACACACCCACACATAAATCACGTCTTACGGAGCGTACAGAAGTAAAGTAACTAGACCTAAAGGCCACTTTAGCATGATTGTGGGCGTTTAAGTAGAAAAAAATGTTCTGGAAGGATTTGTTAAAAAATTGTTGATTCTTCCATGCGGTCTGGGACCAAAGAACATAGGACGTACCAGTTGCTTCTCTTCCTGCGCAAATGGTAAAAGTACATCGAGGGAATGGGCAAAAATCTTAGGAGTCATTTTATAGGGGATGCGGCTAGCAAAGCAACCCATTTGTCTACTATCCATTAGTCTAGTGTGAATGGTTGCGTTGGGAAGGGAAGGCCTAGACCAGGGGTGGCCAACTTGATTAGACCCAAGATCTCCTGGTTACGAACGAAACCCTGTGCGATCTACCAATTACATACTTCATGAGACCTTAAATCAGCAGTTGGTGATTACGTTGCGCAGTCTGGTCTACGTATTTATATTTTTTGCCTTGCCACGATCGACTGGACTAACAGTCGCGATCGACCGGTCGATCGCGATCAACCTGTTGGCCACCCCTGGCCTAGACGTTTTTAAAAAGGGTCAGGTAAAGACTACCCGAAACCGACGAGCATGTATGGACAAATTGATGAATGTGGATGAAGCGAAAGAGGTATATCAGGATCGTTGCAAGTGTGGCTACCCTGACCACTGCACGCTACTGTCATGATCATGACTTATATTACCTGCACCACAAGCCTGATGAGGGTGTGTTGCTGCTCCAATATCTGGGCCATCTCTCGGAGCCGGCGCTTCTGTTTGTCCAGTTCAGCGCTGATGTAGTCCTCACTGCTTTCCAGGACCAGGTCAAGACCAGCTGGAACACAACGATAAGTTTAGGCACCCTTGAGAAGTAGGAAAGGAACGTCCCTAAGTCAAAAAGTAGGTAGGAGCTGCCCGTCTGGCGGCTCGCTTTCTCTTCGGTAAGCTGTAAAAGCCATCAGAGGCAGAGTAGTCAGTTAGAAAAAAAAAGGGAGTTGCAACCTTTTTTTTATTATGTTGTATTATATCTGCCATCAATCGTAAGACTATAATCAGATCTTTTGAGAGGTCAATGGCGATTGTGAGGAGGTGGACCATCGACCAACTCTCACATCTTTAAGGGAACACATTTGTCCTTTTTAGACGTTTTAGATTGCTAGGCTCCAGCAGTTCCTTTACTAGCGGGTCGGGATGAAGAGTGAGACGTTCTCTATAGGACTTCTTGTACTGCTCTATTTCCATACATAATGTTGGCATTTCAAGATAGGAGAGATTTTCGTCGTTCCGAGTAAACCAAGGTCCTGCTCCTCGGGATGTTATTTTGAGCTATTTGTAGACATTCAATGTTCGAATTGCTAGCGGTGGACCAGATTTGGATGCCGTAGGTCTATATTGGTTTTAAGATGGCGTTATAGACATGCAGTCTGTTAGTCAGAGACAGAGCAGATTGTCTACCCAGGAGCCAAAGTAAATTTATGAAGCGCAGGAGTAATTTATCACGGGTCTGTTTAATGTGGTGTTTCCACGTCAAGCGTTGGTCAAAGTGAAATCGCAGGTATTTAACAATGATGTAAATGGTAGTCTGGGGAAGAACATTTTCACCCGGTTTGACAGAGGCAAGGTAAATATTTTTTGTTCATTGAAAAGGACTCACTAAGCCGTGGCAGCCTAGTGGTTTGACCTGTGGCCTTTCAAGTAGAGGATCGTGGGTTCGAGCCCGAGCTCGCACGTCTGAGTTTTCGGGAGATGTGCGTAGTTACATTTTGAAATTTACCATGAGCTTTTCGATGAATTAAAACATCGTGACACATCTGCGAAGCAATTCAATGGTGTGTGTGAAGTTCCCAATCCGCACCGGGCCCGTGTGGGAACTATAGCAAAATAACTCTCATGGTGAGAGGAGGTCTTTGGCCAGCAATGGGACGTATATAGGCTGGACATTATCATGAAGATTGGCCTGTTTCACCACTGTCTGTAAAGTTCCCACTATCTTAAGTGTTAGTTATCTTAGATCAGTGGTTCCTAACCTTTTCAATGTCACTACCCCTGTGAACAAGTATGGGAATTGAGTTTACCCCTAGCTAATTTAAAATAATGAAAACCACACAAATTCGAACGAAAATATGTTTATTATGTAAGAAATTGCACGTTTAGGTAACTAGTAAGTAAAGTAAGAAAAGCCGCGCGCATGAGAGCGCCGTGCTACCGTTTACCGTAATATTATTTTGTTTATTGCTATTTTAATACTATTTCGTGCCATCCTGTGTTACCCCCCTAGAATCTCCGTTTTACCCCTGCGGGGGTAATTACCCCCAGGTTAGGAACCACTGTCTTAGATAAATATATACTTATTACGTCTTAACATACCGTCATCAGTGAAAGGATTGCAGAACCATTTCCGTAATATAAAATCGAGAAAGCCAAGTTTGCATTTTTTGTTGTTGGGGTATTCGATCAGTTCATTCTTGTCGACTTTTTCCAAGAGGATGGCTGGCAGCTTGCGCTCCAGTTCAGTGTGTAATACCACCTGGTAATGAAAGCAAAATTACAGATCACAAGAGGCACGAATGGACTAAAGGAAAGCAATGTCGCTTGTGACTGAGTGGTAAAGTACCATGGGGCCTGCTGCCCACGCCCCATGGAATCGACAGATGCAGGTTTTATTTTTTAACAGTGTTGACATTCAAGTGTAACTAACATTACCGCGTTACGTTTAATTTAATCTTAGATACAAGCTTTTTTGGTGACTGTACTTTTTGTTCACTGTACTTGCTTTGTCATCGGTCCTACGTATGTGTACCAAATTTCAAGTTAATCCGACCAACCGTTGAAGAGTTCCCTCCTGCGGAGACGGTCCTGAGAATTCTACTACCGGATTATTGTATTGTCTTCTGACTTACACAAGTATGCAAAATTTCAGCTCAACCGTATCTGCTTCAAAATTGACACGCAAGATGCCACCCGGACTACATACTAACATAAGTTGCAAGTTAATATAAAGCTTGTAAAAATGACCCATTGGCAAGCAATATGATGGTGACCCTGACTTTGCACGAGGTCCTATCGCCCCACTCACCTGCATAGCCAGCCGCTTCAACTGCGCGTTCCTCCTCACACTCTCAATATCACCAACCGCCAAACCAATAAGCAAGTTCATCAGTAAAATCGGCATCAGCACCATAAAGGTGCTCAGTATTATAAAAGTAGGCATCGGGAACGGCAAAGCGCGATCCGTATCCGATTCATAGAACGGCTGCACATAGGTTCCAACGAAATCTATCTCACCGAGCATCATGGCGAAGGTCCGCATAAGAGACATGGGTATACTGTTAAAAGACAAGTGGTGGCCCTGAAAACACATTAGTATCGTAGCATCGGGTTTATAGTCTTCGCAATGCAGGGGATTCGCATGGCAGTAACTTAAAGGCTAAAGCTAGAAGACCTTACGGATACACTTCGACCCGCGTGGATCTTTTGTGTATGGCCTGTTTTAAACCAGACTGTCTATCAGATATTGAAGACAATTTTCATTGGTTAAAAACAGGTGGGTCAGAAGCCCTGTAGTCTAGCACGCTGCGATCATATTCACCATCTTTTTCTACACTCGTTGGTCAAAGAGAGATGGTAAATGCTTTCTTGATTCTGAGTGTGATAGACAATAAGGCCTCTGGTTTAGGTTAAGTAGGAAAACCAGTAGAGACAGGTGAAAAAAATAAACAAGGTCGCGTTCCAGATGTATCTCCAATCTTTCCCGATAATGTGACTACTATTGACAGTGACCATATCACTCTAATTGATAAGTAACGTTAACATCGAAAATAAGTTGACATCGATTTTATCAATGGAGATTCATTTGAAACTGTTATAATCATAAGCATGACATCACATCGCATCAGTATTGAGGGCTCCAATCCTATATCCAATTTCAGGCAGTTGTAGAAAAGAAGCTCTCAATTACAATCGATTTAGAATTTGGAACAAAATGGCCGAATCGGGTCTAAATTTCATGACGTCATGACGCAAGCTTCTAACTTTAGGAACATAATAAAAAAGGATAAGGAGGTCTCCATTTCTTAAGGGATCACTGAGTATTTTGTAGCATTTGTTTTGAGTGTAATAATGCTTTCAGATTTTTATCGCCAATCTTCTTTTTCACCATACATTCATCAAGTTCACATCAAACAAAATGTTATTACACAGTTAAGACAGTAGTGCTCCCCGTAAAATGGAAAAGCCCTTATATGTTGCCTTAAAAAGGCAAGGCAAGAAAACAGTAGAAATAGTAAGAGAACCATCACTATTATAATAAACATGATGGTTTGGATATAGTGCTCTGGAAATAATAAACGGTTTAAGGTTACACGCGGGAAAGTAAAGAAAAATTACATCACAAATATGTTTTGTTTCGATAGCGTTCGAATATGGTCCAGCGCTTTTTCGTCTTCTGTCCTTTTTTAGAAGACACAACTGAAATTATATGACCCATATACCATTTATTAATTCACGATACAGCTATTGATTTAATAGCGCACAATTAGTAAAGTCTACAGTAAAGATAAATCAATCAAGCAAAAAAATATTCATGGAAATAACATCAGATTATCAACGGGATGATAGACCGTGATCACCTTTAATGTGCACTCAAATACTCCCAATATGTCGACACAGCATGCATCTAGCAGTCTACGAGAATCCATAATGATGCGTGATGCGTCGAAATATCGGGATCGTTCGTCATCGCGTTCTATATCCTGTCGATAGAATATGTCAAACCACATTTTTTAACCTCTTGACCACCCTACTCATCCAGCCTTGACAACCAAGAAGCTCACACGATAACGTCATCTACATATAGGTAACCTACATTCGACTCGTAAGAAATCCTTCTGCAACGGAATTAGAAATCTAGTTTGTCGTTTGTTTTCCGTAGATCCTTTATTCGTAGTGTGGCGGCCAAGAGGTTAAACCCAGTGAAGACTATGCCTAAGGCGTATAACATAGCTAACTTTAGACAGTAGAATGAAGAAGGCCAGTCCGAAGGCGATGATCAGGATGGAGAAGACCATGAGCACTTTGATGAGGGTCTGGAGAATCTCGAGGAACATAACCACGTAGATGCCGACTTGGTCGAAGCGCTGGAGGAGGAGGAGCAGCTCGAACCAGGATAAGAAAACCGTTATCGAGGCTGCTGAGAACTGGAAGTCAAATTTGGTACAAGTTAAAATCATAAGCAATTGTAAGAGCAACTAAAAGTATTCAGCTTTATAGCAATTCTCAAAAAATAAAAATTATCTAACATTTTTATGTTGTTCCTACTCAGAAACACACTTTTAAAGTCACTGGGACAAAAAATGACCCAAATGTAATTCCTATTTTATTCATATTTTCCATACACTTTGAATGACGTAACGGAAAAGAAGAACATAATAATTAATGTATGACGATTTCAGGACATCTTTTCTGTCTTACGTCTTAACGTGATTCAATTTCAATTCAGTTTAGATTCGCTCGCTGCCAGATCCATACTAAAAATAACAGCTAAAACCTGAACTGAGTCAGAATTGAATCGCATTAAAACGTCTAGAAAATTTATAATTTGGATCACGATACGAATGGATCACTCAATAATACTGACAGTCTTCCCTTTTCCATTTTCTTGGTTTTCTGGCCACAAGTCAGTGGCCTTCACAATTTTTGCCTTAGCATTTAATATCACTGATGTTTCTAGAAATCCGAAGGCAAACAGCGTACCTCTTTGACGGGATTAATATAAAGTTCCCCCGGGATTAGGGCAACAGCGGGTCAAACGGATAAACCCAATTAAACGCGATGTATTTAGGTATACATTGGAGAGCAAAAAAAGGACATTCAACAAAAAAACACGAATTAAGTGGCATAAAATTTGCTAATGTCAGATTCAGTTGTGACCAGCAGCCTACCATGACGTCTTTTAAATGACAGCTAAAACCTGAACTGAGTCGGAATTGAATCGCATTAAGACGTCATGCTAAGGTCCCGGCATTAAAAAGAAACATACTTGTATCTCGTATTATTTACTGATTAGTTTTCAGTAAGCCACCTTAGTTTTTTCTCGTGGTTTGATGTATGTATACAAACGAAAGAGCTGCCATTTTGAAAAACATATTAATATAGTGTCCTAAATTAATTTGGAATTCTTCAGCAACTGGTTTGGTTAGTTCCAATTAATACCCTGTAGTATTTTTAAGGACATTTTCATTGCGATTGAAAAAAAATTCTATACATTGGTTCAGTCACCTGGTGACCATCACCATCATAATAAAATCAGCCATAGGACGTCCACTGTTGGGCATAAGCCACCCCCATTGCCCTCCAGCTTCCTCGGTTGGAAGCGGCATGCATCCATCATGAACCTGCGACTTTAACCAGGTCATCCGTCCTCGTTGGTGGACGTCCTACGCTGCGCTTGCGCCGCTGTCTCCACTCGAAAACCTTACGGCTGAAACATTTGATAATAAATCTAAGACCTTATGGCCTGCCCGATGTTTCGATACAAACCTGTATATCGTAGTAACTGCCGAAGAGCGTAGGGAAAACCATAATGGTGGAGCTGATATGCAGAATCCAGGACATGAGGTTCGAGGGGTCGACAATATAGTGCCACTTCTGATCCTTCATGTTGACAGCCTCACGTATCAGTGACAACGCGTTGTAGATCAGTATCGCTACTGTGCTCGTGTACATGGCCACTAGCGATTCAAAATCTGGTGAAAAAAAAAAAAAGAGCTTCGAATCGCCGTTTCAAATGAAAACGTTTGGAGTTCGAACACAGCGCGCGCGAGTTCCAACGGCTCGGGGCGGGGGAAGCGGGGGAGTGCGCCGCGCCCGCACGTCGCTGCATACCCCGCACTCGCCCAGTGCGAGTGTTGGGCTTAACGCGATTCCTCGCTTATCGATATAGTATATTTTTAACCTTTTCATTACAGATATCATTGTTAATTTGTTACTTAACATTGCTTAGAGCTAGAATATTATTTGAGAAACAAAAGCCCGAGACATCGAGCGGAACATAATGATTCGACGTTGGTATTCAAAAGTTTAGCCCTCTTATTTTTGTCAGATCAATTATGCCCATCAATTTCTAGATAGCTTTCTTAGTTAGATGCCATGGCCACTTCGCCAGCAGCGTGTTATACAAATCAGGCGTCGCCAAAGCGTCGCCAAGGAGCGATAGCCGATACATTTCTATTACTATCCGACCTATGTTTCGGTTTCGGTTTCGGCCGGTTTCAGCCTAAACATCATGATGCGGTCAAAGATTTGGTTTTGACAAAAAACAGCTCAAACTTTCGGCCGCGAAGAAACTTACAACATCGTGCTTTCGCTGCCACAGTACTGCAGTTAATGTTAGTTTAATTTAGACCCAGTGCCACAATGTAAAATATTCAATTCGAGACAATTGAAACTAGAACCCTGTAATATTGGACCAGCGAGATGTTTCATTACCTACTAATACATCTGGAAAGGACGGCTAACATTTTATTTCATGTTTTAATCACATTAACAAAAGGTTCGGTTTCGCTCGGCTGTAACTATAATCAATACCGAATCTTCGGTTACGGTTTCAGTTTCGGCAAAAAAACATGTTTCGGTCGAACTGTTTGGCGACGTCGCTAGCTACCGAGCTAGCGACGTCGCCATAGCGTCCTAGGGCTAGGACTATATCAATTGCCAACTTACTTGCATGGAAATCTGCTTTCTTACTGGTAGCATCCGTCTGATTGAGATCGGTGTCATGATCACTATCAGAGACGTTCGACGTGAGACAATTGCTTGGTTTATTTTCCAGGGCGCCGTAGCTTGGATCAGTATGCGTCATCAGTAGATAGGAGTAAACAGTCACAAACGTCAAGAATATGCTGTAGAAAAGTAAGTTAGCCAGGTGGAAGTACTTCCCATAGGAGTGCCATTTCATTTGAAGGTATTTCTGGCTCAAAGGGTGGGCCAGTAGCTCCACTCGCCCATGGGCCACCATTGCCTGGAAAATTATGATCATAATAATTTTGAGTAGCGTTAGTGTAGTCCCGGCGTCGTCCGTCATAGCTTTCAGCAGACCGTCATAACTTGAGACGTTTGCTAGTAGTTCTTAGATGGAGTCAGAGGCGTCCCGATATTGGTCATCGGCTAGACACCTGACACCGTATAATGCTGACGAACAAAAGGATCAAGTTATGATTGACAAGAACAGCACACCCCACGAACGTAGATTATGATCCACTGTGGACCGGATTCAAAAAGAGCACTAATTTTGTCTTGCAATCAAACCAGCGCAGATAACAATAGGTAAATAAGCATTCTTATATTGCTACAGTTAGATAGTGACATTGTGTACTACGACTACTTCAATACAAATTATTTAGTTGTTTTAATAAAGTGCGGCTAGTACTCAATTGATCACAATCCAAATAGTTCGATCTCAAGAACGTCTTGGCAGCTTCACAAAAATCTTAACCTTAAGCGTAAGAAGCGATTCATAAATTACGTCACAATTTTTTTGATTTACTGGACTCCCATTTTGGCACACTTTTTGCAATGAAAATCGATTTTTTTGTTTTTCATAAAATGATCATACTCCTTCCCCGACATAATGTGACCTAACTTATGACTCTTCTTAAAGTGTTTTATATACACGTGTTTTAGACAAACAAACATACATGAACCCAACCCGTGCTTTGTGAAGCGTGGACACAGTGGGTCACCACACTCGGGGCCACATTGCCGGGAGTGCGAGGGGCTTTTAAGTATCGTCTCGCCATGGAACTGAGAACTCGAGATTAGTCAAGTTATGTGGGACAAAACAAACGAACAAGTAGTAAGTTAGTTTATGTTAATTTTATTGAACGCCAGTGTATGCTATATTGCGGTTTTGTACAAAGCTTTTGGTGAAAGTGGGCGTACGTTATATAATAAACCCTTTTATGATATTAGGTTAATTTCTAGAATTTTCTCAATAAGATTACTTAGGTACAGTCGCCATCGATATATCGTATCGGGCAAAGTCTTCAAATATTTCGGAGCAACATTAAATTTAAATAAATTCGTTATACGATAAGGTTAATAACATCAGAACACGCAATTCATCATAAATAAAAGAGCAGCGACTTTTCGATAAATTCGGGACGTTCAATAAGGTAAATATATTATAACCTTTTGCATATTATAAATAAAGACTTTTTTACTTTATTCTATTTTTGTATAAGAAGGCACAGATCGTCAAAAGTATCGACGCAGTCAGGCTGATCATAAATATCGGAACATTTGTGACAAATAAGCCTTACGTTTATCTGTCACACATCTTTAAGACCAGCGTGACTGCATCGATACCTTTGACGAGTGACGTCCCGATTTTATTGAATGGTCGCTGCTCTTATATATTTATGACGAATTGCGTATTCTGATGTTATTGACCTCTTTCAACTTCTAAAATTTATTGAAATCTCCGAAATAAGCTCCGAAATATTTGAGGACCTCGCCCGCTACGATATAATAATATCTGATGATGTACCTCCTAAATTAAGTAACCAAAGCCAAGGTCGAGACGTTGACATTTCTAGACAATTTTGCGGGTGATTGGACCTCATTCAAGGTCCGTCGGATCCCTACCCTACCACAGTCTTCCTCGCTACAACTGCCGCTAATCTGCAGTGCTTGCGCTGCTATGTTCTGGCGTGAAGAGTAAAGCCGGCGAAATAATTGGCACATGAGGCAACCCATCTAAGCCCTCTAGGCTGGCAATGAATCTGCAATCCTACAGTGTTCATGGTTGCATTTGTGGGTGATTCTCACTCACCATCAGCTGACCCACTTGCTTGTACAACACACACATCACGTTTATCCCTTACGGGGTAGACGGAGCCTAAGGTGATAAGACCAGGCCACGTTTAGCAAGATTGTGGGGCTAGGTATAGATGGAAAATGGAATCAGAATAGCAATGGGTTGCTAGCCGCATCGCGTGTAACATGATTCCTATGATTTTCGCCCATTCCCTCGATGGGCTTTTACCATTTGCCCGGGAAGAGAAGCAACTGTGCATTCTATGTTTTTTCTTTGCTCCCAGACCAGCGTAGTACTTGCTCGTATGTTCTATAAATATAAAATTAGCGCTTCATGGCAACTGTTAGAAGCAAAAGACAAGCGACTGATTGGCATATCAAAGTAGGTTCTCACGAGAATAATCATGGCTGTCTGTCTCACAGTCCAATTAATACGATATTAATTTGCCCTTAAACAATCTTCATGGGTTGTGTAATAGGGCATGCATTATTGTTTCAGTACGTATTAAACTCAAAACCAGAGAACCATCTGTGTGCAAGTATTTAGAATAATAAAGAATAATAATACATTTTTAGGGTTTCAACCTTTTTGGCTGTTGGTGGCTGGCTGGCGCTAGTCCGTTGCCACGCGCCGCGGCACCGAATAAAAAGAACAATTAGGCGGCTGTCACTTGTTTCCTAAATTGTCGGTGCACGGTCGGCCTTTTATGCGGATTTATGTTTAAACTAGGAGTGCGAGTCGGGGTATGGTCAAGAGCTGCGGTTCGTTTTTGGATCCATCCGAGGGGAAGAGCAGTGCTTGATCCAGTGCACCCTGGGCGGTTAATGATTTCCTGCCAGATTCTGAGGGATATCGTTATCCGTTGGCTAAGAGCCCGACAGGGAGGGGTCTTTTGACCGTGTTTTACCGTACAACGCTGCCGCCATTTTTGTCACAAGACTTTTGAATACTGTATTTATTACTTTGACATTGGCGAAATCATCGCATCGATCGATGGGGCCATATTAAAAAAGAAGAAAAATAAATGTTTAAACTATGTAAATATTAATTAATGTGTGTAATGTTTGGTGTAATAGTGTAGTCTACGGACGGACTCTACATAGCGTTGGCCGAACCCGTTTTTTTTTTAATTGAATAGGAAGGCAAACGAGCAAGTGGGTCACCTGATGATAAGTGATCACCACTGCCCATAGACACCCGCAACCCCGGAGGGATTGCAGATGCGTTGCCAACCTAGAGGACTAAGATGAAATGCCTCTTGTGCCCGTAATTTCCCCGGCTGTCTTACTCTCCACACCGGAACACAGCAGTGCAAGCAATCAAGGTTTGTGGCTCTAAAATCGATTCTTAGACCTAATACTGCACAAAGGACAGCTAAACCATGGCCTTGGTAACGGTCACTATTTGTCCATCGAAGGTTATTTCAAACAATCTGTACCTACAAATTAACACACTTATAGCTTCAAATTCTTCCATGCTGTTCTGGAAGAAAAAACATGGGGAATACCAGCTTTTCTTCCCGCGCAGATTGTAGAAGCCAAAGAATGGGCGATTATTTTAGGAAGCATGTTATAAGGGGCCGTCCATTAATCATGTGATGTTTGTTTAGCACTTTTAACCCCCCCTCCCCCTTGGTGATACGTGGTGAGTTATAAAACTACCCCCCTCCCTTCCCCATCCAAAATCACGTGTATTTTTAGTACCTACAAATAATTAAATACAGGTATAAAAGGCGCGGGGACTTCGTTCGTTGCCCGGCAACGGCGAGTCAAGGTCACACTACACGCCGCTTTTCAGTTTAAAAATCGCGCGTTTGACGAATAAATAAATACACGTGATATCTTACTACACCCCCCCCTCTTGTGATATTTCGTGATTTTTGGCGAACCCCCCCTTTCGGAGCCTCACGTGATTAATGGACGGCCCCTAAGCGATGCGGCTAGCAACCTTTCACTAATCGAATCCCCTCCATATATACGCCGACAATGATGATGACGTCAGTTTACTCCGATAGGGATTAAGGCGTGATTCATCTGTGTGTATGCTTGGCTGCAGGATTATCGAGTAAGATTAAATGCTGGGAAGTTCATCTAACCACTAGCACGGCCTAAGCTTCAGGTCCCCTGTTACATACTCGAAAAGAGTGCACGTGATCAAAGTGTTTCATCAATTATGTACCGGAGTACACAAAAGTAAGGATCGAGCAACGTGACAAAAAAGCCGAGAATATCCCTAAAAAGTATTATTCAGTACCTCCTGACATTGACGTTAACATAATCATATCAGGATATTTCCTATTCTATCACCTGCTTCTCAGTTTTGTAAGCGAACGCTCTTTGAAAACTTCCTTTTGATACATTACAATAATGCATTGAGACCAGCTTTATACCTGGGTGAGACATCTTTCGCTTTTGACATAAGACACGGGAATTTCTCAACGGCTCGCATCGCATCGGGAAGGATACGAGCGGATGCGACGGCAGCCGATCGCGTTCGCCAGGATGTCGTGCTTCTGCAATCGGCTCTTATCGAAAGGCGAACGGAGTTTTTCGGATGCGATCGCGTGACGCGGAAGACGCCCACGGTCTAGCTACTGAGACCTCAAATGTAAGTAAGTAATGTAAGTAAGTAAGTACAAGATTTAATATCGTTTAAAGATTGTAACATCCGCTAAAAAGCAAATCCGGGTTAAGAAGTATGGGAAGGGTATACTGAAAGACAGAATTAGGAATAGTGTGATAAGGGAAAGTACTAGAGTGTGAATGAAAATACAGTGACTAGGATAGAAAAAAGTATGCTTAGTTGGTTTGGTCACGTAGAGATAACGGGTGAAAGTAGACTAACTAAACCGATCTATATGGGGAGTGTGAATGGATGCGTTGGAAGGGGAAGGCCTAGATGGACCAAGACTAAAATAGGAGACGATTTTAAAAAAGGTCAGGTCCGGAGTACCCGAAACCGTTTAGCTTAAAGAGATTGATGGATGTAGAAGAAGTAGTTAGTGGAACAGAGTAGTCTTAGCCTAACCCTATGGGAAAGAGACGTGACGGTGTGTAAAATTAGCTCCGATGCAATACGTGCCGTTTGGTTAAAGTCATGCTTTTCTCATGTCACATACTACGTTACTAATCCACACAAAAATAACGTCTTTATCCCTTACGAGGTAGACAAAGCTTGGGATACCAAAAACTAAAGGCCAGGATTAGCGCGATTGTGGACATATAGGTAAAGGGGAATCAAAATAGTGATGGGTAGCTAGCATCGCCCGATGAGTCCTAAGATTTTCACCCATTCCCTCGAAGGGCTTTTGCCATCTCTATTTCCTTTGCTCTCAGTACGTATCAAAACTGATTTGACTGTAGTCTGTATTTGACAATTCAATGTAGAGAATGGCGATGAAAAACTTGCACAAAGGAAAGGATCAAGAAGCCAAAAAGAGCAAAGATGTAACGACTCGAGCGAAATCCTAGCACCTTTATTACTCGTAACCCTACTCTAATTTGTCGGAGGTCGGATTCGACCCCTCTAGGATTCTAGTATCAAGCATTTTTTATATAATATTATGAGACTGTTGTCTTTTACCCACAGAACTAATAACAAAGATCCAAGTTTGTTTGACGGTAACGGAATGGTTTGAAAATTCAGGTCACAAAAAGTATGGGAATTTTAGGCCGTACTTTCTCTAGTATCGATGGAACTGGTGATTCTGATTGGAAAACCGAAAAAAAACATGGATGCGTACATCAATCACGTCTTTATCCCATAGGGGGTAGAGCCCAAGAAAACAAGACTCCGTGGGCTATTACCATCTACGTGAGAAAAGAAGCAACTGATACACCCTATGCTTCTTTTAGCTCCCAGACCAGCATGAAAAAAGAACAAATCCCAGAAAAGTTCAAGTGTACAACTTAAAAAAAGGGTCTAGTAACTCATTCCCAGTCCGGTAGCCTAGTGGTGTGACCTGTGGCCTCTCAAGCAGAGGATCGTTGGTTCGGCTCGCACCTCTGAGTTTTCGGAATTGTGCGAAATTCCATTTGAGTTACCACGAGCTTTACGGCGAAGGAAAACATCGTGAGGCAACCAATGGTGTGCGTGAAGTTCCTGATCCACTGAACCCGGGAACTATAGCCCAAGCCCTCATTCTGGGGGCCTGTGGCAATCAGTGGGCGTTTGGGGAGATGATGGTGATGAACTCAGTCCATGGCAAGAACACACAGAAGCGTGCAACGAACTCACGTTGATCACAGACAACGGTTCGGGTCTATACTTCGGGTCGTTGAGCGCGACTCTCAGCGCTTGTATTTCTTCCTTGGAGTGTTGGTAGTTGTCAAAGATATATTTAATCTGTGAAACAGACTTACATTCAGCGCTGGTAGCGGTACCGTCTGGGATTTGACGTCCTGTTTCTTTGTTTCGTCGTCGACAAGGACGGGGCATAGTGCCTCGAAGTTGTATTTGATCTGGACATAATTTTTGTTAATAAAAGCCATAACTAACCGTAAGTAGCGTAGTTTTCGGTCACAAAATACGTCTCGAACGCGTTTGCGTTATTATTCCATAGTAATTGAGACGTTTACGTGAACGCGGTCGAGACGTTTTTTTATGCGAAAATTTGCACTGGAGGCTCTGAATTCAGTTTTATCGGGGCCCGATTCTTGGGTGCCCTTGAAATCTTAATTTCTACTTACTACTCTCAATTTACTCATCTTACCATCTGTATAGTATCATTATTCATTACAATGGGCCTTTTAAAATTGTTTCCGGTTATTTTAGCCGGTGGTTGGGTTGGTTTGTCTATAAATCCTTTTCAGGATTTTCGGATCATAGTTGACAAATGTATACGAGCGTTTTCCAAAAATAAGTCTTATTTTTTTTTATTTAACTATCTTGGGTTTCTCTTACTCTGAATCGCTTACCCTATCGGTTCTCATAAGAGAAAAAGTGAGTCCCTGTACAATGGATTTTTTTCCATACATATAAAAAAAACGAACAAAAAGTGACGAACTGGAATAGATGTTTTGGGACCCATTTTTTCTTGTATAAGGATTGACAGGGTAAACTATTCTGCGTAAGAAAAACCCAGTAGGTAGGTAATTTGGAAAAAAATATCATATAGACTTTTTTAAACGCCGCTCTCTCTCGAACCACGTCTTAGGCGATACTTAATTTTGATCAAAGAATTGAATGTAGAATCTTTGTAAAGGTATTCAGTCTAACTAACAAACCCACCAGAACGATTATTTGAAGTAATTGTCATTGTTCATTTTTTTTAAGCTGTGCTTTTAACACCTTTATTTGATAAAATGAACTATTTCAAGCAACTAATTTGAATATTATGCTTTTACGTAGCTTTGTTAATTAATAATAAATATTTTTTCGCTGTTCGATAATTCGCGAATTTAGACAGAATCCCAATCGCCTTCGTTCGGCTGGCTATAAAAAAACGGCTTTGTCTATGGTTTTGTCGATTTGACAGTGACACGTGACAGTTGCCATAGCTAAACTTTTTTTTTCATTTTTGTGGCAAACATTCGATGCTGGATTCTGTCTAAAAACCGGGTTGTTCGGTCAAACAAAGGTTCAAAGTACTTTTACAAAAATATCTGCAATCATAAAGTATTTTTGAAATCGGACAAGATAAATCGGATAAATGATGGTTTTCCTCGAAATGGTTTTCGAATTGGAGCATACTAAAAAAAATGAACAATGCCAATTGTTGAATCGAACCTAACAATTCTAAAAGTTGAAATTTCAGATCTGGTTACAGTACTTTCTTTTGGACTTACATAAAAACTTTTGGAGTCCTTCTTGCAGTTGGCCTTGGTGATGCACTTGTCCTGAACAGCTTCGAAGACGCGAGGCATGTAGGCGATCAGCGCGAGGGTCACGCAAGGATGTCGGTCTGATCTCAGCGACATCACCTCGTGGGCTCTGAGGAAAAAATCGAAAGTTCTAGGCGGAAAATGTTGTGCCGCCTTGGGGACGGGGGTGGGAGTTATGTGGGACTCTCCTTCCCCACTGCCCCCTTTCTTAGCGAAAGAAGGGGGGAGACATACCCACTAAAAACCCACCGGTATTCCCTCACCGCTTTGGAGGGCGCCACGGGAGCATGGTGGCACCGTGAAGGAACCTTAGAGCCTAAGGTGACAAGACCTAAGAGCTGGTTCGCATGAGCGTTTTTTCAACGGGCGTTAAGCAAACGTTTAAATAAAACAAATTGTAAACCATGTATTTATACACACGAAGGCGGACTGAGTAGTTGAAAATGAGCAGGGGCCTTACCATGACGTCTAAATGCGATCAAATTCCGATTCATTTTAGGTTCGCTCGCTGTCAGATTCATACTAAAAATTACAGCTTAAACCTTCTTCTTTTTTAATATGGCCCCATCGATCGATGCGATGACTTCGCCAATGTCAAAGTAATAAATACAGTATTCAAAAATCTTGTGACAAAAATGTCGCTAACCTTCTACGGAAGAACACGGTCAAAAAACCCCTCCCCCTGTCCGGCTCTTAGCCAACGGATAACGATATCCCTCAGAATCTACCAGGAAATCATTAACCGTTGCCCAGGGTGCACCGGACCAAGCACTGCTCTTCGAACTACAGCTCTTGTGGTCGCGGAGTTACCCGGCTTGCATCCCCAGCTAAAACCTGAATTTAGTCGGAAATGAATCGCATTAATACGTCATGGTATAACCTCTCTGTTAATTCTCAAGGTATACTGACCTCTGTTCATGAGTGACCATGGCCAAGGCAGCTTCCGGGAACTTATAATAGATGGCGTAGTCTATTGCGCTCATATCCAAGTTGTTGTAGATAAGTCGACAGCCCATAGACAAAAGCAGAGCTATGGAGTTCGGCTTGTTTTCCATTGTAGCCAGATGGAGGGGCGTATTCTAAAAAAAAGTGTATTAGGTGTCACTCCAATCTATTTTAACATTAATACACAAATCACGTTTATATATCCCTTCTAGGGTCAAGCCGAAGACCTAACGAGACCTAAAGGCGAAGGTTTAGCATAACTGTGGGCGTATATGTGGAAAGGAGGATCAAAATAGTGATGGGTTGCTAGCATCGCCTATAACATGATTCCTAAGATTTTCACCCGTTCCTTTGGCTTTTACCATATGAAGGAAGGAAGAAAAGCAACTGGTAAATTCTGTTTTTTTTTCTTCCAGACCAGCATGAAAGACGCTTTTGTAAAAAGTAAATTCCTCAAGTGCATATCAAAATTAAGTATAATCACGGTATGGTTGTAATTTAATGTCAACTTTTCCATGCTGGTCTGGGAGCAAAGAAAAAACATAGAATGTACCAGTTGCTTCTCTACCCGCGCAGATGGTAAAAGCCCATCGAGGGAATGGACGATTATAATAGGAATCATGTTATAGGCGATGAGGCTAGCAACCCATCACTATTTTGATTCCATTTTCCACCTATACGCCCACAATCTTGCTAAATGTGGCCTGTAGGTACCTGTTACCTTAGGCTCTGTCTACCCCGTAAGAGATGAAGACGTGATTGGTGTATGTGTGTGTGTGTGTGTGAGATCCTTCAAAATTCCAGGGGATGTGACACTAACTGCGAACAATGAGTTATTGCGTGAAAGTCAATATGTAATTGGATTGTATACAATTGTAATTAACCATCAAATAAATTAATACATTTTAAAAAACGTGATTTCAGAGATGCGGTATAGGACTACAAAAGGGGTCCGAGAGAGGTGCGGGCGGCAGGCGCACCCACCCGCACCTCTCTCGTCCCCCTTTGTCGTCACACCCCGCGCCCCTGTACCACGCGGGCGAGGCCTCATTATAAGCGGTCGGTATAGACTATAGAGTGTTTTTTTATTCTCACCCCGTCTTTGTCAACCTGGTCCAGCAAATGAGAGTGCACCGAGTGCAGGAGCTCGATGGTCTGCGTGTAGCCACTCATGGCAGCCAAGTGCAGTGGGTTCCTTCCGTTGTGATCCCTGCAGGATACATCAATGAAGCCACGTCCAACACTCTCCAATATTAAGAACACAGGTATGCAGGTAGCAGGCCATATAGCATGGAGAACAGGCTGCTTATTACCTAACTCGCTCGCAATCGCCATCGTGTTCATTTTGACAGTTCTTGTATGAATGTGACAGCTAGCTGATTCCGATGCCAATTGTCAGCCCATACATGAACTATCAAAATGAACACGATGGCGATTGCGAGCGAATTAGGTAATAAGCCTACAGGTCGTTGGGGCCGAAAGTTTCTCGAGTGGAGACCGCGGATCGACAAACGAGCGTAGGACAGATGACCAGTATGCTTAGTATAAGTTTTCGGTCACAAAACACGTCTCGAACGCGCTTGCGTTAAAATGTCAAATACTATGAGAACAGTTTGTTGCCGTTTCGCTCCGCAAGTGGCGTTGCCAATTATTGAGACGAGAATTGAGACGTTTACGTGAACGCGTTCGAGACGTCTTTATATGCGAAAACTTACTAAGCTCTGTAGGCATTGTCTAACTCGCTCGCAATCGCCATCGTGATCGTTTTGACAGTCCACGTATGGGCTGACAATTGGTATCAGAATCAGCTAGCTGTGACATTCATACAAGAACTGTCGAAATCAACACGATGGCGATTGCGAGCGAGTTAGACAATAAGCTTCTGGTTAAAGCCGAGTTTACGGTTGATGCAAGCTGTTGACTTCCAAGTGAAGCAACTGGAGGTCTATGGGGGTCTTTGTCCAGTGGACGTCCTATGGCTGACATGAGGATGATGCGATATTTAATGTGTATGAGAACTTTTGCGGAATTTTTAGCAGGCCCCTGTTTCACCACACAATAGTCAGTGACAGTGACAATTCTGTTTACATTTCAAACAAAGAATCTACGCCGATTGATGATATTGACCACGCATCGCAATTCGAATTGTCACTTGTCACCGACAATTGTCGCGTTGGTGAAATAGGGCCCAGATCCACACTATGAGCATCGACTGCTTTAATGAGTCCTCAACCACTCGGTGCAGGGCGCGAGGTAGCACGACCGCGGGGCCGAGAGAGGTCCCCGCCGTTGTCTCCGCGCCCCTGTGCCGTGCGGGCGAGGGCTCATTTCAGCGGTCAATCTATAGAAATACTCACTAGGTCCGCTTGGAGAATTTAGGTCTTTAATTATGAAAGAGATCGGAAGACATTTGGTCCAATGCGCGGACTTTCTCATCCGCCATCTCTTTCTATCCTTATCGTATATCGTTTGATAGAAAGAAATGGTGAATTGTGATTCAAAGTGTGTCTAGTGCGTTCTCAGTGTCGGGCAGTATGGCGAATGCTAACCAGAGATTACACGATGAATGAATTCTAATTTTAGGAAGGTGATTGACGAACTTTCATGATCGAGGTGAAGAACAAGACGCTATGTGATTCTACACTATTTCGTAAAGACATGCCGTGCAAATAAACGAAAAGACACTAAGTGTCAAACCTAGAAATGCATACCCTTGTGGCGCTACGTCGGTCGGCTGGTTGCTAACTTGATGCAAATAGCAGATCTGGTACCTATAGACGGGAGAGACCTATATCTATCGTGTCATTCTCGTAAGCATACGGATATAGACACATTACCTATGCAGCAGTGCACCTCTATTCAGCAGCAGCTGAACTACCCTGGTGTGACCTTCGCGCGAAGAGATGTGGAGAGGAGTAAGACCTTCGCCATCGCTCTCGTTGATGATGAAGGTCCCTTTGTCAGAGTCCAGGAGTTGGCAAGCGGTGTGGTAGCGGCCATATCTAAAGCAACAGAAGAAACAGTATCTAAAGCAACAAAAGAGACAGTCTGTAATAGAATGTCGTTTTTTTACGAGGACAGCCAACACAACACCTCACAAGACAGACTGGTGGTCTGGTGAAAGTTGTGGAAGACCAATCGTAATGGCGCTCTTTGGAGGCCTATGTTCAACCACTTTTGGCTGATGATGATGAATACAAAGCAAGAGGGTTGCCTGAAGACGAGTGAGCACAAGTACGAATGCCCTCCCGTAAAACCAAAGGATTTCAGATGCATTGCCAGCCTAGAGGCCTAAGAAAGAATGCTTCAGGTATCAGTAAATTCACCGGCTGTTGTGCTCTCTACGCCGCTACATAATAGATTATTGGAGAAGGAGATAGAATGGTGATAGCATCTAGACGTATTTTGCACGAGGTCCTACCAGCCGCAAATAAGGTGAAATAAATGACGAGTTGTTAGAGACAGTAGTTGAAGACTGAAAGACAACAATTTTGATGATAGTTTCATAAGAACCTAACAGCAGTAACTGGTCAAACAGAAGACGCAAGTAATAAGTTAAGTGATAAGTTATAATAAAGATCATAGCTTAATCAATCGGAAAATGAGCTTTTTGTGAGAACGGTCAAGTGAAAGTTTTGTCCGGTTCTTAACCTGGTATTTAGAAGTTTGGTAA
Organism: Pandemis cinnamomeana; assembly: GCA_932294345.1. Classification (NCBI taxonomy): domain Eukaryota; kingdom Metazoa; phylum Arthropoda; class Insecta; order Lepidoptera; family Tortricidae; genus Pandemis; species Pandemis cinnamomeana. Next base: position 31,542,767 of record OW028702.1, on the reverse strand, counting down.
ATGGATTTACCTTGCAGCAAAATGTAAAGGGCTCTCATTGTTGTTATTTTTCAAGTTGATGCAGGCGCCCAATCTGATTAGGTTCTCCAAAGACCTGATGTGGCCCTCGCGACTGGCGTAGTGGAGTGGGGAACAGCCCGTCATGTCTTTCTCGTTTAGGAGCTCAGCTAGACTCTTCTCACAGCGATCCTGTCGGAAAACAATGAAGAATAAAAGGTAGGTGGTGAAGATGTCTTCAGGGGTTTGAAGAACTATGACAAATAGAATGGATACTGCGTGATTTCATTAAATTTCACATTTTTGTAGAAGATCAGTAACTTAAGATTAGTTGTACCTAAGAAACTGACAACTAAAGATAATACTGGAGAGTAGGTACACAAGGTTTCGTCCCTTTAAATATTTTTCAGAATTTTTGAATCATAGTTGTCAAATTTTTCCATAGATACATTGACCGATGTTCAAAGTGACCCAGATAGAAACATCGATGACTCAGGAACATTTTATGCTCATCACACAAATATATGCCCTTACCAGGATTCGAACCTTCGCAGGCAGGGCCACTACTAACTAGGCCAAACGGAACAAAAAATCTGAGGCTTTGTATTACTACACTATAACAATTAGGGTCTGTTTTCCACTCTCTGTTAAGTCCCAATCAACTTAAGAGTCACTTATCTATGATTCCGTCTTTATTTATGGAACAGGCCCTTGGACTACTTTGGAATAGAAAAAAGTTAGGAAACTTAGACTAATAGGGTCTTTCAGTGGTAGATTTACCAGAAGGCTGAGTAAGCTGGAACCTAAGGCCATAGAATACCATAAAAGATACACATGTTATCAATGGAAAAACTGGTATAATCCTGGCGACAAATGTGTAAATCCACCACTGACTTCTTCGGTCTTCAATTTTTTTTACTGCACCTTGCAATTTGCGGCAAAGTCTTCAAGCCTTCCTCCATTCATTACCACCAGATGTAGAACGTTACGGGAATTGATGTCCTTCAGGCGTATGTCAGCTCCCAAGCGGATCTGGTAAAGAAAACGCGTATCAACCTCACGATATTCCTTATTTCTAGGAGTACACAAAGAACAAAAGATAGTAAGTAACAGTCAGAAAACTTAAATGGAAATGGGCAGGTCATACAATTAGAGGAAAGGAGAAGTGGTCCAAAGCAATAATGTTTTGGCACACGGCTAACAGAAAAAGAAATCGAGGCGGACCAATTAGAGAGGGAGAGAGAGAGAGAGAGAGAGAGAAGAATTAGAAGATGGAGTGACTATATAAAGAGTTTAGCAGGTACAGGTTGGACAACAAAGGCTTACAATAGAGAGTTGTGGAAGGAGTTGGGGGAGGCCTTTGCCTACAAAAGACAAACAGACGCTCGTTAGTTTTATTAAAAAAAAAATGTAAAGCTCGTTAGTTTTATTAAAAAAAATAAAGGTTATAACTATGTTTATCTGTATATTTCTTTTTATCTTAAATTAAGTTCTTACAAAGGAACCTCCTAACTATCCGAGCCGTGTCCAGGAGTACCGCCTTCTGTATCTGACCCTTGACCCAACCTCCTAGCGCCTTTTAAGGTGATGGTCAAGGCTCTTCGCTATTAGACCGTTCGCCGAAACAACTATTCTTATTATTATTATTACACAAATATTTTGTATTGCAATTAGACAAAAAGGTCTCCAAAAATAGTCCGAGTACAAAGTAAAAGAAAATAATGTCAAAGTATTATGTCAAATTAATTAGAAATTCTAGCTAACAACGGAGTAATGCCACTAAGAACTTTAATTATTGTAAGGTTAAAACAATATTGAATCTCCAGTCTACATCGACATTATTGACACTGCCTTCTACACAGCATATTAATTAAATACTTACTAATATTGACACTAACGGATAGACATGTTTCAAAACAATTCCTTCCTAACACTAAGCTTACCAAGATATGAACGGTTCTCGACCCAACCCTCAAAGCAGCAAGTAGCAAAGGGAATCTTCTCTCCTTATCTAACGGATTTATATCCGATCCCTCGGATATCAGATAGTCCACTATATCAGGTCCTTTCTAACACTAAGCTTACCAAGGTATGAACAGTTCTCCACCCAGCTCTAGAAGCAGCAAGTAGCAAAGGGAATCTTCTCTCCTTATCTAACGGATTGATATCCGATCCCTCGGATATCAGATAGTCCACTATATCAGGTCCTTTCTAACACTAAGCTTACCAAGGTATGAACAGTTCTCCACCCAGCTCTTGAAGCAGCAAGCAGCAAAGGGGATCTTCTCTCTTTATCTAACGGATTGATATCCGATCCCTCGGATACCAGGTAGTCCACTATATCAGGATGGTCGAACATAGCTGCGCAGTGGAGGGGTGTCATCCTCTGAACGTCGCAGGAGGTCAGACAAGCTAGCTTCTCTTTTGGCTGCATTGTGAACATCAGCTTGACAATCTCTAGAGCACCCTGGGGAATTAATTACAATTATAAAAGCTCTGTCAATTGCAACAACACCATACCTCTACAGTCATTCATTGACATCATTAATCGTCTTTTATAGGACCTTCCATGATGGTCTGACAAAGAAAAAATATAAAACTTCGCTTTTAACGCCACGTGCAATTTAAGATCGCCATCTATTTTGATGATATCCTTCCAATCTGAACAGGGGGCAAAGATAAAGCATAGAATGTACCAGTTGCTCTTGCCGTGCAGCTGGTAAAAGTCCATCGAGCGACTGGGTGGAAATCATAGGAACCATATAAAAGGCGATGCGGCTAGCAACTCTAGAGTTGCTAGCAAGCCATGACTATTTTGATCCCCCTTACCACCTACACACCCACGCTAAACTTGGCCTTTTGGTCTTGTTACCTCAGGCTCTGTACTCCGTAAGGGTTAAAGACGCATGCATGTATGCAAAAAACAATGTTCATTACCTGTGCGCACGCCAGATGCACAGGCGTGGACAAATCATGCTGCTGTGTCGAAATCTTCGCTCCTGAGCTGAGGCACAGCTTGACGGCTTTGATGTCACCACCGTGGACCGCCGAGTGCAACGGTACGTTCCCTTCGTTATCGTACAATGATATCATCTGCTCTCGGGTGCAACCGAGGGACTCTCCCCATTGGAGGAAGACTTCCATCGTGCGTGACGAAGCGTTCTTGGCGGCCTCGTGGATGGGATAGTAGCCGTTGTTGCAGGGACGCTTGCAAATTGCTCCGAGGTCTGTGATCTAGTTAGTGAGACAATAATTAAGGTTACAAATAAATATCATCAGACAATTGATACCAATTCACACAGTCCCAAAGCATAGCTTGTACCAGGGGTATTAGGCAACGGATAATGGTATATGTGGTATATACATACTAAGTTTATACAATATCCATGATTACCCTACCGGGACCGAGACTTCTAGCTTGATAGTCAGACACTACCACTAGAATATCCGGCCGACAGAGATGTAAAAGTGACATGTTTATAGATGATTTTGTACTGTAACTCTTTTCAGCCAATGGAACGTGCTTTCATGCCAATAAAGCTAAAACGATTCGGCAAGTGTATATAATCTAGTGTTAGCTCCTGAGCAAAGTGTTAGGTATTATCGACGATAGCTTCTACCGGACCTGAGCAAAAGGGTATTGACGGACATATAGACAGACATACCGACAAACATACAGACTGACAACGAAGTGATCTTATAAGAGTTCCTGGGGCATTAAGACGTCATGGTAAGGCCAGTGGCGGACTAAGCCCGTCAGAGGCCCGGGGCGAAAAACTAAATGAGGCCCCCCAACTTAAACAAATATGTAGTTTTGTCCGTACACAGAGATGGGAATCCCCCCCCCCCCCCCCTCAGCGTATTGGATGCGTTCAGCAAAGTTAAAAATTTGGGGCCCCCCAAAGACCGGGGGCCGGGGGCGGGCCGCCCCTTCCGCCCCCTGTTAGTCCGCCACTGGGTAAGGCCTCTGCTTTATAGGTCATAGATTCTAGAAACATCTACTTTTGAAACTGAGTGAAAATACTGACAGCCCCAAAATCAACCATTGGGTACCAACATACAGTTTATTAGTCAGTAAACACATTTACATTATTACGTTTCCAAACACACGTCCTTTTGTTCTAGTTGATATTGTGAACAAACAAGTCCCTCGAGTTCCGTCCACTAATGTTTGACCTCAAAATTATTGACAAATGCATCGTTGGACAAATTCGTTTGACAACCTTACCTCCACTAAAATATTGACTTTTTGGAAAACTTATAAAATAAACCTAACCTAACAGAATGTGATTTTTAAAAAGTTTACGGTTTATCAGATTACTGGGTTGTCAAATGAAATGTTGGTCAAACGATACATTTGTGAAACGTTTCTCGGTCAAATGATCGGATACTCCAAGTTCATGTAAAATCTTCTTATCTATTTAAATAAAAATGAATCTCTAAAATGTGTGCGCGCATATCTTTCGAAAAACTGGATCAATTTTTTTTTTTGATGTTGTCTTCATTGCCAGGACAAGGTTCAAGATACCATAATTTAAAAAAAAGGAAGTTGGTAAAGGGGGGAATCCGCGGGCAACAGCTAGTTTGTTACAACATGTTGTGAGTAAGTATGATCCTTCAGCATTCCAGTGGATGTGAAGGGCCGTCTTAAACTAGGCTGGGGCCTTAGGGCACACAAAAACTTGGGGCCTTAGGGCACACAAAAACTTGGGGCCCTTTTGGAAAGTAAAAAAAGCGAATCATAGCATTTTTTTTTTACTAAGTATGACCATTCTAGAAATTGTCGGTCCTTCGGGGCCCCCTAAAAATGGGGGCCCTGGGCACGAACCCCGTGTGCCTTTATGGTGAAGACGGGATTGGATGTGAAGCTAATTGAAAACAGGAGATTGTGTGGAAATTAAGATGAAATTGGTTTGTTTATTAGCAGAGCCGTGGCAGCCGAGTGGTTTGCCCTGTGGCCTCTCAAGCAGAGGGTCGTGAGTTCGAATCCCGGGCTCGCACCTCTGACTTTCCGAAATAACATTTGAAATTTACCACGAGCTTCAATGGTGTGTTAAGTTCCCAATCCGCACTGGGCCTGCGTGGGAATTATAGCCCAAGCCCTCCCAATCTGAGAGGAGGCCTGTGCCCAGCAGTGGGACCTATGTAAGTTTGTCTACAACCGCATTATAAGGGATTGGAGTGGAGTATAGTAAATCGAATTTAGTCGACGCAATTTGCCACCAAACAAAGTTTAAAATGCGAGCAAAATGTCTGTCATTTCTAAAACTTCTTTATAACGAATTTTTGGAGCGCATAAATAGGTACTTAATTGGGGGCCTTTTGCCCTCACAAGTGGCATTAACGGACAAGCAACCCTTGGTTATACTATCTATACTGTATGTATTTTTATTTGTCGGTCCTCGGGGCCCCCTGAGAATTAAGGGCCCTTAGCACGGGTTATAATAAATATAAATGTTAAATTTAAATATTTCATTTCGGTTACATAAATGTGATTCAACTAAAATTTAATTCTAAAAAGTTTCGTTTATGCAAAACATGATTATGTATACATTATAGAGACCAATCCGAGGTTACAAATACAAATCTGATTTCGTGCCGTTTCCCAGTTTTGTAAAAATAAATTTTCATTTTCATTTTCCTGTTTTCATAATTACCAGTAGACTTATTCTAACTCACTCGCAATCGCTTTGACAGTTCTTGTACGAATGTGACAGCTAGCCGATTCCGATGCCAATTGTCACCCCACACATGAACTGTCAAAAACACGATGGCGATTGCGAGCGAGTTAGGTAATAAGCCTACTGTTCAATGCCATCATTACCAGCCCAATACCACAATTAATAGCCCAATCATTACCAGCACTCGTGCGCATTGGTCGTGATCGTGTATGGCCGCGAAGTGCAGCGCTGTCCGTCCGTGTTCGCCTCCCAGGTCTACGTTGAACTGACTCTTGTATTTCGCAAACGTTTGCAGCACTTCGACCTGTGGAAATCCAAATAAATAACCATGTTTTGAACTACAATCGCGCCGGATGGTAATGATATACCGGTGGTCTAGCGTGGCCTTTAGGTCTCATTACCTGTAAGGGAAGTCTATGTACTTCCATGTTGGTCTGGGAGGAAAAAAAAACAGAATGTACCAGGTGCTTCTCTTCCCGTGCAGGTGGTAGAAGTACGAGGGAATGCGCGAAAATCTTACAAACATTCACATACACAAATCACGTCTTTATCCCTTACGGGGTAGACAGAACCTAAGGTAACAAGACCTACAGGCCACGTTTAGCAAGACACTGAGGGCGTAGAGGTGGAAAGTGAAATCAAAATAGTGATGGGTTGCTAGCCGCATCGCCTATAACATGATTCCTATGATTTTCGCCCATTCCCTCGATGGGTTTTTACCATTTGCGCGGGAAGAGAAGCAACTGTTACATTACATGTTTTTTCTTTGCTCCCAGACCAGCATGGAAGTGATCTTAGGAATCATGTTATAGTCTATTTTGATTCCGCTTTCCACCTATACGCCCACAATCATGTTAAACTTGGCATTTAGGTCTTGTTATCTTAGGCTATGTGTATGATGACGTCATTAAATATGTATTTCCTGAGAAAAAGTGTTGACGGATAGGCAACGAATGATCCGACAAGGAAGCCTTTTTCCCTTTAAAAGTACAGAACCCTGAAAAGCGTCAGACAGTTTACGTAATTCAGTTGAGTAATTAACATAACCTCCCTTTAGCTAACTTATTTAACTAACTGTGGTCGGTACACTCGCGACCCGCACAAAAACAACTTTTATTACCGCTTGTACGGTTTGGGCTCCGAAAACTTTATGGAGTAGAGACACTTTGCTTGCTACTTCTGTTTGATTGGTCTTTGGAAATAATATAAACATACATAAATATATATACATTTACCACGTTTTTATCCCCTACGCAGTAGTCAGAGCTCTAAAGTAACGAGGTCTAAAAGCCACGTTTAGCATGATTGTGGGTAAATATCAAGATGATTGACTGAATTGGGTACTTTGCGGACAAAATATTAAAATCATTTGCCTTGCTACTCCGCTGCCATATCAGCAGTAAGGGAAAGATTTTTTCATTACCATATTGCCATGCTATGTTGGTAGTGGAGTAGCAAGGTAAATTATGTTTTTGTACATTACCATATCGCTACGCCATATTGATAGTATGGTATCAAGGTAAATATGTTATGCTTATTAATCTTTTGATCTGTAATGATTCAGCTTATAATCGAAGTGTCTTAGAATTATTAGCATGATTGTGGGCGTATAGGTAGAAAGGGGTATCAAAATAGTAATGGCAATTGCGATACAACGCGGGAATGCTGCCTGCGTGATGGGGACCCTACCTAAGGGTCCAATTTAATTTTAATTTCATTTTTTTAGCCTAAGTTTATCTATATCTATACTATCTATACTAATATTATAAAGAGGAAAGATTTGTACCTATTTTTGTATGTTTGTAATGAATAGGCTCAAAAAGTACTGTGCCGATCTGGATGAAATTTGGAACATAGATAGGTTATAGTCTGGAATAACACATAGGCTACTTTTTATCCCGGAAAATTGCGTGATTCCCGCGGGATAGCGATAAACGAATTCTATGCAAACGAAGTTGCGGGCAACGGCTAGTATTTTAATCATTCTTACAAAGGTATTTAGTCAAATTAACGTGATATCTTGCTGCTGAAATATCCTGGATTGATTTTAAGCCAATTTTAAATTTACTAGGGTTAATGGACGGTAATGAGTAATGACTCACCTTGTTCAATTCAGTTGCTAGATGGATCGGTGCTTGGCTCTTCACGTTTCTGATGCTCGTGTTCACCTTGCTAAAATAAATTTTATATAACTATGTAAACTGATAAAAACCACCATCAAATTCGCTACAACCCTGGACGAAATAAGACAGTCAACCGCCACACAAAAGAGCTACAGAAGCATGGTCAAATTCGAACAAAATCGATACATACATACATCACCTATGCCTAAGGCCTTTTTTTTAACGGAGAGGAAATGTTTATGGATGCCCTAGGCACGGGGATGCCTAGGGTTATGTGGGACGCCCCCCCCCCCCCGAAGAGGTATACCCAAACTAATAACTCTCCAGCGTTGCCTCAATCCGCAGAGGGATGCCACTAGGGTTTCACCACCAACGCCCCCCCGGTGGCCCCGGCTTTCGCCAGGACCGCGTCAAGAAGTGGAGGGCCCATACGCTGGGCAAGGGCCCAGGGAAGAAGGCTTCCCTTAGACAATGAGACCGTGCAATGCAGGTAGGTAATGATCCCTAAGGCCTAAGGTAACGAGACTTAAAGGCCACATTTAGCATGATTGGCGTATAGGTGTAGTGATGGGTTGCTATCATCGCCTATAATATGATTCCTAAGATTTTTGCCCATTGGCGTTGGCCTTTTACCATGCCCGGGAACAGAAGTAGCTGCTACATTCTGTTTTTAATTTGCTCCCAGACCACCTCGGAAGGACAATAGATGGCGCTTTGAAATTGCTTGTGGCGTTACCGAAGTGATAGCTCTACAAACTACGTTCTTGAAAGGACGTAACATTACGACAGCTAAGTAAAAAGTAGAATAAAAACTTGAGTTACTTAAACCGCCTCATAAACTGTTGATTGCTACTTGCAGTGACATATTCAGTACCTTTGCGTATGGTAATTGTACTGTCTTATTTCGTCTGTGATACAACGGTGTTGAGAATACGAAATGGTAATGAAGAAACTCACTGCTGCAGTAGAAAGTCAATGGCGTCTATGGCTTCATTCTCCACAGCGACGTGGAGAGGAGTGTTTCCGTTGTTGTCCTGAGCGTTTAGTTCTGAAACAAAGAACATTTTTAACAATTTTCATCCTACTAATCCTATCCTATCCTACTAATATTATAAAGGCGAAAGTTTGTAAGTATGGGTGGATGGATGTTTGTTACTCTCTCACGCGAGAACGGTTGGACAGATCTAGATGAAATTTGGAACATAGATAGATTATAGTCTGGAATAACACATAGGCTACTTTTTATCCCGGAAAATTGCGTAATTTCGCGCGGCCTCACAAAAGTGATGAAAAACATTGTATGTTTCACGGGCGGTATGGGAATGAGGAACCTCGACTCGGAAAACCCTCAGTCTTGAATTTCGGCCATGTACTAGAGCATCGATCGTAATTCCTTACTTACCGCACTTAATACATATGTAGCGACCTTAGCGCCACCTAGTTGGCCTCTACATAACTATTACGGCGCACGAGTAGCTAGCGCCAGTTCTAATGACAGCTGTCACATCGTTCTACATGCCGCTAACGAAGTTTCCCAACGCGGGTGCATAAATACAACTGTCAATCTCAACTCTCTTCCTTCGGACTTCGGTCCCCAGGCATAACATCTGGCTGGAGAGAGATCTCTCTATTGTGGCACTCCTCACACACTATGTACACACAGCAAAGCTATTCGGTAAGCAGGATATATACGGCGCGAGCGTGCGTAGGTGCTTACCGAATAGCTTTGCTGTGTGTACTATTGCTTATACCTAGCGGCAGGTCAGGCTGGTCACCGCACTCACCCCCGCTGTAGTTGTAGATGATGTGCAGTATGTTGGTGGTGTTGCGTGCGGCCGCCTGGTGCGCCACCGTGCGCCCGCGCACGTCCCGGACCGCCAGCCGCGACGGCTCGCTCAGATAGAGGCGGACGAAGTCTTCCGCATTGCCGCTTTCCGCTGCCTGTGGGAGAATACATATATAAATCACGTCGTTCCCTTATGGGGTAGACAGAGCCTAAGGTAACACGACCCAATATCACGCCTAGCATGGTTGTGGGCATGCAGGTGGAATGGAGAATCACAATAGTGATGGGTGAAGATGCGAATCGCTTATAACATGATTCCCAAGATCTTCGCCCATTCGCTCGATGGGCTTTTACCATACCCGGGAAGAGAAGCAACTGGTACATTCTATGTTTTTTTTACTCCCAGACTAGCGTGGAACACATACATTATATAAGTACATTTTATAATACATACATACATACATACCGTCACTCCTCTTTCCCACAGGGGTAGGCAGAGACTACTTTATTCCACTTGCTACGATCCTGACATATTTCTTTCGCTTCATCCACAGTCATCAGTCTCTTCATACATACTCGTCGGTTTCGGGTACTCCTGACCTGACCTTTTTCCAAAACGTCTCCTATTTGGTCTCGGAACGTCCGTCTAGGCCTTCCCCTCCCAACGAAACCATTCACACTCCCCATATATATCTGTTTAGTTAGTCTACTTTCATCCATCCGCTCTACATGCCCAAACCAACTAAGCATACTTTTTTCTATCCTAGTCACTATATCCTCTTTCACACCAGCACGTTCCCTTATCACCCTGTTCCTTATTCTATCTTTCAGTGATACACCTTCCATACTCCTTAACGCTCTCATTTCTACTGCATTTATTCTACTTTCATGCTTCTTTTCTTTCTTTTTATAAGTATCGATATATTCTCGTTTGCCCATCCTTAGCTAGCAAATAAATTGAGGGACCGTGGACTCTAATTGGTGGAAAGACGTCAAATTGCGGCAATTCAACTAATTCACTGATGTATATCTCATTCCTCCAAATACCTTACGTTTTTGCCAAATGTTCGAGAACATTCTAAGGGAGGTGTAGGCGACGCACCTATTTAGGCAGCCACCTTTTTATTAAACCATTATATTTTGGCACTGGCCGCAAATAAAGTTAATTGCACGCAGCGCTAAAAGAAAACTAAAACAAAAGAGAGTCGTGTCTTTGCTCTTGTCAGCGCTACGTGTTGAATTTATACCATAACTATTATAGCGACCCGCCCCGGCTTTGCACGGTATATTATGCATGTATTATACATTATAAACTTTCCTCTTGAATCACTCTATCTATTAAAAAAAACCGCATCAAAATCCGTTGCGTAGTTTTGAAGATATAAGCATACATAGGGACATAGGGACACAGGGATAGAGAAAGTGACTTTATTTTATACTATGTAGTGATAGTGATTTAAATTGTTTTATTTATTAGATTCTACAGTCTACAGGGGTGGGGGGGGGGGGGTATTGTGCATAAAACTGCGCCTGGAGTTAGTTCCTTCCATGCTGGTCTGGGAGCAAAGGAAAAACATAGGATGTACCAGTTGCTCTACCCGCGCAGATGTTAAAAGCCCATCGAGGAAATGGGCGAAAATCATAGGAATCATGTTATAGGCGATGCGGGGGTACTGAAACAAACGGTTTTTTTAAACTGCTCAAAGAATATCAACGATTTAGCTTGCCAGCCTCCTAGTGAGGTATTCCATCGTTGTCATTACTCGATGCTAGCCATAGAGCAGACAAGCTAATAGAGAGGAAATGTCATGTAATTTACATGAGATAAAATTAAGGCAAGCCGAAATTGGTGATTACTGCGTTCTGATTGGCCAGCCGAAGGTCAAACAGTTGAGGAAGCAGCTATGATCAATGTGGATAGTAACTGTTCAGTCGTTTGTAGCATAGTGAGTAAAAATCATTTAAAATTAGTAATAATAGTACCTAATTGTTTTATTATTGTTTTTGATTTTTGATTTTTTTATGTTCAATAAATTTTATTTTATTTACTCTTGACGTTCACAATCTAAATCCTCCTAGTTGACAAAATGTACAATAAAATTTATGATGTAATTTTGATAAATAATCTATATCCAATCTAAATCTAAAAACCAGAAAGTAAACGTAACGATCAAAATTCTTATTACTTGACTTGGTCGTATATGTCGAAAAAGTCATATGTGTCGCCAGCATTTTATACCTTATTACCTACCGCTCTATTGGATATTCATGCTCCCAGCGATCTTGAGTACAAATTAAAACAGGCACGCGAATGGTTGAAGGGATCGTCCTTTAGCCAGTTGCCTTGACGAACCAATTCCATACAACTTGATGACTGTAATGAACGTACCAAATTGGATGACGGACTGTTATCAACTGTTCATACAAAACGGTGCCCTTAATTCGTTGGCGGCACGAACGATCAACTGTATGTCGTAGTACGAGTGACCGCTGGAATTGTTTTCATGTCGCAGAGTAACTTTCGCGGGTTTTGTAACAGTGGGGCTCAGTGGCGGATGTACAAATTTTCAAGGTATAGGCTGAATTTTTGCCGCCCTTGCAAAATTTTTTGCAGACTTCTAAGATTTTTTTTTTTATTTCTATCGTGATGATCTATTTTACGTCTCTATGTTTTTTATTGTTATACCTTGTTTATTTTCTATAAAATTGTGTATATTGTCTTATATTTGTGTGTCTTGCAAAAAGGAATAAATGTCTTCTTTCTTTCTTTTCTTTCTTTCTTTCTATGAGGTAAAAAAAAAACAAGCTCGTGCCCCAAATTTGCCGCCCCCAAAATCTGCCGCCCTAGGCTCGAGCCTACTCAGCCTTATGGTAAATCCGCCACTGTTGGGACTCTGTTGTGTATGAGGGTAGCTATGACTAGTATAATAGGAGGATCGCTCCGATCAATAAACCAGTGTGTTGCTAACTACAGTGTCTTTCACTTGCCTACGTCCCGTATATAATAGACTCTATTACTGAGACTCCTGTTCTCTCCGGTAGGATTATTACCTAACTCGCTCGCAATCGCCATCGTGTTCATTTTGACAGTTCTTGTATGAATGTGACAGCTAACTGATTCCGATGCCCATACGTGAACTGTCAAAATGAACACGATGGCGATTGCGAGTGAGTTATACAATAAGCCTACGGGTCTGTCTCTCACCAGGCTATATCATATGAATGATGATAGCTGGACAGTTGATATTTTACAACAAATAAAAAACAAAATTGAAGTCTCTTTGTGTAAGGAACCAAATATAAATTTGCACTGTTCCCGCGTGATAGGGATAAGCGAATCCTGCGCAGACGGAGTCGCAGGCAACCGCTTGTTGGCGTATAAAAAAACACTCCAAAATAAACTTGGTGTCCGATCACGTGGAGTTTTTAACAACTGTCACTCGGATTACTGTAGTGCATAATCTCGTCGCGGGATCAGTCACAATGGTTCATAAAGTGCATTATATAATTGGTTCGGCAATTAATAAATTACTTTATCCCCCTACAGTGGAAAGGGGTGGCGAAAACAAAAAACGGCCAAGTGCGAGTCGGACTCAGGCACCGAGGGTTCCGTCGAGTTCTCCACTATCCAACCGTTCAAAATTATCTACACACATAACGTATTTCCAGTTACAGAAGCGTGTTTATATGAAATCCAGTGTTAGTAGAGCCCTACTTCTTAAACTAAATGTAGGCGGTGTGAGATCACTTTATATTGGTTACTTACATAGACAAAAATATTCTGTTTTAAGTATTTATTTTGTTATTATCGGCAACAGAAATACATCATTCTGTAAATTTTAACTGTCTAGCTATCAGTTCATGAGATATGGCCTGGTGACAGACAGACAGACAGACAGACGGTTTACGGGACCCTAAAAATGTTTGTTACCCTTTCACGCCAGAACGGCTGAACGGATCTAGATGAAATTTGAAACATAGATAGATAGTCTGGAATAACACATAGGCCACTTTTTATCCCGGAAAATGGCGTAATTCCTGCGAATTCTATGCAGACGAAACTGCGGGCAACAGCTAGTAAATTATATTATTGACACAAAAGCATAAAGCGTAACTCGTAAATGCTGGTAATAAAAGTAAGGAAACGTCACGCCATTAAAATTGTATTAAATCTCCTACCGTGATATTCTGATATAAAAATTTCCATCAAAATTTAATTTATAATATCACCTAGGTATGACAAGTCACATAATATCACTACATAGTATAAAACAAAGTCGCTTTTTCTGTCCCTATATCCCTATGTATGCTTAAATCTTTAAAACTTCGCAACGGATTTTGATGCGGTTTTTTTTAACAGATAGAGTGATTCAAGAGCAAGGTTTATATGTATAATACATGCATAATATACCGTGCGAAGCCGGGGCGGGTCGCTAGTTTTATAATAAAAGCAAAGCCCAAAATAGTTATATTCTAAAAATAATGTTCATTTACATTTAAGTAAGTTAAAAGCCGTGGTAGCCTAGTGGTTTGACCTGTGGCCTCTCAAGTAGAGCGTCGTGGGTTCAAATCCCGGGCGCGCACCTCAGAGTTTTTCGGAATTTATGTGCGAAAATTACATTTGAAATTTGGCATGAGCTTTTCGGTGAAGGAAAACATGGTGAGGAAACCTGCACACATCTGCGAAGAAATTCAATTCATACGCGACAAATTGATAATAATAATAAAAAAAAGCAACAACAACATGCTTACTGAAATTGTAGCGAATTCGGAATAAAAAGGCTATGTTATATTATTATTATATTATAGGTGTCTAGTTTTGCGTAGTAGAAACACATTATTCTAACAGATGGCGCTTGGCGACAAAACTCGCATAAAAATAACATGACATCTCGTACAGACGAAATATTCGAAGACTACCTGCTACGGGTGGTATAGCGGTATAACACGCATCATGGTTCACGAGCTTCCGGGTTCGATTCCCAGTCACAGCTTTGCTTTTTGCATTTTTCCGCGTGTTCTTAGTTTCCAGTGTTTTATATAAACATAATATCTTACGGTTAGCCATAAAAATAAACACAAATATCGGAGAATCAAATTTGTGTAAATGTTTTTGTTTTTGTTTGATTCCATTTAAATTAAATAATTAATTTGATTTACACCTCCACTGTACTTAAATTACTTGTATTGTTTTATTTTATGTTTCCTTTTTTCCATATCTAGTTTGTTTTACTATAATACTTTACACATCTCTACTACAGATTAATATAATTTAAGGCTCGGCGACCTTATACATCATTTTATAAATGTATTTAATTTAAGTAGAATTTATTTCTTACCGTATTTTATTTTGAAAAAATCCTTGCGGCGCATTCACCTTGGAAATGATAGTATTTCCGAATGCGCTGGTAGTTTCAAAAAGACATGTAAAAGCCCTTGGCGGCCAATTTGGAGAAATAAAAAAATATATTTTTGTTTTTGATTTGATTAATAGTTGACTCAAAATAAGAATGCATAGATGGCAATTACATGCCGGTATAGTTCGGGTGGAACAAGTCACCCTCACCCAACTTTCGGTCCCCTTTGGGACGTAAGAGACAAATTCCTGTTATATACGACCCGTAATAATATGTCACGTATTTTGATGTTATGTATTTGTCAAGGCTTGTCTTTTAGAGATTAAGACATAAATATTTGGCGGAGATATATCATGTATTAACATTTTTATGATGTTATTTAAGAGTTAAGGTTTGGGCACGTAGAGCGGATGGATGAAAGTAGACTAACTAAACAGATCTATATGGAGAGTGTGAATGGTTACATTGGGAGCGGAAGGCCTAGACGGGCGTTCCGAGACCAAATAGAAGACGTTTTGGAAAAAGGTCAGGTCAGGAGTACCCGAAACCGACGAGCATGTATGAAGAGATGATGACTGTGGATGAAGCGAAAGAAATATGTCAGGATCGTAGCAAGTGGAACAAAGTAGTCTCAGCCTACCCCTGTGGGAAAGAGGCGTGACGGTATGTATGTATGTATGTATTTAAGATCTGGGTCCTTACTAACTCCGTTTCAGTTCAGGTTTTAGCTATCATTTTAAGCATCGGAATTGCATCGCGTTGAGACATCATGGTAACCCCCGAGGGGCCTTAGCATGACGTCTTAATGCGATCCAATTCCGACTAAGTTCAGGTTTTAGCTGTCATTTTAAGTATGGATCTGACAGCGAGCGAACTTAAACTGAATCGCGTTATGTTTATGTACGCCGGTCTTAGTAAATAAATATACGCCCACAGTCATGCTAAACGTGGCCTTTAGGTCTTGTTACCTTAGGCTCTGTCTACCTCGTGAACCCCATTCCGGAGTGATCGTGGGGCGTCGCGGTGACACCGAGTGCTCTAACGCCTCACAATAGTAATACGACTGAATAGGGAATCCGTGTGGTTTTTAGTGGGTATGCCTGCCGTCGCGGGAGAGCCCCACATACCCCCGGTAACCCCGTACCGGGCGGATGCATAAGGCGCACTCTCCGCACCAATAAACAAAAGGCTCTGTCTACCTCGTAAGGGATAAAGACGCGATTTATGTATGTACTAGCTTCTGCCCGCGACTTCGTCTGCGTAGAATCCTACTAATATTATAAATGTGAAAGTTTGTGAGTATGTTTGGATGTTCGTTACTCTTTCACCCCAGAACGGCAGGACAGATCTGGATTAAATTTGGAACATAGATAGATTATAGTCGGGAATAACACATAGGCTACTTTTCCCGGAAAATTGCGTAATTCCCGCGGGATAGCGATAAACGAATTATGTGCAGACGAAGTTGCGGGCAACAGCTAGTTATACATAAAAACCTTCCTCTTGAATCACTCTACCTATTAAAAAAACCCGCATTAAAATCCGTTGTGTAGTTTTGACGATATAAGCATACATAGGGACATAGGGACAGAGAAAGCGATTTTATTTTATACTATGTAGTGATGTAAGATTTCTTTGTTTGCAATTATTGTAACGTTAAGAAAAATAATGTTTCTAATTAATTTGCGTTCCAAGTTTGAAATAACGAGGACGCTCCTTTGAATAATAAACAAAATCCCATAATCACAGTTACGAAGTTTTTAATTGATGTTTACAAAATTATTTGCAAAGTAAAAGACGTTTTAAGATGAGTTTTAGGGTATCATCATCGATCGGAAAAATCAACATGAAACTACCGTGAGACTTAATCATCATTACACATAAACGGATAACTCACGTATAAAAAGTCGAGTGATGCTCGACATGTCCGCGAAAAGTACGTGAAGCCATTGAAATAAGTCGGTATCCCAATTTCAACCGGGATAGTGGATGGTCGGTGTCCCCGAGTTGGAAAACTGAAAATATTGACCAAACGGTGAGTATGAGCGAACCTTTACGGAGTGACGTGATCAGTGTTGTGTGCTGCCCGACATTTGACAATAATAAAAATGACGATGAAAACGAGGGTAGTTGTGCGCCGCTGTCAGCGCTGGCGCGCAGTGTTCGTTTCGCTGCCGCCGGGGCGAGCGCTCTTGGAAAAAGGACTACGAAATAGTCCGAAACATGTCAAGTATCACTCGACTTTTTATACGTGAGTTATCCGTTTATGTGTAATGATGATCGGAAAAATGTCTGAAAATTATTCCCTATTTTTTTGTACAGGACTCTGGATTCGCGTACAGATGTTTCCATACAAATTCCAGTTGTTTCTCTCCCCGTGCAGGTGAAAGCCCATCGAGGGAATGAGCGAAAATCTTAGGAAGCATGTTATAGGCGATGCTAGCAACCCATCACTATTTTGATTTCTTTCCACCTATACCCCCACAATCATGCTAAATTTGGCCTTTAGGTCTTGTTACCTCGGCTCTACCTCGTAAGGGATATAGACGTGATTTGTGTATGTGTGTATGTATTATTTGTTAGAATTTAGACGTGTGCCATATTACCAGAATAGTTCCCTCTATGCCAGTAGTTATAAGAAATAAGAAATAAGAAACGTTTATTGTATAAAACCGTGTACAATTGTGAAAACATGATATTTATAAGGTTCAACAGTTTATCCGTTTCGGACGTACAATATTTGGGTACCTACCTATTTATTACCTGCCTACCTATTAGTTACCTGCTATGGGTGGTGTAAGGGTATAGCACGCGTTCAGGAATGACGAGGATCCGGTTTCGATTCCCGGCCATAGCTTTACTTTTCGGATATTTCTGTGTGTTCTAATTTTCCGAGACATTTAGAAATTTAATTTCTAACGGTAAAATTCTTGATTCATTTTATAGTAGATTTATTTTACCTACCTATCATTTGAAAAACAGCGCTTTCTCTCGTCCCTGGTGAGCAGTAGATGTTCCACGGGAGTTTGTAATTGTGTCGTACAGACACATCATTCAAACAGATGACGCTTCGCGACAAAAAATCGCATAGTAACAAGGTCACGCGACAGACTAGTAACAGAAAAAATCGAAGACTACCCACCTACTTTGGGTGGTGTAGGTGTATAGCACGCGTCACGGAATGACGAGGATCCGTGTTCGATTCCCGGCCATAGTTTTACTTTTCGGATTTTTCTGTGTTCTAATTTTCAGTGACATTTAGAAATTTTATAGTTCCCTTTCTTTTACTAACAGGTACGCGGACTGTGGGAAGAGTGGCTCAAGATCATTGGCGGCTGACAGTGCATTCATTCCAAAACCTAGCGGAATCGTTACATGGCGACCCTGGAATGGAATCCCGGAACGCTGTTTGCCCCGATTTTATTAAAAATCCAGGTAAGATGTCGGATATAACACGAAATTCCATAAGGGGAGCTCTTCCATGAAAGTCGAAAGGGTATTGGAGTTGGCGTCGAATATCTATCGAGAATTTCTGTTATATCTTTTGTCAATGGAATCAAGTTTTTGGATATGTCTTGTCATTTAATAATCCATACTTTTAACCAACTAATATTATAAACGCGAAAGTTTGTAAGTATACTACTATAAAGAGGTTAAGTTAGTGAGTTTGTGACGTTGTAGGGTTTCCGGATTTACTGAACCGATTTTTTTTTTTTTTTACATATACAAATCAAGTATTTACCCCTTTCAACATGAAACTACCGTGAGACTTAATCATCATTACACATAAACGGATAACTCACGTATAAAAAGTCGAGTGATGCTCGACATGTTTCGGACTATTTCGTAGTCCTTTTTCCAAGAGCGCTCGCCCCGGCGGCAGCGACACGAACACACTCGACTGGACTTTTTATACGTGAGTTACCCGTTTATGTGTAATGATATTTATCCCTTACGTATAGCATTATTGTGGGTGTATGGATGAAAAGGCGAATCAAAATAGTGATGGGTTGCTAGCCACATCGTCTATAACAAGATTTCTAAGATCGCCCATTCCCTAGGGCTTTTACCTGCGCGGGAAGAGAAGCAACTGGTACATTCTATGTTTTCTCTTAGCTCCCAGACTAGCGTGGAAGTAGAGTACCAATAGAAAGCGACGTAATTTGTGAACGAAGTCGCGGGCAGAAGCTAGTAAAAAGTAAAAGAAAAAAATACAATTAAAATTAAGTAAAATGTCAAGATAAAATGTAGATAATTCATGAAAAGTTCGTCATCTGGAAATAAAAAAGATCATAATAATAATTGAAATAAAAATAAAACGACTAAGCTTTCTTTAAAAACAATGTCAAAGGTCAAAATAGTATGTATGTTAAAATATTTTATTAGCACTTTAATAATGATCAGCCTAGTCGTGAGAAGGCACCTTTATTCTCTCAATGTGCTACCCAAGTAATGGCTTCAAATAAAATTCCTTGCTCCTTGAAAGCCTTCGAATTCCCCTGTAATCTATTATCAACCTAAACCTTAAGAAATACCGCGCAAAATAACTCCTCCGAATAACTATATTTTTCCCTAACCAACATTTTATTTCCACGCTAAATTTAAAGTCTTAATTTAATTGAAATTCTGGTATTTACCCATGGCAATACTACATGGCACTACAGACCAAAATAAATATCATAAACTAGCGGACCCGACATACTTCGTTCTGTCGAAAAGATTTGGAATATGGCAGTTTTTTGTTCCTACCTATTTTATAGTCCCGAAAGCAATAAAGTTCGAATTTACTCTACATTTTAGTAAGAAAACGTTTGTATGGGAAAAAAAGGACTGTTTTTAGGGTTTTCCCGGCAATTGGCATTGTTCATTTTTTTTAGTATGATCCAATTCGAAAACCGTTTCGAGGAAAACCATCATTTATCCGATTTATCTTGTCCGATTTCAAAAATACTTTATGATTGCAGATATTTTTGTAAAAGTACTTTGAACCTTTGTTTGACCGAACGACCCGGTTTTTAGACAGAATCCAGCATCGAATGTTTGCCACAAAAATGAAAAAAAAAAGTTTAGCTATGGCAACTGTCACGTGTCACTGTCAAATCGACAAAACCATAGACAAAGCTGTCTTTTTTATAGCCAGCCGAACGAAGGCGATTGGGATTCTGTCTAAATTCACGAATAATCAAACAGCGAAAAAATATTTATTATTAATTAACAAAGCTACGTAAAAGCATAATATTCAAATTAGTTGCTTGAAATAGTCCATTTATCAAATAAAGGTGTTAAAAGCATAGCTTAAAAAAAATGAACAATGCCAATTATTCGAATTTTTCTCTCCGTAAGAACCATCCCCATACTTCAAGGAATATTCTAAAAAAAAAATTTGCGAAATCGGTTCAACTGCTCTCGAGATTTGCGCTTAGCAACACATTTTGCGATTCATTTTTTTATTATAGAAGATGGGAGGTAGGTTTAGGTTTATGTTAGATCTAGAGCAGGCTCGAAGGGCCAAAAATCCCCAGAAATAGAAGCTCCGCGAAAGCGGCGCTCCGTCGACTATGTTAAACTTGATTTTTAAATAGAAATCTTTGGACAGTGTAGTGCCACGGGAAATAAAGGGAAATTCTCACATTAAGTCAATAGTTCAGGTACATCTCGCATGTCTTCAGAGAGAAGACTAAGTTGTCTCAGTGGTCCGCTTAGAAGACTAAGTTGTCACAGTGGTCAACTGGTTCCTTTCGCTATGGCTGTGGAAGTTGGCGCGCTCCTACGGGATCTTTCTTTTGCACATGAATCTTTTGGTTGCCATTATTCTTGTTCCTATTCTTGTATGTATTTTTATATTATTCACTTGTAACTTTTGTTTTACTTTACATACTATAAAATAAAGTCGCTTTCTCTGTCCCTTTCTCCCTATGTCCCTATGTATGCTTAAATCTTCAAAACTACACAACGGATTTTGATGCGGTTTTTTTTAATAGATAGAGTGATTCAAGAGGAAGGTTTATATTTGTAATACATGCATAATATACTGTGCGAAGCCGGGGCGGATCGCTAGTAGTATAAAAAAAAATCGCTTTCTCTGTCCCTTTGTCCCTATGTCCCTATATCCCTATGTATGCTTATATCTTCAAAACTACACAACGGATTTTGATGCGGTTTTTTTAAATAGATAGAGTGATTCAAGAGGAAGGTTTTTATGTATAGTTCTATGCAGACAAAGTCGCGGGCAGAAGCTAGTAATAAATTTTTGAACGAATAAGTCAATAATTTAAATGTTTGTTCGCGTTTAAATAAATACAGGGTCTTTCAACGTTATACTAATGGCTACTAAAGACCGACCGCTTAGATGAGTCCTCGCCCGTGCGGCTGCGGGCAGTGCGCCTGCCGCCCGCACCTCACTCCGCCCCCTTTGTCGTCCTACCCCGCGCCCCTGCGCCGCGCGGAGAGGACTCATTTAAGCGGTCGGTCTATACTGCGCAGTGTTCGTTTCGCTGCCGGGCAAGCGCTCCAAGAGGAAGACTACGGACTAGTCCGAAACATGTCGAGCATCACTCGACTTTTATACGCGAGTTATCCGTTTGTGTGTTTGTATGGAAACTTGTCAACTGTGATTCAACAATCCTGAAAAATATTTAATTCTAAAATCAAAAATGTTTTTTTTTTTACATTTGTAGTTCACAGTCATATAGGTTGGAACTTTCCTTTAAGCATGCGAAATGCTTGTATAGGAATGCTCTTTTCTTAACTTGATGGTTAACAAAAACCAAGTAGAACCAATACTAACACGAACTACTTACCTAACTAGATAGACGCGTGTATTTGTGTGCGCGCGCGCGCGTGTGTGTGTGCGCGCGCGTGTGTGTGTGTGTGTGTGTGTGTGTGCGCGTGTGCGTGTGCGTGCGTGTGTGTGTGTGTGTGCGTGAAATATTTCGGAGAGACTTCGTATTTGATAAGTTATTGGCAGCTTTTTGTCATAGGAACTCTAGGAGACAGGTAATTTTATTTTCAAAGGTTACGAGACAAGAATAAAAGTGAAGAAATATGATATTTAGAGATCAGTATCAGAATCACGGGGCATTATTATTCGTAAAGCGTATTGAGCTAGGTTAGGGAGAGATTTCATTAAATGTCTCGATAAATCCAAGGCCGTATAAATTGGTTTTGAGGTCACAGCAAACTATTTTTAAGAATATAAACTACTAGCGACCCGCCCCGGCTTCGCACGGTATATTATGCATGTATTATACATATAGACCTTCCTCTTGAATCACTCTATCTATTAAAAAAAACCGCATCAAAATCCGTTGCGTAGTTTTAAAGATTTAAGCATACATAGGGATATGGGGACAGAGAAAGCGACTTTGTTTTATACTATGTAGTGACTATGTAGTGATAGAGCATTTTGAAAATGACGCTGTTGATAAAAAAATACGCTATTAACAAATCTGTTAGAATTGAAAACTGTCGTTACTTTTGACAGTTTTGAATACATTTCAGCAGCCACCATTCACTTGTAAGTTTTTTTAGAGATTTATATTTCTTTTTCGAGTTTCAAATTATGCTGACGTAAGCTTGACAAAACTGTTAGAATACTACAGCACTACTTAAATGCAATAATCTAGTACAGAAAAATTACACTTGTTCTTCGGATTTACACGCTTTACTAACAAATACTTAAATATTAAATAACGCAATGCCAAAATCTGTTACATTTTTTTTTATTACTAGTACTCAGTAAATTCTAACTGTCTACAAAAAATTGCGCACTCGTGAGTTTTGTGAGTATAAAGGGTAATTAACTCGTTCCCGTACAGGACTAAAAGCGGCCGGCACAAGGGTCGTCTGTTGCCTCCCTCAGACTAAAACACATTGAAAAATCCGAAAAGTAAAGCCGTGGCCGGGAATCGAACCCACAATAAAATTCTCGATTCATTGATAGCATAAATAATTAAATCAAAATGTAAATTAGGGATAAAAAATTCTTCTAATTTACTTGTATTTCAAATAAGCACAATTGTTCTACAATTTAGATTGGTAATTTCACATATTCGCTATCAAAATTCGGGCCTCTGTTAAATTCTAGCGTGTATTATATTTATGTTGATATTGTTGTTTTTATTATCCCTGCGTTTATCCTGTCTATTTGTTTCCGCCACCTACTTAAACTGTCTCCAACTTATTCCTCTTATTGGTTATTTGGTAGAGATCGCTTTTAAGCGATAAGACCTATTGTCTTCTTTGTTCTTTGATTCTGTATTGTTTTGTGCTGATTTGTGGCGTTCGATAAAGAGTATTTGTATTGTATTGAAACTAACAAATTGTCGTGTTCTTATAGAACTTAAAGGATTATTCGGTTTTATTATGCCGCCATTAAAGACCTTAATTTATTCGCTTTGATGGTTGCTTTTCTTCGTCAAAATGTTGGTGGTGTCTAAACCGTTTGTTCAACGGATTACTTTGATTGATTTTTTTTGATTTGAAAAGGAAGGCAAATGAGCAAGTGGGTCACCTGATGGTAAGTGATCACCACTGCCCATAGACACCCGCAACCCCGGAGGGATTGCAGATGCATTGCCAACCTAGAGGACTAATATGAAATGCCTATTACTTTTGGAATTGCGGCGGCACAGAATCAAATTATTTCCTGCAGTTACTAGCATAACTAATTAGAGGACTGTTCGGAATAAAATTCACAGTTTTACATTAGTTATTTAATACCTTACGGGATAGAAAGAGCTTATGGTAACAAGACCTAAAGGCCACGTTTAGGATGATTGTGGGCGTATAGGTGGAAAGGGGAATCAAAATAGTGAAGGGTTGCTAACATCGCCTATAACATGATTTCTAAGATTTTCGCTCAATACTCGATGGGTTTTTAACATCTGCGCGCGAAGTAAGGGAACTGGTACATTCTATGTTTTTCTTTTCTCCCAGACCAGCACGAAAGATATTATTATTAGGTATTTAAGTTACCCAAATTTCTTTGCTTTTTTTTCTAAAAAATAAAAACGTATTTACTGAACGGAATCAACATCGTTTCATTCTTATTCTACTTTATTACATTATTTTTAGGCTCTTGTTTTACGTTCATACTTTTTCAGCATAATACCGTCATTTTTATTCATTTAAATACTGGTGTAAATTTTGCTTTTTCACATAGAATAAATAATAAAATTGAGTAATACCAAAAGCGGCATTTTTTTTTCCAGCATGTCGAGCAAAGGCTTCCAACTATTCTGCCACAAGCTCGTTCAAAAACAAAAAAAAAACTTACTCGAAATATCTCTTCAGCCGATACCCTGTCCAAATTCGCCAGCCCCAGCATCTTAGACCAGTGCCTCGGCAGCTTAATGGCCCCACTTTTCAAACTCTGCAAATTCCTTAAACGCTTGGACCGATTGAAAGAACCCATTTTTGAACGTATTAAAATTTAACTGTCAAATATTTAAACATGGTGGAACGTTTCGTGCAGACGCGTAGCTTGCACGGCTACATCGCTTCAACTAGTGCTACGAATTGCTACGAGCGTAAGCTACGCCTCTTTCGTAGCACCCGAGCGCTCTACGAAATTACGCCTTTGCTTCACCGCTTACGGCGCTTTTTCGCTTAGCAGTGTACGGACTGAGCGAACGCGGCGCGATTCTCAAATTTGTACCTTAAATATTGTGAGTTAAGGAATACATTTGAGGGTAGTTTTTGTTGGCGTTGTTTACAGGCAATACGAGTTAACAGTAGGACTGTGACGGAGTCACTGAACATCTACGACTGGAGTCGACAAATGACATATATATGTATAGTTATAGGTCATGCGGCTGGCACTTATCACTATTTTGAGTCCCCTTTCCACTTATACAGCTGAAATTATGCTAAACGGCGCCAAGGTCTTGTTACCTTAGGCTCTTTCTCCGTAAAAGATAAAGACGTGATTAATGTATGTATGTATAATAAAGCCAGATTACGAAGGTGACATTTAACCTAACCAATCAGGGTCCTCGATCGTTCTCGTTTCTAGCTGCATCAGCTTATGGCGACTCCAGTTATGCATGCTCAGAAAACGGAAAGGAGACTCGAACATGAGAAAATATGTTTTTTCTTAATGTGAATAAATTTGAATAGGGTGCAAATATTTGGCGTAGAATCTGCTTTGTTTTTTGTTTAGCCATTATGATAATAGTGATGTACTTAAATCTATGCAGGAATTATTCAAAACCCTCAGTGTTTGGTTTGTTGAAGTGTCAAAATAGTGTTGTCGCTTGATAGTCGACTGTCGATAGACTATCGATAGTTTGGGCAGAAACTATCGATAGAGCCGATAATACAAATAGTGTCAGTAGTTGTAATTGTGTCGTACAGACACATTATTCAAACAGATGACGCTTAGCGACGACAATTCGCATAGTAACAAGGTTACGTGACATCTAGCAATCCTACTATCCTACTAATATTATAAATGTGAAAGTTTGTGAGTATGTTTGGATGTTTGTTACTCTTTCACGCAGGAACGGCTGGACAGATCTGGATGAAATTTGGAACATAGATAGATTATAGTCGAGAATAATACATAGGCTACTTTTTATCCCGTAAAATTGCGTAATTCCCGCGGGATAGCGATAAACGAATTATATGCAGACGAAGTTGCGGGCAACAGCTATAGTAGGTAGATAAATTCGAAGACTGCCCTCCTGCTATGGGTGGTGTAGGGGTATTGCACGCGTCACGGAATGACGAGGGATCCTCGATTCCCGGCCATAGCTTTACTTTTCGGATTTTTCTGTGTTCTAATTTTCAGTGACATTTAGAAATTTAGTATAGATATCTCTTTTCGTGCACTGTTAACAATAATAATACCCATTGTATCGATATTGCTTTAAATATAATATATGTCATTTAGATTAGACAAAGTTCATTTATTTCTACTTGTTACATTATACACCCCCTTATGTCAAGATACACATACACATACACAGATCACGTCTTTAACCCTTACGGGGTAGACAGAGCCTAAGGTAACAGGTACCTACAGCCCACATTTAGCAAGACTGTGGGCGTATAGGTGGAAAATGGAATCAAAATAGTGATCGGTTGCTAGCCTCATCGCCTAAAACATGATTCCTATGACTTTCGCCCATTCCCTCGATGGGCTTTTACCATTTGCGCGGGTAGACAAGCAACTGGTACATTCTATGTTTTTTCCTTGCTCCCAGACCAGCATGGAAGGAAGTAAGCATGTCAAAATATCGCAAAAAGATCGTCAATAGTATAAAACAAAGTCGCTTTCCGCTGTCTGTCTGTCTGTCTGTCCCTATGTATGTTAAGATCTTTAAAACCCAACGGATTTCGATGCGGCTTCTAATACTTACCACTGGCTTAGATGGCTACTTTAATACTAACCACAAAATCTTATTAAATTAATTTGTATGAAAACGCTTCAAATGCCCAAGGTAAGCGATTTGCATGAACATCGGCCTCTCCGAGGAGCCAGTGGTTATAACAATTAAGGAGGCAAGAGCTCGCTCGGAAACTAGAGAGCTTGCGGATCAAGTAATTCAAATTATTTTGTATTAACTTTTCTTATTAAAAGAAAATTTTCAATAACGGCTGCCACACAAAACAACTGAAAATGAAATGGTATTTTTTGATGCTCTAACAGTGTTTCTCTTACTGTTTGTAGTCACGGACCACTTTAATTATTTCAACAAGTCCGTATGTTAAGGGGGGTATCCGATCATTTGACAACCCTGATATCTGATAGACCGTAAACTTTTTAAAAATCAAAAACCTTTAGGCGTGGCTCACATTAGGTTAGGTTTTTATAAGTTTTCCAAAAAGTCAATATTTTAGTAGAAAATAAAAAGTTGACAAATGAAGGTGTTGTTGAAATAGTAAACCGTTAAGTACATACCTATATTAAGGGTTTACTGAGTGGACCCCTGGCACACATGTTATGGACCCCTAAGGTGTCCATGGACCCTTTTAAGAATCCCTGTTCTTGCATTATCTTTAAACATACATTGGTACACATGACAATGGTAGGTATATCATTTCGTGAGTCATAAACGGTTGTGGCTGAAAATCAGTGCTGCAGGTGTCTAACGCCTCAGCGTAATGCTGAGCCAGCGACCGTTTCACTTTTGCGAAGACACACAACGCTGGTGATCTATTTTTCATGTCTGTGTTTTTTTTTCTTGCTTATTTTCTATAAAATTGTGTATATTCTCTTATATTTGTGTGTCTTGCAAAAGGGAATAAATGTATTCTTTCTTTCTTTTTACATTGAAAAAGTATAGTCAGCAAAGTCGTTTTATTCCGAAAACATTTTTAAGTAAACATTTGTATGGCTGTCGGTTTTTAATTCGTTTTAAAGATCCAATTGTTTATAATTATGATGGGACGCTGGCTTTATGAATAAATTTAATTTTACCGGCGAGAAACATAGGAAATAGAATTTTAAACGAGTTGGACGCAAAGAGAGACTAACCAATAGAGTAAGAGAGCGTTTTTAAATCTGTGAAAAGTTTTCTAGTCACAATATTGCGTAGGTAAGTAAAAAACAAGGTAATATTCACATTCCATTTCAGACTATACAATGGTTCATGTGTGAAGGCAAATCTCTTTTCACTTCATTGCGTCGACAAACAACGAGATGGGCGAAAAACTTTTTTACTAGTCAGGAAAGTAGGTAGGTACTTGCGCAATAAAAAGATAAAGCTTAGCTGGCCTTTTCAAATTCCTTTTTGCACTACATTGCTGCGCAGGCGATCGCTTGTAACTCGGTAACTAACTCGCCCCGCAATGTATGCTTCTTTTACCATTGCGTCGCATACACAGACAACACCCACTAGACGACTGTAAGGCGATTTTATATAATATACATACATATATCACGCCTTTATCCCTTACCGGGTAGACAGAGGTAACAAAACCTTAAGACCAGGTTTAGCATGATTAAGGGCGTATAGCTGGAAAGGGAAATCAAAATAGTGATGGGTTGCTAGCCGCATCGCCTATAACATGATTCCTAAAACTTTCGGTCGTTCCCTCGATGGCTTTTTACCATCAGCGCGGGAAGAGAAGCAACTGGTACATTCCATGTCTTTTCTTTACCAGACCAGCGTGGAAGCACTAAAGATGGCATTAAATATATTTATATTCAAAAATCTTGTGACAAAAAGTCGGCAATGTACGGCGGAACACGGTCGAAAAATCATTAACCGATGCCCAGGGTGCACCGGACCAAGCACAGCTCTTGACCACACGTGGAGGTAGCCCGACTCGCACCTCAGCCCTGTCATTCAAAATGGCTAGCCGAAATGTAATACGGTGGCTCACTACAATCCGCCTGCGACATGAGTGTTATCGTCGTATATCTATACTTCATTTAATTTAGGATGAGAAACCACAACAACATTATATTGCGGCTCGTGAAGTGCGCTCTCTTTGCAATTTGTACTAGAGTAATTGTAAACGACACGAAAATAAAGTGGCATTAAAACAATTTTATTTCGCGGCTCCCAGACTATTGCTCTGTACTATTTGCTAGGTAAGAAATAGTTGACCAGACGCAATTTAATGTTGTTGTGGTTTCTCATCCTAAAATAAATGAAGTATAGTGGGGGTTGTCTTTGTGGTCAAGCACGGATTGTGTGCATAGCGCCATCTAGTATGGCATGCGTGGAACTAATATCGCATGGCCGGCGGTCCGGCGAGCTTGACCAAGCCAGTGACCGCTAGTTGCGCGTGAGTGGGCAACAGATGGCGCCACTCACTGCGTTACATTTTTAGGTTTTCGCTTTGCTGAGTGACACGATGTTTTAATAAAATCTCCTTAGGTTGAAATAGGAGTTGTAAGTAAACTAAAAAGGACTATTACGCTCTGCTAATATAATATAAGTAATTGAGACGATTAGCAATATAGTTGTTCCATGGGAGTAAAGAAAAAACATAGAATGTACCAGTTGCTTCTCTTCCCGCGCAGATGGTGAAACCCATCGAGAGAATGGGCGAAAGTCTTAGGAATCACGTTGTAGGCGATGCGGCTATCAAACCATCACTATTTATTTCGCTTTCCAGCTTACGTCCCTAATCATGCTAAACGTGGACTCAAGCTTTTGTTACCTTAGGCTCTGTCTACCCCGTAAGGGATAAAGACGTGACATAATGTATCATGTTATATGATTCCTAAGAATTTCGCCCATTCCCGCGATAGGCTTTTACCATGCGTGGGACGAGAAGCAACTGGTACATTCTATGTTTTTCCTTTGCTCCCAGACCCGAATGGAAGGACAGAACATTGTAATAATTAATGGAATATTGGTTTCAACCTAGGTTCATGAAAACGCCATCACAAAAACTACCTGAGATGGTTTTAGAAAATTCCCGTTGGAAAGTTTCATTCTGGAAACTTCCTATGAATTCTCGTGAGATCTGGTAATGAACTTTTGGCGTTCGAGACAACAAGCTTACGACCCCTGCGAAAAACCAATTTTACTCCCTAGGGGGTAATTGTCCCCAGAACCTAGCCCATGAGTAAGTAAGCGTTGTCAACTGAATTAAAAAAAAAACATTGTTTAAATGGTTTAACACAAAATAACATACGAACAAAGTAACTAGGAGCCTATTACGGAACAGCTGTTTATGCTACCAACCTGACAGAGCAACTGTCATGGAAGTTGATGTCAGCACAAAAAGGTATTTTAAAATTGGAACTTAAGTAGTTAATATACAAACTATGTACTAAAAGGAGGCTCCAACCAACCCAGCCAACAGTAAGTAAGTAAATGCTTTATTGAACAGAAATAAAGACAAAGGCGAACTTATCCCTATAAAGGATCTCTACCAGTTAACCTTTGAGATGAGAGGAGCATTAAACATGGTAGGGATATAGACGTGATTTATGTATGAGTAGTACTAAATTATGTGTATCGTAAATTCTTAGAGCATAAATTTTCAAAGTTCCAACGCTAACTTTGCTCTAACTTTAACCCAAGCTAAGGTTAAATTACTTTCCGACTTAGCAATAGTTATGATTGATAAACTTAAAACAGTTTTACCAAGTTACTTAATATTTCCACCTAGCACTACCCAATGTTCTTAATAAAGAACACCTAGAGGTAGGTCCTGTCCAACACTTTTCATTTATCGAGAGGATGCTGCATAAAATTACTTTTTATCCCCTCGTGCATAAACAAATCTATATGGGGAGTGTGAATGGTTACGTTGAAAAGGGAAGGCCTAGACGTTCCGAGAGTAAATAGGAGACGTTTTGGAAAAAGGTCAGGTCAGGAGGAGCATGTATGAAGAGATTGATGACTGTGGATGAAGCGAAAGAAATATGTCAGGATCGTAGCAAGTGGAACAAAGTCTCTGCCTACCCCTGTGGGAAGAGGCGTGACGGTATGTATATATGTGCATAAAGTTATTCTTTTAAGGCTCAGGCAATTAAGCTTTACAGCCAATACAATTACACCTTTGAATAGACACGTTCTTTATAAGATAATGAGATTAATAAGCGTAAATTTATGTACTTAAAAAAGTACGTAAAAACAAATATTTATTTTGTAATTTGGCATTTAAGATCTCTGACTGTAGTCAAATATCACAACATGAAAAAAAAAATTGTGGCGTGAAACAAAGTATTTGTCAAAACTAGACGACTTTGTTGAGGTGTGGTGAAAAATTTGACAAATTAATCGTAGTTATACGATGTTCACGGGTTCGTTTTATTTTCTTGCAATCGAAGTGAGAAGCAGAGTGTAACACTAGAACATTTCCCATCGACGTGTCTATCCACCCTCGCTGTACCGGTTTGGGTTGGCTACAAACGTCTCGGGTAAAATGCCTTGTTTTAAGCTCTCGTTGTACAATCTACTATTTGTTTTTGTTAACAGAATTTCATGGTCATGAGTATCGAACCCGATCGTGTCGAGAACTCGTGGAGAGCTGGTTGTTTCTCTACTTCTTGTTTAATAATTGAAAGCAGCCATTAGTGGAAACTAAGCCGAGAAATAATTTAGGCAGCAGTGCCAACTTAACAATTATTGTGTTGGCGAAAATCTTTGGAATCATGCTATAAATGCGGCTTGCAACCCATCACTATTTTGGTTCCCCCTCCATCTAAATGCCCATAGTCATGCTGAGCGTGGCCTTTAGCTCTTGTTACCTTAGGCTCTGTCTCCCGTAAGGGATAAAGACACGATTTGTGTATGTGTGTGTATGTGTATCTTCCATGCTGGTCTGGGAGTAAAAAAAAACATAGAATTTACCAGTTGCTTCTCTTCCCGCGCAGATGGTAAAAGCCCATCGAGGGAATGGGCGAAAGTCTTAGGAATCATGTTATAGGCGATGCTAGCAACCCATCACTATTTTGATTTCCCTTTCCACCTATACGTCCTTAAACATGCTAAACGTGGCCTTAAGGTTTTGTACCCTTAGGCTCTGTCTAAATATGTGTGTATAAAGACATGTGTGTGTGTGTGTATGTGTATGGCCCTAGCAAATTACAAACCTCAGTCCACTTGTTATGAGGAATAGGGAGCGAGGGCAGCGTCTGCGCACGTTTGAATATCCACATCATATATCGCACATAGTATACGTCCGTTCTCTACTAATGTTATTAAAAAACTGTCATTGTTTGTGTCAGCTCTTATTTATCTATGGTAATGGAACAAAGCTTATTATCTAAACACGAGTTGATAATGGGCATCGATCGAGAGGTGATATATGTTTAGTTACCCTGTATACCCCGTCAGGGATAAAGACGTGAATAATGTTGAGCCTATAGTGTAAGTTCCGTTTGTTAAGATTCTCCTTTTCTTCGCCCACAATCATGCTAAACGTGGCCTTAAGGTTTTGTTACCTTAGGCTGTGTCTACCCCGTAAGGGAATGTTCTTCCATGCTGGTCTGGGAGTAAAGAAAAAACAGAATTTACCAGTTGCTTCTCTTCCCGCGCAGATGGTAAAAGCCCGTAGGGAATAGTCGAAAGTCTTAGGAATCATGTTATAGATGCGGCTATCAATCCATCATGATTAAGGGCGTATAGGTGGAAAGTGAAATCAAAATAGTGATGGGTCGCTAGCCGCCCATTCCCTCGATGGGCTTTTACCATTTGCGCGGGAAGAGAAGCAACTGGTTATTTCTGTTTTTTCTTAGCTCCCAGACCACGCATTCATACATAAATCACGTCTTTATCCCGTACGGGGTAGACAGAGCCTAAGGTAACAAGACCTAAAGGCTACGTCTAGCATGATTGTGGGCGTATAGGTGGAAAGGGGAAAAAAAATAGTGATGGCTTGCTAACCGCATGGCCTATCCTCGTAAGTCCTGAGTTTAATGCCTCAGACCGACTTTTTGCGGGTGGTAGGGCCTTGTGCAAGGTCCGTCCGGATCGCTACCACCATCTTACTCGCTAATCCTGCCGCTAAGTAGCAGTGCTTGCACTGCTGTGTTCCGGTGTGAAGAGTAAGACAGCCGGGGAAATTACGGGCACAATAGGCATTTCATCTTAGTCCTCTAGGTTGGCAACGCATCTTCAATTCCTCCGGGGTTGCGGGTGTCTATGGGCAGTGGTGATCACTTACCATCAGGTGACCCACTTGTTCGTTTGCCTTCCAATTCACATAAAAAAAAAAAAAAAAAAATTAGACCAAGGCACTGAATCTCAAAATTGTATGGATCTAATTTAAGCATACCCGCATCATAATGAGGTACTTTTTCATTTAACAATTTGTACTTCATAGAATTACATTTGGCAGTTATTCTGGCAATCAGTTTGTTCTTAAGTACGGGAGCACTTAGGAGGGCATAAAATGATTCCAAATTAGCCCATTCCCTTGGCTTTTACCGCGCGATGAAGCAATTGGTACCTACATTCTATCTTTTTTTGGCTCCCAGACCATGACGTCTTAATGCGATTCAATTCCGATTCAGTTTAGATTCGCTCGCTGTCAGATCCATACTAGAAATGACAGCTACAGTTCGACCGAGACGAGTCCTCGCCCGCGCGGTACAAGGACGCGGGGTAGGCGACAAAGGGGAAGGGGAGGGGAAGCAGTGCGCCTGCCGCCCGCACCCCTCTGTCTCCTTTGTCGCCATAGCGGTTTACAATACAATACAATACAGTAACTCTTTATTGAACACCACATATAACAACCAAAACAGAAATAGGTATACAGAATATTACAAGGTAACAATAGGCCTTATCGCTACAGAGCGATCTCTACCAGGCAACCATAATGGACTAGAGAACAGAGCAGATCTGAGCAGGTGGTGCAATTTAGAATATATATTAATTTACTAAGTACCTACTGAAATACAGTCAAGTGCAGAAATAAGTATCGATACGAACTTCTCAAAAATATGTCCCACGACCTTATTACGCCGGTGTAAGAACGTATGGTACTTATTTTTGAAACTTTGACTAGATACATATTATTACACTTGACTGTACATAATATATATTACACATGAAACACACATTTATAATAAATGGAGATATAAATAGACACATACACACATACCTAGAAAAGCCAGCTACAAGATTCATGTACAAGATGACAGATAGTGCTCCTTCAACATAGATTTAAACTAGCGACCCGCCCCGGCTTCGCACGGTATATTATGCATGTATTACACATAATAAACCTTCCTCTTGGCTCACTTCCTCATCACTCTATCGATTAAAAAAAACCTCATCAAAATCCGTTGCGTAGTTTTAAGGATTTAAGCATACAAAGGGATATAGGGACAGAGAAAGCGACTTTGTTTTATACTATGTAGTGATAGTGATAGTGATATGGGTAAAGATTTAGCGCGCCTTCTGATTATAGGCGAGGAATTCCACAACCGCAAAGCCTGTACAGTATAAGAATATACATAGAACCTACCTATAAAACCTATGTGTAAAAAAGCACGCAATGTACGGTCAAGTGCAAAAATAAGTATCGACACGAACTTCTCAAAAACATGTCCCACGACCTTATTACGCTGGTGTAAGAGCGTATGGTACTTATTTTTGAAACTTTGACTAGATACATATTATTACACTTGACTGTATGTATAAAATGCCGCTAGGTGGTTACAGTCGTTCAGCCTTTATTATCGAGGGATCAACAGTAATTAAGCGAATAATCTAATGCGATAGCGATATTGCTATCTCAAGTGGTGCCCAGCTCCATTAAGGGTGAACAAGTCGATACGAGATTTGTTTTCAGTCCATCAATAGGGTATGACGGGGAAATTTGGATAGGAAGTACACACAGCAAAGCTATTCGGTAAGCAGGATAGATACGGCGCGAGCGTGCGTAGGTGCTTACCTGATTATATTGCCGTGTACATGATAGTTACGCGTTATTGAAGCTTCGAGAACACTAGTGGGCGCTAATCAGTTTTTATATTATAACAGCATACAAGCTTCTGTCCGCGACTACGTCCACGTATAAGACTTAAAAACTGATGGTAAATGCACAAATGCACAAATCACGTCTTTATCCCTTACAGAGTAGACAGAGCCTATGGTAACAGGTACCTACAGGCCACATTTAGCAAGATTGTGGGCGTATAAGTGGAAAATGGAATCAAAATAGTGATGGGTTGCTAGACTCATCGCCTATAACATGATTCCTATTATTTTCGCCCATTCCCTCGATGGGCTTTTACCATCTGCGCGGGTAGAGAAGCAACTGGTACATTCTATGTTTTTTCTTTGCTCCCAGACCAAGAAGAGACTGATGGTAAATTCTCCAATAATGATTAACGTGGCAACTCTAGGCCACCTTTGACATGTTTATCGCTGTCACGTGGGAATTATGCATCAGCCATCATCCTCAATAACTAGTCATACATAATTTTTTTTTTTTTTACTACGAACTGACCAGTGATTGACCTCTATCTCACTTGGTGGAAGGTGCAGGTGAGGCCAAAGGTAATATAATAATAATAATAAGGTGATAATTTTAGTCGGATAGCAGCATTCGACAGCTTTGCTGACGTTCTTAGATTCTATAGAAATATAAGATACTAGCCTTCCGTCCGCAGCTTCGCCCGCGGTAAATTAATTTTCCCGTAGGAAAAGGTATTTTCCCGCGGCAAAAGTAACCTATGTCACTCAGTGATAATGTAGCTTTCTAACGGCAAAAGAATTTTTGAAATCGGTCCAGTAGTTTCGGAGCCTATTCAATGCAAACAAACAATCAAATTTTTCCTCTTTATAATATTATAAGTATAGACTAGACTTCCGTCCGCAGCTTCGCCCGCGGTAAATTAATTTTCCCGTAGGAAAAGGTATTCCCGCGGCAAAAAGTAGCCTATGTCACTCAGTGATAATGTAGCGTTCTAACGACAAAAGAATTTTTAAAATCGGTCCAGTAGTTCCGGAGCCTATTCAATGCAAACAAACAATCAAATTTTTCCTCTTTATAATATTAGTATAGGTAGATATCTATAAAAATTTCTTAACCCACGAATCCCTTGAAAAATAAATCCCTAACACTTCACAATGGGCCAGTCTTGGACTGTCCTCCATTCCGATCTCTTTTAAAGCGTACAGCGTAGCGGGCAGCGGCAGCGGGCTCTGCAGCGTCGACTCAGAACACCAGCATGAGATTCCTTTGTTTAACATGCACGCCGCACGCTCAACTCGAGCGTTCACCCAAGCCTTACTCAGACGCGTTCATCCCTTACAGGCATAATTGGCAAAGTGCAAAGCGGGTGGAGGGGGTAGCCTAAACGATCACAGCGCTCGCTACGGCTAAAATTGTCATTTTTGTCGCTGACTTGAGCTGTCAAATCCATATTGCAGTAAACATTTTCTAATCGTTTTTGAGATAAAAATATGGTCCTGGTAAGATGTGTTGTTGTGAATTGTAATAACACCAAGAAGAATAGCGACTGTAAATTTTACCAATTTCCAAGACCACGGTGGAAACGAGACCAAAGAAATAAGTGGATATTTGCCGTAAGAAAAAAAAAGTAAGTTACCTAACCTCTAAAATTTTACTTAAAGTAGATACCTACGTTATCATTTGATACATGTTACTGACTACCATTGTCCAAAATTGTGTCATATAGTAAAATAACACTAGATTTCATTAATATTTTTCACAATATTTACTTACTTCTTGTTTGACAGCGGTGACAATATTGTCCATAATGGCCGCCTGTCGCGTGGCGCTGTCGTCGCGCACGGTCCCAACGTAAATGTGCCCGACACGCTTCGTACCAATACGGGTTTTGTTGTCAATATGCCTACCTGTCAGAACCCTTAAGCCTTACTTACCCTTAGAATCCGGAAAGGGCTCTCAGCGAGGAGGCAGACGTCTCCCGACGCAGTTCTCTCCAGGGGGTGGGGCAGCATGATTTGCAGCTCACCACCGGGGTCAGCGACTTTCGCACTCGCGTCACGCCGCGTAAAGACAAGCAGCCATTCCTGGGGGACAGAAGAGAACAGGACTGTATTTCTAAATGATACTGACAACCTGAAGTTGTGTAGGTATATTCTCATACAGGGTGGAAAGTTGAAATGCGGCAGCAAGGGCAGCTACTAGATCCCTTGCTGCTACGCGAAAATGCTCATACCGTTTTTGCTCATTTCTGTTATCGTAATTGTAGTTGTCTACAATTCAATGATCTTTAAGCTAAAGAAAATTTCACATGGTAATTAATTACCCTACGAACTGTATGGAAAAAGTTTTCTTTGATTTGCGGGTGTTCTAGTGCTCTAACCTGGGTTGGTCTGAAAGAGTGTTTTAATCCTTGATAGAAATGGGACCGATTGGCATTTAAAAAAAGTCAAATCTGTCGATTTTTTCGCTGACTGTACATTTTATCAAAAATCTGTGAATGTCGATTGTCATCACTCAAAAAGTTAGTAAAGGTCTCCTAAGAGCATTTTCGCGTAGCAGCAAGGGATCTAGTAGCTGCCCTTGCTGCCCCATTTCAACTTTCCACCCTGTATTATATACATGTATATGTATGAGTGTCTTGCAAAAAGGAATAAATGTCTTCTTTCTTTCCTTTCCTGTCTGAAAGCCGTGGTAGCCTAATGGTTTGACCTGTGACCTCTCAAGCAGGATAGCGGGTTCAAACCCCGGGCTCACAACTCAAAAAAATTCGGATATTTACCATGAGCGTTTCGATGTAGGTACCTGCACAAACACCTGTGTAAAGCATCATAATGGTTTTGAAATGCCAATATAAAGCGTCAAGATGCTCGGAGAACTTATATAAGAGTTTATACGGACCTTAAGTTCTACAGGCTTACAGACGTTTGTTAAAATACATTCTGTTACTTCGGGTGGCGTCCGCTCGTTTCCCAGTGGCTGGCCTATTTTAACGCTGACTTAAAAAGTGAACGTTCGGATGCAACGTTTGGACGCCGACTTAAAAAACTTCTGTTGGATCTGTCACTGTACTCTGTTAAAGAGTACAGTGACATTAAACTTGACATTTAATTTTGAACGTGTGTATTATGTCTGAAAATTATTCCTTGTACCATTATAGTACCTCATTATTAAGTTATGTTCTGACAATATTTCCACATTTTGTGGTTTTATATAGCGGCCAAAGCTAGGCGTAGAATAAAATTCAAGTAGCTCGTTTTCGTTTTAAGTGTTCATATAATTTTATTTTTAACATTAAAATGCTATAACAGAATCGCTTGAACTATGAAATATAACTACGTTAAACCACTTTTCCACTAAAAGCCGCTTTTATTAGATTGTCTTGTACTTATCATGTTATGCAGAAATTGCTTAAAACATGAAAATGCTTTGAAGAGCTCTTGGAGGGAAAGTTCGTTAGGACTATTAGCTAATGGACCAAAAAGGCTGATATAAAAAGAACCTAATTGTGTTTCAGGCATTTATTTTAAAGGGTTCTTCGCCCTTACATTAGCCAAAGGTCTCCATACTTGAGTATTTTTCATACCTTCAATTACATATATAAATCACGTATTTATCCCTTATCGAAGAATAAACATAGGCTATTTTTTATCCCGGAAAATTGCATAGTCATTACATAGTTAACGCGGGATCGCGATAAATATGTCAAAGGTCAAAATAAATTACTTACCCAGTTGTTAAGTCAAATTCTACGCAA
The DNA here is from genome assembly GCA_932294345.1 of Pandemis cinnamomeana. Lineage (NCBI taxonomy): Eukaryota > Metazoa > Arthropoda > Insecta > Lepidoptera > Tortricidae > Pandemis > Pandemis cinnamomeana. Next base: position 31,504,728 of record OW028702.1, on the reverse strand, counting down.
ACGAAGTCGCGGGCAGAAGCTAGTACATACTTAAGGCCACGTTAAGCATGATTAAGGGCGTATAGGTGGAAAGGGAAATCAAAATAGTGATGGGTTGCTAGCTCGCCTCTAACATGATTCCTAAGACTCGCCCATTCCCTCGATGGGCTTTTAGCATCTGCGCGGGAAGTGCAACTGGTAAATTCTATGATTTTTCTTTACTCCCAGACCAGCATGGAAGAAACGCTATAACCACCGCAAGAAAACCGGCTTTCGAATGAAACCGCATCGCTACCGGTACATCCGTTTGCGAGCTACGATGCCAGACACACAGACAGACATCAAACATATACCTCTTTTTGTGTTGGGGGTTAAAAGGTTTTACGGGAACTACTCCACTACAGGTAGAAGACCGTCATAAGTTAGAAAGAGAGTAATATATCTGGCAGTCGCCTCGCAACAAGTACCGTACGTGCCACGCGACTCTACACGACGAGGCTAGCATGCCTGTTGCCAGGGAACACTGACTTCATTACCAACCTGCATCACTCTCATCGTCTAAGGGAAGACGGGTCCAGCGCATAGAATAAACAAGAACATAGTAGGGAATCTCCCGGTCCGGCCGGACTCAAGGTCACGATATTAGAGTACCCGTTAAGCGGGTATTTCAGGGTTGTCACGGCCGGTGTCGCCGCACGCGCGTTTGGCTGTTTGCGCGTTCCGTACCTACCTTCGTATTGGGTTGGGATCAAATAACAATGGCGTAAAACTACTACTAGTTTTACGTGAGCCTGTATGTATTTTATTTAATATTTTTAGGTAAGTAATACTTACTTAAATCACCTTAAATGTTGTACCAATAAAGCTACATAACATTTGGCATACCTACATATTATTCCTTGATTAGTATATAAGCGCACTACAAAGGATTTTTTCAAATTTTACACGGGATAAAAACACGAGGTAAACAATTAAAACTATAATTAGTAGATAATATTCCTAGATACACGTAGGTGCTCTAAGAAGGGATTTTCGGAATTTCCCACGGGATAGGAAATAAAAACCTTATACTTACAGACATTAGTGGATGTATGGGGTATGTCGTCACGAAGGCGCGGGCAAAAGCTAGTTAAATTAAAGGTATTTTCGAGTGCTGCGTTTTCAAAAATCGGGTGGTGGGAATTCCTTCGGACCCATGCTCGCCTTGCCTCAATATGCATGACATCGTGGTACAAGTAACGATGTGGAGTTATTGCTCCTTACATTCTCGAGGACGGCTCAGCGCGTGACTCGACTAACAAACGGTCGGGCCATAATAAACACGTAAACGTACAACTACGTATGTACAGGATTTGTTTACATTGCATTTTCAGAAAAAATTGTTCAACATGAAACTAAAATTTCTAAATGTCACTGAAAATTAGAACACAGAAAAAACCGAAAAGTAAAGCTATGGCCGAGAATCGCACCCGGATCCTCGTCATTCGGACTCGTCAAAATGTTTATCGCAATCCCGAGACAACTATCCAATTTTCCGGGATAAAAAGTAAACCATGTTTTAATCTAGATACCAGCTAATTCCGTTCCAAATTTGGTCCAAATCCGTCCAACCGTTTCAGCGTGAATAAGGAACAAACATACACACTCACATTCTCACTCTCAAACTTTCGCATTTACATTAGTAGGATAGAACTGATACTTACCACGAGCCCCCTCTTCCTGCGGGGTGTGCCGGCGAGGGCGGGGGGAGCCTGGCTAGCAACTAGCGCGGGGGGCGGGGGGATTTGTCTCAACCTGGATCTAAACAGCCACATACTCAGCGACACAGGTGATGCTGAAAAAAAGTTATAGTTCTTCCAATCATTTATTTTCTCGATGACAGCTCCCGTAGAATGTAACTGCGCTTTTTACGCAAAAATTAACTTTTAAATGCGAGGTATAAAAAATATGACAACTGTCTAATTTTGTTCGTTGATCTCATATAATATTCATCTAAGACAAATTTAGTCCATATATGCAGTGATATTTTTTTAAAGTGCGATAGTCAATAAACATTTTCATAAAGTTACATTCTATGGGATTACAATTACAATGATTAATCCCATAGAATGTAACTTTATGAAAATGTTTATTGTTTATCGCACTTTAAAAAAATATCACTGCATATATGGACTCAATTTGTCTTAGATGAATATTATATGAGATCAAGGAACAAAATTAGGCAGTTGTCATATTTTTTATACCTCGCATTTAAAAGTTAATTTTTGCGTAAAAAGCGCAGTTACATTCTACGGGAGCTGTCATCGAGAAAATAAATGATTGGAAGAACTATTGCGTTAAAAATCATAGTGTATATATCGTACAGTCAGGTTACTTTGACCAATCGGAGGGTAACTTTGGCCCTTATGAAAACGAAAAAAAAAAAGTTTATTTATGGACGAGGCTGACCAAGATGGCGATGGCGGGACGATTTTGGTCGCGTATATGGAGAATGGCCTCATTGGACCGAGAGTTGCGGAGGTCGAGGGGAGAGCCCTTTGAAAAATTGTTAAAAAACAAAAAACATTTAAAAAGTTACAGAAAAACAAACGTCTTAGAAGGATGTAACAATAACTAATTGCCGCAATATCGATAGCTTTCCTATCGATAGTTTTATCGTAAAATGCCATACTATCGATAGTTGTAATTCAAAACTGGATGCTGTCGACAGTAGTTTATGTAGTAGTAGTTTATTACAAGATGCTAGAAAATCAGATGCGGATATTTTGAGGATCGATTATTTGCATCGTTGTTAATTAGTTTAAAGCATACTTAATTAATTATCTACAGTACCTAATGCAAGGACGATTATCTTTGGCCGGTAATGGTACTTATTATTTTTGTATGGAACAAAAAAAATTTTACCACACCATAATTGAATAATTTATGTTTTTTATTGATTCTTAGGTTATTAATTACATACCTTGAAAATACCCGCACCAATTTCTAGCAACTTGTAGAAACGCAGTAAAATTGTATCGATACTATCGATAGTTAATGTGAAGTCATGGATCAACACTATCGATACTATCGACAACTATCGATACTATCGACAACTATCGATACTATCGACAACTGTCGATACTATCGACAGCTATCGATACTATCGACAACTATCGATACTATCGACACCTATCGATTCTATCGACAACTATCGATACAATCGTCTTTGTCAAACTCTCAATTGTCTATCGAAACACTGCCGAAAACTTACACTAAAACCGGCCACACACGCTAGGTTATAACCGATGGATATGCCCTCTCAGTTCATAACCTAGCGTCTGTGGCCGACTTAAGCGTTAAGCGTACAGATTGACCCCCCTATTCATAAACGCTCTGTAGGCCTCTGCTAACTTAGCAATCGTTTGTCCTTATCTGTTACTTTGACATTTACCTTTCACAGATAAAAACAAACGATTGGTAAGTTAGCAGAAACCTATAGAGCTTTATGAATAAGGAGGTAAAACAGTTGCGTCGTATCGCTTATTTTAGAGCAGTTTATCTCAAAACAAAGTATACCTAAAGCATACTCAGATGAAAGCTATTTGGTGTCGTCTTCGCAATTCCGAGGGATAATGGTGTCTCGAGATAAATGGGCGTTGGTCAAGTATTAATTCTAACCATAGGCGCCACATTAATAGTATTCCGCGGGTGAAATAGAATGCCTCAGATCGCCGGATCACTTCCATGCTTCTTCAGTTGCTTCTTCCTGCGCAGATGTTAAAAGCCTATCGGGGGAATAGGCGAAAAGGAATTGTGTTATAGCCATCACACTATTTAGATCCCCTTTTTCACCTTTACGCCCACAATCATGCTAAGCGTGGCCTTTGGGTCTTGTTACCCTTTTTTTATGGTGTGGAAAATGCGCCTGGTACGGGGTTACCGGGGGTATGTGGGGCTCTCCCGCGACAGCAGGCATACCCACTAAAAACCACACGGTATCCTATTCAGTCGTATGTGACGTTACGGGAGCACTCTATGTCACCGCGGCGCCCCACGACCACCCCGGGACGGAGTTCCCTCTTCGCGGCACCTGTGCAATGCAGGTTTGGGAATTAGGGCACCCTAGGCTCTGTCTCCGTCATTACCTACCTGCATTGCACGGTCTCATTGTCTAAGGAAAGACGGGCCTTTCTTGGCGTGCTCCTGGCGAAAGCCGGGGCCACCGGGGAAGCGTCTATGGTGAAACCCTAGTGGCATCCCTCTGCGCCCCCATCACCCCGGATTGAGGCAACGCGGGAGAGTTTTTAGTTCGGGTATACCCCTTCGGGGGGCGTCCCACATAACCCTAGGCATCCCCGTGCCTAGGGCATCCATAAAGATTTCCTCTACGTTAAAAAAAGGCTCTGTCTCCGTAAAAGCTAAAGACGTGATTGATTTGTGTCTCAAGCCTTGTTATTCTGAGGCAACAAGAATCACAGACAGGCTTTAGGCTTGGCCACGTTGCCACGGGTGTATGGGTGGAAAGGGGAATAACCTTGACGTTGGTCAATTATCAATGGAAAACTTGTCAAAGACAGAGGTCGTCAACTCGAACTCGTCAAGTTATGCGAAAAGGGCGCACCCTGCACCATTAGTACGATGAATGATGACCACCTTGATACGGAACATTAAATTGATTAAAACAACATGTATTTTTTACCCACGCCGTAGGAAGGATTACTAACACAATTATAATGTACGTAACACTGCTGGGCCTGTGCTCAGAATGAGAGGCAAGGGCGTCGCCAGCCGATGGCGCAGGGGGGGGGGGGCAAGTTGACTTTACCTACTACAATTCATACTTTTCTCATTCTCTATGACTAGTCTAGGACTTTGGTTGCATAATATTTGGCAATTTTTTTAGAATCTCTAGGGGGGGGCAGCTGCCCCTCCCTGCCCCCCCTTGGCGACGCCCTTGATGAGAGGGCTTGGCATATAGTTCCACGCAGACCCTGGTGCCCAATTTTTGAAAGCACGTCACTTCCATGCTGGTCTGGGAGCAAAGAAAAAACAGAATGCACCAGTTGCTTCTCGTCCCGCGATGGTAAAAGCCCAACGAGGGAATGGGCGAAATTCTTAGGAATCACGTTATAGGCGATGCGGCTATCCTATCCTACTATCCTACTTCCTACTAATATTATAAATGTGAAAGTTTGTGAGTATGTTTGGATGTTTGTTACTCTTTCACGCCAGAACAGTTGGACAGATCTGGATGAAATTTGAAACAATTGATAGATTATAGTCTGGAATAACACATAGGCTACTTTTTATCCCGGAAAATTGCGTAATTCCTGCGGGGCAGCGATAATCGAATTCTATGCAGACGAAGTTGCGGGCAACAGCTAGTTTATAATATTACTAGCTGTTGCCCGCGACTTCGTCTGCAAAAAAATAGTTTTTCGCTATCCCGCGGGAAATATTCAATTTTTCGGGATAAGAAATAGCCTATGTGTTAATCTAGGGTATCAGCTATCTCTGTTCCAAATCTTATCCAAATCCATTCAGTAGTTTTTGCGTGAAAGAGTAACAAACATACAAACATCCATACTCACAAACTTTCACATTTGTAATATTAGTAGGAAGTAGGATTTCCTAACAATTTTATGTTGTTCCTACCCAAAATTACAAGCTCTTTTAATCTTAAGGGGGCTAGAATCCCAATGTTTTTTTTCCTATTGTGTTACTATACACTTTGTAACGTAACGAAAAAGAACATAAAGAATGCTACATTTCGTGACTCTGTATGGGAACAGCATGAAATGCGTAAAAATTTAAAATTGAGTGCGACATTCTTTTCGAGAATTGCTCATAACCATCATATTTGACTAACCAAAGATAACGCGAACTCCTGCCGAAACGCCCACGCGTAATTGCACCTTTATTTAATCATGCAAATGGCCCCAAACACAGTTACCTAATTGTGTACAGTATTTGTAAACCATTACGTTAGTTATGAATGAAACTTGGGCCTAATCATGACGTCATAATGCGATTCTTCTTTTTTTTAATACTGCCGTCCAAAGGAAAAATGCTGTAAGTCAGTATGCAGCTCATATGTACATACTGCGTTTTTCCTTAGGAGGGCAGAATATGGCCCCATCGATCGATGCGACGATTTCGCCAATGTCAAAGTAATAAATACAGTATTCAAAAATCTTGTGACACAAATAAATGTCTGCAGCGTTGTACGGTAGAACACGGTCAGAAGACCCCCTGTCGGGCTCTTAGCCAACGGGTAATCCCTCAGCAACTGCCAGGAAATCATTAGCCGATGCCCAGGGTGTACCGGACCAAGCATTGTTCTTCCCCTCGGACGGATCCAGAAACGAACCGCAGCTCTTGACCACACGTGGAGGTAACCCAACTCGCACCCCTGATTTTCTTAATGCGATTCAATTTCAATTCAGTTTAGTTCGCTCGCTGTCAGATAAAGATGGAAGCTAAGCTGTTCGTCAGAGTGAAAATAGATATCGCTTATTTCAAGTGTTTGAGATACATGTCTATTTATTACAAGCTTTTAACTATTTAAATTTGCTTCCATATCTAGTCTGGGAGTGAAAAAACAAAAAATTTAACAAAAAAAACCGACTTCACAAAAGGAAACTATTCCAAAACAAACTAATACGCACTAAAAAGAAAAAACTAATTGCATATTCTTCTAAAACTTAATAATCAATTTACTTTTTCTACTTATCAATTATGTAGGTACGAACTATCTAATGTTGTTACAATTATTGTTATTTTCTGGAGTCTGTGTCAGCCAACGTAGGCTTGTTACTACACACATAGTTATAGGTGAGATGTGCTTGTGTATAAAAGTTAATTTGTAAAAAAATATTTATTAAAGCATTATTATTGCTAGGCATATTGTAGTGTTTCCTTGGCTGACACCGACTCCAAACATTATCAAGGCAGCTCTACATTTCATACAGACCGGCGTGGGAGATGATAATAATGAATCTTTTAACCTGTCATACTGAATGTTGGTTTTCGTCGCGGTTTGTTTGTTTTATATAATTTCGTTACGTTCGCTCGTAATTTACGCGAGTATCAATTACCAAGAAACCAATAAAGGAAACCAATTATTAGATGGAAGTTTCTAGCAAAATGGCAATTCATTTGTTATGATACGCTGTAGGAGGTATCCCGGGGTGCGAGTCGGGTTACCTCCACGTGTGATCAATTGCTGCGGTTCGTTGGATCCGTCCGGGGGGAAGAGCAGTATGGTCCGGTGCACCCTGGACATCGGCTAATTTCCTGGCAGTTTCTGGGGGATACCATTGACCGTACAACGTTGCCGATGTTTTGTCACGAGATTTTTGATTTATATTTTTGTTACTTTGACATTGGCGAAGTTGTCGACGCTGTAACGACTTGATACGCCACAAATAATAAGAGGAAGGAGAGGTTTCCTGGCTCGGTAGAGGTATATATATACATACTAACATACAAAGCAAATTGGCAGAACATTCTCAAAGTGTACGAATATTCTCAGAAGTTTCCAGAAACTTTCAAACGATATAATAGTTCACTTAACGAAAGTTTCCAATGCCAATTAAAAAAAAGTTATTAATGTTATAATAATGGGATTTTTATCAGATAATTAGTCGAAACAAGTAGGTACGTAATACGTACATACGTAAAATCACATTAATCCCCTACGGGGTAGACAGGGCCTAAAGTAACAAGACCTTAGGCCACGTTTAGCATGATTGTGAGTATAGGTGGAAAATGGAATCAAAATAGTGATGGGTTGCCAGCACCGCCTATAACATAAATTCTTATGCCCATTCCCTCGATAGGCTTTTACCATCTGCGCGGGGAGAGCACCTGGTACGTTCTATGTTTTTAGGGTTCCGTACCTCAAAAGGAAAAAACGGAACCCTTATAGGATCACTTTGTTGTCCGTCTGTCCGTCCGTCCGTCCGTCCGTCTGTCAAGACCCTTTTTCTCAGGAACGCGTGAAGGTATGAAGCTGAAATTTATATCAATTACTCAGGTCTACTGTCCCTTGAAGCTGTGAAAAAATCAAACTTCTAAGCCAACGCAATCAAAAGATACAGCCGTTTATGCCGCAAATTTCCGCAAATTTTCAACTCTCAAGGGAATCAAAACCTACAAGGTAGTTCCCGTGAACGCAGAATCTTGAAATTTGGTATGAAGGTAGGTCTTATAGCACAGATTAAAGAATAATTGCGAAAACCGTAAATGTGTATGTATGTCTGTATATAGCAGTGACCAATATAAAGTAACCCCACACTGCGTACATTTTGCTTTGGAACAGGGCTCTGCTTACACTGGTTTTAGATATTTATAGATAATGATACGGAACCCTCGGTGCGCGAGTCCGACTCGCACTTGACCGGTTCTCACCTACCAGCTGACGACCCGGATCCTCGTTTGCCTTCCTTGTTGTACAAAAAGAAACTAGAAGATTTTGCAACTTTGGTAAGTTCTCTTTGGTACATTGTTAGGCGTGAAGGCGTAACAGACAGACAAACAGACTAACTTTCTCATTTACTGGTTATTGGGGCCTTACCATGACGTCTTAACTCTTAATGCGATTCAATTCCGATTCAGTTTAGATTCGCTCGCTGTCAGATCCATAATAAAACTGACAGCTAAAACCTGAACTGAGTCGGTATTGAATCACATTAAGATATCATGGTAAGGCCCCTGGGGGTTACCATGACGTCTCAATGCGATTCAATCCCAATTCAGTTTAGGTTCGCTCGCTGTCAGGGAGCGTTCAAGTATTACGTAACGCAATTATTGAAGATTTTTGACCCTCCTTCCCCCCCCCCCCCTTGTAACGCCCTTTTAGTAGCCCCCACCCCCCTCCCCTCTAAACGCGCGTTATGTTGTAACGAGGCTGTTATAGCTTGTTACAGAGCTTTACCTTTTTTATTGCTTAACTTTTTTAAAAAAGCTTATTTTAAATTAAGTGTATTCAGTTCCTATTTCAAAATTCAAAATTCATTTGTTGTTTTCAATCAATCATCGGCCTTCTCATTCGCTCTTCAGTTCTGCCAGCGCACAGTCGTGCCTGCCCATTTTATCAGTCTTCAAGAACATTCTTTTAAAGTGATCCTAATTACAACAGTTTGTGTGTCTCGAAATTGTTTATATACCTACTGCAGAAGGCACATTTGTAAGTGTTTACCCATATTATTTGCCATCGTTTGTTAGTTTTTCTTTATGTACCTTTCTCTTAACATGTACCTATGTTTGTTCTAGGTGCCTTCATTTTACAAAATAAAAATAACTTAACACACCGTCTATCCGAATTTTACTCTTCAACTTAAAACCTGAACTCCTGAACCGCACGCAACGTGACAATGTAACACTCAAGTGACCATTTTTACCCAAGTGTCAAAATTTATGTTGCGCAAAGTACAAGAAAGTCGCTACAATATCCTTGTTATAGTTTTAATGTAATAATACTAAATAAAACAAGGGATGTTTAACCCGCAATACATGCGTAGTTTGTTAACTTGGCAGTTTTAATTCCATATTTTTTTATTTAAAATAAGAATACGTTACGTAACTTGTTGTAAGAAAGACCCCTTTTTCTCCCGTTTTCTTTAAAAATATCACCCGTCTTTCCACGTGAGTTTAAAAGGTAAAGTTGTTTGTTCAAAACTCGACCGTATTCCCTATCACATTAAGTTGGTCTGGCAAAGCAAGTATCTCGATAACTGATTGCATCACGTGGCTTCGCACGTTTGGGAGTTATTAAGGTTGGAGAAGGTTCTTTAAGCTTCGAGAATATTCTGAGAAATAAAGATTAAATACTAGCTATTGCCCGCGACTCCGTCCGCGCAGAGTTCGCTTATCGTTATCCTGCGGGAACTATGTTGAAACTAAGTGTATACCAAATTTCAACTAATTATGTATGTATGCTTAATGCAACCGCGGCATCTAAGGTGTCACCACGCCAATTTTACTTAATTAGATGCTTAAGTTATTATAATATTATATTATTGGAATCAAAATAGTGATGGGTTGCTAGCCTCGTCCGCTATAATATGTTTCCTATGATTTTCGCCCACTCCCTCGATGGGCTTTTACCATCTGCGCGGGTAGAGAAGCAACTGGTACATTCTACGTTTTTCTTTGCTCCCAGACCAGCATGGAAGAACATATATTCATCCATTTATTATATATATATAGAAAAGATGGAATATAGCCCATTCCAATTTCCAATCCATGTTCAAAGATTTTGTAAACAAACAAGTCACAACAAGTTCAAATAAATCCACCCATACAATAAATTAGTAGAAAGTTCGTGTCTGTACATTAAATAGTATCATCAAAAATAGGGCCGGTTTGAAAACATTATTTTACACACATACATAAATCACGTCTTTATCCCTTACGGGGTAGACAAAACCTAAGGTAACAAGCAAGATTAAGGGCGTATAGGTAAGGGGAATCAAAATAGTGACGGCTTACTAGCATCGCCTATAACATGATGAAGATTTTCGCCTCTCTCGATAGGCTTTTATCTGCGCAGGAAGAGAAGCAACTGGTACATTCTATGTTCTATCTTTGCTCCCAGACCAGCATAAGAAAGTTTTAAGAAAAGGCACCAGCGAATAGTAAGCTGAAATGCTGAGCCAGCGACCGTTTCACTTTTGCGCAGACACAACGCTGATGATCTATTATTCATGTGTGTGTTTTTTTCTTGTACATCATCACCATCATTATCACTACACAGTATAAAACAAAGTCGCTTTCTCTGTCCCTATATCCCCATGTATGCTTAAATCTTTAAAACTACGCAACGGATTTTGATGCGGTATTTTTAATAGATAGAGTGATTCAAGAGAAAAGTTTATATAAATATGTAATACATGCATAATATAACGTGCGGAGCTGGGCCGGGTCGCTAGTTTTCTATAAAACTGTGTAACGATTCTGAGTATGAAAAAAAGTAATTAATAAATACTTTATTGTACAAATATAAAGAACCAGAGACCAATCACAAAAAACACATTAAATATATGCACAAATGCGAACTTATCCCTATAAGGGATCTCTAACAATTAACCTTTGTGTAAATGAGAGGAGCATTAAGCGTGGGACCGACAGAGTGTGTTTAAAATATAGATATAGTGTAAGCCACAATAGGGCGTACATCTCAAAATACAACAAACAATTCATTTATCTTATACTAGCGACCCGCCCCGGCTTCGCACGGTATATTATGCATGTATTATACATATAAACCTTCCTCTTGAATCACTCTATCTATTAAAAAAAACCGCATCAAAATCCGTTGAGTAGTTTTGAAGATATAAGCATACATAGGGACACAGGGACAGAGAAAGCGACTTTATTTTATACTATGTAGTGATGATAGTGATAGTGATTTGTGTGTCTTGCAAAAAGGAATGAATGTCTTCTTTCTTTCTTTCTTAATATTGAAATACCGCATCTAAAACATGGGGTGTTATTCCAGTCATCTCTGTTAATCATTGGGGAAACCTTTTCTATGCAAAGCCAAGTAATTATCGTTAAGGTCATTCGTCATCTGTTGAACCGGGTGCTTCGAAATAAGGGGTTATAAAATAATAAGGAAAACAAGCGAGCGGGTCTCCTGATGGTAAGTAATCACGTCCATAGACACTCATAATATTGGGTTACCTTGTGTGGTGTAAGGGATAATTAAGTTTGTGGGATTTATTCGTGTTTTATGTGGGAGGGATTGCATTATATATATTTTGCACAGGCGTGGTTATCTTGCACGTGAGTAGCGGAGTAGCAAGGTAAATATTTTTTGTTCATTCATATATTAAATGTTTTTTTATGTGATCTGTGTTTGTTTCTTTATATCTGTACAATAAAGCATTTACTTACTTACTTACTATTACTTACTTTATAAAAAAATCTGGATTCCATTAATAAAGTATATAGATGTCACCCACAAACCATTCACGTTATAGGCGATGAGGGCTAGAAATCCATCACTATTTTGATTCCCCTTTCCACCTATTACGCCCACAAATGATTGTGGGCGTATAGGTGGTAACAAAACATTAAGGCCACGTTTAGTATTTGATAATTATATTTATATCACAGCAGTGAAGGTCGTTTCTACGAATCCTCTACGTAAAGCTAAACAAGAAAGCGTAGTCTCAAAAACAGATGATGACACTTACAATTTATCTTAAATCACTTGACGTCACGGTGAAACACAGTTTTTATTTTTACCTGAAATTTACGTCGCAGGGAAATTTGCCACACAAGTATTAGGATTCTAAGCCAGCAATTAAAAAATCTAATTAAAAAGCTACGTCAGGATCTCGTTTATTACATAACAAATAAACTGCTCAAACAGTTTTATCACTCAGCATTTGGAGTAGTTAATATAAAAATATTCAGAGATAACTATCTCGCAGTAGAACTTACCACACTGGAAGGCATGTTGGCGTAAGAAGATAACATAAATATTGAAATGCAAATGGAAAGCCACGAGAGGACGAGACGCACCGGCGTCTATGGCGCCGAAGAAAAAAGCAACAATGACGGTGGCAACGACGAAGTCACCTTTGATGACCTCGTATCATCAGCTGGTGAATTTGGCCTCTACCAAATGGTACTATTCATATCCACGTTCCCGTTCTACCTATTTGGCGTGTTCTCGTACTTCGACCAGCTGTTCATAACTGAAGTGTCACCGAACCATTGGTGCAATGTTCCGGAACTACAAAACTTGACTGATATTCACAGGAGAGCGTTGGCTATACCGTTAGATGCAGAATCGAGGTTTGGATATTCGCAGTGCACATCTTACGTTGCTAACTGGACTGAAGTGCTGGCATCAGGACGAACATCACCAGATCCTTCTTGGACCACGGAACCCTGCAAATACGGCTGGGAGTTCAACAAGACTGAAATACCGTACTTTACCATCGCAAGTGAACTCGGATGGGTCTGCGAGAAGAATAGCTACCAAGCTTCCGCACAGTCAATCTTCTTCGTTGGTTCTGTCTTCGGTGGTTTCATCATAGGATGGATTGCTGACCGCTTCGGCAGACTGCCAGGCGCTGCAGCAGCCAACGTAATCGGAGCCGTCGGTGGCATAGCCAGCATATTCGCGAAGGACTTCACCCAATTCGTAATCTGCAGATTCTTGATGGGAATGTCCTGGGACAACTCAATGATGATGACGTACCTACTTATTTTGGAGTACGTCGCGCCCAAGTACAGGACTATGATAGCAAATCTGCCTTTCGCCATATTTTACACTATCGGCGTATGCTCGCTACCATGGATTGCGCTAGCTTGCAATAATTGGAAGCTGTTCTCATTGGTGACATGCGTGCCGATGGCTTTGGCTATTATTGCTCCTTTTGTCATGCCTGAGAGCTCGATGTGGCTGCTGTCTGTGGGACGCGTTGACGAAGCCATCAAGAAAGTGCAGAGGATCGGCCAAGTGAATAAGAAAGAGGTGCCGCCGAAGCTAATCGAGCAGTTTCGACTAAGCCTGTCAAAACAGAAGGAAGAAACAAAGACGAGCGCCATTGATCTCTTGAAGAGCCCGGTGCTTAGGAAGATGTTCGTCTGCGTGTGTTTGGGGTACATGTCTTGTACTATAGTATTCGACGCCCTGATCAGGAGCCTCGGTCAGTTGAATTTCGATTTTTTCGTATCATTCTCTGTTGTGTCTTTCACGGAGTTCCCTTCGCTTTGTATTATTTCATTCGTTTTAGATTTGACTGGGCGCAAGTGGTTGTCCGTGGCAACGTTTTGTGTTAGCTGCGTGTTTAGTTTTTTGACGGCATTTCTAGGCGGTGGGGTGTCTTCTGTACTGTGTGCAGTAATAGCTAGGTTCTCTATTAACATGACCTGTAACGCGGCTTGGCAATGGGGAGCAGAGATGTTCCCAACAGGAGTGAGAGGCACAGGCATGTCTATAGTCCACATATGCGGGTACGTGGCGACAGTAATATCTCCAATGATAGTATACCTTGAAATATACTACACTTGGTTACCGCTTGTGATTGTTAGTTGTATAGCCATATTTGGGGCTTTGATTATATTGGGCTTGCCTGAGACAGCGGGTAAGGATATGCCGCAAACGTTCGAAGACGCCGAAATATTGATCAAAAATTCGAAATTTTTCGAAGTGCCTTGCTTAATGAAGAAGAACCATCTAGAAGGTCAACATAACAATTCTTTTGAGATGTAGTGAAATCTTCCATGTGTACCACGCTGTGGAATGATAATGCCTTAGGTATAGAAGAAAATACTATGTGAAATGTCAGTTTATTGACAATTTAGCATGCCTTCACAGCATTATGTACTTGTAACTTATAATATTGTATAGTTAGTGTCGTAATCTTCAATAGCAATGCATTTTGAACGTAATTCTATTCTAATTGATGACCTATTTCATAAATTATTTTGTTAACTAGATTTTTAGGCAAACCGCCTGTTATTAATAGATAACGTCCTAGACTACCGTCAGAGGATACTGTTTGACATTTACTGTTGTTCCAATCACCATGTCACGCCAAACTGTTTTGGCTCTATTTTGATACTCGTAGTATCTTCGTAGATAGTATGAAAACAGTGGAAATTAGTATCTGGCACATAGGCTGGCTAGGTTCTGTAGGGTGTACTGTGCTTCTAAATTTAAAGCATAAGTGTACTCGTACATTTGATAGGTAATTGTTTTATTGTCTGGAACAACGTTGTGGATTTGTGAAATAAATGCGTTTAAGCGAAACTTTGATGGTTTTATTTAATTCATTTGCTGATGCTGCTATATAGCGATTTTAACATACAATTCTATGTACATTTTCAACAGCTATTTATTGCTATGCTTCGTAAGGATTGTGATACTAACATACTTTCCATAACTAAAGCGAAAAGCGTTAATCTTAGGACGTAAAAAACTATGTTATGTTCAACACATTTTTTTTTGGTGACATCTTGTGACCTTTTTCGTTGCCCTGTCGAGCATAAATTACGATTTTATTGCAAAATACATGCATAATATTAACATTTTCTGTTACAGAGCCTTTTTAAAAGAAAATACCCTAATTAAAGGAGCGACTACACCACCGCGAATACGCAGTGACATGTCTCACCGTTTTTTATACATTTTGTTGCGTAAACGCGCTTTTTGGTTCTCGCCCTTATTTGTAACGAATAAACTCGAAACTCCTGTACGAGCAACGTCATCTCTGCGTAACACGTAGGCTACCTACATTAATGCGCTGCGCGGAAGTCGCGGGCGACAGGCTAGTACGAGTATAGGAACCGAAATTAAAACCTCACCTTGTTCTGTAGTCGGTTAAATTCCGTTTCAACAATATGCCTCGTGATTAACACTGAAGACAGTAATGTATTTGAATAATAAACATAATAAATGATGAATAAACAAATAACTAAATCCGTACAATAAAACAACAGGCAGACTGTAACCCAGTTGTATGCGCCATAAAACTAATCTCTGTTTAAGTATATTTTAATCGTACAAATTAGTTGAATTCCCCATTTTAGTTTTCCGGGTGCAGGTAGGAAAAAGTGGGGAAAATTATGCAATAGTCTACTATATAAAAATAAGTCGGGTTTTCCTTCCTGACGCTATAACTCCAGAACGCACGAACCGATTTCCACGGTTTTGCATTCGTTGGAAAGGTCTCGGGCTCCGTGAGGTTTACAGCAAAGAAAATTCAGGAAAACAGCATAGTTCCCGCGGGATGGCGATAAGCAAATTCTGCGCGGACGGAGTCGCGGGCAACAGCTAGTACGTAATAAAATTACGTCTAGCTTGATTAGTGGAAAAGGGTATTAATAACCTAACCTAAAAAATTCATTTCAGATACAAGCTTGCTGACTGTACTTTTTGTTGACTGTACTTGCATTGTCATCCAAATTTCAAGTCAATCGGACCAATCGTTGACGAGTTCTCTCCTGCGGAGACAATTTTCATCTGACTTAGGTACACAAGTATGCAAAATTTCAGCTATGTCGGAGTCGCAAGATTCCACCCGGTCGCAATGCCTATAATAAGATTTTCACTGATTGCCTCGATAAAAATTATGTGTAAAAATACAAAAAGGTATTCTTTGAACTCGTAGAATGTAGTGTACATTGCCAAATTAAGGGTGCCAGATAAAATGCCAATTTATTTATTGAAAACTAGCTTCTGCCCGCGACTTCGTCTGCGTGGAATTATACATAAAAACCTTCCTCTTGAATCACTCTATCTATTAAAAAAAACCGCATCAAAATCCGTTGTGTAGTTTTGAAGATATATGCATAGTACATAGGGACATTACCGGCCGGTACCGCCGCAAACGCTACGTCCTGCAATTTTTAAATCTGTAATATCTTCGAAAATATTCATTTAAATCATATGCTGTAAAGGGTCATATCGATCTATATTAAATCAACAATGTATTTAAGGTGTATAATTGGATAAGGATTAATGCTGTATTGGTTAAAATCGCTTCGAAATATAGCCATTACTTGTCGTAAAAAGTAAATGACATAAATGTTTTATTGTGGGATATCCATAAGAGATAGACATATACCATCTCGGAGTTTTCTGTAGACCTTTTCAATGTGTACAATACTTAGTACACTGTTATGATAAATCTCGTAGGGTTCAGCCTGCGTTTGATATGTAAGCGGAAAAAATGTAATTATTTACGACATCACATTAGAAACCTCAAAAATAACAGTACTGCTCCACTATTTAATGGATGTTATTATACATATAAACCTTCCTCTTGAATCACTCTATCTATTAAAAAAACCACATCAAAGTCCGTTGTGTAGTTTTGAAGATATAAGCATACATAGGGACATAGGGTCATAGGGACATGAGGACAGAGAAAGCGACTTTATTTTATACTATGTAGTGATGATAGCGATGATGTAGGAATCAATCCTAAATCCACAAAGATTTCTGATATAACCTAAGAAAACATATTCGGCGACGAATATTCGGTTGATTGGCTGCCAAAACGCCAACTCGAATAACAAGCCGATCCTTCAACCCAGTTTGCTATGCATGACATATAGTTCGAGAGCCCGCTGTTATAATACGCACCTCGTAAATACTTTAAAAATGACGAAGCAATGTATGCGAAGCTCTTAATCCGCACTGGGCCCAAACATAGCCCAAGTTCTTTCATTCTAAGAGACCTTTAGGATAGATTGGGACATTTGGCATACCTACATATTATTCCTTGATTAATAAAGGGGCACTACAAAGGAATGTTTCAAATTTCCCACGGGATAAAAACACGAGGTAAATAATTAAGACTATAATTAGTAGATAATATTCCTAGATACACGTAGGTGCTCTAAGAAGGGATTTTCCGAATTTACCACGGGATAGGAAATAAAAACCTTAAACTGGGAGACATGTGTGGATGTATGGGGTATGGGAAGTCGCAGGCAAAAGCTAGTATGTGAATAATTTATCAATGGGAGTCGGGGTGTGTACAAAATAGTCGTGAATTGCGTGACGTAATTATCACGCAACCCCCCTTGAGTGTTGTTTGTTCCTCCTTCGTTACCGGTTAATGATTAACGTGAATTAACCTTTTAGTAAAAACTATTAGATTAATTCATGCCCTCTCTTTGTTCGCGTTAGTTCGGATTTTGTGATGTCATGCTTCATACTACCATGCCGGTCTGGGAGCAAAGAAAAAACATAGACTATTTTAGTTGCTTCTCTTCCCGCGCCGATGGTAAAAGTCCATGGGCAAAAGTCTTAGGAATCATTTTATAGGCGATGCGGCAACCCATCACTATTTGGGTTCCCCTTTCCACCTATATGCCTACAACTATGCTAAACGTGGCCTTAAGCTCTTGTTACCTCTGTCTACCCCGGGATTAAGAAGTGATTTATGTATGTATTTGACAACCTCGCCTCGGATACGTGTATAGTATAGGTACAGTTGAGGGCATAAATATAGTTACAGCCATCTTGTATGAGATCCCATCGCCAAAATGGCTGGCTCATCGGATATTTAAATTGGACATTATTGTGTTAACTCAAGTTGTAGCCGTCTTTTGTCCTGTTTTATGAATTATTTTTGACCTTAATTAACTTCAAATTTTTAATCATGAAGACTGTTTAGCCAAAATCTTGCCAGACAAGTTTCGACTTGTAGCTACCACTAGAACCAGTGGCCATCACTACATAGTCACTAAATAGTATAAAATAAAGTCGCTTTCTCTGTCCCTATGTCCCTATCTATGCTTATTTTCAAAACTACGCAACGGATTTTGATGCGGTTTTTTTCAATAAATAGTGATTCAAGGGAAAGTTTTTATGTATAATTCTACGCAGACGAAGTCGTGGGCAGAAGCTAGTATTAAATAAACGTTTGATTTGTGTTTAAGTCCTCTTGATGTTTTAAACAAATCAGTCAATAAAAATGTTGATTAAAATTAACCTCCACTAATTCTTTTTTTGTGTTCCTTGCCGTCAGGACAAGGTTCTTATGTAACAATATTAAAAAAACTGGTACTTGGACGAAGCCGCGGGTATCAGCTAGTACTTAATACATACATACACATACACAAATCACGTCTTTATCCCTTACGGGGTAAAGAGCCCAAGGTAACAAGACCTACAGGCCACGCTTAGCAAGATTGTGGGCGTATAGGTGGAAAAAGGAACCAAAATAGTGACGGGTTGCTAGCCGCATCGCCTAATACATAATTCCTAAGAATTACGCCCATTCCCTCGATGGGCTTTTACCATCTGCGCGGGACGAGAAGCACCTGGTACATTCTATGTTTTTCCTTTGCTCCCAGACCAGCATGGAAGTACTAGTACTTAATATAATACTTTTATCTAGGAAAATTTAATAATTCCCAGAGAATAGCGTTAAATTAACAATTCGTAGAACTAAACAGTTTTCTATAAAATTTCCATTCGTGGAACAGGGTCCGTAGACGGAAGTAAAAATACATTTCATCTCGGAAAACTGCATAATTCCCGGAAAATTAACTGTGCAACACACAAGGCCGCAAAACATGGTTTGGTTTCAACATTCCTTATCAAGATGTGTTCGTGATCTTGTTGTGAATAAATATTGCCTCATCTAATTTTAAGATAACACCATCAGTAGTACGCCCCAGAAAATAAAGATAATGACTGTCTTTACACGTCACACTCAGAAACAGACCTCGCTTCATTATCAATTACATACAAGCCAATACATATAAACATAGATATAGTGACTTGAACCAACGTCTAATAATCTTCCTTGCTGGTCTGGGAGTAAAGAAAAAACGTCGACTGTATCAGTTGGTTCTCTTCCCGCGCAGATGGTAAAATACCATCGAGGGAATTGGCGAAAATCTAAGACGTGTTTGTATGTTTTATGTAAAACTAGCTTTTGCCCGCGACTTCGTCCGCGCAAGTAACGTCAGTGTGACGACATACCCCATACATCCACTCATGTCTCCAAGTATAAGGTTTTTATTGCCTATCCCGCGGGAAATTCGCAAAATCCCTTCTAAGAGCACCTACATGATCCTCTAGGAATATCTACTAACTAGCTGTTGCCCGCGGCTTCGCACGCGTGAACCATGAGCATTTCAAAGAAGCAAGCAATCAAGCAAGCAAGCAAGCGAAACTGCAAGCTTTCAAGCAAGCATGCAAGCGGGCATGCAAGCAGGCATGCAAGCAAGCATGCAAGCATGTAAGTATGCAAGCAGGCATGTAAGCAGGCATGCAAGCAGCAGGCATGAAAGCAGGCAAGCAAGCATGCAAGCAAGCATGCAAGCAAGCATGCAAGCAAGCGTGCAAGCAAGCACTCAGCGAGAATGCATGAACCTGAACATGAAGCAATCAAGCAAGCGAGCAACCAAACCTGCAAGCTTTCAAGCATGCATGCAAGCAAGCGTGCAAGCAAGCACTCAGCGAGAATGCATGAAAGCATGACATGCAAGCGTGCAAGCAAGCACGCAGTGAGCATGCAAGTAAGCATGCCAAGCAAGCGTGTGATATATACTAGTAATTAGTATGATTGTGGGTACTTTTAACTTTATTTAAAATATAAATCGTTACGGGACTTGTTTTGATCATGCTATAAAAGCGGCGTGAGCCCCACTCTTGAGCCAATTTGATTCGAGCAAGCAGAGAGAACAAGTCTCAGGTATGATGTACTTTCTTAATTTATTGTGATTTCTTATTCATATTTCTTATTCTTATTCTTATTTCTTATCCTTAATTTCTTAATTTATTGTGATATAATATATAATATAATATAATTAAGGTGATCATTTCTATTTTATAGCTGATAATAATAATTTAATCTTTCTTAGATAATGTCTGTCTAGTCTAGCCATATATATCTAGAAGCTATATGGTTATATATTTAGTTAGTAACAATATTTTGAATAGGTACGATAAATTATTTTGAATAAAAAGTATAATAATTATAATAGTTGTTTTTCTACTTAATATTGCCTTAATATGTGTTTGTATTAGTTTATTCTTTTATAACATCAGAAGTGGGATAAAACAGCCTATAACCGCTCTAATATTGTATGTACAAGTTTCAGCATGGATCCCGCTACTATCGAAAACCTTCTTAAGGCGATTCGTGACGCTGTAACGGGGCAACGCCGCCCAGATGACGACGTGGCGCTGCCTGTTTTTGACCCTGCCACGAGTGACAACGGCGCAGGTGGCTGGTGTGACAATATTGAAGAGTTGTCCAAGGAGTTTGGATGGAGCAGCGTCGCATCTGTTGCAAAGGCCGGTAAGGCCCTAAAGGGCTCTGCTTTATTATGGTTCGAGTCTTGGAACCCATCTAGTGGTCGGTCATGGAAAAACTTTCGTAACGATCTTACGGACTTATTCCCAGAAAAACGAAATCTTTCTGATAAGCTATCAAAAGCGGTTTCACTTACGTCAGATTCTGCAGATTCGTACTGTGAATACGCTAGAGAAAAAATAAGGCTGTTACGTAACACCAAGATCGCATTTACAGAAACTCAACTTATAGAGTTAGTATGTGGTAGTATTAGTGATGTAAATGTTAGGATGGCATCATTTAACAGCAGTGTTAAAACCTCGTCAGAATTAATTTCACTTTTTACCTCTTACGTGAAACCCAAAAAACGACCTTTAGAGCAAAACGTTTCCGAGAACAACACAGGTACCATAAAGTCCAAGCGAATGAAATTAGACGGTAGTTTTGATTCTAGTGAAAAGAGATGTTTTACATGTGGCAAATTAGGTCACTTTACTAGACAGTGTTATAAAAATACGGACCGTTCAGTCGATCAAGCAAATAGACAAATAACACCAGTGAATAAGATACCCGACAGATTTTGTACATACTGTAAAAAAAATGGCCACACGGAGACCGTGTGCTTCTTTAAAACACGTGCTACTACCGCTGCTGCTTTAGGCAAACCAACCGCAACTCCAAGTAACGAGATAAATTTTTTAGAAAAACTGAATTGAAACTCACCAAAGTTTCAATTCATGACATTAGTATAAATTGCCTTATTGATACTGGAGCAAATTGTAGCATAATCAAGGAGTCGGTTGCTAAGCGCCTTCCGTGTAACATTTTACCGCACTTTTCTCATGTGAATGGCATCGGTAGTGGTGTTTTGGAAACACTGGGCGTAATCACAGTTCCCGTTAGATTTGATGACGTATGTCTTGAAATTGACGTATTGGTTGTAAAAGATAAATATTTTAATTACGATTTTTTGATTGGTAGGAATGTAATTCAACGCTCTGATATTGAAATCATAACTGACGTTAATGGCTGTCGGGTATTACCTAAAGATTATTCTGGCATGAATGTTAATTGTGTAGAAAATAATGACAATGATGTAATGAATGAGTTAGAATCAAAACTTAAGAACTTAGACGAAAATCTACAAGACCAAATTAAAACTATTTTTCGAAATCATCCAGATGTTTTAGCAGAAATTGGTTCTGTTAACACAGGAGATTTAAAAATACAATTAAAGAGTAATGATTGTGTCCATTATCGGCCGTATCGTCTGTCCCCGTATGAGAGAGAAAAAGTAAAGAACATTGTGCAAGGCCTTTTAGATAATGATATTATCCGCGAAAGTGATTCCCCCTTCGCAAGTCCAGTTCTCCTTGTAAAGAAAAAGGACGGAAACGATCGTTTATGTGTCGACTATAGGTCTCTAAATAAAATCATAGAAAAGGATAGATACCCTCTCCCTCTCATCGAGGATCAGTTAGATCGATTAGGAAAAGCCAGGTACTTTATTTCACTTGATATGAAAAATGGTTTTCATCAAATTCCTGTTTCACCTGAATCTACTAAATATACAGCATTTGTAACACCGGATGGACATTACGAATTTCTGAAAATGCCTTTTGGTATTTGTAATGGTCCATCCGTGTTTCAAAGAGCTATTACCAAAGCTGTAAGGCACTTGAACTTTCTTTTGGTCTATATAGATGATATTTTAATCCCATTTACAACAATCGAAGAAGGTTTAGGATACCTAAAGCAAACAGTCTCAGCCTTAAGCTCTGCTGGGTTTACCATCAACCTCAAAAAGTGCAAATTCTTTGTCACCGCCATAGAATATTTGGGTCGCGAAATATCTTGTGAAGGAGTGAGGCCGAGTAAAAATAAAGTATCAGCTTTAGTAAATTCACCTATACCACGAACAGTAAAACAAGTCCGGCAGTTTATGGGTCTTGCGAATTATTTCCGTAAGTTTATTCCGAATTTTGCCACGCGAACAGCCTGTATCAGTATGCTAACGAAACAAAATCAAAAATGGAAGTGGGGAGAGGAGCAGGATATTGCCAGAAAGTATGTTATTGATCATCTCACGTCAACCCCTCCCCTTTCCATATTTGATCCTGAACTTGATACAGAACTCCATACTGACGCTAGTTCAACCGGTTATGGCGCCATTCTACTACAAAAGATCGAGGGTCAAACAAGGATAGTAGGCTACTTTAGCAAAAGAACTACACCAGCTGAATCAAAATATAGTTCATACGATTTAGAAACGTTAGCCGTTTTTAATGCTATGAAACATTTTCGTGTCTACCTCCTCGGAATTAATTTCAAACTCATAACTGACTGTAATGCCATTAAAGCCACGATGAATAAGAAAGACCTTTCGCCACGAGTAGCCCGTTGGTGGACATATCTACAGGATTTCCAATTCGAGATTATATACAAAAAGGGCAAGTATATAAGTCATGTTGACTTTCTAAGTAGAAATCCAGTCGATACTTCCGCTTCTCAATGTAACTTCACACCTCACCATGTTGTTAATGTTACAAATGATCCCGAATCTTGGTTACAAGTAGCACAACGTAATGACGCAGACACACAAAATTTAATAGATCGGGTCCATGCGGGTGAAATTGATGAGAATCAATACATAGTCAGAAATAACTTATTGTACTTTAAACTACCCTCAGACGGTACACCAAAGTTATATATTCCAAAAGGTTACCGTCTAAGTATTTTGCGATTATTCCATGACGAAAACTGTCATGTAGGATTTGAAAAAACTATACATAAAATTCGCGAACATTTCTGGTTCCCAGGAATGGCGGTTTTTGTAAGAAAATATATTTTACATTGTTTAATTTGCATAGAAAGGAAAGGACATCATGGTCCAAAGCAAGGTTTCTTACATCCCATTCAAAAAACCGCCATTCCGTTTCATACGGTACATTTAGACTGCACAGGGCCATTTCCACGTTCAAATGAAGGATATAAATATATCTTACTTACTATTGATGCATTTACAAAGTTTTGTGTACTCAAACCCCTTAAAACATTAAGTGCTGCCGAATTGATACCAATAATACGCGAAACAGTTACCCTTTTTCGGGCCCCTTCGTTAGTAATTACAGATAGAGGAACTAATTTTAACTCCAACCCAATTCGGTTACTGTTTCGTGAGTTACACATACAGCATCATTTAATCGCGACGGGCACCCCCAGAAGTAATGGCCAAGTAGAACGGTACGTTTTTACGGTAACTAATATGCTCAATACGACTTGTAATAATGAATTGTCAGATTGGCCGAGCGAATTGTGGAGAATACAGCAATCAATTAATACGACCATTCAGAAATCTACTGGATTCTCTCCACTTCGCTTACTCATAGGCGTAGAGGCTAACATACCAGCCATACAAGCCCGGTTAGACGACGTTCTTGACAGTGATAGGGAACCTCCAATAAATATTGAGGCTGATCGAGAACTAGCAAAGCGACGTTTGATTCAAGTTGCCGAAAAATTCAAAAAACGTTTTGATTCTACCAGACGCAATAATATGACATTCGCAGTAGGAGATATCGTTTATATTAGTCAAGAACATAGACGCAATGACAAACTGACACCAAGATTTAAAGGGCCATATGAAATCTCTTCTTTACTCCCAAATGACCGTTATTCTCTTAGAGGTTTGGGTAGTTTACGAAATATTACCGTTGCAAAAGAAAAGTTACGATATTGGCCTGGTGAGCTAGTAGAAGAAAATACTGCTGTTGAAGATGCCCTAACATGATTTAATATAGGCTTATTATACAAATGATCGATTGTAGTTGACAGGATTGTGTACAACATAAATAATAACGATAGTTGTGAATTACTGATGTTATTGATGTATGTGATAATAATGTATATGTTTGATTATTTGATTTTGATTATTATAATTATGACATGTATTATGTTTAAGGCTCATTTTGTATACCGCTGGTCGATTAGGTGCTTGGTACTTACCTTATCACACTGGCAGCGGGTGTATGGAGGAAGTATGTCTAGGTACCTGATCTTATAGGAAAGATTGATTGTGACTATTATAATTAAGACATGTATTATGTTTAAGGCTCATTTTGTATACCGCTGGTCGATTAGGTGCTTGGTACTTACCTTATCACACTGGCAGCGGGTGTATGGAGGAAGTATGTCTAGGTACCTGATCATAATTATAAGTATTATAACATGTATTATGTTTAAGGCTCATTTTGTATACCGCTGGTCGATTAGGTACTTGGTACTTACCTTACCACACTGGCAGCGGGTGTATGGAGGAAGTATGTCTAGGTACCTGATCATATTGTCCGATTCTGATAATTTTTGTTAAAAAAAATATAAATGTATATGTGTAAGTACTTCGAGAGCGAAGTACTTGTCAGTATGGCCGTGATATATACTAGTAATTAGTATGATTGTGGGTACTTTTAACTTTATTTAAAATATAAATCGTTACGGGACTTGTTTTGATCATGCTATAAAAGCGGCGTGAGCCCCACTCTTGAGCCAATTTGATTCGAGCAAGCAGAGAGAACAAGTCTCAGGTATGATGTACTTTCTTAATTTATTGTGATTTCTTATTCATATTTCTTATTCTTATTCTTATTTCTTATCCTTAATTTCTTAATTTATTGTGATATAATATATAATATAATATAATTAAGGTGATCATTTCTATTTTATAGCTGATAATAATAATTTAATCTTTCTTAGATAATGTCTGTCTAGTCTAGCCATATATATCTAGAAGCTATATGGTTATATATTTAGTTAGTAACAATATTTTGAATAGGTACGATAAATTATTTTGAATAAAAAGTATAATAATTATAATAGTTGTTTTTCTACTTAATATTGCCTTAATATGTGTTTGTATTAGTTTATTCTTTTATAACACGTGCAAGCAAGCATGCATGCAAGTAAGCTCGCAAGCAAGCATGCCTGAAAGCAAGTATGCAATCAAGCATGCAAAGCAAGGACTCAAGCAAGCATGCAAGCAAGCCCCCGGATTGCCCCGCTGCCTTAATTTTTCTGAAACTGTAAATATTGCAGGATTTTTATAAAACAAACCTAACCTAACCTATAGGGCTGTCCTAAAATATATCCTAAATAGCTTTTGCCCACTACTTCGTACGCGCTAAGATGTAAAACGAAAAAATAAGTTTTTCCCGTTCCCGTGGAAATTTTGGGGAGTGCTTTCGGAGTTCACTTAAAGCCTTTAAAGAAACACACGTTATAAATGTTAAGTCTCTTTCTTCCGCTGTTTCGTCTCGAAACGTAAAATCCCGTTTTTTCTCGTCCCTGTGGGCGTTTCGGAAAATCCTTTCTTAGTGTTCCCCTACACTCCCGAATAAACCTACATGACAAATTTCAACTTTCTGCCTGTTCCCGTTTTTCCCGTTCCCGTAAGAACTGAATATATAAATCCCGATTTTTCCTTATCCCGTGGGAATCTCCAAACATCCTGAAATTAGTTTCTTAGTTTTGTAATCACTTACTTTTGTATCAAATTTGAAGAGTCTAGTTATTGTAGTTACTGAGATAGCGTCACTCGGAATCGAATATATAATTCCCGTTTTTTCCTTATCAGTGCGTCCTACCCGTCATGGCCTACGGAGCTGAGACGTGGACACTCACGGTAGGGTTGGTCCACCAGTTCAAAGTCGCTCAGCGAGCTATGGAAAGAGCTATGCTCGGAGTCTCTCTGAAGGACAGGATTCGTAACGAATACATCCGACAGAGAACCAGAGTTACCGACATAGCTCAAAGAATTATTAAGCTGAAGTGGCAGTGGGCCGGCCATATCTCGCGAAGAACCGACAACCGCTGGGGGAAACGTGTTCTTGAGTGGAGACCGCGACTTGGCAAACGTAGTGTAGGACGCCCTCCGGCCAGGTGGGATGACGATCTGCGAAAGACTGCAGGCAGATGCTGGATGCTTCAAGCTAAAGACAGGGCGCTGTGGCGCTCATTAGGGAAGGCCTATGTCCAGCAGTGGACTAACATAGGCTGATGATGATGATGATGATGAGATATACCCACACATTTATAAAAAAATAATTTTCCCGTAGGAAAAGGTATTTTCCCGCGGTAAAAAGTAGCCTATGTCACTCAGTGATAATGTAGCTTTCTAACGGCAAAAGAATTTTTGAAATCGGTCCAGTAGTTTCGGAGCCTATTCAATTCAAACAAACAAACAATCAAATCTTTCCTCTTTATAATATTAGTATAGATTATAGTCTTAATTATTTACCTCGTGTTTTTATCCCGCGGGAAATTTGATAAAATCCTTTGTAGTAGTGCACCTTTATACTAATCAAAGAATAATTATGTAGGTATGCCAAATGTAATGTAGCTTTATTGGTACATTTCGGGATTTTCCTATCCCGCGGGAAAATTGGGATAAAAAGTACCCTTTACCCGGCTCTTGGTTTTAAGCCTCCCACCAATTTTCAGCCATATCGGTTCAGCCGTTCTCGAGTTATAAATAGTGTAACTAACACGACTTTCTTTTATAAATGGATGCGCAAGCTAAAGGGGCGATTACACCGCTGCGTGCGCTGACTCGCATGCGTCACGTTCGCTCACAGTTTGTTCATACGTTTTGTTACGTAAACGCACCGTCGACGTCTTTTACGTACTGGTGTTGATGTGCGGAATACTTCACCGTAACAACGTGTAGCAATAAATCTGTAGTCTGCTATGTAGTTTAGCTAAAGTCAACGCAGCGATAAATGTTTACAGCCTTAATTAGAACGAACAACATATTATATAGATAAAACGTATTGAGGAAAAAGGTGGAAAATTGTGGTCTGGATAATCTGGTCGTGTGGTAAATCAGGTATCCGATAATTTGCTAAACATTTCTCAAATGTAACGTTTGACCAATATTTCATTTGGCAACCCTTTGATATCTAAAAAACGTAATTTAAAAAATATAATTATTCCGTTATTCCAATTATTATTCCATGCTGGTCTGGGAGTAAAGAAAAAACATAGAATTTACCAGTTGCTTCTCATCCCGCGCAGACGATAAAAGCCCATCGAGGGAATGGGTGAAAATCTTAGGAATCATGTCATAGGCGATGCGGCTAGCAACCCATTACTATTTTGATTTCCCTTTCACCTATGCGCCCTTAATTATGCTAAACGTGGCTTTAAGGTTTTGTTACCTTAGGCTCTGTCTACCCCGTAAGGGATAAAGACGTGATATATGTATGTAAAAAAAAACTGAAAACTTTTAAGCGTGGCCCACGTTAGGTTAGGTTTGTTTTATAAGTTTTTCAAAAAGTCAATATTTTAGTAGAAAATAAAAGGTTGTCAAAAGAAATGTTTGTCAAACGACGCATTTGAGAAATGTAAAAAATGATGGTATTGTAATGATGGATGGTACCATGTGGAATTTCATAGTAAAATCTGGGACTCATTTTTTCTTGTATGAGAATCGATAGCGTAAAAGATTCTGAGTAAGAAAACCCAAAATATCATTCTGGACTTTTTTTGGAAAATCACAACTATAATATCTATGGTTTTTTTCAACCAGAGATAATCTTCAAAACTACACAGCGGATTTTGTTGCAGTTTTTTTAATAGATAGAGTGATTCAAGAGGAAGGTTTTTATGTATAATTCTACGCAGACGAAGTCGCGGGCAACAGCTAGTCACTACATAGTATAAAATAAAGTCGCTTTCTCTGTCCCTTTGTATGCTTTTGTATACAAAATAAACCAGATTTTCTAGACTTTTTGATGACTTGCTGGAATATCATCATCGTGACATTCTGTATTGTCAGCAATTATGTTACTCATCATAAACATCTCTTATCACCAATAGTCACCGGTTAGTGAGGGTATATTTCACAATTGGCAACATTATGGCGCAACTGGTGGCAGAGAGGGACGGTTCCACGTTTTTTTTCTGGGAATAGAGCGCAAGGGGCGATACCCATACATACATCTTATACACATTCACAAATCACGTCTTTATCCCTTACGGGGTAGACAGAGGCTACGGTAACAGATACCTACAAGCCACATTTAGCAAGATTGTGGACGTATAGGTGGAAAATGGAATCAAAATAGTGCTGGGTTGCTAACATCGCCTATAACATGACTCCTATGATTTTCGCCTATTCCCTCGATGGGCTTTTACCATCTGCGCGGGTAGAGAAGCAACTGGTATCTTCTATGTTTCTTTGCTCCCAGACCAGCATGGAAGAATTACTTACTAATATTACCTTATCTTAATCTTACTAACATTATAAATACGAAATTTTGTGAGGATGTGTGGATGTTTGCGTCCTTCACGCCAGAGTGGCTGAACAGATCTGAATGAAATTTAGAACATACATACATACATAAATCACGTCTTTATCCCTTACGGGGTAGACAGAGCCTTAGGTAACAAAAGACCACGTTTAGCATGATAGTGGGCGTATAGGTGGAAAAGGGAATCTAAACAGTGATAGGTTGCTAGCCACATCACCTCTATAACATGATCCCCAAGACCCTCGCCCAAATGGGCCCTCACAATCTGCGCAGGAAGAGAAGCAACTGGTACATTCTATGTTTTTTCTTTGCTCCCAGACCAGCGTGGAAGAATTGGAATTTAGAACACAGATTATAGTCTGGAATAATACAGGCTACTTTTTATTACGAAAAATTTAGGAAACATCACGTCTTTATCCCTTACAGGATATAAATAGCCTAAGGTAACAAGACCTAGGCCACGTTTAACATGTTTGTGGGCGTATAGGTGGAAAGGGGAATCAAAATAGTGATGGTTTGCTGGATCGCCTATAACATGAGTCCTATGATCCACTGGCGTTCGTGTCGCCACAATGTACGAGTATGTGTATTTTATATGTTTAAGTTTTTTAATTTTATCTGGGTCCTACTGAAAAACAGCGTTGCGGCTTGCCGCAACATTATGCTGAGTGGGGCCCATTTTACACCATATCGGTACTATTCCTAAGTATATTGTATTTCTTCCTATTATATATCTACGTGTATCGAATATGTGTAAATAAATGTTTCTCTCTCTCTCCCTCTCTCCAATGAACAAAATAATATTTACCTTTTTTAATGCTTTTACATGAAAAATACATACACTTGGCACAGGTTTGGCTATCTTGCTCTTAACTAGCGAAGTAGCAAGGTAAATATTATTTTGCTCATTGAAATGGACCTCCGCAAAGTAACGCCTAATGATTCCTAAGATTTTTGTCCGTTTACTCGATGGCCTTTTACCATCTGCGCGGGAAGTCGCTCACAGACAACATAGAAATGTGACGATGCAAGTTCAATGGACTTAATTCGTCTATCATTGTATTATATCTGTGCGTTAACGGATTCTAAAAGCTATAATGTTGGCTAATCTTATCAGGGACAGTTTATAATAGCATGTTTATACAAGTTAGACAAACAAAATCGGTCTCATGTTCGCATGTTGGCAAACTGGAGCTACAATACCAAACGTCCAACATTAGGCTCTGTCTACCCCGGGTTTAGGAAGGCGAACCCGGCAAGAGGGCAACGCCGGTGTGGTTTTAGTGGGTATGCTCCCTCCGCCCCTTTCCGGGCGGAAAGAGGCCAGGGAGAGAGTCTCACATAACAGTCCTGGGCCTCCCCAGGCCTGGGAGTACTCGTAGAGTTTCCGCTCCATGAAAAAAAGGCTCTGTCTACCCCGTAAGCGATAATGACGTGATGTATGTGTGGGCAAAAATCTTGGGAATATTTTTTTTTTATGTTAGATAGGCCAGACCAACGAACTAGTGGGTCACCTGATGGTAAATGATCACCACTGTCCATAGACACCCGCAGCGCTTTACGCGATGCCAGTGCGTTGTCGGCCCTGCAGAAAATTACTCGCCTCTTAAAGGCACCCAGGTCGTAACTCGATGGGAAGACAGCGGGAAGCTCGTTCCAGATTTTGCAAGTTCGTGGCGTTGTGGCTAGTGGGGCATCACTATTTTGATTCCCCTTTCCATCTATACGCCCACAATTATGCTAAACGTGGCCTTTGGGTCTTGTTACCTTGGACTCTGTCTACGTGATGACTTACTACCCACATCGCTTGCAACATGATCCCCAAGATTTTCGCCTATACATATATAAATCACGTCTTTATCCCTTATGGGGTAGACAAAGCCTAAGATAACAAGACCTAAAGGCCACGTTTAGCATTGTGGGTGTTTAGGTGGAAAGGGGAATCAAAATAGTGATGGGTGTATGTACGTACGTAATGCCAAATACTTAAATGTAAAATCTAAAAACAGCTTTAATCTAATTTGTCATAAAGTATTATAAATTCAAGAAAAAGGAAACGGTAATGGCGTCGGTCGTGGATTAGTAAGAAATATAACAGATCCGTTTTGTCATAGTCGGCTGTACATTTGTCAACTATGATTCAAAAATAAACTTTATCTCTACCTTATCCTAACCTTCTATATATGCTGGTCTGGGAGCAAAGAAAAAACATAGAATATACCATTTGGTAAAAACCCATTGAGGGATCGGGCGAAAATCTTAGGGATCATGTTATATAGGCGATGTGGCTAGCAACCCATCACTGTTTTGATTCCCCTTTCTATCCGTCGCCCACAACATTCTAAACGTGATCTTTAGGCCTTGCTACTTTAGGGTCTGTATATCCCGTAACGGATAAAAACGTGGTTTATGCATGTATGTATGTATCTCATAACTGGTTGAAAGCAGTGCTGCAGGTGTATAACACTCAGCTTCGCTTCGTTTCATAAAACTCCTCAAGTGTTTTAATGCCTGTCATTATGCACCAGCCACATAAATAACTATTAAGGAACACAACTTAAGTTAACAGTATATTGTTTGGAAATCTATGCTTACTTAATGCTTGTACTGCATGTTTTTTGTAGGTATGTGATAATAAGATTATTTAATGTATATTGCTTTGCGTTTTAATTTTGGCAACGTTTTCTTTAACATATTCTTAAAACTTACTTGATTATGTACCAATGACTGTTTGTCTGTTAATAAATAAAATAAAATAAACTTGTAAAACATTTACGGAGATTTTTAGTCAAAGTAACCTAACAATTTGCTGAAATATTTCGGAGATATTATGAGGGAGAGAGTCTTGAGCCCAGTAAAGACCAAAAGGGCATTTTTTAAAAAACTTAACTTTTAAAAAAGCATAATAAGGTGTTGCAATAATTTTGTTTTTAGAAAGCTTCATTTTGGTCAGCAATTGTCTAATCGCATAGCGGTATTCAGAGACGTCAATTCGAAATTTTGAGTAATATAAGAATCACGAATTTTGTGTTAAGGAAACTAATTAAAAGTTATGTTTTAATTGACATCCATGGGTACAATGAGGAAAGTTACAAAAGAGGCTGTTAGCTTATCACGAAACAAATTTATTTGTTAGAAGATTACATCACTTTTATTAGGAAGTGCGCTAAAAGTAGTTCGAAAAAGCACTGGCAGGTTACAATAAGAAAAGTTTATCAATTCCCTTTTTTACTTACTCAAGTGTTCCAGATTCAAAACTCGCTTTTTTATTCGAACAGATTCAAACGTGTTCCATAAAACAAAACACTCACCCCAAGCCGTCGCATTCGATTGGCGCGAAATTAAAAACAAAACGAAAAGCGTTCGGAAACCGATTAAGGTCAAACACGAGCGCGGAACCTGAGGCGTATCTAACCACTGGCCGGGGCATGCGTGGTTGCATTTCTGCTGGACAGTTTCCGAACGTTAGTGGCCAGTGTATCTTGAGCCCTGATCAGTAACAGTCGCTGAGAAACGGGGCTTGTATCATACTGGTTTGTTGTTCAAATGTTTGAGCTCGAGTTTTTTTAATTTGATGCGATGACTCACGTTTATTCGGACCATGGAAATATGGGCAGGTCTGATTCGGAAAACTTTGTGCCAATATTTTTTATAATGATAATTTTCGGAAGTTTTTATGTAAAATTTTGACATGACGGAAATCATTTTACTAGCTTTTTAAACTATGTTTGTCCGGGTGGAGTCTTGCAACTCAATTTTGAAGCAGTTTTTCGACCAATTGAGCTGACTTTTGTATACTAAAAACAATCTGGTAGTGAAGTTCTGGTAGCAGTTCCGAGCCGTCTCCTCAGGAGGGAACTTTTTAAGGCCGTCCTGCTCTAACATCTGTCCTCAGGCTAACTTCTTTCCTTACACACTGAAGCTGACAACATAGAAACACACATCTTCATTTACACAATTGGCATTGTTCATTTTTTTTAAGCTGTGCTTTTAACACCTTTA
Source organism: Pandemis cinnamomeana (assembly GCA_932294345.1). Lineage (NCBI taxonomy): Eukaryota > Metazoa > Arthropoda > Insecta > Lepidoptera > Tortricidae > Pandemis > Pandemis cinnamomeana. Next base: position 31,471,673 of record OW028702.1, on the reverse strand, counting down.
TTTGATAAAATGGACTATTTCAAGCAACTAATTTGAATATTATGCTTTTACGTAGCTTTGTTCATTAATAATAAATATTTTTTCGCTGTTTGATACTTCGTGAAATTAGACAGAATCCCAATCGCCTTCGTTCGGCTGGCTATAAAAAAAACGGCTTTCTCTATGGTTTTGTCGATTTGACAGTGACACAATGACAGTTGCCATAGCTAAACTTTTTTTTTCATTTTTTTGGCAAACATTCGATGCTGGATTCTGTCTAAAAACCGGGTCGTTCGGTCAAACAAAGGTTCAAAGTATTTTTACAAAAATATCTGCAATCATAAAGTATTTTTGAAATCGGACAAGATAAATCGGATAATTGATGGTTTTCCTCGAAATGGTTTTCGAATTGGAGCATACTAAAAAAAATTAACAATGCCAATTCTGCCACGTCAAATACCTACTCTGGAGCGTGACGAAGGTTTTTAAAGCCTATAAGTTTTATGACTGATGGAGTGGGCAGCTAGAAAACGTCGAGGAAATTTCTGCGTAGGTTTTAGTACCTCCTTTTTATTTTACTTCTTCCATGCTGGTCTGGGAGCAAAGAAAAAACATATTTTTTGCTCCCAGACCAGGGGCCCAATTTTTGAAAGCACATGCAAAAATAGCACTCGAAAGTGGTGAAAAATTGTGCTGGATTTGAAATACAAGTAGCTTAGAAGACATCTCTCATTAATCTTGTGAACTAGTCAAAACTTTGTTGGCTGTAGTTTAGAAGATATAAGCTGGTTTATACCACTTTCGAGTGGTATTTTCACAAATGTGCTTTCAAAAAATGGGCCGCTATATCGAAGATAATAATAATAAATGTTTTATTATGTTGTGGTGATTTGGATGGCGTAAATAAGTCGTGTCCAAATAGCAGTAAGACGATATTTTTAAAGAGCATCAACTTACAATAAGAATAAGTTATTAACGTGTTTAATCGAAAAATTGTCGTGTTTTGTAAGAAGATTGCTTTCTGGTACTACGCGTTCTAACAGATGATACATACATAAATCACGTCTTTATCTTTTATGGGGTAGACAGAGCCTGAGGTAACAAGACAAACATGATTAACAAACACACGACACAGTGTTTAACAGATTATAATTAAAACTATAGCATTAGCAACCATAAGGTTTTAAAAACTTAAGTAAAATAACCTGTTGTATGTGTGAGTAATGTGTGCGAATAGACAAATTGACGTTCCAAATTAGAAAAATGACTTAAGTCCCATATCGGCTCTGTCTGTACACTACTACATACTCATTCATTTACTTAAGTTTTTAACCTATATCAAAATAAAAAAAATGGCTCTAAAATAACCTAACCTATAAGTTAATTTTTGATACAACCTTTTTTTGCTGACTGTACAGTTCAGGGTATAAATATTATGTTCGTTACCAAGACGCCGGTGACACAGTCATATATTTGACATGATGGCTGTATCGATTTTATGCTCTCGACTGTACTTGCATTACCATCCGTCCAAATGTGTACCAAATTTCAAATCAATCTGACCAATCGTTGAAGACGGTTCTGACACGGCCACCAAAATTCTACTAACTATGTACTTACATTATGTATGCAAAAATTCAGCTGAATCGGTTGAAGATATCTCCTTCAATATTGAGTCGCAAGATTCCACCCGGACAAACATACATACATACGTTGCAAGTTAAATAAGCTTATAATAACTTGTACAAAACATGATTGTAATTTTTGCATAAACGTTTGATTGAATTTAACGCCATCTGTGAAAAAAATGAAACACTGACATCCAGACTGTAAACGCATACAAACAGTGGTAAGTGTTATGGTCTGTTTCATTTTAAATGACGAAAAGTACTTAAAACCGACATCTATTGTTCAATTGTTAACTTCAAGTGGGGTTGTAAAACCATTAGTGTTAACTAAAAGTATACCGTGAACAAACAATCTTGATAGTTTTGATGTTGTTGGTCGGTGTTACACTAGATGACGTGCGTTTCTAAAATAATAATTATATACTGTATCAAAATCACTTTGCACAATTGTTTAATAGTAGGTATAAGAAATTTTTACCTGAGTGTTAGCCGCACTGTAATTGTATATGGAAAACAATACACCTATTATACTTAAAAGGGTCCAATTCAGGTAATAAACAATAATCAATAGGAGGGGATACTTTCCAGGCTTAAGTGCAATATTTTTTTAGTGTCTAACGGGTGTATTAATAATCATATTTTAAATAAAAATTAAAATCTTTCATTTCAAAGATCAAGAAGGGTTGAGCTACTCCAATACTGCGGTCAGTTTTTTTATGTCTCTTTGTTATTTTTTCCTTTCATATTCAGCAACAAAAGAAGTTGTAAAATCCCGCGCTAATTGCATTTTCGTCATTTAAAAAGAAACACACTATACCACAACTACAGATGTGAGACAAACTGAAACAGATGAAAAAAATGAATCAATACAAACTATGCTGTGATTAATATGAGTGCCATCTATGTTTTAAGAGCAGAACTTTCCAGTGTTGCTAGTAACTACAGATGTGAGGCAAACTGAAACTGATGAAAAAAAATGAATCAATACAAACTATGCTGTGATTAAAATAAGTGCCATCTATATTTTAAGAGCAGAACTTTCCAGTGTTGCTCGTAAGTACAGATGTGAGACAAACTGAAACTGATGAAAAAAAATGAATCAATACAAACTATGCTGTGATTAAAATAAGTGCCATCTATGTTTTAAGAGCAGAACATTCTCGTGTTGCTCGTAACCGTTCCTTCTTTAATAGTGCAGGACACTATTACATTCAAAGTTGGAACTAATTTTTAGGTGTTACGCTTTTCCGTAAACATAGATGGCGCTCTAGGTTGAACGTCTTGCTTTCAGGCTTTCTTCACCAAGGCGACAATTGTCGCTGACAAACTCAAAAAGAATTTGTCCCGGTCGCCTTTGCTTTGACTACACATTGCATTTCGAATTGTCGCTTGTCGCCAATTATGGTGGAATAGAGGACTGGTGTTGATCTGTTGATGATTCCAGAGTTGGGCGTTATCAAGATAATTTTTAACTAGTTAATTATTTACAATAAAATCATTTTATTCGAAGATAATGTGAATCACAAATGTCAACACACCCTAAAATGACATCCTGTGTCTGGACGACCGTAGAGCCCCTTAATTAATTACCTCTTGTTACGCTTTAATTGGTTGGTCAAATTAGCAACTTTTTCGATTGCTTAGTGTGAAGGTGAAGTTTCGAGAGATTAGATCGTTTCCCCAAACTTATTAATTCCGCGTAGCAATATTTCCATTCGCATTTTTCCCCACTCGAATTTCTTATCATTCACCTTTTTTTATCATTCGCTTGCATTCCTATTCTCAAACATGCCTAACCGACATTTCGCACAATATTTTAATTTCTTACGCGATATTTTTTACATACCAAAAGTTTCCATGTCGTTATTTTTTGCAATATTCTAATTTCTTACGCGACATTGTTCCCATATTTAAAAATTTGATAATGATAATTCGGGATGCATCGATACGTCTTTATGCCGACACGATACCGATACCTATATTCGAAAGTATCTATCGTTGTACCGGCTTTGAAATTATAGTCGATTCACTATTAGGTACCTAATCAGGACCCTGGTAAAATTCGCGAATAATAAAAAAAACTGATTGAGTAAATTCAATATTAGGAAATCAGGACCCTGGTAAAATTCGCGAATAATAAAAAAACTGATTGAGTAAATATGCAATTGAATAATTATGACTATTGGCAATACTTATGAATGATAAAAAAGTCGAATGGGTAGAAATGGGGAAAAATGCGAATGGAAATATTGCTACGCGGAATTAACGAGTTTGGGGAAACGATAATATAATCTCTCGAAGTTTCCATTAAATTTAACATCGGTCGTTGTTGATTTTAAATTTCTGCCTCTAAACGTGTCTTAATATTGTTCTCGGCATGTATAAATTAATTATACGTAATTCTTTATTATTATTATTATGGTGTTATGTTGTCGCTGTGGCAGCGCGACTACAGTAGTTTAGTTAAGTTGGTTTAGTTTGGTTAGAGACTGAAAAACAGCGACCTCGCTGAGTATCCCTTCCATTTTACCTTCGCATCTAATTCTTCTTTTTAATTATTGAATTTTTTTGAATTTTTTGTGTTGGTGAATAAAAATTTCTTCTATTCTATTCTATGTAGCGTGTTGTCAACTCTCTTTTATTTCAATAAATTGAGATGAAGCTAACTGGCCTGTCAAAAGCCTGTCAAATGTCAAGTCAAAACTTCACAACCGACATTCATCTTTTATTTAAGAGCCCGAGTAATTTATCTAGATGATAATTAAAATCATCTAGATAAATTCAAAACAACAAATGACGTCATTTAGTTATTTCAAACAACGAATAATTTAGTTATCTTCCCGGTTATTCGTAAAAGATAAATTTTGCCCAACTGATCGATTCTTACCCGTGGCCCACCTACTTTTGTCCACCTAGTTTTCGACGGAGCTCCGCCCAAAGCTCCTCCTTCTGGGTAGTTTTGTCATCGGTCAACTGAGAATAGGTCCTAACTAATTTTAAACATCGCCGCCAGGTCAAACACAAGAGACGTCCAATACGCCAGACTTCTTTATTGTGATGCCTTAAGTTGAACCTGAATCCAATCAAAAGAAGGTTGCTTTTGCATTGAAATAATGGGCGTATAGGTCGTTAGATGGACCTGCGGTTCTGATATTATATCGCTGGCGTCTAAAAGGTTAAATTAAACTTAACCCAATTCAACCAATACGAAAATAATTCAGCGAAGAATAGGCGAGGGAAGCATTTGATTTGCTAGCATTTTGTTCTCTTGGTAAAGTCTACTTCTAAAGCAAGATTCCATTGAAACTTTTAATGAAAATGCTTTTGCAAATCGGCCGCCAAGGGCTCTTTTACATGTCTTTTTGAAACTACCAGCGCATTTGGAAAGACCATCATTGCCAAGAATGCGCTGCAAGACACTTGGCCAGAAAGTCAATTTTTCAAAATAAAATACAGTAAGAATACTTAAATTCTACTTAAATTAAAAACATTAAAAGAGATGTATAAGGTCCCCGAGCCTTGAATTATATTTTTAATTAAACTCGAATGACTAGTAAAAAGATACCGTATTTTTAACTAACACTTTATTGATCATTATTATTAATTTATTACAAACAAAATTCTTATTAAACTTCAAATAACGTACTATCTAAAAACTTAACAATTAAATACATCGAAAATAAATTAATATACATATTGATTATCGCACAATTATCGGCATACTGTTTGTCGACGTCCAAAGCAACTGCTATTCTTAAGCCGGGTACTCATCTGCGAACTGTATATTGCACGTTACAGTGACCAAAAACCCTAGTGTGCGCATTGTGTCACGGTTACTGCACGCTTGAGTTCCCAGCTTTAGCGTCTTGTCTTGTCTTTAGCTTTAAGTCGACTAGTGGCGCCATCTCTCGATGTGTGCTCCACAATAAAACTGACAGACGTCATCCTTGGCTTACAGTGAGAGCGGCAATGTTAAATTCTACGTTTTCGTTGGATAATGGTTCCGCAGAACATAATTGTCCTCCCATTTAGCAGGTCTGAAAATCAATCCGTTAATTTACTAGCTGCTGGCCGCGACTTTGCCCACGTTCCATTTTTTTTTGGAGTTTTCAATATTTTCTAATCCTTCAAACTTTCCCTGGTGCCTGATTTTTGAAAGCACATCACTCGAAAGTGGTATAAATCAGCTTATATCTTTTTCCTACGATTTATATGGGGCGTCACAAAACTGACACGAAAAAGTTGTATGGGGAATTAAGGTAATCTTGTTCGAAAAAGGGTACACGTTTTTTGAAAATGCCCTATAACATGATTTTTATGATTTTCCTAGGATCATTAACTATACTTACTCGACAAGCGTGTCAAATACCATACTAGGAAGGTCCCAGTACGCGCAAGCGGTTATTATCAAAGTTAGTAACAGGATACTAAGGCAGAAAGATATTATTGCCCGTTTGTGTCTCTTGACGCACTCCATGGCGCTTTTGCAGCGAGCTTCTACGGTAATCTTCAATCCTTCTAGATCCTTCTTCTTCCCAGATTTGGATTTCGTCCGTCTAGAAAACAAAAAACGATCAGCTGCGTTCATCATCACTATCACTACATAGTATAAAATAAAGTCGCTTTATCTGTCCCTATGTCCCTATGTATGCTTATATCTTCAAAACTACGCAACGGATTATGATGCGGTTTTTTTAAATAGATAGAGTTATTCAAGAGGAAGGTTTTTATCTATAATTCTATGCAGACGAAGTCGCGGGCAGAAGCTAGTATCTAAGTATAACATAAATTTAAGAATTCAAAATACCCCCACGCATTAAGCGAGATCAAACCGTAAATTTAAAAAATATTTTTTGCCAAAAATGCCTTACGTCACTTTGGAAAGCAGCTGGTATTCTTTGAACTGCTGGACCGATTTTAAGCGAACATAGTTTAGAATCACCGCAACGAAACTGGCGTTCGAATGTAAGAAACCGCATCAAAATCGATTCATCGGCTTGAGAGCTATGATGCCACACAGAGAGACGTCGACGTTGAACTTATAACACCCCTCTATTTGCGTGGGGGGTTAAAAACAGCGGTAAAGTGGTAACTAACCTTTAGCCTATAGACCTAAGTAAAGCTCAGAACCGTTCAAAGTGCGATGGAGAAAAAAAAACATTTTAAAAAGGTGTATTCGGAAAATTCCGATAACCGGATGGTTCCGAAAATCAATAAAATCAGTCATATTCCGTTGTGATAAGAGTCCCATTTCGATTACTCGATTACTTCCGAAATGGGACACATATATCAGCACAGCAGGTGCAACGCCAACGACCTATATATATACGTCCATTACTCCAATGCAAAAGCAACCCTCGTTCAATTGGGTTTAGGTTCAACTTAAGGCATCGCAATGAAGAAGTCTGGCGTATGGGTCTCTTGTATTTGACGTGCCGGCGAAAAGGTTAAACGGAATATGACTGATATTAATGATTTTCGGAATTACCCTACATACATACACACACATATCACGTCTTTATCCCTTACGGGGTAGACAGAGCCAAAGGTGACAAGACCTACAGGCCACGTTTAGTAAGATTAGGGGCGTAAAGGTGGAAAAAAGGAATCAAAATAGTGATGGTTTGTTAGCCGCATCGCCTATAACATGATTCCTATGATTTTACCTCGATGGGATTTTACCTGCGCGGGAAGAAATGCAACTGGTACATTCTATGTTTTTCTTTGCTCCCAGACTAGAATGGAAGAAATTATCCGGAATTACCCGAATACACATTACAAGCTTTTGATGTTGACTGTATGTAACATGCAATTATTCAAAGGCGTACCAAATTGCAAGCTAATCCGACCACTAAAGGCGGATTTAAAACTTGCAAGCTTTGACTCAAACAAAAAAAACGGGTCAATTTAAAAAACGCTTTAAAACGTATTTATTTTCTCCACCACAATGCATATCATTTACAAATGGAAATAAATCTTATATTATCTTACTAATATATCGGATCGTAAGAAACAAAATCATATAAAAAACCGTATAAAAGTAAAACAATCTACATAAAGCCTGACAACTTTCTATTTGGCCTTCGCTACGTTGCGGATTTTCGGTGGCACCAATTTATTATACTGGCAACAAATACTTTTCGAAAACACACGTAAAAAGTCATCGATGTAAACAAGAAAAAAAATTTCACAATCAAACGATGTCACTCCAAAAATGCCAAAAAAGCAATGAGAGTATTCCAAAAAGAGGTTCACATGTACATTTTTTCCAGAATTTAAATATTTTTGTTTTTACTTATTCATAATCGTTTACCCTACTGATGCTCGTACAAGAAAAAATGTGTCCCAGATTTTACTATTGATATTTTTCCCCGTTCGTCACGTTCCATACTAATGAAAACTATATGAAAAAAGTGACGAACTGGAATGGAAATTTTGAGACACATTCCTTCTTGTATAAGGATCGATAAAGAAACGATTCTGAGTAAGAAAAACCCGAAATAGATAAATTCTGGAAAAAATGTACATGTGGACTTTTTTTTGGAAAACACTCATCAATACATAATGTTCGCATATTATTGCTATATGTAAGCTGTTTGTAGCGACATCTCATGGCCAAATAGATAGTTGTCTGGCTTTAAAATAAGCAATAAGAAGTTCACTTTGGGTCTGGTAAAGGCGTAGGAGCTTCTCTGCCCACCCCAACAGGCATGAGGACAGCTTTATCCCTCGGCAGTAAGGCCAGCTCCAAATCAATCATACCCTGGGGAAAACAAAGATTTTCATTTTTATCCAAGGGCTACAAGACATTTTAAAGCTAAGATGTCCAGAAACATCAGGAAACGTCTTGAGACTTATATCTGAAACATGGCGTTGTGCGAAAGCGAGACGAGGATATACCAAGCGAGATAGGGAGAGCTGGACCGAGAGAAGAACAAATGAAGAAGTTTTAGATTTGGTGGGGTAAAAAGATCCCTACTAAGAACGATTAAGAATAGAAGAGGAAGTATGCTGGGACACCTGATACATGACGATTACATAAAAACTTTGATAGAAGGGAAAATAGAAGGAAGAAGAGTTAGAGGAAGGCCGAGACGTGCATTTATGGATCAAGCAAAGAAGAAGGTTAATGTACTGTTGTATCAGAAAGAAAGGAAGAAAGAAGACATTTATTCCTTTTTACAAGACTCACAAATACAAGAGAATATACACAATTTTATGGAAAAAAACAAAAAAAAAACACAGACATGAAAAATAGATCATCAGCGTTGTGTGTCTTCGCAAAAGTGAAATGTTCGCTGGCTCAGCATTACGCTAAGCTGTTTGACACCTGCAGCACTGATTTTCAGCCAGAATCGTCTATGACTCACGAAACGATACACAGATAAAATATACTACATAATCCATAAACTTTTACGTAAACCAAGCAATTTAATAATAGTATCAGGAGCTTAGCAATGGCATTAAGAGGAAGTGCCGTTTACTCCACCGACAAGAGCTGGACTCTTAAATTTAAGAAGGAGCAGACCTTTTAGGGCATGTATTTGACACACTCCAAACTGCAATCAGTTAGCTGTTAAAATGTCATTCGGGTATCTCTTGCTGTCTTACCCACTCATGGGTTTGATACTTAAATCGGGCTTAGAGGGAGACAGCGACACATGCAATTGGACGTTCAAGTGGCAGTGGGCTGGGTGGCTCGCAGGACCAACGGCCGATGGAGCCAGAAGGCTCTCACGTACCGAAAGACGCAGCGTAGAAAAGACCCTAATACAATAGAGTGATGAGCTGGTAAATTTCGCGGGACTCTGCGGGATAGGGCCATGCAAGACCAGTCTTTATGGCGCTCGTGAGGAAGACCTATGTCAAGCATTGGAGATCTTCTGATGGATGATGATTCGAGGCAGCATAATTTTTTTGTCTTCCCGAAGAAGTTGGAGAGTGTCTGTTTAAAAACGTCAGTCACTCCAACAGAAGAGGCAGAAATATCTCTACACTAATAGCAAAGACCGGCAGTCTGGGTTATAAATCATTCATATGTGACTCTCGCTAATAGAGAGCTGCATATGATTATCTTACAGACACGGTATAGTCGTCTATTAATAAATGTCGGCGACAACGATCGATAAATGACTGGACGGATTTGAATTTGGAACCAAGATAGCTGGTACCCTAGATTCAAACATAGGCTATTTTAATCCCGGAAAATTGCATAGTTTTCGCGGGATAGCGATAAACATGTGAAAGGTCGTAACTGCCTAGAGCCACATCGTAATTATTGCAGAATATACTATCAACATCGGTTTTTAAGGCTAATTCTTCGCGGTACCCGTGCCCAGCAGTGGGAAGTAATTATACCTATGATAATGAGAGTCCAGATTTTTTCCTGCTCATGAGGGGGCGGTTAAGTATTATGTAAGCGCTTGAGGGGGGCGGGGGGTCAATGGTTTGCTTATTTTTGATGACATGGCGGGGGGGGGGGGGGGGGGGGGGGGGTCGATATGGTGATTAAGAAAGAAAGAGACCACAAATTGTACATGCTTGAAAACCAAACACATGTCGGGAATTCCCGCAAATAATGAATACGTTATAGGTACTCGCTTAGAAGCGAGTGGGGGAATTGCCTCGCGCCACTAGCTTGTCACTTGTCTAAATTTCTTCCGTCAATCTATTGTTTCGTTTCGATTCCAACTGCTGCTCACGAATCAACAAAAAACAGAAAACATCAAAAGAAAAATGCATATAGGTACCAATGATTACGTAAGCATGGGAGCGAGGGTAAGAGGTATGCTTACTTTTGCTGACAAGAGGAAGGGGGGTGAAAAATCTGCTTACGTTACTTGAATGACCCCTGAGAACGTTATTAAATAAATAAACAAAGTATTCCACTTACAGCAGGATGGTAGTTTCCCGTTGATCTGTCGAGAGTCTTCAAAGGCCACCATGACCTGATGGTTCGTACCACGAAGAGGTTCACTTTGCGTCTCTCTAACACGGCAGGCGTACAATGCCGCGCCACCTTAGCGCCACGCGGCATCGACGTTAAATCAAGCATCAATGTACCTTGAACAATCCGTTTGTAACAGCTCCAAACTGTCATTGCATGTTAGTACATAAAGCCACACAGAAAAACATAGCTAATGTCAAACATCAAGAACATAGGAACAACGTAATAGGAATGTACTTAGGACCTTAGCCTAGTTACGTGTTGGCGCTCGATAGCAAAGAAAAAAACATAAAATGTAGCAGTCGCTTGATGTGGCTAGCAACCCATCCCTATTTTTATTCCCCTTTCCACCTAAACGCCCACAACCATGCTAAACGTGGCCTTTAGGCCTTGTTACCTTAGGCTCAATCTACCCTGTATATATATACAGGGTAGATTGTATTGTCCATAGTACATATTATATAATATGTACTATGGATTGTATACCTACCTATTGACAGTTTTGAACAATCGATTGTTACCTTTACTTCAGTCAATTGTATCGATATTAGATTTCGATACTATCAATGGGATAGCCCTTCTCGAAGATATAAGAGAGGAAGACAATAAAGCACAGAAAATATACATACATACATAAATCACGTCTACCACAGACAGAGCCTAAGGTAACAAGACCAAAAGGCCACGTTTAGCATAATTGTGGGCAAGCTGTTAGCCGCATCGTCCGTTCCCTCGACGGGCTTTTACCTGCGCGAGTAGAGAAGCAACTGGTACACACGGCAATATAATCAGGTAAGCACCTACGCACGCTCGCGCCGTATCTATCCTGCTTACCGAATAGCTTTGCTGTGTGTACATTCAATGTTTTTTTCTTTGCTCCCAGACCAGCATGGAAGTGAAGCAGAAATGATGAGCTAAGCATACCAAGATACTCTTCGGGTGACGCTGCACTGTCTTGTACTTGCACTATGAGTATTGGAGGGAAATGTTCTTCCACTTCAGTGAAAGGACCTTTCTCTTGAAGCACCAACTAGCAAATCATCAACAAAGAATACAATAATGTGGTAAATGAACAAAAAAATATTGGTAAATAACCAAACCTGTGTGAAATATACAAGTCAAACTTTGTTAATGAACAATATTGAGGGATAATTAAGTTTGTGGGATTTATGTGTTTTATGTGGCATTAGTGGAGAGAGGATTGCATGAAAAACATATATATATTTCACATAGGCTTGGTTATTTTGCTCGTGAGTAGCGGAGTAGCAAGGTAAATATTTTTTTGTCCATTGAAATGGACCTCCGCAAAGTAACGTCTAATTCAACAAAGCATTAATGTGCTGTCAAATCTGCCAAAGCACCAGTGGCGTGGCGTCCATAGAACTCGAACGCACCGGCTTGCCTATTTTAAGGCAGTTGGGCACTTTATTGTGCAGAATTAATGGAAAAGGCTATTTCAATTCCCTTCGGCTTGCCCTCTTATATACTTGACGCCACGCCACTGTAAAGCACTGAATATGTAATTAATTAGTTTTTTAATTTTCTACTTTTTTAACTTTTTCATTTTTTATAATTATTATTGTTTTAAATTACATAAATATTGCTATGTCGTATGTGTATTAAGCTAGGTGTTAGGTAAGTGTATTGTTAAGCTTATGGATTTCCGTTTTCTTTTGTTGCTTTATTTTTTCTTTTGCTGTCTAGTTGCAGGCTAGCGACGTCGAAGTTCCTAAAACGTTCCCATAGTGAGCCTGTGGGGACGGAAGCGATACATGCCTTCGGTACCGCTCCGCTTTCAGAGCAGGACATGAGTGCGTGAGAGCCAACATTGGGGGCGGCAGACGTAAGCTTGCCTTCGGAATCCAAAAGCTAATCCGTTCTACTCGACATGAATATATTTCATAATTTTGTTTCTTTTTCTCTTCGACATTGGAGATATTTCCAATTAATTTATTAGACGGTGGAGGCGTTTTAAACCTCCACTGAACTCAAATTATTTTTATTCGTCTTTTTTCTCTTTTTTTCTTCTCATACTTTGTTTTACTTTGTCTAGTAGAGACTTTATACACCTCTACTATAGAGTAATATAATTTAAGGCTCGGGGACCTTATACCGCCCTTTTATAAATGTATTTAATTTAAGTAGAATTTAAGTAAAATGTTTAATTTAATGCTATTCTAATGTGGGCGGAACAACCATTTCTTGTTATTGTGCGCAGTGCAGTTTACATAGTAATTATGTTACAATAATGTTACACCAGAGTGTATAATCAATTTCCCATTTCGAAGGGTTGTGGCTCACAGTAATTGATAACAACTGGACACGCTCGGTATCAATTACAAAACTTGATACTTGCATTATGGTATTACCTACAGATAGATAGATTCAAGGTGCGACCACACCGGCGCGTAAGACACGTTGACGGTGCGTTTATGCAAGAAAACGTGACGCGCACGATACGCGACGGTGTGATTGCGCCTTTATTAGTCACCTTTTTAAAAATACAATACATTTAAATGTCAATGTAAGTAATAAAAAAAGAAATAATAATAATAAAACTAAATAAAATGTCAATGTAGATGATTCACAAGAATTCGTCATGAGCCCATGGAAAAGAGAAAATAATAATGATTGAAATAAAACCAAAATAAAATTAAAATTATAAATTTGAAATGTCAAATAATAAACATAAAATCACTAAACGTGAGAATATTGTCAGAGAATAAATAACAAAAATATAAAATAGTAACAAATGAGGTAGGTAGGTACGTACAATGGGACAAAGAAAAATTATTTTCTTGCATGCGCACAAATAAATGTGAATTTATCTCATAGAATAGACTTGGTTTATTATCATGCGTTCTCAATACTGTAGAGCTGCCTTGAGGAGGCACTTACACTAGAGCGCGACGTTGCTGCTCTTCAAAACTATAAAAGAGAATTCTCTGGAAAATGATACATCGATATATTCTTTTCCAATTTGAATAACCGGAAACCCTAAGCCGAGTGTTTGTTTCTTTTGCCGCGCGGGCGAGGACTCATTAAGTGGACGGTCTATAATTACCTTTCTTTCGGCGTGCTGATACTGAAAATGGAATATCATTCTCCAGTTGAAACTGCCCTCGCCTCCCATGCTTTCGAAGTGAATGTCTGTGTCCTGGGCTTCGTCGCTTGGTCCAATCCATCTGCGACATAATTATACCCTTAGAACACATTTGGTTCGATCACGTAGAGCGGATGGCTGAAAATAGACTAACAATAGGGGCGCTAATATAGGGGCGCGGGGTAGGACGACAAAGGGGACCTCTCTCGTTGCGGGTAGTGTGCCGCCCGCACAGAGCTCGCCCCCCGCGGTCGTCCCACCCCGCGCCCCTTCAACGCGTGAGCGAGGACTTTTTGAAGCGGTCGGTGTTAAAACGGATCTATATGTGGAGTGTGAACGGTTACATTGCACTTTTCAACAGGTACATGAAACAAATTATAATTTATGTCACGAACCCCGCCAAAATGCCTAACGATACTAGCGCCTCTAGTGGCAAATCCACACGCGATAGCCCCCATTCTGTTTACATTATAAATTCGACAAGAACCTATGCCGATTGGCTTGCTTTTGCAATTGTCGGACAATTGTAGAATTGGTCTAATACAGGTCTGAGGTCAACCCACGCCGCCGTCGTAATATGTGGCATGCGTGGCAGAAGTGGACTTAGCTCAGCCTGTCTGTATGGTAGAGACGAGGGCATAAATATCGATACAGCTATCATGTCAAATATGTGTCCCGGACTTATATTGTTTGTGGCAAGGTGTATAGATGTTTTTGACGTCTTGGTAACGTACCTACATATTGATGCCCTCGATTACACCTATTCGGCTTAGCACTAATTGAGCTGAGGCACCGACTTCAGACTTTATAACTAAAAGCACCACACACACACAGTTTAGCATGAACGTATGGATGGAAAGCGAAATCAAAATAGTGGCGGGTTGCTAGAACATGATTCCAAAGATTTTCGCCCATTCCCTCGATGGGCGACAATTGTCGGACAATTGTAGAATTGGTCTAATACAGGTCTGAGGTCAACCCACGCCGCCGTCGTAATATGTGGCATGCGTGGCAGAAGTGGACTTAGCTCAGCCTGTCTGTATGGTAGAGACGAGGGCATAAATATCGATACAGCTATCATGTCAAATATGTGTCCCGGACTTATATTGTTTGTGGCAAGGTGTATAGTTGTTTTTGACGTCTTGGTAACGTACCTACATATTTATGCCCTCGATTACACCTATTCGGCTTAGCACTAATTGAGCTGAGGCACCGACTTCAGACTTTATAACTAAAAGCACCACACATACACAGTTTAGCATGAACGTATGGATGGAAAGCGAAATCAAAGTAGTGACGGGTTGCTAGAACATGATTCCAAAGATTTTCGCCCATTCCCTCGATGGGCGACCATCTGCACGGGAAGAGAAGCAACTGGTACATTACGTTTTTTCTTTAAGTAAGAAGATATTAGACTATAGTCAAGAATAATACAGGCTACTTTTATCCCGGAAAATTGCGGAGCTCCTTCGGGACAGCGATAAAATCCTTTACAGACGATGTCGCAGGCAACAAACCAAAAAGCCAGAAGCCGGTTGTTTTGAAGCCAGTTAAAAACTAGAACCGTTGGAGAATTGGCATTGTTCGTTTTTTTTAAGCTGTGCTTTTAACACCTTTATTTGATAAAATGGACTATTTCAAGCAACTAATTTGAATATTATGCTTTTACGTAGCTTTGTTAATTAATAATAAATATTTTTTCAATGTTTGATAATTCGTGAATTTAGACAGAATCCCAATCGCCTTCGTTCGACTGGCTATAAAAAAAACGGCTTTGTCTATGGTTTTGTCGATTTGACAGTGACACGTGACAGTTGCCATAACTAAACTTTTTTTTTCATTTTTGTGGCAAACATTCGATGCTGGATTCTGTCTAAAAACCTGTTCGTTCGGTCAAACAAATGTTCAAAGTACTTTTACAAAAATATCTGCAATCATAAAGTATTTTTGAAATCGGACAAGATAAATCGGATAAATGATGGTTTTCCTCGAAATGGTTTTCGAATTGGAGCATACTAAAAAAAATGAACAATGCCAATTGTCTTACGCTTTAACGTAGATGTCAGCTCTGTCGTCTCTAAGTTTGACATCCCTGACGTCCCAGACGATGACCCTCAGCTCGAACTCCTCGACATGCCGAGGAGTGATGTCCACTGGGGCTGGTATGAACAGGCCGCTCTCCAGCGGGAACATGTCCACCCAGAGCTGGATCTTACCCTGATGTTCCAAAAAGTACGAATTACAGATACAGTTCAGAGGTAAGCATTTGTATCTATCACTTTAAAGGTGCAACCGCACCGGTGCGTAAGACCTTGACGGTGCGACGACACGTCATTGCGTATACGCGGCGGTATGGTCGCTTTTTAATACTCTTAGTTTTTTACAAGCTTTATAATTAACTTATGTTTGTCCGGGTGGAATCTTGCGACTCAATTTTGATGCAGATTCTTCATCCGATTAAGCTGAAATTTTGCATACTAAACTTGTGCTAGTCAGGTCCGATGACAACACAGGCACAAGACGTATTCTACCCTAGCCCTTAGGCCTGGCAACGCGTCTGCAATCCTCTAGTGTTGCGTTGGCCATGTCCACCAGGTGACCTTCTAATTTGCCTTCTTTGTCGTATAAATGTATGTAATGATTATACCTAGATCCATTAAATATATTAAATTAATAATTATTATTAGGTACTTTGCCAAATAGCTGTCTCGTGATTTTTTTACCGAGTGTAAGTAAAGGTTAAGGTAAAGTGCAAATCATATCCGTAACTTCAATTTGGACCTCGTATAAAAGGTTTAAAAAAAGTGGCTGACCACAGACTGCAAAAATCTCCCACATGTTGATGACGTCAGAGTTTCGCGGTCAAATGAAGGGCAAAAGAAATAATAACAATAACAAATTAAAAACAACATTGCTATCAAATCTGATTACTGCAAATAATACTGAACACCTATTCCTCGAAATGGTTTTAGAATCTGTATACACTGTAACCAATAGACAATCCCAATGCCATAGTAAAGACGGGAACATTATTAATAACGTAGTTATACCGTTGAATAAGCTCCACGTATACCGTTAAATAAGCTGCTACGCTGTTAGGAAAGCGCTCGAGAAACTGAACCTTTGCGCTACAATACAATTCTAAATTAACGCCAGAACTAATTGGCAAAGCATCCAAGGTGTATTCATTATTACAGTCTGTTTCTGTAGTAATAAATAGTGGTGTTAAAAACAAAATCAACTAACTGTACCAAAAAGCTTATTATAATATTATCGTTATTTTTGTGACTGGTGAATAATGAGAAGCATCAAGAGTATCAAGACACGAATTGGTTTCTAGAATAAACGTTTTCACATCAAAACACGTTGGTAATATTAATTTCTGTTCTTCAAAAGTTCAAACAGATGAAACGACTGACATTTTGTATTGTTTTACTAAATTCTAAGACAATAAATAGTCTTAGAGACTTTGTTATTTAAGGTGTTCGAAGTTTGAATGTAATTAGAGTATCGATATTGATACAATACAATACAATAGCTCTTTATTGAACACCACATATAACAACCGAAATAGAAAAAAGTATACAGAATGTTACAAGGTAACAATAGGCGGCCTTATCGCTACAGAGCGAATTCTACCAGGCAACCATAATGGACTGGAGAAAAGAGCAGATCTGAGCATGTGGTGTAATTTAGAATAGATATTAATTTAATATACTGAGTAGTGAAAATACATAATACATTATACATGAAACACACATTTATAATAAATGGATATATAATGACACATGTCATACACACATACCTAAAATAGCCAGCTACACGATTCATGCGCAAGATGACAGGTAGTGCTCCTTCAACATAGTTTTAAATATGGGTAAGGATTTAGCGCGCCTTATGATTATAGGCAAGGATTTCCACAACAGTAAAGCCTGAACAGTATAAGAATAGACATAGAATTTGGAATTGGAAAGAGTAAGGAGAAAATTGTACTCTAATGTCAACATTATAATACAACCACAGGTACAAGTTTCTGAACATGTTGCAGGGAAGTTACGATAATGGATGTAGATAAAAGCAGATTTTGCTTTTGACATTAGGTACTTTATGATATGGCTTGAGCTAGTTAGTTGGGTTTGCTTCTAACCTTTGCTCATTTTCTCACCTGCTCTGCATCAGGCTTCTCGGGATGGCTCAGAGTCCTCGTCTCAACATGCTCCGGTACCAACCGGTGCCCGCAGATAGGCAAAGTGTGCCACTTATGGAGAAGGTTCAAGCAGATGTTCTCCTTCCTCTCCGCATTGCTTCCGTATTTCTTTCCTGAGGGTAGCAACGACCCTGGTGAAATTACTGGCAGTCTACCATTTATGAAAACACTGACAAAAGAAAACCGTCCGAAGAATAACGTACCGTTATCACAGTCCTTGTATTCCACGCCGTTGACCATGACCGATGAAGGGTCAGGGAACATGGGCGGCGGAAGGTGGTTCTTCAGGCACAGGTCTTCGAGGATGGCCGATGGTTTCTGGTGGTCGCGCCATCGCAATGGCCCTGTCCTGGTTGGAATATACAGTTAACTGGTGCTATCGGAAAGTCTTGAAGCTTTAGCTTCGAAAGGTCCATTTTGTCAATAGACAATTTGTTATCGTTCCTTCTTCTATTACGGAACTATCGATGCTGATACTTGGATACCTACTAGGTGGTCCCTAACCTTCTCATATGTGCTCTGAATGTTCAATAAATACATTTTAATTTTCATTTTCATTTCATTTAATTTTCAGATACAATGACAAGTAAATAAAAAAAATACCTTATGATCAACTTTTTTTTGTCACGTTTTCTAAAAATGAAACCTTGCTAAATCGATTTATCGCCCCCAAAACCCTCTTCATACCAAATTTCATGAAAATCTTGGAGCGGTTTCCGAGATTCAGATGATCGCATCCAAATCGGTCTATTCACTTGAGAGCTATGGTGTCACAGACAGATACTCACACAGACGCACACAGGCATCGACGTCAAACTCATAACACCCCTCTTTTACGTCGGGGGTTAAAAATGTTCCTATCCATTCTATAGACTGACCGCTTAAGGCTAAGCGCGCACTGCGGTGCGGCGAGTTGCGGTTGCGGTTTGTACCACAACAAATCTGTATCAAATCACAGATTTTTTAGCTGCATGCGGTTTCACAACCGCAACCGCAGTGTGCGAACCTCCACTGTGGTTCATCACAGATTTTTGCGGGAGTAGACCGCAACTAACCGCACTGCAGTGCGTGCTTAGCTTAAATGGGTCCGTATCCGCGCGGCACATAGGCGCGGGTAGGTCGGCAAGGGGACCGAGAGAGGTGCGAGCGGTAATGCGCCTACCGCCCATACCTCTCTCGGCCCCCGCGGTCGTCCCACCCCGCGCCCCTGCACCGCGCGGGCGAGGACGGTTTATTGGGTCCGTACCCGCGCGGCGCATAGGCGCGGGTAGGACGACAAAGGGGACCGAGAGAGGTGCGAGCGGGTAGTGCGCCTACCGCCCGCACCTCTCTCGGCCCCCGCGGTCGTCCCACCCCGCGCCCCTGTACTTCGCGGGCGAGGACGGTTTATAAAACTAGCTAGATTGCGACAGTTTGGTTTTGCCGCGAAAATTCCGGGCTCTCATCACTTACAGGCTATACTCGGTGGACAGTCCAACGGCAGCCCTATGTTTCGTATAAACCCTGTCTTCAAGGTCGATACACGTGGTCCCGATCAGGTCGTCTGGTTCACAAGTATCGCAGTTCAAGAGTGAAACCTTGAGGAGGTAGTCCTCAGGCAAGGAACAGCGGAGTTCGTAGACTCTACAAGAAAAAGGCATAAACGGAACGTTAACAGTTAGCACACACACACACACACAGAAATCACGTCTATATCCCATACGGGGTAGACAGAGCTTGAGGTATCAAGACCTAAGGGCCACATTTAGCATGATTGTAGGCGTATAGGAGGAAAGAGGAATCAAAGTGATGGGTTGCTAGCCGCATCACCTATAATATGACTCCTAAGACTCGCCCATTCCCTCGATGGGCTTTTACCATCTGCGCGGGACGAGAGGCAACTGGTACATTCTATGTTTTTCTTTTTCTCCCAGACCAATATGGAAGTAACAGTTAGCACACCGAATTGGAATAATATAGGAGCCGAGATACGCAAGATTTAAGTTTAAAAAATATGCTCTTTAGTTAACAATATAACTACCACTTTTCGCATATACGCCCACAATCACAATCATGCTAAATTTGGCCTTTCTTTCTTTACTAAGGCTACTTCTTATTATGTGTCCAAGAAAACTGCAGGAGCAAGATTCCCGTGAAATCATAAGGGTCGACTATGGGATTCGAGTATTACAAGTCCATGTGTAATGGACGATGGGCTAGCAACCCGTCACTGCAACGTCACATTGAGAAAACGTATCTAGAAGGATTTTTATAATTTTTCTATCCGCCCTCTGAAAATCCACTTTAAAAATACCTCAACTCCGACTTTGGAATATTACATCATATTACAAGAAAATATGTTTATTTTGAACAGGTCTATCATAATTTACCACTTTAGTCAGAAACCCAAATAAAAAACTGACACCTCTTTTACCCAAACCCCTTTCCCACATAACTTCAGCCTTACTTCCCAAAAACTGGGTTGACAGTCTTGGTCGCGTGGTTGTTCCGGTCTCCCAGTATCTTCCTACCACACTGCACCATGACGTAAGGGAACGACTTCTCTGTCAGATCCTTGGCCAGCAGGTTGGCTTTGACCACGTAGACGCGTACAAGGTATTTGGAGTTCTCGTTCTCGGGATAATCGTCGAAGTAACTGTTAAAAATGGAATAGTTTTCTCAAACAATTAGGCGAAATGTCACGTTTCTGTATGCTTAACACGAAAGCATACGAAAGTCGCGTCGCGCGCGAGATAGTTTACCCATCTCTTTCTAAAACGAATAGTAAGAAAAAGACGGGCAATCTGACTCGCGCGCGACGCGACTTTTGTACGCTTTCGTGACAGACGTACTGGTGCCACTAGATGAGGAGGTCAATGGGATTCAAGAATGCAAAAAAAAATGCAAGTTCAGAAGTTTATTGAAGCGAAAACTTCTTTAGCAGCATTGGGCACTTTTTGGGATGGGTAAAAAATGTTAAACTCGCGTCAGGTCACGTAACCCTGATCAAAAATGCGTAAAACGGAGGGATGCTGCTGGGTCGTTTAGCGGCGGTGGGCGCTTGCACGAGTGTGCGTGTATGTAGTTTGTGTGTGCTCGCGTCGACCTTAAAAAATAGATTAGTTCACCCTCGATCCAGTTCCACTCCACAAGGACTGACAGCTACTGTGTTCCCTGGTGGCGGCCATTTGTATATCGCGATGCCGACCTGCCAAAATATCAACGAATTAAGATTTCCTCCAATCCAATAGTTAGAAATAAAACTAATTATGTCTACTCGTATGTCCACGTGTTTTTTACAAATACATATTCGGTTTCGTGTATCCTCAAACTAAAATAAAAGTGAGTGATGCGAAAGAGATATGCCAAGATCAAAGCAAGTGGAACTGCTTAGTCCTATGGGAAGGAGGCGTGGCAGTATATGTATGTAAATATGTGGCATATGGGTAAATAAATCTCTCTCGCTGTCCCCCTCACTCCATGTACTTTTAATGCATTGGACCTTCAAATAGCCGCAGTGTAACTGTTCGTCTTTCTCAGGTATGCCCGTCTTCTTTCCGTTGTAAATCTTGAGTGTGCTGCACCAGTCTTTGAATCTTGAGAACTCAGGCTGATATTCCAGCTCTGAGTCGTATATCTGAAGCGATAAGTTTCTTCATCATCATCACATCAGCTGGAGACGTCCCTGGACATAGACCTACCCCAAGGCTCCCTACGACGATCAATTTTGTATTCGCAGTCAAAAGTATATATCATCAAAATACAAAATCAATTTTCAGTTTCAGCTTCCTAGACATTGTTTTGGCTATACATACATACATCTAGTCTTTATCCCTTACGGGGTAGACAGAGCCTTTGGTAACGAGACATATAGGGTTTAGCATGATTGTGGGCGTATAGGTGGAAATGGTAATCAAAATAGTGATGAGTTGTAGCCGCATCGCCTATAACATGATTCCTAAGACTTTCGCTCATTTCCTCGATGGGCTTTTACCATCTGCGCTGGAAGAGGTGTCACTGGTATATTCTATATATTTTCTTTGCTCCCAGACCAGTATGGAAGGCCAGCATGGGAGGTGGGTTATGATACATCAGTTAAGTTAGAACTACATAGATTTTATAAATAGGTAGATAAATAACTATTAACAGTATTAAGCAAACTTACAACAATACGATCGGAAATGTTTTTGTCATCATCAACGAAATCCTGTAAATAAAAAACCCCATTGTGGTCAAATGAGCCCACGGAATACTTAGCCCGCGGGCGGAGTTGACCGCATTTTTCTATGGGTGACTTGACCCACTTCATCTGTTAGCTGAGCACCTGGTTTTCCACGGCTGCACTTGGGCATAACACCTTCTTCTGGCTATTTTGCCCTTCTGAAGGCAAGGTTTTTGGGTATTCTGGGTCCTAACATTTTGGTCTACCTTTGAGGGCCGCGTTATCCAATTACTTTGGGTCGAGTCATCTACGAAAAAACCAAAGTGGGCAACTCAGCCCGGGCTCAGTGGTCTATTGGCTCAATTGACCACGAAGGCGAAAAAACTTAACGTCAAAGTCAAACCTAGACACGCAGATAAAAATGAGTGAGAAATAGCAGTTTACAGTTCTTTGTAAGATGGACGCATTAGACACATTAGACATCAGTATTTAAGGTACGAGTACCCACCGCCAGTGACGCCGAGTATCTCATCCACCAATCTTTTTCCTCGACCACCGGAGCCGGCTTAACCACTTTAATCTGGTTCTTCTCTTTCGAAAAGATCGGGAGCAGCGTATACTCCTCTTCATCAGCCTCCTTGTTGCAGAGTATCCTTCGCCAGATCGACACCTTCGCTTTCATAGGCTGGAAGCTCTTTTTGCTCGAGACGTGGCTCAAGGCGTCTTCGGATTCTTCTGTATTTGAACGCAGAGATCTCTTTACAAATACCATGCGATTGACTGTAAAGATGACATTAAATTTAAAAAAATACCCGCTCGCATTAATCGAGTAATCATAAGTAAATAAAAAAATACAACTGTATGCCAGAATACCTTACATCATTTTAGAAAAGACCTAATAGTCTTCAAACTTCTGAAACAATTTTTACCCACCATGGCTAAGAACTACCGCAGGGAAACTGGCTTCCGAATGAAAAAACTGCATCAAAATCGGTCTATACACTTGAGAACTGTCATGTCGCAGACGGAGACACACACACAGAGAGAAAGAGATAGAGATTGAAGCCAAACAAATAACACCCTTCTTTTTGCGTCGGGTGTTAATTACACATTGTCGGTTCAAATTTACCTTGCACAAACGCCGCAGACATTATCGAAGAGGAGTAAAGCGATTCTTCTCTCTCATTCTTCGGTATCCATCCAACCATGTATTTGTGGGGTTTCTTGACGACGTTTAGACCGAGGAAGAGGGTCCTACCAAAAGTGCTGCTGTCGTAGAGTCTGACGCTCAAGGGGGAGCAGTTGGACTCGCCAAGGTTGGCTTCGAAGATCTGGAACAGAGTAGTGTTGTCGCTCGATTGTGTTCCTATATACTGACGATCGACTACCGCGTGTCGGCAAACGCAGTGCAGAGCGTCCTGTTGCTAGATGGGGTGATGATATTCGCAAGACAGCCGGCAGAGATTGGAGGAGAGCTGAAGATCGCGCCCAATGGGGTGCTGTGGGAGAGGCCTATGTCTAGCAGTAGACCGACATGGGCTGATGATGATGATGATGCTGAGACTATCAAATTTCTAAGCGACACTGAAAAATCCGAAAAATAAAGCCATAGCTGGGAATCGAACCCGGATCCGGATCCTCATCATTCCGTGATGCGTGCTATACTACTACGAGACTATCGATAATTTGAGCAAAGACAATATAATCGATAATTATCTAATAGTGTCGATATTGTTGGAAGATTATGTTGATAGTATTGATCCTTGACTTCGAATAAAGTATCGATGGTTTCGATAGTCTGGATACAATTTGTTTTCAATATTACATAGGTCAGTGGGCATGGGACATCTGTCATTCGGCTGGAAAACTGTGGATAAGACTGGCACTGGACCAGGCAAAGTGGCGTCAAAATGAAGTGGCCTTTACTTAGCAGTAGGTGAATGTGGGCTGATTAGATAGATTACACACCTACGTATAAACTATTGATGTTTTGAATGATGGATATCAATACTATCGATAGTACTCTAAACTGGCAACAATGACCCGATCAACCAATCAGAGGTCAGTATTTAACCGGTGTTGCTAGTCTAGACTTGATACATTGTGTAGCTTCGAGAAACGTGCCACAGATCTCGTCTTAATAATAACAAGGAATTGCCTGTGAAGTCTTCCCATTGGGAAAGTTGCAGTTTGCCTTCGCATCTGTGATTATGCTGGATTTGATGGTAACGTCTTCCATTTCAAGAACTACACACGGTTTGTGCGTGATGCTAACGTTCCTCAAACCCCACCAGTAGACGTCCACTCTACAAAAAAACAGATTTTATTAGGAGACAGTTATAAAACCTTTTTCATTATTTTCTAACCTGAAACGATACTGGCCATCGATACGCCATAAAATATTGCATGCGCGTTCCTTTAGAAAAAATAACCTATTTCCGTAAAACAAAAAAAAACATTACTTTCTAACCTAAAATGACACTGGCCATCTAAGCAGATGCCATAAAAAAGAAAGTGTGTCAAAAATGTAGCATTTTACAAAAGTGATGTTACTGTTAACATTTAAGTACTTGTAAGTGCAGGGAGTAGGTATGAGGCTGGTGGGCAAAGGCTCTGGCTCCTCAGGAATAACGTCCCCTTGTTCCTTGACTCCTGGCGCATAGAACGACTCTTGAGCGGGACTGTAGTACGTAGTCTTCAGGAGTTTCTCTGGCATCTTTAAAACATCGAGAAGCATTAGGCAGTTGTCTCATGGCTAACGATAAGTATAAAACACTTAACAACTTTAATTGCCTGCATTAGCTGCGCGGAGATCAGTATCCTCCCTGTAGGCTCGTCTCCCTTCATCAGATCTTGCCACTCGAGTTGAGGAGCGAAGTCACGCCTGTCGTCTACCACTGGTTCTACTTGCAGACGACCTAAAAGCTCCTTCTTATCCTGCAAACGAGAATCTATTGAGCTATATTTAAACCCCGGTGCAAAAAGAGGATAAAGAAAGGAAGATGTCACTGTGTGTGTCTGTCTGGCATCGTAGCCCTCAAGTGAATCGACCGATTTCAATGCAGTTTTTTTCACGCGGAAGTCAGTTTCCTGGTTTTGTTTCTAAGCCACGTTTGGTAAAAACCGGTCAAGCAGTTTGAAGAGTAATAGCTCTTTTCCAAAAATATGTAAGGTATTTCGGCATAACATTGAATTAATAAGCGTTGTTTCTTAACGAGTACGAGTATTTTACATATTGCTTTGTTAAGCAACTTCGAAATAAGGAAGTTTCTAGATTCGGTGCCTCAACCAGCTCTCCACCCACACTCTCTACTTAGTTAGCGTGGCATGCGTGGCTGGGGTGGACCTAGGCCTAGGCTAAGCATCATTAGAGCTGATTAAACCACTGACTTAACTAGTTTGTGTCTACCCAGAAATGCAGACCATGGGAGCCAACTCCAGTCCATGGCATTGTTCATAAATTATAAATACATAAACAGATCACTTAATTCCTTATGGTGAAGTAGACAGACCATAAGATAACAAGACCGAAAAGCCACGCTAAGCATGATTGTGACCGTGAAGGTGGAATGGGGAATCAAGACAGTGACTACCATCTGCATCTTCATGGAAGAATTCATGAATTGGTTTTGATACTCACCGTGGTATCACCATCATAGACTTCAACCAGAACCTCTGGTGGGTATTCCGTCAGTCTTTCAGGCGAAGTATAGGCGTTGCGACTGATTCTGATCACCTCGTTCCATGTCGGGTTCACAGTCTTTTGCTGGACCTGTGTGTGCAATTGAAAATCGCCGACGCGAGAGGAAGAGCGATATAAAACACGTAGATTAGCGAGATAGATATGCTAGAATAAAACTCCGCTGCCACCGGAGCGTAGCGGATAGCGGGCATGGTAGCGGAATAGCAATATTTATTTATGTGTCTGGTGCATAATGCCTAATTATGTACGGTTGCATACATACATACATACATACATACATAAATCACGTCTTTATCCCTTACGGTCTACCGACAGAGCCTAAGGTAACAAAACCTAAAAGCCACGTTTACCACGATTGTGGGCGTATAGATGGAATGGAGAATCAAAATAGTGATGGGTTGCTTGCTAACATGATTTCTAAGATTTTCGCCCCTTCCCTCGATAGGTTTTTACCATCTGCGCGGGAAGAGAAGCAACTGGTACATTCTATGTTTTTTCTTTACTCCCAGACCAGCATGAAAGCGAATGAATGAATGCGATGAATTTCTTTCTTTCTTTCTTTTTAATACACCCACACATTAGAGTATCGATATTGATACCGTAAAAGGTTAAAATAGCGTGTAATTATTTAAGTAATGCATACCTGAGTCTCCTTGATCGTATTCATAAAATTGACTCTCACAAACGGAGAAGCAACGTTTGGTGCGTCGTTCGTGCCGTTTAACTTGGCACGATATATGTTAACACGACATTCCACAACCTATAGAAAACAAAACATTATATTAGCAACTAGTACTTACTAAAGGCGAATTCACTTGTCAAGTTTCCACAGCTATTAATGTCAGTTATCAATACATAACATTTGTTAATGCGTTAACATAACGGAGTGGCAGCGCCATCTGTGCCCTACACTGAACACTATTTATATGTTGAAGTAGTTAAATAATGCCATCTGTGGAAATACTGATGTAACTTCTTTATTTACCAATGTAAATAAAGAAGTTACATCAGTATTTCCACAGATGGCATTATTCTAAAGTATAGTGACGATCTCTAACAGATTATTGCCGAAACTAATATCTAGGCAGGTCCGAATCCTTTGCATTGTATAATGACCAGATGGCGCTATTATCGCTCAGGATATAAATAGGAAATATCATTAGTTGTAAGGTCTCTTTTTCGACTTTCTGCTGAACGAAGATTACATTACAGATAATAAGTTAATTTTGATTTTTACTGGCCACCATCTTCACACTGATTTCAACAACATTAGTATAAAACAAAGTCGCTTTCCGCTGTCTGTCCCTATGTGTGCTTAGCTAACTACTCAACGGATTTTGATGCGGTTTTAGAGAGTATACCATAAAAAGTGACCAGTCATTTTTGCTCGTCAGTGTAGTTATGTAGAGCGTGCAGTGGGGCTCGCTAGGGTAGGCAGCGCGTATAGTTATTTGTGACACAAGGGAGCAAAATGATGTACAGTCAAGTGTAATAATATGTATCTAGTCAAAGTTTCAAAAATAAGTACCATACTCTCTTACACCAGCGTAATAAGGTCGTGGGACATATTTTTGAAAAGTTCGTATTGATACTTATTTTTGCTACTTATTTTTAATTAAAAATGATATAGATTACATAAAATGTAGAGACATAGAAAGCATGTCAATAGAGTCTGTGTTTGAGGTATGTGCAATAGAATTACCACAATTAAACTTAGTCTTAATAAATTTATACTGGCCAGACAGACACAGAATGCCTAACGTATTTTATGAGTCGCTTGAACTATTGTTAAAACTCTTACAGAAAAAGTATGATAAAAAGGATATAGCTATAGGAGGTGACTTTAACGTAAATGTTTTCGAACAAACGACATGCACGAAAACATTATTAAATTTATTGACTAGCTATAATTTTAAGCAACTTGTCAACCAACCCACCAGAGTAACACCTAATAGTTCCACATGTATAGATCTAGTGTTTATCAACTTTCGCAGAAAAGACTTGATTGTTAATGTAAACGAATATGGTTTTTCGGACCACAAAGGTGTGCTTATTAACATTCCCTCATCGAAAATAAATACCCAACAGTCTTGGAAAATCGAAAAAAGAAAATTTAATGAGCAAAATATAAAATATTTTAAGTCGGAACTTAGAAATATTGATTTCAACAAAATAATAGATGAAGATAAAAATGTAAACGCTAATTATAATTCATTTCATAAAGAACTTACACATATTTTGAATTGCTGTATACCTAAAATTAATGTAAAAATAAAAAAACACAATAAAAAATCATGGTTGACAACTGGCATAAAAGTTTCATGCAAGCACAAACGACAGTTGAAAATGTTACTATCAGAAGTTGATAATCCTGTACTGAAAAAATCCTATAAAAGTTACGAAAAACTATTAAAAAAGACTGTCATAGTTTCTAAAAAACTTCAAAATATTAAAAAAATCCAAAAATCAGACAATATAGTAAAGTCAATGTGGCATATAATTAAAGAACAAACTAATAAACTTACTACAAAAAGCAGGAAAAATATAAAACTTAATCTTAATAACGAACTTATTGAAGACCCCTTTAAAATCGCTGATGCATTTAATACTTTCTTTTCGTCAGTTGGCGCCACCAGTAGCGGCACAGAGCCGCCACGCGGGAGGCCAGTCATAGATACGTCTAATAATTCAATGTTTCTTAACCCAGTCACCCCGGATGAGGTCATTAAAATCATAAAAAAGCTAAAAAATAAGCGAAGCTTTGGCCATGATGAATTCCCGCCCTTGTTAATCAAAACTTGTGCAGAGGAGCTAGCTTACCCGTTAGCTATTCTGATTAACCAATCGTTTGCAGAAGGTTCATTTCCCGACTTACTAAAAATTTCAATTATCAAACCTGTACATAAAAAAGGTAATCAAAGCGATTGCAGTAACTATAGACCAATAGCTCTTTTATCGACATTTTCAAAAATCTTCGAAACAGCCATGTCAAACCGTCTTTACCTATTTTGCGAAAAATTTAAAATATTCAGTGACTCTCAAAATGGTTTTAGGAAACAGCGATCAACGACGCTAGCGGTATATAAATACATGCATGAAGTACTGAACATAATAAACTCGAAAAAATATGCTATCGGTATTCTTCTAGACATGAGTAAAGCTTACGACCATGTTTTGTATGATGTTCTGTTACAAAAACTGCATGGAATAGGAGTAAGGGGCTTCGCTCATGACTGGTTCGTGTCCTACCTTAAAGATCGCACGCAGCTTGTTGAGATGGAATATCATAACTATATGACTGGAAACGTATTAAAAGTAAAGTCAAAAAAAACAAAGACTACTCAATCGATTCCACAAGGCAGTGTGCTCGGATGTATCTTATTTTTAATATATATCAATGATTTACCTAAAATCATAGAAACTCCATGCACCCTCTTTGCAGATGATATATCCCTAGTAATTCCATGCCAAAACGAAACAACGTTAAACAATCATTTAGATAAAATCCTAACAAATATAGTAACCTGGCTAAATGAGCATAATCTTAAAATTAATTTTACGAAAACAAAACTCATGCAGTTCCGGCCTCATCAGAAACGTAGCATAAATATAGACTATTCATTTCAAAATGCAAAATTAGAATGCGTAAAAACCTTCCCCTTACTGGGAATACATATAGACTCTACAATAAATTGGAAAGACCATATACATAAAATAACTGGGAAGCTAAGCCGCTTTACCTATGCTCTATATGAATTAAAAAAATGTACAGATGTAAAAACAGCTATATGCGCCTATTACGCGTATGCGCATGCATGGTTACAGTACGGCATTGTTTTATGGGGAAACAGTTCCGACGCAATAGAGCTGTTCAGACTCCAAAAGCGATGTCTACGAATTATAGTCAATATAGATAATATGACAAGCTGTAAACAACATTTTATTGAACAGAAAATTTTAACTTTGCCATGTATATACATATTGGAAGTAGGTATTTTTGTTAAAAATAATATGTCTTTTTTCCCACAATATTCTCGCCCTCAAAATCTACGACCCCAGACAAAATTAGCAGCGCCAACTAGTCGGTTAAAAATGATTCATTCTGGTCCCTTTGCCATGTCTGTTGCAATATACAACAAGATCCCCAAGTCGATTCAAGATGAAACCAATATAAACGGATTTAAAAAGCAGCTCAAACAATATTTAATAAAAAGATCTTTCTACTCCATAAAAGAGTTCTTAAATGAAAAATAAGCAGAACATACATTTATTTATTTATTTATTTATATATTTTATTTATTATTAAGAAACTTTATTAGCCATGTCTACCAAGTGTGTGTGTATAAATACTATTTTTATCTTTATTTTGAATTATATCTTTTTCTTTATCTATACATATAATGTATTGTAAAGACTACCTTCCGGCTCTATGTGGTACTAATTTGTTGTTTGTTGCTCGTAGGTTTAATTTTAATTAGTTTTAAGTGCAAGTGCCATAGTAATATAATTAATTATTATTGCTGATATTATAATAATAAGTTTTAGTTTTAAGATTATTTTATAATAAATTGCCGTGCCCTTACAGGGTAAATGTTTGAAACTATACACATAATAACATCCTTGTTACAACATTTTTATGCAATAAACAGTTTGAGTTTGAGTTTGAGTTTTGAGTTTGCACTTGACTGTACAGTCGCCATCCGATATACCGAAGCGGTCGAATTCTTCAAATATATCAGAGCAGCATTAAATTTCAATAAATTCGTTACACTGTAATATTAATAACACCAGAACACGAAATTCTTCATAAATATTATAAGAGCAGCGAGTTTTCAATAAATTCGGAACGTTCATTGCGGTGAAAATATCAGGAAGCAGAGATAGTCAAAGATATTGAAATGTAATGTTGTTCCAAAATGTTTGAGGACCTCGCCCGCTACGATATATTTAATGGCGACTATTTACGGCGAGGGCGGTAAATTGATTCCAGAATGTATAGCGAAGGATTCTACAATTGAATCCAGCATAGCGTGGGATTCTAAAGTAGAATTCTGAGTGTAATGAATGTGTGTGTAGCGGCACATCTTTTCACACCGAGGATTAAGAAACTTGAAAATATAGCCAATTCTAAACATAATTAAAGATCAACCGACAGAAAACGGCGCGACCAACTTCAAACGATTGCATTTGCTAAACACGTAAAAAAAGCCTTGAACAGAAAAGTTGCACTTTTATCCTTCTCGTCAGGGAGCAAATGTTACTTTTCTGAATGAGAGGTGTGATAATTGACATCTCTGCCGCTGCCTACCCTGACCCTACTGCACGCCACGAGCGATGGCGTTAGAAAAGTCCGTTTCTCATCCGGAAGATTGAGAGTAACATACCAATGGTGAACATTTGACCAGCATGGCAAACTCTTTAGCCTTCAGCTTATGGCCAGCTGGTAGGCAGGAGTCGAAGGCGCTACGCTGCCTGTACGGCCCCATCCAGGCCAGGAGTTCGATCTTAGCAGCAATGCAACAGCAACTCGACTCCGAATTGATGTGCTTTGGGCACTTCAGAGGCTATAAACGGAAAGAAAGAAATGCGAGAGTACAGCGCCAAGACCGCACTGGCAAGGTCGTCATGTAAGTGTGGTTACATAATAGGAGTGTGTGTGAGAGTTGGGCGTAGTAAATTACTTTTGGAATTAATTACACGATTACAACATTACAGTAATCGTGATGCTTCAGTAATAGATTACTTGGATAATCAAAATTACTGTAATACTGTACTATGATTACATTTTGTAATCCATTCCTTTGGAATCAGTACTGTAAACCACTATTGTAATCTTGATTCCTTGGTAATCAAGTACTTAAGTACTCTGAATTACTTAACTCCAGTACCACACTAGATTACTTCATTGGCAAACCTTATTTTATAACTTTATTAATGTCAGTCAAATAAATTGTTTTTGGTTTACATCATTACATGACATTCTAGCATTTCACTATCACATTAGATTGTGGTGTTGAATCCGTTGATAAATAATCAATTCAACAATTCCAGTAATTTGGAATCGACATTGATTCCCAATTACTAGTAATTATAATTTTTGTATAGTTGATGGTGCGCCACAAGGTTGGAATTTTTTTTTTCTGACAATTTCCAGGGTAAATTTGGTCATTTCATTCTGTACGGCATCATTTTCATACTGTTTCAATACAGCTTCTAATCCATTATTCCGCAACGCCGTACAAAAATCATGCGACAAGGGGAGAAAATCGAGGGTTGCACTTTTAAATTCTCACCAGCACTCAGTTGGATAGCTTACAAGTGACGGCATAGTGCTGAATCTTATTATTTTATGCTCTTATATCGTCCTATATACGTCACCTGGTGGTTCATATGACCCACATTTTTTGGACATGGGCCTGTAGTCTATAATTAACTAATACAATAATAATATGTCAATATTAAAACATTATATACAAACAAAAAAAAATTAAATCAATATTATACTTTTATTATATCCGTTATATTATTCTTCCTTATAGTCAAAGATCATTCAAGCTGTAAAAATTGTGTAATTCAAGCCAATTAAGTAAAGATCTCTTGAATGTTCGCACTGGCAACTCTAGTAAGGCGGACGGTAGCTTATTAAAAACTTTGACAGCCATGTTGTGCGCGTTGTTGCGACAAAGGGCTAGTCTGTGCCTTGAAACCTGAAGTTTGTTTCTTCGAGTGCTCCTAGCTTGGGGATTAACATCCGATACTTTAGTAAAGTATCCGGCATTTTTCTTTACAACTAGTGACACTTCAGCAATATAAATGCACGGCAGAGGAAAAATTCTAAGCTTTTTAAACGTTGGTCTACATGATTCCCTTCTGCCAATGCCACACATCGCCCTTATGCACTTTTTTTGCGCAATTAATAATCTGTTAATTTCGACTGAGTTACCCCAGATAATTATACCGTAGCGCAACACTGATGAGACATAGCCATGGTAACCATTTAGCGCTGTCTGCAAGGAAGAAATCTCTCTCAAACGGTAAAGTGCGTAGACGAAGCGATTTACTCTCGAGCATACACCATCCACATGATTTTTCCAGTTACAATTTTCATCAAGTGTTTTGCCTAGAAAAGTTGTGGAGTCAACCCTTTGTATTCTATTATTGTCATAAGTTAACATAATATTTCAATTTTTTCTATTTATTTTTGAAATGAGGGAGTCAAGCTTATCTAAGAAAACATGAACATTGGAGAACGGAGTTCTATATACAGTTACTATGAAAAAATCCGAATCCCTCAGGTGAATACCACAACATACAAATTCATATATTTGGAAAAGATCATTACATATCTTCAATTCTATATAATTCTAGTTCTTTGTGAATAAGGATGCATGAGCCGCCTCGTCTTTCATTTTCTCGAGACCAAGACGTAGCTAATTTAAGTTTATTCAACATTACGTTGCTTTCCATTCCTCGTCTAAGGAAGGTTTCAGTGAGACAAACTACCTTAATCCTCTTAGCTAGTAAGACGCAATGTACACATGAAAGCGAGGAATAAATGACTTATGACTTATGACTTCATTTTTGCTTTAGTATTCACATAAAACGACATCTAATTCATCTTGTTTCTTTAGAATGCTTGCTATATTTTGATGTAGAACATTAAACTTTTGTGTAGTGTTTACTTTAGGTTTTTGTTCTTTGACATAGAAGTTATTTGAATATTATATGGCCATTAATACATACATACATACACAAATCACGTCTTTATCCCTAATAGGGTAGATAGAGCATAAGCTAACAAGACCTAAAGGCCACGCTCAGCATGACTGCGGGCATTTAGATGTAAAGGGGGAATCAAAATAGTGATGGGTTGCAAGCCGAATCGCGTATA
This sequence comes from Pandemis cinnamomeana, assembly GCA_932294345.1. Lineage (NCBI taxonomy): Eukaryota > Metazoa > Arthropoda > Insecta > Lepidoptera > Tortricidae > Pandemis > Pandemis cinnamomeana. Next base: position 31,438,074 of record OW028702.1, on the reverse strand, counting down.
GCATGATTCCTAAGGTTTTCGCCTATTCCCTCGACGGGCTTTTACCATACGCGCGGGAAGAGAAGCAACTGGTACATTCTATCCCATCAAAAACAAAACATGTGAAAAAACCAAGTCTCGCCACTCAGATCTTCTTCTACCGTAAAAAGTTGTGAGATCCATGTAATACCAAGTCGGTTAATTTATTCAGTCCCTACTAAATAGACCTCCTGTCTTAAGTTTTTACTTAATTAGCTAACCTAACAACATATAATGCCCATATCATAATAAAAAATCGTTTAGGTTATAAATAAATAAATTGACTTGGCATTCGCATTAAACCATCAATTTAATATAATATGTATAAAACACAATTTTCCTCACAAGTAAACAGATTATAATATGTCCCTCGATGGGCTTTTATCATATGCGCGGGAAGAGAAGCAACTGGTACATTCTACGCTTTTTCTTTACTCCCAGACCAGCATGAAAGCATTTTTTTCTTTCTTACCTTTAAATATACTGTCTTGATCTCTCCGCAGTCGCGGCCTCTCTGCTCGGGTATGACCGAGTGGATGATGTCAGCAGCCTGGATCTTCGCGTAGGCCACTCGGGATCCGCTAGTCAGCAGCCACAGCACAACATCGGGCCAACCCTCGCAGGTCTGTTGAAAGAAATAACTGATTATACCAGACTAGCTGTTACCCGCAACTTCGTCTACATAGAATTCGTTTATCGCTATCCCGCAGGAATTACGCAATTTTATATAGCCTATGTGTTATACATACATAGTTACACACATACACATACACAAATCACGTCTTTATCCCTTACGGGGTAGACAGAGCCTAAGGTAACAAAACCTACAGGCCACGTTTAGCAAGACACTGAGGGCGTAGAGGTGGAAAGTGGAATCAAAATAGACAGTAGATAGTATTGTGTTATTCCAGACTATAATCTATCTATGTTCCACATTTCATACAGATCTGTCTACCCGCGTTCTGGCGTGAGTACCTAACAAACATCCAAACATCCATACTCACAAACTTTCACATTTATAATATTAGTACGATATACCCCCTTATCCATAAACGCTCTATAGGCTTCTGCTAACTTAGCAATCTTCTTATTTGTGGCTTATCAAGTCGTTATAGCGACGAGAACTTCGCTAATGTAAAATAAAATCATTTGAATACACACATACAACAGTGGTGGACATACAATATATACATAAGTTTGCCTTTGTGCATGTGTGTTGTCCTGCATTCATCTTTTTCTTGAGTTTTATGTACACACAGCAAAGCTATTCGGTAAGCAGGATAGATACGGCGCGAGCGTGGGTAGGTGCTTACCTGATTATATTGCCGTGTGTACAATAAAGAGTTATACATATTTTGTTGCATCGCTTTTGTTATATTAATGGCGGCTCTGCAACGACGCGGCATTGATTCAAGTAATTCCATACATTTATCGAGCGGGATCGGGTTCCTCGCTTCCACAAAGACTGGACTGCAAATAGGTACCTTCGTAAAATTCAGACTACAAGCCATGTGAAATGAACCAGCGTGAATGAAGGCTGTTACAATATCATAAAATAACTCTGAGCGCTATGCCGTCATTTCTGATCGGTACATTTATGGTATTTCTCAGGTACAAATGAGGAATTACGACTAATTATTAATTTACGGCGTTTTTATAGCTTATAGATGATTAAATTATTTAAAAGATCTGTGTTAAAAATATTGAAAAATAATGTATTTTACGATATAAATGAATTTCTAGAGCATGATTTTACGGTATCCCATCCCATCCATATTGTTACAAAATAAAAACTATTTTTAGATTATAAGAAAGCAAATATTGTACGCCTGAAAGGCAAATTCTAGCGGTTACTTTAAATATATTATCTAACTTACGTGTACCTATAATTATCAATAAACGATTTGATTTGATTTGATTTGAAAAATAAATGTCGAAAAACCTAGTGCCGTTTTAAAGTGGTGGTGCCGGAAGTTAGTGCAATATATATTTTTTCAATGTATGAGAAAAAATCTGTACCGCTCAGGAATAACGGCATAGCGCTCAGAGTTATTTTTATGATATACCTAGTAACAGCCTTTTAAGCTTCATTCACGTTGGTTCATTTCACATGTTTTTTTTCCATGGGCTTGTAGTCTATCATTTTGACTGGAATTACGTTTAAAGGACTTTTATTTGACGAAGTACTGCAAATATTGAAGAGGATTTAAATCGGGAGTATTTGCACGCCAGTGTAACATAGCAACACGTTGCTCACAGAGAAAAGATATGAAATGAAATGTTTATTCTGCTTTGTTTGTTTTGCTTTCATGCTGGTCTGTAAAGAAAAAACATAAAATGTACCAGTTGCTTCTCTTCCCGCGCTTATGGTAAAAGCCCATCGAGGGAATAGGCGAAAATCTCAGGAGTCATGTTATAGGCGATGCGGCTTGCAACCCATCACTATTTTGATTCCCCCTTTCCATCTAAATGCCCAGTCATGCTGAGCGTGGCCTTTAGGTCTTGTTACCTTAGGCTCTGTCTACCCCAATAGGGATAAAGACGTGATGAAATACATAAAATTTATTCACAATGAACAGGTTACGTAAGGTCTCCCACTGAACATGAAACTTACAGGACCTTTCTAGCAAGTTGACAGACTTACCATTTGAACGTTTCTAAAGAAAGGTCATGTAAACATTGTTGTAATTTTAATTAAACATGTTCATTGAAACTTTCAAAAATGTTGCGATTGATGTTATATCAACATTACATATGAAAGTTTATTACTTAACTTTCAAGCAACATTGCTGTATTAACTTATTATAATATTCAGTTATTAAATTGCTACAATGTTATTTTATAACATTGCAGATGAAACGTTGCAGCAATCTATATTTAACAACATGCCTCACGGAACATTGCTATTACGTTGCAAACTAAACTTATTGAAATGTTTCACAATATTATTGCAGCAATATACTTTTTGCAACCTATAAAATTAAAAGTACCAAAAACGTCACAGTTTCAATGTTGCTATGAAATAACATTATAGACATTGCAGTAACCTCGTAAACAGAACTTATTGTAACTTTCAATATGATTATTGCAGCAATTTACATTTTGAAATATAAGTATTTTAATGTTGCTTCAACGACACATTTTATACGTTGTTGAAACTTTCATAAAAAACATTACAGGCAATTTGCAGTCAAAGTTATCTGAAACTTATGGTGTTATTATTGCAGCAATATTCTTTTTGCAACATATAAAATTTGAGGTATCATAAACGTCACAATTTCAATGTTGCTGTGAAATAACACTATAGACATTGCAGGTACCTTGCAAACTGAACTTATTGAAACATTCAATATCATCATTGAATTAAATTACATCTTAGAATGTATATTTTCTAAACTGAAAAATGGAACTGAGAACATCATTTTCATGAAGTCTGTTAAAATACCAAAACCTTCTCCTAAATGAAACAAAGCCAGGAGTACTAAAAAACGTTTTATTGCCACAACACAATGGACTAAAATGCTTTCAAATTTGAAAGATATTTTGGAAAAAGTGTCAAAATCCAGGCGAAGATACGCAGCTGGACGGTACTTATAGATAACAATATTAATATTAGGACGGCAATTACCAACACACTAGGTACTCCGAATGAAAGCGACCCCAAGGTCACAAACTCGTCTGTTGTCAAGCGACCATTTTTCGTCAAGGTCGCGCGGGGCCTCTCAACGGGTGATAATTTACTAAATAATTATGTCGCAAAACTCGTAGGTACCTAAGGTATAGATTTGGCGCCATATCCTGCCTGATAGAGGCGTACAAATATTCCTGCACACTAATTCTAACATAAAACTACTTACCTACCTACTTTCTTAAATCTAAGTTATATCTAAAAAAAAGGCCCCCGTTGCATACCTAGTGCCAAATAGGGTGGCAGCATTCTCTCGTTCAATCGCTATACCTACTTGTTCGTTGGGAGAGACGTCACGCGCTTTTGTAAATCTTTGATGAGCATAGTACCTATACTATATATCTCTAATCTGTGCATAGTATATGCGCCGGGACCCCACGGACCCAGGGTCTCAAATCTGACAGCTGTGAAATTGTACGCCGGACCGAGACCCTGATATTTCACTAACTTCTTCTTTTCGGCCACTTCCGCCACAGAATAAGAAGATTTTGATGTATTTTTTTAAAACGCTCAAAAGACAAGTCGATATTGTTTCTATATACCTACCTAGAGTAGAATCCAAAACGCAATTAAATATATTTAACAGTGTCATATTCTTATGCGTAATGATTACAAGATCATTACAAACTATTGTAATTGTTACGACATTCCTAAACATAAAAAATAGGTAGGTATTAACCGGCAAAACATTCAAGTAAAATTCCATCAATCAAAAATAAAAACGTCAAGAAACGGCCAAGTGCGAGTTGGATTCATGTACGAAAGGGTTATTACGTACTAAAAACTAAAATATTTAGTAAAAAGTATCGACGCTTGAAAGGCGAAAGGTGATAAGCGACATTTTTTGTGATATTGAGTTATAAGTATTTATATTATTGAAATCAGCAGATTTTTCTGCCTCGAGTGGGCTAGGTTTCGTGTGCCTACGACGACTTTCGTGTCGCTTATCCCATTGGTGATTTTTAGAAACACCGATATATTTTTTTACCAAACGTTTTTTTTAAATTTCTGTATATTGGAAATTAGATAAAATGTTTTTTTAGATAATGTCATTTAGACTGTTTGACTTTTTACGACTTTCCTTCCCTTTGTCGGTTATATTTTTTTACCTCATCATACAGGATGTTTGGTAGCTAGATACAAAGCTTTAAAGGGATGATAGCCGAGGTATTTTTGAACATTTTTAGCCATATATGTCTTAGCCAAAATTTTTTTTTTTTTAATTGAAGACAGAAATTTTAGGAAAATACCCAGAAGTTGATAGTCACGAGTCAATATTGCCCAAATGAACTTTAATTTGGAAACAAAATCTTTTATTTAGGATAGTTTAATGTGTATTGGACCAAATGAAATAATTTTTAAGTGTCTTTCTTGCCACAAAAACAAAATGAAGGCATTCGAAATTACTAAAAATGTCTTAGGTTGGAACAGTCATTTTTCTGTGCCATATATTTTTTTTTTAATCCTTGAAATGTTCAAACATTTTTCGAAACATGCCTGTTTATTGTTCTTTCTTTTAATTAAGGTATCACTCTTTCACATTGCTTGCTAAATCTGAGATAAGAAGTAAAAACCAAATTCAGGGAGCACTCGCTAAGAGAATGTACTAGTCTTGGAATTTCACGTTAAAGGTACTTAGCTAGTAAATTACATGAAAAAAAGATTAAAATTAAATCATTAACCTTCGGTTTGTTGTGATTTGAATACTAAATTAATTCATTTTACAATTTTTTTTACATTAATAAATCAAATGTATAAAAATTAAAAAAAAAACAATTTCGCATAAGACATATATGGCTAAAAATGTTCAAAAATACTTCGGCTATCATCCCCTTATAGCTTTGTATCTAGCTACCAAACAACCTGTACAACGTAATTTTATTTACATTATATCATTTTACCTATATCCACATAAAAACAAAGCATGGCTTAGATCAAATAACCTAAAAGTCTGCACGATTATAGGTTATCACCTTTTACCTGTTATTAGTTTCGAGAGACATGTCGCTTATCCTTTTTTACTTGCAGTATTTTTTTAATACTACTGTCGCTTATTTAGTTTTTCCTGAATATAAATCTAAACTAGGCGGTTGAGTAGATCGTTTTAAAAAACACATCATTTATATTAGAGCTGGTTGTTCGATATTTTTTCCTATACATAAATGTTTCTAAAACAGAACGTATTTATATCAATAGAGCGAATTTAAAAAGTGTGTTATTACCCATCTAAAAATGTAAGTGTAGCTTACGCAACCTCCGCCGAAACATCATGCTAAAGATTTACGGTATAAATATTTGTACCAATATTTTCGTAGTGTATTAATGTAAACACTTACTTTTTGGCGAATAGTGCATAGAAAAGGGGGTATTTTGGGGCCTTGAAAAACACTGGGATACTGCATACACGATCACGATGGAAATTAAGATTAGATTTTGTGGTATTTAGTCATTATTTCATATTTCCTATCTCGTGATAAATTAGGAAAATCCCTTCTGAATGCTTGTTCTTTCTTATCAAGGAACATGTCGACCAAGGATCTAAATCATATATCATAATGGTTCTTTTCATTTCTTATCCCAGAGGATTTTTGCAAAATATAGTATAGACATCAGTTCTGCCGTCATACGGAAAAAGGACGCATCTAACATTTTTGTTGAAATTGAGTTGAGTACATATTCGGAATCAGGAAAAAAAGGCGGATCTACCAGTATTTTTAATTTTTACTAAAAAGAACCACAACCTCTTGAAACTCACAAGCAATTAGGGCACATCTGCGACAAAACTTCAATATTCCTAAATTAAAAAAACATTTCTTATGGTTACTAAGTAAAAAAGAAACAATTATGCAGAAGCGTTTTATTTATTTAAGAATTATGTACGTGGTCATAAAATGAAATGACGTTTCTGCATGTTCCTAAGAAGAAAAAACGGTTCTGCAACATATGCGCCCTTTCAACTTGGTAATAGAACTATTACTCGGGCGCAAGTGGCGGTAGCTTCTTTTTTACTTAGTAAGGTAAGCTGTGAGGGGTGAAGTGGGGATCGCGGTAGGAAACCAGTTGAATCAGTTGCGCCCAGGCTTTACATGCCGAAATTATGAAACCATCCCATAAAATATTTTATGGTTTATTATATTACAACAAATACTAACAATTACGATCTGTCTTTGCCTAATATTACAAATACTAACAATGAGGATCTGCCTTTACCTATTATTACAAATACTAACAATGAGGATCTGTCTTTGCCTAATATTACAAATACTAACAATTAGGACCTGCCTTTGCTTAACACTGCAAATACTAACAACGAAGATCTGCCTTTGCCTAGTATTACAAATACTAACAACTATGAGCTGACTTTACCTGATACTACAAATACAAAATAATGATGAGCTGACTTTACCTAATACTACAATTACAAACAATGAGGAGCTGATTTTGTCCATAGTCACAAATGAAAATAACGAGGATCTTTTAAATAACATCGATCTGGATTTTGATTCGGATGATTCAGTTGATAAAGATTATGCTCCTCCAAGTTTAGAGCTTCAAATGTTTTTGGAAGAATCTTATAGCTCTGTAAATACCATCCCCAATTCGCAGCCGGATAATTTGATCGTTCCTGAGTCACCTTAAGTCGCAAGCGTCGAAAACACAACAAAAAAAGGCAAATCAGAAAACGTAAAAAGAATAATTATAGAGTCACTAGCACAGAAGAAACAAATGAAACAACTGAAAGATATTGTAAATAAATAAAAACCAAAACCAGGATGTAATGTTAATGTAAAAAAATCATCAATTTAGTTTTCAATTAATAAGTAAAATGTAGTATCGTAAATTTAAATTGATACCACTGAGGTCGTGATTAAATAATATGGTAGGAACCATCCTATTAGAATTAAGAGAAAGTTTAAGACTGCACGTTTTTATTGATTGTCTGTTTTTGTACGTGAAAAAGTTAAATGTTGTACGCTACAGAGGTGTGTAACTGTTACAGTTTTTTTTATACGTAAATTTGGTCTAATATTTTTTTTTTATTTCACAAAATGTCTAATATATAAAAATCTCGTTTGTTATCGAACTCCTCCGAGACGGCTTGACTTTCTTTTTATCTGTATTCGGTAGGTCTGATGCCGTAGGCTACTATTCTTCGCGGACGGGGTCGCGGGCAACAGCTATATTGTATTCCTATACCTAATAATATTGTTTTACATTTGCTTGATGGTTTCAAAACTAAAAAAATGTAACTGGTGCATCTAGAAATATTCTCAACGTTCATAAAAATATAGTTCGTAAACTAAGTTGAAACGCAGCTAGTGGCTAAATACGTTATTTTTATTTAGTTAACTTATAACTAAAATCACGTTACCACTAAGTTGGAAAGGCGTTTCGATAAATTACTAAGTTGAAAGAACGTATCTAGCCAGAAACACCTTTTCATTGTAGTTTTTCGTATTTTGTTGTATTTTTTTTACCAAGAAGAAAAAGAAAATTAATTTTAATTATTATAATAATAATAAAAACTATAATTTGAATTTACATTAAAATAGTTCAAACATTGCTACACATTTTTGCATTAAAAAACTGTTAAATTGTATATTTTCCTTCAAGCAGCGAATTTTTTAATTTTTGAATTACAAAGTATTTTTTTTCTCCGTTTCGACTTTAGCGTAGAAACGTCCTTTTACCATATGACGGCAGAGTTTTCAGATACCACAATTACCTATTGGTATGCTAAGTTTAAAGATTCTAGTAACAATAGTTACGGAGATGGAACCATTTCAAAGTAAGAATATAAATCCCTTTTTACTCCCTATCCCGCCGGAATTGCGGAAAGTCCTGAAATTAGTTTTTAACAGTTTTGATTTCTTAATTGTGCGCGAAATATCAAGACTAGTACTTATAGTTACGGAGATAGGGTGCCTTTGTGCATATCGCGAGGGAATTTCTAAAAATCGCATGACCTTTCTAAGGTTTTCAAACTTTCAAAATGCGGTGGATACTAATATAATACAGTGACTTTCGTTCGAGACATTCCAACTTTAAAGAGTTTTGCCTTGTACCAAACTTTTAAGTATGTTCAACCTGTTTGAATAAAATCGGATTGAATTTTCAGAATAAAATGTAATTTAAATCAAAGGCACTATATAAGCAGTATTGATATCAACTTTGAAGAATATCACCCCCAAAACAACTTTCTACCCCTTTATAACCCCGTTAGTTGAATTTCAAGAAAATTTGAAACAAGCCAAGATCAATCAAGAATCAATTCAAGAATATTTATGCAAAATTTGAAGTAGATCGGACCAAGGAATCACGCTGTGCCATACAAAGTTAGTCCCCTTTTTCTCCCCCTTAGAGGTAGAATTTCAGAACATCCTTTCTTATCAGATGCCTACGTCATACAAAGAACACACCCTCCAAGTTTCAGGTCTGTACAATCAGCGATTTAGGATGTGCATTGATCCGTCAGTCAGTTAGTCAGTCATTCAGGACAAAGCATTTTATATGTAGAGATTTATTTTCGTAACAGGTGGTTAATTTGCATTTTTCATTAATGACTTGAATTGTGTTGGTGATTTATGTAGAAAATAAATAAAATGAGGGGTAAATTTAATGTAAGGTAAATTTAAAATTGATGCTCATTGCAGTTAGATTATTTGTGTTGATTTTATTTATGGCCCATTATGACTTTTGTATAATATGACCTTGCTATTAAATTTAAAATGTTTGCGGTAGGATAGTTTTCCTTAATAATCTTTTAAATCATTTTCAGGCTAGATTCTTTTACTCGATTAATTTTTTGTCACATAATTTGGTTAGCTAATTTTACCTCCCGCACTTTTTGGGATCGATTTGCTTAAGAGACACTAAATCCTGAAATAATACTTTTTTAGGTAATGTCATATAGAGAACACCACTATGATCATTTACAAAGATGATTTTTGTAAATCAGATAACAAATTAAATTGTAATGATTATTTTTCAAAAATTTGCGTGGTATTTTGGCTCTTCTGTAAAATTACCATTTTGTCGCTTATGACATTTCGTCTTTCAAGCGTCGGTATGAAGTCGTTGCGTTGCGGTCGGAATATTTTACCTACTAGCTTTTGCCCGCGACTTCGTCCGCGCAGAATTAAATTTTGCGTGTCAATACTTAACCACGAATAGCTTTTCTACGAAAACTTTACCACGAAAAGGCTATATCACGAACAGACTTTAACACGAAGTCTCAAATAGATCGGCCGGGTACCTCCCATTTGTTCTATGGAACTGTGACGTCATAGGACTGTTAACATTTTTTTTTCCCAACAGTTCCATGGTAGAACTATTGAAACAAAAAATGTGCTATTTTATTCTATAGAACTAAAAGCACCTCAAATTTGTGATGGGAAACTTTCGAGACTTGCGAGTCTGACTCGCACTTGGCCGGTTTTTTAAATAATAATAAATAAAAAAACGAATCGTTTCAATGATCGAAATCAGTACACTCATTTAGCTTACCCCTTCTATCACTGCAAAGTGGCATGCTGATTATTGCCTGTCCAAGCATGTTACTCCCTAATAGTACTAGAGCCCACGACCAAAACCATGTCTCGTTAGATTGTATGATTCTGAACCCGACTAGGTGTGTAGTAACGGTCGAAAGTGTAGCAACAGCGTGGGAGGCCATTTCTGCTGTGTCAAAAAAAAAGGCAGTCGGTATTATAGCAATACGTCTGATAGTGAAAATGTACATAGATTTTATAATTGTATTACGAAAAAGTTTGTTTTCAGACATTTTGCACGTAGCATATAGCCTGAGCGCATTTTTGAAAATGTCAACAAATTTAGCCGACCTGTATCATAGCAATACGGATATTTTTTTTTTTTAACTTTTCGTATTGCTGCCAGGATTACCAAATACCTGTTTTCAGACACTTTAAGTGTAGCATAAAGTTGTCTGATAGAGAAGGTGCTACACTTAATTTGTCTGATATAATTTTTTTGCACGTGGACAACTTATTTTATCATGTCCAACAATTTTCAGACATATTGCTATAATACCGATCGGTAAAATTTGTTAACATTTTCAAAACGGTCTCAAAATTTAATGCGTTCACATTTCCGCCTGAAAATTGTTTTTTATACGCATCAAATAACCAAAATTTACTAATAAAAAAGATTTTCAGACGTATTGCTATGAGACATTTTTTTTGTCTCATTTTTAATTTTTTAAGTGATTTTACGGGTTTGCGCTACACCACTAACGTCTGAAAAATATGTTTCCGGCATCTCAGAACTATCATTCAACTACAGTCTGCAAATCAGACATATTGCTATGATGCAGTTCGGTAAAATTCTTTGACAATTTTAAAAATTCGGTCAGATCAAACGCTACGCGGAAAATGTCTGATATTGGTATTTTCGAGTTCAGGATAATCGTATCTATCGATTTGATGCGGTTTTGGCCGTATTGCTATGAGACAAAAATTTTGGTCGTGGGCTCTAGTACTATAATATTTAATAGTCTTTGCCTTGCGGTTGGCAACAAACGCCTGCCGCGCTCGACGAAGCGGCGAACAGCGCCGCACCATGGTGAAAACCAGAACTAACCAGTCCGCTCGGCGCGCAAACACGGCGGCATGCGCTCTCGCAATTCTTCGGCTTTTATTATTAATAAGATGTGATTTCGGAACAATGTAACACTTAAACTACGTATTTATTGTGTGTGGTATTGTGGAAAGACAAGTAGTACACTGGTGCTTGTTTTCCACTACGGCGGCGGCGGCATCAATATCACCACGCGGAGCACGCGGGCTGGCGGTTCCTCCCAAGGTATTTGGATTGTTTTGTATTGGGGTCTGACATGCTTGGACTAACATTTGGGAGTATATAATATACAGTACATGAGCTATCGAAGTGGGGTATGTTAAATCAACATTGCCTGTGTACATAAATTGACCGTTCTGGCATTTTTGTTACCTATCTTATCCACTGACATGATTTTATTTTTATAGGAACGAGACTGTGTCAACCGATGTCTGGAAATAAAAATCTCTGATTACTTGGGACAATATTGCTCATGGACAGGGGAAAAAAAACAACTTTAAATTGTGGTCTTTGAGATTAATAACCGTTGTTAAACGTAAGTGTTTTTACGAAGTAACGCTTTTATTTTTATTTTATTTTTTAAATGAAAGGGAGCAAATGAGCCAGCGGCTCACCTGGTGGAAGTGGCCGGGAAGAAAGGGGTTACCGGTCGAGTAGGTTAGATACGAGTCCGGCAACCCCTGTTCCCGTTCTCGCGCCTGTATCCTACTATAATATTACTATACTATTCCTAATCCTGCCGCTAAGCAGCAGACAATATTAAAAAACCGAGTTAATAATGTTAATATGTTGATAAGTATATTTTATAGTATATTGTAAGTCATACATGATAATTTTCTTGCAGTTTGACTTTCTTACATTCACTGGTGGCAGTAGAGAAAGAGATTGTGTGAATTGTAGCTTGGAAAAGATTTTTTCTAATTATCTGGCACAATTTTGTTCCTGGACTGGAAAGAAACAGAACTTCAAATTGTCTACTCTGCAATTAATGGCTACATTGAAACGTAAGTTTTTTGGTGTCGTTTAATTTTCGTCACCAGACCCTTCATTGAATTTTTACTCTTCCACGGGGGCCAAGTTGCGGGGTATAAGCTAGTTAGTTACATTACTATATTTTTATGTTATTTGTTTCAGTTGCAGTGAAAGAGAGTTTCCCGAATATGACTGACGAAAGTTTTGAACGGCATGGCATGAGCTGGTTCCAACACGCAACTACTACGCTTAAACACACATTAAAGAGTAGGCGTATATCTAGCAGGGGAAAACAATGTAAAAATGTATCGTTTTTCTATTTTAATTTATCGTTTTAGACTATAATAGTAACACTATTTTAATGGCCGGTACATGTGGCAAATTCTTATCGATTCTGAATGGCAATTGAAAAGTTTGTCTAGAACTTACTGAAAGGCTGTAGCAGGATAAGGGAAGAAAAAATGCCCTTCATGATTAAGACCTGTTTTTTTTTCTATAGTTACTTACATCTAGTAATATTGTGCAAAGTTTTGTTGATAAAATCCTAGTGGTTCAGCCGGGAAAAAATAAATTCCGAAATCATGAAATATGTTTTCTCTAAAACTAATTCCATTCCATTTTTTTTATTTATAGCATATATGTTCTGAAAGAAAATTGAGCTTCCATCTTTACATTTCTGTAAAAAGCAATTCAACATTTTTTTTTCCATTTCTGGAGGACTGACGACTAAATGTCATTTCTAAAAAAGCCTTATTTCGTTCTCAGTCATATTAGTTTCATGGTTAAAATCGAAAAACAAGTCAAAATTAAAAAAAAATTTTGGTTGGATTTTGTGACACCTATTTTATAACATTCTAACACTTCCAAAAAATATTAGCATAAATCCTCAGTAAAGTTTTTTTTTACATTTACATTAATATTAACATGAAAATATACTGACTACTGTCAGTTGTCGCATGTAAAACAAAAACTTTCTTGTTCTTCTAAATAAGCCTAAGTTATCGTTTTATCAGATATAAAAAATTGTAGGCTTAAACAGACTTAAGTTAGTCAAAATTAAAACAATACCTACCTAATTGAGTTGCATTTTATTAGACTAATTACCTTATTAGAATCTTTAAGAAAACTTACCACAATAGTATTACTAGATCTAAGTAACTATAACAAAAACAGCCCATTATCATAAAAGAGCATTTCTCCTTTCCCTATCCTGCTATGGCTTTTTATTCGGTATAATCCTCGTAGCCCCACTGTTATAAAAAACCGGTCAAGTGCGAGTCGGACTCGCGCACCGAGGGTTCCGTATCATTATCTATAAATATCTAAAACCAGTGTAAGCAGAGCCCTGTTCCAAAGCAAAATGTACGCAGTGTGGGGTTACTTTATATTGGTCACTGCTATATACAGACATACATACACATTTACGGTTTTCGCAATTATTCTTTAATCTGTGCTATAAGATAGGTCTTATAAGGTAGGCCTTCATACCAAATTTCAAGATTCTGCGTTCACGGGAACTACCTTGTAGGTTTTGATTCCCTTGAGAGTTGAAAATTTGCGGAAATTTGCGCCATAAACGGCTGTATCTTTTGATTGCGTTGGCTTAGAAGTTTGATTTTTTCACAGCTTCAAGGGACAGTAGACCTGAGTAATTGATATAAATTTCAGCTTCATACCTCCACGCGTTCCTGAGAAAAAGGGTCTTGACAGACGGACGGACGGACGGACAACAAAGTGATCCTATAAGGGTTCCGTTTTTTCCTTTTGAGGTACGGAACCCTAAAAAGTCTAATTACACTCCACCAGGTCGACGGAACCCCGCTTTCCATTCCGTTTGCCCTTCGGGCATTTGAAGATACCTAACAAACCTAACCTAATTTTATTATCTCGTGAGGATTTTTATAACAGTGGGGCCACAAGAACTAACTTTTTTAGTCATAGAAAAATACTTCTTAGTTTAAGGTATGTGTAACACCGATGATCTCCGCAATTTTATCTTTCTTTAAAAGTGGCCAGCATGTGCTGTCAAAATAGTATTTGCTTTAGATTTGAATACGGGCCTGTTCCATCACTGTCTGATAAGTTCCTAATAGCTTATTTGTTAGATATCTATGGTTCCGTCTATTTATTACTACGAAACGGACAGATACGGCTTCTTTGCTGTCTGAGACTTAAGAAGCTATCAGTAACTTATCAGACAGTGGTGGAAGAGATGTATCAACATAGAGTTTAAAAGATAGAAACCTCTTGTTTTGATGTCAATAATAATATTTGCTGTAATTTGAACATACTCTAACAACTAATATGTCTGTATATAGTATACTATGTGGGTGTTGCTAGCAATGTATATGGCTTAAGATTAAGTGATGTATCAGCATAGGCTGATAGGACGAAGAAAACTCTTTTACTTTTTGATGATTTTCTTAAAATACTTATTATTTAGACATGTCCTAATAAGTTTTTCTTTTTTTTTTATTAACTCCAGCTTGAACCTGCAACAGCCTATATAAATGCCTGAATCTTTTTTATCGATAGGAATAACCTTCCTTACTAAACTATATATATATTTTTAATTAATTAATGTTACTAAAAAATCGGATATTTTTTTGGTTGATAAAGAAAGTTATTGTTGTATAAAAAAAACGTTTCAAGGACTTTTTATCACTTGGTATTGTATTAACTAGTTAATGCAGTGTTAAACAATAGAAAATAAATACAATTTTTGATAAGATATATTTTAATTTCACTCACTTTTTAATATTAATAGTTAAAGGCTATAACTGTTTAAATGTGTGATTGTTTTATAAGTTTGAAAATGTAATTTGTTGTAAGTGGCTGTGTAGACCGTTAAAAAGTTTCTTAGTATACTGGCCACGGAGAGATTTTTAGCAGTGTGAGCAAAGATCAAAGGGTCTCAAATATCAGTTTATTTCTCACGTGTCATCTCGGTAGGAATTGGACTTAATGGACCTAAGAAAGTACTTTTTTAGGGTCAGTTTGTTGGTTTTCCATAAGTTCCAAATGCTTCCTAGTCGACGCGTAAGAAATAAATTGGTATTTGAGACCCGTGGAGCTTTGCCTACACAGCTATACATCTCTCTGTGGCCAGTATACTAAGACACTTTTTGGCAGTCTACAGCAACTTACAATAATGTTACATTACAAACTTGTATGTAAAGTTTGCACGCAAGTTGCCTTTACCGTTAATATGAAACATAACCGCAACCTTAACAAGTAATTTAAATGCAAGTTGGATATAAACATTACGTTAATGTTACAAATCTAACTGCCACAACTTATTGAATGAAAGTTTCCTGCAAGTTACATGTGCGTTATTATAGCAACATTAATTGCACAAGTTACCTTTATGTTACATATGTAACTGCCATAACTAATTGAATGAAAGTTTCCTGCAAGTTACATGTGCGTTGTTATAGCAACATTAATTGCACAAGTTACCTTTATGTTACAAATGTAACTGCCATAAATAATTGAATGAAAGTTTCGTACAAATTACATGTGCGTTATTATAGCAACATTAATTGCACAAGTTACCTCTATGTTACAAATGTAACTTTGCCACAACTTATTGAATGAAAGTTTCCTGCAAGTTACATGTGCGTTATTATAGCAACATTAATTGCCCAAGTTACCTCTATGTTACAAATGTAACTTTGCCACAACTTAATAAATGAAAGTTTTCTGCAAGTTGCATATGTGACGTTGTAGACATATAGAAATTATAATTTACTAAAAGTTTTCGTGAAAACTTTCTTGAAAGTTACAATTGAAACATTTGAGCAAAGTTGCATTTGAAAGTTGTGTAAAGTTCTAGTGATCAGGTCTATGAAACTTACAGGGTATATATACAGCGCGGCCGTTAGAGCTTTGCATCAATGTTTCTCAAACGTTGCTAGAACGTTGCAACCTTGCAAATGAAACTTACAAGCCCCCATATGTGAGTTTCAGCAATGTTAACGCAAGTTTTGCATGTTTAACGGGCTTATAGTAGTATTGCTGCCCATAACATGTTCAGACAAGTTAGGCATGTGGCAAATCTGAGGTCAGCGATTTAGGCGCTCGGTCGATATTCGTAACAATTATCTTTGACAGACATAAATGTATAATCATAAAGTTACGGACCGGTACTCCGCAACCAGAAAAACCCCATACTTTATTGTTACCACCGCCGTGTTTGACTACGCTCGTGTATTTACAATCAAAATCATGGTCTAACGTAGCGTTTGCCGTCTGAATTTACCATTTATTTTAGTTTCATCCGAGAATAACACTTTTTCCATTCTGGTACGGTCCAATTAAGATATTTCTTTGCAAATAATGATCGCTGCGCTCGGTATTGCTTGTTGAAGCGGTACCTTCCGAGAAATCCTACCGAACAATTTAGCTTCCAATAATCTGCGGCGTATCAGTTTCGAGGAAATATTCCTTGGGTTATCAAAGTGAATAAACTTCATTTCTAATCTCGTTGGAGCCTTAAACGGGTCTAGTTTAGCTACAACGTATTAATTACAGATCTTTGCGGGAGACGTTTTTATTGGACGAGGCTTTCTAAGAACACTTTGTAGTTCCGTTTATTTTATAATGAAAACGTTGAAAACTTTCTTCACAGAACATTCTAGATAGTTAATTCTTCTATAGGTCCACTTTCGATCTAAATGTAACTTAACAATTAATTACGTAGTTGACTCATCACAACTCTTTTTTTACCCATTTTTAGCAAAACTTCTTATTCGAAATTCGAATTGACGTTTAATTGCCGCCGAAACTATAGAAGAAGCGAATAGAGGTTTTTTTTAAAATGGAACGAACCATGGATCCTTTTTCTAATTAGTTGTCCAAGCAGCCAGTGACAGAAATTCAACTATCATGATATTTAAACTCTTTCAATAATTAAAGATAGAACAGTTTTTTTTTATATTTTATAAGTTTTTTAACTAGTTGGCTGTATTCTGGCATAGTTAATAGTGATTTAATTTATATAATTTTACTCATAGCGATTTTTCATTCAGTGTTTACCTAAGTTTTATGTACTGTTTTTAATTATAATGTCCACCACTGTATATCCCGTCTTTATCCATTACGAGGTAGACAGAGGTAACAAAGTCTTAAAGACACGGTTCGCATGATTGTGGGCGTATAGGTGGAAAGGAGAATCAAAATAGTGATGGGTTGCTAGCCGCATCGCCTGTAACATGATTCCTATAATGGATGGAATGTTTTTTTCTTTACTTCCATGCTGGTCTGGGAGCAAAGGAAATACATAGAATGTACCAGATGCTTCTCATCCCACGTAGATGGTTAAAGCCCATCGAGAGAATGGGCGAAATTCTCAGGAATCATAAGTATAGGCAATGCGGCTAGCAACCTATCGCTATTTTGATTCCCCTTTCCACCTATACGCCTCCAATCTTGCTAATAGTGGCTTTTAGGTCTTGTTACCTCAGGCTCTGTCTACCTCGTAATGTGAGTCGGATATAGACGTGATTTGTGTGTGTGTGTCTGTGTGTGTGTGTGTGTAGCATGGAAGAACTGTTTTAATGCCACATTATTTTCGTCTCGTAATTTGACACTAGTACAAATTGTAAAGAGAGTACAGTTCACGAGCCGCAATAATATAATGTTGTTTTGGTTTCTAATTCTGAAATTTAATGAAATAACTAATATTTGAGTGACCGATTTAAGCGCAATTCGACCAGCGGTTTGAGCTTTGCGTTGATCGATCACTCAGTCAGTTTCTTCTTTATAGATCTGTGATCTGTCCTCACGGATCCAGACTAGGGTTGCCACCTGTACTATATTATATAGTATCGTACTATATTGCGGTCAATTGTACTATATATTATAGAAATATAATATAGTACGAAAAATACTATATTTTCATTGCTAACTCCACTGCTGCACTTTTTTGTATAAACATCGCCTAAATTGGAACGTACCGTAGGAATTGGAATTTGTATATAATGTTTAAACATGATAAATGAATGAATGTGTACAATTTTTTTTCCAAAATGTCCCAAAAGTACTATATTTTGGCAAGGTTCTGAGAAAAATACTATATTTCTTCAAAAAAAAAGGTGGCAACCCTAATCCAGACACTGGTTTTGTATAGTCATCCACGGGTATGCATTTTTGACCTGGTATGTTACCTTAAAGATCAGGGTCTGCAGGTCCTGGACGACGGTCCTCCCTTCAGCCAGCAGCAGCTTGACAGCCTTCTTCGTGCCACCCTCGTTCTCACAGAAAGACTTGCTGACAGGGAAGAGACTCTGCGAAGAGTTCTTCGTCTTCTTCGATATTCGCTGGTAGATTTTTTCCTGGTCACAAATTTAATGGGTTAGTTCCAAGGTTAAAAGAGTATCTGCTATGGGTGGTTTACCAGCAGGGTTGTTGCTGGTAATTATTGTAGTGGTGGAGACAGAAACAACTTTTGCAGTCTATTTCAAATCTAATTTTATTGTAACAATTTCATGCTTATATACTAAACTATATTCAACTTTAACAATCTGCCTATCGATAATCTAATCAGCCTGACGTGACCAATCTGCCCAAGAGAAACACGTACATACATGTTTAAACTAATGTCACGCAACCATGTGACATCCGTCACAGGTGGTGTAGGGGTACACGCGTCACGGAACGACGAGGATCCGGGTTCGATTCCCGGCCATAGCTTTACTTTTCGGATTTTTCTTTGTTCTAATTTTCAGTAGTTTAGAAATTTAAACAGTATCTTAAAATTGGGTTTGTCTAAACCGCGCTGTAAATGTTTTACAGGATTTGTAAATCACAGCCCACGCTGAATGTACCAGTTGCTTCTCGTCCCGCGCAGATGGTAAACGCCCATCGAGGGAAAAAATGGGCGAAAGACTTAAGAATCATGTTATAGGCGATGCGGCTAGCAACCCAACACTATTTTCTTTACCCTTTCCACTTACGCGCCTAAAATCATGCTAAAAGTGGCGTTTAGGTCTTGTTACCTCAGGCTCTGTCGAAAATAAAAATAAAAACTGCCAAGGGCTCTTTTACATGTCTGAAACTACCAGCGCCGAATGCGCCGCAAGAAACATGGCAGAAAGTCATATTTTCAAAATAAAATACAGTACCTAACAATACTTAAATTCCACTTCACTACATAGTATAAAATAAAGTCGCTTTCTCTATCCCTACGT
Source organism: Pandemis cinnamomeana (assembly GCA_932294345.1). NCBI lineage: Eukaryota > Metazoa > Arthropoda > Insecta > Lepidoptera > Tortricidae > Pandemis > Pandemis cinnamomeana. The sequence goes on along the minus strand of OW028702.1, from coordinate 31,418,610 downwards.
CCCTATGTCCCTATGTATGCTTATATCTTCAAAACTACACTACGGATTTTGATGCGCTTTTTTTAATAGATAGAGTGATTCAAGAGGAAGGTTTTTATGTATAATTCTGCGCAGACGAAGTCGCGGGCAGAAGCTAGTAAATTATATACGGTCAAGTGCAAAAATAAGTATCGATATCAACTTCTCAAAAATATTTCCCACGACCTTATTACGCCGGTGTAAGAGCGTATGGTACATATTTTTGAAACTTTGACTACATACATATTATTACACTTGACTGTACATCAAAAGGGATGTATACGGTCCCCGAGCCTTAAATTATACTAGTTTATAGTAGAGACGTATCTACCCCGTAAGGGATACACGTGATTTGTGTATGTGTATGTTGAAAAGTCGACAAAATGTTCCCACACATCGATCCACGTTCAAACTGAATCGCGTTGAGGGCGGGACTTAATTAATAATCACCTAAAATATCCACCAATCAATATTATGGACAGTAACCGACCAATTGTGGAAGTGACTAGACTTTATTCCTACTGAGTTGGCAACGTGCCATTATTGCTGTTTTATCACGATAATTTAATTGAATGAAAGTTAACAAGATGGCTGCTGCATTCACGAAAAAGCATGATCGTTGCATTGCTTTCCGCATGACGTCAGTGGTGTGCAAGCGAGCGCGAAACAAGCGACAGAGAGGCACGATCTTCTCGCGTGACGTCAGAGCTAGCAGATCGAATGTTTCTGTATGACGTCATAACCGAGTTTGCAGACAATCGATTATTTAGGGTGTCAATGTGTCCAACGCGATTATTAATCGTGATTGACTTATATTTTCGTATTAAAGGGATATAACATAATTATATAACATTATTAACAGACACATTTCAAACTCCCATTCAAAATCTGTGAAATAATCGTATAATACACACATATATCACATCTTTATCTCTTACGGGGTAGACAGAGCCATAGGTAACAAAACCTTAAGGCCACGTTCAGCATGATTAAGGGTAAAGTGGAAGTGGTAAGGTGGTTTTTTTTTAATATGGCCCCATCGAGCGATGCTTTGATTTCGCCAAAGTCAAAGTGACACGGTATTCAAAAACCTTGTGACAAGTCGGCAACGTTGTGTGGTAGAACACGGACAATAGGCCCCTCCCCCTGTCGGGCTCTTAGCCAACGGATAATAATGCCCCTCAGAATCTGCCAGGATATCATTAACCGATGCCCAGGGTGCAGCGGACCAAGCACTGACTCTTAACTTCGGACGGATCCAAAAACGAATCGCAGCCCAACAAATGAACTTATTTACGTCAGAGAAGTGCTGCCATTCATTATACGTACATACACAAATCACGTCTTTATCCCTTACGGAGTAGACAGAGCCCAAGGTGACAGGTACCTATACATTTAGCAAGGTTGAGGGCGTATAGGTGAAAAATGGAATCAAAATAGTGTTGGGTTCCTAGCCGCATCGCCTATAACATGATTCGTAAAACTTTCGCCCATTCCCTCGATGGGCTTTTACCATCTGCGCGGGTAGAGAAGCAACTGGTACATTCTATGTTTTTTCTTTGCTCCCAGAACAGCATGGAAGAATATTTTGATAGTACCTAACAAATAAATAAAGTAGGTAAGTAATAATAAAATATAGCTAATGGCGTGCTGTGAAGGGTCGCCAGAATAGGCCGCGGTAGTTGCGCTGCCTACCCCGGCGACAAGCTACTGCACGCCCTTTTATTCCGAATCCACTTTTTATTACGTTACTAGCTTCGACCCACAACTTCGTAAACATACGTACATAAAAACCTTCCTCTTGAATTACTCTATCTATTAAAAAAACCGATTCAAAATCCGTTTTGTAGTTTTGAAGCTATAAGCATACACAGGGACAGAGAAAGCGACTTTGTTTTATACTATGTAGTGATATCGACTTAATTTGTGTTTTTTTAAATTATCGCGTAATTCGGCGTGCCTCAAGGCATAGGCCTCAATTTATTGGAGGGTTTGGGCTGTAGTTCTAACGCGGGCCCAGTGCGGACTGGGAACTTCACACACACCATTGCATTTCTTCGCAGATGCGTACATTATCCTTCACCAAAAACCTCATTGCAAAATTCAAATCGCCTTCAATTGGCATTGTTAATTTTTTTTAGTATGCTCCAATTCGAAATCCATTGCGAGGAAAACCATCATCTATCCGATTTATCTTGTCCGATTTCAAAAATACTTTATGATTGCAGATATTTTTGTAAAAGTACTTTGAACCTTTGTTTGACCGAACGACCCGGTTTTTAGACAGAATCCAGCATCGAATGTCTGCCACAAAAATGAAAAAAAAAGTTTAGCTATGGCAACTGTCACGTGTCACTGTCAAATCGACAAAACCATAGACAAAGCCGTTTTTTTTATAGCCAGCCGAACGAAGGCGATTGGGATTCTGTCTAAATTCAGGAATTATCAAACAGCGAAAAAATATTTATTATTAATTAACAAAGCTACGTAAAAGCATAATATTCAAATTAGTTGCTTGAAATAGTCCATTTTATCAAATAAAGGTGTTAACCCTTTACACTCGGCTTGAAACAATCGTGAGTGTTAACTTTTAAAAAATGTTCCGCGTATTTCAAACTGCTCTCGCGAACGCAACCGATGCCGATCGTTCGTGCGGCTATCCTAGAATACGAGAAAAAATAGTTGAGGCTCATGCGTATGCGTTGGGACTTGTCAGTCCAGTCGACGTTGCTTGGGGAGATGGCTGCGTTTTTTGAGCGTGGACCTTGCTCACGTAAGTGTTTTTTTTTTACAAATATCATCAAATATGTTTGTGATTCACTACCTAATTGCAAAGAATACTGTATGTGACACACGTTTTTAATATTTTGTGTTAATATGGGTAACATAAATTCATGCAATTTGCTTTCAAATTTTAACTCTCACGATCGTGCGATTTCGGTTGCGTGGAGTAAAATTGAACTCTCACGATCGTGCGGTGTAGGTTGCGTCCAGTGATATTGTCTCAGTAGGAATAACTTACTTCTGTACACGCCTGGCTTACTAACTGGGATGTTATGCTTCTTTTAGGAGCTCCATTAAGCACAAACTTATAAAAGATCTGCTTGCAAATGGAAATCTTTCTGAAATTGAAGATCTAGACGACGAAGACTTGGAGTATGTGCCTGACTTTTTTGATAGCCTAGCGTGTGATGACTTAATGTCGGATGAAAATATTTCCAGTGGATGTTTTCACGAGGTGAGGTCACGGTCATGTTCTCCCTTGCGTTCACCGCGATCGCCTACTCCGCCTACGTGTTCCCGACCACCGACTCCACCACTATCAACATTTTCACCGCCTTCTATTTCACCATTATTACTCGGAGCTGGAAGACGACGAGGTGGTCGAGGCAGGTCGACCTCTGTACCTAAAAATGTACGCAGAGGAAGATCCGTATCAACACCTGCACCTCGAAAAAGAATATGAAAGCGAGCTCCACTTCCAGATAAGTCCCATAATTACACCTCACTGCCTGTGAAACCCGTCCGGTCTCCAATAGAATACTTCGGTGTTTATAAGATAATGTCTTTGTGGATTTATATTACATGCGTCGAACAGGCAAATAATTAAAAACAACAGCATCTGAAATCTGCAAGCTCTTTTCGATCCATCTAGTTATGGGTTGCATCACTTATCCTAGATTGCCAATGTACTGGAAAACTGGGACTAAATTGGCATTATTTTGTGACGTTATGGCAAGAGACCGGTTTTTAGCTATCCACAATGCACTTCAAGTACCTAGATGATTTGGATTTTCCCGTGGAGAGGGAAAAATAATCCTCTGTGGAAAGTCCAGCCTTGTACACGTATACCTGATTACGGATTTTGGGCTTACAACTAATCATGTTGATTAATGTGTAATGTTTTCCATGAAAACGTTATGTTTTAGTGCCTAAACTATGAATAAATAAAAGAAACTTTAGTTTTATTTTTAAATCTGCGTTTTATTTCATTTAATTCTGCAAATAACATTTAAAACTTAATATTCGCATAATAACATCATCACATTCACGAATGTGCGAGTTACATATTATTCCTGAGCCACACGAACGTGAGGGTCTGGTTGTGGAAGATCAGCTAAGCCAGGAATTTTTTCGTGATTTTTCCTAGACTCCTTATGAAGTAATAACACACTTCCGAACTGTTATTCGATTCTTTTAAAGATTCGTTTCTCTCGGGTGTAAAGGGTTAACAGCACAGCTTAAAAAAAAATGAACAATGCCAATTCCGAATTTTCACAGGTTCAGAAAGGCTACAGGTCAAACCACTAGGCACCTGCTTTTAACAAGGCACTTAAATCACAACTGAAAGGATCCATTACATTTTATTACTTTCAATAAGCCGTCAACAACGTTCATTTTATACAGCGTCGAAACAAAAATGGCCGGCGCATTTTAAAATATTACATCCATCTGATGTGGTGAAATGCACTTATGCACTTAATAGGCAATACTCGCAAGTGCATTGTGGCTGGGGCAACATGCAACAGTAGCCAATTAGTTAGTTGATTATAAAGCCCTATAATAACCTATTGATGATTCAATGGTATTACCTACTTACATTCATTTGATCAGGCTTCACGGAGGTCCATTTCAGTGAACAAATTGTTATTTGTTATACAAGTGTGCAAAGTTGCATTGTACCCGCGACTGTGGAATGGCTATCGCGTGTGAATTTGCCACTAGAGGCGCTAGTGTCGCTAGGTCCAATAACACTTTTCACTGGTTTCCGCGGGCCTCGTGACATAAATGTTGTCTCCTTCGTGAAATTATCGCAAATATGGATTATTTTAACCACACACACACAATAATGCTAAACGTGGCCTTTAGGTCTTGTTACCTAGGCACTGTCTACTCCGTAAGGGATCAAGACGTGATTTGTGTGGGTGTGTGTATGTATTTTGGCGATGAGTGTGAACGCTTTGAAAGCGGATTTTTTCCGTACAGAACGGAACTGCACAACTTTCCGGCATAGCTACTCGATATGATGATAGTTAATTATAATTAAACTTAATGAGATTTAAGATTTGACCTTAGTCAACAGTGGCGTCAACTGGTGAGCAAAGAAACGATAGTCCCCATTAGACCAAGAGCAAAGCATCGATTTCGTCTCAGTTGATAACCAATAGTTAGGTACTTGTACTTTCTGTACTATGAGTACTAGGGGGACTCCCTCCCTAGTTTTGTAGACAGAATTTTCATATAATTTCACTTCATTTCATACCGCTCAGAAATGACGGCATAGCGCTCAGAGTTATTTCATGATATTATAGTAACAGCTAAGCGTTATTCACGCTGGTTCATTTCATGGGTTATTATTTTCCATAGGCTTGTAGTCTATAAGGCGTATTGGTGGAAAGGCGAAACAACTATCGCTTATAACATGATTGCTAAGATTTTCAACCCTAAATTACATACAGTAGCGTTTCAACCTCGACATTCGTGGAATTATTGGTAAACCATCGATAGCGCTACATTTGTAAAAAGCAATTAAAATGAAACTTTAATATCATCCAAGCCAGTATTAATTATGAGTAATACAAATATGAAGCAATATCAACAGCGCGGAAATTATTAATGTATTTGATTGGCAAATACCTTCATTGCGGAATTTGTGCATTCACGAAATTCCTCGTAAATGATGTTATATTGCGATGTGATAACATATCATAAGTATCTATCAGTGGCGTGGCATCAAGTACACCAGAAGGCAAGCCGAAGGGCATTAAACTAGCCCTTTCCTCTAATTCTGCCCAATAAAAGTGCCCAACTGCCTTAAAATAGGCAAGCCGGTGGGAGTTCTATGGACGCCACGCCACTGGTATCTATACATCTATGCATTATAATAAATCAGTAGAAAGTTCGTGTCTGTCAGTGAACGAATATAACTATGGAAGCATTTCTGACGCTCCAAAATGACCCAACGTAAACTAGTTCGCGGCGGGCGGGGCTTGAAAACTAGTGCGGCAACGCGATCAGTGCGCAAGGCGCACGCCTGTCAGTCGTGTCACACGGGTTTTTTATTATATAAAATCAACTTATCCATTAAAAAATGCCTTCATGTGTGGTGAGGTGGTGCAGGAATCAACAGGAATATTGTCCCAAGAGTACTGGAATCACTTTTCACGTGTAAGTACACTGTTTATTAAAAAAAACCAAAATCGCCTTTTTACTAGAGGGATGTCATTATGCATAATGTAGTAGTACATTTTAATATAGCTATTTTTATAGGACATAATATTTATTATTAAGTTATATACAGATTTGGGTTTTAATTTCGGTTTTACATCGGATTAACAAGTCGAAGTCGTTTCTCATTTTGCTTAATTTTTATTTTTATTTTAATTTAGATTCCCACAAGACCCGAGTCGTAGAAATCTATAGAAACAGGACACCGAGCATGAATTCAAAAATATGTTTAGTTTATTTTAAAGATGAAGATTTTTATGTATCGAAGAAGGGACACATAATGCCTTCTAAAAGCGCAATACCAATTTGTACTGTGCGGATTTATTTGGTTTGAATGATCACGTTTTAGTTAATGTAGTGCTACTTTGTACGATTGTATAATAGACATGTACCTACATTTTCAGATGGTGTTTTCGAGTGCAAAACCAGTATTAATAAAAATGAAAAACAAAGAAAATATTCCGGAAACTTCTCAGGAAAGTCCTCAAAAACGTCCAAATAGTCATTATAATAAATTATCTACTGATATTTCTTTTATTATTTTTATCTACACCCACCTATATTGTGCATTGGGCTGCTTTGAATCTGACTGGTCCCCTTCTGCATAACATCGTCCGTGCTTCGAAGACACACTGACAATCTGCTGACATTGCATCGAAGCCGCGAACCAATTAGCGTAAATCTGTCACGCCGAGAACCAATCGCGACATGTGACCCGACGCTTCTCAAATCGTTGAGCTTTTACGTACTTATTTTCAAAAAGTCGCAACTAGCGAAGCACATTCTAATACCGACCTAGATTCATTAGCAATAACCTATTTTCTTAAATGCATTGATAATTTTTATTTACTTTGCTTGTGTGTGTGTACTTCAAACCTATCTGTGTGAGTTTTTGGGTTAATAATGAACGGTAGGTTGTATGAAGAGACTGCTTCCATAGTTATATTCGTTCACCGGTGTCTGTACATTAAATAAATTCATCTAAAATAGAGTTCTAACGATCAGGGAAGAGTAACAAACACAAAAAAGTAGATTTTATAATTTCTGTCTGTCTGTATGTATGTATGGATGTGTTCATTAATGTCAGTGTTCGCTAAACTCCAAAACTACGCAATGGCTAGCTATAGTTCCCGGGGATTCAATTGCTCCGCAGATGGGTTTCCCCACGTTGTTTTCCTCCATCGAAAAGCTCAGTAAATTTCAAATGTAATCGCAAATAAGTTCCTAAAAACTCAGAGATGCGAGTCCGGACTCGAACCCACGGCCCTCTGCTTGAGAGGCTCACCACGATGAGGTGTGTGAGCCTTTTACATGTGTGCGTAAAACCTATATAAGCTAAGCTTTCTAATTAAAGAGTTAGTCTATATCGTAACATGGTGTTCTCATTTACAGTCAACCCCGCACACTGCATGGCGACCCTGCCAGGCGTGTCGTGGCTGACACGGGATGTTACACTTCAATATTTAAAAGAACACAACTCACAATTTCTTCCTTCTGCAGCTGCATCTGCTTGAGATCCAGTTCCGTGCTGTACTGGCGACCCTCACTGACGCTGGAGTACTGCACTATGTCCAGGAACTTGAGGATCTTGGCTGCGGCATCATCAATTGAGCGGTTCAGCTGTTCTATCAGGTCGTTGGGGTACGAGTAGTCGTGGTTAAGGAGACGGCTCTCTGCGTTCGATAAGTCCATCTCCTGTAAGTACAGTGTCTTATGGTTATAGGTGAATTTAGTAAGATCTGTTGTATGTAGTAGTTTACAGATCTGGTATATGGGACTTGTAATTTTTCTAATTTGGAACGTCAATTTGTCTATTCGCACACATTACTCACACATGCACCTGTACGACATTAAATCAAAAATTTAAAAAACCCCCACGTATTAATTGAGTAAATCATACATACATGCGGGGTCGACAGAGCCTAAGGTAACAAGACCTAAAGGCAAATTATTGTGGGCGTGGGTGGAAAGGGGAGTCAAATATAGTGATGGGTTTTTCGCCATCCCGGGGTGGTCGTGGGGCGTCGCGACGACACCGAGTGCTCCCGTAACGCCTCACATACGACCGAATAGGGATTCCGTGCGGTTTTTAGTGTTACCCCCGGTAATTCCGGGCGGATGCATAAAACGCATTTTCCACGCCATAAAAAAGGCTCTGTCTACCCCGTAAAGGTTAAATACGTGATTTATGTTGGTACCGCACCAACTTTTCTAGCACTTTCTGGTCTGGGAGCAAAGAAAAAACATAGAATGTACCAGTTGCTTCTCTTCCCGCGCTGATGGTAAAAGCCCATCGAGGTAATGGGCGGATATCATAGGAATCATGTTGTAGGCGATGCGGCTAGCAACCCATCACTATTTTAATTCCATTGTTTGCCATCTTTACGCCCACAATCTTGCTAAACGTGGCCTGTAAGTGTTGCCACCTTAGGCCCTGTCTACCCCGTAAGGGATAAAGACGTGATTTGTGTATGATCTGTGTATCATATTGTCAACTCACCAAATCACTGACGATCTCGTAGATCATATTGTTCCTGAACATCCTGAATCTGAAGTCGGGTAAACGCACCGCCAGTTGGAGCACAGGGAACTCGTTCGGGAATTCAAGGTAGCCGTACACCGGGCGGGACTTCAACACGTCCATGGTCCCCGTGTAGTGCAGCTTACCCTCCTCTGAAATCGTATACATGGTGTTTGGAAAGATATTCCGAAAAATTACAGCCGGTGGTTGTGTTGGTTAAATTGAACACCCCTTTTTACTGTAATTTTTATTATAAACTAGCTGACCCGGCGAACTTTGTTCCGCCTTAAATTTGAAAAATTCCAGCGGTTTGGGCTGTGCTATCCCGCGGGAACTATGCAATTTTCCGGGATAAAAACTATCCTATGTCCTTTCCCGGGACTCAAACTATCTGTATACCAAATTTCAACTAAATCAGCCCAGCGGTTTAAGCGTGAAAAGGTAACAGACAGACAGACAGACAGAGTTACTTTCGCATTTATCATATTAGTAAGGAAAGGATTAAAGTAACCCCTCTCTCCGTACACTTGGAACGTCGACCAATGCTTGTTCCAAGTACATAACTTTTTTACGTAACCAGGACATTCTAAGGCAAAAAGACTATTTCTAAATTAAGACAAATATGTTCGCGGCTAGCCGCCGCACCTAAACCTGAATTAATCCAAATTAATCATCTTACATCGGGTTTGCCAGTGCCAGTTACGTAACTTGGTTATGTACGGGGTACAAGCTGACCAAAGTATGGACGCATTCATATTGAAGTAATATTGGTGACCGTTTCTGGACAAATAAGCCCACAGAGCACTTATTCTGCGGGTTGCATTCATCATCAGCCTATGTTAGTCCACTGCTGGACATATAGTCCAAGATCCCAGAGCGATCAGACATAACTTATTTTCAGACGAATGAAACCTTAAGTTTTCAGTAGCGTCTCGTGTGCCTTGAATACCTACGCGCTTGTGAAAACTTGCCGAGTGACACCTGGGCAGGTACCAGGTGAGAAAGGTAACTAAAAATAAGAGTTATTTAACTTAAATTCAGATGGCTGATTTTTATATATATCATATAGAATATTATTTTAAAGTAATATCATAAGTGTCAGACACTTTTGATGGACCAGAGCTTTTGTCAGACGCTTTTAAGCTAGGTACCCAAAAAATAAATAAACTTTACTTATTTTTACATGTCTGATTTTTGAATATGTTATTTAAGTATTTATTTAAAAGTTATATTCAATCAGTCAGACAAACTAGAGTGACCAAACACCTAATTAAAAGCGTCTGACAAAAGCTCTGGTCCATCAAAAGTGTCTGACACTTATGATATTACTTTAAAATAATATTCTATATGATATATATAAAAATCAGCCATCTGAATTTAAGTTAAATAACTCTTATTTTTAGTTACCTTTCTCACCTGGTACCTGCCCAGGTGTCACTCGGCAAGTTTTCACAAGCGCGTAGGTATTCAAGGCACACGAGACGCTACTGAAAACTTAAGGTTTCATTCGTCTGAAAATAAGTTATGTCTGATCGCTCTGGGATCTTGGACTATATGTCCAGCAGTGGACTAACATAGGCTGATGATGAATGCAACCCGCAGAATAAGTGCTCTGTGGGCTTATTTGTCCAGAAACGGTCACCAATATTACTTCAATATGAATGCGTCCATACTTTGGTCAGCTTGTACCCCGTACATAACCAAGTTACGTAACTGGCACTGGCAAACCCGATGTAAGATGATTAATTTGGATTAATTCAGGTTTAGGTGCGGCGGCTAGCCGCGAACATATTTGTCTTAATTTAGAAATAGTCTTTTTGCCTTAGAATGTCCTGGTTACGTAAAAAAGTTATGTACTTGGAACAAGCATTGGTCGACGTTCCAAGTGTACGGAGAGAGGGGTTACTTTAATCCTTTCCTTACTAATATGATAAATGCGAAAGTAACTCTGTCTGTCTGTCTGTCTGTTACCTTTTCACGCTTAAACCGCTGGGCTGATTTAGTTGAAATTTGGTATACAGATAGTTTGAGTCCCGGGAAAGGACATAGGATAGTTTTTATCCCGGAAAATTGCATAGTTCCCGCGGGACAGCACAGCCCAAACCACTGGAATTTTTCAAATTTAAGGCGGAACAAAGTTCGCCGGGTCAGCTAGTTGCACATAAAAATTAAAAAATACAGAAGTCCACAGAAAATAGTACAAAGGCAAAGGAAAGTGATGTGCTTTCAAAAATCGGGCGGAGCGGAGTTGCTTTGTAATCCCGTGTGCATTTTACATGAAGCTAGTGTTCAATTAACAGGTATTAACGACAGAAAGGCCCGGCTAAAGTAAAGTGTCCTTTGATAATTTGCTTCAGTCAGCCCTCGCGTGCCGCCCTAATACCTCGGGCACAGACAGTTGCGATAGAGCTGCAGGCTTATTACCTAGCTCGCAATCATAACCGTCGTCGAAATTGATTGTAATTACGTCGGAGTTACAAAAGAATTGATTCCGATTACCCTCGCAATCGCTTTCAAGAACGAAAGCAATTGAGTGGATCGAAAAGTTTTGTTTTTGCAAACATCTTTAGACGAATGGTTTTTGCTTTCGCGGAGGTTCATTTCAATGAACAAAAAATATTTATCTTGCTACTCCGCTACTCACGTGCAAGATAAGCCTGTGAGAAATTAATGTTTTTCATGCAACCCTGCCACATAAAACGCATATAAATCCCACAATCTTAATTATCTCTTACACCACACAAACACTGACGCGTTTTGATCCCTCTACGGGATCATTAACAAAGTTTAATGAGCACAACTGTTACACATGCATAACGTCGTACTGATTCGAAAACCTATAATTAAACATCTACACACTAAACACAAATTCTAGCGTCTTTATTCACTTAAACAACTTAATTAGATATGTGGTTTTGGTTAATTGAAATATTAAGATCCAAATAACAAAAAACACAAAATACTTAATTTCGAATTTGATAGTTCGATTCTCGAAGTCATCAGATTTTCAGGCATAAACTTAAATTTGCAATTTTTTGGTGTTGCAAGTATGCATACACAACAAAACATTTCATAAAAGCAATGTTGTTTAACCTTTTCGACGCCAACGACACATCAGCACCGCAGGTTCAACGCCAACGACCTATATTATTATATACGTCCATTGCGTCAATGCAAAAGCAACCTGCGTTCAATTGAGTTTAGCTTCAACTTAAGGCATCGCAATAAAGAAGTCTGGCGTATGGGTGTCGTCTCTTGTATTTGACGTGGCAGCGAAAAGGTTAAAAGTGTCTAGCTATTTTAGCACGCCAGTATATCTTAGCATTGATCACCCATACCCTTTCCTAGTAAATGCAACGCGTATATTCTCTTAGTAGGATACTTTAATTTCAAAAAAGTATATCACTTACTTATCGCAGTCATGAGAGTCACGAAATCTGTAAAAAGAAAGTAAATTATAAGATACTAGCTTCTGCCCGCGACTTCGTCTACGTAGAATCCCTACTATAATATTATAAATGTGAAAGTAACTCTGTCTGTCGGTCTGTTACCTTTTCACGCTTAAACCGTTCCACCGATTTAGTTGAAATTTGGTATATAGATAGTTTGAGTCCCGAGGAAGGACATAGGATAGTTTCTGTCCCGGAAAATTGCATAGTTCCCGCGGGATAGCGATAAGCGAATTCTGCGCAGACGAAGTCACGGGCAACAGCTAGTTATACATAAAAACCTTCCTCTTGAATCACTCTATCTATTAAAAAAACCGCATCAAAATCCGTTGTGTGGTTTTGAAGATATAAGCATACATAGGGACATAGGGACACAGGGACAGAGAAAGCGACTTTATTTTATACTACGAGGGTTAAAAGCCAAATTGGTTTAAGCGACATTTTTTGAACTTTACAGGAGAGCTGTTTAAAAGATTTATTTTTCGAAAAAAAATCATTACTGAAATACTATTTAATTTAGAGTCTTCAAAGTACCCTACAACAATTTGTATTAATATAATCTATAATTTTACATATTTTTGACAAAAAATATATAGTTATTTTCTGATTTAAATGTCGCTTAATACAAAATTCCACAAATTGTCTAAATTTCAGATGAAGGAAAAACGGTTGAAATCCAGTCTAGTTTATTATCAACAAAAAGCAAAATGTTTTAAGTAACTATTAGATCATAAATAGATTAAAGCAATTGGTATGAACCAACTTAACCCGATAAAGACGAATTAACGACAAACAGCTTAAAGTCCATTCAAAATTGTATTGCGGGGAAGGAAAGTATCTCAAACGACTATTGGCTCCGAATATCAATTGTATGAAATACCAACATTATCAAGATTAAAATTGCGATTGGCCAATAAGTCATTTTGGGTATGGAGTTTTTGCCTTGTAAGTCAAAATTTTACCGATGTTGAACAAGTTAGAAATAGACAATTAAAGTAGATAGATATATAAAAAAACGCTTTTATTGACTAATGCGCCACATCCAGGTCATAAATGGTCAAAACATTATAGTTTTGTACCATAAACTTAAGTATTTTTTACTTAACTTATTGTAATAATCTAGCATGAATAGAATGTAATGTAAGAGAAGGAATGCAAGACAAAGTTGATGAAGTGTGTCAGATGATGGTTGTTAGGCATATTGTGTTTTGTGTGTGAATGTAACGAAGCGGAAAAGGATGTGACACCACTAAACATGGAACCTATATGGCATATTGGTCTGGCGCCAATCAAGGCCTTCAGGGAGTTGGTGTCATACTTTCTGCAAAAGTGGCTGAGTGAGTTTGAGTGTGTGAGTCCCAGGCTTGTGTGGGTGAGGCTGAAAGTTGGACTCACTCGTATCTTCGTTCTCGGTGTATATGCACCGACGGATGTAGGATCGAGTGGGTCTATAAAAGACAAAGCTGAACGTGAAGAGTTCTGGGATAGTGTGAGAGATATTGCGAGTAAATGCAAGGAGAATGAGAGGATCATCATGCTAGGTGATTTTTACGGATGGGTAAAAAAGCGTAACGGATATGAAAGAGTGCTTGGTGCGTTTGGTGATGAACGAGTGAATGTAAACGGGAAAAGCGTGCTTGAGGTGTGTTTGGAGTGGAATCTTTGCGTGACAAACACAGTGTTTGCACATAAAAAGATCCATAATGTACACAAGGGAAGAAGGAAGTGCGAAAAGTATGATTGATTTTGTGACCGTGGATGAAAGATTGAGAAATAAGGTCAGGGACACTCGTGCATACCGCGGAGTCGGCATCCATACAGACCACCACCTGGTGATATGTCGAATTAGTGGTCTGTTTAAACGATGGCGGCACCGGGTCAAAGAAACCACTAGTCCTTGAGCGAATAAAAGTGGAGAATCTAAAAGACGAGAATGTAAGAGAAAAGTACAAGGATGTATTAAAGGACCGACTTCGCGACTTAGGTGAAGTATGTGAGATAGAAAAGGTGTGGACGGCATTTAAGGAAAGAGTTGTGAATATTGCTACTGAGGTGTGTAGGGTGTGCAAAAGGGGAAAAGGGAGAAAGAAAAGGAACGTATGGATGGATGCTGAGGCACAACAGGTGGTACGAGAAAAGAAGAAGGCATGGTTGGATTGGTAAGTGAGAAAGGCTAATCGAAGAATGCAAAAGGTGACGGATGAAGATGTAGGTAAAGTGAAAGATGAGTACAAAAGAGTGAAAGGATTAGTAACAAAGACTTGTGACGGAAAGAGGGAAGAACGTAAAGATAATTTTGATACGAGGCTTTCTGATGACTTCCGGACAAATGTTAAGATGTTCTGGAAGTCTTTTAAACACAGCCTGTGTCACAAACACAGCCTCGGAGCTGAGTAAAATCAGAAGCCTGGATGGAAGTGTTATAAAATGAGAAGAGTGTGTGTTAAAAAGATGAAAGGAGTATTTTGAAAGTTTGTTTGAAAGAGCAGAAGAATTAGTGCACGTACCGGCTCATTCCGGAGGGATGAGTGAAAGTAGTCAGGAAAATGAGATAGGTATGGATGAAATTGTGAACGCCATGAAAAGAATGAAGTAAGGAAAGTCTGCGGGATATGATAGGGTGTCGGTCGAAATGCTGAGAGCCGGTGAAGGCGTGGTAGCCAGTCAGTTGTGCCACCTTTTCAACTTGTGTTGGACGAACGGTCGGGTACCGGAGGATTGGTGTAAGGCCGTGATTGTGCCGTTGTATAAGGGAAAAGGGTCACAAGTAGACTGCAAAAACTACCGCGGAATAAGCCTTCTCAGCGTCCTCGGCAAACTGTATGCAAATGTACTGATTGAAAAAGTTGTGAAAGAGACCGATGAGAAAATATGGGATGTACAAGTGGGTTTTAGAAAGGGAATGGGACGCACGGATCAAGTCTTCTCCTTGTGGTGTATAAGCGAAAAGTATATTGTCAAAGGCCCGAAAATATACTGCTTCTTCGTTGACTTGGAGAAGGCTTATGACAGAGTGATGAGGAATGAGTTGTGGTCAGCATTATCCATGCATGGAGTACACGGTAATCTGATACGAGCACTAAAATCTCTCTATGAGGATTCTAGTGCTTGTGAGAGGATAAACGGGGCGTACACTGAATGGTTTAGCATTAAAAAAGGTGTTAGACAAGGATGTGTTGCGTCACCGTGGCTGTTTAACCTATTCATGGATACATACATGCCTGAGTGATTTGAAAGGGAATGACTGTGGACTAGGAATGAGTGGGTTAACCATCAAATGCCTCCTATACGCCGACGACCAAGTGTTGTTGGCATCGTCGGAGGAGGAGTTGCAGATGATGGCTAACATTTTATGTGGTGCATTGGAAACGAAAGGTATGAATGTTAATGTAAGCAAGACGAAAGTTATGGTGTTTGAAAAAGACGACAGTATGACAGAATGTGAGATTGTGATTGCAGGTAAGAAAGTCGAATAGGTAAAAGAGTTTATATATCTGGGATCGGCGTTTACGAAAGATGGGTGAAAGTGATATTGAAAGAAGAGTGAATGCAGGAAATATGTTCAATGGGGCGCTGCACGCCTTTGTGAGCAGTAAGAAGGTGTCGAAGAAGGCGCGTCCGGCTGTCCACAGAGGGGTGCTCGTTCCAACATTAATGTACGGTAGCGAAACTTGGGTATGGCAAAAGAAGCATGAAAGTAGAATAAATGCTGTAGAAATGAGAGCGTTAAGGAGTATGGAAGGTGTTTCACTGAAATATAGAATAAGGAACAGCGTGATAAGGGAACGTGCTGGTGTGAAAGAGGATATAGTGACTAGGATGGAAAAAAGTATGCTTAGTTGGTTTAGGCATGTAGAGCGGATGAATGAAAGTAGACTAACTAAACAGATCTTATGGGGAGTGTGAATGGTTACGTTGGGAGAGGAAGGCCTAGACGGACGTTCCGAGATCAAATAGGAGACGTTTTGGAAAAAGGTCAGGTCAGTAGTACCCGAAACCGATGAGCATCTATGAAGAGATTGATGACTGTGGATGAAGCGAAAGAAATATGTCAGGGTCAGGATCGTAGCAAGTGAAAAAAAGTAGTATCTGCCTACCCCAGTGGGAAAGAGGCGTGACGGTATGTATGTATGTATCTATGGTTGTCATATTTGTCATAGTCAATATTCAGAAACTTCATATCTGTGCAATACGTCAGGGTTGACTTCATAAGTTACTTTGACAGAATTTTAATAATCAATCAATCAATCAATGAAGCGCCCGCGTCGGACCGATTCATACTTGTGCCGGCATGTTGAAGCAGCAAGCGCGAAATATTAGGTAGTATTATGTGACAATAATCATAAGGGTTCATACAAAAATTTGTTGAATTAAATATCAACATTGTCCGTAACAAGTCTAGGAAAAACGTTTTAAAAGACAATCATCTTAAATAAAAAAGTACCAAAATCAGCTGAAGTCTATAATGTAGAATATTTTTGGTAAAAACAAAACAGTTTAAGCGCCAAAGGTATTTAAAACCTATTAAAGCCAAAATGTTTCAAGCGACTATCTTTTTGGATTTGATATATAAGAAAAAATGTTTAAGTGACCTGTCTTGTCATTTTATGTAAAAAGACAAATGACTTATCCGACCTATCTATAGCAAAACAATGTTAACAAAAACGCTTTAACAACCATCTAAAAATACAATGGAAAAGCTAAAACAGCTGATGTAACACACTCTAAATTGATACCTGTTTGATGTCCTACCCATTCATAATTTTGTGTATTTTATGTCGTTTAAACAGTGGATTTCCAGAAATAGAACCAAAAGTCTAATTGGTTGAAGCGCCGAAAAAATGCTTCGATTCAACCGCAACCCAGACCATTCGATGCAAAAAAAATCGCTGATTCCAAATATGTATATAAGTCAATTTCACCCAAAATGTCGCTTAAACCCATTTGGCTTTTAACCCTCGACTATGTAGTGATTTAAATAAATGTAAATATTATAATGTCCACATTTATCTTGATTACAATTATCACTGTATTCAAAAATGACGGGTTGCATTCCGGGAGAGCGCGCACAATCTTCTTTAGTAAAATGAATTCTTTAACATAATTAAAATTACTTCAATATCTGGGAGCAAAGGAAAAACATAGAATGTACCAGTTCTCTTCCCGCGCAGATGGTAAAAGCCCGTCGAGGGATCAGGTGAAACTCGTGGATATCCACTAAACGGGGAACAATTATATAATCTAGCAGCGCTTATAAAAATAAAAAAATAAAAAAAAACATTTATTTCGTGTAACTAAGTGACACATATAGAAGCTCCAATGTCTTTGGCTTCTAGTTGGTAAGCGTTGTCATATTATTAAATTGGCATTGTTCATTTTTTTTAGTATGCTCCAATTCGAAAACCATTTCGAGGAAAACCATCATTTATCCGATTTATATTGTCCGATTTCAAAAATACTTTATGATTGCAGATATTTTTGTAAAAGTACTTTGAACCTTTGTTTGACCGAACGACCCGGTTTTTAGACAGAATCCAGCATCGAATGTTTGCCACAAAAATGAAAAAAAAAGTTTAGCTATTGCAACTGTCACGTGTCACTGTCAAATCGACAAAACCATAGACAAAGGCGTTTTTTTTATAGCCAGCCGAACGAAGGCGATTGGGATTCTGTCTAAATTCACGAATTATCAAACAGCGAAAAAATATTTATTATTAATTAACAAAGCTACGTAAAAGCATAATATTCAAATTAGTTGCTTGAAATAGTCCATTTTATCAAATAAAGGTGTTAAAAGCACAGCTTAAATGAACAATGCCAATTATTCCCCGTTCAGTGGATATCCACGAGTTTCGAAACTCCCCCAATGCACCCTACGATAAAGAGTTATAGATACGTAGGCGCAGACATACAGCGTACAGCGGCCTTGTTTTATACAACGTAGTTATTCGTTATTATAACATCATTGCGTTCAATATCGATATAGATTATAACCGTTGAATCGACGAGCATATCGGGTATCTGCAATCGGCGTTGGGATACTGAGAATATTAAATACGTGCATAAAATAAGCAATAACAAGCTGCGCTGGGAAATGAGAGAGGAAGTAATATAGCTTGATGGAAGGTTAGCCTTAGAGAGTTTTATTACGATATATTACTTTACCACTTTGATGTCCTGGATTCTATATTAGCGTCTCAAGACTGTGGCAAGGATCAATTTAAAATGCAATACGTAGCGAATAAAACCAACCTGCGTAGATTCTCGAGTTTGTAATTATCAATCTGTATATTTTTTTTGCCTTACGTTAGGTTATGCTTCCATGCTGGTCTGGGAGTAAAGAAAAAACATAGAATGTACCAGTTGCTTCTCCTCCCGCGCAGATGGTAAAAGTCCATCGAGGAAATGGGCATAGGAATCGTATAGGCGATGCGGCTAGCTACCCATCACTATTTTAATTCCCCTTTCCACCTATACGCCCACAATCATGCTAAGCGTGGCCTTTGGGTCTTGTCACCTTAGGCTCTACCCCGTAAGGGAGAAAGACGTGATATATGTATCCACTCACTTGCTTCTGGTAACTGTAGCTACCAACTTTGTGCACCTCTAAATTGCTTCTGGTAGCTGTGGCTACCAAGGAGAGTATGACGGTTTTCGATTTTTTATCTGTAAACGGTGCCACAGATATGCTATGAACCGTTTTCACAATACAGAATAACCAACATAACAACGTTTAAAAAATGTTTCATCGTATTTAATACACCGAAAATATTTTAAATCTGAATTACTTTGCAAGGTGTTTCGACAGTGAGTTCGTCAAAAAGTGCGAAGTGTTTTTCAAATGCCGTAAGTATTCAAATCTATATATTTCTATGAGTATTATACATTAAACTACTCAGTGTTTATTGGTGTATGAGATCAATTATATATTATTGGCCTATTACGTATTGATCATCAACAAATCTCACTTTAAAAGAATAGCTAAGTAGTTTTTTGACGAGGTTTGTATTTTATTGCCCTACATTTCTAAGATTAGCACATATTTCTTGTTTAATCAATTGTTATTAAATAGTTGTAGTATTAAACTTTATTTATAAACCATAAAATGTATTAAACCACAGCTTATCACACAGGATTAGCGAACAAAACATGTGACGGTTAACTATGAGTACAACCCGGTAACTGTAGCTACCAGAAGCAATTCTGGTATACGCTTTGACAGCATGACCGGTCGTAAGGCATGGGTACACTTGTCTCATTTCATACTTATTTGTGATTTTTTTTCGTTCTTTCAATATATTTCTTATTTTGGTATTTAGCAAAAAACATTACTAATATACTAATTACTACTAATTTTAAATTTAAAAATACACTATCAGTTCAGGTTTTGGTAAATAGCGCAACGGGAGGTGATTTTAAATGTATAATTGGGAGACGGAACGCATATTACCTACCGACTGTTTTTTTTAACTTTTTAACCGACTTCAAAAAAGAGGAGGTTTTCAATTCGTATGTTTTTTATGTTTGTTACCTCATAACTTTCGACTGGGCGAAGCGATTTAAATGATTCTTTGTTTATTTGAAAGCTGGTGCTTCCCGTGTCAAGGAAACACTACAATATACCTAGCAATAATAATACGAGAATACTTTAATAAATATTTTTTTGGGATTTTTTTGTTTTCACTTCAAATATGCATATGACATAAAAACGTGTTAAATTTCTTTTTTCTTTTTAGGACGTATGACGAAGAAAAAAAATTAGTCCTGAAGTGTCTTGCTGACACTAAAAGACGTGTTCGGGACTTGCCATCCGAAACGCGCCACTTGTAACTAGGTCGGCCAAAAAGGGCAAGCCAGTTGGAGCGGTTCCTTTTGCCTGATGCTTCACCTCGCAAACAGACAAGGTGATACATCTTTTTTTATTCATGTGACTATAAGCACGGAATTAAATTTAAATACAGTTGTAATATTAGTTGGAAAAATAATTGCAATCGTATTTCAGGAAACAGTCGCCAACAAAATCGCCGTGCAATTTGGGTGATGGTACTCCAAGCACCCCACCAGCTCAAAAGCTGATGCCATGGGAAATAATGATAGTTTATCTATATTTATATGTTCTTGCATTGTTTTTATAATTATAATAATAATATTGGTGGATGATATATACGTGTCAGACATGTCAAAATAGTTTACCTCTTTTCTGATGCTAAAAAAAGAAGGATAGTGCAGTGTTTGTAATGTCTTAATGTTTAGTTTCTTGTGGCGAATTATTCTTGGCAACGAGGGTCTTTACGAAAGCGCTGGTGGTTAAAAAAGCATGTATCGATTTCCGGTTTATATTTGTATCTACCGTATGTATTGTATGTACATGTGTTTTATTTCATTTACTCATGACGATTTCAATCTAAATTCCCCTAGTTGAAAATGTATTTGATTCCATTTACTCTTGACCAATTTAATCTAAATTCTCCTAGCTTGAAAATGTATTTTAATTCATTTACGTTTTCAATCTAAATTCTACTAACTTGACAGTACAACTCATAAATTTTTATTGAATGAATAAATAATCTAAATCTAAAAAACACTGATTTTAGTAATCTGGCTGTATTGGTTTGTGGTGTTCATTAAAGAACATTTTGTACTGTCTTATGTATGAATATGAAGCAGTGCTGGCCTTCTACTAGGTGGACGGACAACATCGCAAATTTCGCACAAAATTTATTCCGAAGAACTCAGGGCCCGGGCTACCACATCTATTTAGCGGCTGTCTCTTTTACTTTTTGAATGACTTTTCGAGATTTTTAGCCCGGTTCTTTTTGAGGCGCTGTTTTTTTTTTCACGATCGATGGTGATCTTTTCGACATAGGCACCTATGAATATTTTAACTACAATATATTGTGTTTACTTCTGTTTAAATATTATTTTAATTTGTGTGAACTGTTCATTAAAAGGCATTCTACTAATATTTTGTATTTTATTCGTTAAGAACAACCTAATAAGCAATTTAAAATAAAAACAAATCACAATTGATCCTTTTTTGCCATGTCCGTAATTAGATTAACTCGATGGTACAGTCAGCGTCAAACAGTTCGTGACACCTAAAGTAGCCAAATGCTTCGCAACACTTCTTTGTTATAGTTGAAACAAATTCGTGTTGCTAACTTATTGGCCACTATGGATGTCACGAACTATTTGGCGCTGACTGTACCTATTAATATTATTATTGCGTTGTCGTTGTTTATAAATTAAACAAAATGCGTCTTATTTGGAGCCCAGCAAATGATTGAAAGTTACAGTGGAAACTTTGAATGAAAGATAGGTAGGTACACTTCATTAAAAAACGATTTATAAAAGAGTAACTGACTGACTGACAGACACCGCACAGCCTAAACCTAAATAGTTGAAATTTTATAGACATAATCCTTGAGGATCATAAAGGTGCACTAAGAAGGAATTTACAAAAGGGAACGGGATAAGGAACTAGACTTTTAATTTTTTCACGGGGGCAAAGCCGCGGGCTCAGCTCCTGTTTTAATAAAAAAACATTATTTATTCTTATTTTACACTTTTTACAACTGCAGTTTATGGATTAAACTAAGTTACAAACCTACTTTTAAAATTTTTTGCTGATATACTGGATGTTTACAAAAGTCGAATCCAAATCCAAATCGACAATAACTAACTATTTTGTATAGATTACATTTAATAATAAACATACATTAAATCACAATAGAGAATTAAATATATAATTATCATACACACCATTAAAATTTTCAAATCGCTAAACCCATTTCTATTGCACACCTGTGCCGCGCCCGTTGTATCCCCGTCCTAAATAGGCAACCATTTTGAATTTTGAACTATTCCAAGGTCAGTAACGGTCAGCGCGTGCGGTGAGATGTCGCAAAAAATGGCATTTCGATTGTTTATTTACTGTGATTGAGTGTAATTATTAATATGTTAAGCACTGATATGGCTTATAATGGTTACATGGTTATAAAGTGTGTGCTGTGGTGTGTTTATTAAACGTGATATTGTGGTTACAACTTATTTCTGTTCTTAGTGATTGGCACTAACAAAACTTGGGATTTTTCTAGGTACGTAAATACTTTTTTGTTATCTTGAATTATATGGCTACAATTACCGAGTAAATTGCACATAATATGCATTTTATTTAAAGATTATTAGTCTCTCATCCTGTTTATGACTATATTTTGGTAATTCGGGGCCTAAATGATCCAGAAAAAAAATCATGAACGTAACATATTGTTTCGCGACAAATTGAGCTCTGTAAAGTTTTGAATCGAAAATTAAACTATTTTTATTTAATATTTTTTCTAAGAAGACGAACTGGTTATTTGGTATCAAATGAAAGCTTGTTTAGTCTACTTTAAATTAATTAATAGAAAAATACATGTTATCAGCCTATATTTTTAATTAAAAATAGTTTTCGACATAAACTCAGCAATTATTTCACTATGTCAAATTTGTGCATTTTTAAAAAATATTTTTGGTATAATAACCCATAATTATAGCGCTGCTGTCTAATTCTTCTTTTATTCACCTTTATTAAATGGTAAAAATATTTGAAAATGGTTGAGTAGAAACAAAGTTATCGATTTTTGAAAATAACGTGACACTGTGCCGTCGTATTTGTGAAATGTCAAAGCAATTTAGGCTACCTTATCTTAAAATCCAAAGCAAGTGAGTGGGTATGTATGTATGTATTAAGTTAGGTTTATTTATTTATTTATTTATTTTATTTGGGGCATCAACAGCAATACAGTAAATTATAATGAGACTTAGGTACTAAACAAAAAGCCAATGACAGATGACCACAGAAACCAATATTAATACAGAATATAAAAACATTATAAAAACCTAACCTAGGGCGCCGCCGGCGGCGAGGCGAGGCCTAAGCTACCGGTGGTCTGGGCGACAGAGGAACCTCCTGACTATCCGAGCCGTGTCCAGGAGTACCGTCTTCTGTATCTGGCCCAGTATGTATGACAAATTTTCGTGTCACAATGGAAAAAGTAACTTTTTCGTCCTCACCCGTTTGGCTTTAATCACAGATATCAGATTGAGATGTATTGAGAGAGAGAGAGAGAGAAACAATTATTTACACACATTCGATACACCTAATAGGAAGAAATACAATATACATGTCATAATTATATTATTGATTTTGAGAAATCTATTCAAACGCCTCGGTAAATAATTAATACATTTCGCTGATTAAATACAGAAGCGACACATTTCAAAATCGGACACTGTTACATTTGAAACCTTATAACGACCGACTTTTGTCTTTAGGTGCAATGGCAAATGATTTTGAAATGCGTCCGTTTTGTATTTAATCAACGATTTATAAAATTGACAACTGCGTGCGCCGTAGTTTAGTTTTCGCGTGTGACGTAGAGCCCGCTACGCTACGCGCTACGAATCACCGCTACGAGCTACGAGCAGCTACAATTTTACAGATGCCTCGGATGCTCTTGCAACTCTGGAAACAACTTAGACCAAGCAAATAATTATACTAATAGCAGAAACACGAAAAGTTTAGGTAAAGTCTTCCTACTGATGTTAATTAAATTTAGTGCTTTTAAAATATAATGAGGATAGTATCCTCTTTCACAGTGATACAGCTTTTACTAGTACGGGGAGCAGAAAGCGCTTACTCACACAGCCTAGGAAATAATTGTAGGTAGATACTGAAACTTTGGACTGCATTACCAATGTAACACTAATTTAAAATTACAACTTAAGCAGTGCGCATTTGAGTCGTTTTCAAAACACATTAGGGCCTTAATTAAAACAAAAGTTAATTGATTCCTTTGTGTTACAACTTTTTCACCCTTATTGCAATGGAATAAAGGTGAAACGGTCGTATTACAAAGGAATCAATTAATTTTTGTTGTGATTAAGTCCTTAACTAGGTACGTAATTTTTTTTTGAAAACGGCTTCTAAATTTAGTTGCAAGATTAAACCCGGATAAATTTACTTACATACATACGTACATAACAAGTTAAAATAAGGGTTTTAAAAAAAATGAGGCAAGTCCCATGTCAGTTCTGTACACTACTACATACAACAGATCATTTAAGTTTTCACCTATAGGTAGCTACGTTTGGAACGACACAACTGGGGCAGTGGCTCAGACGGTGAAGGGCAAATCAAAATATATTCGTATTTTCAATATACGCAGAGCAAACCCCGACGCTTCGGGTTCGGACACGAGAAAATGCATCGTAATATACCTACGGTATATCTGATGTGACTTTAAGCTTAATTTATGTTAACATAAGAATCAAGGGGGCAAAATTGTATGACAATAGTTGCTAATCACTACATAGTATAAAATAAAGTCGCTTTTTCTGTCCCCGTGTCCCAATGTATGCTTATATCTTCAAAACCACACAACGGATTTTGATGCGGTTTTTTTTTAATAGATAGTGATTCAAGAGGAAGGTTTATAATGTATAATACATGCATAATATATCGTGCGAAGCCGGGGCGGGTCGCTAGTTACACATAAACGGATAACTCACGTATACAAAGTCGAGTGATGTGACGAAATAGTCCGAAACATGTCGGCATCACTCGACTTTGTATACGTGAGTTATTCGTTTATGTGTAATTATGATTAAGTCTCACGGTAGCTTCATGTCGAAAGTGACAATATAGATCCTATTACGTCGATAGAAATGTATGTATGGCCTGAACTAAAACAAAAAGTCGTAACACATAGGAATCAATATTTCCTTTGTGTTACGACTTTTTATCCTTATTGGAATGGATTAAAGTTGAACCGGTCGTAACACAAAGGAATCAGTTAGTTTTTGTTGTAATTAAGCTCTTAACTATATACTTTTTTTAAAAACAACTCTAACGCTTTTGTAAAGAAACAAATCCTTGCAATGTAGGGGTATAGGTGGAAAGGGGAATCAAAATAGTGATGTTGCTAGCATCGCCAATAACCATGATTATTAAATGTTATAAAATGTCGTAAGGTACAACTGGTGTGAACCGCGCGTCAAAGGAGACAAAATTTTGAATTAATTTGTCAACCACCTAGCCACTATTTCGATCGACAATTGTCGGTGACAAGTGACAATTGTCAGTGACAAGTGACAATTGTCAGTGAAAAGTGACAATTGTCAGTTGCAAGTGACAATTGTCAGTTACAAGTGACAATGTCAGTGACAAGTGACAATTGTCGGCGACAAGTGACGATTCGAATTGCGATGCGTGGTCAATATGAAGCCAACCGGCGTAGATTCTCGTCGAAGTTGTAATGTAAACAGAATTGTCACTTGTCAGCGACAATTGTCGGTGACAAGTGACAATTCTGATTACAATGCGTGTCAACATGAAGCCAACCGGCGTAGATTCTCGTCGAGTTTGCAATGTAAACAGAATTGTCACTTGTCAGCGACAATTGTCGGTGAAAAGTGACAATTCGATTTGCGATGCGTGGTCAATATCAAGGCAACCGGCGTAGACTCGTCGCGTAAACAAAATTGTTTAGGCACATTCTATCCCCCTTATTCATAAACGCTCTGTAGGCTTCTGCTAACTTAGCAATCGTTTGTCCTTGTCTGTCACTTTGACATTTACCTTTCACAGATAAAGACAAACGATTGCTAAGTTAGCAGAGGCCTATAGAGCGTTTATGAATAAGGGGGTATGTTTTTTCTTTGCTCCCAGACCAGCATGGAAGAAAGAATAGTTGAAAGAATCATCATCATCATCATTTCAGCCATTACAAGTCCACTGCTGGACATAGGCCTCTCCTTTAGATCTCCAATAAGACCGGTTGGAAGCGGCTTGCATCCAGCGCGATCCTCCGATCTTAATGAGGTCATCGGTCCACCTTGTGGGTGGACGGCCCACGCTGCGCTTGCCGGTGCGTTGAAAGAATAGTTGGCTGCAAAAACAAAATGGAACCGACTTACCCTCATCTGGTTGGTTCTCGAAGGGAATCTCGCCAATTGTAATAGCAACGCCGCAGTATTTGCCGGCAACCTTTCTATCCAACATGGACACCTCGAATATGGGACAGTATACGCAAAAGTCTTCCAATGTCCACTTGGATTCCTGAAAATTATGATACATACGTAATTTCGTATTTTATCCCTCGCTGGGACATAGCCCTGGTAACAAATCCTAAAGACCACGTACAGTCAAGTGTAATATATCTAGTCAAAGTTTCAAAAATAAGTACTATACGCTCTTACATCGGCGTAATAAGGTCGTGGGACATATTTTGGAGAAGTTCGTATCGATACTTATTTTTGCACTTGACCGTGCATGATAATTGTGGGCACAAGTGGACAGGGGCAACAAATAGTAAGTTAGTAAATGCTTTATTGTACAAATATAAAGAAACAGAGATAAATCACAAAAAAGACACACACACACACACACACACACACACACACACAGACAGATCCTAAGCTAAGACCTAAAGACCACGCTTAGCATGATTTTGGGCATATAGGTGGAAAGGGGAATCGAAAATAGTGATAGATTGCTAGCCGCATCGCCTATAACATGATTCCTAAGATTTTCGCCCATACCCTCGATGGGCTTTTACCACCTGCGCGGGAAGAAAAGCAACTGGTACACTCTATTTTTCTCTCAAATCAGCAAGAAAACAGCCTAACATACTGCATTCTGGTTACCGCAGATGAAGTTTCAGACAAATCGATCATCCAAAGACTATGTTAGACCAAAAAATCTTCGACCATAGGGCTTCTGGTTTAAGTACCAACCTGTTTGAAGGGAGCCACAGGTTCCACGTTGATGGTCCGTAAGCTGTGCTTGTAATATGGCACCACGGTCTTCAAGGCCACCAGTACCACCCCCCGATGGTAAGGCCCGTCTTCGCCAGTGGTCACGGCTGCTGAACTCCAAGGTCCGTACATGTGGAGAAGCGAGGGTCCGAAGGTGGGCAGGAAACCTGAGGAGTGGGGATTAGTTAATGCACAGCCAAAGGCGACTGTAGTAACATTTTTTTAACAGAACCCTCGCGCGTTAATCCTGTACTTACCATCACTATCACTACATAGTATAAAACAAAGTCGCTTTTTCTGTCTCCAAATCCGTATGTATGCTTATATCTTCAAAACTACACAACGGATTTTGATGCAGTTTTTTTAATAGATAGAGTGATTCAAGAGGAAGGTTTATAATGTATAATACATGCATGATATACCGTGCGAAGCCGGGGCGGGTCGCTAGTACGTAAATAAATACAAAACAAAATTGATTGATAGAGTTGATACTCTTCAAACGGCT
This sequence comes from Pandemis cinnamomeana, assembly GCA_932294345.1. Lineage (NCBI taxonomy): Eukaryota > Metazoa > Arthropoda > Insecta > Lepidoptera > Tortricidae > Pandemis > Pandemis cinnamomeana. Next base: position 31,391,090 of record OW028702.1, on the reverse strand, counting down.
CGACTGATTTTTACCGTACATAACTAAAAATCACCTCAAGGAAACTAGCCTTCGAATGAAAGAAACCGCATCCAAATCAGTTCATCCGCTTGAGGGCTACGATGCCACAGACAGACACAGAGACATCAACGTCAAACTTGTAACATTTTTGCATCCAGGGTTAAAATAGTGATGGGTTGCTAGCCGCATGGCCTATAACATGATTCCTCCTAAGTCCGTTCTCTCGATGGACCTAAGAGTACGCTCAGGAAGACAAGCAAGTAAAAAACTTAAGTAAAACCTGTTGCATGTGTGAGTAAAGTGTGCGAATAGACAAATTGACGTTCCAAATTAGAAAAATGACTTAAGTCCCATATCAGTTCTGTACTACTACATACAACAGATCATTTACTTTAGTTTTTCACCTATACATTCTGTTTCTTCTTTGCTTCCAGACCAGCATGCATGGGGGCTATCGCGTGTGAATTTCCCACTACAGGCGCTAGTGTCGCGTGAGATCCAATAACATTCACTTGTAGGTTTTGGCGAGCTTCGTGACATAAATTATATTTTTTTTCATTTACCTGTTGAAAACTGTTGAAACCACCTTCGTGAAATTATCGCAAATTATTTGGCGATTTCGAACAAAACGGCACTGCGTCATAGCTACTCGATATGATGGTAGTAATTTATAATTAACTAGCTTCTGCCCGCGACTTCGTCTGCGTAGAATTATACATAAAAACCTTCCTCTTGAATCCCTCTATATATTAAAAAAACCGCATCAAATTCCATTGTGTAGTTTTGAAGATATAAGCGTACAAAGGGACATAGGGACAGAGAAAGCGACTTTATTTTATACTATGTAGTGATAAACTAAATCAGATTCAAGATTCAAAACTTTGTTTCGACGTCGATCTTCTACAGCCGCCTTTGTCAGCTATACCTCTGCACTTTAGTCAACATTGGCGCCAACTGGCGCAAAGAAACGATAGGCCTTAAATATCGAAAAACTCTCACCATTCTCACCGCCATGCGAGATCTGTGCGAGTTTCAAGTGAGTGCTCGCCAGCACTCTATTCGCACAGCCGTCGGCCGAACATACTTCGAGCTTGATCATCTGACAGATGTTCGGGAACATTTCCACCATCGATATTTGTTCGGCATACACTGGGTTGTTGGTGCGGCATTGGATGCCGGTCTTGGCCTGCGAGCAAGCTGTATATGTGAATCTGTCGCTAAGCATTTGCATTTGTAATTTTTCTCAAAAATGTCCGTTAAAGTCGTCATTGTTAACTACATATCAGAACAGGAAGTTAATTGTTGCCGGTCAGTCCAAAATTTTAAAAAAAAAAACATTACTGTAGCGCTAAACTCTCCAGTAATATTGCATACAAATTCCATTAGGTACTGTTAAGTAATTAACTTTTAAAAAATGCAAATCACCATTATAAAATAAAGGCACCAAATTTAAAAAAAAAAGCTAGTACGACAACGTATTTATCTGTGTCTGAAATAGCTTTAGGTGTTCTGGGTAGAAAAATACTCTCCTCAAATGCCATTGATAGAAAAAGGCGGCAAAGCAAAACAATTTTCACTATTTTGTGTGTTGTTGTTTTATTTTTGAGAAAAGCACTATACTTGCCTCGGCCAGAATAGCATTGCTGGCTTCCTGGCCTAGACAGTAATGTACTATTTAAACTCACTCGTCCTTCCCTAATGTAAATCTCCTCGATGCCCGCGCGCAATAAGTCGGTGAAGTTTACAATATGAACTTTTTATTTATGCTATATTTTTAAATTTCTCTATAGCGCAATTAAAGTAGATGTTAGGAATGACGTGTTTATTGTACGAAAATTTGCAACGTCAAGTACAACGAGAATAATATCAAATTTCTAAATGTCTGTGAAAATAAGAACACATAGAAAAATCCGAAAAGTAAAGCTATGGCCGGGAATCGAACCCGGATCCTCGTCATTCCGTGACGCGTGCTATACCCCTACACCACCCATAGCAGGTGGGTAGTCTCCGAATTTTTCTACCTGTTACTTACTGTCACGTGACCTTTGTTACTAATAACAAAATAATAATAATATCGACACGGACTTTTTTCGTCGGTTGCTGACTGCTTCCCTCTAACAGTAAGTCCCTTGGAATTTTATTGGTACGTCTCCTCCATTAAAAGGCAACGAACACACCCCCCGCCTTTCAATTCAAAACTTAGGATTTAAATAAATAAATATCTTGGGACAAATTACACCAATTAACCCAGCCCCAAACTAAGCAAAGCTTGTACTATGGGTACCAAGCAACGGATAAACATACTTATATAAGGTAGATAAATACATACTTAAATACATACATCCATGACTCGGGCACAAGCATTCGTATTCATCATACAACTGTCTGCCCCTACCGGGATTCGAACCCGGGACCTCTAGCTTCATAGGTTACTAACCACTTGGCTATCCGGTCGTCATCAATTTTTATCTAAAATATTCATTTTTCTAATCCTTCCTACTTGAGACCAAGATAGGCAGTATTTTTACGGGCCTGTGGCATAGCTTACTTTACCAGCAGGGTTGTTGCTGGTAATTATTATAGTGGCGGAGACAGAAACAGCTTTTGCAGTCTATTTCAAATCAAATTTTAATTTAACAATTTCATGCTTATATACTAAACTATATTCAACTTTAACAATCTGCCTATAGATAATCTAATCAGCTTGACGTGACCAATCTGCCCAAGAGAAACTCGTTCATACATTGTTTAAACTAATGTCACGCAACCATGTGACATCCGTCACACTTACCACCAATCCGCAGAACGATACCCTGAGGAAGGTGCTTGGAGGTTTTGCGAATCGGTCCACGTGGCAGTGTGTGCCACTGGGGATGGAGTAGGCGGCGTACACGGATATCTGGTAGCTCGCACGCTGCTGCTCAGAGCCGGAGGGTAGCAACAGATTGCTGGAAACAAAATCATAACAAGCGATCAAATAACTATTAAAATTTAACTTCCAAAAAAAGCCGTGGTAGATAGTGGTTTGACCTGTGGCCTCTCAAGCAGAGCGTCGTGGGTTCAAACCCCGGCGCGCACCTCGAGTTTTTCGGAAATTATGTGCGAAAATTACATTTGAAATTTGCCATGAGCTTTTCGGTGATTTTATTACCTTAGGTCCTACCGCGTAAGCGATGAAGACCTGATTTATGTATGTGTTAAAATTTTAAAAAGTCTCTCACGCAAGAAAGTCTTGTGGTTTAAGAAACTCTTAAAAAGGAAAATAAATTAAATAAAAAATATTTTTATGCCAAAAATGCCTTTGGAAAAGAGCTGATACTCTTCAAACTGCTGGACCTATTTTAACCAAACATAGCTAAAAACCATCGCAATGAAACTAGCTTTCTCATGAAGAAAACCGGATCCAAATCAGCCCATCCACTTCAGAGCCACGATGCCACACACAGACACCTTCAAACTCATAACACCTCTAATATTTTAATGAACTTCCAATGACAGTTCGCAAACAACTTCCGAACCTAAGTACCTGTCTGAGAGACCTGCGATCGAACCACTAGGCTATAGATAAATTACAGACATGGAATTACGTATGCACCTAGTGGTATTGCGTGTTTATATATAGGCATTCCATATTTGAAATTTCCCTCGTATCGTACTATCAGCAAAAACGGAGCTTGGTCATAATTTTATTGAAGAAAATTCAAAAATAAAGACATTGTCAAATTCCAAATACTATTTACGTTGTGCGTATATTTTGACGGCTGATTTTATTGGATACTTCCATACTGGTCTGGGAGCAAAGGACAAACATAGAATGTACCAGTTGCTACTCTCGAAAGATTAATGTCAGAATCGTAGCAAGTGGAACAAAGTAGTCTCTGCCTACTCCTATGGGAAAGAGGCGTGACTGTATTTTAATGAATTTTCACAATTTTCAAAATAATTCTCTCTGGGCCCGTACGGCTGTAATTTAAGTACACAGTTTTTAAAAACTATGGCAGAAAATGGTCCAATTGAGATTCTTGCATGCTAGTCTGGGAGCAAAGGACAAACATAGAATGTATCAGTTGCTTCTCGTCCCGCGCAGATGGTAAAAGCCCATCGAGGGCCTCCAATCACACTAAACGTGGTCTTGTTACCTCAGCCTCTGTTTACCCCGTAAGGGGTACGTGATTTGTGTGTGTATGTGTATGTACATGAGATTCGAAGTAAGCTAATTTGGAATGTTCTAATTATTTTGAACTTGAACTGATGGAAAATTTAAAATCACCTCTTTATTCTGCTTTTCCTGCGAACCGTACAACCACTACAAAATACAATGCCAAGCTCTCCCCAATTCATCTATATCCAGTGGCGAAGCTTCCTAGGGGCGATGCAGTCCCCGAGGCCCTCAAGCTCGGGGCCCCTCTAATCCTTACCAAAAGTTATAATATTAATATTTATTATATAAAAGAAAGTCGTGTTAGTTACACTATTTATAACTCGATCGAACCGATTTGGCTGAAAATTGGTAGGGAGGTAGCTTAAGACCAGGAGACGGACATAGGATACTTTTTATCCCGATTTTCCCACGGGATTGGAAAATTCTGAAATGTTGTACTATAAAGCTACAGACATTAAATTTAGCATGCCTACACATTATTCCTTGATTATAAAGATGCACTTACAAAGGATTTTTTCAAATTTCCCACGGGATAAAAACGCGAGGTAAATAATTAAGACTATAATTAGTAGATAATATTCCTAGAGGATCTGTAGGCGCTCTAAGAAGGGATTTTCCGAATTTCCCACGGGATAGGCAATAAAAACCTTATACTTATGGAGACATGAGTGGATGTATGGGGTGTGTTGTCACTCTGACGTTATGTGCGCGGACGAAGTCGCGGGGAAAAGCTAGATATCCTTACTAATATTATAAATGCGAAAGTAACTCTGTCTGTCTGTCTGTCTGTTACCTTTTCACGCTTAAACCGCTGGGCCGATATAGTTGAAATTTGGTATACAGATAGTTTGAGTCCCGGGAAAGGACATAGGATAGTTTTTATCCCGGAAAATTGCATAGTACCCGCGGGTTTTTTTTTTTTTTTTTTTTGCCTGGGGAAAATCCTTTATGGATACCACCGGCTGGGGATGCCGGCGGTTATGTGGGAGTCCCGCCTCAGAATGGGGCGGTTTACCCACTAAAAACCCCAGGGTGTTCCGCTTCTCCGCCGTGTTGCTTCCGGGGCTGTGGGAACTCAACGCATCCATGGCCCCGGTCCGCGGGATAGCCCAGCCCAAACCACTGGAATTATTCAAATTTAAGGCGGAACAAAGTTCGCCGGGTCAGCTAGTATTATATAAATATAGTTTTTTAACAATGCGCAATTTGCTGAAATTTACATTATGCTAAATAACTCACTCTTCCATCTTCTCTTCGTAAGTGACAGCAGACATGACCTGCATCTCCCCTCGGAACAAGATGGAGATGTCCACCTTCAGGAAGCCCACTGGCCCCACGCCGTCGTCCTTTGGCAGGGTCAGCTGCGCCCACTTATGGGACACCGTGTGATCTGTGGGCAAGTCTCAATTTTTCTGGGAACGAAAGTCACCATGATCTTGGTATCTGTGGCACAAGCTACAAATTTTCTCAATTATAAGTGCTATAAGAGAGAGAGAGAGAGAGAGAGAGATTCGCACGAGCGTTTTTTCAACGGGCGTTAAAAAAACGGACGTTAAGTTCCGTATGTTCAATTCGATTTAACGTCCAACGCCCAACGTCGAAAATCGAACAGTGCTCGATAAAAAAGCGCCGCGCTTTAAAACCGCCTTCGTGTGAATAAACACATGGTTCCCAATTTGTTTTATTTAAACGTTTTTTTAACGCCCGTTGAAAAAACGCTCGTGCGAACCAGCTCTAAGAGAGAGAGACATTTATTTACACACATTCGAGACACATCTATCTATACATATAAAATGCTTTGTCCTTAATGACTGACTGATCAGCCTTTGTCGTAGAGACCTGAAACTTGGAGGGTGTGTTTTTGTACGACGTAGGCATCCGATTAGAAATGATTTTCCGGAATTCTAACTCTAAGAGGGTGAACAAGGGGGGCTAAGTTTGTATGGGACAACGAGATTTGTCGGATCTACTTCAAATTTGGCATAAGCATTCTTTAACAGATTTGACGGAACACGTGTTTTGTAAAAAAAATAAAAATTACCACGGCTATATTAAACATGCACACATAATTAGTTGAAATTTGGTATAGGTACAGTTACTTTCAGTCCCAAAGATGGACATAAGATAGTTTTTATCCCAGAAAACAACACAGTTCCCGCGGCAAATGAAAAAATAACCATAACAAATTAAAGACAACATTGTTACGAAATCTGATTGCAACAAATAATCCTGAAAAACTATTCCTCGAAATTATTTTTGAATCTGTATACGATTGTAAAACAATAGACGATCCCAACTGTATCAGATTCTTGCAATGTCACAATAAAATTAAAAACTCGAGCGGGTCGAATACATTCCCCGAACAACGTACGATATTCAAGGGTGTTCTTGTTTTTGTTCCAGTCATTAGGTACTCGTATCGCTGCTCGCTGTGATCATTGCTAGCCTTGTTGACATTCAACGCGGCGCCCGCGCATTTACACCGAACCCCGTCTTTCGAGCGTAGTTCGTGATGGAACGTTCACAATATTTTCAGAACCGTAGCCAGCGGCGTAACTATAACGTCTGGGGCCCGCGGCAAATTCGTCAGGGCTCCTTCCTCAATATAAAGAAGTGCATCAGCGTCCCTTCTGTGCTCTAAACCAACTCAGTTTGGGGGCCCCGTAGAGCTAGGGGCCCGTGGCATTTTGCCACCCCTGCTACCCTATAGTTACGATAGGCTAGTTTGACATAATGTATTTACGATTTATTTCTGTTATGCAACTTCGGCCTATCTCTTCCTCTCTAAAACGAAGAAGAATTCAAAGAATTGCATTAAATAAATAAATAAATGATACATTTACAAACCTACCTCTTGAATTACTCTATTAAAAAAACCGCATCAAAATCCGTTGCGTAGTTTTAAAGATCTAAGCATACTCGTTCATATAGGGGCAGACAGCCAGCGCAAAGCGACTTTGTTTTATGCTATGTAGTGATTGCACAGAATTCACAGTAAAATGGGGCTATCGCGTGTAAATTTGCCGCAAGAGGTAGCGCCTCAATTGTAATTAATACCTAAATCTAGGTTTGTAATATGATATCAGAACGTGCTGTGTAATTAATTATGAACATTCAACACATTGATATTAATAAATTAATTAATGTCATTATATTCTAGTTAATTCTTATGTTAATAAATTGAGTTAAGGAATATTAATAATTATTTTATTTACAAGACTCCGGTTCTTTTCATATGCAAGGCTTTGCTTCTTAAGAAAGTAATTTTCCAGATGAAAATTTTCAATTTAATTTTCTGCAGTTTGAAGCGTGGTCTCTAATTTGGTATTTCTATCTTTTGCTCTTCGAACCGTTCCTTTAAGCCTTATCCAATGCTAGTGCTTCGATTGCCTTCTCTGAATAAAGTAATCAGTTTCTTCATCAATCTCGCCCGACGGTACTGACTTAAAGAATTTTCAATTGCAAGAAGTATTTATGGTTTCCTTGACTCGTTCCGTAACATAATTGCGTGTGAATTTGCCGCCACTTGTCACTGGTTCTGGCGGGCTTCGTGACAAATTATAATTTCTTTCATTTACCTGTTGAAAAGCGATGTCCTTCGTGAAATTATCGCAACTATGGATTATCTGGCGATGAATGTAAACGCTTTGAACGCGGATTCTTTGCGGCATAGCTTCTTGATACGATGATAGTTATTTATAATTAATAAACTTTGTTTCGGCAGCGATCTTGTAAAGTCGCGTTTGGCATATACCTCTGGACCTTAGTCAACAGTGGCGCCAACTGGTGAGCAAAGAAACGATAGTCCCCAATGATCGGCTGCGGTGTGCAAGTCGCTCTAATTCTTATAATTAGTGCCTGTATTTGCGTACAATTCAAACCCGCCGAGCTGGATTGTTCGGCAGTAGCAATTAGCTAATGCACAAGCAACTGCACTCATTCAATCTCGTTACTTTTTGTGCAATAAAACATTACAATATGCTGAAATATCGAGTAAAAATTCCGATAGACCTCGTATTTGTTCCACAAGCAAAGCTAAAGTAATTACCTACCGTAGAGCTACGGAACAAGGGAACAGATTAATTGGCAAAAATGCTCGGTGCAGCATCAAACGCGAAATGAATTGTAAAATAAAGTAGAGTAAAAAGTATTTGTTTATGCCGTGCAAAAGGTTTTTATTGAAGTGGGTGTTACTTTGCGGAGGTCTATTTTAATGAACAAAACATTTACTCCGCTACTCGAGTGCATAACCAAGCCTGTGTGAAATATAATGTATTTCATGCAATCTCTCCCACCGCTTTTCAATTAAAACTGTGTAACCATTAAAAATCTAATGTTTATTTACACGTTGCGCGTGAAATGTAGTTGTGAAGAGATGCTTTTTATGAAGATCCTATGCAGCTGTATGTGTTAGTGCCTTTGATTACAGGCTGCAAGATTATTTTCGGTTTCGTAATGTTCCAAACTCATTAGCCAGCGTTCAAATTCTTTTTTCAGCTTTTGGCTTGTCAGGTTTTTAATGTTTTTTACAGGTTTTATTACACATGTAAGAATGGGAATAAGGTGGCAAACGAAGAGCAAAAGTTGACCTTATAGTGGGACCTTGTGACATTGTGTCTGCGTTTGGTAAGGTTAGCGAAATATTTGGAAGAAACAGTAATTTTGAAAATTATGGCGCTTACTTTTGAAATTAATAATTTAAGTACTCGTAAGACTTTGGCTGCTTGGTAAAGAATCTATGAGGTTTAAAAACATGACCTTCAACCACTGCTCGCACCGCAGTCTCCATTCATTAGGAAAATCAAAATTGAACGTTTGTCCTACATAAGGCCGCGATGGGATTCTACTCAACGTATTTTTGATACTATTAGCGACTTCAGAATATACCATCGCCAGAAACATAATTAACATAAGAGACGGGGTCGAAGTTTTAGAATTTTAATGCTGCTTTTTACCAGATTCTGTTTTACACTGAATAGTTTATGGCGAAGTTATTTAACAAATAGCAGTACAGTTTATGTCACAGCAGAACTTGTCCTATTTTTTTCATTTAAATAATGCGCTTCGTTTTATGTTATTCAAAGTACGCATTGCATGATTTCTACAAAGTAAATTGGTAAGCCCGGTTGAGTTATTTTTGTAGTGGACAATCGCGAGATTTTCCACGAGTATCCTTGTGCGACGTAAATTCAACGTAAAATGTTTAGTTCTCATGGAACTTTGCATCGAACTTTGTTTATTGAATTTAGATATGTACGCTCTATTATGACTTTCAATATCTGGAATTTTAAACTCGCTCTTTGTTGGTCCCTCGTTTAATGCTCCTCTACTCAAAGGTAAACTAGATGAGATCCCTTATAGGGATATTATGTTCGCCTTTATGTATACAGGGTGTCCCAGAAAGTACAGTCAAGCGAAAGTCCTGACGTAGAGCAACTCAAGGGGCATCCGAATCACCCCCATGTATGTTCCGCGATTTTTCGTAGTTTAGGAGTTATGGCCTTTTTCACATATTCTATTAATCTACGACCACGGAGACAGTTTTGCTCACTCTGACTGCAATAATTGAGATAATTGGCTGCTTGTTTTTTTAACGAGTAGCTGAATAGTACGTGCATGTATTTCAATTAAAAACAAAACAACATCGGTGACCGTTTGGGCAAAAAAAAATATCGAATCACAAAAAGTGACTAAATTTTGACTGTAGTTCAGACTTTGAAGGCCAATTACAAAAAAAACTAGCATAACTTTTTTTTTTCAAACCATGTTTAAAAACTGCCTTATTTTATTGACTTTCTACCCTATTAATTTATTGATCTATCATTAAGGGATCATGCCAAAAAAAAAAAACAAAACGTACTTCATCCGTAATTTTCACTTTTTCTAGTAAGGCCAAGTACAAATCTGAAATATTTTTTAATTTTCATTTAATAGCCTCGGAAAATCAGTGGTCAGTATTATTGTTTTGCACCAAGAAGTTTTTCATGCTAAATCCGGAGCACAAACCTAATTTCAGATTTGTACTTGGCCTTACTAGAAAAAGTGAAAATTACGGATGAAGTACGTTTTGATATTTTTTTTTGGCATGATCCCTTAATGATAGATCAATAAAATTAATAGGATAGAAAGTCAATAAAATAAGGCAGTTTTTAAACATGGTTTGAAAAAAAAAGTTATGCTAGTTTTTTTTGTAATTGGCCTTCAAAGTCTGAACTACAGTCAAAATTTAGTCACTTTTTGTGATTCGATATTTTTTTTTTGCCCAAACGGTCACCGATGTTGTTTTGTTTTTAATTGAAATACATGCACGTGCTATTCAGCTACTCGTTAAAAAAACAAGCAGCCAATTATCTCAATTATTGCAGTCAGAGTGAGCAAAACTGTCTCCGTGGTCGTAGATTAATAGAAAATGTGAAAAAAGGCCATAACTCCTAAACTACGAAAAATCGCGGAACATACATGGGGGTGATTCGGATGCCCCTTGAGTTGCTCTACGTCAGGACTTTCTCTTGACTGTACTTTCTGGGACACCCTGTATATTAATGTTATTTTAATATTTTTATGAATTGTATCTGTTCCTTTATATTTGTACAATAAAGTATTTACTTACTTACAAACTTTTGTGATTTTTTTTTGATGGGTTCATACAGGGTGTCCAATACAAGGCTCTGACAGGTACTGCGGCTAGGTCTATGCTGGCTTGCCCCAGGAGACGAGGGGACAGCACATTTAGGAACAGGCTCTGACGGGTAGTACGGATATGGTCTTACGTGGCTGGACCCAGACTGCGGCCAGGTCTATGTTGGCTTCCCCCAGGAGTCAAGGGTACAGCACCTCAGCTCCAGCACAGTCAGGAACAGGCTCTGACGGGTAGTACGGATATGGTCTTACGTGGCTGGACCCAGACTGCGGCCAGGTCTACGTTGGCTTTCCTCCAGGAGTCGAGGGTGCAGCACCTCAGCTCCAGCACAGTCAGGAACAGGCTCTGACGGGTAGTATGGACATGGTCTTACATGGCTGGACCCAGACTGCGGCCAGGTCTATTTTGGCTTCCCCCAGGAGTCGAGGGTACAGCAGCTCAGCTCCAGCACAGTCAGGAACTGGCTCTGACGGTAATATGGACATGGTCTTACGTGGCTGGACCCAGACTGCGGCCAGGTCTACGTTGGCTTTCCTCCAGGAGTCGAGGGTGCAGCACCTCAGCTCCAGCACAGTCAGGAACAGGCTTTGACGCGTAGTACGGATATGCTCTTACGTGGCTGGACCCAGACTGCGGCCAGGTCTACGTTGGCTTTCCTCCAGGAGTCGAGGGTACAGCACCTCAGCATCAGCACAGTCAGGAACAGGCTCTGACGGGTAGTATGGACATGTTCTTACGTGGCTGGACCCAGACTGCGGCCAGGTCTATGTTGGCTTCCCCCAGGAGTCGAGGGGGGGCGCAGCACCTTGGCTCCAGAACAGCCAGGAACAGGCTCTGACGCTGCACATCGTGGACGCTCGCGTACAGTTCAAATACGAAGCTCTGGTTACAATTACAACATAGTTTATCGGCGTTGCTAAAACAATTCAAACAAAGACCTAACCTAAACCTACGGCACATACAGTAGACCAAGATTGCACATCGGTCTTCTCGGCTAATTTCGGTTTCGTAGAGCATTGTCTCGCTCTAACTTACGTGACATTGTCTCTGTCCTAAGACCGAAGTGCAATCTTTACGGGTACTGTAGATATAAACACATTTGCAAAAAAACGGGCACCCAAGCTCATCATGCCAGGGATGGTTCATTTTTTTGTACCTTAAAATTAATTTATATGTATTTTGTCATTTCATGCATTATTTTAATCAAAGTATCACCCATGGCACTAAAGACCATAATAAATATCATAATGGGACTTTCAACATGAAACTACCGTGAGACTTAATCATAATTACACATAAACGGATATCTCACGTATAAAAGGAAGTTCCGAGAGGAAGGAGTACGAAATAGTCCGAAACATATCGAGCTTCACTCGACTTTTTATACGTGAGTTATCCGTTTGTGTAATTATGATCATAAATGGGAGGTAGGTTTAGCTTATGTTAGATCTTCAGCAGGCTCGAAGGCCAAAAATACCCAAAAGTAGGAGCTCCGTCGACTAAGTTAAACATGATTTTGAAATATAAATCTATGGACAGTAGTGCCACTCAGTAATGCCACGGGAAATAAAGATTTTAATTAATGTAGTTGCTTAAAAAAATCTGATACGACTTTTCGTAAATTACACACGGCGGCTGAATAGGCCATTTTCCCACAACAATCCTCGGGAAATTAAAAAAAAATCATCATCATTCGAAAAGCACTCTTTTGAAGTAAAGCTGTTCTAAAACGAGGCGATCTTAAATCCTTTTGACGCGTGGAAAATTGACATGATTTGGTTTTGTTCACGACTTTCTTTAATTTGCACAATGCATGTTGAAATAACGTAACTACGTGGCATAGTTTTTTGGTACTAACATCGAAATAATTCTCGCAACAATAGGTATTGTGAACAAGCTCTGATCGCAACTCCACATTTCTCTTATATCTTCTCAGACGGAAACTATTGTTATAGAGCTGTTTTAGAATTATTACAGGTCGAAACGAGACATTTTCTATAAATTTCCATTGTTCCGTTTAGAAACCAACCGACAATTTTAAGTTTTCCACAAAACAATGTTTACTTTACTGACATTGGATGACACTCAGAGCAAGTTGACATAATTATAGAATTAATAGGCAAAAAAGACGTTTGTCGAGTTGCGTTCCACTAATTTTAATTTTATTTAATTTTACTCAAATTCAAATTATGGATATAATATAATAGAATCGAAAGCTATTAATGAATTCGTTAGAATTTCAGCCTCAATAAAACCGAATCAAATAGGCCCACTTGAGAATTATGAGATTTATTTTACGGAAAATAGAGCATTTTGGAAATTACGCTTTTGATAAAAAAATACGCTATTAACAAATCTGTTAGAATTGAAAACTGTCGTTACTTTTGACAGTTTTGAATACATTTCAGCAGCCATGTAAGTTTTTTTTGAGATCTATAATTTTTTCGAGTTTCTAATTATGCTGACGTACGATTAAGCACTTGACAAAACCGTTTGAATACTACAGGTGATGTTCTTATAGTTAAATGCAATATTATAGTACAGAAAAATTACACTTGTGCACACGATTCCTAAGTTTGTCGCCCATTCCCTCGAAGGGCTTTTACCATCTGCCCGGAAAGAGAAGCAACTGGTACATTCTGTTTTTTCTTTGCTCCCAGACCAGCATGGAAGTAAAAATATCGCCATCCCCGAATCTAATTCTGCCGCCAAGCAACAGTGCTGCGTTTTGCCGTAACAATGGCTTACCTCTCTATAGTAAGGCGCCTCCATGTTCCTCCTGACGCTGGTCCTGTGCTTCTTCTTGTCCAGCACAACGATGACGTACGAGGTCGCCGACTTGGGGTTCGCCCACGAGAACTTCCTCCCTTCTAGAATGTTCACTGACACCTGTAAAAACATCGTACTTAGATAACAGAAAAAAGACAGTAAATAAATAGCATTAAAAAAAACCCACGCATCAAATGAGAAATCATTCGTAAAAACATGCTTTGTGCCAAACATGCCTCCTTCCATGCTGGTCTGGGAGCAAAGAAAAAAACATAAAAAGTACCAGTTGCTTCTTTTCCCGCGCAGATGGTAAAATCCCATCGAGGGATGCGGCGAAAATCTTAGGGATCATGTTAGGCGATGTGGCCAGCAACCCATCACTGTTTTGATTCCCCTTTGCATCCATACGCCCACAATCATGCTAAACGTGGTCTTTAGGTCTTGTCACCTTAGGCTCTCACCCCGTAAGGGATAAAAACGTGATTTATGCATGTATGTATGTATGTATGTATCACATCATTTTGGAAAAGAGCTGATACTCTTCAAACTGCCGACCGATCTTTACCAAACATCTTTATAAACCACGGCAAGGATGGCTTTCAAATTAATAGTAAGTACGATCATATACACTTCAAGTCAGCCTTACACACACACACGATCACATTTACCCTTTCCGGTATAGACAGAGCCTAAGGTAACAAAACCTTAAGGCCACGTTGCGCATGATCAAGGGCGTAAAACTTAAACGGAAAATCAAAATAGTGATGGGTTGTTCCACATCGCCTATAATATTCCTAAGATTTTCGCCCATTCCCTCGATGGCCTTTTACCATGCGCGGGATGAGAAGCAACTGGTACATTCTATGTTTTTTGCTTTGCTCCCAGACCAGCATGGAATGACGACCGGATAGCCTAGTGGTTAGTGACCCTGACTATGAAGCTAGAGGTCCTGGGTTCGAATCCCGGTAGGGGCAGACAGTTGTATGATGAATACGAATGTTTGTGCCCGAGTCATGGATGTTGTATGTATTTATCTAAATTATATAAGTATGTTTATCCGTTGCCTGGTTCCCATAGCACAAGCTTTGCTTAGTTTGGGGCTGGGTCAATTGGAGTAATTTGTCCCAAGATATTTATTTATTTATTTTATTTTTTACTTACAGAAGGTGGTAAAGCAGTGTTGCTAGTTACATAAGATCAAGACGTAATCAATTGTTTCGCTATTAGCTTGGTGCAGGCTTAAAGGCCAGAGGTCGAACCGCAAACCTGCGGTTTTTGCTGTTTTTAACTGACAGAATTACACAATCAAACTCGGAAGCGAGTTGACCTGGAACTATACTAGTACCTACATAAAATGTTTTCCGATTTGTTTCACTCGCTGAAAAACTTTTAGACTAAACAAGCAAACCACCAAATGAGGGTTTTTCAAATGAAAAAGTTAACACCGCCAGTTAAAAGTTATTTTTCAGCCAGAGCCGTCCCGTGACTCACGTAACGATACACAGATAAAATATACTACATAATCCAAATTCCCAATCTTTTTTAACCTGCGGCGCAGTTACAAGTTTAGTATTTTGTAACGGCGCCCTGCCTTAGCTAAGTTGTATTGTTGCTATAATATTATTATTTACCGATGCGAGCGCTCAAATAGGTACCCGCGAATATTTGTGGTTTCGGATAATGATAGAACTCACGGCGCCCCTCTTTACTTTCTACGGCGCACCAGGGCGCCGCGGCGCACACTTTGGGAACCCCTGACATAATCCATAAACTTATACGTAATCCAAGCCATAAATAGATAGTACCCGACTTATGGTGTAACTAAAAAAATACGTAAATTAATTCAATTGCTCACAATGAACAAAAAATAATAAGGTAGGAAAACAAAATTGTTCAAAAACAACAACAGGCTGGCATAAAGTGCAAAGTGCTGGAGGACTATAATTATTATTGTAAGGATTTTTGGAGCGTCAATAAGTGTTCCTTCAGCTTGCGCTTCAAGGTGTAACTACTTGACGCTCCTTGGATAGGGGTAGGAACAAGGGCGTCGCCAAGGGGGGGCAGGGAGGGGCAGCTGCCCCCCCCCCCCCCCTAGAGATTCTAAAAAAGTTGCCAAATATAATGCAACCAAAGTCCTAGACTAGTCATAGAGAATGAGAAAAGTATGAATTGTAGTAGGTAAAAACAACTTGCCCCCCCCCCCCCTGCGCCATCGGCTGGCGACGCCCTTTGGGTAGGAATATCATTCCAGCACTTTTTTGCGGGTGGTAGGGCCTTGTGCAAGGTCCGTCCGGATCGCTACCACCATCTTACTCGCTAATCCTGCCGCAACAGTGCTTGCACTGCTGTGTTCCGGTGTGGAGAGTAAGACAGCCGGGGAAATTACGGGCACAAGAGGTATTTTCATCTTAGTCCTCTAGGTTGGCAAAGCATCTGCAATCCCTCCGGGGTTGCGGGTGTCTATGGGCAGTGGTGATCACTTACCATCAGACCCACTTGCTCGTTTGCCTTCCTATTCATATGAAAAAAAAAACTTGGACGCAAACTTGAAACTGCAAAAAACTAAATAACTGTTACATACATACATACACAAACCACGTCTTCCTCCCTTAGAAAAAAAAAAAGAAAAAGAAGATCCGCATCGCCTATATGATTCCTATGCCCATTCCCTCGATGGACTTTTACCATCTGCGCGGGAGGAGAAGCAACTGGTACATTCTATGTTTTTCTTTACTCCCAGACCAGCATGGAAAAACTTAAATAACTGTTTGTTGTAAAAAAACTTTAACAGGGTCACAATCGTACTAAGCCAGCTTAGACATTCCGGATTACCGTTAATATAGTATGTTTGTTTTGACGTTGTTTTGTTGAAGCTTATATTGTCTGAACTCTAAACCACGGCGACGCCTACAAAGCACGCGCAGGGACTATTCTGTTTGAATAAAAAGAGATTCATTTACAGCGCTTTGAATGTAAGAGACAAGTACATGGATTACATTAATCTATAAGTGCAAATCTTGAGAGCAGTTGAACCGATTCCGCTAATTCTTTTTTTAGAATATTCCTTGAAGTATGGGGATGGTTCTTACAATGAGAAAAAATCGAATAATTGCCGGGAAAACCCTACAAACAGCCCTTTTCTTTTTCCTATTTTCTAACTAAAATGTTGAGTAAATTGGAACTTTATTGCTTTTTAATAAAGTTTATATTAAATTACAAGCACTCACTGTTGTCTAAGCAATGTAGGTGTGTTCCTAACTTCAAAGAGTCAATTTGCACTGTATTACCGCTGCACAAAGTTCAAATTCTATCAAAACAGTATGCGTGCCACATTCCAAATCTTTTTGACAGAACGAAGTCTGTCGGGTCCGCTAGTCTTATTACGGGACTAGCTTTTGCCCGCGGCTTCGCACGCGTGAACCATGAGTATTTCAAAGAAGCTAGCAATCAAGCCTGCAAGCTTTCAAGCATGTAAGTATGCAAGCAGTCATGCAAGCAGGCATGCAAGCATGCAAGCAAGCGTGCAAGCAAGCATGCATGCAAGTAAGCACGCAAGCATGCATGCATTCAAGCAAGCATGCAAGCATGCATGAAAGCAAGTATGCAATCAAGCATGCAAAGCAAGCACTCAAGCAAGCATGCAAGCAAGCCCCCGCATTGCCCCGCTACCTTGATTTTTCTGAAACTGTAAATATTGCAGGATTTTTATAAAACAAACCTAACCTAACCTATAGGGCTGTCCTAAAATATACCCTAAATAGCTTTTTCCCGCGACTTCGTACGCGCTATGATGTAAAACGAAAAAATACGTTTTTTCCCGTTCCCGCAGAAATTTTGGGGAGTGCTTTCGGAGTACACTTAAAGCCTTTAAAGAAACACACGTTATAAATGTTAAGTCTCTTTCTTCCGCTGTTTCGTCTGGAAACGTAAAATCCCGTTTTTTCCCGTCCCTGTGGGCGTTTCGGAAAATCCTTTCTTAGTGTTCCCCTACACTCCCGAATATACCTACTACCTACGTGACAAATTTCAACTTTTCCCCCGCGTCCCGTTTTTCCCGTTCCCGTAAGAATTTCGCCAAATAGACCAATTCCCGAAATTCTTACGGGAACTCCTACACTCCCCAAGGAACCCACTTGCAAAATTTCAGCTTTCTACGACCAGTAAAACGAAAAATCCTGTTTTTTTCCCGTTTCCGTGGGAATTTTGGAAAGTACTCTCTTAATGATCCTCTACACTCCCGAAGCAACCTACATGCCGAATTTCAGCTTTCTGCAACCAGTAAAACGAAAAGTCCCGGTGTTTCCGTTCCCGTGGGAATTTCGGGAAATCCTTTTGTAGTGCTCCCCTACACTCCCCAAGAGAACTTGAAGGCCAAATTTCAGTTTTATACGACCAGTAAAACGAAAAATCGATCCCGTAGAACTGAGTATATAAATCCCGTTTAATTCCTTATCCCGTGGAAATTTCCAAAAATCCTGAAATTAGTTTCTTAGTTTTGTAATCACCTACTTATGTATCAAATTTGAAGAGTCTAGTTATTATAGTTGCTGAGATAGCGTCACTCGGAATCGAATATATCATCATCATCATCATCATAATCTCAGGCATTACAAAGAATCGAATATATAATTCCCGTTTTTTCCTTATCCCGTGGGAGTTTCCAAAAATCCTTCCTTAGTGGATGCCTACATTGTATAAGGTATCTATGTGCAAAATTTCAAGTCTCTAAGTCCAGTGGTTTGGGCTGTGCGTTGATATATAGTTAAGTCAGTCAGTCAGTCAGTCAGTCAGTCAGTCAGGACTTTGAATTTTATATGTATAGATAGACAGCCTAAGGTGTACCTACAGGCCACATTTAACATGATTGTGGGCTTATTAGACGACCGGTTAGCCTAGTAGTTAGTAACCCTGACTATGAAGCTAGAGGTCCCGGGTTCGAATCCCGGTAGGGGCAGGTTGTATGATGCATACGAATGTTTGTGCCCGAGTCATGGATGTTGTATGTATTTATCTACCTTTTAAAAGTATGTTTATCCGTTGCCTGGTACCTATGGTACAAGCTTTGCTTAGTTGGCTAGGTCAATTAGTGTAATTTGTCCCAAGATATTTATTTATTATTTATAGGTGCAAAATGGAATCAAAATAGTGATGGGTTGCTAACAGCATCGCCTATAACATGATTCCTATGATTTTCGCCAATTCCCTCGATGGGCTTTTACCATGCGCGGGTAGAGAAGCAACTGGTACACTCTATGTTTTTTTCTTTGCTCCCAGACCAGCATGGAAGAGCCTTACAGAGGGTGGTGTAAAAGCAGTGTTGCTAGTTACATAAGGGGTCAAGTTTAGTGGACGTAATCAATTGTTTCGATATTAGCTTGGTGCAGGCTTAAAGACCAGAGGTCGAACCGCAAGGCTGCGGCTTTTGCTGTTTTTAGCTGACAGAATTACACAATCAAACTTGGAAACGAGTTGACCTGAAACGTGACTATACGTAAAATAAGTTCCGATTTGTTTCAGAGCGCAGAAATCTATGGAATTTATTTAATAGGATACAGAATGAAATGAAAGCTAAAACTAATATTAAGATAAAATAATTAAAAAAGGAAGGGCCCCCGTAGCGTAGTTCCGCAGACGCCGGCAGCATTCCCCCTTTGGACAGCGATACTAATACGCTGTCCAAGGAAGCTGCCAGCTCTGCGGTCACCCGTAGCGTCTATTAGCCTCTTAGAAATATCTTTGAAGAGGCATAGCGGTAGAACCCCACGGACCAAGGGTATAATAAGTATAAGTAAGTATAGGTATAAGTATATATAAGTATCTATGGAATGATAATATCACTATTTATCGAACGTAGCCGTCGGCAATAAAAAAAAATCTAGAAATTTGAATCAAACATTTCACGTTATATACTTTATTTTATGATACTATGTTACTTAACACGTTCGCTGCGGGGCTCAACTTGAAAGACTTTTGGCTGGTGCGGTTGAGATCGAATCAGCCCAATCTGGAACTCTTTTACAGTGCGGGTGAGGCCGAATCGCTCTCAAATTTCAGTAGTTACTTAGATCCTTCATAACTTTGCCAAGAATAGGACCAGGGTTTTTTTTTGTGTTGTAGTCATTGCTTAGTAAATATTTTAAATACACTTAGCTTCGCCCTTGGTTCTGACCTCTGGCTTAAGAAAAAATACCTAAAGAATTTTTGAGATCTTTTAGACCTCAAATCGCACTAAATTTTATCTGAGACTAGAGCAGGGAATGGCACTTATAGGTAAATTATCGATAAAAGAATGATCATCTTATCGAACATCTTTAAAGGCGTTTAATTGTGTGTTATAACAAATATTTGTTCCTGGGTCATGGTTGCTTATCTATATAAGTATTTATTTATCTATACATACATTTGTTAATTGCCGCTTAGTAGCAATAGTACAAGCTTTGTTTAGTTTAGAGGTAGGTTTGTATAAATGCTCTATCAGGAAGAAAAAAAATTTTGGTTTATGTTAAATAAAACCCATTCATTTATAACATTATACAGTGCAGATACTTATATGTATGATAAAAAAAAAAATAGAAGGATACACTGAAATAATTATTGGTGCCTTTCACCGAAACATGCCATGCATAAAGCTTGATTACATTCAGAACATCTAGTGAGAATTTTTTTAGTTTTTTTTGCAGCAAGAGTGCCGCTCAGGCATATCCGTAATTTAGAGTAGCAGCCAAAATAAATATTTACGTAAAACACGCGTGGTTCAGCATCGATAACTAGCACCGCACTAACGTCAAGCTGTCGACTCCCGCGTCGCCCGCCCCCCGCTCTGTGCGGCCTTGAGGTCAAATTCCTTGAGGCTAAATAAACCTCAACCCGCACTGTGTGAAAAAAATATATGCCCAGTGCGTTCGAGGCTTATTTAGACCTCTAACCTTTTTTCTGTATAAAAGAGTCAGCGTTTGAGAAACATAAAGAAATGTATATTTGTCTTTATCATACGCCTTGTAAGTAAGCGGCAACAGCTCCCGCACGAGAGAGATATCACAACTTTTAGCCCCGCACCGACGTAATGTCGAGCTTGAGGCGGTTTTACCTCAACCCGCAGTGAACGTGTTAACAATAATAATTATATTTTTTCCATGCTGGTCTGGGAGTAAAGAAAAACATAGAATTTACCAGTTGCTTCTCTTCCCGCGCAGATGGTAAAAGCCCATCGTGGGAAAATCGAGTGAGCGAAACGTTAGGAATCATGTTATAGGCAATGCGGCCAGCAACCCATCACTATTTCGATTCCCCTTTCCACCTTTACGCCCACAATCATGCTAAAATGGTCTTAAGGTTTTGTTACCTTAGTCTCTGTCTACCCCGCAAGGGATAAAGACGTGATATATGTTATGTATAATTAAAAATGAACATACTTTAGGTTCTCAATTATTATCTCTCCAGCATCATAGTACATTACATTGACATAATTAAATTCGGGAAAATTGAAAGGATTCGCTTGTAATTAGGGTTATAACAGAGTCCTTCTTAGCGGAGGCGTAGGCCGATGCGGAGTACGAGTTTCGCCTCCGCGTCCTTTAACCGCCGCGTCCGCGGATGCGGAACTCGTCACCTCCGCCTCCACCTCCGCTTCCGCCTCCGCCTCAGCCTCCGCCTCCGCCTCCGCCTCCGCCTCCGCTAAGAAAGCCTCCGTTACAACTTTAATTACAAGCGAATCCTTTCAATTTGCCCGAATTTCATGTGGATGTGGAAAAGTATGTACCTATTTGTGATATAGTAAATTGTAATGTTGGTACCTATTTTTTTATAGTTTATAGTTTTTAATTTATAGTTTACTAGCTGCTGCCCGCGACTTCGTCTGCGTAGAATTATACATAAAAACCTTCCTCTTGAATCACTCTATCTGTTAAAAAAAACCGCATCAAAATCCGTTGTGCAGTTTCGAAGATATAAGCATACATAGGGACTTAGGGTCATAGGGACAGAGAGAGCGACTCTATTTTATACTATGTAGTGACTATGTAGTGATAAACAAGAAAAATAAACACAGACATGAAAAACAGATCATCAGCGCTGTGTGTCGCAAAAGCGAAACGGCGGCGAAACTATACACGGAATGGAAATGGGAAAGGGGCTAGATATAGCAGAATGGAACTCAACTCCTTTCGGCTTCGTGTCATCTAAATAAATAATTACTTTGCACTGAAACGCTGAAAACGATCACGGTTCAAACAACTACATTACCAACTTCCCACGTCCAGCAACTTGACAACTTGATCCAGACGCGTGTTCCCGCTGCGCGTCCGTTAATTTTTTATTTGCCGCGAAAAAAGACGGCTTTACCGTTGTCGAGCGTCGCTTCTGTTTCAAACTCAAACTCAAACTCAAACTTTTATTTGCTTTGATACAAGATACAATATACAAGATCAAACCCTGTAGGGGCACTGCAAATATTTTTATTTTATGATTGCGAGATTCAACGTTAATAAAGGAGGTACGGCATCCGAGAAAAAAGTTCAAAAAATATTCACCGTTGTTCACATAATATCACATCTTTATCCCTTAGGTAACAAAACCTTAAGGCCACGTTTAGCATGATTAAGGGCGTATAGGTTATCGCTTATAATATGATTCCTAAGATTTTCGCCCATTCCCTCGATGGCCTTTTACCATGCGCGGGAAGAGAAGCAACTGGTACATTCTTTGTTTTTATTTTGCTCCCAGACCAGCATGGATAAGATTTTGAGATAGTTTTTAACCAGGTCGGAGACTGAAAATCAGCATGCTTTCTGAGTATCATGTCCTACTTACCTGATACTTGTATGCACCTAATGTTTTGATAGTGTGTATATTTTTTTGTGTATTGATACATTTTTTTTTCTTAATTATTCTTGCGGAACCTCCGCAGCAAGGGAGGCGGAGGCGGAGGCGGAGCTCCGTTACAATCCTAGATGTAACATAACTAACGTGTCCATACGTCCCGCTTTGGGCGGGACAGTCCCACTTTCAAGCAGTCTGTCCCGGTGTCCCCAAAGAGGCCGACATAGTCCCGATTTGCAAAAAGACTGAACGTTAATTTTAAATGTACTCTTCTCCCTCGATATGCGAGGTTCAGAGCCGATATATTGAAACAAATATTCAGCCGACAAGTACAAAAGCACGAGTTAGAAGTTACGCCACTGTTGGGGTTTAGTAAGCCGTGCTTAACTATTTACCCCCTTATTCATAAACGCTCTGTAGGCTTCTGCTAACTAAGCAATCTTTTATCCTTATCTGTCACTTTGACATTTACTTTACACAGATAAAGACAAACGATTGCTAAGTTAGCAGAAGCTTATAGAGCGTTTATGAATAGGGGGGTTAGAGTTTAGTGCTTTGATTGTTTTTGTTACAAGAAAAAACTTGCATAACACTAAAAACGTTTTATATTAGGTACTAGCTTCTGCCCGCGACCTCTTGAATCACTCTATCTATTAAAAAAAACCTCATCAAAATCCATTGTGTGTAGTTTTGAAGATATAATCATACATAGGGGCATAGGGACAGAGAAAGTGACTTTATTTTATACTATGTAGTGATATAATTCCGCAGATGTCAGATGTCAGTTCCGCAGAAAAAAAGAAATGGTCACGTTAAATATAACGTCACGTCAAGCTTAGGTAGAAAAGAAAAAGGTTACATGGGGTGCGAGTCGGGTTACCTCCGCGTGTGATCAAGAGCTGCGGTTTGTTTTTGGATCCGTCCGAGGGGAAGTGCAGTGCTTGTTCCGGTGCACCCTGGGCACCGGTTAATGATTTCCTGGCGGTCTCCGAGGGACATCATTATCCGTTGGCTAAGAGCCCGACAGGGGGGGAGGGGTCTTTTGACCATGTTCTACCGTACAACGTTGCCGACATTTTTGAATACTGTATTTATTACTTTGACATTGGCGAAATCATCGCATCGTTCGATGGGGTCATATTAAAAAAGAAGAAGAAGAAGAAACCCACCTGAAAGTACTGAGGCACGTCATCGGGATTGAAGTCCGTGTCGATCTTGGACGCAGTCCTCGGCACCTTCTGCCGAACTTCCAAGCTGTTCGTCTTCAAATTCATTGCTAGCAACCTCAATTCTTGCTTGTACTTGCCAAGATATTTCAAGTACTACTTGCTTTTTGTCCCTACAAATTATAAATTATTAATGTAAACCCTCACGGAATTAAAGAATATGTTGAAAATGCCTTCCTTCATTATGGAAGAGCTGATACTCTTCAAACTGCTGAAGCGATTTTGGTCAAACATGGCTAAAAACAACCGCAATGAAACCTGCTTTCGAATGAACACCACATCGGAATCGGTTTATCGGAAATGCAACCTTTATGGCCGGTACTGTAACTGCGTAATGGGAACAGCACACCGTTGAATTGTGAAAAGGCGTGTGCAGGTTTCCCCACGACAATTCCCTTTAACATACAACGCATACATAAATCACGTCTTCCCTTATGGGAACTGAGCCTAAGGTATCAGACATAAAGGCCACGTTCAGCATAATTGAATGAAAATAGTGATGGGCTGCTAGCCGCATCGCCTATTACATGATACCTAAGATTGTCGCCCATTCCCATCGCTTTTACATTACATCGCAGATGCGCGGGAAGAGAAGCAACTGGTGCATTCCATGTTTTCCCTTTGCTCCCAGACCGCCGTGGATAGTAAGTACATTGTATTTAAAATATTCGAACATAAATTCCGAAAAACTCACTAGGTGCGAGCCTGATCTCGAACCTACACCTATCTACTTCACAGGCCATAGCTCTAACCAATAAGTAATAGTGACTACGCTAATGCGCTTCTCCGACAATAAACTTACAGACAAACCGTAGAAAATAACGGTAATATTTATTTAAATTATTTCCACTTAATGTTTTAAAGTTTTCCGAGATCGCTATAAAACACAAGCCGATTGCAAGAGCCGTTTACGATTTAATCGTTCATGGATTTATGTAAAGTTTATAAACATTTGTTGTGTATAAAATAGAAAGTACGACTAGCGTCATCTGACTGAATTTTTGGTATGTCAGTCAAGTTTAAATCATAGACTAAGTTTTGTCTGAACTTGGCGGTTATAAAGAGGATGCGCTCTACTTTTGCTTTTGTGAAAAACGTCTCGCGCTCGCGTCTGGGGGCCGATTTTCGAAAGTACAACTTTCGTGTGGTATTTCATCTGTGAAAATACCACACGAAAGTTGTGAAATATTGTGCTGAATTTGAAATACGAGTCGCTTAGAAGAATTTCGTGAAGTTGTCAAAGCTTTGATGAGAGCTGTAGCTCTGAAGATAGACACGGATTTTTATCACTTTTGAATGCTACTTGCGGGTGATGTGCTTTCAAAACTCGGGCTCCTGAGTGGCTATTGGTCATGGTCTGGTAGTCCACCTGGCCACGCTATACCTCAAACGTATGCATGCGTATCCCTTATTGTCAAAATTTGGATGCAAATGCGTTCAGTCAGTCGTATGGTTCGTTTACACTATCATCTCGCACGCGCGTGCATTGCGTCTACAGTTTTTATTACCATCTTATCATATTCCAGTTAAACTACTACTAACACTATCACTACATAGTATAAAATAAAGTCGCTTTCTCTGTCCCTGTGTCCCTGTGTCCCTATGTCCCTATGTATGCTTATATCTTCAAAACCACACAACGGATTTTGATGCGGTTTCCTTTAATAGATAGAGTGATTCAACAGGAAGGTTTACATGTATAATACATGCATAATATACCGTGTGAAGCCGGGGGGGGTCGCTAGTAATACTATAAAGTAAATATGTCGTCAAAATATTCCGGCACAGGCATCGAACCCAAGACCGCCGCGTTGCCTCTCTGAACTGCCATTCCTAACCTTTGAGAGAGGCAAGCGCCAACCCGTTTCGATCCGCAAGTGTCGCTGCCAATAATTCCATAGTAACCGACACGTTAACGTGAACGCGTTCGAGACGTTTCCGCGAATAACACAGGGGCTCAGTACTCATGCAACATACGCTTTACATCGGAGCTCAATCGATTGCCTGAGCCCTGCAATTTCGCAGTAAAATGTTATTCATATACGAGATACGAAATGTAAACTTCATATTAAATATTGGCCAGTAATAATGCATGTACGTTGCACTGAGTACATCGACGATCAATATGCCGACCGACCTCGTTATTCACTGTAATTGTACCCAGACGCTAGTTGACAGCTTACAAAGTGAGCCATTGTAAAATTACTAACATCAGGTATGAATTTAATAGTAAGGCAAAGCTCAAAGGCGATTAGGGCTCGTAGAACTCCCACGGAAAATATCGTCTGGCTTCATACGACAACCTGCCATTATAGAATTTGATACACGTACTTGAAACAGGGAATCCCAGTAAGTTTATGAATAACGCAAAACGAAGAAGGTTTTGCTAGCTCGCATTGTCCGAGTTGTAAACGCTGGCTGTTAATTTTATGACAAACAAAAGACGATGTTATACTCGTATTAACAGCTTAACGAATTAAAGTAACATTGTACCTTATTTTAACTTTAATTGTAAAATTGCACGAGCAAACCGCAGCATTTAACAATAACATCATCTTTAAAATATGTTAAATATAATTAAAGCGCGTAACTATAACGTTAGTCCTACCTAACAAATGTTGTATTTTATTGGAAAAGATAAACAAATCATAATAAAAAACGGTCAAAACTAAAACTGTTAATTAATTAAAGATAGAAAATTGCCCAAATCGCCGCCAATGGAGAGGGTGCCCAGAAGGCTGGCAGCATTGCCACGTTGCATGGCAACGCTTATTCGCTGAGCGAAATATTGGCTAGCGGGTCACGGGAGGCCTCTATAAGGCGCGCCGAGATAATCTATGTACACACGGCGCGCGCTTGGCCCCCATGGCCGCAGAGTTTCGACTCCACACGGCTCAAATATATAACTGCCTCCAAGCGAGCTATAGTTCCGGCGTTTGAAGTCCTCCGCTGAGGCCGCAGCAGAGCCGGCAACATTTTGGGTCCTTGAAAGATAGGTCCCAACTAACAACTAATGTCTTCACTTAATTTCTTTACCATTTTTCCAATTAGGGAAGACCGAGGCGAGTTGAGACAGAGGTGAGTTGATACAAAGCCCATTTCTCTGAACTGTGACAGTTTATCGGGCTGGTAACTTCGCTAATTCGTTGCTCTTTCTACACTCCACAGTTTGTGTGAAGTTGTGACCTCGCTAACTGTCATAGGTGCAGAGAAAAAGGCTTTGTATCAACTCACCTCTGTCTCAACTTGCCTCGGTCTCCCATGTTCCGTTGCACTTGTCATCTCATAATATTCGTTTTGATAAATATTAAAAAAATAGTAAAGGTCAGCTCAGGCTAATTGACTGATATTGTAAAATTGGTGCTAGCCATTTTAATTTCAAATTAATGAAGCGCATAGCGAAAAATCTCGAGCACAAAGACTAATTTAACAAAGGTGATTTTAATTTTTATTATACTTTCGTTGAACTGGCGTTTTATATTTCACGTTTCGAATAAACTCGTGTTACAA
The DNA here is from genome assembly GCA_932294345.1 of Pandemis cinnamomeana. NCBI lineage: Eukaryota > Metazoa > Arthropoda > Insecta > Lepidoptera > Tortricidae > Pandemis > Pandemis cinnamomeana. Next base: position 31,363,966 of record OW028702.1, on the reverse strand, counting down.
GCTGTAATAATTTGGTTATAACATTGAAAATATTGTTTAATGTAACTATAAACTGTAAACAGGTTTTGATTTGTAATTAAGCTGACGTGAATGCAGCGTTAATAACCGTTGAAACTACCTACGCAAAACACGATACATATCCAGTGTTCCATGGAAACGGTATTGTAAGGATCATAACTATTACAGCGATTACTTATTTTTCTACCACTAATCACAATAGGCAAAAGATTAGATATGGCTCACGTGACCTTGATAAAGAAAGATTCTGGAGACGTCCGTCTGCCGCAAGCGCCACGATGTCAATGCCAGGCCAGGCGATGACTGTGTGTCCGCTCGCCTACCCTACCGCTAGCTAGGTAGCCAGGTACGGATGGTGACAGTGACAGTCAAAGGTGGCGCCAGACGGATAGCGCTTACAGTATTATTCCGTTTCGCTACAATTTGAGTACATTTACTAGTCTATTTGTTAATAAACGATCGCGTAATTCCTAGAGGATTGGGGCTACAGTCTACGGACTGTGTTCCACGAATGTAAATTTCATAGAAACCTGTGTGGTTTGCAATCGGATCATAACAATCCATATCGTAAAATAGCTGTTGCCCGAGAGTTCTATGAATTTCTAAACGGCACTGAAAATCCAACCCTTCCTCGTCATTCCGTGACGCGGGCTATACCCCTACACCACCCATAGCAGGTGGGTAAGCCTTCGAATTTTTCCATCTGTTACTAGCTGTCACGTGACCTTGTTACTATGCGAATGTTTGTCGCTAAGCATCATTTGTTTGAATGATGTGTCTGTACGACACAATTACAAACTCCCGTGGAACGTCTACTGCTCACAAGGACGAGAGGAGGCGCTATTTTTCAAAAAACACGAAATGACGAACGATAACGCTCTTGATCTATTTTTCATGTCTTGATTATTTTCTATAAAATTGTGTATATTCTCTTATAATTGTGTGTCTTGCAAAAAGGAATAAATGTTTTCTTTCTTCTTTTCTTTCTTTGATACCTAGTGAAGCAATTAACATAGTTCTACGGTTCTACATTTTTTGCGAAGAAGATACTTCATTTAGTAATAATGTTCGTAAGTTTTTATCTTTGGGTACTGTAACAGATCTCTCGAATTTTTAATTTTTACTACATCACGTCTTTAGCCCTTAGGTGATAGACAGACAGGTAACAAAACCTTAAGGCCACGTTTGGCATGATAAAGGGCGTATAGCTGGAAAGGGAAATCAAAGTAGTGATGGGTTGCTAGCCGCATCGCCTAAAACATGATTCCTAACACTTTCGCCCATTCCCTTGATGGGCTTTTACCGTCTGCGCGGGAAGAGAAGCAACTGGTAAATATGTTTTTTACTTTACTCCCAGACCAGCATGTATGAAAAAACAGATACTTAAAATGTAAAACTACCTAAATTAAAATGACTAAATAAACTTTATAATTAATTGTAAAAGTGAGGTGGGTCTCGGCAGGGTGCCCATCACGCAGGCATCCAGACGCGTTCATCCCTTACAGGCATATAAGAAGTGCTTGTAAGCATACGTTAATGTGCCCGACACGCTTCGTACCAATACGGGTTTTGTTGTCAATATGCCTACCCTCTGTCAGAACCCACTGCACGCCACTGCAGGCAGCATTCCCGCGCTGAACTGCGATTGCGATTCTTTGCACAAGATGGCTGCCGGCGCGAGGGTCGCCTGTTGCCTCTCTCAATCATTTGCCGAGCTCTGTGTGCTCCAGCGCACTTACCCCAAGGACCTAGAGTCTCGACGCCGTAAGTCTTCTATTTAGTTTCACCCGGTCCGGGTATCTGTAATAAAATTATCAGAGCAAATCATAGCGATGCTAAATTGAATCAGAATTGAATCGCATTAAGACTCCATGGTAGCCTTGTTGAATCAGGCGACGAGTCCTGTAGTACAAGTCTATGTTTGAAATTGTAATGTCTGTAGATATATTTTCGTAACTTAGGTATTTTTAAGTATTGAACACACGACGTTTCTAACGTTTTTAACTTAATATAATAATTATTATAGAGAAAGAAAAAGAAACATTTATTTACACATATTCGATACACGTAGATATAAAACAAGGAGAAATACCATATACTAAGGAATAGTACCGATATGGTGTAAAATGGACCCCACTCAGCATAATGTTGCGGCAAGCCGCAACGCTGTTTTTCTGTGAGACCCAGATAAAATTATAAAAACTAAAAACTAAACACAAAAAAACACATACACTGTGGCGACACGAACGCCAGTGGATAGCACTTCACAAACAAGCTGACAAATACACGGAAGTATGTATGGCAACACTCGATCAGTTCAATCTCAAAGCCCCTTTTATTCCGTTTCGCTACAATTTCAGTACATGGTGTAGTCTTTTTTAAAAAATATCGCGTAGTTCGGCGTGCCTCATGGCATAAGCCTCCATTTATTGGAGGGTTTGGGCTATCATTCCGACGCGGGCCTGGTGCGGATTGAGAACTTTACACATACCAATGAATTGCTTCGCAGATGTGTGCAGGTATCCTCGCGCAAATGTAATTCGCACATAAATTGCGAAAAACTCAGAGGTGCGATAGGATTCGAACCCACGACCTTTGTCAGGCCACAGGTCAAACCACTAGGCCGCCACGGATTTTAATTCAATATAGTTGAAGCGATTTCTGTAAAAAATTTCAACCGAATGCGCCGGCGAAAACTCAATCAAAACCTGACGTGAAATCTAATTGGTTTTCGGGCAGTGAACACGAGGAAGACATGTATGCTCAGTGTAGGTTTTCGGTCACAAAATACGTCTCGGACGCGTTTGCGTCAAAATTCAGTTCAGTTTCAGTTCAGTTTGTTGCCGTTTCGATCCGCAAGTGGCGCTGCCAATTATTCCATAGTAATTGAGACGTTTACGTGAACGCGTTCAAGACGTTTTCATATGCGAAAACATACACTAGAGGCTAGGGACTGTTCGAAACAGAGTAACTCTGCTGTTGAATCTACTGTCAAGCGTTAAAAGCTGACAGCATTAAATAGCAAATGTGTACAAGAATAATATTAATAAACTCATCACACCAGACTCGGCCACGTTAATTTCAATTCTCTTGCGTATTCCGTGTTGTCATTTATTTATTATTTACTAGCTTCTGCCCGCGACTTCGTCTGCGTAGAATTTTACATAAAAAAATTACTCTTGAATCACTGTATCTATTAAAAAAACCGCATCAAAATCCGTTGCGTAGTTTTAAAGATTTAAGCATACATAGGGATATAGGTAGGGACAGAGAAAGCGACTTTGTTCTATACTATGTAGTGATTTATTTACCTACACATCTTGTTTATTCTATAAAATTGTGTATATTGTCTTATATTTTTGTATGTCTTGCAAAAAGGAATAAATGTCTTCTTTCTTTCTTTCTTTCTTTTCTTTCACATCTGTTACAAATCAATACTTCATTTGGTAAATGTTTACAAAAGTATTGAAACAAAATATACAAACACTAATCCTAGAAACCTATATTTACAAATAAGAAAAGTCATAAAAAGAAAACCCCGTCTAACCCTACTGGCTGCGGCAGGGTCCCCATGTCGCTGGCTGCATTACCCCTTTGGACCGCAAGTGCGATCCGCTGGGATAAATACACACCTGTAGGCTTATTACGTAACTCACTCGCAATCGCCATCGTGTTCATTTTGACAGTTCTTGTATGAATGTGACAGCTGATTCCGATGCCAATTGTCAGCCCATACATGAACTGTCAAAATGAACACGATGGCGATTGCGAGCGAGTTAGGTAATGAGCCTACAGCTCTTGGGTCTACATTATAAAAATCTTCTTTTAACTTAATAAATTAAATAGGGTGCTAGATCATTGAAGAGCAATAAAACACAAAAAATGTACGTATGGATGTGTTCATTTAACTATGTCTGTTTTCGCTAATCTCCAAAACTGTTACCGACTTAAATGAAATATTGCGTGGAAGTATCTTATATCCAGGTCAATATTTTAGATACTTTTCATACCAGAAAATAAAAGAGTTCCTGTGGGATAGTTAAAAAACTTGTGACACCTTATATGCCGCGGTTACATTAAACATTACATACATAATTAGTTGAAATTTAGTATACAGAGTTTCAGTCGCAGGGACGGACATAGGATAGTTTTTATCCCAGAAAACAGCATAGTTCCCGCCGGATAGCGATAAGCGAATTATGTGCGGAGTTTTAGATGAGAAACAAGTATGTAGGTGGGTTCACCTTCAAGCATAAGATGAAGGATCACTTATTGACGCTCCAAAAATCCCTGCAATAGCCCAGCACCTATTGATATGCCACCTTGTTGTTTTTAGTTTTTTGTTGCCAGTTACAGATTATGTTACAGAGAGAATGGAATTAAAACAAATTTAAAACGAAAACAAAGAGGCAACGCGGCCAGCATAATGAGAACCTTTGAACCAGGCACGAAACAGGGGGGCATTTTTTAGGTTAGTTTTTAATCGTTTTTAACATACATTAATTTATCAACTTTCCTAGTTTTAGTATTCTTTTTTGTTATTTATTTTTTAGTAGTTTGGTTATTAATAAAGAATTTTTATTAATTAAAACGAATTAAAAACTAAACTAAAACTAATCTCAAAATAAAATAATTAAAAAAGGAGGTGCCCGTGCGCGATACTAATACGCTGGCCAAGGAAGCTGCTAGCTCTGCGGTCACCCGTAGCGTCTATTAGCTTCTTATTTTTTTAATTGATTCTTAGGCTGTTTGTCCACCGCCGCCGTCACCGGGCCGTCGCCGAAAACGAGATTATTTCGTGCCGAGTTTAATATGACGTGACGGCGATCGTTTGTCCACCGCGACCGATGGTTTAGTTCACTGAGCTCGTGTACGGTGCGACGGCGACGGCCTTCGATCAACAATACAACTAGATTCACGGTGATAGCTCTGAAAACGGCTCCGAGATATAAGAGCACAAAATAAATTTGTGGCCTTATTTCTGACAGTATGCGCCAACCTCGGCCAACGTGAGGACGTGTCAAAATGCCACAATGTGCGTTCAAAAATTGCAAAAACAGCCACCGAAACACAAAGGTTTCGGAAGGAATATCTTTCTTTAAGTAAGTACAAGTCAGTATTTCATAAAGTACGTAAAAATTTGCAGTTTACATTTTTAAAATCAATAATTTATTGTTTGGCCAATGTTGGCCCACCATCTTGGCAATAATCGGTGGTTTTAGAACAAGAAATTCAAGGAGTAGTTGTCGTTTTATACAATATACAATATAATTATATTGTATTTTTTTGTAGATTTTCTAGTGATCCTTTTTGCTCTGCGGAATGGATAACTATTGTCGCGAGAGAAAGAGAAGAATAACTTTACAGGCCTTACAAAAAATCTGCTATATATTCGATTCATTTTGACAAATTCGACATAACTGGAAATAGCCAAAGGCGTAGATTACAGAAAAAGGCGATTCCCAAATTGTAGGTATAGTTACATAGAAATGTTTAAAATAATATAGGATGAAGTATAGTGAGATGGAACAGAGGAGCTATCACTTATTAAAGAAGACGTAAAGCTTCAAGAAAAGTTCAAGCCGTACAATATTTATAATATTGCCGTTAATTGCAGATTCACGTCAAACAATTGAAAGTGCAAGCAGCGGCAATAACAGAATCGACGATGTCAAATCGGGTAAAACGTTTATGTTGTCTCTTTGTACAATTTTTGTACTTTTCTCGAACTCAACAACTCCAACTCAGGAGGTGCGAGGCCTGGTTTGAAACCACGACTTTCTGCTTGAGAGGCGGTAGGTCGAACAACTAGGCTACTACGGCTGTTGCCTGGCTGGGCCTGCGTGGGAACTATGGCCCAATCCCTCTCGTTGTTAAAGGAAGCCTGTGCTCAGCAGTAGAACGTAGATGGGATTATTAAAATTCATGTTAATATTTGTATTTGTAAATATCTGTCAAATAAAAAAGATTCTGAGTTATATACTTAATTGCGACTCCATTATTACCCTGTTCCTCAAATAGAATGACATCTTTTTGAAACGAAGGTAGTTCTTTTGTTTATCGAACGCTTTTGCTCGTCTTGTGACGAAACGTCGTAAGTATTATATACAATTATAATTATTTGGATCTTTATTGCTTAGACTTAAGGTTTATTTTACGTTAATAAAGAAGCTAAAACAGATATAGCTATAAGCATAAGCAACACGACCACTTTTTCGCTTTGATTTTGTATGGGACCGTGAATCTAGGTATTGTTGATCGAAGGCGACGGCAGTGTGTGGACAAGTTCATACGTGTTTTGTATTGCCGGCACATCGGCCCGTCAAAATCTCGGGCCACGTTTTAGCGGTCACGCCGATCTACTCGCAATCTCGGCGGCCGGGATGACGGCGCTCGGGTGACGGATGTGCGGTGGACACGCGGCTTAAGTAAACGTATGTACCTACCGCTACTCCGGCGCCGTCATCTCGTTCTCGGTGACGTGACGGTGACGGCGGCGGTGGACAAACAGCCGGTTATTTACATAGGTACTCTGAAAATACTCGCACCTAATTTCGCTACGGGAGACCGCAAGGCTGGCAGCTTCCTTGGAGAGCGCAATCGCTGTCCAAAGGGGGAATGGCCAACGTCTGCGTAACTATGCCACGGGGGCCCCTCCTTTTTTAATAACTTTATTTTAAGATTAGTTTTAGCTTAGTTTTTAATTCGTTTTTAATTTAATAGTTTAATTTGTTTTAATTCCTAAATGTCTGTGAAAATTAGAACACATAGAAAAATCCGAAAAGTAAAGCTATGGCCGGGAACCGAACCGGATCCTCGTCATTCCGTGACGCGTGCTATACCCCTACACCACCCATAGCAGGTGGGTAGTCTCCGAATTTTTCTACCTGTTACTAACTGTCACGTGACCTTTGTTAGTATGCGAATTTTTTGTCGCTAAGCGTCATCTGTTTGAATGATGTCTCTGTACGACACAATTACTAACTCCCGTGGAACATCTACTGCTCACCAGGGACGAGAGAAGGCGCTGTTTTTCAAATGATAGGTACTACCAAATGAATCAAGAAATTTTCATTTCTTGATTTTTATGTTTTAATTTGTTTTAATTCCATCTTGTATCCTAATAAATTAATAGTGCCTGCTAGTGAAATAATAGAGGCTGCTTGTTATACTGAGTCCGCCGTCGATCAATATGTTGACCTCGTTATTCACTGTAATTGTTTCCAGACAAGCTAGTAGATGGCTAAAGCATTGTGCCGTTGTAAAATTACTAACATCTCTTACACACAAACATACATATATCACGTCTTTACCCCTTATGGGGTAGACAGAGCTGAGGTAACAAATCCTTTAAGCCACGTTTAGCATGATTGTGGGCGTATAGGTGGAAAGGGGAATCGAAATAGTTGTTGGGTTGCTAGCCGCATCGCCTGCAACATGATTCCTAAGATTTTTGCCCGTTCCCTCGAATGCGCGTGAAGAGATGAAACTGGTAGGTACATTCTGTGTTTTTTCTTTACTCCCAGACCAGCATGGAAGACATCTCATACTCTAACTATTTTTAAACTCCAACTCAATTCTCACTATTTGTCACTAATTGAATCCCGTTCATGTCATTATTCCCTTTGTTTTCTTTTTGGCTTCTTACCAAATCCTTTTCTGTTATGTCTTCTAAAATATGTATATTTTTTTTTACTAGCTGTTACCCGCGGCTTCGCCCCCGTACCAGTTTTTTTTTTTCAAAATATTGCTACATAAAAACCTTCTCCTGGCAATAACAAACACAACAAAAAAAGAATCAGCGAGATCGGTCCAGCCAGCAGATTCATTTTTATAAATAACTAGCGACCCGCCCCGGCTTCGCACGGTATATTGTGCATGTACTATACATATAAACCTTCCACTTGAATCACTCTATCTATTAAAAAAAACCGCATCAAAATCCGTTGTGTAGCATACATAGGGACAAAGGGACAGAGAAAGCTACTTTATTTTATACTATGTAGTGATAGTGAAAATTTATTTGTTTTTCGTTATTACATTCCAATATATATTTTGTATTAGTATCTTAAGTATGTGTAGGTATATGTGTATGTATTTATTGTTGTTTTTATTATCTCTGCGTTTGTCATGTCTATTTGTTTCCGCCGCCCACTTGAACCGTCCCCGACTTATTTCTTTCTTTTATTGGCTGTCTGGTAGAGATGGCTATTTGTTTTTGTATTGTTTTGTACTGATTTGTGGTGTTCAAAGAGTATTTGTATTGTAATATCAAGTATGAATTTAATAAATGAGGCAAAGGAGCTTTTCAGGGAGCTGGGCCGCAGACTAAGAGACAGGGGCTGCGATCCCCGCTCTGGTTCGTGGCTGGTTCAAAGGGTTGCCATTGCAGTACAAAGAGGCAACGCGGCCAGCATAATGGGAACCTTTGAACCAGGCACGAAACAGGGGGACATTTTTAGGTTAATTTTTAATAATTTTTAACATAATTTATTTTGAATCAACTTTCGTAGTTTTAGTGATGCTTACTATTGTTTAGTTTTTAATGGTTTGTATATTTAATAACAAGACTGACTAAGGCGATTAGTGCTCGTAGAACTCTTGGAAAATATGGTCTAGCTACATGCGACTTGGGAATCTTTCTATCACCATCATTCTATTCACCATCACTGTTGGACATAGGCCTCCCCCGTAGACTTCCAGCTGCCTCGGTTGGCGGCTGGCATCCACCGCGAACCCACGACGAATCTCCTTTTGGCCTGTCCTCCTTCATCTTTTTTTGCCGCTAAGTAGCAATGCTTGCACTGCTGTGTTCCGGTGTGGAGAGTAAGACAGCCGGGGAAATTACGGGCACAAGAGGCATTTCATCTTAGTCCTCTAGGTTGGCAACGCATCTGCAATCCCTCCGGGGTTGCGGGTGTCTATGGGCAGTGGTGATCACTTACCATCAGGTGACCCACTTGCTCGTTTGCCTTCCTATTCATATAAAAAAAAAAAACTTCCAAAACTTACTCCAAATCCTTCACAGTTCACTCTGCTAGGCTGTGGAATCGGTTACCGACCTCCATCAGGCAGTCTGCCTCCGTGGCGTCGTTCAGGGAAGGCTTGAGGAAGATATGGCTCACACCATCGCCTTAGATATTATATGTGTGTACTCTTATTGTGTTTTGTATGTATGCATGTGTGTAATGATATTTAGTAGTTTATTTTACGTTTTGTTTATTGTACTTAGATATGTACGCTCTATTGTGGCTTTCACTATCTGGAATTTTAAGCTTTCACTTTGTCGGTCCCTCGTTTAATGCTCCTCTCATCTACTCAAAGGTTAAGTATAGGAATAAGTTCGCCTTTGTGCATATATTAATGTATTTTTTTTGTGAATTTTTTTTTTTTTTTTTTTGCAACCATAGTAATAGTCCAAGATCCCAGAGCGATCAGACATAACTCTTTATTGTGCAAAATAAACATAATGATAAAAATACCGAAACAAACATATTTACAAGTTAAAAGTTGATACGAAAAAACCTTAAACTATCTTAATCTAATCCTTAATACCTATATTTACAAATATCGCCCAGATCGTTGCCATGGGGCAAAGTGCCCATAATGCTGGCTACGTTTCCTCGTTGGATAGCAATGCCTATCCGTTGTCCGAGGAAAGAGCCAGCTCTATGGTCACCTGTGGATTTAGACAATTTTTGTTTTAAAGTTTTAAAAAAAGTTTTTGCTTCGGGTCCCCACGGTCCCAGGGTCTCCACAGCAAAAGCCGCAAATACGAAACTGTCAGCCAAGTTAGCGTATTTGCGGCGTTTTGCGGTTTCGGCCGTTGCAGCCGCTGCGCCCGCTCTCAATGATGTTGAAGGCAAGTGGGACGGTGCTAGGGAATCCACGCACGTGGCATCCCAGATGAGGGACCGTCCCATATGCCAGGGCACGAGTGTCATGCCGTCGGGTCTCTTACCATCATCACGCGCCAGTCCAGCTGGCTCTAGAGTTGATGGCACGTTGATGCTGGAAAGAGCCCGATGGATTATATCATTGAGGCAGGCGTGGCGGGACAGGCGACCGGCGCTTTTGGAGCAACTGAGGCCGTGGTGACCCAAACGATCCACATGAGTGCCACAATGGCAACGATGTGGTTCGACGATAGCCGCGCCGAGCCTTAAACCCACAGCCAACCTGAAACTGTTACTATCTAAGAGGTTGCCATAGTTTGTCGACGGGTATGCTTGCAGCCAGTATCCAGACTCCCTCTCAGTAACCGCCAATAAGCGGGCTCTCTCAGCATTACTGATGCTTGTTTCCCAGAGGTGAGTGGAAACCTGCTGAATAATAGGTTCGTCCCATAGTTTTTGGCACTCTTTGGTGAATGGAAAGTCTAATCCTGGGCAGGCTATCTTCCATGCATCTTTGGCTTCGGACAAGTACGCTACCTCAAAACCACTAGGTGGCGAATTTAGGATTTTACCGATGAGAGGTAGCGTACTGTGCGCCGAAGACAAAAACGCTGGCAGAGCAACGCTAGAGATTTGGCGGACGCCAAGGCCACCGTATTTGATGGGTAGAGTTGCCTGCAGGAACATCTTGCTATCCATTTTGATGTTTAAAATTTTTTGAATTTGGAGTAGGATGATTTGATCCACTATTTCACAATAATTTTGATATTTCCAAAAGGGGCTGCATCGCATGGCGTAGGTAAATTTAGGGACGAATAAACAGAACCTCAAGATGAACATGGCCATGTGAGAATTAATTTGGAGTAGACGATCTGCGAGTTCATTGAAGCGATTAATGTTTTGTGAATTGTATCTGTTTCTTTATATTTGTACAATAAAGCATTTACTTACTTACTTACGACTTGAACCAGGTCATCAGTCCTCGTTGCTGGACGTCCAACGCTTGCCAAAACGCGGTCTCCACTCGAGAACCTTCCATCATTTTCCAAAGACCATCATTTTGTTCTCCTTGTTATGTTCTGCAAAGACTCCTTTCACACTCCATTTTACACCATATAGGTACCATTCCTAAGTATATTGTATTACTTCCTATTATACCCCCCTTATTCATAAACGCTCTGTAGGCTTCTGCTAACTTAGCAATCGTTTGTCTTTATCTGTGAAAGGTAAATGTCAATGTGACAGACAAGGACAAACGATTGCTAAGTTAGCAGAAGCCTACAGAGCGTTTATGAATAAGGGGGTACGAGGGGCACACCGAAATGATCGAGAATAAAGTACTTTAAACTGAGTTACATTAAATCCTTTTTTATCACATGCGTACTGGCGACTGACAGTCACGATGCCGTTTTCACAATTAAAAAAAATAACGTCATATTTTTTTAATTCCATTTTCAAATTGACAAGTCGATGGACAAAATGGAGCTCACGCGTGAAAATTTTCGTGCAATTATTTATCACAACTTTCGTCGAGGGTTATCTCCAGATAACTGTCTTAATGAGCTTGTTTCTATATATGAAATTGAAGCACCTAGTCAAACGACAATATATCGTTGGTATGCAGAGTTTCGACGGGGTCGTGCCTCTCTCAGCACCGTACCTTCAACAGGTCGGCCGAAAACAGCGGTGTCGCCTGAAAATGTCGCGGCTGTGGAAAAAATACTAAAAGAAGATAGACATGTGACATACGACCAGATTCGGGCAACCATAGGCATTGGAATGACTGCAATCCACACTATTCTGCATAGTGAGTTGGGTGTCAGAAAATTGATTTCCCGGTGGGTACCCCATAATTTGTCAGAAGAGCAAAAGGCGGCTCGTATTGATTGGTGCCGATCTACTCTAAAACGCTACAATGGAGGAAGGTCAAAAGCCGTTTATAATATTGTCTCGGGTGACGAATCCTGGATTTATTCCTATGAGCCTGAAAGAAAGCACCAGTCGGCAGTTTGGGTCTTCGATGACGAGGTCAAACCAACGAAAGTTGTGCGTTCCCGCAGCGTGTCGAAGAAAATGGTGGCTTCGTTCGTCTCAAAAAAAGGACATATTGCCACAATTCCTTTACAAGAACAAAGAACGGTTACCGCTGATTGGTATATTACAGTTTGTTTGCCAGAGATGCTGGCCGAACTTCGCCGAGGGAACCCCACACGACGTGTCATCTTACATCACGATAATGCGAGTTCCCACACCGCTAAGGTTGCCATCCGTCCGGGTTTCCCCGGATTTGTCCTAGTTTAGAGGGCATCCGGGGAGCGTCCGGGGAAGGTTTCATTTGTAGACCGGGTTTTAAAATATAAATAAATAAAAAAAAATTGAGCCGCCCGCGAGACACGCACTATGCTCGCACACCACGATCAACCGACGAACCAAGTATATTCACCGTTCCCCCACCCCTCCCGTCACGATCTTGTTGACATGTCCGGCTTTCGGACTCTAAAATCCGGGGTTTTCACGCGTCTTGTCCTGTTTTCCAAATTTTAGAGATGGCAACCCTACACACCGCCCGTAAAACAAATCAATTTTTGAACGAGGAAAACGTTGAGTTGATGTCCCATCCTCCATACAGCCCTGACCTGAGTCCAAATGATTTTTTTACGTTCCCTAGAATTAAAGATTTATTGCGTGGTCAGCGGTTTGAAAACCCAGAAGCCGCCGTGGAAGCCCATAAATCGGCCATTTTGGCAATGTCTAGTTTAAACTGGAATTACTGTTTCAATGACTGGTTTAAAAGAATGCAAAAGTGCATTGATTGTAACGGAGAGTACTTCGAAAAACAATAATATATAATTTGTGTATCAAGTGTACTTAGTTTTTTAAATTCCCGATCATTTCGGTTTGCCCCTCGTATATATACGCGTACCGAATGTGTGTAAATAAATGTTTGTCTCTCTCTCTCTCTCTTTCTCTCTCTCTTTCTTTACTCTTTGTCAAATTCTAATCTTTTAATCTTATGAATTTCTTCGTGAAATTCTTTTAATATTATTCTTCTACATACATAAAAATGACTCCCTATTTCTCTTGGTCACGGCGTCACGCGTGAACGGCTAGACCGAATTCGCTGATTCTTTTTTTGTTGTGTTTGTAATTGTCAGGAGAAGGTTCTTATATAACAATATTTTGAAAAAAAAAATGGTACGGGTTCGAAGCCGCGGGTAACAGCTAGTTACAATCAATTAGAATTCGAAACAAGAAGTCAGTAACTACCATCACCACCACCACCAGCACCACCTGCTCAGATCTGTTCTGTTCTCCATTCCATTATGATTGCCTGGAAGAGATCGCTCTGTAGCGATAAGGCCGCCTATTTTCTATCTGTTTTGGTTGTTATATGTGGTGTTCAATAAAGAGTTATTGTATTGTATTGTATTGTATTGTCAGTCTGCTTAGCGCTTCCACTGGAAGCAGATGTATTAATTTAATAAGCTAAAAAGAATAATAAAATACTGAACTTATATTCTAGGAAATGCAGTTTAATTAAAGGAATAAATAGTATATTGTGCCGTCTGAGCTACATCATCCCGTCGTAGTGTGAGTGCCTCCTCAAGGCAGCTCCACAGTACACAGAACATTCCTTGTTTTTCTGTTTCCAGACCAGCATGAATGCTCATCTACTTGCTACGATCACGACATACAAGTCCTTTCATCCACATCCATTTACGCTTTTCTCTGGGTGGTTTTGCAGTGGGCATAAAAAAACGCATTTTTTTTCTTAATTAATTTAATTAAATGCTATGGATTAATGCGGTTAAATACATGTCTTGATTATATTCGTAATTAGGATTCTGTAATATATAATCTTATCTGAACTAATGGCAAATTGCACATGTTAATCTGCCCCGAAATTATAAAGAAAATTGGCTTAAGAAGTCTCTTAATTAGTCAATTACTATCTAATACCTACTCATTTTAGAATCTTTCACGCTTGTGACTTGTTTCAATTTACAATTATTATCTATTTCCAAAAGAAACAATACATGAAAAATATGGCGTACATAAAGAAGGATCAATATTACTGAGACATAATAATTTAAACAGACTAACGACAAAAAAACTCACTTTGATGTAAGTAAAATTATAGTAGTGTTTTACAATCCAGTAAAATAAGTTCCAGAATATAAAATAAGGCGAAATTTACTTTAATATAACATAGAATTTAATAAGTTATATAACAACAAAAACAGAGAATACTCTTACAAACTAACGCATGCCTTATTTTCTAGTAAGAATTATAATATAATAATTTTATATTAAATTATGTTAGACTATGTTATCGTTTGCTATGCTATCATAAAATGGAATATAAATGTAATTTTATGCTATCTTAGGCTATTAATTTATATTATTCTAGAAACTAGATCTATGAAAAGTGAGCGACCGGACACATAAGGTGTAAAATCTTTTCATCAATCTTTAATTTTTTTTTTATAGTAATAGCTAGGTTGGCAAACGAGCAAGTGGGTCACCTGATGGTAAGTGATCACCACCGCCCATAGACACCCGCAACCCCGGAGGGATTGCAGATGCGTTGCCAACCTAGAGGACGTAATTTCTCATCCTTTCAAAACACATTCCTTTTCAACTGCAACTCGCCCAAATTTCCTGGCTACGTATCATACTAAACTAAGTTTTACGTTAAAAGTACCCTCAGTGCAAACCTCCTATTTCCCACTTTTGACTAATTTAAAAAATTATAAGTAAGGATTGATTTTTTTTTACTTTTTATATTTTTTATATTTTTTTTATATTTTTTATATTTTTTTTAGGAAGGCAACGAGCAAGTGGGTCACCTGATGTTAAGTGATCACCACTGCCCATTGCCAACCTAAATAAATTAAATAAATAAATAGTCAATTAGTCAATTATGGCGTGGAGAAAAGAAAAGGGCTCAACATGCACCAAGATTAGATTTAACGCTTCAAAGGCTCATCTACGAGTATAATTATAGAAATTGTATCATTTCAACTTCTACTCTACGTAGTAACTTCTACTCTACTTCTAGTAATAATGTGGAATATAATTCTAATAATAATGAATATAATTCTAATAATCATGAATATAATTCTAGGTTTAATTAACTAATTCTCCTAAGTACTTATTTCCTAAGTATTTATTTCAAAATGTGTAAATAATAATATGGATTTGAATTTAATGACAGCAAAAAATATGTAGATTTTTAAATGAGCTTCAGGTAGGTAGATTGTAGATTTTTAAATAAAAAGGAGTGTGATAAAAAAATGGTAACTCATCATACTAAAGATTTTGAGCAGGCATCAAAATCGGAAAAATACAAGAAACGAGTTAGGTACTTCCCAAACAAACTTGATATGTGAAAAGTAGCCTGTTATTTACGATTTTCAATGTACATAGTTTGAATTCGGCTCTCGGTAATCTTAAAATCGGAACATTGACGTACTCGATGCAAAAATATAATTTGAGTTCACTTTTTAATCTTTTTTTCCCGTGTTTTGTATGAAAATATTTCAGTTTACGTATGAAAATAATGCGTTTAATTTGTTAGTGATTATACAGGAGGCTCTTTGGACCGATTTTGAGGCTTGCACTTTTTCAACCAAGGAAGCCACTTCGCCCAAGGGTACCTATAGGCGGGTGAGGGGGGGGGGGCTATGTGGCTCCGCCGCGCTCCACTCTAAGCTCAATATCTTCGTGAATAAAGTAACTGCATCGTGTTTGGTATAATATTCTGATAATTTAAGATTGTCGAATTCATTTTTGATATGCTAATTATAACCTTCTCATATAAAAAAATCGATATTTTTGAAAAAATATGAAAATATGGTCTATTTTTTTTCAAAAACCTTGTATAATACAAAACTGCCAGTTAGAACTCTATGAAAAAAAATGTGTGGAGTTATTAAGGATTATTATAAAAAATATATACTTTATTGGTATTATTGTCTACGAAATACTTTTCAAAAAATATTTATCGCCGCGCGGCAAACAGGTTCGCTAAAGGCACTTTTCGTTCTGAGCTTGTTATTTGCTTAAAAAATTATCTATATTTTTTGAATCCATCAAAAAATATAGATAGAGAAAAAAAAAATTTTGAAAAATAAATAAAATTCATCTATATTTTTTTCAATCAAAAAATATAGATGAGTTTTATATATTTTTCAAAATCTTTTTTTTTCTATGAAAAGTTACTATTTATTTACTAGAAATAGAGCCCCTCTTAAAATTTTCTAATAATTAGATATAACTTGATGTATTTGCCTAAGTTATGCAAATAACAAGCTCAGAACGAAAAGTGCCTTTAGCGAACCTGTTTGCCGCGCAGCGATAAATATTTTTTGAAAAGTATTTCATATACAATAATACCAATAAAGCATTTTATAATCCTGAATAACTCCACACATTTTTTTTCATAGAGTTCTAACTGGCAGTTTTTGTATTATACAAGGTTTTTGAAAAAAATAGAAACCATATTTTCATATTTATTCAAAAACATCGATTTTTTTGTTTGAGAAGGTATAATAATTAGCATATCAAAAATGAATTCGACATTCTTAAATTATCAGAATATCACGATGCAGTTACTTTTTTTTTAAGAGATTGAGCTTAGAGTGTAGCGCGGCGGAGACACATCCCCCCCCCCCCCCCCGCCCCCCTGAACGATGGCTGCTCTCGGCGCCAGATCAAAATTGACTCAGTTTAGGCACACCTGGGCGAAGTGGCTTCCTTGGTTGAAAAAGTGCAAGGTCCAAGCTCTAAGAGCCTCCAGTATTATTCATCAATTGTGTTATTGTTACTAATTGTACTTTGACTTTTGATTCATTTCGCAAAAATATATCTGTGATTTGGTTTTATGAACAGTATCTATATTGTATTGATAAATTTCTCATATATTTTAACAATTAAAATTTTTTTCAATTTCAACTTATTGTCTTTTTATACCTATTTAAGTAAATTAATAGCAAAATAAATTATCTGTCATCCTTATATTTTTTGTGGGTAAATAAATATTTTTTATTATCATGTTCTGAAAGTGACCCCGAGTTTATTAAGTTACTTAAAAGCCATTTTAACACAGACTGTTATTGGTTATAATTTTTTAAACATAAATATGCTGAAATATGAACAAGGAGTCGAAATGGTCCAACATATAAAAAAATACTGTGGTTGCCTGCTAAACTCCATATAAATATGTTGTTTAACCACAATAAGCATGGAAATGTAATGGAAAAAAAAGGAATTTCCTTGTCCCCCCCCTCCCCGATTCTTTCGATACATAAAATTCGGCGCATATGCCTGGATGACCTTCAGCGAATACCGGTCGGTGATTCTGAGTATCAGGAATGCTACTCCATCGAATTTTACCACGTTCTTAATGAGAGGCCTGCGGAAGACATACCCAGCACCCTGGGACATGAATTCCTTCCCGGAAGAAGAGCCTGTTGCTGGAATGAAGGACTATCGTATCCTGCCCCTCTCTTCGAATTTCAGATAGTCTTTGCTCAATTCCTCCTCCAGATCTACAATCCTCTCGTCAGAAGGACCAATTTCCGTTAGAGATGGCAGAGGGGAATCGCCCGGGAACCCTTAACACCCCATGCCTGAGTTGTGCCTGTCATTATCCAGGGGGGGGGGGGGTTGCCATAATCCCCACGCTTGGCAGGCGGTTTGGGGATCGCAGTATAGCTGGTTACGTACGCAGAAGACGCTGCTGCCCGTCTCCTGGTTTTCCCTTAGTCGCCTCCTACGACACCCAACGGGATGAGATGGGGGGGTGCTATTCTGTTCCGGACGCCCCACGGAAAATTAAGCAAAATAAATAATGAAAAATGGACAAAAAAAATGTTCACAGCGCCATCTCTGGACGAAACATTACAAAAATTGGTACTAAGGCTAGGTTTTACATGTCAGCTTTAAAATATTGATGAAATAAATAAAGAAAAATAACATTTTCACGACAAAATATACCAATTAGAATACAATTTACATATTATCTTCCCTGGCTTTTATGAAGTAAGTGATAAGGTCGATAGGGAGGGGAAAAACGATAGTTGAGTTCTTCTCGGCCGATATGGTGTTCAGCGTCTGAAAAAATTGCCATATTTGTAGGTAAAACAAATAGGTTTTAGCCATTGACGTACAATAAACAACTAGACTCCCAATCACGCTCAAAAACTGTCCGAAGCAAAAGTCTGCACGACGCGTCTATTGTTCAGAGTTTTGGTTCAGTTGTGTTTCGACCGCGCTTTGATAACAATGTATGTCTCTTTCGCACCGTAATCTTACTATTGAGAACAAAAGAGACGGGCAGGTTTCCAGCGCGTGGTGTCGTGTCATTACTTCTCACGATCCTACGCCATTGATATTATATTAAACATTACTGCCACGAAATAAGGTGTCAATTTGAACGAATATGTTAATGTTATCTGTCTAAGTCGATGTGTTGACACACACAACACATAGACAAAGCAACTCGGACGTTTCTTGAGGAACCTTTGTTAGCGACTGAGAGTCTAGTTGTTTATTGTAAGTCAATGGTTTTAGCTAAAAAATATATTTATCGACGCGCATATCGTTAGCGCTCTAAATTGCGTTCAGAAACCGTAGGCAACGACCAGCATTTACAAGTTTAAAAATCCATACTATAATAACATTACAGTACTAAATTTACAATAACCTTACAAAAGTCTATATTGTAACAAAACTGAAGTACAGATTTTACCCACTACCACAGGCAAGAAAGTATTTACATAAATCACGTCTTTAGCCCGGGTAGACAAACCAGTATAATTGGTTATAATAATGCTGGTCATTTCCCTATGCATCTGAACCCATCTTAGAGTACTTATGACATGTGTGTAGATAAAGTAATGTATGCAACTGTACATAATTAGGCCTTATAACGTGTTTTAAGGTACCTCATTATGTAACGGTTGCATAAAACACTATTTTTACAAAAGCTTTTTTTTTTACTGTAAGTTTTGTGACCCCTTTGATGCCGTGTGTACTATCGAACTATTTGAATCCTGAGCTACCGTAGAACGTTCTCACAGTAAACGTCACAATGAAATTTACTGCGACAAGGTCCCAGCATGGGCCAGGAATCAGTTCGTTCAATGGTACACTTTGAACATCGACCAATGTGTGTAAACTTTTGTCAGCCACTAATACACAAATCCTGAAAAATGTTTAGCGTATAACCCATGATTACGACAAAATGTTTCATAAGTTTTTTGTCAAAAAACGTTGGTAATGGTTAATGTTATTGTCAAAGTAACTTGTTACAACTCTAAAGTTTTTGTGCATTGTAAAAAAGAACAATTTCGACATTATATTTTTATCGAAAAATACTTAAAAATCGGTAAGCGAAGAATATAAAACCATAACAAAAAAGCGCAATATTCCAGGGATTTTAAATTGTGACTTGCCGTTATTTATTTTTCGAAACTGTTTTTCAATAAAAATACATGGTAAAATTGTTAACTTTTTTCTAATTATAAAAGAAAACGAAGTTCCTACAATGTAAGTAGCACAAGTTACTTTTACAATAACATAAAATGTAACCGGCGAATTTTGTCAAAAAAATGTCTTCAAATGAAGTTATAGTAGTTATAAATGAGTGGCAATGCATGTATGTGTAAAAATGCACATTCATTGGTGTAACATCGAACTACACAATATGATGTACACATAAAAATGGCAAGATCATGACAATGCATGTCATTATGTGTGAAAATATTCATGATCATGATTGACAAAAACACGAGGACTCTACAGAATACTCAAGACGAATGTGCTCAAAATCGCTTCATTAACCATAACTGAGCGCTTTCAAAAAAAAGTATAGGTCCGTAACCTTTACTTTTTTTCATTTAAAAAAAAAATTGTCCCTAGTTTTTCATAAAAATGTTTGTGTCAACTTTGTGACGACCCATACAAATGTTATGAAAAATTATAGCAAAACAAACTTAACCCAACCACTTGCGAAACTATTCTGCACTAT
Organism: Pandemis cinnamomeana; assembly: GCA_932294345.1. Lineage (NCBI taxonomy): Eukaryota > Metazoa > Arthropoda > Insecta > Lepidoptera > Tortricidae > Pandemis > Pandemis cinnamomeana. The sequence goes on along the minus strand of OW028702.1, from coordinate 31,344,016 downwards.
TTAAGACACACTAGAGATTTTTTATTAAGCTTTTTAATTTTAAAAAAATGTACACAGACTAAGTTTTAACATGTTTCCTAGAAACTATCTAATTGGAATTACATAATGATGAAGAATGCCAAAAACTAAATGAATGACGGCAGCCAACAAACAAAGTTAGATAAGAATGCATCAATAGATGATGATGATAAACTACTATGATCCCCATATATATGTGATAAATGAGAATGAATGAGCAAATGACGGCAACCCATAACGATCACCCAACCGTTGCCGATTTGACCTGAAATAAAGTGGGAATGACAATAACCCCTGTGGCGATAGATTGAAAAAAGTAAAGGTAGTGAGAGGATCTGATAACCGTGATGGTGATACATCAAGTCCTACACCAGGTTTGATTACATCAGGAGAAATGGAGCTTCATCATAAGAATAAGCTTCATGCTGCGAAAGGGCTCGATGACCTTACCGCACTCTAAAACTAGGCAGGACCCAAGGCCGTCTGCCATGTTTTCGCTTCAGAGGCAAAAAAATTAAAGATAGTTAATTCTACAGGAATACAAACAGAACTTTAGGTACATTGGCCTAACTAAGTAATGTCACTTTTTGCATCTCACATCAAAGGCAGCCCGTGATCATTAAAATAGCGACAGAGTACATTTAGATAGTCTTTAAGCTGCTATAAGTAATCAGAATAAGTAAAAGCAGATCCAACTGATTTGCTCCATAGTCTTTTATCTTCAGAAATAGACGTTCTGACAAGACCTGAGTCCATATATCGTCTATTGCTGGCACTCGTTAAGTCATTCAACCATTCTCATCTTATACCGTTTGACAGACAGAAATGGTGAACGCTTGACCAGAGTTTGCCAGACAATATGGCCTCTGGTTTCCTTCTTGTAAAAACATTTCTTAAAGATCGTAGCTCAAATATTTCTTTTCTTTTCACAATAGACCAGACAAACGAGAGATCATTACTCTTGTTCATCATTCCTAAAATTTTTTCGTATGTAACGTATACGCTCATGCGTTAATATCTGGACAGCTGAGAAGTGAAATTATTTGGGTTTACAATCAGACTATATATTAGGGTGAACATTTACTAAGGTCAATCTTCTACCACCTTTTGCTCGCCATCAGAGCTGTTAAGACGTAACGATAGCTCATAAAAATACATATATACATAAATACACTACTCACGTCTATATTCCTTACGGGACAGACTATAGTAACAAGGCCACGTTTAGCATGACCGTGGGCGTAGTGCTAAGGGAAATCAAAATAGCGATGGGTTGCTTCCATCGCCTATAACATGATTCCTAAAATTGCCTATTACTTCGACTTTTGTCATACAACGATAGAAGCAACCGTACTCTACGTTTTCTTTTGCTGCCAGACCTGCATGGAAGTGTGAAAATGCTAGGTTACCTGTAAGTAGCGAAGTTGCAGCGCCGCTGGGCTGTCGCCGATGACTTCAGACGCTTCGCGGAGGGCTCGGGAGGCCTTCTGCTCGCCTTCTGCTGCGATGACCTTGGCACGAGCTTCGCGAGCAGCCTCCGCTTCAGCTGCCATGGCGCGCTGCAGCTGAACTGGCAGGCGTACGTCCTTGCTGCAAGGCAAGCCGTAGATTACAAGATGTCTTTCGGGGTGCGAGTCGGGTTACCTCCACGTGTGGTCAAGAGCTGCGGTTCCTTTTTGGATCCGTCCGGGGGGAAGAGCAGTGCTTGAGCCGGTGCACCCTGGGCTTCGGCTAATGATTTCCTGGCAGTTTCTGAGGGATATCATTGACCGTTGGCTAAGAGCCCGACAGGGGGGGAGGGGAGTCTTTGACCATTACCGTACAACGTTGCCGACATTTTGTCACAAGATTTTTTAATTATATTTTTGTTATTTTGACATTGGCGAAGTTGTCGTCGCTATAACGACTTGAAACGCCACAAATAAGAAGAAGAAGAAGAAGAAGATGTCTTTCGTGACGTGCTCTTGGCTCCAGTATTGGGATCCCCCAGTACGTCTAGCACGAAAGCGTACAAAAGTCGCGTCGCGCGCGAGATAGATTGCCTGTCTTTTTCTTACTATTCGTTCTAGACAGAGAGGGGTAATCTATCACGCGCGCGACGCGACTTTCGTACGCTTTCGTGCTGGACGTACAGATACAGAATATAAGGGCCAAACATTGGAGCCTGATGGATATCATGGTGTCTTTGAATTGTAGTAAAATGTTTCAGCAATGGCTAAGCTAGTTTGATTGATTAATCAAGGTTATGTCTTCTCTTTGATGACGTACATTTTGAAAATCGACCAATATACATTATATTTGTCGACCAAGATTTTAAAATCCTCATGAACAATGCTGTTCAATCAAACAAGGCCCATGTGTTGAAATATTCTTGATCAGTACTGAGACATAGTGTGTTTTGTTAGTGGTGTTACCCGCGGCTTTGTGTTCAAATAATTCGTTTATTCGCAATTTTCTAGGATAAATAGTATACATTCATCAATCTCTTCATACATGCTCGTTAGTTTCGGGTGCTCCTGATGGGACCTTTTTAAAACGTCTCCTAATTGGTCCTATTTGGTTTGGTGGCTGTGTTGTGATAAAGGTATGTCAGGATCGTAGCAAGTGGAACAAAGTAGTCTCTGCCTACCCCTGTGGGAAAGAGACGTGACGATATGTATGTACGTTGTAGCCTATGAATTAATAGTGTTATTACAGACTGTAACCTATTTCTGTGTCAAATTTCGACCACACCATTAAGGGGTAGACAGAGCCTGAGGTAACGAAACCTTAACGCCACGTTTGGCATGATTAAGGGCGTATAGCTGGAAAGGGAAATCAAAATAGTGATGGGTTACTAGCCGCATCGCCTATAACATGAGTCCTAAGACATTCACACATTCCCTCGATGGGCTTTTACCATCTGCGCGGGAAGAGAAGCAACTGGTAAATTCTTTGTTTTTCTTTACTCCCCGACCAGTATGAAAGATTGAGAAGAAGACAGTATGAAGCATTTTTAAAACAAACATCTCTTTACATTATCTATTGCTATTATTTATATCCATGTACCCGACTGTGTGTGCGGCGTGTAACCGTGTCGATCGATACCCAGTGATCCCATAGAGCTTTGACTTCATTAATTCAGGTTTTTCATTAAGTTAAGTAATTTTTAACTTCACTTTAGGGAGGAAAAAATAGGTTACGTACGTTCAACAATCATAACAGTTGACAAACCACTTGCAATCCGTTACTGCTAATATTATTTTTGAATGCAGTTAAAAGTTACATAAAAATAGCAAAATTTAAATACAGTACTCGCCCATAATGATTGCACATCGGTTTTCTCGGTTAATTTAGCTACGTAGCTCTAGCTTACATGACGCCAATGGCGACTATCGTTTCTTTGCTCACCAGTTGGCGCCACTGTCGACTAAGGTCCAGAGGTATAGCTGTCAGCGATTTTACAACATCGGCGCCGAAGCAAAGTTTTAAATCTTGAATCTCATTAAGTTTATTAATTATAAATAACTAACATGATACCGAGTAGCTATGCCGCAATGTTGTGCAGTTCCGTTTTGTTCGGCAAAATAAATCCGCTTTGAACGTTTACATTCATCGCCAAATTATTTGCGATAATTTCATGAGGTTTTCAACAGGTAAATGAAATAAATTATAATTTATGTCACGAAGCACGCCACAACCAGTGAAAAGTGAATGTTATTGGGCCTCACGCGACACGAGCGCCTCTAGTGGCAAATTCACACGCGATAGCCCCCAAAGACCGAAACGCAACCAATGGCTGGGTACTGTAAAATGCTTTGTCCTTGTTAAGCTGGTTTCACACTGAACTGATATGACGCCTTATGATTTCTGAAACTTATAAGGGCTTGTTCATGTTCTCAATTACCAGTCGCGATTTTTTCAACTGTCAACTTCCCGTCCAAAATTCTCATCAATTATTCTTCTTTCATTTTCAACCCCCCACGCAAAAAGTGGAGTGTTATGTTATAAGTTTAATGTCAATGTGCGTGTGTCTGTGGTGTAGCTTTCAAAGGGTGCGGTTTTTTTATTCAAAAGCATGTTTGGGATTTTTTTTGTTATTATCAACTTGATGTTATATCAGAAGTCAAGTGGTTCCTAACCTTTTCAGATCCATTACCCTTGTGACCTAACTAGTAACACGAACTGTACCCCTCATGGCCGAGCTTATTCCCTCTTAACCTTTTCGCCGCCACGTCAAATACAAGAGACGTCACCCATACGCCAGACTTCATTATTGCGATGCCTTAAGTTGAACCTAAACCCAATTGAACGAAGGTTGCTTTTGCATTGAAGTAATAGACGTATATATAGGTCGTTGGCGTTGAACCTGCGGTGCTGATATATGTGTCGTTGGCGTTGAAAAGGTTAAGGCAAGGATATCCAACCAACCAGCTCATGACGCGCGAAAACCCAATTACAACCGAGGGTAATACACCCAGGTGAGGAACCACATCGTCTGTCCTACTCACATCTCGACCCTCTCGACTTTGATGCCCCAAGCTTCGGTGGCTTCGTCCAGCGATATCTGCATATTTCCAGAGATGGTCTCCCGCTCGCTCAGGATCTCGTGCAGGGGCCTGGTTCCCATGGTGTTGCGTAGGGTCGTCTGAGCCAGCAGCCTTAACATAACAGCGCAAAGCTAGACATCGTAAAGCGGCTCTGAGGGGCCACAGTCGCTCAATGCCAAGTTCTAATCAACGTAAGCGACAGAGCTATAATGGCTGCATAAAGGTCTTCGCACATTAAAACAACTCCACGCCAATCCGACACCAACTCAACTCACACTCTCGATGAGTAGTCAACTAGTTGATCCACCCAATGGTCACTAGTGGGCAATGCGTTTTCAACGAGTGGACAACGCAACTCATTTGGCAAATGGTTGCCCGTCACGCGTCAGTCGCAAACGCATAGTCGTTGCGTGGACAACGTGTGGTCGTTGCGTGGACGACGTGTGGTCATTGCGTGGACGACGTGTGGTCATTGCGTGGACGACGTGTGGTCGTTGCGTGGACGACGAGTGGTCATTGCGTGGATGACGTGTGGTCATTGCGTGGACGACGTGTGGTCATTGCGTGACAAAAAACGTGTCGGGGTTGACCTTTAGTGTACGATGCGTAGGCCACTCGTTATTACTTTATAATCATTTTTTGAAATTAAACCTAGAACATATGACACAGGGCTTAAATTTCAATGTCTAGCATAGAGTCGAGTCGCCGTTGAGTTGTTTTAATGTGCGAAGACCTTAACTGTGTCCCTTACGCTCAATAGAACTTGGCGTGCATTAAGTGATTGTCACTGATGCAGCGACACAGAGAGCGATAGTATTATGCAGTATGGAAACTGTCGCAAGTTCGGCTAAATCAAAGTGCTATTCCCAGAACTCACAATAGACTTAGACATTCTGTTCGACGTCACAGAATACACAGGCTATTAAATGAATAGGTACAAACAACATACTGAGATGATGATTCCGAAAAGGAATGCAATATTTTGAACGCAAGAAGATTTCTATTTTTCTAAACTAGGTGCTTAGTGCTTTTAAATTTCCGAGTCAACTCAAGGTTCGATCACACCGCTGCGTATGCGCAGTGACGTGTCGTAGGCGTCACGTTTTCTCACCGTTTCATACATTTTGTTGCGTACACGCACCGTCAACGTATTTTACGCACCAGTACGGTCGCACTTTTAAGTAGTCGATTCAATATTTTTGAGCCACTTTCGTAAGTGACTATGTGCTACTAATTAAGTTGAATTTCCATTTTGCATAAGTAATCGGCACTATCGCTCTGTGGCCGCGTCAGTGACGCCTGAGCCGCTTTCCTCGAAAGTTTAACTTAAGAAGCAGTTAAGTATTTCGTAGAAAATGTAATTAACTAGAACTTTCGTTACAATTTCCGCCTACTGCTCGGTGCTTAATGTAAGTTTTGCGCCACGAAATAAAAAACGCGTCTGTGTTAAAATACCAAACACTATGAGAACAGTTTGTTGCCCGTTTCGATTATTATTATTCCATAGTAATTGAGACGTTTACGTGAACGCTTTCGAGACGTTTTGGCGATGAAAACGGTGCCACTTTGTTACGCGGGCTATTAGGAGTGGAGTTACCTTGTGGAATGATGGACATTCCCCACGTTGGCGATGGAATTGGTTCCTTTGTAACGCGGGCTATTACTATCTCACTTTGTAGCTCGGGCTATAGTTAGGAGTGGCGGTACCTGGTGGAGTGATGGACATTCTCCACGTTGGCGATGGAATTGGTGCCTTTGTAAAGCGGGCTATTACGATCCCACTTTGTAGCTCGGGCTATAGTTAGGAGTGGAGTTACCTTTTGGAATGATGGACATTCTCCACGTTGGCGATGGAATTGGTGCCTTTGTAACGCGGGCTATTAGGAGTGGAGTTACCTGGTGGAATGATGGACATTCCCCACGTTGGCGATGGCATTGGTGCCTTTGTAATGCGGGCTATTACTATCCCACTTTGTAGCTCGGGCTATAGTTAGGAGTGGAGTTACCTTTTGGAATGATGGACATTCTCCACGTTGGCGATGGAATTGGTGCCTTTGTAACGCGGGCTATTAGGAGTGGAGTTACCTGGTGGAATGATGGACATTCCCCACGTTGGCGATGGCATTGGTGTCTTTGTAATGCGGGCTATTACTATCCCACTTTGTAGCTCGGGCTATAGTTAGGAGTGGAGTTACCTGGTGGAATGATGGACATTCCCCACGTTGGCGATGGCATTGGTGTCTTTGTAATGCGGGCTATTACTATCCCACTTTGTAGCTCGGGCTATAGTTAGGAGTGGCGGTACCTGGTGGAGTGATGGACATTCTCCACGTTGGCGATGGAATTGGTGCCTTTGTAACGCGGGCTATTAGGAGTGGAGTTACCTTGTGGAATGATGGACATTCTCCACGTTGGCGATGTAAATGGTCCCACCTTGTAGCTCGGTCTATAGTTAGGAGTGGAGGTACCTGGTGGAGTGATGGACATTCCTCACGTTGGCGATGTAAATGGTCCCACTTTGTAGCTCGGGCTATAGTAAGGAGTGGAGGTACCTGGTGGAGTGATGGGCGTTCTCCACGTTGGCGATGGAAATGGTAGCATTGTGGACGCGATAGTACACCACAGCATCCACGGAGACGGTAACGGAGTCCTTAGTGAGGACCTATATAGAAAATGCATTTTTGTCAAGTAAAGAAGAGCGTTTCCAATAAAAGACGGAAAAAGAGTCCTGTGTTGAAAATTTTTAAAAAACTGTACCCTTTTTTCTTAAATTAAGTTTTCGATTTTTCTGAATCAGAATCAGAATTGTGGGAAAATTGTGGTAATTTTATTTGTAAGACAAAAGGTACAACTTTTTTGACAAATGTCTACGATGAAAATTATAGGAATCTATTTAAGGTTACTGACCTCTTGCGGCGGGATGTCATAGGTGCGTGTGCGCAGGTCTACACGCGTGTAGACGTCAATACAGGGCAGGATGAAGAAAATACCTGGGGAAGACAACAGACATGATAACTCACATATTACACAACGTTATAGTCCACGCGATTTTTTTTCCAGAACTTAAATATTTTGGGTTTTTCTTACTCAGAAAAATTTACACTATCGATCCTCATACAAGATAAAATGTGTCCCAAAAATCTCATTCCAGTTCGTCACTTTTTTAATATAGGTAGGTATGTATGGAACCATCCGGGCCTCCCCGGACCCGGTGGTACTCGTAAAGAGTTTTCACCCCGTTAAAAAAAAAAGTATGTATGGAACGTGACGAACAGGAAAAATCCATAGTAAAATCCGGGGTACATTTTTTCTTGAATAAGAATCCATAGGGCAAACTATTCTGAGTAAGGTAAACCCAAAATATTTAAATTCTGAAAAAAATTTTGGACTTTTTTTGGAAACGCTCAAATGTGAAAGTTTGTGAGTGAGTGAGTATGTTTGTTCCTTCTTCACGTTGAAACGGGTGGACGGATTTAAATCAAATTTGGAACGGAGATGGCTGGTGCCCTGGGTTAAAATATAGGCTACTTTTTATCCCGGAAAATTGTATAGTTCCTGCGGGATAGCGACAAATATTTCCAAGGTCGTAACAGCCTAGAGACGCAATTTAATAATTATTGTAGAATATAATATTATCAACAAAATTAATAAATTTAATGTTCTCTGGCAATGTGAATCACGAAATTGTGTCCATTTTATACGGCGCTAACCTTATCGCCCTCACTAAAAAGGACGGAGGGGTGAGACCAATAGCCGTTGGCTCAACACTTCGCCGCCTAGCGTCCAAAATTGCTGTTCGTCACATCGTATCTAAGTTGCAGTCTCAGTTCGAACCCGTTCAGCTAGGCTTTGGCATAAAAGGAGGCTGTGAGGCTGCCGTACATGCCCTACGTACGTACCTCTCTTCCGCTGGCTGCGATGTGTTGATCAAAATTGACGTCAAAAACGCCTTTAATTCGGTCAATAGAGACACCCTTCTGGCAGAAATCAAACAAAACATCCCGGAAATTTACAACTACCTACTCCACTGTTACGCAGATCCATCAAAATTATTGTACCGTGAAAATACTTTATCTTCCGAAGTCGGTTGCCAGCAGGGTGATCCACTTGGGCCGGCAATTTTTAGTTTGGCCATTAATCCAATAATCCAAAATTTGAAATCAAAATTTAACGTGTGGTATCTGGATGACGGGACCCTAGGAGGCGACGTAGACACTGTTCTTTCCGACCTTTTAACTATCAAAACTAAATTCCAAGAAATTGGTCTGGAACTCAATTTTAGTAAATGTGAATTATTTGTACAGAATTCTTCATATAATTTGGCTATTATTAAACAAAAATTTGACCAGCTTACACCCAGTATCACTCTAGTAGACCAAAATTCATTAACCCTCCTAGGATCTCCCATTTTCGAAGATTCTATTCCTTCGAGTATTCAAAAATCACTTTCCAAATTCAAATTGATCTCGGATCGTCTTTTAGAAATTAGTTCTCATTTTGCAATTTCGGTTCTCAAATATTGTCTTTTCGTACCTAAATTTACTTACTTGCTTCGCTGTTGCCCATTTTGGAAATATCAAAATCTCCTATTAGAAATTGACGGCTTTATCAAACAAAATTTAGAATCGATCCTTAACATTCAACTCAGCGAAGATTCCTGGTCTCAAGCATCCCTACCCATCCGCTATGGTGGGCTTGGGATCCGCAAAATTACGAGTGTGTCTGTTCCAGCATTTTTGTCTTCGGTTCATAGCTCAGCTAGTCTAGTAGGTAAAATCCTTAAGGACTTGTCCTCTAACTACTTGACTGCTGGCTTGGATGAAGCCAAAAATGCTTGGACAATTGCCAACCCAAGCTCAAAATTTCCCGATAACCCAAATTCACAAAGGAGCTGGGACGACATAACTTGCAAATTAGTTTTTGACAACCTCATAAGCAATAGTTCGGGGTCTGATCGAGCGAGGCTTTTAGCAGCGGGAACTAAAGAAGCCGGCTACTGGTTAGAAGCCTACCCTTCTCCCAACACCGGAACCTTTTTAGACCCCGAAACATTTCGTATATGCACCTGCCTCCGCCTTGGCCTTCGTTGCTGCACACCTCATAGATGCCCCTGTGGCAAGGATGTAGACCCCTTAGGACACCACGGATTGTCTTGCCTAAAGAGCGCTGGCCGCTTCTCGAGGCACGCCGCGCTGAACGACATCATCCGCCGGTCACTTGCCTCTGCCAATGTCCCTGCTTTGTTGGAACCAACGGGCATCGCTAGGGACGACGGCAAGAGACCGGACGGTATGTCTATGATTCCGTGGAGTGTGGGGCGTGTGCTGGTGTGGGATGCAACGTGCGTAGACACACTAGCCTCGTCTCACCTTCGCGGAACCACGAGTAGAGCAGGCGCGGCTGCAGAAGCGGCCGAATCAGGCAAGTTAAATAAATATAGAGGTCTCAGCACCGAATACAACTTTGTCCCTTTCGGTGTTGAGACCCTTGGTCCGTGGGGTCCTAGCGCTATTAGCCTCTTCAAAGATATTTCGAAGAGGCTAATAGACGCTACGGGTGACCGCAGAGCTGGCAGCTTCCTTGGACAGCGTATTAGTATCGCTGTCCAAAGGGGGAATGCTGCCAGTGTCTGTGGAACTATGCCACGGGGGCCCCTTCTTTTATAATTATTTTATTTTAAGATTAGTTTTAGTTTAGTTTTTAATTTAATAGTTTAATTTGTATTAATTTCATTTATGTAATTTTTATTGTATTAATTCTTAATTCTTTATCAACATCAGTTCTTATAACCGCGCTTAGCTGAGTTTTTTTGTATGTTTTATAAAAATTAAACCTAGCTAGATCGATTTATCACCCCCGAAACCCCCCGCATACTAAATATCATGAAAATCGTTGAAGGCGTTTCAAGATTCACACACATAATATACCAATACCTATATATAAACGTATATATATGTGCAGGATGTAATCGTTAAGTGTCAAAAAAAGCCGTGGTAGCCTAGTAGTTTGACCTGTGGCCTCTCAAGCAGAGGGTCGTGGGATAGAATATACATACATACATACATACATATATCACGTCTTCATCCCTTACGGGGTAGACAGAGCCTAAGGTAACAAAACCTTAAGGCCACGTTTAGCATGATTGTGGGCGTATAGGTGGAAAGGGGAATCAAAATAGTGATGGGTTGCTAGCCGCATCGCCTATTAGACGATTCCTAAGATTTTCGCCCATTCCCTCGATGGGCTTTTACCATCTGCGCGGGAAGAGAAGCAACTGGTACATGCTATGTTTTTTCTTTACTCCCAGACAAGCATGGAAGGGATAGAATTAATGTAATAATTTATTAATTGTTTTTGTTGTTTTTATTGTCAAATGAAGAGAAAATAAATAATATTTGTGGCAATCAGTATTTTTTGTAATGTCCGTTTCTATTATAATACTCCTCTCATCCACTCAAAGGTTGACTGGAAGAGATCCCCTAAAGGGATAAGCCCGCCTTTGTGCATGTATCTCAGTGTATGTCAGTTGTGTTTGTTCTATTTCTTTTGCACAATAAAGGCAATTAGACGTCAATTAGGAAATACGCAAATAACAAGTTTTGCTAAAAATGGGTAAAAATAAGAGTTGTGATGAGTCAACTACGTAATTAATTGTTAAGTCACATTTAGATCGAAAGTGGACTTACAGAAGAATTAATCATCTAGAATGTTCTGCGAAGAAAGTTTTCAGCGCTATTGCTCATTATAAAAGAAATGGAACTACAAAAGTTGTTAGAAAACTTCGTCCAATAAAAACGTCTCCGAAGATCTGTAAATAATACGTATCGCTAAACAAGCCCCGTTTAAAAGCTCCAACGAGATTAGAAATGAAGTTCTATCACCTGATGAGGCAAGAAACATTTCCTCGAAACTGGTACGCCGCAGACTAGTGGAAGCGAAATTGTCCGGGCGGGTTTCTCGGAAGGTACCGCTTCAACAAGCAACCGAGCGCAGCGATTATTTGCAAAGAAATATCTTAATTGGACATTGGATATCAGAATGGAAAAAAAGTGTTATTCTCGGATGAATTCAGACGCCAAACGCTTCGTTAGACGTCTAATAAACCATGTTATCTATACTAATACTATATATACTATATAATATTATAAAGAGGAAAAATTTGATTGTTTGTTTGTTTGAATTGAATAGGCTCCGAAACTACTGGACAGATTTCAAAAATTCTTTTGCCGTTAGAAAGCTACATTATCACTGAGTGACATAGGCTACTTTTTACGGCGGGAAAATACCTTTTCGTACGGGAAAATTAATTTACCGCGGGCAAAGCTGCGGACGGAAGGCTTGTTGATTATAAATACACGAGGAGCATAGTCACGGCGGTGGTAACTTAAAGCATGGGGTTTTTCTGGTTACGGAGTTGGACCCGTCCTTAAGATTGGAGGTATAATGGATCAATTTCAATACAAAAACATCTTAGAAGAGACAATGATTCCTAGGGGCCCTCCATTAATCACGTGAGGCTTGAAAGGGGGGGAGGGGTTTGACAAAAATCACGAAATGTCACAAGGGGGAGGGGGGGGTGTAGTAAGATATCACGTGTATTTATTTTTTCATTTTTTTTTTTTAAACGCGCTTTTTTTAAATTACAGTTACATGTATTATAGTAAAATGACACAAAAATATATCATGACATATACGATACCAAATTAATATATAAATTCAACACGCACGCTTGCGCGCGCAAGACAATTCTAGTTCTAAAAAATTTAAGATTTTTTGTAGATACGAAAAATACACGTGATGTTGGAATTTAGTCTTAAACCTCACCATTGATCACCAAGGGGGAGGGGGGGTTAAAAAATGCTTAAAAAAAGATCACGTGATTAATGGACGGCCCCGCCAAACCGACGACCTGCCCTGCAACCTGGATCTTTCAGCACGATAACGACCCAAAACACACGGCCCGCCTTAAATCCTTTCTCAGTGAGCAACGTGTTGCTGTTAGACTGGACTGCAGATAGTTCCGATTTAAATCCTATTGAACATTTGTGGTTCGTCAAATAAGTCTCCGTTAAACGTAATTCCAGTCATGAATTTCACGAAGGTATTTGCTGACCAGTCTTTGTTGGCATGGAACTCGATCCCGCCTAATAGATGAATGAAATTTGTTGAATCAATGACGCGCCGTAGCGGAGACGGCATTACAGAGCTGTCGGAAAGGCTATGCAACGAAATATTATTGTTCAGTAAATTTAGTAAAGCAAACATAATTTTACATGGGGTGCGAGTCGGGTTACCTCCACGTGAGGTCAAGAGCTGCGGTTCCTTTTTGGATCCGTCCGGGGGAAGAGCAGTGCTTGATCCGGTGCACCACCCTTTTTTTTTTTTTTTTTTTTTTTCATTTTTTTTTTAACGGAGTGTAAACTCTTTACGAGTCCGGGGAGGCCCGGATGGTTATGTGGGACTCTCTCCCTCGGCCTCTTTCCGCACGGAAAGGGGTGAGGGGAGCATACGATCCGGTGCACCCTGGGCATCGGCTAATGATTTCCTGGCAGTTTCTGAGTGATATCATTGACCGCTGGCTAAGAGCCCGACAGGGGGGGAGGGGGGTCTTTGACCATTACCGTAGGTACAACGTTGCCGACATTTTGTCACAAGATTTTTTAATTATATTTTTGTTACTTTGACATTGGCGAAGTTGTCGTCGCTATAACGACTTGAAACGCCACAAATAATAGGTTAACTGGAAGAAATCCCTTCTTAGGGATAAGTTCGCCTTTGTACTATTTTCTGTGTATTTTTGTATTTTTTAATTTTTATGTGCAATAAAGAGTTTACATACATACATACATAATAAGAAGAGGAAGATAATTTTACATAAATAGTTTGGAATTGATGACGTAAACGTAAACAACTATGATTTTCACCTCATTTATTGACTGTTTTTAATTACTTGTCCATCGGGTAGATACTGCAAATGTCGTTTAGTTTGTACGTAGCTAAATATCCAAATGGTAGTTGTAAACTCGGATATTAATTTGTTAATGAATTTGAAGTTGTTGAACGTGCGCATTTTATTGTTTTATTTTCAAAAACGTCGCAAGTGTTTCTTATTATATGGCCACAACTGTATGCCCATTTAACATTAGAAATAAGTATTTAAACGCGAACACAAAGCTGCAGCCCTTTTTTGTGCAAAAAAATATTTTTTAAAAATTTTGAAAAAATGATTTCTTTGATACAAGCTTATTTGCTAACTGTACTCTTTGTTGACTGTACTTGCACAATCAGTAAAAAACTTAGGTAAATCACCTGTTGTATGTAGTAGTACAGAACTGATATGGGACGTAAGTCATTTTTCTAATTTGCAACGTCAATTTGTCTATTCGCACACATTACTCACACACGTGCAAATTGTACCAAATTTCATGGCAACCCAACCATTAGAGCGCGCCAGACACTTGCAAGATTTAACCGAAACAAAAGAAACAAGGCAAAGAAAGCTAAAACAAAAGAGGGTCGACTCCTTTTTTATAAAATTCCAAAGACATCGAAGTCGTGATCGGAATCGTGTATAACAGCTCACTTTTATTTAACTTACAGATTCTTATTTACACCTAATACAACTGAACCATTCCCTTGCCACTAGGGCTTATAGACAAATTGAAAAGTCTTCGAAGGCCGAAATGAAAATGATTGCCATTTTATTCTCTATTTAAATTAAAGCCCTTCAATAGGAGTTGCGTTTTATAATTTTACTGCATTTTATGGCTTTTTCAAAAGGACTTTTTAATATGAAGAGTTCCATCAAAAACTACTTTCCTCGTCATTCAACCATCTTGTCGTTAAGCCACTAAGACGTCATTATTTTCTGACGATATGCCTACCAAGTCGTTTTTCTATCAACACGTTTTGTTATTGGACATTTTGATATTTGGGCGTCATAGAACTAAGTCCAATCTTAAACCCGGCATTCTACTATTAAAACGTCTACACAATTAGACATTTAGCTGCCAAGATCTTATGAAACTAAGACGTTTTGCTTTTGCAGTCGTTATGCAATCTAGCCCCGAACCTAACGCGTTGACACAAATAATATTTGCTTGATATTAACGTGATCCTATTAATTTTTTAATTTATTCTGAGAACATTCCATTAGGAAATTATGCAACTTTGTCAACATCCCTTTGGTGCAATGCTATTATTGACGTACTAATACCACGGTAATAATGACCATCTTATAACAGCCTTTGGCAGATATCGGCAAGTTTAAATTCCACTTAGAGCCCGTCTCTCTCTATCCGATAAGTAAAAGCCATCAAAGATTGAAAGCGATAATCCGTTCGTAAACGGATTTCCGTCATAGACACTTTATGCGACCTTTGTAGAGCTCCAGTGCATATTTTTAAGCACTTTTACAGCATTTAAAGTCATTTCAAGGGGACGCGGAAAAACTAAGTTAACTCCTATTAGGGCAGAGCGTGCATTTGCAAATTAGCTTTAGCTCATATTTTCGCGACTTATTTCTGTGGCGTACGTTCAAGCAGAAATAACATTTCTCGCGGTATCGCAACTTAATATAGTGAATTACACATCGCTTTTCACGTTCTTAAAGGATGATTTATGCAATCAAAAACTAGCTTGGAATCACATAAACCTCTCCGAAAACAGTTTTTAGTTTTCAAGATTTTATTTGTTAGTTCGATTGTTTTTCATGTGACCTTTACGCTATTTCAACCTTCTATGTAGATTCGTAATTCAAAAATCAGAAAAATTCTATAGACAATTTCTATCGCTATTTCTATTTTTTTTAACTAGGTGTTCAATGTGGTATTCAAAATTTAACGCGGTAGATATGTCAAAGTGACATACGAGTACCTACCACCTTCATCCACTATTTTTTTTTCAAATATTAGGTAATTATTTCCCATCCCGTCCTTTCCAGTGGAAAATTTGCAAATTTATTTGTCAACATACCTACTTAATTTTACGTACCTAACTGTCCCCAAAACCTACTAACTAGATTTTCTTTTAAGAATCCTGCCACTCATCGCCGGCACCGTTTATTAAAAAAAAAATTGTAACGACTTTAACATTGACGCTTTATTGACAGATGAAGTTTGAAAGAAAAGTGTTGTCAGTAAAATAAAACTAATATCTGCCAAAATGTAAAACTGTATGACCTCCTTTAAGTGTTGCCGTTTAAAAAATAACATCGATTTCATGCGAACAGACGCAATGAGAATTAATAATCCCCGTGAATTAACGGATTCAAACAAGACTGAACGCAGGATTGCATACTTCAACTTCGTGAAAGCACCACTCTTGTAACTAAATACGTACAATAATCATAAATACAAGGTCTCTCAGAGTTATACCGGAATATTAAAGCAAGTGTGGGTTGGTTTAATTAAATAGCTAAAGTTGCTCTGCAAATATTTTACATTTAAGAGTATTTTTTTTTTTTTATATTACAATACGGTGGGCGGCAGCTTACTTAATTTTTAAATAACTTTGAATAGGTACTTGACACACTCTACGAATCTTGCATCGTTGCTGTTATTTTTCATCTCATTCAATTCTAGCTTGGTCCCGTTTCTATGTGTATACCGACCGTCGCCCAGTCGCTGAACATTGTTTTGCTCGAATCTTTCTTAACAGTCTTTAAATTAAAAACATTTCTGAACTCACTATTAATAACACTAGATGAACCCTTATACAATATGTTCGGATCGTTTTCCTCTACTGGTAACAAAGGGATTTTGATGGAAATGTTGTCACTAAATCTTTCAAGGCGACTTTCCGTTACGGGCCTGTAAGTTAGTTCTTGCTTAAGATTCCGTTTCGGCATTTTAAAAACGGCTTTCTGGCCGCTGTGATCTGAACTGAAGCAATGAAGAACTTATTCTAATCAAGTTTGAATCAGTAGATTCTAGTATGTTAACATTAAAATCACCACACACTATTATAGGCTTACTAGTCTCAAAAACTTGCTTCAGAGCCTCTTCCATGACTGATTCAAACTGGCTAAAATCCGAAGACGGCCTGACCACACACAATACGACATGATTTTCTAATTCAACACATGCAATCTCTATGACGCGTTCAACAGAAAGCTGCACTATCTGTTTTCGTTCCTTACATTTAAAGTTTTCTTTAACAATGACTATTGACCCGCCACGAATCGCCGATTTACTAACAAAAGAACTGCCGATTTGATCTATACTATCTATACTTAATATTATAAAGAGGAAAGATTTGATTGTTTGTTTGTTTGAATTGAATAGGCTCCGAAACTATTGGACCGATTTCAAAAATTATTTTGCCGTTAGAAAGCCACATTATCACTGAGTGACATAGGCTACTTTTTACCGCGGCAAAATACCTCTTCCTATGGGAAAATTAATTTATCGCGGGCGAAGCTGCGGACGGAAGGCTAGTAATTATTAAAGTTGAATAATTCATGGCGTTTCAGCCAGTGTTCTGTAATACACATCACGTCCACTTTATAGGCATTTAGCAAAAGCCCAATTTCAACCTTTGCTGGAAAAGCCTTGTATATTTTGATGGAGCTGAGTAAAATTGCAAAGCTTTTCCTTTATCTCCCACGTCAGTTTAAAGACGGCTGGCAAATCCCAGTGGGCGCCCGAGCGACGGCCCGCCGCCGCCACCGACGGCTGCGGTCGCGCATCCTCGTATAGATTCAACATTAGGTATGTGCTAAAAGTTTGGCAATATTTACTTTAATTTTTTTAGGTAAGTAAAGTGGTAATAATGGCTCCAAAACTATTTAATAAACTGCCAGCGGATTTGAAGAATTTAGATTTAAAAAGATATAAAAGCATTATTATTTCGCACAATAGCCAAATGACACTTTATTTATTAATATACAAACCACTAAAAACTAAACAATAATAAGGATATCTGAAACTACGGAAGTTGATTAAAAGTAAATTATGTTAAAAATTATTAAAAATTAGCCTAAAAAATGTCCCCCTGTTTCGTGCCTGGTTCAAAGGTTCCCATAATGCTGGCCGCGTTGCCTCTTTGTACTGCAATGGCAACCCTTTCAATTTATTTAAAATTCTTCAGAAGAAATGCTATTATAATATTAAGGATTATTTTTGTGACGTTGACATGAATTTATAATGATAATGTAAAATATTAATTATTTATATAAATTTGTGAGGTAATTTATTTTTCTTCTGACAATTTAATTGAAATTCCATTTTAATGACTATACTTGTTTTTAATGATGCCTGTCCAAATTTTTATGATATTTGACTAATGTTAACTAAAATTTCGAACGCCAAACGGCAAATCATAGCTGTACTGTTTTAATAATTCCTATGATCTTGTATATCATCCTGTGGTTACGAAATAAATGTATTTGTATTTGTAAAAACGTTTAGTATTACATTTATATTGTTTTACAAATTTATTCGTATCAAAGAAATGAATTTTATTAATTAGAAAAGTTGTAAAACATCGTATTCAGCTGATATATAAACATGTCTCGTTCGTAGGAAGCGGATTAAGGCACGCACATAACTATCTTAGCTATGCCGCGCCGCTCGATGACTGACAGCACTCGCAGCAAATCTTCAAAACCAGATTCGGTCAAGTCGAAGCTGTCGCCTAACATGATTATTAACGTAACAGTATCGTAGAAACGTTCATTAGCCAGTCGATCGGCGAAATGTCGGAGAGTTGCACCGCGCAGTCAGTGGTTCATGAACCGACCGCAGAAACCGGCCGAGCATAGAACGGTGCATAACAATATTCGAAATTCAGCCAAGGGTTTTACTATTGCCTTCCGACCAGGCTTAGTCTCGCTAGATCCAGTTCAATTTGAACATAGATAAATACTCAATTTGAACACGGAAACTTGTCAACTGTTCAAAAATCCTGAAAACCTACATAGCCATTTATTCAAACAATTTTAAGAGTCTACTCCTGATTCTGAACAGTATTCTGGGCTGTAGTGGGTGTACCATGACATCTTAATGTGAATCAATTCCAACTCAGTTCAGGTTTTAGCTGTCATTTTTAGTATGGATGCATTAAGACGTCACGGTCCCCCTGGTTTTCAGTGGGAGTGTAACACGTGTGGTGTAGCAGTGGCGTGGCGTCAAGTATTCGAGAAGGCAAGCCGAAGGGCATTTAACTAGCTTTTTCCTCTGATTTTGCACATAATGCCCAACTGCCTTAAATAGGCAAGCCGGTGGGTTGAGTTTTATGGGAGCCAGGCCACTGTAGTGTAGTGACTTACCCGGTCCTTTAGCTCCGCCTGGAAGGAGTCTCCCGAGACGAAAGATGACAGCTCGCTCATACTCTTGCACGACCTATAAACAATACACCATTTACTCCCAGAACTGCCCAATTTTTTCCAATAGACTTAGTTCTTAAGACCCAGGCAAGATTGCCAGTTTAAGCCGAGTCATTGCAGTAACCAAAAACTCTAGTGTGGGCTTAGCGTTTTTCAAGTAAAACATTTTTTTCTTTCACCTCAAATTTTTTCGTCAATCACATTACAGCTGGCCGCGAAGACGGGGTAAAGTGACAGGCGCTCGGCAGGCGCGCAAAACCAATATGGCGGCGCAAACAGATCGCATCCGCTGACCGTGTATAGACCAACCACTTAAATGAGTCCTCGCCCGCGCGGTGCAGGGGGTGGGACGACTGCGGGGGCCGAGAGAGGTGATCCCTTTTGTCGTCCTACCCCGCGCCCCTGTGCCGCGCGGGCGAGGACTGATTAAAACCAATCAATCAATAATTTATTACAACCATGGTGTTTATAACATGTAAACATTATTCTAGCCAGTACAAACATGGATTCCACTAGCGCGCAGCAAAACTTAAAACTAAACCTAAAAATAAGTAACGTTATACATATAAAACGTCTCCTATTTGACCTCGGAACGTCCGTCTAAGCCTTCCCCTCGCAACGTAACCATTCACACTCCCCCTATAGATCTGTTTAGTTAGTCTACTTTCATCCATCCGCTCTACGTAACCAAACCAACTAAGCATACTTTTTTCTATCCTAGTCACTACATCCTCTTTCACACCAGCACGTTCCCTTATCACACTTCCTTATTCTATCTTTCAGTGATACACCTTCCATACTTCTTAACGCTCTCATTTCTACTGCATTTATATGCGTAAATAATGATTGCGGAATATAGAAAGAATGCAGAAACGAAGCAGCAGGGAATAAACCTGACAAGTTTGGAGCACTCTTGATCATAAATTCGATACAAGACGCATAAGGATGCAATATCATCCCGCAAAGACAGCGGTCCAGCCGACTAGAGAGTTTCCGGTCATCGATAATTTGAGCAGCTCTTTGTTGAATGCGATCAAATGGAAGGAAATAAGTAATAGGAAATGTTTATTGTTTAAATTCGTATGCAATTGTGATAACATGATTTCTATACGTTTCAACAGTTCAATTTCGGCCGTATAATTAGGTGTCTAGTTATTAAGTGTTCATTTGAATTATAAAAGCACATGATAAGTAAAAGTTCATCTATGCTAATATTATAAAGAGGAAAAATTTGATTGTTTGTTTGCATTGAATAGGCTCCGAAGCTACAGGACCGATTTCAAAAAATATTTTGCCGTTAGAAAGCTACATTATCAGTGACATAGGCTACTTTTTACCGCGAGAAAATACCTTTTCCTACGGGAAAATTAATTTATCCCGGGCGAAGCTGCGGACGGAAGGCTAGTATAATATAAGTTTATTTTAAGTATATAATATAAAATAAAGACGTGATATCTATTTGTAAGTATATGTCACTATATTTAGTCTCCTGACGAGCCTTGAAGTAAGCTACGTTTTTTTTACCATATTGATCGCAAAAGATACTTTCCGCTGTATTTTAATGTTGTCGAATTTTGAAATGAATAAACGATTTTTTTTCATTTTGAATTTTGAATTTTGTTTAATATTCGATTTTTCAGTAATATTAGGCGTGTTATTTGCTTTTTACTAAAAACCTGATAGACGGATTAGGTGCAGTATTTATTTGTCTAACTCGCTCGCAATCGCCATCGTGTTCATTTTTACAGTTCTTGACTAGTAAAGATACATCTCTACTATAGACTAATGTAGTTTAAGGCTCGGGGACCTTATACATCCCTTTTATAAACGTAGGTATTTAATTTAAGTACTTTAAGTAGGTACTCTTACTGTATTTTATTTTGAAAAAATGACTTTCTTCCAAGTTTCTTGCGGCGCATTCTTCTTTGCAATGATGACATTTCCGAAAGCGCTGGTAGTTTCAAAAAAGAGCCCTTCTCGGCCAATATGCAAAACTACAATTTTGAGTTTTGATTTTTGTTTTTGTTTTTGGATGAATGTGACGGCTAGCTGATTCCGATGCCAATTGTCAGCCCACACATGAACTGTGAAAATGAACACAATGGCGGTTGCGAGCGAGTTAGACAATATGCCTACAGGATTCAGTTTTTGATGGCTGCAGTGCTATTGTTATTATTTTGTGATGCTGGGAATTTTGGTTTTAACTCAATTTGATCGAATTCGGTAAAGTTTAATATGGTCCTGTTTACACTCTTGATTGTTCCCTTTTTGATCTTTACTCGAGTTGTTTTACAAATTTATTTATTTATTAAATTTCTAAATGTCACTGAAAATTAGACAACGTAGAAAAATCTGAAAAGTAAAGCTATGGCTGGGAATCGAACCCGGATCCTCGTCATTCCGTGGCCCGTGCCATGTATACCCCTACACCATCCATAGCAGGTAAAAGTAAAGCTATGGCCGGGAATCATAAAAATCAAGAAATAAAAATTCTTAATTCATTTTATAGTATTTATTTATTCATCGTCAAGTCATGTGCATACATAATTATGAAGATGTTAACATTGTTCTAGGTCAATCCATGACGCCCTGTAAGCGCACACAATACTAATTAATACCTAAATCTAGGTTTGTAATATGATATTCGAACGTGCCGTGTAATTAGTTAAGTACATTAAACTATACATTGATAATTATTGAATTAATCAACGTTAATTGTTGTGCTAATAATTTGAGATCTATGTATCATTACAATAGTATACAATGTCGAATAAATTTAAGGAATATTAAAAACTTAAATGTCAATGTTTCTATAATTATATTTCATTTAACATTTGCTCCGGTTCTTTTCATATGTAAGGCTTTGCTTCTTAAGAAAGTAATTTTCCAGAAGAAAATTTTCAATTTAATTTTCTGCAGTTTGAAGCGTGGTCTCTAATTTGGTATTTCTATCTTTTGCTCTTCGAACCGTTCCTTTAAGTCTTATCCAATGCTAGTGCTTCGGTTGCCTTCCCTGAATAAACTAATCAGTTTCTTCATCAATCTCGCCCGACGGTAGTGACTTAGAGAATTTTCAATTGCAATAAGTATTTATGGTTTCCTTGACTCGTTCCGAACATAATTGCGTGGGAATTGGCCACTAGAGGCGCTAGTGTCGCGTGAGGTCCAATAACATTCACTTTTCACTGGTTCTGGCGGGCTTCGTGATAAATTATATTTTTTTTCATTTACCTGTTGATAAGTGATCTCCTTCGTGAAATTATCGCAAATATGGATTATTTGGCGATGAATGTGAACGCATTGAAAGCGGATTTATTTTGGCGAACAAAACGGAACTGCACAACATTGCGGCATAGCTACTCGGTATCATGTTAGTTATTTGTAATTAATAAACTTAATGAGGTTCAAGATTTAAAACTTTGTTTCGGCGCCGATGTTATAAAGTCGCTGACAGCTATACCTCTGACAGCTAGACCTTAGTCAGCTAGACCTCTGACAGCTAGACCTTAGTCAAGAGTGGCGCCAACTGGTGAGCAAAGAAACGATAGTCGCCATTTGAAGGTGTGTGCGAATTAGGCACTTGAATTAGGAGCTTGTATGTCGCGTATCGTACGTAGCGTTAAAAAGACAGCTAAAACCTTAACTGAGTCGTAATTGAATCGCATTAAGACATGGTAAGGTAAAATTCCATGCGGCCTGATTTGTGCTTTGTAAAGTTGCCAACGGTGAGCAGGCGAGAAATATAAGCCGTTTCGCTCTGCCGAACACTTCCTATTTTTTATATTGCATTTTTTGAACTCCCGTTGCAATAATTCCCAGAAAAATTTTCAATACAAATAAAAATACACAGTATTCAAATATGAATAACTTTTTGTTGGACATTGCATTTTAAACCAGCACAAACGTGTTTGCTAACTGTAAATACATTCATATTTCTTCCATGCTGGTCTGGGAGCAAAGGGCAAACATAGAATGTCCCGCGCAGATAGTAAAAGCCCATCGAGGGAATGGGCAAAATAATTACACATAAACGGATAACTCACGTATAAAAAGTCGAGTGGTGTCGAGTGAGTTATCCATTTATGTGTAATTATGATTAAGTCTCACGGTAGTTTCATGTTGAAAATGGGCAAAATCTTAGGAATCACGTTATAGGCGATGCGGCCAGCAACCCATCACTATTTTGATTCCCCTCCCCCTATGCCTCTATTCATGCTAAACGTGGCCTTTAGGTCTTGTTACCTCAGGCACTGTCTACTCCGTAAGGGAAATAGACGTGATTTGTGTATGTGCATGTTAAATAAATTACCGTAAAGATTGCACTTCGGAAAGAGACAATGGCGTCATGTAAGTAAGAACTTACATATAAACTCCATCAATGTATAATAAAACACATTCACCTGGTTAAACTACTATAATATTATTCCTCCAGGACAACATTGATATCATGACCCTATTTTCGTTGTATTTGTTCCAAGTTATCATGTATACGCGCACAAATATTAGTAGCTTCGTTCGAATGGGCGTTGAGGGCAAAACCACTCGTAGCACAGATCGCTTAAGCGCGGCACCCCACCGAATGGCGTTAGCGGGAAAACCCGCGTGTTATTGGCCCCAAATACTACGAACACCCCTACCCTCCGATCTTAAAAATGAACAAAATTACGAAACTTTTGAGCGTCGACTCCTTTCTCGACGTCCTTTTGTTAAAAAATACCTTTTTTCTGTTAATGAGTTTCTATGACATTTTGATTTATTTATTTAATTGCATTGTTTTTCGATTAATTTTGACATTTGGTTAATTTAAACCCTTTATTTTCATTATTTACCTGTAAGCAGTGACGATCCCTAGGGAATTAATTGTTTTATTATTATTGATTTTGATTTTGACAATTTTGGAATATTCAATTGATTTGTATTATTTAATTTCATCTTATTTGCTCTTGACGATTTCAATCTAAATTCTTCTAACTTTACAATGTACAATTTTATGATGTAATTTTTATTGAATGAATAAATAATCTAAATCTAAATCCAACCATACAATACCATTATCTAGTACTCTTAATCTTAATATTCGTTTCTTATTTCCAAAGCAACCTTTTATCCGCAATCCCAATCCCAAATCCACCAAGCTAGCGACTGTCAAAAGTTTATCGGCTTTCCCGCCAAAACCCAATTAGAAAGTGTTGCAAGCAGACATACACAACACAAAATCGATTCTATCGTAACTGTAATGTAAATGATAAAAGCAACACTTCGTTTTAATACTGTTGCAACACTGCATATCTCTCCTTTTCCTGTGCGCTTATTACACTGCGATTATTGGCTTTTTTCACCGCCCTTCAGTTCAATAACCAGAGATCGGACAGATTTGCGTCATCGTTCGCAATAAAGTGGACATGACTCAAAAATTAATCAAATAATTAATCATTTAATTAATTTCTCGAAATAAAATTTGAACTTCCGGAGATAAAAAATTACACATGCATAAAATTATTAGCAAAATGTTAATTAAAGTGGCAGTTGTCGTTCTCGTAAATCTTTTTATATAATAAAGAAATCACGATCCTGCTAGATATGATTATTATTTCTGACAAAAAAGTTTTCCAGCTCTATAGATATAAAACCTCCATGGATATACTTATTCTTAATATAATGTATTTTGACATATTTGATTAATTTTGGAGTCATGTCCACATTATTGCGAGCAATGACGCAAATTTGTCCGATACCTGTCAATAACTCACAAATAAACAGTGCATTGTTCAATAACGATTATTTGAGGTAACGTCGTTCCCGCTGCATGAATTTAACCTAACAAATGGATATAAAATCACAAAAGTACACCGCTATTTGTAAGCTTACGCGCAACCCAACCCGTTCGTTAGTGTTGTCTGGTCGGTGTCTTCTAGGCCGGCTGCCGGCAAGGCGATGCAGAATAAAATTACTAACAAATGTAACTAAACTCCATTTTGTTTCCCGTGTTCGCGGAACTCGGTTTCGTTGTATTTTTTACTGGTATTCTGGACCTATTTGTCTCGCTATCGGTATAGCGCGTTATTTTGACGATGTATTTGCTGCAGATATCGATCACTAAATAAATAATCTCCCTAAGCTAAGACTAAATTCCATCGTATTTATTATAAGAGTAAACTAAGTAAAGTTTAACAAAATCTGATTTTTTTTTTGAGTTCCAATGTTTTAAGTACCTACGCGTTTTCGAAATAATATTTATTTATGATTTCAATTGACATGTCTATACTCCAATGAATTATGAAACGGGATTCGCGTTACATGCTGTTGATCTTGCTTTTTATTCCATTTAAACAAATAAGTTTAAGCTCATAAGTCCCTAGTTTAATGATCCTCTCAAAGGTTGATCGGTAAAGATCCTTTATATATGGATATGTTCGCCTTTGTGCATATATTCGTGTTATTTTTGTGAATTGTATGTTTCTTTATATTTGTACAATTAAAGCATTTGTTAGTTCTATATTTTATTCATATTTAATGTACCTATATCGATGAGTCAACTCGGTCTTGTTTGAAAAGAAAGAACGGAAACGTTTCTCGTAGCATAGATTTTTCGCGTTTTTCTTCAATTATATATTCATAAACATAAAACTTGAAACCCAGACGGAGTCAAGTCTGAGAACGCGTTTTCCTGAGAGCGACCGTCAGAAGCTATTTTATTTCTTCAGCTTTTTTCATTAATTTGAATCGAGTTGGTATCGTTTTAAAGTTATCGATAAAAAACTGTTTGCCTTACACTGTATTGGTAACACGACTTTACGGGTTTGTTAGTCTCTTTTAATGCTGTATTAAGTTAGTTTTTGTAATGTATTTTTAGCCATGCATTTTTAATGTTAATGCATTATTACTGCTTTGTTCTGGTCAATTTGGAAAACTTTCGAAAATGCAACAGTAAAAGTTTGATTCTAGGTACGATAAACTGTGTACTCCGCCGCTAATAGTGTATTCAACCCCCCCCCCCCCCTTATTTGTTACGTATTAAAAAATCCTGCGCCAAAGTTAATGTTACAAAAAACACAATTTCTAAATGTCAGTGAAAATTAGAAGACATAGAAAAATCCGAAAAGTAAAGCTATGACCGAGATTTAAATAAACATAAAAAATCAAAGATTGATTGATTGATTTGATTGTTAATAATCCGTTATTACATTTTTGATTAAATTCTATTATAAAACGCAGTATAGACTTAAGGAGCGATTACGCCGCCGCGTATCGTGACGTCGTAGGCGTTACGTTCTCTCGCCTATTTTCATACTTGTTGCGTAAAAGCCGGTCTCTTCCACACCGGTGTGGTCGGACCTCTGACCGCCTAAAATGGCGCGTAATTTGTGTCTATCACCTAACTCATGAGACCGTTCGCTTGTGAATGACGTGCTTTAATGCTTTTAGATCCGTTATTGCAATTTGAAATGCATGTGACTTTGATGATTAATTGTCAAAGGGAACCTAATTAGCGTGTCTTAGGCAGTTGCGGAAGGAGTCTGTGGTCCGATGCATTGTTGGCCAGTGCACAATTATCGAGTTGACCGTATTTCGCAGTACTCGGAGTATATGAGAACTAAGAGAAAATCAGCCTACGATTTATGGTCCCCTGGTTTTCTTAGAAAACAGTAGTAGCGAGTATAGTAGCGACTTTATACATCTCTACTATAGACTAATATAATTTAAGGCTTTAATGTATTTAATTTAAGTAGAATTTAAACATTCTTACTGTATTTTATTTTGAAAAAATAACTTTTTTGCCAAGTTTCTTGCGGCCGAATGCGCTGGTAGTTTCAAAAAGACATTTAAAAGCCCTTGGCGGCCAATTTGCAAAAATATTTTTTCTTAATTTTGATTTTGATACATGAATCACGTCTTTATCCCTTACGGGGTAGACAGAGCCTAAGGTAACAAGACCTAGTAAAAAGACCAAAATAGCCGCATCGCGTACAACATGATCCCCATGATTTCGCCCATTCCCTCGATGGCCTTTTACCATCTGCAACCCGGTACATTCTATGTTTAGCTCCCAAACCATGGAAGTTTCGTTTTAGTTTAATTCATTTACATTTACAAGTGTTTTAACTAATAATAAGTAGAAACTGTTTGTATGGATTGTAATAAGATAGGTTAGTTAACTGAACTTACTGAGGCTTAACTTCCTACGATACAATACGCAGCATATTATGCACATTGTACCAACTTCACAAGTGCAGTATCTTCCCGAACAACAGCGTAAACCCAGTAATGAAGATACATCATTATTTCTTCCCATCTTACGCCATTGTTTTAGTACTTAGCTCGGAATACTAAAATAAAACACTTCCCCGTTTATTTCCTAATTAGATATTCGTGTGGGCGGCACGTAATTAGGCGTATTAACACGAGTGGACTTTGCAGGTCCGTAACGTAAGTTTTGTGCAAAACGTTTTCACGTTGAAATGCGTGGGTATTATTTTGTGTTCGAAACGATATTTTTGTGACGGGTTGATAATAATCAGCCAACAGCGAGTCTGATACGCGCCGAGGGAGCAAATTCGGCGAGCGAATAAAAATTAATTTTTAGCAGTCCTGGGGCCTTACGTGTTAATGTGATGCAATAAAATTCCGATTTAGTTTTAGCTAGGTATTACTTTTTTTTTTTGCGTGTCTCTGCCGCAGCCAGTAGGTTTAGACGGGGTTTTCTTTTTATAACTTTTTTTATTTTTTGTAAATATAGGTTTTTATAGTTATTCTTAATTATTATATTTTTAATTGTTTCTATTACTTATTATATTATTAGTTTTAGTTACGTTACGTTAGTATTAGGTATTACTTATTCTGTGGTTGAGTTCGAGTAAAAATTACAGGTAAACCTGAAGTGAGTCGGAATTTGTAATGGTGAGGCCTGTGGTCCTAAGAAAAATGGACGCAGCGTGAGATCATTTTATACTGGTCATTTACATAAAGACATTATAAATTTAGTTTTTGAAAAAACAGTTATTGCGACATAACTGTAATAGTTAGACGTATAGAATTGAGGACTTTTTTGTAGATATTGATGTCCTCTATTAAACTGTCGTACATTACTTTGTTATTTTGTCAACTGTTTCCGCAGAGTACGTGATATACCTAAGGATTTTTTTGGTAGGTATTTTTTTCACACCTCGGGTTACATTTGATACGGATTCCAAATTTTCGAAAATATTATAATAGCTTGTTACTCGGGGATAATGCAGCGTTCTGATGGTGAAAGAATGATTAAAATTGTTCCAGTAGTTTTCGGGTGAATCAACGTACAAATAAATATTCGTTTTTCCTTTGTAACGCTGCAGGCTAACACTGGATATGACGTGTGACGTCATCAATAGCGCGGGCTAAAAGCGGGCTAAAAGCGGGCTCAAATGCCATGGGAGGATTAATTTACGTGATTTTGCCGTGAGTGTGGGCTTGTAATTTTTATGAACGACGTGGCTCTGCATTAGTTAATGAGCAAAGTTTGACCACTAAATTTTATAGTTTTAGAAAAAAAAAATCTTCTCCGATATTTTTTTCTAGCCAACCGATTTTCGTGTGCTTCGCATATATTATTCGCTTACTAAAGACGATTATATTTAAATTATATTTTAATTACGTCATAGAAAGTTCTCGTTATGCAACAGTCGCATAGACTATTAAACATGATAGGTACTATCAAATGAATCAAGAAATTTTTATTTCTTGATTTTTATGTTTACTTTTACGGTTTTGCCGTTAGAAATATAATTTCTAAATGTCTGTGAAAATTAGAACACATAGAAAAATCCGAAAAGTATAGCTTTACTTTTCGGATTTTTCTATGTGTTCTAATTTTCACAGACATTTAGAAATTTAATTAAACATGACATTAAAACCTTCGCTTCTTCGATCATTTACACACAAAGGTAACATTCCCTGCAATTGTTGGAGACATCGTTTTGGTGGTCCAGCGCTGAAAATAGTTCTCCAGGCCAGGGGTTCCCAAAGTCGTCTGGGCTACGACCCATCTAATACAGAATACAAACTTGGGACCCACCTCTAAATTCAACCGTTACCAATATGAAGAAAAGACTTTCAAATAACAAACGAAGTGTTAATAATTTTTTTTTGGTGGGTTGTTCTGCAGGCAAGGGCCGCTTAATATTCGCTCGCGGCCCACCAGTGGGTCGCGACTCATGGCTTGGGAAACCCTGCTCCAGGCTGTTTGACAATCGTTTCGCCGACACACTTTCGAACGGCTGCAGTGGGCATTTTAAAAAAACATTCTTCTATAAAATTACCCCAATTTTCTACACTTACATTTTTTCGAGTCAGTTTTTTGACGACCCCGTTAATCGTATGACAAAATTGTCACAAAACAGCCCGAAAAATTATTGATCACTTAACAAAAATGAATAGCGCCAGTTATTCTGATTCTGATTCATAAAACCCCAAAACTTCTAATTTTTCGGGCTGTTTTGTGACAAAATTATTGATCACTTAACAAAAATGAATAGCGCCAGTAATTCTGATTCTGATTCATAAAAACCCAAAACTTCTAATTTTTCGGGCTGTTTTGTGACAAAATTATTGATCACTCAACAAAAATGAATAGCGCCAGTAATTCTGATTCTGATTCATAACAACCCAAAACTTCTAATTTTTCGGGCTGTTTTGTGACAAAATTATTGATCACTTAACAAAAATGAATAGCGCCAGTAATTCTGATTCTGATTCATAAAAACCCAAAACTTCTGCAATCCCAAAAAAAAAATATCTTCGAAAACGTACAGTATCTGAGAAAAAATATTATATGCTTTGCAAAATTCGCTGTTGCGCAAATCGCCTTATAAATGTAAATTGATAATTTACAACCCCCAAATCATAATGTAGGTAATTCCACATTTTTTTTTTTAAACAGCGCATTACGCTTCGAACTGCTGAATTTTCACCGAACATAGCTAAGAAAACTGCGAACTGCAACTGGCTTGCGAATGCAAATTGATCCGCCCGTTTGAGAGCTACGACGCCTCACAGACAGACGCCGTCACACCTAAAACGCCACTTTTGCATCACGGGTTAAAAAACAGTAAATTACTAACCTTAAAACAGACGAAGAGCGAGATCGGCATAGTGGCGATCACAAGCATCCAGGACAGCACCACCAATATTTTACCGCACGTTTTGGACTCGGATTCATTGTCGTCATTTGCTAAAACAAAAATACACGATGAATATATGGAAAACCGCAGTTATTTTTACACTTTTTAACACTCGCATCGTCACATTTTTCCACCCCCCAGGGCAAAGAACACAACCGTTGTAACCGTTGGGAAAACTGTAGATAAATCACATTAAAACACTCGTAATCGTCACTAGAAAATTTAAAACACTCTTAATTTTTACTCGAAAATGAGTGTTAAAAACTGCCGATCGCGCCCCAAAAATACACACTTTGCTCCTACAAATTTCATTGTTCACTTCCTAAACTTTATAAACTATAAATTCAATCAGAAAAACTATTAAAATCAACAATCGCTCCTTCCAAACGCGCCCGTTCGTTCCTTTTAAAAAGCTGTAAGAACGTGAAAATTGTAATAAAAATTAACTAAACCATACACGCAGTGATAGTCGTATGTAAATTCTGCCTGCTGGACATTTCTAACATTTCCACAACTATCGTCCACTGAAAACTGTGCGTAACTGACCAACGCTGATAATGCACTGCCGTTGCGGTGGTCA
Organism: Pandemis cinnamomeana; assembly: GCA_932294345.1. Classification (NCBI taxonomy): domain Eukaryota; kingdom Metazoa; phylum Arthropoda; class Insecta; order Lepidoptera; family Tortricidae; genus Pandemis; species Pandemis cinnamomeana. The sequence continues at coordinate 31,313,407 of OW028702.1, read as the reverse complement.
AGCGACTGTCGATGCTCAATTATTCACGTGAGAATATGAAACGTGTCAATAATAATTTAAAAGAGTTTTAAAATTCAGCTCACCGTCGTCTACGACGACCGTGGTTGAGTCTGAGTACCGCGCCAGTGTTGCTGCGTCCGAGAGTGGCTTTACAATGATGGTCCGTGCAGTGCGCCCGCTTTTAAAGCATTGCAGGTCGTGCTTTGGGACCCAGCATCTAGGTTCGCGAATGCGCAGCAGGGCTTGCAGCTCTAGCTAAATTTAGATATACCAGGGCCCGTCAATAGTCAGAAGGTCAATTAAAAAAATTGACGTCATTTCAATTTGTTACATAGGTGTTTAATGTAACAATGTTATCTAGGCTAGAAACGTGATAGCTAAAAAAAATATTAAAATCGTTGCGCTTCATTATTAATGGAAAAGATTTTTTTATTACGTAATTAACGTAATTATAAACACGTTACAGAGGCGTTTCGCGAAAATAAAATATTTTTTATCTTTTTTTGTGTCGTCTAAAGATTGAAACACGATTTCATCTCGTAAAACTATTTCTAGTGAATTGGTTAAGTAAAGATTTTTGAAGAGGTGCATTTTTTCGACCGTCAACGTCTTGAAAACAAGAGCTGCGGCTCTTTTCTTTTTATTTCCTATTATTAATTAGAAATATTATTTAAGTGATCGATATGACGTTTGTGAGATTTAATGGCTGATAAGCTTCGTGCCTACAACTGGGTTAGAATTAAAAAAACACCTTTGACATTCCTTGATTTAAGACGAATAAAAAAATAGAATTTGCGCCTATTCAATAAGCTTTACTTAGCCAATTACGCTAATTACCACCTGTGTGATTAAGTTCGTTGCATTTTCCTTTGGCATGGCGAACTCGTACCAAATTTTAAGTCCGTCAGACGTCGGAGAATTGGTCGAAATACTTAGTAAGTACTTAGTTTTAATTGGAAACTGACGTCTTAATTAATAACACTGATTATATTTGTTCTATTTTTTATATAAATCACGTCTTTATCCCTTACAGGCTAGACAAAGCCCAAGGTAACAAGACCTAAAGGCCACGCTTATCATGATTGTGGGCGTATAGGTGGAAAGGGGAATCAATATATGGGTTGCATGCCGCGTCGCCTATAACATGACTCCCAACATTTTCGCCCATTCCCTCGACGGGCTTTTACCATCTGCACGGGCAGACGCAACTGGTACATTCTATGTTTTTTCTTTACTCCCAGACCAGCATGGAAGATTCTATTTTTTCCGTGACGAATACAATCAACCCCGTCTACAGCCTATATACGTACACAGGCCTCCTCCCAGAATGAGAGGGCTTGGGCTATAGTTCCCTCGCGAAATTCACACACCATTGAATATTCGCGATGTTTTCTTTACCGAAAAGTTTATGGTTAATTTCAAATGAAATTTCGCACATGAATTCCGAAAATTCCCTCTGCTAAAGAAGCCGCAGGTTACACCACTAAAGCTTCTACGGCTTTTTATGACGAATACGTTACAGTGAGCTTATAAACAGTCTTGAAGTAGTTTTCAACCCAATGCGACTCAAAAGGTCGCGGAATGCTAAGCCAAAAAAATTAATTTCTGATAAATTAGATTAGATTAGATTAGATTTATTTATCACCCTTTTAAAAGTACAATTAAATGTCAAACATAAGTAATTCACAAAGGGATCGTCAATTGAAATAAAATAGTAATATAATAGTATAGTATAAAATAGTAAAATAGTAAATAATAATCAAATTAAAACAAAATTGCAACAAACAAAAATAAAGCTTAATGAAATGTCAATGTAGATTCACAAAAGGATCGTCATGGGTACATAAAAATGAGAAAATAATAATAATTAAAATAAAACCTATTTTAAAATCAATTTAAAATGTCAAATTAGACTCTATACATTGTTGTATCAGAAATGCTTGCCCGACCACCAGAAAAATACGAAATCGACCTGAACGTGGAAATTGACTTGATACATGGGGCGGTTCTCCGCAACGGCTCGACCTGTCGAGTTTGCCCGGAACTAAATTCGCTAAGAACAGCCGGCCAATGGGTGAGCCGGTCAAAGTTTTTTCAAAATGGCGAAAACAAGATGGCTGCCATACAAAATTGAAACGCGAATATCTCAGAGGCCAGTCGAGATAGGTGGGTGGTGCTCGACCAAATGTCATTCAGAGTTGAGGGGGAAATCTGACTGAGCAATTTTTTTCCAAGATGGCGGATTCAAAATGGCGGCCAAATTTTTTTTTTCTCCGATCAGACTGAAATTTTGCATCCGTGGCTCTTTGAGGCTACAAATTAAAATGGCATACTTTATTTTTCGATTCCGCCATTTTCCAAGATGGCCGCCATACAAATTAATTTCTGTATATTTGACCTGTTGTTTTGAGGAACCCATCAGAGGTGGGGTTTGGTTCTATACACTTTCGCTTCAAAAATTATATTAAAAGTACAAGTAAAAGCAAAATTGACCTGAATGTGGAAACTGACCTGACACATGGGCCAGCTCTCCGGGATGACTTGCTCTATCGAGTTTGCCCGAACCAAAAGTCGCTCAGAACAGCCAGCCAATAGGTGAACCGGTAATTTTTTTTCAAAATTGCGAAAACAAGATGGCCGCCATACAAAATTGAAACGCAATTATCTCAGAGGCCAGTCGCAACAGGTGGGAAGTGCTCGAACAAATATTGTTCAAGGTGGGAGTAGTAATCGGATGACCTAATTTTTTTTCCAAGATGGCGGATTCAAAATGGCGGCCAAATTTTTTTTTACTCCGATCCGATTGAAATTTTGCATCCGCGGCTCTTCGAGGCCACAAATTTAAACGCCATATTTAATTTTTCGACTCCGCCGTTTTCCAAGATGGCCGCCATACAAAGTAATGTCAGACTCAAAGACTCACTTGTGTTGTATAGCAGCTTTTAGAAAAAGGGTTCAACTTTATACACCATCGCATAAGAAATTCGATCACAAATACAAAATAAATGCAAAACCGACCTTAACGTGGAAACTGACTTGACACATGGGCCAGCTCTCCGCAACGACTTGCCCTATCGAGTTTGCCCGGAACTAAAGTCGCTCAGAACAGCCAGCCAATGGGTAAGCCGGTGTTTTTTTTTCAAAAGCGCGAAAACAAGATGGCCGCCATACAAAATTGAAACGCCAATATCTCAGAGGCCAGTCGAGATGGATGGGTTGTGCTCACTAAGTGACATACAGGGTGGTAGGTTACCCTCCGCGGTCCCCGCGGGGGCCGCGGCCCCCACGCGAAATACTTTTTCCAAGATGGTGGTTTCAAAATGACGGCCAAAGAATGTAGTAAAAAACGTTAAAAATATTTGAAAAAAATACAGGCTGGCAGGGTACCCTCCGCGGGTCCCGTGGGGCCCGCGGCCTCAACAATAGGCTGGTAGGGTACCCTCCGCGGGTCCCGTGGGGCCCGCGGCCCCCATGTGAGATGCTGTTCCAGAGATAACGGCCGAAAAATAAAGTAAAAAAAAAAGGTGAGAAATTTTCGAAAAAAAAACAGGGTGGCAGGGTACCCCATGGGACCCGCGGCCTCCATGCGAAATGCTTTTCCTAAGATGGCGGCCAAAGAATATAGAAAAAGGCTAGAAATATTTGAAGAAACAATAGGCTGGCAGATAACCCCCCGCGGGTCCCGTGGGGCCCGCGGCCCCCATGTGAGATGCTGTTCCCAAGATAAAGGCCGAAGAGTAAAGTAAAAAAAAAGGTGAGAAATATTTGAAAAAAAACAGGGCAGGGTATGAATCACTGTTTTCAAAGTGGCGGTTTCAAAAAGGCGGCCAAAGTATATAGTAAAAAAAAAAGGTTAGGATTATTAAAACAAAACGGTGGCAGGGACCTCCGCGGGGCCCTTGGGGCCCGCGGCCCCCACGCGAAATACTAGTTATTTTATAATATATATAGCTGAATACCCACTGACTCACTGACTCACTGACTGACATGCTGTTTTGAAGAACCCGTAAGAGGTAAGGCTCGACTCTATACACCGTCGTATCAGAAATGACTCCATGACCACCAGAAAAATACGAAATCGACCTGAACGTGGAAATTGACTTTACACATGGGGCGGTTCTCCGCAACGGCTCCACCTATCGAGTTTGCCCGGAACTAAAGTCGCTCAGAACAGCCGGCCAATGGGTGAGCCGGTCCAAGTTTTTTCAAAATGGCGAAAACAAGATGGCCGCCATACAAAATTGAAACGCGAATATCTCAGAGGCCAGTCGAGATAGGCGGGTGGTGCTCGACCAAATGTCATTCAGAGTTGAGGGGGAAATCTGACTAAGCAATTTTTTTTCCAAGATGGCGGATTCAAAATGGCGGCCAAATTTTTTTTTTCTCCGATCCGACTGAAATTTTGCATCCGGGGCTCTTTGAGGCTACAAATTCAGATGGCATACTTTATTTTTCGGTTTCGCCATTTTCCAAGATGGCCGCCATACAAAGTAATTTCTGTATATTTGACCTGTTGTTTTGAGGAACCCATCAGAGGTAGGGTTTGGTTCTATACACTTTCGCTTCAAAAATTGTAAGATAAGTACGAAAAAAATGAAAAATTGACCTGAATGTGGAAACTGACCTGACACATGGGGCAGCTCTCCGCGATGAATTGCTTTATTGAGTTTGCCCGGAACAAAAGTCGCTCAGAACAGCCAGCCACTGGGTGAACCAGTATTTTTTTTTCAAAATTGCAAAAACAAGATGGCCGCCATACAAAATTGAAACGCAAATATCTCAGAGGCCAATCACAATAGGTGGGTGGTGCTCGACCAAATATTGTTTAAGGTAGGAGTAGTAATCAGATGACCCATTTTTTTTTCCAAGATGGCGGATTCAAAATGGCGGCCAAATTTTTTTTTACTCCGATCCGATTGAAATTTTGCATCCGCGGCTCTTCGAGGCCACAAATTTAAACGCCATATTTAATTTTTCGATTCCGCAATTTTCCAAGATGGCCGCCATACAAAGTAATGTCAGACTCATAGACTCACTTGTGTTGTATCGCAGCTTTTAGAGATAGGGTTCGACTTTATACACCATCTCATAAGAAATTTTATCACAAGTACAAAAAATATGCAAAACGAACCTTAACGTGGAAACTGACTTGACACATGGGTCAGCTCTCCGCAACGACTTGCCCTATCGAGTTTGCCCGGAACTAAAGTCGCTCAGAACAGCCAGCCAATGGGTGAGCTGGTGTTTTTTTTTCAAAATCGCGAAAACAAGATGGCCGCCATACAAAATTGAAACGCCAATATCTCAGAGGACAGTCGAGATGGATGGGTTGTGCTCGACTAAGTGACATACAGGGTGGTAGGTTACCCTCCGCGGTCCCCGCGGGGGCCGCGGCCCCCACGCGAAATACTTTTTCCAAGATGGTGGTTTCAAAATGACGACCAAAGAATGTAGTAAAAAAGGTTAGAAATATTTGAAAAAATACAGGGTGGTAGGTAACCCTCCGCGGTCCCCGCGGGGGCCGCGGCCCCCAGGCCCGCAGGCGAAATACTTTTTCCAAGGTAGCGGTTTCAAAATGACGGCCAAAGAATGTAGTAAAAAAGGTTAGAAATATTTGAAAAAATACAGGCTGGTAGGTTACCTACCCTCCGCGGGTCCCGTGGCGCCCGCGGCCCCCATGCGAAATTCTTTTCCTAAGATGGCGGCCAAAAAATAAAGTAAAAATGGTTAGAAATATTTGAAAAAAAACAGGGCGGTAGGGTATGAATCACTGTTTCCAAGGTGGCGGTTTCAAAAAGGAGGCTAAAGCTTATAGTAAAAAAAAGATTTGGATTATTAAAACAAAACAGGGTGGCAGGGAACCTTCCGCGGGTCCCGTGGGGCCCGCGGCCTGCATGCGAAATGCTTTTCCCGAGAGGGCGGCCAAAGAATAAAGTAAAAATAGGTTAGAAATATTTGAAAAAAAAAAAACAGGATGGCAGGGTACCCTTAGCGGCCTCCAAATACAGGGTGGTGTTACCCTCCGCGGTCCCCGCGGGGGCCGCGGCCCCCAGGCCCCCACGCGAAATACTTTTTCCAACATGGCGGATACAAAATGGCGGCCAAAGATTAAAGTAAAAAATTGTTAGAAATATTTGAAATAAACAGGGCGGTAGGTTATGAATGACTGTCTTCAAAGTGGCGGTTGCAAAAAGGCGGCCAAAGTATATAGTAAAAAAAAAAGGTTAGGATTATTAAAACAAAACAGGGTGGCGGGGACCTCCGCGGGGCCCTTGGGGCCCGCGGCCCCCACGCGAAATACTAGTTATAATATATATAGCTGAACACCCACTCACTCACTCACTCACTCACTGACTCACCCCAGAGTTGTTTGGAGGAACCTGTAAGAGTTGAGGTTAGACTCTATACATCGTTGTATCAGAAATGCTTGCCCGACCACCAGAAAAATACGAAATCGACCTGAACGTGGAAATTGACCTGACACATGGGGCGGTTCTCCGCAACGGCTCGACCTATCGAGTTTGCCCGGAACTAAAGTCGCTCAGAACAGCCGGCCAATGGGTGAGCCGGTCCAAGATTTTTCAAAATGGCGAAAACAAGATGGCCGCCATACAAAATTGAAACGCGAATATCTCAGAGGCCAGTCGAGATAGGTGGGTGGTGCTCGACCAAATGTCATTCAGAGTTGAGGGGGAAATTTGACTAAGTAATTTTTTTTTCAAGATGGCGGATTCAAAATGGCGGCCAAAATTTTTTTTACTCCGATCAGACTGAAATTTTGCATCCGGGGCTCTTCGAGGCCACAGATTCAAATGGCATACTTTATTTTTCGATTCCGCCATTTTTCAAGATGGCCGCCATACAAAGTAATTTCTGTATCTTTGACCTGTTGTTTTGAGGAATCCATCAGAGGTAGGGTTTGGTTCTATACACTTTTGCTTCAAAAATTATATTAAAAGTACAAGTAAAAGCAAAATTGACCTGAATGTGGAAACTGACCTGACACATGGGCCAGCTCTCCGTAACGAGTTGCCCTATCGAGTTTGCCCGGAACAAAAGTCGCTCAGAACAGCCAGCCAATGGGTGAACCGGTATTTTTTTTTCAAAATTGCAAAAACAAGATGGCCGCCATACAAAATTGAAACGCAAATATCTCAGAGGCCAGTCGCAACAGGTGGGTGGTGCTCGAACAAATGTTGTTCAAAGTGGGCGGAGTAATTTAATGAACCAAATTTTTTTTTCAAAATGGCGGATTCAAAATGGCGGCCAAATTTTTTTTGAGTCTGTTCTGTCTAAAATTTTGCATCAGCGCCTCTTCAGGGTTACAGATTCTGACGCTAGAATTTATTTTTCGATTTCGCCATTTTCCAAGATGGCCGCCATACAAAGTTATGTCAGACTCATAGACTCACCTGTGTTGCATAGCAGCTATTAGCGATAGGGTTCGACTCTGTACACCATCGCATCAGGAATCATAACGTTATCACCAAAAAAAATAAAAACTGACCTGAACGTGGAAACTGATCCGGCACATGGGCCAGCTCTCCGCAACGACTTGCCCTATCGAGTTTGCCCGGAACTAAAGTTGCTCAGAACAGCCAGCCAATGGGTGATCCCGTATTTTTTTTTCAAAATTGCAAAAACAAGATGGCCGCCATACAAAATTGAAACGCGAATATCTCAGAGGCCAGTCGAGATGGATGGGTTGTGCTCGACTAAGTGACATACAGGGTGGTACGTTAACCTCCGCGGACCCCGCGGGGGCCGCGGCCCCCACGCGAAATACTTTTTCCAAGATGGTGGTTTCAAAATGACGGCCAAAGAATGTAGTAAAAAACGTTAAAAATATTTGAAAAAAATACAGGCTGGCAGGGTACCCTCCGCGGGTCCCGTGGGGCCCGCGGCCTCAACAATAGGCTGGTAGGGTACCCTCCGCGGGTCCCGTGGGGCCCGCGGCCCCCATGTGAGATGCTGTTCCCAAGATAACGGCCGAAAAATAAAGTAAAAAAAAAAGGTGAGAAATATTCGAAAAAAAAACAGGGTGGCAGGGTACCCCATGGGACCCGCGGCCTCCATGCGAAATGCTTTTCCTAAGATGGCGGCCAAAGAACATAGAAAAAGGCTAGAAATATTTGAAGAAACAATAGGCTGGCAGATAACCCCCCGCGGGTCCCGTGGGGCCCGCGGCCCCCATGTGAGATGCTGTTCCCAAGATAAAGGCCGAAGAGTAAAGTAAAAAAAAAGGTGAGAAATATTTGAAAAAAAACAGGGCAGGGTATGAATCACTGTTTTCAAAGTGGCGGTTTCAAAAAGGCGGCCAAAGTATATAGTAAAAAAAAAAGGTTAGGATTATTAAAACAAAACAGGGTGGCAGGGACCTCCGCGGGGCCCTTGGGGCCCGCGGCCCCCACGCGAAATACTAGTTATAATATATATAGCTGAATACCCACTGACTCACTCACTGACTGACTGACTGACATGCTGTTTTGGAGAACCCATAAGAAGTAAGGCTCGACTCTATACACCATCGTATCAGAAATGCCTCCGTGACCACCAGAAAAATACGAAATCGACCTGAACGTGGAAGTTGACTTGACACATGGGGCGGTTCTCCGCAACGGCTCGACCTATCGAGTTTGCCCTGAACTAAAGTCGCTCAGAACAGCCGGCCAATGGGTGAGCCGGTCCAAAATTTTTCAAAATGGCGAAAACAAGATGGCCGCCATACAAAATTGAAACGCGAATATCTCAGAGGCCAGTCGAGATAGGTGGGTGGTGCTCGACCAAATGTCATTCAGAGTTGAGGGGGAAATCTGACTAAGCAATTTTTTTTCCAAGATGGCGGATTCAAAATGGCGGCCAAAATTTTTTTTTATCCGATCTGATTGAAATTTTGCATCCGGGGCTCTTCGAGGCCACAGATTTAAATGGCATACTTTATTTTTCGATTCCGCCATTTTCCAAGATGGCCGCCATACAAAGTAATTTCTGTATATTTGACCTGTTGTTTTGAGGAACCCATCAGAGATAGGGTTTGGTTCTATACACTTTCGCTTCAAAAATTATATGATAAGTACGAAAAAAATGAAAACTTGACCTGAATGTGGAAACTGACCTGACACATGGGGCAGCTCTCCGTGATGAATTGCTTTATTGAGTTTGCCCGGAACAAAAGTCGCTCAGAACAGCCAGCCAATGGGTGAACCAGTATTTTTTTTTCGAAATTGCAAAAACAAGATGGCCGCCATACAAAATTGAAACGCGAATATCTCAGAGGCCAGTCAAGATAGATGGGTGGTGCTCGATCAAATGTCGTTCAAAATGGGAGGAGAAATCTAATGAACCTGTTTTTTTTTCAAGATGGCGGATTCAAAATGGCGGCGAAAATTTTTTTTACTCCGATCCGATTTAAATTTTGCATCCGGGGCTCTTCGAGGCCACAAATTCAAACGCCATATTTAATTTTTTGATACCGCCATTTTCCAAGATGGCCGCCATACAATGTAATGTCAGACTAACAGACTCACCTGTGTTGTATAGCAGCTTTTGGAGATAGGGTTCGACTCTGTACACCATCGCATCAAGAATCACATCGTTAGAACCACAAAAATTAAAAACTGACCTGAACGTGGAAACTGATTCGGCACATGGGCCAGCTCTCCGCAACGACTTGCCCTATCGAGTTTGCCCGGAACTAAAGTCGCTCAGAACAGCCAGCCAATGGGTAAACTGGTATTTTTTTTTCAAAATTGCGAAAACAAGATGGCCGCCATACAAAATTGAAACGAAATGGTGAATGCAAAATGACGGCCAAATATTATAGTCAAAAATAAAAGAAATATTTGAAAAAAAACACAGGGTGGCAGGGTACCCTCCGCGGTCCCCGCGGGGGCCGCGGCCCCAAGGCCCCCATGCGAAATACTTTTTCCAAGGTAGCGGCTTCAAAATGACGGCCAAAGAATGTAGTAAAAAAAGGTTAGAAATATTTGAAAAAATACAGGGTGGTGTTACCCTCCGCAGTCCCCGCGGGGGCCGCGGCCCCCAGGCCCCCACGCGAAATACTTTTTCCAAGGTAGCGGTTTCAAAATGACGGCCAAAGAATGTAGTAAAAAAGGTTAGAAATATTTAAAAAAATACAGGGTGGTGTTACCCTCCGCGGTCCCCGCGGGGGCCGCGGCCCCCAGGCCCCCACGCGAAATGCTTTTTCCAGGGTAGTGGTTTCAAAATGATGGCCAAATAATGTAGTAAAAAAGGTTAGAAATATTTGAAAAAATACAGGGTGGTAGGTTACCCTCCGCGGTCCCCGCGGGGGCCGCGGCCCTCTGGCCCCCACGCGAAATACTTTTTCCAAGGTAGCGGTTTCAAAATGACGGCCAAAGAATGTAGTAAAAAAGGTTAGAAATATTTAAAAAAATACAGGGTAGTGTCACCCTCCGCGGTCCCCGCGGGGGCCGCGGCCCCCAGGCCTCCACGCGAAATGCTTTTTCCAAGGTAGTGGTTTCAAAATGACGGCTATAGAATGTAGTAATATTTTAAAATACAACAGGCTGGCAGGGCACCCTCCGCGGGTCCCGTGGGGCCCGCGGCCCCCATGCGAAATCCTTTTTCTAAGATGGCGGCCATAGAATATAGTAAAAAAGGCCAGAAATATTTGAAAATACAACAGGCTGGCAGAGTACCCTCCGCGGGTCCCGTGGGGCCCGCGGCCCCCATGCGAAATGCTTTTTCTAAGATGGCGGCCATAGAATATAGTAAAAAAGGCTAGAAATATTCTAAAAAACAACAGGCTGGCAGGGTACCCTCCGCGGGTCCCGTGGGGCCCGCGGCCCCCATGCGAAATGCTTTTTCTAAGATGGCGGCCATAGTATATAGTAAAAAAGGCTAGAAATATTTGAAAAAACAACAGGCTGGCAGGGTACCCTCCGCGGGTCCCGTGGGGCCCGCGGCCCGCATGCGAATTGCTTTTCCCGAGAGGGCAGCCAAAGAATAAAGTAAAAATAGGTTTGAAATATTTGAAAAACAACAGGATTGCAGGGTATCCTCCGCGGCCCCCACGCAGAATACTTTATCCATGGTGGCGGTTTCAAAAAGGCGGCCAAAGTATATAGTAAAAAAAAAGGTTAGGATTATTAAAACTAAACAGGGTGGCACGGGACCTCCGCGGGGCCCTCGGGGCCCGCGGCCCCCACGCGAAATACTAGTTATTACTATATATATAGCTGAATACCCACTGACTCACTCACTCACTCACCCCAGAGTTGTTTGGAAGAACCCGTAATAGGTGAGGTTAGACTCTATACATGATCGTATCAGAAATGCCCCTACGAGTACCAGAAAAATACGAAATCGACCTGAACGTGGAAACTGACCTGACACATGGGGCGGTTCTCCGCAACGGCTCGACCTATCGAGTTTGCCCGGAACTAAAGTCGCTCAGAACAGCCGGCCAATGGGTGAGCCGGTCCAAGATTTTTCAAAATGGCGAAAACAAGATGGCCGCCATACAAAATTGAAACGCGAATAACTCAGAGGCCAGTCGAGATAGGTGGGTGGTGCTCGACCAAATGTCATTCAGAGTTGAGGGGGAAATCTGACTAACCAATTTTTTTTCCAAGATGGCGGATTCAAAATGGCGGCGAAAATTTTTTTTTATCCGATCCGATTGAAATTTTGCATCCGGGGCTCTTCGAGGCCACAGATTCAGACGGCATACTTTATTTTTCGATTCCGCCATTTTCCAAGATGGCCGCCATACAATGTAATTTCTGTATATTTGACCTGTTGTTTTGAGGAACCCATCAGAGGTAGGGTTTGGTTCTATACACTTTCGCTTCAAAAATTATATGATAAGTACGAAAAAAATGAAAAATTGACCTGAATGTGGAAACTGACCTGACACATGGGGCAGCTCTCCGCGATGAATTGCTTTATTGAGTTTGCCCGGAACAAAAGTCGCTCAGAACAGCCAGCCAATAGGTGAACCGGTATTTTTTTTTCAAAATTGCGAAAACAAGATGGCCGCCATACAAAATTGAAACGCGAATATCTCAGAGGCCAATCGCAATAGGTGGATGGTGCTCGACCAAATGTTGTTCAAGGTGGGAGTAGTAATCTGATGACCCAATTTTTTTTCCAAGATGGCGGATTCAAAATGGCGGCCAAATTTTTTTTGAGTCCGTTCTGACTAAAATTTTGCATCAGCGCCTCTTCAGGGCCATAGATTCTGATGCTAGAATTTATTTTTCGATTCCGCCATTTTCCAAGATGGCCGCCATACAAAGTTATGTCAGACTAACAGATTCGCTTGTGTTTTATAGCAGCTATTAGCGATAGGGTTCGACTCTGTACACCATCGCATCAGGAATCATAACGTTAGTACCAAAAAAATTAAAAACTGACCTGAACGTGGAAACTGATCCGGCACATGGGCCAGCTCTCCGCAACGACTTGCCCTATCAAGTTTGCCCGGAACTAAAGTCGCTCAGAACAGCCGGCCAATGGGTGAGCCGGTCCAAGATTTTTCAAAATGGCGAAAACAAGATGGCCGCCATACATTGAAACGCGAATATCTCAGAGGCCAGTCGCAATAGATGTAAATTATTCGAACAAGTATCATTCAAGGTTGGAAGGGTCATTTAAAGCGTAGTTTTTTTCAAGATGGCGGAATCAAAATGGCGGCCAATTTTTTTTTGAGTCCGTTCCGATTTAAATTTTGAATTCAGGGCTCTTTAAGGCCACATATTCCACCGAGTACCGTTTCTCAGTGTGACCTCCAAGCAGCAGTGCCACCGCCAAAACTTGAACCGCTTAACGTTATTGCGGTCCACGCCCCGCTCACCACTAGCCTTTAGAGCGCCGCCCGCGCAGCGCGCAAGACCTGAACGCCTGCCACTCTCGCACCAAGCGCCGCCCACGCCACGACCAGCCAAGCTCGAGCCCATAGCAGCGCCAGCTACGCACGCACCATCGCCCCATCCTGGCTTGCAAGCACTGGTGGAGGTGCTGACCATCCGCGTCCCTTCGCATTTGTGCTTCCCGCCGCCAGCCAACCTGTCGCCGCCGTTCGCTGCTACTACCGCCACCAACCGGCGCCCGTCTTCGCCCGATCTCCGGGCCCGGTGGAGGGGGTATCACATTGACGCCACGAGGGGAGGACGATTACCGTGTGGTGCAGCGATACCTGACCGACCTCGTGCTACCACCGGCCTGCCGTGGCACTGCTATGTGTTGCAAGCGCTAACTCTAGGTCGGCTACCGAAGCCTCCTGCCCAACATTACGCTGTAGGTAGGAGATCGTCGAGGACCTCATCGAACAAAGTTCCCAACTAATTGCATTTTATATAACACTAGCTTCTGCCCGCGACTTCGTCTGCGTAGAATTATACATAAAATCCTTCCTCTTGAATCACTCTATCTATTAAAAAAAACTGCATCAAAATCCGTTGTGTAATTTTGAAGACATAAGCATACATAGGGACATACTCGTAGGGACAGAGAAAGCGACTTTGTTTTATACTATGTAGTGATGATACACATAAAGTGTACCTACCTACCGTTTATAATACGTAATAAATAATTATCTTATAACTATAAGATTAATTAACATGATATAGCTAATATTAAGTGATATTATGTACTTTGTTTCTAAAGTAAGTACCTGATAAAAAAGAGTCAGAAGAGTTAGGTACGACGACGAGCAAAGCGAGGAGGAGGGTTAGGTTTTTGCGACCCCAGTGCGCGAGCCGAAATAGAAACTAAACTAAGCTCGTGTCTTCGTAAAAGTTTACGTTTTCCCGCTAATTCCCTGTCATTGCTGTCATTTTTAGGGTTCCGTACTCGAAAGCAGCGGCGTAACTATCGGATGGTAGGGCTGGCAAAATGAAAGGAGCCCCCAGCTCTACGGGACCCCGAACTGGCCTGGCCTTGAGCTCAGAAGGGAAGATGATGCACTTCTTTATAGTGAGGAAGGGCCCCATCTGATGCATTTGTAGTTACGCAACCGCTCGAAGGGTAAAAACGGAAACCCTATTCATGAGGTTCCGCTGTCTGTCCCCCGTGATAGCTAGACAGATGATGGTATTTATGTTGCCGCTATAACAATAAATACTAAAAACAGAATAAAATTAATATTTAAGGGGAGCTGCCATACCACAAATGGGTTTTTTTGCGTTTTTTGCTCGATATTAATAACGGCTCCAGGCAGACGCTTGAAATATTCACAAATGATGTATGTCTGTTGCCGCTTTAACTACCAATCTTAAAAACCAGAATAATGTATGTACAATACAATACAAATACTCTTTATTGAACACCACAAATCAGTACAAAACAATACAGAATCAAAGAACAAAGTAGATAATAGGCGGTCTTATCGCTTAATAGCCAATAAGATAAATAAGTTGGAGACAGTTTAAGTAGGTGACGGAAACAAATAGACAGGATAAACGCAGGGATAATAAAAACAACAATACCAACATAAATATAATACATAGCTAAATAAATAAAATAAATTAATACATACATACACACAACATTACTGTATAATACTTAAGATAAAATAAATGTGAGAATGTAACAATGAAAAATAAGAAGGCCATACAACAGAAAAGGATGTATGTATGTATGTCTGTATATATCATGACCAATATATAGTGATCCCACACTGGGTACATTTTGCTTTGGAGCAGGGCTCTGCTTATACTGGATTTGATATTTATAGGTAATGGTATGGAACCTTTTGTGCTAGAGTCCGACTCCTCCGACTCCACCGACTCCCTCAGACTCCCACTTGGCCGTTTTTTTTTACATTAAAATTCACGATAAGGCCATTTCTGGTCTATGCTGTCAGGATGGCCAACATAACTTGTCTAATCCATCTATCGGCAGCTCAACAACTAGCAAACTGCTGTCTAGCAAGCGTTTATGAATCATACTTCTTAAACAACCGTCCAACAAGATTAATCAGTCTGCTAATTATCCGACCGATCCAACCTCAATGGGGTTGTCTACTTTGTTTAAATGAATTGTAAATCGAAACCCTCTGTGTATCCGTAAATTAATATTTAAAAATAAAGAATCATCATCAACCGCATACGTCCCTGTTGCCGGGGCAACTCTCCTCTCAGCCTACAGGCCCGGCCCAATATTGAACCTGCAACTTCTGAATTAAGAGCCTACCATTTCCACTAGGCCACAGACACTTCATAGTAAAAAATAATGGATATGCATCTGCAAATATTTTTTTAGTCATTATTATTGTAATATTAGTACCTAATAAAATACATAATGTTCCTTATGACTTGTTTGCTTTTGCTATTAAACCTACATCACATTACTTGTATTGTTTTTCGGTAAAATAACGTTTTAACATTTTATTAAATGGTTAACAATATAAAAACGACTGACATTTATTTTTCCTTGTTAAACCTAAATCACATAACAAACTGTAAATATATTCATCCACACCCATATCATAACGTCCCTATAATCCCTATAATTAATATATTCAAGGTGAAATAATAAAAAAGACAAACAATTTGTAATTATTTATTTTTAGCGCTTGCTAACAATTTAAGAAATATTAAAAAAAAACTATGATAAAATCTAAAAGTTAACTAAATATACAAAACTTAAAACTAAATAAATATACCTAACTATAAAAAGAAAACATCATCTAAAAGGCCCTCCTGCGGCATAGACCCCAAGACACTGGCGGCATTACCTCTCTGTACAGCCAGAGAAATTCGCTGGGAGAGGTAAGCGCCAGCTCTGGGGTCTCCTGAGGTCTCTATCAGCCGGGGCGACAAGGCTCTCATGAAGGGACCTTTTGTAATTCCCCTCTTATATCAACTAATAAAGACATGAGAAATAAAAACATTTTCGCAGTATTAACCTCATCATAATCCCCCCAGTAGGTACATGTGGACTTTTTTGATTCTTTCGGAGCTAGGATCTGCTACATAAACGGCTTTGTCCAGTAGCATTGTATGGATGTTGAAGATTTCTTCACTTTTCTTGGCCAGCCAAAACAGAAGCAATAGAACATTCTTACAACCACCTACAACAAAATGAAAAGAAAATTAATAACTATTGTATCAAGTATGCGAGTATTATTATATTTTATATATGCACTAATGTTGATGATTGAACAGGTAAATACTCACATGAGCATCTTAGCCCCCCTTTTTTCGGCAATGCAATGTACTCCAAAATAGACACATTTCTTGTCACAGAGCGTGTCAGCCTTGACAATTTTTTCACCGGAGTCTCCATTGGTAAGCATTTTTTCAAAAATTATCGTGGAAAATAGACTTTCAAAAGGTTAGGAACTTAAAAAGAAACTGCCCGGATCAAATGACAAATGATGACTTTGACGTACGAATGACAGATGACAGTATTTTTCTCTAAGCAGATGGGCAAAGGAAATCAAGACTTTCGTGCCACTGTTCATGTATATCCAGTCGACCATATCCGATAATTAACAAATTCAATTTAAAAAAAAAGTACGTGACCAAATTTTAAGATATTCAAATAAGTTTCTCAAATTGGCCTAAGCTGTAAGAAAAAAAAATCAAATAAATTCACCTTTTTTTTTCTAACCAAAGGCAATTAAGCAGCTTTATAGGCGAGCCAGATTAAACTCTAACGTCACTAGCCAAAATATTTTCAAAAATTAATTTAAATTAAAGGACTGAATTATATGAGAAAATACCAAAATTAATTTCTTATAATAATTCACTTTTCTATGCAATGACTTTTTATAAAATTATAACTGGCCGCGTCGACGAAAAAAAAAAAAAAGGCGATTGTCTTTTGTTCAGTTACTTTTGCCGCGAAATTGCTAACTAAAGTGAAGACGTGATATTGAATCCCGACAAGGTAAGCGTTTTATTGTTTTATTTCGAGAAAAAACAGTACATAGATATAATACAATAGTTTATTATGATCTATGTAACTTAATTTAACATAAGTACATATATCTACTACCTACTTCAACAGTTTTCAATGAAAAGTGCAAATTCTAATAGCATTATTGGACGCCATTGTGTGTAATGATTTACAAAACTAACGCTGGCTGAAAAGTAGGCCGGTAGGAACTGTTGTAGATCCTAAATTAAGATATAACTTTAACGTAAACATTAATGGCGAATGATATCATGTACTTTGGTAATTAACCATATTACTTATTATTTTCAGATGAAACGAGGTGTTGAGATTATTACTGTGCAGCGTGCTGTTCGCAGACGTTCCTGTAAGTACATTTAAATTACCAATTATTCTGTCTTGTTCTCGAAAGTTCCAAGAGAATCATGTTGTAGCAATGAAATCTCTCGCATATGAATTCATTGTATGTGGTACCAAATTAGATGATAGCTTATTATTAAGAATATACAATGTCCTGTCCGTCTGTCTGTCTGTCTGTCTGTCTGTCTGTCTGTCTCCAACACCAGGCTGTGTGTTATGAACTGACCGTGATAGCTAGACAGTTGAAATTTTTTCACCATCGGGTTAGTTAGATGAATGGAGTTTTAGTAAGGAACCTTGATTTATTTATAATATAATATATAATATGTATAGCCTATATTCATCAGGGATAATGTAGGATTCTAACGGTGAAAGAATTTTTCAAATCAGTCCAGTAGTTTTGGAGCCTATTCAATTCAAACAAACAATCATACAAACAAACAATCAAATATTTCCTTTACAATACAATACACTCTTTATTGAATACCACATATAATAACCAAAACTTGCATTATCATCCTTCCTACATATGTGTACCAAATTTTAAGTCTCATCGGAGCAACCGTTGAAGAGTTCCCTCCTGCGGAGACGATCCTGGCTTTACCATCAGAATTTTACTGCCAGATTATTGTATTGTCATCTAACTTGCACAAGTATGCAAAATTTCAGCTGAATCGGATGTAGATATTTGCTTCAAAATTGAGTCACAAGATTCCACCCGGACAAATATACATACATACATACCGTCACGCCTCTTTCCCACAGGGGTAGGCAGAAACTACTTTGTTCCACATACATACATATGTTGCAAATTAATAAAAATGCTTGTTAATATTTATAAATATAATGGTACTATTTTAGATAAATTATTATTTGGTTATTATATTTTCACGCCAGTATCTCTAAGGGGGTGAGCAGCAGATTTTTTTTCTTTAAACAACACATTGTAATTTCTTAAGTTACCTTTTTTGTTACTGTCATTATCCAGCTACTTAGCTTTTCCATGCTGGTCTGGGAGCAAAGAAAAAACATAGAATGTACCAGTAGCTTCTCTACCCGCACAGATGGTAAAAACCCATCAAGGGAATGGACAAAAATCTTAGGAATCATGTTATAGGCGATGCGGCTAGCAACCCATCACTATTTTGATTCCTCCTTTTCACCTATACAAGCACAATCATGCTAAACGTGGCCTTTATTTAGATCTTGTTACCTTGGGCACTGTCTACCCCGTAAGGGATCATGACGTGATTTTTGTGTGTGTGTGTGTGTGTGTATTATCCAGCTATAATACTTCCATGCTGGTCTGGGAGCACAGAAAAAACATAGAATGTACCCGTTGCTTGCCTTCCCGCGCAGATGGTAAAAGCCCATCGAAGGAATGGACAATAATCTTTAGAATCATTTTATAGGTTATGCGGCTAGCAACCCATCACTATTTTGACTTCATTTTTCACCTATACCCCCACAATCTTGCTAAATGTCGCCTGTAGGTATCTGTTACCTTAGGCTCTGTCTACCCTGTAAGGGATAAAGACGTGATTTGTGTATGTATGTATGTATGTAATATGTATATTTTCACGCGAATATCTCTAAAGGGGTAGGCAGTCATTATCCAGCTATAATACTTCCATGCTGGTCTGGGAGTAAAGAAAAAACATAGAATGTACCCGTTGCTTCTCTTCCCGCGCAGATGGTAGCAACCCATCACTATTTTGATTTCATTTTTCACCTATACCCCCACAATCTTGCTAAATGTCGCCTGTAGGTATCTATTACCTTAGGCTCTGTCTACCCCGTAAGGGATAAAGACGTGATTTGTGTATGTATGTATGTATGTATGTAATATGTATATTTTCACGCGAATATCTCTAAAGGGGTAGGCAGTCATTATCCAGCTATAATTCTTTCATGCTGGTCTGGGAGTAAAGAAAAAACATAGAATGTACCCGTTGCTTCTCTTCCCGCGCAGATGGTAAAAGCCTATCGAGGGAATGGACTAAAATCTTTAGAATCATGTTATAGGCGATGCGGCTAGCAACCCATCACTATTTTGATTCCTCCTTGCCACCTATTCCCGCGCAGATGGTAAAAGCCCATCGAGGAAATGGACAAAACTTGATAATCATGTTATAGGCGATGCGGCTAGCAACCCATCACTATTTTGATTCCTCCTTGCCACCTATTCCCGCGCAGATGGTAAAAGCCCATCGAGGAAATGGACAAAACTTGATAATCATGTTATAGGCGATGCGGCTAGCAACCCATCACTATTTTGATTCCTCCTTTCCACCTATTCCCGCGCAGATGGTAAAAGCCCATCGAGGAAATAGACAAAACTTGAGAATCATGTTATAGGCGATGCGGCTAGCAACCCATCACTATTTTGATTCCTCCTTTCCACCTATTCCCGCGCAGATGGTAAAAGCCCATTGCGGGAATGGACAAAAATCTTAAGAATCATGTTATAGGCGATGCGGCTAGCAATCCATCACTATTTTGATTCCTCCTTTCCACCAATACAAACAATAATGCTAAACGTCGCCTTTAGGTCTTGTTACCTTGGGCACTGTCTACCCCGTAAGGGATCAAGACGTGGTGTGTGTGTGTGTGTGTGTGTGTATATATTATCCAGCTATAATACTTCCATGCTGGTCTGAGAGTAAAGAAAAAACATAGAATGTACCTGTTGCTTGTCTTTTCGCGCAGATGGTAAAAGCCCATCGAGGAAATGGACAAAAATCTTTAGAATCATTTTATAGGTTTTGCGGCTAGCAACCCATCACTATTTTGATTTCATTTTTCACCTATACCCCCACAAATCTTGCTAAATGTGGCCTGTAGGTATCTGTCACTTTAGGCTCTGTCTACCCCGTAAGGAATAAAGTCGTGATTTGTGTATGTATGTAATATGTATATTTTCACGCGAATATCTCTAAAGGGGTAGGCAGTCATTATCCAGCTATAATACTTCCATGCTGGTCTGGGAGTAAAGAAAAAACATAGAATGTACCTGTTGCTTGTCTTTTCGTGCAGATGGTAAAAGTCCATCGAGGTAATGGACAAAAATCTTTAGAATCATGTTATAGGCGATGCGGCTAGCAACCCATCACTATTTTGATTTCATTTTTCACCTATACCCCCACAATCTTGCTAAATGTGGCCTGTAGGTATCTGTTACCTTAAGCTCTGTCTACCCCGAAAGGGATAAATACGTGATTTGTGTACGTGTGTATGTATGTATGTATGTATATATTCACGCGAATATCTCTAAAGGGGTAGGCAGTCATTGTCCAGCTATAAAACTTCCCGCGCAGATGGTAAAAGCATCGAGGGAATGGGCAAAAATCTTAAGAATCATGTTATAGGCGATGCGGCTAGCAACCCATCACTATTTTGATTCCTCCTTGCCACCTATTCCCGCGCAGATGGTAAAAGCCCATTGCGGGAATGGACAAAAATCTTAAGAATCATGTTATAGGCGATGCGGCTAGCAATCCATCACTATTTTGATTCCTCCTTTCCACCAATACAAACATAATAATGCTAAACGTCGTCTTTAGGTCTTGTTACCTTGGGCACTGTCTACCCCGTAAGGGATCAAGACGTGGTGTGTGTGTGTGTGTGTATATATTATCCAGCTATAATACTTCCATGCTGGTCTGAGAGTAAAGAAAAAACATAGAATGTACCTGTTGCTTGTCTTTTCGCGCAGATGGTAAAAGCCCATCGAGGGAATGGACAAAAATCTTTAGAATCATTTTATAGGTTATGCGGCTAGCAACCCATCACTATTTTGCTTTCATTTTTCACCTATACCCCCACAATCTTGCTAAATGTGGCCTGTAGGTATCTGTTACTTTAGGCTCTGTCTACCCCGTAAGGAATAAAGACGTGATTTGTGTATGTATGTAATATGTATATTTTCACGCGAATGTCTCTAAAGGGGTAGGCAGTCATTATCCAGCTATAATACTTCCATGCTGGTCTGGGAGTAAAGAAAAAACATAGAATGTACCCGTTGCTTCTATTCCCGCGCAGATGGTAAAAGCCCATCGAGGGAATGGACTAAAATCTTTAGAATCATGTTATAGGCGATGCAGCTAGCAACCCATCACTATTTTGATTTCTCCTTTCCACCTATACAAACAAAATCGTGCTAAACGTGGCCTTTAGGTCTTGTTACTTTGGGCACTGTCTACCCCGTAAGGAATCAAGCTGTTGCCCGCGACTCCGTCTGCGAAGAAGACGCTTATCGCTATCCCGCGGAAACTATGCAATTTGCCGGGATAAAAACTATCCTATGCTCTTTCCCGGAACTCAAATTATCTGTATACTAAATTTTAACTAAATCGGTTCTGCGGCTTAAGCGTGACAAGGTAACAAACAGACAGACAGCGTTATTTTCGCATTTATAATATTAGTAAGGATAAGGATAAGGATTTAAAGAATAGTTACTTAAAATATGTATCAGATACAGATACAGATACATGAATCACGTCTTTATTCATTACGGGGTAGACAGAGCCTAAGGTGACAAGACCTACAGGCCACGCTTAGCAAGCTTGTGGGGCGTATAGTAGATGGAAAAAGGGTACAAAATAGTGATGGGTCGCTAGCCTCATCGCCTATAACATGATTCCTACGACTTTCGCCCATTTCCTCGATGGGCTTTTACCATCTGCGCGGGAAGAGAGGCAACTGGTACCTTCTATGTATCAATCTTTTGTAAAATGTTATTCTGAATTTAATTTTGAATTGTATGAATGATTTCGGCTAAGTTTATTTTATTTTATTGTACACAATTTTGCATGATAATTGTATCTTTTGAAAGCATATAAAGAAACTGAAACTAAAACTGAAAGGATAAGGATGTATGTATGTATTATGTGTTCCATGCTGGTCTGGGAGCAAAGAAAAAACAGAATGTACCAGTTGCTGCTCTTCCCGCGCAAATGGTAAAAACCCATCGAGGGAATGGGCGAAAATCATAGGGGTCATGTTATAGGCGATGCGGCTAGCAACCCATCACTATTTTGATTCCACTTTCCACCTCTACACCCTCAGGGTCTTGCTAAACGCGGCCTGTAGGTCTTGTTACCTTAGGCTCTGTCTACCGCGTAAGGGATAAAGATGTGATTTGTGTATGTGTGTATGTATGTATGTGCTTATTTATACGTGTGGAGTGTGAAGTCGGTGCCTCAGCTCAAATAGTTCTAAGCCGAAAATATAGTATAGGTAATAGTACCTATACTATATTTTATTTATTATAGATAGGCACATAGACTAGATACTTTGGGGGCGTTGGAGAATTACGTAAGCGCTTGAGGGGGGCGGGGGGTCTTTGCTTTGCTTATTTTAGATGACATGGTGGGTAGGGGGGTCGATATGGTGATTACGTCAGCAGTTTCGATTCGAACGTCTGCTCACGAATCAATAAAAAACAGAATCCATTAAAAGAGTAATGCTTAGGTACCTACCAATAATTACGTAAGCATGGGAGGGGGGGGGGATAAGGGGTTTGCTTACTTTCGCTGAAAAAAGGAAGGGGGGGGGTAAATAATTCAAAAAAATCTGCTTACGTAATACTTGAATGGCACCTTTCTGCCACGCATGCCACAGATAAACATAACGATGTTATGATGGGAGTGTGGGTAATGGCGCGAGCTGAGCTGAGGCACCGACGTCAAACATATAAATAAGTAGGTAGCACTCACCAAAAAATATTTTCTAAAGTAGCGTAATTAATACAATTTATTATTATTTACCTTAGGCTCTGTCTACCCCGTAAGGGATAAAGACGTGATTTGTGTTTGTATGTATGTATGTATTATTATGAAATCTATAGGCGGATTTAGGCTACATTTAAATTAGATGTTTAACCAAGTTTGTTATTTTGGTCAGTAGGTCAGTTGTATTAATAGTTAAGTTAATTTTATAAGTATACGTAGGTACTGCTTTTTATTTTGAAAAAATGCCTTCCTACCAGGTTTCTTGCGGCGCATTCTTTTTTGGCAGATGATCTTTCCGAAAGCGCTGGTTATCTAAAAAAAGACATATAAAAGAGCCCTTCGAGGCCTATTTGTAAAAAAAGTTTAAATCGAATTTTGCCTTATCGCAATACAGTCAGACGCGTTCATCCCTTACAGGCATATAAACAGTGCTTGTAAGCATACGTAAATGTGCCCGACACTCTTCGTACCAATACGGATTTTGTTGGCAATATGCCTATCCTCTGTCCAAAATCCACTGCATGCCCCTGAATACAGTGGCCGTATCATCTAAAAGATATGGGACATACATGCATAGATTCATGTTCAAAAATATTTTTTTGCAGCGGGCGAGAGCTACGGAGACGGCGCTGAACCAGCCGGTTACTGCGTTGCCCAAGGTAAGGTTGCAGCAGGTCTCTGCTTTCACTGGTTTATAGATATTTATAGATAATGGTACGCACTTGGCCGGTTTTTTTTTTTTTTTTTTAAATTAAAGCTTTTAAATGAAAAACTTTTTTAACACATTTTATCTTAACATTTATCTTAATTAGATGACTTTTCTCACAAAATAAATCCATGTCGTAAATTAGACCTTTGTCCTGAAGTTGAAACTTAAATTTAAAACGCAACGCAACTACCTACTGAAGACGAACTGAACACTAATCAGAGATTACTAGGAGCAATACAAACCGTTTAAAACAATAAATAATACCGTTTTCTTTCACTACTATTATCTTTTATTTTGATAGGCACGGTGCACCAAGGGGCACCAGTTTTTAGAGGTAATAACTCGCAATGTGTAGCCATGTCAGCGTGTGCTTGCGTGTACTCGGTCTGTAGTTCTAGAAATTATCGCGATTTTGACGTTGATGTCATACTTAAGAGTGGCGACGAATTGTACATGCAGCTGTTACCTAACTTAACTAGGGAAAATCAAATATATTTACTGCCAGAACAATTGCCATCCCATATTCGCTCCGGGATCTTTTCGGCAGAAATTGAACCAATGGAAGATGGCAACAATTGGATCGCTAATGGCTTATACGCAGTAAATATAACCGATATCGACAGAAAAAAGATAGATCTGGAAAACATTCTTCAGACGCAAGTCTTTACATGGGATCACATCGATGCAACCGATAGTATTATTTTTACCGGTCAAAGTTATACCGTCTCATTCTGGAGACATCAAAATTCTTTTTTCCTGTTCAATAGTCACGGGGTAGACAGCAATAATCGTACAGCAGACCAATGTGCGCGGTTATTCAAATGTGATTCCGTGAAAAAACTGGTCGACTATCTTTTCGCGAATTCTCGCTTAGCAGTACGTAGACAAGATACGGAATACGTCTTGCATAGAATTCGTGTGAAAACACCTCGTGTGATCACACCATCTCCCACGTTCACATCATCGTCGCTGTCGCGTTCTGTCACTGATGTGCTATCTCCTACATTCACGGAATCGCTATCACAGTCGGATGTATCTCGGCCACGTTCGCCCACCTATGCCGAGGTTTGTGCGAAGAATTCTTGTGAGCGTGTCAATTCCGTATCGCAAACTTCTGCAACCACGACAAATATCGATGCCGCGCAACCCCAAAAAAAATCAAAACGTACGAACTTAAATCCAGTGGTTGTAGTCGATAGAGTAGAAGATTTTAAACTGTACGTGTTAAATCCTGTTGTCATCGTCCACAATATGTTTTCGGAATTACCGTTAGACGAAAATGAATCAAATGTCGATACGGCAACTGCTAACAGAGCTAGAGGCCGGCCCAAGAAACAAAAACGCGGACCCAAAGCTAATGTTCATTTAGATGCGATCAAAAAATCCATAAAGAAAAATCCTCACATTAATCGCGCCGCAGTCAAAAAGTATTCGGAAAATAACCCCGAGGTTAATCGCGTCGCAGTCGAAAAGTATACGAAAAATAACCCCGAGGTTAATCGCGCCGCAGTCGAAAAATATTCGAAAAACCATCCCGAGGTTAATCGCGCCGCAGTCGAAAAATATACTAAAACGCACCCCGAGGTACACCGCGCCGCAGTCGAAAATTATTCGCAACGGAACCCTGAAATAAACCGTGCCGCTGTTGAGAGATATACCACAGTTAGTCGTGATGTTGAAGTAGAATTACGGCGGCCAACAAACTTAATTGGGGAGTGGAGGGAGTCGGAACTTGCCAATATGCCGCTGTTTTCTTTAAAAAAGCCGTCTTTGCTGGCTGCAGATATTTTTTCGTGTCCGAACTGTAACGCGCGTCTTTTTGAGGAAGAGCGGGGTCGTAAACAGTGGTGTTGTGGGTCCGGAGCGTACAACGTTCAACAGTTTTCGCCTTTATCGGAAGATTTCTATTCTGATCCCTCGTTTTTGCGTGCACCGCGAGCGTACAATAATTTGTTTGCCTTCAGTGCCTTAGGCGTCTCTCACGGTTATCAGCATCCCGAGCAGGGTATATCCTTTTTAAAAATTCAAGGACGTATTTACCACCGCGTTTTCGATCTTTCGTATGAAGAAACCACTAACAATATCGGGCTTTACATTAATGACAATAACGAACGCGATAGTATAGCACAAAGTCAACGGCTCAATAGGGATGTTATTGTTTCCATCACAAATTATTTGCATAATGTCAATCCGTTTATAGAATGCTTTAAACGCTTGAGTCGGGAAACGTCCGATCAAGCGTACATAAGGTTCGAAAGAACTACACGCGCAACGCACGGTAATATTTTGGGCGACTTACCTTTAGGCACGGAAGTGGCTGCCATAATAAGCACTGAGAGAGAAACTTTCCAACCTCATTGTATAGCCATCTGGAAAGTAGGCCATAAGAAACCACACACTGTAGATATCATGAATCCATTGTACGAAGCTTTTCAATATCCGTTGCTTTACCCCGAAGGTAATGCGGGTTGGTTTCCGAATAAATTGGACAATAATCAAAATAAATTATCACAAGTAAAATATATCCGGTGCTTACTGCTGTCGGAGACGCGTTTTTCAAAATTGGGTAGACTGTCCGAGGAGTGGTTGGTAGATGTTTATTGTAGAATTTGTGAAGAGCGTCTCCGCTACATCACCAACATGCAGAAACAAAATTCAAATAATGCATTAAGAACTGCTCCACTCGAAGAAATAGAAATTAGTGTACAACAGATTCGCAACGACGAGACCATAGAAGGGGAGGGTTATGTCCCGGGTCGCATATATTTGCCTTATAGTTTCACGGGATGTCCGAGATATATGAAGGTGAAGTACATGGATGCGATTGCAATAGTAAATACGTTGGGTACTCCCACGTATTTTCTAACTTTTACATGTAATCGCAATTGGCCCGAAATTAAACAATCTCTCGAAGCAGGTCAGCTGGCAGACCCACTTATATGTGCTCGCGTTTTTAATTTAAAATTAGCGCAACTTTTACGCGATATCCGGTCCGGTCGGTGGTTTGGCAAATGTTTGTACATGTTTCATGTAATTGAATTTCAAAAACGCGGTTTGCCCCACGCGCATATCTGTTTTAAAGTAGAGAACGGCCCGATACACAATGTAGATATAGATAAAGTAGTTCGAGCGGATATTCCCAACTCGTCGGAAGCTGACGGTAAATTGAGAACGACGGTTTTGAAACACATGATCCACGGTCCGTGCGGTCCTCCACATAGGGAAAATTTACCGTGTTGGGATAAAGAGCTACGCAAATGTTCAAAATTTTTTCCAAAATGCGAAACTGCCGTTACGTTTGCTGACGACAAAGGTTTTGTAAACTTACGCCGCGACAGTAAAAACGAGGCTACGATCACGTATAACAGGCGCGAATTGGTTGTGAGCGATTTATGGGTCGTGCCATACAATGCGGCTCTTTTATTAAAATACGATGCCCACATGAATTTGGAGGTTTCGTCGCAGCGTACGATTGTTAAATATCTGTTTAAGTATATGACCAAAGGTCCGGACGAATCACGAGTAGCTGTTGTGTCCGAGGAGCATTTAAATGACGAGGTAGAACAGTACGTCACTAAGCGATATTTAGGATCGGGTGAGGCGGCGTGGAGGACCTTAGAGTTTGACGTGACGGCCCGCGAACCTAACGTCAAACAATTGGCCGTGCATCTCGAAAACCGTCACAACGTTTACTTTCGACCAGGCACTGAAGTAGAATCCGCGCAACAATCAACGTCTAATCTGCTCACATATTTTAACCGTCCCGCCGGTGAAGAGTTTGACCGCTTAACATATTGCCAATTTTATGAACAATATTTAGTTCACGCGTCGCGACCTAATACAAAAAATACCCAAATTTACGAAACCGGTAACAACAGGTTTGTGACGAAACGGCAACGCGGAGAGCTTGTAGCGCGTCTATTTTGGGTCGCGCCTAATAGAGGTGAACAATTCTACTTAAGAATTCTGTTAAAGTCTTACCCGGCTCGAAGTTACGCGGAACTAATTAGTCTTGGTGGTCCTAATTGCAGCACTTTTCAGGAAGCTGCTAAAATTGTTGGACTCGCGGACGACGAAGTAGAGTACGAAAGGGCCATGTTGGAAGCTTCAACTTTCTACACAGGACCACGCCTTCGTAGCTTTTTCGTACTTTTAGCTTGTAACGGTGCCCCAGTTGCGCTACTGTGGGACACATTTAAAAACCAACTTAGTGAAGATTTTCTTCACCGGAATCCGGGAAACGCTGATATGGCGTATAATTTAGCGTTGATGGAAGTTAATAGAATCCTCCGAAAACACGGGAGTTCGCTTATAGAACACGGTTTGCCGCAAGTGCACGATCTTACCACAGAGTTGAGCCGCGAACGCGTTGAATACAGTACGAACCGTCTCGAAGCCTACGTCGACGAGTGGCTGCCGCGTTTATCATCTGACCAACGCGTTGTTTTCGATTACATCAATAGGCTATGCGTTGATGATTCTTTTCGCGATACAGCAAATTCCGCGATATTCATCGATGGTCCCGCGGGCACCGGCAAAACCCTATTACTCAACGTCGTTACAGCGCACGTGCGTGGTGCTTTGAAGGGCGTCGTACTATGTACTGCGAGTTCTGCTATCGCCGCTCAGAACTACGAAGGGGGAACTACTGCGCATAGTATGTTTAGATACCCGATAGACATAGTCGACGACCTCGGTTACTGGAACATTACCAACGGCACTCAGAGAGCTGAATTGATAGCAAACGCGCAAGTTATAATTTATGATGAAGCGCCAATGGCTCACAAGTATTTAATTCATTTGCTAGATCGTTCGTTGCGTGATTTAATGCGAAGTGACAAAGATTTCGGTGGAAAAATTATAATTTTTGCTGGTGATTTCCGCCAAATTCCGCCCGTCGTTTCTAATGCGCGAAGCAATTCGGACATATTTAATTGCTCGGTAAAATCGTCTCCCGTGTGGCAAAGGCTTCAATTATTTTCTTTGGTAACGTCTCAAAGATGTAGAGTAGATTCAGTATTTGCAAACTTTCTGTTGGAATTAGGTTCCAACCGCTTAACTTCTGTCTCTGACGGTAACATTAAAAATTTAATCGATTTAAGTTTGATTGATCACGTAACAGAACTGAGTGATCTGATTGATTTCGTGTTCCCGTCAGAAACCATCAATAGGCCCGACGAATGCGCGCGTAGAGCCATTCTCTGCACTCGTAATGATGCCGTGAATGATATAAATAATGCCATCTTAGACCGGGTTACGGGAGACGTGTTACGATTCTATTCCTGCGACAAAGTAGACAACGATAATAATGTCGACCAAGTTTTCTACGGCATTGACGCATTAAATCGCATCGAGATCACGGGTGTTCCACATCACGAGCTAAAGTTAAAAGTAGGATGTGTATGTATGATTATGCGTAACCTTAGTTTTGAAGATGGGTTGGTGAACGGGACCAAAGTTATAATCGTTAGGTGTTCGGCTCGGCTAATAACGGTACGGAAGCCCGAATCGTCAGATGAATTTCTAATTCCGCGTATCCTTTTCAAACAGCAGATTGACCCGCGAAGCCCGTTCGAATTGTGTCGCCGTCAATTCCCGTTGCGTTTAAGTTACGCGATGACTATTCACAAAAGTCAGGGGCAAACCATCGGTCGCGTCGGAGTAGACTTGAGGTCCGACATCTTTAGTCACGGGCAATTGTACGTCGCGCTGGGAAGAGTACGTGAATTAAATAATCTTAAAATTTTAGTGCACCGCGATCGTATACAAAATCAAAGACCCTGCGCGATAAATGTCGTGATTCCTGAATTGCTTTAACTTCCATCATTAAATAATCAGATTTTTTAGCACTTCCTGTTAAGTTGAATTGTTCGTCTCTATTATATAGGATGGCAATCGTAATCATGTTTTATTAGGTTAGATTATTCCAAAAAATCATGTTGACATGGCTATTCATGCGAGTTTTTATATATTTTTTTGTAGTACACACAAGACACTTTTTCATACACTACACTAACAGGATAGGATTTTAATTCTCATTCTATAGTCATGATACAATTGACTTTTTCAAAAGAGTGTTATGATTTAGATAATTAAATATTGCGTCACAAATCAATGGTAAATCGCCTATTTCAAGTAGGCGTGTACCACCTTGTGTACATTTTTCATTGATAATAACGATTCTTTATCGTTGACGGAGTAAGAACTGTTGAGACAGTTGGATTTTCACATGAGACCGTATAATTTATCCGTCGTATGGACTCTAAAAGTTGGACGGTTAGGGGGTTAGAGGGAGGTTGTGGAGGCTGTAGCGTCAAAGTGATGGCATTATGGTAAGCGATATAACGGATGGGTTGTCGAGGCCACCGATTGCCAGGTAACACTGGGGACAATCCAGCCATCGAGTTGACGAATCAACCGGCCGGATTGGTCAGCTCGGTATGAGATCAGTTGAGCAGTCGTAGTTACCACTGCCAAATCGTCGACTTGGGATGCAAAGGTCGAGTCGGTGTCCGGAATGACTGCGAACGTTGTATCCACTCTGCATTTCGTGGTTGTCAAGCGTGTGGTGGTGGACATACCCAGGTGAATGTTTTTGTGGGTAAGGAAAAAAAAAGTAAAAAAAAAACGAAAATCGAAGTCAAAATCAATTTATCTTTATTCAATTTGCGCTCTTTAAAACCACTTACGAATGTCAAACAGTTACCACCGATTCGGAAAACGCTACTAATACTAAGAGAGTCGCCAAGAAATTCAATGTCAATGACAATTATATTTTTTCAAAAATTGGGAGTAGGTACACATGCCAGTCACAGTATTTCAGAATTGCAACACAGTAGGCGCGCTTATTGAGATCACACACAAGTGCTGGTCGGAATCATTTTTATTCCAACAACCCTATCTCATCATCATCCACTTGCTTATCCCATTATCTGGGGTCGGCGCAGTACGGCTTTTTCTTCCATTCGTCTCTATCTTTC
The DNA here is from genome assembly GCA_932294345.1 of Pandemis cinnamomeana. Classification (NCBI taxonomy): domain Eukaryota; kingdom Metazoa; phylum Arthropoda; class Insecta; order Lepidoptera; family Tortricidae; genus Pandemis; species Pandemis cinnamomeana. Next base: position 31,282,742 of record OW028702.1, on the reverse strand, counting down.
GTCACATTCACGTCCTTCACACATATATCATTCTTCACACGTTGTACGATTACCCTCAAGGACTCGGAAAAAATCAAGTTGAAGACGATTCAAGACGAATAAATCAGACGATATTATCACGAATATAAATCGAAGATATTAACAGTGCCGAAAGACTCCAGACGCAACAGCAGACAAGCAGATTTTGACGACGTAAGTGTTGGAATATCGCGAAGATGTTTTTTTTTTTGGGTTAAAAATATCAAGTAACATAAGTAGCTCTCACCTAAACTGAACACCCTGTAGGTATATAACAACATAATGGTCACTAAGACAATATAATCCTAACATTAAATCAATTAATTAAACTTCTGAACACCAATTTTAGTTCTGAGATAGTGAAACTTGTCTCTAGGAAGAGCTTTAGTAAATAAGTCAGCATATTGCTCTTTAGTACCTACATACTTTAAGTCTATTATATTATCAACATATTTCTCTTTTATAAAGTTATACTTTTCACATCTATATGTTTGCAACGTTTGTGGTAGTCCACATTTTTAATTAAACAAATAGAGTTTTGATTAAATTCACCTATATCCGTTAATAATCGCTTCAGCCAAATAACTTCCTTAGTAGCAGAACATGCAGCCATAAAGTTATCAGATCCCTCAATAAACCAACTCGGCGCGTCAAACCTTTGTCGTCGAAAGCTTTTGCGAGATTGTCCCACACTTCTTTTGCTGTTCTAGCTTCTTGAATGTGCACATAAATTGTCGGGTGCACGAGCAAAATTAATTTGGACTTCACTTTTATATCGAGTTTGACTTCGATCGTCTTCGCTTGAACGTCACTTTGTTCAAGGCAACACCACATATCTTCATGTTCTAAATACGATCGAACCGCGAACTTCCACGTAGAATAGTTTTCTCTCCCGGTTAATTTTTGGTTTGATGTTTCTATATTGAAGGTTTACCACAGATAAAAATAAAAGAGTACAAAAACAGAAGTATAGATGTTGATGTTTCAAATTTAAATTCAAATATTCAACAGTGTTTTAATTGCCACTTAGTTGCCACCAAAAGAACCCAATTTGGGGTTGGAATGAAGTTAATATTAAAATATTTAGGTCCGTATCAAGTCGTTAGAGCTACTGGAAGAGACAGATACCCAAGTCTAGAAGGTTGATGACTCTGCCGAAGGTTCTAGAAACACCACTACCTTCTGTGAACATCTTCGCATCACACGCCTATACCACGCTAAACGATTTCCTCTCAACTTTTCGGGGTACGCAGTCATAGGTTTTCAACGTCAACGAACACCATGTGCAGGTTTTTTTTTTTTTACATTTTTTTTTACATTTTTTTTCTTTACATTTTTTTTACATTTTTTATTTTTTTATTACAATGCACCCTCGACAGCTTTTTATTCTACAAAAAATCCCTAAAATCTAAATACCTAATTTTTCACTTATATTCAAAATGTATGGGGCCATTCAAGTATTACGTAAGCAGATTTTTTTACAATTATTTACCCCCCCCCCCCCCTTACTCCTTGTCAGCAAAAATAAGCAAACCTCTTACCCCCCCCCTCCCATGCTTACGTAACCATTGGTACCTAAAATGCATTTTTCTTTTAATGGTTCTGTTTTTTTTTTATTCGTGAGCAGCAGTTCTTACCGAAACTGCTGACGCAATCACCATATCGGACCCCCCCCCCCCCCCCCCACCAACATGTCATCAAAAAAAAAGCGAAGCAAAGACCCCCTAAGCGCTTACGTAATACTTGAACTATGTATGTATATCTCCACGTTTTGTTGTACAATTTGTAGGGTTAATACTGAGTTTAAGGACGACATGCCCATTTTATCTGCTAGCAATACCGGGAGCTCTGCTGTATCTATCCCTTCTCTCCGAAAGGAGATAAGGTGATTAGATATAAACAGTCAGACACTCCCGGTATTTTTAGTATGTAATTATTTATTACTTATTACTGATATTTTTAGCAACAAACAACCTGTTCTTCGCCTCCTCTCGCGAGAGAGGATGGTTGTAAGAAAATTCAGCGTTGTTGCTAAAAATATCAGTAATTAGTAATAAACGGGCATGTCATCCTTAAACTGAGTATTAACCCTACAAATTGTACAACGAACACCATGTGCAGGTTTTTTTTTTTTTTTTCTTTTTTATTACAATGCACCAGCTTTTTATTCGTCAAAAAATCCCTAAAATCTACATACCTAATGTTAATATCAATATCAACGTCTGTCCTCTATCGATCTCTCCGGCTACCTCAACTCATTCCATTCGTTCCCTCATCAGCTCGTAGCATAAATTATCGTTCATCTCAGTCATTCTCAATCCTACATGTATATCTCCACGTTTTGTTGTACAATTTGTAGGGTTAATATTGAATTTTAGAACGACATGCCCATTTTATCTGCTGGCAATACCGGGAGCTCTACTGAATCTATCCCTTCTCTCCGAAAGGAGATAAGGTGATTAGATATAAACAGTCGGACACTCCCGGTATTTTTAGTATGTAATTATTTATTACTTATTACTGATATTTTTAGCAACAAACAACCTGTTCTTTGCCACCTCTCGCGAGAGAGGTTGGTTATAAGAAAATTCAGCGTTGTTGCTAAAAATATCAGTAATTAGTAATAAACGGGCATGTCATCCTTAAACTCAGTATTAACCCTACAAATTGTACAACAAACATTCTATATACAATATACCACATTTTATCAAGCAAATTACGAAGATTTTTGACCCCCCCCCCCCCCCCGTAAACGTTACGTAACACTCGAGTGACCATTTTTACCCAAAATTGTCAAAATTTATGTTGCGCAAAGTACAAGAAAGTCGCTCTAATATCCTTGTTATAGTTTTAATCGCCGTTACGGTAATAATACTAAATAAAACAAGAGATGTTTAACCCGCAATACATGCGTAGTTTGTCAACTTGGCAGTTCTAATTCCTTATTTTATTATTAAAAAAAGAAAACGTTACGTAACGTGTTGTATGAAAGACCCCCTCCCGCCCCTGTAACGCATCGTAACGTTTTACGATACACCCCCCCCCCCCCCCCCCTTCAAATTGCGTTACGTAATACTTGAACGCCCCCTAATAAAAAAAAAAAACTAACACCAAAGGCTAATGCGGGAGCTACGCTCCGCTATGCTCCCGCCTTAGTCTTTGAACCTAACCATTCCGAGTCGCTACCGCCCCGAACCGTCTTGATCGCTCGCTTCGCTAGCTTGCCGAAAATTAAGCATTTTAAGCTTTAGGTATTTTGAATATAAGTGAAAAAAACATTAGGTATTCAATCAAGAAATAAAAATTTCTTGATTCATTTGATAGTACCTATCATTTGAAAAACAGCGCCTTCTCTCGTCCCTGGTGAGCAGTAGATGTTCCACGGGAGTTTGTAATTGTGTCGTACAGACACATCATTCAAACAGATAACGCTTAGCGACAAAACATTCGCATAGTAACAAAGGTCACGTGACGGTTGGTAACAGGTAGAAAAATTCGGAGACTACCCACCTGCTATGGGTGGTGTAGGGGTATAGCACGCGTCACGGAATGACGAGGATCCGGGTTCGATTCCCGGCCATAGCTTTACTTTTCGGATTTTTCTGTGTTCTAATTTTCACAGACATTTAGAAATTTTATTAAGTATTTAGATTTTAGGGATTTTGAACGTAGGTTATTTTCAGAGGCGTGCAGTGGATTTTGACAGAGGGTAGGCGTATTGCCAACAAAATCCGTATTGGTACGAAGCGTGTCGGGCACATTTACGTATGCTTACAAGCACTGCTTATATGCCTGTAAGGAATGAACGCGTCTGGTTATTTTACGTTAGGTTTTTTAATTTTAGACATCTTTAACGTGACCTGTTTCAATTACTGTTTAGAAATATTGGTACCTGATCACCGATTAAAAAGCATCGTGTATAATAATAAAATAATTAATCATGAAGTCCTCATATGAAATTTTCTTTTATGACATTTATTATGTCCGACCGTTTTCATGTGCCCTTTACGAATTGAAAATATGCTGTGAATTCATTCATTAAACGCATTTCTTAAATTCTGTACAATTTATTTTATCAACACATCTCTTTCCCAATTTAAGGAAATCTTGATTTGTCATTAGTAATGAATGATATAACAAAATTTGACGACTGTAGAAGGTATCCTTTTTGTAACTTATTTGATTGTTGTATCATCAAAACTCTAAGCATGTATAAGAATACTATTTTGCATAAGGATACTATTTAAAGTACACTAGCCATCAACTGAATTTCTATTCTATCTTATTGAATATACTAAATGCTCTACAAGAACCCATTATAAGCACATAAGTTTAAGAAAAAATGTTAAAGTCAACTACAATATGAAGAAACGATAACTGGGCAAACTTCAGGCTCTTCTCCAGATGCAAGATGTAAAACATAGAACATTCCTTAACCAGTGTTATCTCATTGAAAACTGAACGGCAGCCCGCAAATTGAATACTTGACAAAGTCTTCTGAAAAACGGAGAAATAATCGTAAAATTAATGTTGATGTCATCACGAAATGAAAACAGCAAACTTCAGACTCTTCACCAGAAGCATAACCCTTAACCCAGTGTTACTTCGCTGAAGACTTAGCGGCGGCAACGGACGACGACTTTCGAAAGCTTTCCGGGGAAGAACGTAAATTTTTCACGTACCTAATTTAAGTTGCCGGATTTTTTTTTTCATCTTGTATGAATAAATCCGTTTACATGCCTTTCGTATCTTATGTCGCTGAAGTTTTAACGAAAGGCCATCAAGTAACAGAAGACATACTGACACTTCGTTCATCACCAAAAAAAACAGAGGCACATCTATTTTACGAAAAATGTATATGATACACTGCCGTTAAAGCTGCTGGGCGATATGCCAGTTCAAACAGCTTAAAGATTTTACGTAAAACTATGTTGTCTCATCAATTGCAAACGGCTGCCGAAATTCGACTCGAAGATCTCAAAGAACTTGAATGAAATTAGATGAAGACTGGAATTCTGAGCCAAAGTTCCAGACAAGAAAAAACAAAAATAGAAATGGAGTAATTCTAAAGGTTTTCCTTTAATACAATGGGTAATGTAATTTTTTAGTTAGTTATAATTTCATAGCAATTTTACTGTGCACAATCAGGTTTTATGTTTAGACCTTTTTTACATCTTATGATCTTCTGTAACAATAAAATATGCAGTAAAAAAAACAAAAACAAAAAAAAGCTTTAAAAAAAGCAAAAAAAACAGAAAGAAAAATGAACAGAAAAAAAGAGTACAAAAAATCAATAAAAAACCAAAAAAAAAAGAATCAAAATAGTCAACTGCATACTGCAACACCACATTTTTAATTTTATATAACGAATAGAATAAGATTTTTCACCAAGTCTGTTTACTTACTTTGTTTCATTTGTAACCGCTAATGGAGATGAAAACTATGTTCTCAGTTGCGAAGTTTTGCTTGTAAAAATGATTGAGATCGCTTAGTCTATTCTCAATCATCTATAAGCAAGCAATCACGAGGGCACATTTGTTTTCGAAAACACATTTATCAAAATCCTAATAATCTTTTTTTTCTGATTGGTTGGTTTTATGTAAGCTTTATGGTTTTTTTTCATATTTGGACTTCGGTTTTATTATTCTGAGAATAAAGTATAGAATGAATAACTAGACTTCTTCTGTTTATTTAAATTATCTTTTTTTACTCGCATTCATTTTTGACTTTTCAAGTGAGTGTCGAGTTAAGAAAATAAAATAACGCAGGGCAGCTTGTAGCGAGGCTGTTGGGGAGTAGCGACCCCACGTACCCGACGCTCTTTGTACGCGCCTATATTTTTCAAACACTTGGCGAAGGGCGAAAGTAGCAACCATTGTTTCTCGACCTGGCATGAACCCGAATAAGTGAACCAATATCATTTTCCAGATACATTTTCAAATTGGTAGACGTCCGGTAGTCTCAACTAATAATCCACATTGCTCGCTTCTGCATTCGGAATGCACACTGCGTGTCTGCGGCGCATGCCCATAGCTTGCGAGCACGTAATATTTATTTGTCAGTATTTATTGCGTTGTGCGCCGCAGAAGACACCCAGCGTGCATTCCTACATAAAAACATAACCCGTACATAAAAACAATGGTTGCTACTTTCGCCCTTCGCCAACTGTGCGAAAAATATAGGCGCGTACAAAAAAAACTGCACATGGTGTTCGTTGACCTTGAAAAACCTATGACTGCGTACCCCGAAAAGTTGAGAGGAAATCGTTTAGCGTGGTATGGGCGTGTGATGCGGAGGAGATGTTCACAGAAGGTAGTGGCGTTTCAGAACCTTCGGCAGAGTCATCAACCTTCTGGGTATCTGTCTCTTCCATTAGCTCTAACGACTTGATACGGACCTAAGAACTCGTATTTTAATTTTAACTTCATTCCAACCCCAAATTGGGTTCTTTTGATGGCAACTAAACCCCTACTTAATGCTCTCCTTTCATTTTTTTTTTGTTTTTTTTTTCATTTATTTAGAAACAAACAGTCTTACACAATAATTTACATTTTTTACATTACAATTACATTTTAGCGAAAGCTAGGATTTCGTTTTATAAAAATAGACCTACAGTTTCCTATAAAATAACAATAAGTACAGTTAACATTATCCAGAAAATATGAAACAGGTTAAAACATTAACATCAGCACAATCCTGAGCCTATTTATACACATACATACATATATACATACATACAATAAAATAAAATATAATATAGTAAAATACCTACTTCAATAAATCTCTAATACACTTTTTAGAAATAGAAATAGAAATATAATTTATTGTTTGATTTATTGTTTGGTCATGAGTTATACAGATGTTTTATAATTTAGAGATAGTTCATCATGTCCTGCCTCAGAGAGGCGTACAATATTCAATAATCTTAATTCTAATTATTACCTACGTCTATTACATAAAGCTGAATGTCAATATTACATTAATAAAAGATAATAACAATGATTACAATACACAGACTTTGATTATGTCATTACATTCAATAAATAATAATATCAAACACATTTTGGGAAGATGATTAGGTACAATATTTCAAGGAAAAAAATTCAGTCAAACTGTATAAACATTCATTTACCAACCAGCTACTTATGTTACTTGATATTTTTAACCCAAAAAAAAAAACATCTTCGCGATATTCCAACACTTACGTCGTCAAAATCTGCTTGTCTGCTGTTGCGTCTGGAGTCTTTCGGCACTGTTAATATCTTCGATTTATATTCGTGATAATATCGTCTGATTTATTCGTCTTAAATCGTCTTCAACTTGTTTTTTTTTCCGATTCCTTGAGGGTAATCGTACAATGTGTGAAGAATGATATGTGTGTGAAGGACGTGAATGTGGAGCTGACGAAAGATAGAGACGAATGGAAGAAAAAGCCGTACTGGGCCGACCCCAGATAATGAGATAAGGGCAAGAGGATGATGAAGAGATAGGGTTGTTGGAAAAATGATTCCGACCAGCACTTGTGTGTGATCCCAATAAGCGCGCCTACTGTGATGTAACTCTGAAATATTGTGACTGGCAATGTGTACTTCCAATTTTTGAAAAAATATAATTGTCATTGAGTTTCTTGGCGACTTCTCTCTTAGTAGCGTTTTCCGAATCGGTGGTAATTGTTTGACATGACATTCGTAAGTGCTTTTAAAGAGCGCAAATTGAATCGATATTTTGATTTTGACTTCGATTTTTGTTTTTACTTTTTTTTTCCTTACCTACATAACATTCACCAAGGTATGTCTACCACCACACGCTCAACAACCACGAAATGCAGAGTGGATACAACGTTCGCAGTCATTCCGGACACCGACTCGACCTTTGCATCCCAAGTCGACGATTTGGCAGTGGTAACTACGACTGCTCAACTGATCTCATACCGAGCTGACCAATCCGGCCGGTTGATTCGTCAACTCGATGGCTGGATTGTCCCCAGTGTTACCTAGCAATCGTTGATGGCCTCTAAAATCCATCCGTTTTCGCTTCCATACTGTTATCATTTTGAACGCTCAGCCACCCTTATTACCCTTCAACTTACAGAGTTCTCGACTCTTAATTATATTTCTTATGTGCTTAACCCAACTTTTTCGACCGTTCTTACCTTCAGCAACGATCACGAAACGTTTAATCGATGACGGTGTTACACTTTGGTATGCGGCAATACTTGGTAGGTGGTTTATTAGGTATTTGTTACACTTTATTTGTTAATCTAAAATCGAGCATTTTTGCGAGAATGCAATTGCTACATGAATTATAGATTTTGAATTTTGATTCTATACACGCCACCCTAAGACACCTTTACTACCTAAACATTTATATTTCCATGCAAAACACTTCATTCTTCAATGTAGTTGTACATAGTTGTTGTGTTTTAGGTTTTCTGCAGTTAGTTTTGGTTTAGTTAGGTTGAATTCGTTTAATTAGGCTGCTTTATGTAATTTAGACTGCTTTTATAATTAGGTTCAGAATATGTATGTATATTCATTTATTTATATTTTTTATTTAATTAGTTTAATTAGACTGCTTTTATAATTAGGTTCAGAATATGTATGTATATTAATTTATTTATATTATTTATTTGATTAGTTTAATTAGACTGCTTTTATAATTACGTTCAGAATATGTATGTATATTCATTTATTTATGTTTATTTATTTTATTTTTGTATTAATTTATTTGAATAGAATTGCGTTGTAAGTACGTAGTTGGTCCTTTTCAGACATACATTATCCCCACATTCGCTTACACATATACTAACATTACACGTAGTAGGACCGTAGTGGGAGGTAACGCCGCTCGCGTCCGTGGGTTTACCATTGAGCGCGGACACATCACCACACCGCACCATAGTGCGGAACCGCTACAGTGGAACGGCACGACGGCGTGCCGTTGTTCAGTACCGTGTAAGATGCGCCGCGCCGGCTCACGGCGCACTCGCTCGGCTGTTAACGTTCCGCTGTCGCTAAGTGTAAATGAAAAAAAAAATGTTGTCATTAGGCTAAATCTGCAAAAGTATACTTTAAAATATGACTGATATTTCTTCTATTGACATCTTTTGAAACTTGTAGCATTGATATATAAACTTTGCAACAGCGACGGCGAACATCAACTACCGAACGGGTGCACCGGAAGCCGAGGTTGATGTATCCGCGCCCATTTTACACCCTACACGTGCCTCCTGGGTGGTGCTAAATGAGCGGCTTTTATTGCTAAACTTTGAAATAATATGTTTTTATTATGTCGCACAGATGACTTGGAGCGAAACTGGAAATTACCAAATAAAGGAAGATGCGGCACACTTTCAACCATTGACGACTGTTACACCAACTCGACGCAATAAATGTGATGTCCAACGATACAACACAGCATGTATTCATTACAAAGGTATTTATTGTTGACAAATTGTTGTTTACATTTTATCATCTTTTTTATGATATCTAATTGATCAGCTAGGTAATTAATTAAATAATGTAATTTGAAAAAAAAAAACATTTCTTTTAAGAATTCGTTTAAAAAATAACTTAATTTAATTAATAAAAAAGATCCAGGACTTTAGCATTCAAATCGGTAGTAATGTTGCATAATATAGTATAATTTATGGTCAACACGTAACCCCACCCGTGGGCTAAGAACGTGGGCTGTTTCGAGAGCCATGAGGAATAAACCTCTATAAGAAATCCAGCGGTCACTGCGGGATAGAGCGGGGCATACCCGATCCTGTATCACACAGTGCCGCATAGAAGAACCCCATCCCTGGGTGACCTTCGGACGTTGCGGTAGTCTCCTTGTGCACCCGTAACGTCCTCATTCAGGCAAATGGGGGAAATTGTGTGGTTTTTAGTGGGTATGCCCAGTGTGCATTTTCCGTGCCTGAGAGACCCACATACGCTCCGGAGCCCCGACCGCAGTATACACTTGGGTGCATTTTCCACACCAAAAAAAAAAGAGTTGAAACGAACTGTGTAAATTAAAAAAAGGCTAGGTTACAGTTTCTGTTTTTTATCAAGTAAACTTAATAAACTGTATTTTTTGTTAAAGGTCTTCGATGGAATCATACTTGGACACATCAATTGGCTGTGGAAATTAAAAGGCAACAAAGGAACATCGCGTTCGGGATAAGGCCAACACTGTCACATTAACCATCAATGAGAAGGAAGAAGAGATTCGTCCAGCATCCATGCCTTAAGTGAGGGTTGTGCTGGCCTCATGTTTGTATTCGAAAAAGAGGACAGCTATGGGCTGCGAGTAGGCCAAAACTATGTCTGTTAAAACTGAAATAAAACTTTTTTATTATTTATTCACTTTTTATTATTTCTACCCTTTTATTTTCTTATACGATAAGGAAGGTAAACGAGCAAGTGAGTCACCTAATGGTAAGTGATCACCACTGCCCATAGATAACCGCGACCCCAGAGGAATTGCAGTTGCGTTGCCTATCTAGAGGGCTAAGATGAAATGCCTCTTGTGCCAGTAATTTTCTCGGCTGTCTTACTCTGCACACCGTAACACAAAAGTGCAAGCGCTGCTGCTTAGCGGTAGGATTAGCGACTAAAATGATGGTAGCGAGGACGGGCGTTGCACAAGGTTCTACCACCCGTAACACAATAAATTAAAGGAAGATTTCTCTTTATTACCCTCTGCTCTGTTTGAAGGGAATCGGTTTAATACTATCAAATATGCTAATACCTATCCTATTCATAATATTTCGACTCCATGGGAGCGGATCAGAATACATAAAGTTTAAAATGTATAATGGGTTAAAATACACAATGGTTCAAAATATATAACGCAATTTTCTGTAAAACTTAGCTAAATGAACTTTTTTGATATCGTAATCTATATATTGGTTTAGGTTAGGTTAGGTTTGTTTTATAACAATCTTGTTAATTTGTAACTTTCTTAGAAAACCGCATTATGTAATTTAACCCATTATACATTTTAAACTATGTATTTTAATACGTACCCCGACTCCATCTTTAATTGTCTTTGTTCCAAATTTACCAGAATCTCAAATAGACATATTTTCAATACAATTAAATGTTTTAATGACGTTTATACATTAGTTACATCCATTATCTAAATTGCATAGTTTATTAAAAAGTACATATAAAATACTGACTTAAATTCAGGCTGAAGGTGAAAATTCATTAGTTTTATAATTACCAAAATTTAAAACATTGGTTACTAAAATGCTTTACCTTTTACCGAAAATAAGTTTGAAGTTAATTTGAGTTTTAGACATTTTGGGACGTAGTTGAATTGAAAATTAATGAAAACACAATCAAGTCAATCTGAATTATAGTCTTATCAAGAGTCAGGTATTTAAAGAAGTAGGTGTAAATCATTTCAAATTTTAGACATTCTGAAACTAATCTGTTTTGACTTTGGGACATACTGCGAACATAAGTGTCATGTGCAACACACGAGCTGTCTGATATTTGGCTATAGTCGCTGCTCGCTGGGCTATGGTTTAATTTTTAGCTCCAATCAGTAGCAATAATCGAACGAAATAAGTAAAATAAAGTAAAAAAGGTTAGGATTATTAAAACAAAACAGGGTGGCACGAGACCCTCCGCGGGCCCCTCGGGGCCCGCGGCCCCCACGCGAAATACTAGTTATAATATATATAGCTGAACACCCACTCACTCACTCACTGACTGACTCACTGACATGCTGTTTTGAAGAACCCATAAGAGGTAAAGCTAGACTCTATACATTGTCGTATCAGAAATGCTTGCCCGACCACCAGAAAAATACGAAATCGACCTGAACGTGGAAATTGACTTGACATATGGGGCGGTTCTCCGCAACGGCTCGACCTATCGAGTTTGCCCGGAACTAAAGTCGCTCAGAACAGCCGGCCAATGGGTGAGCCGGTCCAAGATTTTTCAAAATGGCGAAAACAAGATGGCCGCCATACAAAATTGAAACGTGAATATCTCAGAGGCCAGTCGAGATAGACGGGTGGTGCTCGACCAAATGTCATTCAGAGTTGAGGGGGAAATCTGACTAAGCAATTTTTTTTCCAAGATGGCGGATTCAAAATGGCGGCCAAAATTTTTTTTTATCCGATCCGATTGAAATTTTGCATCCGGGGCTCTTTGGGGCCATAGATTCTAATGGCATACTTTATTTTTCAATTCCGCCATTTTCCAAGATGGCCGCCATACAAAGTAATTTCTGAATATTTGACCTGTTGTTTTGAGGAACCCATAAGAGGTGGGGTTCGGCTCTATACACAATCGCTTCGGAAATGTTATGATTAGTACCAAAAAAATGAAAAATTGACCTGAACGTGGAAACTGACTTAACATATGGGGCAGCTCTCCGCGATGACTTGCTCTATCGAGTTTTCCCGGAACAAAAGTCGCCCAGAACAGCCAGCCAATAGGTGAACCGGTATTTTTTTTTCAAAATTGCAAAAACAAGATGGCCGCCATACAAAATTGAAACGCAAATATCTCAGAGGCCAATCACAACAGGTGGGTGGTGCTCGAACAAATATTGTTCAAAGTGGGAGTTGTAATCGGATGACTCATTTTTTTTTCCAAGATGGCGGATTCAAAATGGCGGCCAAATTTTTTTTTAATCCGATCCGATTGAAATTTTGCATCCGGGGCTCTTCGAGGCCACAGATTCAAACGTCATACTTTATTTTTCGGTTCCGCCATTTTCCAAGATGGCCGCCATACAAGGTAATGTCAAACTCATAGACTCACTTGTGTTGTATAGCAGCTTTTAGAAAAAGGGTTCAACTTTATACACCATCGCATAAGAAATTCGATCACAAATACAAAATAAATGCAAAACCGACCTTAACGTGGAAACTGACTTGACACATGGGCCAGCTCTCCGCAACGACTTGCCCTATCGAGTTTGCCCGGAACTAAAGTCGCTCAGAACAGCCAGCCAATGGGTAAGCCGGTGCTTTTTTTTCAAAAGCGCGAAAACAAGATGGCCGCCATACAAAATTGAAACGCCAATATCTCAGAGGCCAGTTGAGATGGATGGGTCGTGCTCACTAAGTGACATACAGGGTGGTAGGTTACCCTCCGCGGTCCCCGCGGGGGCCGCGGCCCCCACGCGAAATACTTTTTCCAAGATGGTGGTTTCAAAATGACGGCCAAAGAATGTAGTAAAAAACGTTAGAAATATTTGAAAAAAATACAGGGTGGTAGGTTACCCTCCGCGGTCCCCGCGGGGGCCGCGGCCCCAACAATAGGCTGGCAGGGTACCCTCCGCGGGTCCCGTGGGGCCCGCGGCCCCCATGTGAGATGCTGTTCCCAAGATAACGGCCGAAGAATAAGGTAAAAAAAAGGTGAGAAATATTTGAAAAAAAAACAGGGTGGCAGGGTACCCTCCGCGGGTCCCGTGGGGCCCGCGGCCTCCATGCGAAATGCTTTTCCTAAGGTGGCGGCCAAAGAATATAGAAAAAAGGCTAGAAATATTTGAAGAAACAATAGGCTGGCAGGGTACTCTCCGCGGGTCCCGTGGGGCCCGCGGCCCCCATGTGAGATGCTGTTCCCAAGATAACGGCCGAAGAATAAAGTAAAAAAAAGGTGAAAAATATTTGAAAAAAATACAGGCTGGTAGGTTACCCTCCGCGGGTCCCGTGGGGCCCGCGGCCTTCATGCGAAATGCTTTTCCTAAGGTGGCGGCCAAAGAATATAGAAAAAAGGCAAGAAATATTTGAAGAAACAATAGGCTGGCAGGGTGCCCTCCGCGGGTCCCGTGGGGCCCGCGGCCCCCATGTGAGATGCTGTTCCCAAGATAACGGCCGAAGAATAAAGTAAAAAAAAAAGGTGAGAGACATTTGAAAAAAATACAGGCTGGTAGGTTACCCTCCGCGGTCCCCGCGGGGGCCGCGGCCCTTATGCGAAATACTTTTTCCACGGTGGTGGTTTCAAAATGACGGCCAAAGAATGTTGTAATATTTGAAAATAACACAGGCTGGCAGGGTACCCTCCGCGGGTCCCGTGGGGCCCGTGGCCCCCATGCGAAAAAAATAGGATGGTAGGCTACCCTTCGCGGCCCCCGCGCGAAATACTTTTTCCAAGATGGCGGATACAAAATGGCGGCCAAAGATTATAGTAAAAAATGTTAAAATATTTGAAAAAAAAAACAGGGTGGCAGGGAACCCTCCGCGGGTCCCGTGGGGCCCGCGGCCTCAACGCGAAATACTTTTTCCAAGATGGCGGATACATAATGGCGGCCAAAGATTATAGTAAAAAATGTTAGAAATATTAAAAAAAAAAACAGAGCGGTAGGGTATGAATCATTGTTATCAAGGTGGCGGTTTCAAAAAGGCGGCCAAAATATATAGTAAAAAAAAATAGTTAGGATTATTAAAACAAAACAGGGTGGCACGGGACCTCCGCGGGGCCCTCGGGGCCCGCGGCCCCCACGCGAAATACTAGTTATTATAATATATATAGCTGAATACCCACTCACTCACTCACTGACTGACTCACCCCAGAGTTGTTTGGAAGAACCCAGAAGAGGTGTGGTTAGACTCTATACATAGTTGTATCAGAAATGCTTGCCCGACCACCAGAAAAATATGAAATCGACCTGAACGTGGAAATTGACTTGACACATGGGGCGGTTCTCCGCAACGGCTCGACCTATCGAGTTTGCCCGGAACTAAAGTCACTCAGAACAGCCAGCCAATGGGTGAGCCGGTCAAAGTTTTTTCAAAATGGCGAAAACAAGATGGCCGCCATACAAAATTGAAACGCGAATATCTCAGAGGCCAGTCGAGATAGGTGGGTGGTGCTCGACCAAATGTCATTCAGAGTTGAGGGGGAAATCTGACTAAGCAATTTTTTTTCCAAGATGGCGGATTCAAAATGGCGGCCAAATTTTTTTTTTCTCCGATCAGACTGAAATTTTGCATCCGTGGTTCTTTGAGGCCACAGATTCTAATGGCATACTTTATTTTTCGATTCCGCCATTTTCCAAGATGGCCGCCATACAAAGTAATTTCTGTATATTTGACCTGTTGTTTTGAGGAGCCCATAAGAGGTGGGGTTCGACTCTATACACGATCGCTTTAGAAATTTTATGATAAGTACCAAAAAAATGAAAAATTTACCTGAATGTGGAAACTGACCTGACACATGGGCCAGCTCTCCGCAACGACTCGCTCTATCGAGTTTGCCCGGAACAAAAGTCGCTGAGAACAGCCAGCCAATAGGTGAACCAGTAATTTTTTTTCAAAATTGCAAAAACAAGATGGCCGCCATACAAAATTGAAACGCAAATATCTCAGAGGCCAGTCGCAACAGCTGGGTGGTGCTCAAACAAATGTTGTTCAAAGTGGGCGGAGTAATTTAATGAACCAATTTTTTTTTCCAAAATGGCGGATTCAAAATGGCGGCCAAATTTTTTTTTAATCCGATCCGATTGAAATTTTGCATCCGGGGCTCTTCGAGGCCACAATTTCAAACGCTATACTTGGTTTTTCGAGTCCGCCATTTTCCAAGATGGCCGCCATACAAAATAATGTTAGACTCATAGACTCACTTGTGATGTATTCATTTTTTATACACCATCGCATAAGAAATTTTATCACAAGTACAAAAAAAATGCAAAACTGTCCTGAACGTGGAAACTGACCTAACACGTGGGCCAGTTCTCCGCAACGACTTGCCCTATCGAGTTTGCCCGGAACTAAAGTCGCTCAGAACAGCCAGCCAATGGGTAAGCCAGTGTTTTTTTTTCAAAATTGCGAAAACAAGATGGCCGCCATACAAAATTGAAACGCGAATATCTCAGAGGCCAGTCGAGATGGATGGGTTGTGCTCGACTAAGTGACATACAGGGCGGTAGGTTAACCTCCGCGGACCCCGCGGGGGCCGCGGCCCCCACGCGAAATACTTTTTCCAAGATGGTGGTTTCAAAATGGCGGCCAAAGAATGTAGTAAAAAACGTTAGAAATATTTGAAAAAAATACAGGCTGGCAGGGTACCCTCCGCGGGTCCCGTGGGGCCCGCGGCCTCCATGCGAAATGCTTTTCCTAAGATGGCGGCCAAAGAATATAGAAAAAAGGCTAGAAATATTTGAAGAAACAATAGGCTGGCAGGGTACCCTCCGCGGGTCCCGTGGGGCCCGCGGCCCCCATGTGAGATGCTGTTCCCAAGATAACGGCCGAAGAATGAAGTAAAAAAAATACAGGCTGGTAGGTTACCCTCCGCGGTCCCCGCGGGGGCCGCGGCCCTCACGCGAAATACTTTTTCCAAGGTGGTGGTTTCAAAATGACGGTCAAAGAATGTAGTAATATTTGAAAATAACATAGGCTGGCAGGGTACCCTCCGCGGGTCCCGTGGGGCCCGCGGCCCCCATGCGAAAAAAATAGGATGGTAGGCTACCCTTCGCGGCCCCCGCGCGAAATACTTTTTCCAGGATGGCGGATACAAAATGGCGGCCAAATATTAAAGGAAAAAATGTTATAAATATTTGAAAAAAAAACAGGGTGGCAGGGAACCCTCCGCGGGTCCCGTGGGGCCCGCGGCCTCCACGCGAAATACTTTTTCCAAGATGGCGGATACAAAATGGCGGCCAAAGATTTTAGTAAAAAATGTTAGAAATATTTGAAAAAAAACGGTAGGGTATAAATCACTGTTTTCAAAGTGGCGGTTTCAAAAAGGCGGCCAAAGTATATAGTAAAAAAAAAAAAGTTAGAATTATTAAAACAAAACAGGGTGGCAGGGACCTCCGCGGGGCCCTCGGGGCCCGCGGCCCCCACGCGAAATACTAGTTATAATATATATAGCTGAATGAATACCCACTCACTGACTCACTCACTGACTGACATGCTGTTTTGAAGAACCCACAAGAGGTTTGGTCAGACTCTATACACCATCGTATCAGAAATGCCCCCACGACCACCAGAAAAATACGAAATCGACCTGAACGTGGAAATTGACTTGACACATGGGGCGGTTCTCCGCAACTGCTCGACCAATTGAGTTTGCCCGGAACTAAAGTCGCTCAGAACAGCCAGCCAATGGGTGAGCCGGTCCAAGATTTTTCAAAATGGCGAAAACAAGATGGCCGCCATACAAAATTGAAACGCGAATATCTCAGAGGCCAGTCGAGATAGGTGGGTGGTGCTCGACCAAATGTCATTCAGAGTTGAAGGGGAAATCCGAATAAGCAATTTTTTTTCCAAGATGGCGGATTCAAAATGGCGGCCAAATTTTTTTTTTCTCCTATCAGACTGAAATTTTGCATCCGGGGCTCTTTGAGGCCACAGATTCAAATGGCATACTTTATTTTTCGATTCCGCCATTTTCCAAGATGGCCGCCATACAAAGTAATTTCTGTATCTTCGATCTGTTGTTTTGAGGAACCCATCAGAGGTAGGGTTTGGTTCTATACACTTTCGCTTCAAAAATTATATGATTAGTACCAAAAAAGTAAAAATTGACCTGAATGTGGAAACTGACCTGACACATGGGCCAGCTCTCCAGAACGACTTGCCCTATCGAGTTTACCCGGAACAAAAGTCACTCAGAACAGCCAGCCAATTGGTGAACCAGTATTTTTTTTTCAAAATTGCAAAAACAAAATGGCCGCCATACAAAATTGAAACGCAAATATCTCAGAGGCCAGTCGCAACAGGTGGGTGGTGCTCGAACAAATGTTGTTCAAAGTGGGCGAAGTAATTTAATGAACCAATTTTTTTTTTTTCAAAATGGCGGATTCAAAATGGCGGCTAAATTTTTTTTGAGTCCGTTCTGAGTAAAATTTTGCATCCGAGCCTCTTCAGGGCTACAGATTCTGACGCTAGAATTAATTTTTCGATTCCGCCATTTTCCAAGATGGCCGCCATACAAAGTAATGTCAGACTCATAGACTCACTTGTGTTGTATAGCAGTTTTTAGAAATAGGGTTCGACTGTATATACGATTGCATAAGGAATTTTATCACAAGTACAAAAAAAATGCAAATCCGACCTTAACGTGGAAACTGACTTGACACATGGGCCAGCTCTCCGTAACGACTTGCCCTATCGAGTTTGCCTGGAACTAAAGTCGCTCAGAACAGCCAGCCTATGGGTGAACCGGTATTTTTTTTTCAAAATTGCGAAAACAAGATGGCGGCCATACAAAATTGAAACGCCAATATCTCAGAGGCCAGTCGAGATGGATGGGTTGTGCTCGACTAAGTGACATACAGGGTGGTAGGTAACCCTCCTCGGTCCCCGCGGGGGCCGCGGCCCCCACGCGAAATACTTTTTCCAAGATGGTGGTTTCAAAATGACGGCCAAAAAATGTAGTAAAAAACGTTAGAAATATTTGAAAAAAATGCAGGGTGGCAGGTTACCCTCCGCGGTCCCCGCGGGGGCCGCGGCCTCAACAATAGGCTGGTAGGGTACCCTCCGCGGGTCCCGTGGGGCCCGCGGCCCCCATGTGAGATGCTGTTCCCAAGATAACGGCCGAAAAATAAAGTAAAAAAAAAAGGTGAGAAATATTTGAAAAAAAAAACAGGGTGGCAGGGTACCCTCCGCGGGTCCCGTGGGGCCCGCGGCCTCCATGCAAAATGCTTTTCCTAAGATGGCGGCCAAAGAATATAGAAAAAAGGCCAGAAATATTTCAAAAAATACCCTCCGTGGGTCCCGTGGGGCCCGCGGCCCCCATGTGAGATGCTGATCCCAAGATAACGGCCGAAGAATAAAGTAAAAAAAAAAAGGTGAGAAATATTTGAAAAAAATATAGGCTGGTAGGTTACCCTCCGCGGTCCCCGCGGGGGCCGCGGCCACCACGCGAAATACTTTTTCCAAGGTAGTGGTTTCAAAATGACGGCCAAAGAATGTAGTAATACTTGAAAATACAACAGGCTGGCAGGGTACCCTCCGCGGGTCCCGTGGGGCCCGCGGCCTCCATGCGAAGTACTTTTTCCAAGGTAGTGGTTTCAAAATGACGGCTATAGAATGTAGTAATATTTGAAAATATAACAAGCTGGCAGGGTACCCTACGCGGGTCCCGTGGGGTCCGCATGCGAATTGCTTTTCCCGAGAGGGCAGCCAAAGAATAAAGTAAAAATTGGTTTGAAATATTTGAAAAACAACAGTATGGCGGGGTACCCTTCGCGGCCTCCACGCGAAATACTTTTTCCAAGATGGTGGATACAAAATGGCGGCCAAATATGATAGTAAAAAATGTAAGAAATATTTGAGAAAAAAACTGGGTGGCAGGGTATCCTCCGCGGCCCCCACGCAGAATACTTTATCCATGGTGGCGGTTTCAAAAAGGCGGCCAAAGTATATAGTAAAAAAAAGGTTAGGATTATTAAAACAAAACAGGGTGGCACGAGACCTCCGCGGGGCCCTCGGGGCCCGCGGCCCCCACGCGAAATACTAGTTATAATATATATAGCTGAATACCCACTCACTGACTGACTGACTGACATGCTGTTTTGAAGAACCCATAAGAGGTGTGGCTAAACTCTATACACCATCGCATCAGAAATGCCCCCACGACCACCAGAAAAATACGAAATTGACCTGATCGTGGAAACTGACCCGACACATAGGGCAGCTCTCCGCGCCGGCTCGACCTGTCGAGTTTACCCGGAACTAAAGTCGCTCAGAACAGCCGGCCAATGGGTGAGCCGGTCGAAGATTTTTCAAAATGGCGAAAACAAGATGGCCGCCATACAAAATTGAAACGCGAATATCTCAGAGGCCATTTGAGATAGATGGGTGGTGCTCGACCAAATGTCATTCAGAGTTGAGGGGGAAATCTGACTAAGCAATTTTTTTTCCAAGATGGCGGATTCAAAATGGCGGCCAAATTTTTTTTTAATCCGATCAGATTGAAATTTTGCATCCGGGGATCTTCGGGACCACAGATTCTAATGGCATACTTTATTTTTCGATTCCGCCATTTTCCAAGATGGCCGCCATACAAAGTAATTTCTGTATATTTGACCTGTTGTTTTGAGGAGCCCATTAGAGGTGGGGTTCAAATCTATACACTATCGCATTAGAAATTGTATCAAAAGTACAAGTTAAAGCAAAATTGACCTGAACGTGGAAACTGACCTGACACATGGGCCAGCTCTCCGCAACGACTCGCCCTATCGAGTTTGCCCGGAACAAAAGTCACTCAGAACAGCCAGCCAATAGGTGAATCGGTATTTTTTTTTCAAAATTGCGAAAACAAGATGGCCGCCATACAAAATTTAAACGCAAATATCTCAGAGGCCAGTCGCAACAGGTGGGTGGTGCTCAAACAAATGTTGTCCAAAGTGGGCGGAGTAATTTAATGAACCAATTTTTTTTTCCAAAATGGCGGATTCAAAATGGCGGCCAAATTTTTTTTTTAATCCGATCCGATTGAAATTTTGCATCCGGGGCTCTTCGAGGCCACAATTTCAAACGCTATACTTGGTTTTTCGAGTCCGCCATTTTCCAAGATGGCCGCCATACAAAATAATGTTAGACTCATAGACTCACTTGTGTTGTATAGCAGCTTTTAGGAATAGGGTTCGTTTTTATACACCATCGCATAAGAAATTTTATCACAAGTACAAAAAAAATGCAAAACTGTCCTGAACGTGGAAACTGACCTAACAAGTGGGCCAGTTCTCCGCAACGACTTGCCCTATCGAGTTTGCCCGGAACTAAAGCCATACAAAATTGAAACGCGAGTATCTCAGAGACCAGTCGAGATGGATGGGTTGTGCTCAACTAAGTGACATACAGGGTGGTAACTTACCCTCCGCGGTCCCCGCGGGGGCCGCGGCTCCCACGCGAAATACTTTTTCCAAGATGTGGTTTCAAAATGACGGCCAAAGAATGTAGTAAAAAACGTTAGAAATATTTGAAAAAAATACAGGGGTGTAGGTTACCCTCCGCGGTCCCCTCGGGGGCCGCGGCCGCCACGCGAAATACTTTTTCCAAGGTAGTGGTTTCAAAATGATGGCCAAAGAATGTAGTAATATTTGAAAATACAACAGGCTGGCAGGGAGCCCTCCGCGGGTCCCGTGGGGCCCGCGGCCCCCATGCGAAGTACTTTTTCCAAGGTAGTGGTTTCAAAATGACGGCTATAGAATGTAGTAATATTTTAAAATACAACAGGCTGGCAGGGTACCCTCCGCGGGTCCCGTGGGGCCCGCGGCCCCCATGCGAAATCCTTTTTCTAAGATGGCGGCCATAGAATATAGTAAAAAAGGCTAGAAATATTTGAAAATACAACAGGCTGGCAGGGTACCCTCCGCGGGTCCCGTGGGGCCCGCGGCCCCCATACGAAGTACTTTTTCCAAGGTAGTGGTTTCAAAATGACGCCTATAGAATGTAGTAATCTTTTAAAATACAACAGGCTGGCAGGGCACCCTCCGCGGGTCCCGTGGGGCCCGCGGCCCCTATGCGAAATCCTTTTCTAAGATGGCGGCCATAGAATATAGTAAAAAAGGTAAGAAATATTTGAAAAAAATACAGGCTGGTAGGTTACCCTCCGCGGTCCCCGCGGGGGCCGCGGCCCTCACGCGAAATACTTTTTCCAAGGTGGTGGTTTTAAAATGACGGCCAAAGAATGTTGTAATATTTGAAAATAACACAGGCTGGCAAGGTACCCTCCGCGGGTCCCGTGGGGCCCGCGGCCCTCATGCGAAGTACTTTTTCCAAGGTAGTGGTTTCAAAATGACGGCTATAGAATGTAGTAATATTTTAAAATACAACAGGCTAGCAGGGTACCCTCCGCGGGTCCCGTGGGGCCCGCGGCCCCCATGCGAAATCCGTTTTCTAAGATGGTAACCATAGAATATAGTAAAAAAGGCTAGAAATATTCGAAAAAACAACAGGCTGGCAGGGTACCCTCCGCGGGTCCCGTGGGGCCCGCGGCCCCCATGCGAAATGCTTTTTCTAAGATTGCGGCCATAGAATATAGTAAAAAAGGCTAGAAATATTTGAAAAAACAACAGGCTGGCAGGGTACCCTCCGCGGGTCCCGTGGGGCCCGCGGCCCGCATGCGAATTGCTTTTCCCGAGAGGGCAGCCAAAGAATAAAGTAAAAATAGGTTTGAAATATTTGAAAAACAACAGGATTGCAGGGTATCCTCCGCGGCCCCCACGGAGAATACTTTATCCATGGTGGCAGTTTCAAAAAGGCGGCCCAAGTATTTAGTAAAAAAAAAAAGGTTAGGATTATTAAAACAAAACAGGGTGGCAGGGACCTCCGCGGGGCCCTTGGGGCCCGCGGCCCCCACGCGAAATACTAGTAGTAAATATAAAACCACAAAATGAGATAATATTGTCAGAACACTAAATAACAAAAATAATAATAAACGAGGTACTAGAATGGTACAAAATAATAATTATCACACATTTAAACTCATTTAAAATTAAATGTCAAGTTTATGTAATAAGTATGATAGGAACTTCTCAAAAATATGTCCCACGACCTTATTACGCTGGCGTAAGAGCGTATGGTACTTATTTTTGAAACTTTGTCTAGATACATGTTATTACACTTGACTGTACCTAATTTCTAGTCAATTGAACCAACCGTTTGCGAGATCACTTCTGCGAAGTCGGCCCTGACCGGGCTATCGGAAGTCCACTACTAGACTATTGTATTGTCATCCGACTTACACAAGCATGCAAAATTTCAGCTCTATCGAGTGAAGACATCTGCTTCAAAGTGAAACCCAATATTCCAACCGGACAAACATGATATACACACGTTGAAAGATAATAAAAATGATACTTACACTTGCACAAAAGCGTGTATAATAATGATACTTTGCGGGTGGTAGGGCCTTGTGCAAGGTCCGTCCGGATCGCTACCACCATCTTACTCGCTAACCCTGCCGCTAAGTAGCAGTGCTTGCACTGCTGTGTTCCGGTGTGGAGAGTAAGACAGCCGGGGAAATTACGGGCACAAGAGGCATTTCATCTTAGTCTTCTAGGTTGGCAACGCATCTGCAATCCCTCCGGGGTTGCGGGTGTCTATGGGCAGTGGTGATCGCTTACCATCAGGTGACCCATTTGCTCGTTTGCCTTCCTATTCATTAAAAAAAAAAAAAAAAACTTACACATACACATATTTATTAAGCGAGTATTATCACTGCGCTTTTTATAATGTACTCGTAGATCGCCGAAGTCGGAGACACTCAAACTCAGTCCGCCCAGGCACAGGTTTTTACCTAGTTTGGGGGTCAGAATTTTTGCCATTCATGTGACTTCTCGGTACATTTCGATAGTCCCTAAGTACTGTACTTGTTTCTGTTTTGATTGTACAATAAAATAAAATAATTTATTATTAATATTTGAGTATCTTTATAACATTGACAACTTAATTGTATTTTTTTTTGCATCTGACGACTCCCTCCTGGGGATGAAACTATTTGTAATTTAATTAAAAAATTTATTTCCTCTGTCTTTATTAATTTAATTGATTAAGTATTGTATTCGATTCGATTTCGATCTCAACATAAATCATTATACATGACATCAAACTCATTTATACAGTAATTTTATGCTGAGAGAATAAATAAACTAAACTAACATACACAAATCACGTTTTTATCCCTTACGGGGTAGACAGAGCCTGAGGTGGCAAGACACGCCACGTTTAGCATGATTGTAGGCGTATAGGTGAAAAAATAATCAAAATAGTGATGGGCTGTTAGCCGCGTCGCCTATAACAGGTTACTAAGAATTTCGCCTATTCCCTCGATGGTGTTTTTCCTTTGCTCCCAGACCAGCATGGAAGTATATTATTGTTAATATTAATTTAAAATAAATACGCACAATAGAATTTAGGTAAAAGTGTTGGAATTTTTTAGGTGAGCGGCCATAGACTAAAGTAGTAAATTATGACAGATCTGTACATACATACATACATACATACACCAATCTCGTCTATATCCCTTACGGGGTGGATCTATTCATAAACATTTCTTGGAATAGCATGTAATACTTCAAAGTGCATCGGAGCCGAGATATTTTTAATGTAGATTTTCATGGGTCAAACAGAAAAATTATAAAATCCAGATAGATATAGTACAAACTTAAGCTGTTGTATGTAGTAGTACAGATCTGATATGGGACTTAAGTCATTTTTGTAATTGGGATTGTCTAAAAAAAAATACCTATCCTTTTTATTTTTTTTTGTGCAGAATAGTCAATTATAAGAAACCAATTTCAATGTTTTCTCATATAACTCGGTATTTTTTTCACTATTAATTATTGAAAGTATTTTGGTTGATGACGTCAGAGTTTCCATTGTGACGTCAGAGTTTCCATTGCCGGTGCCACACATCTGCTTATTGGATAAATTGATCATAAAACGTATGTGAAGCGCCGCCATTAACGTCTTTTCTATCTGTGGTGAAGTTGGCAAACTGTCATTAGTATCAATGTCAACATGATTCAACAATAACACAGGAAGATTTACGCGATCTTCTCCTATGAATTTTATATTTTCACAATCGTTACACATACCATAACATTCTGCGCGAAGCAGAAAGGTCCATAAACACATACCAGGTATTATCGAGACAAAACAGGACCCGGAGATAAGACAGCAAACTCAGTAGGCGAAAGTAAACCGAAAAACGTAATATTTTCGCTCTCCATTAAAATATTTAGCGGAAAATCTTTCATGTGAGCGAAGCACATCGCTGTGCGGTTACACTGTTGCCTAATTATCTACCGAAAGTGCTTCTAAATCTATACTATAATACAACAATTATGAAAGTGAACAGTGGAAAAAACAAGAATGACAGTAACAAGATTGCCCATTTGCTTGTCATCTGTCATAAGATGAATGAAATGTCAGATTGCGGGTCCAAATTGAACTCCGTAGTATAATACACGCGTAAATAGCATAGAATTTGTAACCTTTGCAAATAAAGTACATTTTGGACCGTCTACGTCATGTCTGGGAATATCAAATGAAGGTCATTGCTTATTTTTCATGTAATAAATTCATTATAGCAAAATAAAATAAAGTAAATACAGAAAACGATTTAAAAAGCATTTATCTCGAAATGGTTTTCGATTTACTATACATTGTAAAAAAATAGACAATCCCAATTTGGAACGTCAATTTGTCTATTCGCACACATTACAGACAGTCTGCCTCCGTGGCGTCGTTCAGCGAGGGTTTTTTTTTTTTTATATGAATAGGAAGGCAAACGAGCAACCTGAGCTGATGGTAAGTGATCACCACTGCCCATAGACACCCGCAACCCCGGAGGGATTGCAGATGCGTTGCCAACCTAGAGGACTAAGATGAAATGCCTCTTGTGCCCGTAATTTCCCCGGCCGTCTTACTGTCCACACCGGAACACAGCAGTGCAAGCACTGCTACTTAGCGGCAGGATTAGCAAGTAAGATGGTGGTAGCGATCCGGACGGACCTTGCACAAGGCCCTACCACCCGCGGTTTGAGGTAGACGTGGCTCACGCCATCTCCTTAGATATTGTATATGTGTGCGCTTATTGTATTTTGTATGTATGCATATGTGCAGTGATATTTAGTAGCTTATTTTATAATTCGTTTAGTGTATTTAAACTTTTATTTTCGTCAATGATTACAAAAGTAACTTACCTTAACTAACCTTAAACTTAATAAAATAAAACTTAGGTTAAAAATTTAAATTAAAATAAATTTGGACCCTTAGGTAGGTTCCCATCACGTAGGAATTTAGATATTGTATTTAGATATGTACGCTCTATTGTGGCTTTCACTATCTGGAATTTTAAACTCACACTTTGTCGGTCCCTCGTTTAATGCTCCTCTTATCTACTCAAAGGTTAACTGGTAGAGATCGCTTATAGGGACAAGTTCGCCTTTGTGCATATATTAATGTTATTTTTATTTTTTTGTGAATTGTATCTGTTTCTTTATAATTGTACAATAAAGCATTTACTTACTTACTTACATACAACAGGTCATTTACTTAAGTTTTTCACCTATACAATTTAACGTTAAACATAATAATGTCTTATCCAAAACGAGAAGGTCCCAAGTATGCTCACCATTTTCATGGGCCTGCACATATACATCAACATGAGAACAAAAAGTAGATTATGTACTTTGTAAAAATTTTAACAATCTAGTTCATTCTTCATGCTTTCAAACATAAAATTATTTTAACAACGCACCTTTCATTCCTACAATTGTATCAACCAATTAAAGTTACAATAATAGCAAAAGTATAAAAATAATTAAACGAATTCTAGAACTCAAAACAAACAAAGAACAATCCACTGTACTCACGCAAAAGCAAAAACAATGCACTTTACAACATAAAATAAATAAACGATCCTAAGTTCTGTGCTGTCTATTCATTGCAAGGAGATCACTATTAAAATTAATTGAGCTCCTTAACAACTTAGCTTCACCCAGAATACAAACAATGGGATGTAAACTGGTATACATGTAACAATTATCTTAGTTGGATACTACTAACTTGAGCATCTGTTCAAGTGGCTTCAGATCTCTCCACAACAACATAAACAATCTCCAGTAAACTCAGATGTTGGAGTGGCTTCACGTCTCTCCACAAGAACATCAACGATCTTTAGCTGCCTCATAACAGTCACGTGCACTTCACAAAGATGTTTTAGTAGGTACTTATTAATAATTCGTATATGAGAACTAGCCAAGTCAGACCGTGGGCTTCAATTCTAAGCTAAAAGAAAAACAAAATAAGTTGTTAGGAATAAATTTCAGGGCAGACATTTGAATTTGAAGTCAACAACCAAGACATATTATTATTATTCTGTTCTAGTCATCTGTAATTTTATTTTACAGCAATAGATTAATAGCACCCATCACAAACTTACGATGAAACATGATTTTGTTTTAAGATAGCTTAAATTTTGTTTTCAAAATAAGTATAAAATTAATTCAAGGAGATCTATACTACCACTAATGATTAGAAATTGATTTGTATTTCTGCATTTACAACTTGTAGCACTCACAATTAAAATAAATAGAAATACTTCCAGATCAGCCATGAGTTGGTCGTACAACTTTTACTTAGATTGGAAAATACTTAACTATGAAATTAATAGGTC
The DNA here is from genome assembly GCA_932294345.1 of Pandemis cinnamomeana. NCBI lineage: Eukaryota > Metazoa > Arthropoda > Insecta > Lepidoptera > Tortricidae > Pandemis > Pandemis cinnamomeana. The sequence continues at coordinate 31,255,635 of OW028702.1, read as the reverse complement.
TTACACTTCGGGGTAAAAATTAAAAACTGATACTCGCTATTCCCACAAAACAAGCGTTTATACTAATATGATGTAAAGTCCACTCAGGAGGTGAGCAGAATACTCAACCCAAAATTGCTTAAACTTGGGCTTTATGCCTAGAATACTAGAGGTTAGGTATATTTCAAACTCATACATCACTAGGTCCTAGGACCCTCTTAGTCAGATAGAATTACACCAAAAGTTGCATTTTGAGCAGCTATAATCGATGGGTCGCCGGGAGGCAGTCCGGACTTTCTTATGAAAGAAACATGGATGTTGGGCTTACCCCATCCTTTAGGTAATACTAATAATTGGCACAGGTCAAACAGCGTTTTGGGTCAAAACTTAAAATAGTCCTTACCTTCAGCGAATTTTTGATTAATCATGACAGAAGGGCGTCGCCAAGGGGGGCAGGGAGGGGCAGCTGCCCCCCCCCCCTAGAGATTCTAAAAAAGTTGCCAAATATAATGCAACCAAAGTCCTAGACTAGTCATAGAGAATGAGAAAAGTATGAATTGTAGTAACTAAAGTCAACTTGCCCCCCCCCCTGCGCCATCGGCTGGCGACGCCCTTGTGACAGACTATTACGATCTCACTTTACTATGTAAATCATACTTCATTTTAGGGTATAAAGTTTAGCAGTTATCAGTGATTTTACGAGAAAACACTCCCAACTATTTTACACAACACAACAGAAAGATTTTAATTGGTGTAATTGGTTTCTGGCAGCATCGCCTATACTGTGATTCCTAAGATTTTGCCCATTCCCTCGATAGGCTTTTACCATCTGCGCGGGACGAGAAGCAACTAGTACATTCTATTTTTCCTTTGCTCCCAGACCAGCGTGGAAGAAATATGAATGTATTTACAGTTAGCAAGAACGTCTGTACTGGTTTAAAATGAAATGTTTAACAAAAACTTGTTTATTTTCGTATAGTGAGCATTTTTCTGCGAAATGAAATCGGTCCCTATTGTAAAATTTTCTGGGAATTATTGCAACGGGAGCTCAATCAAATACAAGGTAAAAAATTGGGAGTGTTCGACCGAGCGGGACGGTGAATATCTCTCGGCTGCACCGTGATGGGGGTCGCATCGCCTATAACATGATTAAATTTCTAAATGTCAGTGAAAATAACACATAGAAAAATCTGAAAAGTAAAGCTATGGCCGGGAATCGAGCCCGGATCCTCGTCATTCCGTGACGCGTGCTATACCCCTACACCACCCATAGCAGGTGGGTAGTGGGAACCGAAAAAGTAAAACATAAAAATCAAGAAATAAAAAAAATCTTGATTCCTTTGATAGTATAACATGATTCCTAAGATTTTCGCCCACTAGCTCTATGAGCTTTTACGAAGGGAAGAAGCAACCAGTAAAATCTATATTCTTTACTCCCAATAGCATGGAAGAACGTGCAATTAAAATTCAGGCTGAAACTTTACCAGCGAGGTTATTGCTGGTAATAATTATTAAGTGAAAAAGAGTCAGTTTCAATCAGATTTAAATGTAAATATGTTTGCGCTTATATAATAACCTGGACCCTAACTCAGTGATTCTATCGATAATCTAATTAGCATTGACGTGGCTAATCTATCAAAGGGAAACACGAACATATATTTAATTAATGGCACGTTTGACATGCTTTGGTAACCATGTAACATTCGTCACAGTAACAACTGTGCACAAGAGATCCCTCAAAGGGATCAGTCCGCCGTTGTGCATGTATCTCGGTTGTCAATTGTATTTGATGTTTATTTTGCATAAAGTTTACTTTACATATTTAAAGCGGATTCTATCTCTATCATTGAAAAACACCGAATTTCTTTTCACCGAAACGCTCGTTGTGTAAACATACGTACGTTACCAAAAACATCTAAACCGCTTTACGCCACAACAATAAGGTCAGCGACCCATATATTTGACAGGCTGGATCGATATTCAAGCCCTCGACTGTACCTCGTACTATTTTAGTTTGCTCTTCGACTATAAATTCTTTCTAACACAGTCGTCTTAGTAAACACGTCACCACTGTTAGAAATAGGTCAATAATACGGTGACACCGACTAAGTATCGATCAGCCTAGAACTAACAAGTACTTCCCTCATATTATAATCATAGCCTCGGGTAGCCACCTACTGAAAAGCAAACTTATGTAAGACATTCTATACGGTTGACCTCGATAACTGCGTTCCAAGATATGCACGTCACATAGAGTTATTGACCAATATGTTATGCATAAATAAATACCTTGGGACAATTTGATACCTATTGGGCTAGTCCCAAACTAAGCAAAGCTAACGTGACAGCTAGTAACAGATATAATAATAACGCTTGAAAGGCGAAATGGGATAAGCGACATTTTTTGTGATATTGAGTTCTATATATCATTGAAATCAGCAGATATTTCTGCATCGAGGTTTTGGCTCTCCTGTAAAATTACCATTTTGTCGGTTATGACATTTTGCCTTTCAAGCGTCGAATTATATATTTGAAAGACGGCTGCTATGGGTGGTGTAGAGGTATAGCACGCGTCACGGAATGATGATGCGGGCTCGATTCCCGGCCATTTACTTTTCAGATTTTCAGTGTCGTTTAGAAATTAAATTTCTAACCGGTACAACCGTAAAAGTAAAAAAAAACAAGTAAAATTCTTGATTCATTTTATAGGCTGTCATTTTGAACAGCGCGCAGTAGATTTTCCAGGGGAGTTTGTAATTGTGTCGTACAGACACGTCAATCAAACAGATGACGCTTAGCGATAAAAATCGCATAGTAACAAGGTCGCGTGACAGCTAGTAACAGATAGAAATATTCGAAGGCTTACCCACCTGCTATGGGTGGTGTAGCGGTATAGCACGCGTCACGGAATGGCGAGGATCCGGGCTCGATTCCCGGCCATAGCTTTAATTTTCCGATTTTTCTGTGTTCTAATTTCAGTGTCGTTTAGAAATTTAATTAAAGCTTGTAATTAATATAGTGTGATAATTAATATGTGGTATTCAATAAAGAGTATTTGTATTGTATTGTATTGTAATATAGGTACTAGACAACGGATAAACATACGAGGGGCGGCTCATTGTTCTAAGCTTAAAGTCAAATAGGAACTTGTGGAAATAATAATTATAAACATTTAATTTTCAATATAATCCCCACCTGTAACTCAACTTCTTCCACGCTGGTCTGGGAGTAAAGCAAAAAACATAGAATGTAACAGTGGCTTCTCTTCCCGCGCAGATGGTAAAAGGCCATCGAGAGAATGTTCGAAAATAATAGGAATCATGTTATAGGCGATGCGGCGACCCATCACTATTTTGATTCCATTTTCCACATATACGCCCACAATCTTGCTAAATGTGGCCTGTACCTGTTACCTTAGGCTCTGTCTACCCCGTAAGGGATAAAGACGTGATTAGTGTATGTGTATGTATGTAATTTTTAAAATAAATCAATGATTTACATAAATAAAATTTTAATGCAACCAAATAGGCCAGATATCCACATAGAGCTTCCTCCGACATTAGACTACGGCGCGCACAGTAATCCCATGCGAGCCATATCGACATAGTTCCGGGATTCCTCGAAACTGAAACATGCGACGCATTTCGCTTTTCGCCCGGTAGTTTGTAATGTAAGTGAAAGAGCGAATACTATAAGAAGGTGTCTGGAAGAAAAAGATGCTGCGTGGAAAATAAGTTGTTTTTGTTAGAATAACCATTTTAGAGTTTTCTCTATGGCAGTTTTTAAGAACAAGAATTATAATTTTTGATTACTTCACTCTCTCAAAAATGTATTTTAATGTGTTACTCGATTAAATTATACATTATAAGCTAGCAACCCAGCCTCATCGCCTATAACATGATTCCTACTATTTCCGCCCATTCTCTCGACGGGCTTTTACTATCGGCGCGGGTAGAGAAGCAACTGGTACATTCTATGTTTTTTCTTTGCTCCCAGACCAGCATGGACGAAGTTTTAAGTCAGAACATTTTAGTGTCCTTTAATTTCTTTATGAGGTTCGCTCTGGACGCCCTGCGATTGATAAAACGATTGACATCTTTGAGAAAATAGAGCAAGATTGACATATTAGTAGAGTTACGACATTGCTGAACAACTGGATCACCAAAGTCGGGGTACAAGAAAATTTTTAGTATTTGTCCGCCACAAGATCTCACTAAAAACCTAAAGTGCTTCCTGCGAAGCAAGGTGTTTCCAAGCAGTGTTTCCATCTGCGATTCTTTGTACGTAACAAATCCGTACCATATCTGAAACAGGTGGTCAAATGTTAAGAAAAATGGACCAGTTACGATAATAATGTGTAGAAACGAACGTCGAAACCAAGCTCCACAGACAGAAGCAAAGCTCGGCTTAACTCGAAACACAATGCTGTGAGTATAAGTACTTGCCACACGGTGGGCTTGTAAAAGCATTGTCCACGAACTATTGCCGCCAGGTACATATATCGACTCTCAGCTCCGCAGCCAACACCTGATGAGATTAAAAGGGCACAAACACACAAAGGATTACAACCCGGCCGGAGCTAACAAACAGAAAGTGCGTGGAATTTCATCAATGAAAACGCCAGAGTGCACTCCAGACTAACAAAAATTGGGCAAGCTCGACTGGAATGTTTTGATGCATCCGCCTTATAGCCCTGAACTTAATCCGCTTTCGCATGTTTCGGTCACATCAGAATTCTTTAGGTAGCATAATATTAACGTCAAAATAACTGTCAAAAATGCCTGTCACATTTTATTAACCGAAAATCTCAAGATTGCTACAGGTTATCAATCAAAACGGCACATATATTACATGTATATATAAATATTATGAATAAATAATGACTTAATGTAATTTTCATGGACTTACGAAATCGTAACAGTTTTTTATCGGGACTGTGAACGTGTTCAATAATGTTTACCTCGATTCGGCGTTTCTTTTATTTTCCAACTGTCTTTATTACCATATAGATGTAACAAAAACTTTGAAGAGACGTAATTAGATCTAAGATGAAGGGCGGTATTCGGCGGATAAATAAAAAATACAAACTCAGAGCCTCTGTGGTTCGAAATCTTTACAATAAAGAGCATTCGTCTGTTAACTGTAACCGTAACTATTGTACGGTACAGCAAACAATAAAATTAAAATCTCCCCATGCATTAATAGTGAAATAAAATAAAGAAGGAAAAAACGGAATGTATGTAATGCTGTATTAAAGTTTTAAATATTTTTTTTTATGTTAGAGAGGCCAGACAAACGAACTAGTGGATGGGTCACCTGATGTTAAATCACCACTGTCCATAGACACCCGCAGCGCTTTACTGGCAGTGCGTTGTCGGCCCTGCATAAAATTGTTGTAATTGTGTTGTATCTTAGTTGTAAATGTATTTTTTTTTTCAAATAATCGAATGCTATTAATATTATGAAATAAAGAGAATGTACTAGGTAATTAAACAAATGCCGATTTTGATATGCACCTAAATAATAATTTTCAATTTTAATAATGTTCAATGTAGCAACAGAACTCCGAGTACTTTGAGTTAAAGGACGCGGAGGCGAAACTCGTCAACTCCGCATCGGCCTACGCCTCCGCTAAGAAGGCCTCTGTTACAACCCTAATTACAAGCGAATCCTTTCAATTTGCCCGAATTTAATTATGTCAATGTAATGTACTATGATGCTGGAGAGATAATAACTGACAACCTAAAGTATGTTCATTTTTAATTGTACATGCATACTTATATCACGTCTTTATCCCTTGCGGGGTAGACAGACCCTAAGGTAACAAAACCTCAAGGCCACATTTAGCATGATTGTGTGGAAAGGGGAATCGAAATAGCGATGGGTTGCTAGCCGCATTGCCACATGATTCCTAATGTTTCGCTCACTCGATTTTCCCTCGATAGGCTTTTACCATCTGCGCGGGAAGAGCAACTGGTTCATTCTATGTTTTTCCTTTATTCCCAGACCAGCGTGAAATTGTCCTATTTAATGAATAAAATTGTAAAATCAATTGATAGTCGAAGGAAGGGCTTTACCATTTTTTATGACAGTTCCTACGTCTGAAAACAAACAAGGCTGAAACTATTTCACCACTGTCTGTTAAGTTCCAGTTAGCTTAAGTGTCAGTTATCTATGATTGACGTCTCTGTTTCTTAGTAATAAATAGAGACGGAAACGTAGATAACTGATACTTAACATAACTGGAGCTTAACAGAGAGTGGTGAAACAGCCCTTAACGTCTGGCCTTTGAATGAGAATAGCCTCTCATGTTTAACCTCTCGGTCGTCCCAAACTTAAATATCGTAGATAGAATATTTGGCTGAAAGAAGACTTTATGTTATTTTTAAAAGTTAGTAATACTGCATTCAAAGATATTGTAAAAATTACTTGCTTTGTCTGGGAACCAACTTAAATGTGAAAAAAAACAACCCGACGCTTGAAAGGCGAAATGGGATAAGCGACATTTTTTGTGATATTGCGTTATATATATCATTGAAATCAGCACATTTTTCTGCGTCGAGGTTTTGGCTCTCCTGTAAAATTACCATTTTGTCGCTTATGACATTTTGCCTTTCAAGCGTCGACTCGTATTTTTATGATGCCAATCGAAAGAATGAACAAAAAATAATAATTCTTATGTAACATAGTTACCTATCATAAAATAAAGTATAACGTGAAATGTTTGATTCAAATTTCTAGAAAATTATTTATTGCCGACAGCTACGTTCGATAAATAGTGATATTATCATTCCATAGATACTTATATATACTTATACCTATACTTATAATTATTATACCCTTGGTGCGTGGGGTTCAAGCGCTATGACTCTTCAAAGATATTTCGAATCTAATAGACGCTACGAGTGACCGCAGAGCTAGCAATCCTTGGACAGCGTATTAGTATCGCTGTCCAAAGGGGGAACGCTGCCGGCGTCTGCGGAACTATGCCACGGGGGCCCTTCCTTTTTTAATTATTTCATTTTAAGATTCGTTTTAGTGTAGTTTTTAATTCGTTTTTAATTTAATAGTTTAATTTGCTTTAAATTCAATAGATATATTCTGCGCACTGAAACAAACCGGAATATATTTTACGTATAGTTACGTTTCAGGTCAACTCGCTTCCCAGTTTGATTGTGTAATTCTGTCAGCTAAAAACAGCAAAAGCCGCAGCCTTGCGGTTCGACCTCTGGTAATTAAGCCTGCACCAAGCTAATATCGAAACAATTGATTACGTTCACTTAACCCCTTATGTAACTAGCAACACTGCTTTTACACCACCCACTGTAAGGCTCTACCATGCTGGTCTGGGAGCAAAGAAAAAAACATAGAGTGTACCAGTTGCCTCTCTACCCGCGCATGGTAAAAGCCCATCGAGGCAATTGGCGAAAATCATAGGAATCATGTTAGAGGCGATGCTGTTAGCAACCCATCACTATTTTGATTCCATTTTCCACCTATACACCCACAATCTTGCATAATGTGGCCTGTAGGTACACCTTAAGCAGTTAATAATCTGCTTAACTGATTAACTTTTAAGTTAAATTCACAAACAACGCTCTTATTAACTTCCGGTATATTGAGTCCGTTACATCAGCCGTTTTATTAAATATAACACTGCTCTCCCATCTAGTGCTGCATTCTAACGTCTTTTTTCTACGAGCAAATATATTTAACGGGGTAAACGATAATGTCAATTTTAATTTTCTAATTTTTATGAAGAGAAGATAATATATGCACCTAACGCAAAATTACAATTAATAATAGCACTATTTCTAACTACTTTAGGATCGAAATAAATAATTGTGCGTTTAATTCTTCTTTCTACTTGTGTTTGTTTTTTTTTGGTAAACTTTTAACGGTTAACTTTAACGCTCTACCAATTAACTTTTTAACTAACGAAGTAACGATTATCGAAATTACATACATACATATACATAAATCGCATCTTTATCCCTTACGGGGTAGATAGAGCCTAAGGTGACAAGACCTAAAGACCTCGTCTAGCATGATTGTGGGCGTATGGATGGAAAGGGGAATCAAAACAGTGATGGGTTGCTAGCCACATCGCCTAATAACATGATCCCTAAGATTTTCACCCAATCCCTCGATGGGCTTATACCATCTGCGCGGGAAGAGAAGCAACTGGTACATTCTATATTTTTTCTTTGCTCCCATACCAGCATGGAAGAAGTTAACTTTGGATTAAATGTGCCCACATATGGGATTCTAATTGATAGCTACTGGAAGTGGACTGTATAAGAGTGAATGGAGGATGATGGAAACACTTTAAAACGTATAAGTATTTAATTATTGTAGCAAAACACAACACGTTGCGGGTGGTAGGGCCTTGTGCAAGGTCCGTCCGGATCGCTACCACCATCTTACTCGCTAATCCTGCCGCTAAGTAGCGGTGCTTGCACTGCTGTGTTCCGGTGTGGAGAGTAAGACGGCCGGGGAAATTACGGGCACAAGAGGCATTTCATCTCAGTCCTCTAGGTTGGCAACGCATCTGCAATCCCTCCGGGGTTGCGGGTGTCTATGGGCAGTGGTGATCACTTACCATCAGGTGACCCACTTGCTCGTTTGCCTTCCTATTCATATAAAAAAAAAAGTACTAAAGATGGCACAAGGCAGACTGACATTGTAAAATATTGGCATATATCAAAAGGGTAAAAGTAGGCCGCAAACCAGCCAGTAGCCAACATTAATATAGAATTCTTCGCATTCGGGATTCAAAATGAACACTCGCTCCAAAAATCAACTTTGCTCTTGCCGCACAATGCAGTATTGAGGACGTGGTGCATACATTTTGTATGAAAATCCATTAGTAAATCAGCTCTTGCGACGCCTCCCGTCTGACAACTTTTTGTAAAAAGATTACTCTAATATTCAAAATCGATGTTCGTATCGCTCTTGCCCATGTAAAATGCTGTAAGTGCGAGCGGGCCAGCACTAACAGCGAATTAGTAATAAAGAACAAGCTCGTACACGAGGCAAAGCTTGGAAGGCTGCTTTTAGATTTACTTAAAATAGATGGAAGATATTTCCCTCTGATATTTTCTGTAGCGAAGCTGTGACGTCAGTAGATGATTTCCTTTAATAATTTCTGCTTGATAAGGTATGAACAAGTTTTAATAGTGAAGCACTCACTACAGGACTTGGCGTGTAGACATAAAATATACCATACTTTCTACTTCCATGCTGGTCTGGCAAAGAAATAACATAGAATTTACCTGTCTTCTCTTCCCGCGCGGTAAAAGCCCATCGAGGGAACGGGCGAAAATCTTAGGAATCATGTTGTAGGCGATGCTAGCAACCCTTCGCTATTTTGATTCCCCTATCCACCTATACGCCCACAATGATGCTAAACGTGGCCTTTAGGTTTAGTTACCTTCGGCTCTGTCTACCCCGGAAGGGATAAAGAAGTGATTTATGTATGTATGTTTTTGAAGTTTCGGTAACTTACATATATAATGTAGTGTCCTTTTCAATGAAACAATTTCTTCCAACGAAATATTCTTTTATTTAAACCCACCATCAAGTATAACAGATTTTGTAAATTATTTTAACAGTAAGCGATCTCTTAAGTTTCAACGTCTTAGCCTCTCTTTCATTCGATCTTCCCTCTCATTCCTTCGTTCGTTCCATTCATGTACACACTCATCAGTCCTTCCGTCAAACTGTCATTCTGTAAACACATTCATTCCTACGCATGCCCCTGACGGTGCCTAAACTATTTTTATAATTATAAAAATGTTTTGGCAGTAAGGGTTGCTAACCTAAAAGTGACCGGTTGCCATAAATACAAAGAATGAATGAATGAATGAATGAATAAAAATGTTCGAAATGTGGACGTAACTTTGGTCAACTGCTTCATCCATTTCATTAAATTTTAACACAACTAAGCATACAACAGCTTGCGGCACACAAAGAAGTACATCAATCAATATCTTTATTAATTCACTCTGCACTGCACCGCATCGTCATAAACTCTGCATGTATGTAAGTGGACAAACCGATCGATCACATAATAAATGATTCTTGTAATTACCTGTGATGTCCCTGACACGGAAAAAAGCAGAGGGCGCGTGTCCACAACCAGACCCGGCTGTCAGATCGTTAGCCGATAAAGCACTGAGGCCGATTTGTCAGTCGTCAGATTAGGCCATATTTGAGGAATGTACAATACAATACAATACAAATACTCTTTATTGAACACCACAAATCAGTACAAAACAATACAGAAACAAAGAACAAAGTAGACACTAGGCGGTCTTATCGCTTAATAGCGATCTCTTCCAGACAACCAATACAAGAAATGAATGAATGAATTTACCTGGATGACGACCGGATAGCCTGGTGGTTAGTGACCCTGACTATGAAGCTAGAGGTCCTGGGTTCGAATCCCGGTAGGGGTAGACAGTTGTATGATGAATACGAATGTTTGTGCCCGAGTCATGGATGTTGTATGTATTTAAGTATGTATTTATCTACATTATATAAGTATGTTTATCCGTTGCCTGGTACCCATAGTACAAGCTTTGCTTAGTTTGGGGCTGGGTCAATTGGTGTACATTTGTCCCAAGATATTTATTTATTTATTTTATGACCCGACCGGACCCCAGTCGGGTTACCTTCGGGTGTGGTCAAGAGCACTGGTTCGTCTTTGGATCCGTCCGAGGCGAAGAGCAGTGCTTGGTCCGGTGCACCCTGGGCATCGGCTAATGGTTTCCTGGCAGATTCTGAGGGATATCATTATCCGTTGGCTAAGAGCCCGACAGGAGGGGTCTTTTGACCGTGTTCTACCGTACAATGTTGCCGAAATTTTTGTTATATCATTTTTGAATACTGTATTTACTACTTTGACATTGGCGAAATCATCGCATCAATGGATGGGGCCATATTAAAAAAAAAGAAGAAGTTGACCGAGCTCTTTTTTTGGTAGGTACCTACGTATTTTTTACCGCTTCGTTAACTCTATAAAACTTCAAACAATTGCATGCAAAATTGAGAGGACGATAGAATAATTCCATACAGCCAGGCCGACCGCTCGGTTTTCACTGCAGTGCGTGTGTAAGTTTTTTTTAATCTTCTGTTTATAATGTCTGTGATTTGAAAAAAGTTTTTAGAATGCGGTAAAATTGTGCTCTGTACGTGATTGAAACTATTTGCTTCCATTATTTTATTTTATTTCCTCATATTTTTTGACCTGGCGTCGCTCGGCTTGCAAACCAACAGCCAATTCCCAACTTTCCAATAATAATATAAGCGATAAGACCCGCCTATTGTCTAAATTGTTCTTTGTTTCTGTATTGTTTTGTACTGATTTGTGGTGTTCAATAAAGAGTATTTGTATTTCCAGACCTCGGCAGTATGTACTGCTTTCACTCATTAATTTAATCCATTCACTATTTCCAATCAGTATCATGTAATTGAAACCAACTTCAATTACGGCTATAGCGTCATATTCACATGATAGGAAGTTTGATGAAAGCGATAGACTATTTGGCCGGCCGTATTCAGTGCTACCTATATCAATTCTACAGATGCCTAAATTCTGTGGGCATACATGACATTCGAAATTAATCAGGAATACACCAACTGACGGTCGAGTCAGCTTGATCAAACACACACAAAGGTTTTGCATCGGAAGCTTAGATTTCCAATCATGACAAACCTTTGACGCACCACTCCAAACATCAACCAATGCATGCAACTCAGCCAACTGCTAATAAACAATCCTGTAATAAACATTCAGGGATTTACGGTCAATATAATAGAAAAAAAAACGATTTAGTTCTCGAGACTCCGCTGTTATAAAAGTCGAATTACACTCCATCGTAAGGTTTTGCGGGATTCATATTTCTATTAAGTTTGCCCTTCAGGCATTTCAAGATACCTAACAAACTAACTACTAATTTTATTATCTCTAATAAGGATTCTTATAACAATGGGGCATAACAACAGTGCCACGTGAACTAAACTAAAAAGTCTGTCATTTTTAAAGGACATGAAGGTTTACTGCGAACTGCTACCTATTACTTCCATGCTGGTCTGGGAGCAAAGGAAAAACACAGAATGTACCAGTTGCTCCTCGTCCCGCAGATGGTAAAAGCCAATAGAAACGGGCGAAAATCTTAGGAATCATGGTTATAGGCGATGCGGGTAGCAACCCATCACTATTTCGTTTAATTCGCACACTACTACAACTCAGCATCCACTTGACTCAAAGTTAAATAATAAAATTTGCGCCCTATGCCGTATTTCTAACGAAAATTGTCATTTATAAAGGGTCTTCGACTTGTGTCGTACAGACACATCATTCAAACAGATGACGCTTAGCGACAAAAATTCTCATAGTGACAAGGTCACGTGACAGCTAGTAACAAGTAGAAAAAATCGAAGACTACCCACCTGCTATGGGTGGTGTAGGGGTAACAGTGAAACCGTAAAAGGAAACATAAAAATCAAGAAACAAAAATTATTGATTCATTTGATAGTGAAAGCTTTAGTACTAAAAAAGGCAAAGGAAAAGGCGCGCTGTCTACTCCCGTCCTAAATTCTATAAGTATCCTGCAAAAGAGGCTAAATATATAAGACGTGGGAGCGAAAACACATATTGCGCTCTCTATTGCTCTTGTCTACATTATTATAATCACTCGAGCCCGCGACGACGCATTTTCGTTGCTTTTACCAAATCCTTGCATTACCTATAAGTGCACACCTCTTTAAGCTTTATTAAGATGGTAGAAAGATTATAGATTATAGACAGATAATAAGGCCACCTTCAAATATGTAACTCCACTTCCCAAAATGACCACTTCCATCCCAGACAGGTTCTCAAACTGATCACTTACGAGAATGATCGTTCATCACTACATAGTATAAAATAAAGTCGCTTTTTCTGTCCCCAAATCCGTATGTATGCTTATATCTTCAAAACTACACAACGGATTTTGATGCGGTTTTTTTTAATAGATAGAGTGATTCAAGAGGAAGGTTTATAATGTCTAATACATGCATGATATACCGTGCGAAGCCGGGGCGGGTCGCTAGTAGTTACTAAAGAGTTGTTAAAGAACATAATGAGTATTTTACAAAGAAAAGCTACTTACGATCGCAATATAAATATGATGTGTATAGTCCGACCTTCTAGCTATATACTTAAAAAGAGCGCCTATGTAAACGGTATAAAGATTTATAATCATTTGCCCGAATACATAAAATCTTTAGATGGTAATAAATTTAAAAACAAACTTAAGGTTTTTTTACTTTCTATGTGCTTTTATAACTTAAATGAATACTTTTGTAGAAATTATTAAAATAAAGATATTACCTAATAATTTATTATAATAAATCTAAATATTGTACGTCCGAATTGGATGAACTGTTGAAACTTATAAAAATCATGTTTTCACAATTTGTACACGGTTTTATACAATAAACGTTTCTTATTTCTTATTTCTTAAAGAGGCTAATAGACGCGACCGCTGACATTCCTCCGACAGCCCACTTCCCCGAATGACCATTACGGGTGGTGCACCATCCTAAAGGACTTCGCAAAGCAGCAGTGCTTGCGCTGCTGTGTTCCGGCGAGGATTGTAGGAGAGCCGGTAAAATTACTGACAGGATAAACGCAGGGATAGGTAATAAAAACAACAATATCAACATAAATGTAATACATAGCTAAATAAATAAAATACATACATATACACATAACATAATACTTAAGATAAAATAAATGTGAGAAGCAATGAAAAATAAGAAGGCCATACAACAGAAAAGGATTTGATCAGAAGCAAAGAGAATATAATATATGAGGTACTAAAGACAGGGAGTGGATTAAACAGTTGTTGTAATCCGTCCTTTTTAACAGTGGAAACGCGTTTAATTTCTAAAACACTTCGACAACAGTTTGAATTTTAGAGCGACCTCCATAAAACTATAAATTTACGTGACATTGTTTACCCATAGTTACGGAAAGAAACCGACTCGTAACCCAGTTGGGGTGCGAGCCGGGATACCTCCACGTGTGGTCAAGAGCTGAGGTTCGTTCTTGGATCCCTCCGGGAGGAAGAGTAGTGCTTGATCCAGTGCACCCTGGGCCTCGCCTAATGATTTCCTGGCAGTTTCTGAGGGATATCATTGACCGTTGGCTAAGAGCCCGATAGGGGGGGGGTCTTTCACCATTACCGTACAACGTTGCCGACGTTTTGTCACAAGATTTTATAATTATACTAGCGGACCCGACAGACTGCGTTCTGTCAAAAAGATTTGGAATGTGGCAGTTTTTTGTTCCTACCTATTTTATAGTCGGGGCAAAAAATTATCCTGAACAGAACTGTTACCCTAGGCTTAGACAACAGTGAGTGCTTGTAATTTAATATGAACTTTATTGAAAAGCAATAAAGTTCAAATGTACTCTACATTTTAGTTAGAAAAAGTTTGTATGGGAAAAAGAAAAGGGCTGTTTTTAGGGTTTTCCCGGCAATTATTCGATTTTTTCTCTCCGTAAGAACCATCCTCGTACTTCAAGGAATATTCTAAAAAATAATTAGCGAAATAGGTTCAGCAGCAGAGATTTGCGCTTAGCAACACATTCAGCGATTCATTTTTATATTATAGATTTTTGTTACTTTGACATTGGCGAAGTTGTCGCTATAACGACTTGATACGCCACAAATAAGAAAAAGACGAACCACCAGTTGTTTCACGTGTAATTGAAATGTCGTTTCAGCTTGCTTATACATTGGTACTGCAGGGGTGAAGTAAGGGATTTCTGGACGAGTTTAGGATAGACGGCCGAGTCGCATGAGGCCGTCTACAACCTTTATTTTGGAATCATAGTTGACAAATGTTTCTGTTCATAGATCGATGTCCAAAGTGAACCCCATCAAGCGGACTAAATCTATAGACCGACCGCTTGAATCAGTCCTCGCCCGCGCGGCACAGGGGCGCGGGGTAGGACGACGGCGGGGAGCTCTCTCGGCCCCCGCGGTCGGCCTCATTTAAGTGGTCATGTAAAAGGAAAATATTTGTTACTTCCATGCTGACATGGGAGCAAAGACAAAACATAGAATTTACCAGTTGCTTCTCTTCCCGCGCAGGTGGTAAAAGCCCATTGAGGTAATGGGCGAAAATCATAGGAATGTTATGGCGATCCAGCTAGCAACCAATCACTATTTTGATTCCACTTTCCACCTGTTCGTTTAATTTTAATTTACAGAAGATACAAATATAATACATGCAGATACGAAAATTAAAACTACTGGGTACTAATTATAAAACAATTCATCAATAAAAAGTTGTCCTAAATCACTGCAAAGTGGCATGGTACCCAGAAGGCTGGCAGCATTGCTGCGTTGTATGACAATGCTTACCCTTTGTGCTAAAAAAAAACTAGCCCTCTGGTCACCCGACGCTTCATTCTTTCCACCTATACGCCCACAATCTTGCTAAACGTGGCCTGTAGGTCTTGTTACCGCGTAAGGGATAAATGTACTTTGTAGGAATGTCTAGTCGAGTTAACCCAACCGCTTGCTGGTATATTCCTGATTAATTCTGAGAAGCCTTGTACATTTTTAACTTTGCAGTGTTTTGTTGTGCAATTTTATTTCAATAACTGGAAATATTTCCATTTTACAATGAGCTTAAAGAAACCAGCAAAAGTACAAACAAGTTCCAATGTTTTATTACATAAACTCCTCTTAAGGCACCGGGTTCCACCTCCGACGATGAGCGATTAAAGCTAAAAATTACGAGTTGGCGAGCAACGACACGCGAGCGTTTTTCTGATAGTTTTATCTCTCTCTTATAGCCTGTTAGCGAGGAATCGAGTGCGATTGGCCATTAGAGTTCGTGATCTGATCTCTTGCATGAAAACATTTACAGGGGTGCTTATTGAAACTAACCTTGCACAAATTACCTCTTTATCCCTTACGGGGTAGTCAGAGCCTAAGGTAACAAGACCTAACAGGCCACGTTTAGCAAGATTGTGGGCGTTTAGGTGGAAAATAGACTAAGTTAATCTGCTGAAATACTTGGGAATAATACACTACAATAACTCTTTATTGAACACCACATATAACTACCAAAACAGAAAAAATGTACACAGAATATTACAAGAATAACAATAGGCGGCCTTATCGCTACAGAGCGATATCTACCAGTCAACCATTATGGACTGGTGAAAAGAACAGATCGGAGCAGGTGGTGCAATTTCGAATATACATTAATATACTAAGTAGTGAAAATACATAATACATTGTACATGAAACACACATTAACAATAAATGGAGATATAAATAGACACATAAATACATACTTAAAAAAGCCAGCTACAGAATTCATGCACAAAATGAGAGATAGTGCTCCTTCAACATAGTTTTTAATATGCAATTTTCGAGCACGAATATAGTCGATATTATTATAATCGCTTCTCTGCTCTTGGTAGGGTTTGTGCCTAAATCGAATGAAACGAAACCAAAACAACTTAAAAATAAGTACCAATATTTTCCAAAGAAACCTTATGATCTAAACAGTAATTCAGTTTGAAAGAAATTAGTTTTAAACTTTGTAAAGTACTGGACAAAGTAGGAATGGATGTAGAAAGGTCTCGTTTTCCGATAATTTGTTCAGAAAACTAGAAGAACGTTTACGTAAGTCCTGTAGTGTATGGATTCAGAAGAAAAAGGAAATCATGTGAACAAACTTTTATTAAATTTCTAAATGTCATTGAAAATTAGAACACATAGAAAAATCCGAAAAGTAAAACTATGGTCGGGAATGGCTCGTTATTCAGTGACGCGTGCTGTACTACACCACCCATAGCAGGTGGGTAGTCTCCGAATTTTTCTACCTGTTACTAACTGTCACGTGACCTTTTTTGTTACTATGCGAATTTTGGTCGTCATCTGTTTGAATGATTTGTCTGTACGACACAATTACAAACTCCCATGGAACATCTACTGCTCACCAGGGACGAGGAAAGGCGCTGTTTTTCAAATGATAGGTAACGAAATTTTCGCCCATTCCCTCGATGGGCTTTTACCATCTGCGCGGGAAGAGTAGCTACTGGTAAATTCTATGTTCTTTCTTTACTCCCAGACCAGCATGAAAGTAAAGGGAACGTAAGTCCTCAAAATTAATTAGGTACTTTTAATTAATGAACAAACACTTCGTGTAGTTTTTTATAAGCTTTTATTTTAGTTTCACCTGTCCCGGTGTCTGTTTGTCTGTAATCAAATATTGCAAGTTTTATATGATCCACTTCCCGTTTACCGATTGAGCTGAAATTTTGCATTCATGAGTAAATCGGATGACAGTACAATAGTCTTGTGTACAACAATCCGTTAAATAGGATTAGACGTGCAAACTTTGATATAGGAATATAAATAATATGTAATTCAAAATATAATGTCGATTTAAATTAAAATGAACAAATAGTGTATTTCATTACGAGTGCGGAAAGCCTGTCATTGCAAAGAGTTCCGACAAATGTCTACCCGAACCGAGGCCCGGCCGAAGGTGGGTTGTCAGTCGGAACAAGTTGCAATGATGGTTCCGCACGTGTACTGAACAACTATTTTTAATACAGTTGCGAAAAAATGAAGCAATTTAATCACTACATAGTATAAAATAAAGTCGCTTTCTCTGACCCTGTGTCCCTATGTCCCTATGTATGCTTATATCTTCAAAACCACACGGATTTTGATGCAGTTTTTTTTGATAGAGTGATTCAAGAGGAAGGTTTATATGTATAATACATGCATAATATACCGTGCAAAGCCGGGGCGGGTCGCTAGCAAAATAATAAAAACACAATAAACATAACTAATCATTTATTTCTTATAAAAGTTATAATTCACATATACATTGAAATTGGTACAGTTTTTTATACTAACTGGGGAAGTTTTAGGTTGCATTTACTGTTTGAGACAAACTATTACCTATTAATTTCGTATCGTGGCGTTTGCTAGTTGATTGAATTGGATCTGAT
The DNA here is from genome assembly GCA_932294345.1 of Pandemis cinnamomeana. NCBI lineage: Eukaryota > Metazoa > Arthropoda > Insecta > Lepidoptera > Tortricidae > Pandemis > Pandemis cinnamomeana. The sequence goes on along the minus strand of OW028702.1, from coordinate 31,237,616 downwards.
GAAGTATCATTATCAACGAAGGTAGATCGACGAACGTTCTCTTCAGTATTGTCATGTGAAGGAGACGGACTGGAGTTTAAATGAATGGATTGTGTGATTTTTTTCGGGGTGCGAGTCGGGTTACCTCCACGTGTGAACAAGAGCTGCAGTTCGTTTTCGGATCCGTCCGGGGGGAAGAGCAGTGCTTGGTCCGGTGCACCCTGGGCAACGGCTAATGATTTCCTGGCAGTATCTGAGGGATATCATTGACCGTTGGCTAAGAGTCCGACAGGGGGGGTCTTTGACCATTACCGTACAACGTTGCCGACGTTTTGTCACAAGATTTTATAATTAACATGTTTTACCGACATTGGCGAAGTTGTCGTCGCTATAACGACTTGTAACGCCACAATCAAAAGAAGAAGAAGAAGATTTTTTTTCCCAGTTTCTAGTTTTTTTTGTATTTTTTTTTTTGAATCAGCAATATAGCCTTCTGCAACTTTGTCTGACTCCCAACCTCCTAGTCGCTTTAAGGACGTCAAATTGGCTCCTGAATCTGCCAATAATGTAGCAGAGGTCCTCCTGAAGATGTGCCCAGTATAATACTCAGCATCCGGCAGACCAAGAAACGTAGCTATTTCTTTTGGCATATTATTATTAACAAATCAGTTGATCCCGATTGCTTGAGCTGTACACTTCCCTTTTTGATAATATTGGACAAAACATAGAATGTACCAGTTGCTTCTCTACCTGCGCAGATGGTAAAAGCCCATCGAGGGAATGGGCGAAAATCTTAGGAATCATGTTATAGGCGATGAGGCTAGCAACCCATCACTATTTTGATTCCATTTTCCACCTATACGCTCACAATCTTGCTAAATGTGGCCTGTAGGTACCTCTGTAGGCCTCTCAGGTACGCTCTGTCTACCCCGTAAGGGATAAAGACGTGATTTTTGTATGTATGTATGTGGAAAAAATGGTCGGTTTTTGCTTTTTGGGACCGCTGATTCATTATATTTTTGCACTATTCTAAGAAAATCTCCTTCAACAACAAAGCTTCTCGGTATCTTATTTTTTGTATACGGAATCTTGATTAGTAGCATTTTTCCATGGGCTTCAATATCTTTAAAAGTAATATCAGACCAAAAACATTCTGTAAAAAACTAGCCAAGTCTCGATGGAGCTTGTTTATCTCTAAAAAGTAATGAAATCTAGACAAAGCCGTGCCAAGTCTAAGGTTCCTTACTGCGATTTCTTTATTATTATAGTTAATGTTGTGTGACTTGGCCGTTGAAGGGTACACAAGGGTACAAAACCAGGTGCTCCATGACACCATTGCACCAATATGTTGCCAGAACCCATTGACGATTGCAGACCTCCGCCAAGTAACGCCTGATTCAATAAAAAAAAAATTAATAATAATCTAATTGTATAGCAATAATTTAATAGAAATAGCCTAATTATTTTTATCTAATTACTTTTATGAAGTGCAAAATTACTTAATAAAAGTAATTAGATAAAATGCTGTTGTAGCCGAATAAGGAGCACCTTAATAACTATTATTAACATCTTATGTAACCCTTTTTCAAGAGCAGTGGCACAGAATGAGAGCATGCAAAGAGTGGAGAGGGAACTTCACGGACAAATGACATGCACTCATTGAGAAGGAGGCGATACTAAAGCTAGGAATGCTGGCGCAAAATAACGACCTCATTAAGAAAGAAAAGATCTTTAACAAAAAATACAGAATCCACATTGGAGACAGAGACAGCTGGGAAGTAGATCTGGAATATCCGACAACGATCTGCTTCACGGACGGCTCAAGGAAGAAAGCGAAATCGCGGGAGCGGGCGTCATAATACCAAAGATGAACGTTAGGGAGGCCATACCGCTAGGCAGACACGCCAGCGTGTTTCAGGCTGAAGTATGCGTAATAATGAAATGCGCTCAGATCATACATGAGAACCTGGGTAATGATCGAGATGTAGGAACAGTGGTAATCTACTCTGATAGCCAAGCAGCGTCAAAAGCACTAAACAAGCCAACAGTCAGTTCCTCACTGGTAAGGGAGTGCAAAATAGCACTCAACTGACTAGGAGAGAGCCTAGTAGTAAGTATTTTATTTTGAAAATTCTCTATTAGAAAAAAACACTCGTAGGAATAGATGGTTGAACGTTTCCGAAATGTCTTCCCTTAATTAACCGAGATGACTGCCACAACTCATTCATTCCGTTATCAAACATATGAGGTTTCACAAGGGCCTTAATGTCACGACTAATTCATTGAAACAGATAAACCTGGATGAATTGCTTGTCTAGCGCAAAAATCAGCTGTCTCGTTATCCACTATACCAGAGTGACTCGGAATCCAAGCGATAGCTACTTCAAGATTGGCTAGACTGCAATCACGAAGAGCATCTTTGATTTTTAGCGTTAAATAAAAATTTATTTTTAAAGTTTTATCAAGATTGTGTGATTTAATAGGATATGGCTTGATATAACGCCACTAGGCTAGGGGTAGCTCTTTAAAATTATAAAGCTACCTGTTGTCAGTCGACGTAGTTTAAAAAAAAAATCTAAGCCAGTTCTAGGCTCGAAGCTTATCAGCCATTAAATCTCACAAATGTCATACCTGTCGACATGAAACTACCGTGAGACTCAATCATAATTACACATAAACGGATAACTCACTTCGACTTTTTATACGTGAGTTATCCGTTTATGTGTAATTATTATTATTCTTGTAATATAAGGTATGGGTATCGGAAGTGGTGATTTTGTAAACCAGCATGAACTGGGATGTGTGCCTGGTGACAGCCACCTCCGTAACTCTGTAACTGGCGTCACTGAAAATCAGCGTCACGACAATATTCTGGATATTATCGTGACACATAGCTGAGTGGCGGCCATTTGGCTGGTTAGAATCCTTAAGTAATATTCTGTGTGTATCTGTATCAGTCAATAAAGTTTTCTTATTCTTATTCTTATTCTTATTCTTATTATAAATGTCATATCGACCACTTAATTAAACATATCAAATTAATAATAGGAGATAAAAATAAAAGCGGCAGTTCCTCGATTATTGAGACGTCGACTGTCGAAAAAAAAAGAATTTACAACTCTTCAAAAAACTTTACTTAGCCAGAGTTCAAAAATGAGTGTCGAGTAACGCCAGCGTTTGTTCTGGGTGGACAAATTAGGCGGAACACGGGTAAAACCCCCTATGTGCTAGTCACTAGCAGCTAGTGTATTCGTGGATGCTAGTTATATCTATGCAAGTGATGGCAACGGAAATGATATGCCTGAGTGACTCCCCGGGCGCGCCGTGCTCGACATCGTAATCATAACATGTCACTTTGCCGTCGAAAATGCATTTCTGGTATTTATTGAGAACAAGCTTTTGCCCGCAACTTTGTCTGCGTGGAATTAGTACCGTAGGTAACTTCTACCCCGTAAGGGTAACGTAATTTATGTATTTCTAACGCTACGACTGTTCAGAAGATCAAATGTCACTGGAAATCACATATTGCTATGCATATTCAAACAGGCGCTACACTTTAAACTTTAAATGACCATAACTTTCTTTGCTGACATTAGATTACAATAAAATCAATACCCGACAGTAGAACTTTCTTCTTCTCTCCTTAATGGCGGCCGGAAGGCTTGGGCCAATGTCAGTACGGTAAAAATATAATTCAAAAACCTTGTGACAAAAATGTCGGCAACGTACGGTAATGGTCAAAGACCCCTCCCCCCCTGTCGGGCTCTTAGCCAACGGAACGGATAACGATATCATTAACCGCCAGGAAATCATTAACCGGTGCCCAGGGTGCACCGGAACAAGCACTGCCCTTCCCCTCGGACGGATCCAAAAACGAATCGCAGCTCTTGATCACACGCGGAGGTAACCCGACTCGCACCCCCAATAGATCTTAAAGGCATACATTTGAAGACTTCAACTTTGTACCTAGTTCGTTGTTGACAATCTTCCAAATTTCCCTAGCCGAATTTTCAGATTTACTCAACCTTTCCTGAATATACGTTTGTCGAGAACGCAACGTTGGGGTCTTTATTAATTTAGAGTAACGTGATATGCACTGAGTTACAAAAGGGTTGTTTGGGTACTGTCGCCTAATCTCATGAAGATCCCTGTGTTTGCGAAGATATTCTAACAGTTCTTCAGTCAACCATGGGACTCCTGACATTTTAGTGTTTAATTTTAACTTTTTTATAGGAAAATGAACATCAATGTAGTATGTCAATATCACTATCACTACATTAGTATAAAATAAAGTCGCTTTCTCTGTCCCTATGTCCCTATGTCCCTATGTATGCTTATATCTTCAAAACTACACAACGGATTTTGATGCGGTTTTTTTTAATAGATAGAGTGATTCAAGAGGAAGGTTTATATGTATAATTCAACGCAGACGAAGTTGCGAGCAGAAGCTAGTCATAAATAAAATTGAAATTATAATTACTTATGTCTAAATAAAATAAATAAATTGACTCATCTGAAAATATTCGACGTTCAATTGAGTGATTTTTCTCCGTGTTAATATTTTGATCGTGTTCAATAGTGAAATCAAATCGCTGTGCGTCGTGGTCACTAATAGCAGTATCCATTGGCGACACAGTAAGGTGGTCGCGAGCGTGGTTCGCTATTCCGCAGTCAATGCACGAGGCAGAGTCTGCCTGCAGTCACGCGAGTGACTTGGTGAGTGACTTGGTGAGTGAGTTGGAAAGGGGAATCAAAAAATAGTGATGGATTACTAGCTTATTACTATTAGCTTGGATTATTGGTTGTCTGGAAGAGATCGCTATTAAGCGATAAGACCGCCTATTGTCTACTTTGTTCTTTGTTTCTGTATTGTTTTGTACTGATTTGTGGTGTTCAATAAAGAGTATTTGGATTGTATTGTATTGTACATCGCCTAAAACATGATTCCTAAGATTTTCACCCATTCCCTCGATAGGCTTTTACCATCTGCGCGAGAAGAGAAGCAGCTGGTACATTCTATGTTTTATCTTTGCTCCCAGACCGGCATGGAACATAACGATATACATACTTCTATAGAGAAATACATGCTCAAATAGATAGAAACATCCATAACTCAGGAACAAATATGAGTGCTCATCCCACAAATATACGCCGCTTGCTGTCAGATCCATACTAAAATGACAGCTAAAACCTGAACTGAGTCGGTATTGAATCGCCTTAAGACGTAACCCCCCAGGATTCGAGCCCGGGACGCTTGCTTCGCAAGCAGGGTCACTACCAACTAAGCCAAACGCGTCGTCTCAATCGATGTGTGTAAAATCGATTTTGAAGACTACTGATAGAATACATACACAAATCACGTCTTTATCCCTTACGGGGTAGACAGAGCCTAAGTAACAGGTACCTACAGGCTATTAGCAAGATTGAGGGTGTACAGGTGGAAAATGGAATCAAAATAGTGATGGGTTGCTAGCCTCATCGGCTATAACATGATTCCTATAAGTTCCGCCCATTTCCTCGATGGTCTTTTACCATCAGCGCGAGTAGAGAAGCAACTGGTACATTCTATCCCCCTTATTCATAAACGCCCTGTAGGCTTCTGCTAACTTAGCAATCGTTTGTCCTTATCTGTGAAAGGTAAATGTCAAATTGCTAAGTTACCTAGCAGAAGCCTACAGCACGTTTATGAATAAGGGGGTATGGGTGCGAGTCGGGTTACCTCCGCGTGTGATCAAGAGCTGCTGTTCGTTTTTGGATCCGTCCGAGGGGAAGTGCAGTGCTTGTTCCGGTGCACCCTGGGCACCGGTTAATGATTTCCTGGCGGTCTCCGAGGGATATCATTATCCGTGGGCTAAGAGCCCGACAGGGAGGGGTATTTTGACCGTGTTCTACCGTACAACGTTGCCTACATTTTTGTCACAAGAATTTTGAATACTGTATTTATTACTTTGACATTGGCAAAATCATCGCATCGATGGGGCCATATTAAGAGAAGAAAACGAATAAGGGCGTTTTTTCTTTGCTCCCAGACCAGCGTGGATGAAACTACTGATAGCAGTAACAGAATTTCCTTGGCTAAGTATGAGTGAGTTGACGTTGACAACAAACTAACCGGATTATTACAAACGGAGTTGCCATCGCGAATAATCAAATTTTAGACTGCACATGTCCAACGTTACACGCCAGTCTCAATTCCCCCTTTTAACGGTGATATCCGGGACACAGACACAGACATTAATAGCATAAATGTAACTAGATTGGCATACCAGTAGGCGAATATATTATCTGGAAACTGACGTTAGGATTTTGCGGAAATTAGCCTGGGACAAGACAAAGGAGTAACTGATTTGCTAATATAGTTTGGTGTTTGGCAGACACGGCTTAATAGACCCGGAGATAGTGACACAAATTACTGGTTCATGTGTACCAGTATGGGCGGTTCTTCAGGGATTAAAAATTTTAGGGTGGTACAAATCGTTTGGCGGGAAAAAAAATGCTGATTTTCAGCGGTATGGCGGCCATTTGGAACTGTCCGAAAAGTATGGCATGGTGATTTTCGTAAATGGCTGCACGACGATGATTAACTGTGCAAAAATTAGCCTGGTACAAATGGTTGTTTTTTTTTTTAAATTAACGCATTCGCGTCGGTATGGCCGGCTGTAAGTCACTCCGGAGAAGTATGGCATGACACTACCGCCAACTTATTTTTTATGGACTATCGGAAAATACTAAAATTTTTGTGGAACCAATCGTTTGACACTCGTAATTTATCCGACGAGTTCGACTAACGCCCACGCGATTGGGCCGCCGGTACCAGCGCTATGACCATCATTTTTCTTTTTGTCATTGCGTACTAAGACCCCTGAAGAACCGCCATACTGGTACAAATGACCCAGTAATTTGTGTCACTATCTCCCGGCCTATGATGATCAAAGAGGTGTAAATTGTGTATATTATCTTATATTTGTGTGTCTTGCAAAAAGGAATAAATTTCTTCTTTCTTTCTTTCTTTCTTTAGGTGCACTTTGAATGGATTTTCCAATTTTCCCACGGGATAAAAGGACGTGGTAACTATCTGGAATTTTAAACTCACACTTTGTCGGTCCCTCGTTTAATGCTCCTCTCATCTACTCAAAGGTTAACTGGTAGAGATCCCTTATAGGGATAAGCTCGCCTTTGTTCATATATTTATATTATTTTGATTTTTTTGTGAATTGTATCTGTTTCTTTATATTTAGTACAATAAAGCATTTACTTACTTCGTGTTCTTTGAAGATCACGTAGATGTCATATGAATAGATTTTTCGACGCTGGTCTGGGAGTAAAGAAAAAACATAGAATGTACCAGTTGCTTCTCTTCCCGTGCAGATGGTAAAAGCCCGTCGAGGTAATGGGCGAAAGTCTTAGGATTATGTTATAGGATTATGTTATCACTATTTTGATTTTCCTTTCCAGCTATACGGCCTTAATCATGTTAAACGTGGCCTCTAGGTCTTGTTACCTTAGGCTCTGTCTACCCCGTAAATCAGTAGTACATACATAATTTTATCACGTCTTTATGCCTTACGAGGTAGACAGAGGCTAAGCTAACAAAACCTTAAGGCCACGTTTAGCATGATTGTGGGCGTATAGGTGGAAAAGGGAATCAAAACAGTGATGGGTTGCTAGCCGCATCGCCTATAACATGATTCCTGAAATTTTTGCCCATTCCCTCGATGGGCTTTTACCATCTGCGCGGGAAGAGAAGCAACTGGTACATTCTATGTTTTTTCTTTACTCCCAGACCAGCGAGGAAGAGCTCAAACTACTGCTAATCCACTTTAGAAAATAAAATAATGTTGGCATGCCAATTTATTTGGTTACGTGTCGTTGAACATCAACACTAAATACTAGATCACTTTTTATTATGTCTAAAGCAAAATAAATTATTTCATCATTTACACACAAGAATCAGACGCAGTTTCTCATTTCTACTTAAAATCAACCACACCAGCTACTGATTAAAGAAAAATACGTCCCCAGATCTGTTTTGCAACTCTGTAACAAAACCGACAGCGAAAATTTTTACAGTACAGCAAATTCCTTAACATCAGTCAACCTTACTAAATAGATCACTCTGAGTTTTCCTGGACAGGGCAATGACTACAGCCCTGTTTCCTCCCCTTGGCAGCCAAGATGACACTCTGCAGCCGCTGTACGCTCACAGAGCGAGCAGGACGCCTATCGTAGGGTGTCTCAACGCAGCTAAGTTCAGCAGACTCCGAATCTACGATCTCCTTGCTTTGCAATAACATCCCCAAACTCAGCTTGAGCTTCAAAGGACCATTTCTGAAGAGCAAATAAATATTCGCCTGGTCTATAACTCTGAGGGAGAAGTAATCATTGATCTTCACAGTCTTCATTCTGATCTGGAAAGGCTTGAATGTCTGTAGTAGCTTGTCGGCTTTTGCTCTAACGAAATTATCAAATTCTATGGCCAGCATTGCATCGTTTGCATCGTTGTCAATTGTTTTCTCTGCTGGATGCTTTCCATGCTTTTTGAATGCGGAACTGTCCTCAGAATGAGTGTCTATGAAAGCCTTATGGAGTACTGGTGGGTCATTCAGTGTATGCCACTTCCAAAAGCCTGGTGGGCCTATCCTTTCGTCGATCAATTGACCTTCCGTCTGGTTGTATTTGAGTCTGTTTTGATCAGAAATTCTGCTTTAGATTCTTACCCCCTTATTCATAAACGCTCTATAGGCCTCTGCTAACTTAGCAATCGTCTGTCCTTATCTGTGAAAGGTAAATGTCAAAGTGACAGATAAGGACAAACGATTGCTAAGTTAGCAGAAGCCTACAGAGCGTTTATGAATAAGGGGGTTAGTTTTCAGTGTGTGAAATTATGAGTGTGTTGCGTTTCCGATTTGGAAGAAATTCGGACAGACAGATCCCTAAGCGATTTTCATTGTCTCACTCTTTCTTTATGTCGGTTGTGTAACATACGAAACCTATTTTTTTTAAATTGGAATCCTCTCGGGCGGTGATAAAGAAAACCTCGGGTCGCATGTTTATCGCTCTCGCCTTTGGCTCGTGCGGCAAATTCCTGCGATCTGAGACATTCTTTATTTCAACGCCTTCGGAATGTAATGTACTATTATTGATATTAACGCATTAACACGTCAATAACTTAAAAAAAATTGGGAGCAACACTGGCGCCAAACAGTTTGTTAGCGTTACATTCCGCTATAGACCGACCGCTTCATGAGTCATCGCCCGCGCACAGGGGCGCGGGGTAGGACGACAAAGGGGACCTCCCTCGGTCCCCGCGGTAGGCCACCCTGCGCATCCGCACCGCGCGGGCGAGGACTCATTTAAGCGGTCGGTTTAAGGCGGCGCTTGGCGTTGTACTCTGATTACAAATTCGAACTTCATAATACCACCCAAGTCCAATTTGAGTGAGTACGGTAGTATACGAACCTCGAATTCCGAAGGGGATTTTCGGACGTTTTTACATTGGCCTTCCTTGTCTATACTATAATATTATAAAGAGGAAAGATTTGTACCTATTTTTGTATGTTTGTATGTTTGTAATGAATAGGCTCAAAAAGTACTGGGCCGATCTGGATGAAATTTGGAACATAGATAGATTATAGTCTGGAATAACACATAGGCTACTTTTTATCCCGGAAAATTGCGTGATTCCCGCGGGATAGCGATAAACGAATTCTACGCAGACGAAGTTGCGGGCAACTGCTAGTCTTATATAAAGAAAAAGAAAGAAATAAAGACCAAACAGGAGACGTTTTGGAAAAGGGTCAGGTCAGGAGTACCCGAAACCGACGAGCATGTATGAAGAGATTGATGAATGTGGATGAAGCGAAAGAAGTATGTCAGGATCGTAGCAAGTGGAACAAAGTAGTCTCTGCCTACCCCTGTGGGAAAGAGGCGTGACGGTATGTATGTATGTATGTAAGAAATAAAGGACCAACCTTTCGTTTCCGCGACAGTCGTAGACAATACCGTTTCCGAGATAGTCGAAGCAAGCCAACACTGTCTGGCTCTTTGGCTTGCTTATACATACCTCGTAACTATAAACAACGCATCTCTTCTCAACGAACGCTTCTAAAAAGTAGAAATGGCTATAGTTACCCATGAGGTAACCACGTGATCTACGTTGTATTAGGAGCCTTGCTCCTAAGCAACATGTACGCAGTGAGAAGTCATTTTAAATTGGTTAGTAACAATACAATACAATAACTCTTTATTGAACACCACATATAACAACCAAAACCGAAAAAAGGTACACAGAATATTACAAGGGCTACAGAGCGATCTCTACCAGACCATAATGAACTGGAGAAAAGAACAGATCTGAGCCGGTGGTGCAATTTAGAATACATATTATATTAATATACTAAGTAGTGAAAATCCATAATACATTATACATGACGTACAAAGAGAGACAAACTGATTTTTAGATCAACGAACAAAAAATTTACCTTCCTACTCCGCTACTCACGTGCAAGACAGTTGTGTTCATTAAACTTTGATAATGATCCCGTAGAGGGATCGAAACGCGTCAGTGTGGTGTAAAGAATAATTAAGTTTGTGGGCTTAATGTGTTTCACTTATGAAGGTTCACTTTTCCTTTAAACGAACGGAATTAAAAAATTGCATAAAACTCACCTTCCGCATTATAATACTCCAAGGCAACCATCCCATTCTTATAGTACCATTTGCCCTGCCCGTCCTCTTCTATCATAGCCAATTTCTCGCCAGATTCGTAATACATCGTCCCCCTATGTCTGTGGCGGGCAAACCAGTTGTTGTTTACTGGCAACATTTTATACACGTTCATCTAAATAAATAAAAAACTAATAAAAAACTACGACTACAACTTACGCGTACCTAATTTCCTTCTTTATTCCGTTAATCCAGAGATCTCTACCAACAATATTAAACTATAATTTTTCTTACTATCTGACACACTTTATGTATTTTTACACGCTCGTATTATCCATCCATATCTCTTTTGGCTACTTGTTTTGTTAGTTTACATAATTTTTTTCGTGTAAATAGTTTCCCTACATTTTTAATTTAAAAAAAACTTGAAATACGGCAATGTATTCGTGCTGGCTAGTAATAAAAACGCGTAAAGGCATCTATAGATGGCGCCAATTCATTGGCAGCTAACGTTTAAGACGAAAAGTTGATCACAATCTGAAAAAACTGGTGCCGTCAACAGAACTAATTCCAGTTAATACGTGCGTTGTAAAAAGTTCCGCGAGATACAGGTTGTGGACTGCCCAACATTATCGCGCGTTCAAGTGATTTCTTTACCCCTTGAAACAGAACCTACGAACTTACCTACCCTAATCCGTTCCCACGCGAGCGATTCTTTTACGCGGAGTAATTTTATCGTACATTGCCCGATTGACGGCGCGACTCGATGAACGCGGTGGAAAATGCCACGAATAATTCCGTGCATGGCGGGAAGAACTTGATAACTCCACTTACACGATTTTTTTTTTATCGACGCAATGGCTTCCTACAGCATTGGTTTTGTAGGAAAAAAATTGACAACTCGATATCTACGATACTTTTAGAGATATTGCCTCGTGAGTATTTGAATATATCCATACGCTGCGTATTTTATTTAACGAAACGAGATATATACGCGATGAGTCACAAAAAAAAATATAATATCGTAATATATCCTTACATCAACTTATGCTCAAAAACCGATCTAGCGTACGTAAATTGACAAAACAAGATATCAAAGCGACGACTAACACACTATTACGTTAACAAATAAATATATCGTTTTATCTACTTATATTCAACTACTGGTAACTTGATATGTCAATTTATACTTACACTATAAAGTTAACAATTAATATATTGACGTTATATTTCGACTTATCAAGTTACTCACGCTATGCACGGAATATGATATCTCGTGTTATCTTAGTAGTTTCTCATTTATAGACCGGGTCAAATCAAAAATATGTTCTTTATTGAATAACTTGTCACATTGTGTCATGTCTCATACTGATGTCGCATACTACTTATCCCGAGATATATGAGAACAGGGGTGCGTTCAGTTTGATCACCCGACGACGCCCGACTACGCACTGGCCCGTTCAGTAAGTCAGTGCGATCATCGGACGATCACACCGGTCACCCCATAAAATAGATGGGTAAAAAAAGCCTAGACGTCACTTTGACAGTTGAAAAGCGGCAAAATTTATAATTCGAACGCTGGGGATATAAACTTATTATTACGAATACGAAATCGCATACCATCGACATTTAAATTTAATGTGAATTTAATTTAAAATGGGAGATTCAATGAAGACGTTAATGATTCAAGATGAAAAGGGACAGAAATATTATAATATAATATCAAAGATATCAGAAATATAATATCAAAATAAATATAAAATGAATTTCTATTCAGGTCTCGGAGCAAATATTTATTTTATATTTATTTTGAATTGACACTTTTGACAGAAGAACGTCCCAACTCGTTCGGTAAGTGTGTTCATGATCGGACGATTTTCATCCGACTTTAGTTACTGAACGTAGCCCAGAAGTCGTTCTAATTTTTCTTTTTTTTTCAAATTAGGTAGTGCAAGAAGTGCGCTTGCATTCCCAAATTATTGAAATTTTATTACGAACATTTTTATTACATTTTTTTTATTACAAACGATTAATGTGTATTATTGATACCCAATTCTATGGTGAATAAGTTGATAAGTCATCGGTGAACATGTTGATAAGTCAATTATTATGAATAATAAGATAGTAAGAAAGATAAACATAACCATATTTGAAAAACCATCTAAAATTACTCTTAAATCAATTTAGACATTTCAATTACACTGAAAAACTGATTTTTAGGAATTAAATTAAATAATGTTTTCACTGGATTGAGCACTAATGTATGGGTAATAAGTTGATAAGTCTCTGGGTAGTATGTTGATAAGTCTAATATCTTACAAAATAAGCAAAATTTACGAGAACACGTAACATAATTTGAAAGATTACATAAAATTATCCATAAATCAAGCTATAGAGATGAGTTCGAGATAAAAACGGATTTTGGAGAAAATGACAAACTTTAAAATCGCTGCCCTGTAAAATTGCCATTTTGGAGTTATCAAGTTCTTCCCGCCATGCACGGAATTATAAACGCGAAAGTTTTTTAAGTAGGTATGGATGGATGTTTATTACTCTTTCACGCCAGAACGGCTGGACAGATCTGGATGAAATTTGGAACATAGATAGATTATAGTCTGGAATAACACATGGGCTACTTTTTATCCCGGAGAATTGCGTAATTCCTGCGGGATAGCGATAAACGAATTCTATGCAGACGAATTTGCGGGTAACTGCTAGTACAACATAAAGGCCGCGCTATTTGGCGTTCGTACAACGATTTTAGAACTGTCAGTGTCAAACTATTTTTAGGTTAGGTTTATTTTCATTTCTAGCAGGTCTCATGTTGGTATCTTGTCGCTGTATTTTAGTGCTAACAATAAGCAGTAGTTTATCAAAAGAACTGATTGTCATTCTTTTAATAATCAAAGTATTTTTGAGGAAATAGTCGAAGCTTCCTGTATACATATAGTGTAAAATTGAACACTAAGATATCTCTGAATGACGATGAAGCCAGTACTGCCTACTATTTTATTTTCCTTTCTTAATATACCAAACGGCGATTGTCAAGATTTCGACCGAATTCATGACACGTTCGCACCGTGCGAACACAACACGACAAGTGATTTTTTTACGTCTATGCGAACACCTCAGCCCGGCTAGTACGAAAGGGCGCGATCGCGTCGCGCGCGAGACAAATCACCCCTCTCTTTCTAGAACGAACAGTAAGAAAAAGACGAGCTATTTAACTCGCGCGCGACGCATCTTGTGCGCTCTCTTGCTAGACGTTCCTTGGCTTTGACCTTTCAATATCGCCCCGCTAACGCAACGCCTTTCTCCACGTTCGTGGGATCGTGGCCTAAGCACAGTAAATAAATAGAGCAGTATGGAAACTAGGCTTATTTTTTGAAATAAACACTACGCTCCAATAGAGCGTTAGGGTTGTCGATTTCAAAATGTGCATGAGCGCTAAGTTTGCGCGTAAAAAATACGCCGTGTGCATTGGCTTTAAGATCCCCGACATTTTTAATTTGGAGTCTAGTGTGATTTGCAAAGGCATATTATGCTAGCGAGATAACCAAATCTGTGCGAAATATAATAATTGCAGTTTCTTCGCATTTGTTTACTTCAGAAAGTTGTAGAAAATCTTACCCGTCTCAATACTTTCGTGGTGGGCAACTGCGTCCATCCCTTTTCAATAAACTGCCTGTCCGACAGTCTGTATCTAATGACACCGGACCTATCCTGTAAAGTCGAACACAATCATGAGCTTGAAATAATGCCTGGCATTTAAAAAGTCAACCTATCATCTGACTTACATGAATTGCGCTCTTTTTTGCTAAGGCTGTACCTAGATTTGTAAGGCTTGGTGCTTCTGGCTCTTCTTCTACTACCGAAGGCGGACAGTCTGCCTCCAACTTGAACAATAAAGGCTGAATAGAATCAGTTTTTGCAACTTCAATATGTTCACGAAAAGGAACAATTTGCGTGCCAGTAATAATTTCTTTGGGACTCCTCATGTCATCATCACAAGCCAGAACGCTCTCAGAGAAATCTTCAACGACTTCTCTTCTCTTATGAGTCCTCAGTTTGGGAAGTTCGCCGAACACCGGCATTTTCGCTTTGGTCTCTTTCGGCTGTTTTTCTGCTTTTTCTTTGTGCTTCATTCTTTCAGATAACATTTTTTTGAAAAGCTTACTCTCTTCACTGGCTACAGGTTTTTTTTGCTTTTTCTCTGTGGCTGGTTTATTTTCTTTGTCTGCCGTATTTGTTTTCATTGTTGCTGTCTTCTCTGTGGTTGAACTACCTTTTCTTGCCTTATGACTTTTTACTGTTTCTGTCCTTTCTGTGGAACTACCTCTTATAGCCTTGGTACTTTTTTTATCTTTTTGTGACCCTTCTGTGGTTGAACTTCCTCTTTTCGACTTCTCTTTTTCTGTTACTCTGGGCTCTTTCAGCACAACCGTTTCTTTTTGATCTGTTTTGCTAACTAGCTTGATTTTAGAAGCGGTTCGAGTTTCTTTTGGCGGTTCAATCTCCTATTATCCAAAATTTTATGAGTCGTAATCATAAAAATATACGTACTTACCTATGTACCTAACTGTTATATTAGTGTCACAAAAATGCGATAATCAGATCCGTACTACGCTATAATACGCGTTGTTTTGTGCCAAGAAGCTCGCAAAGAACTATTGAAATCCTCAATTTTCAAATAGATAATTTAAAAGTAATCTACATGTTCTATGGTCCCTGATCAAAAATATAAGAGCCTCAACACTAGCTTACATACGACCCACTATCGGGTATTGAGAGGGCTTGAGTTTTAATTTCTGAACGTCCTCAGAGCGGATTGCAAACTATGTAAAATTCAGAAATGTTTTGAAGTGGACTGTTTCTGCAGGCCTCCTCCATTTTGCCACTAGAAATTCCCTACACTAACTAAAATAAATACCTTTTGAGTCAGTGCTTCCAAAGCCATATGCTGATCTGTCTTTCTATCCATCAAATGCTTGCATACACAGCCAGTCTCTGATACCGGTAAGAACAAACTGTCATCAGAAGAATATCGCTTAGCAGCACTCTCATTCCTCAATTTCTGCATCAACTCTTGAAGCATGTCTTTGCTTTGAGCCAAGTCCTCCTGAAGTTCCATCGGGGGGAAAGCCCCTATTTCAAGCTGCCGTTGCGCCAGCATCGGAGAACTTAATTCCATCAATAGTTTATCCAATTCTGCAGCGTCCTCAGTTTCCTGATACAGTCCGTGCTGGCATATGTTCCCTTTCGATATTCTTTCGAGCAATTGCTTCACTTTGGAAAGCCATTGTTTGAAGAGCTGATCCTGCTCTTCCGTTTTTCGCTCTTTGAATTTTCCGAGAATGTACACGCATCGCTCGCATTTCACACCGGTACGCTTGCAGTGTTCACATATAGCGTAGACTTCGTTCCTGCGGATGGCTCTAACCTCGTCTAGGAGGATCCGAACGCGTTTCGTGATGCCCTTGCATGAGATGCATGCTGTTTTGTACATGTCTGAAATGGAGGTGTATCAAACAAATTGATTCCGGACCCGTGGTGGAATCATTTCACAATAAATTTTTACGTTATATTGAATTGACAAGGAAAATCATTGTGATGTATACCGCTAGAACGTTCTGCGGTGGTTCAGGAATCAGTTTGTTGAATGGTACTTATATATTTGTACATACATACATCTCGTCTTTATCCCTTACGGGTTAGACAGAGCCTAAGTTAACAGAACCTTAAGGCCACGTTTAGCATGATAAAGGGCGTATAGGTGGAAAGGGAAATCAAAATAGTGATGGGTTGCTAGCCGCATCGCCAATAACATGATTCCCTAGACTTTCACCCACTCCCTCGATGGGCTTTTACCATCTGCCCGGGAAGAGAAGCAACTTGTAAATTATTATGTTTGTTGAAGACACATTAAGGATGAAATGGGATCGTAAAATGTTTTATTCGACCGTGTCTTTTCCTGAGTTCCCTCGCACATCCATAGTAAACAAACTGTAAAGTCTGATCCTTTAATAATCAAAACAGTGAATTTTAAAGTAGTTTTATAGTTACTTACACAACTCTCTGAACATTTTATCTCTTGTGATCTCGGTGTTGTTTGAGTTGTGAACAATATCAGTATCGGGTTTTCTTGAAGATTCTCGAGTCTATTCATAAATGAAAATGCTTTATGTTACTAGAGTTTCAATGTAACTAAAGTAAAGTAGATTGAGTGATGAGTAAACAGATACAGGGGGCTTACTATGACGTTAATGACTTAATTTATAAATAGAGCAAATTAGCTACTAGGTACCTACAGTGTTTTATGTTTTATCATGCGGTTATGTTTTAACTGTGTGATCTCATTATTGTTTCAGCTTTTGAATTTTAATGTTATTATTCGTAGAATTTGGTACAGTTTTTTAATTAGTTGTTATACTATTTCCAACACAATTGTGAATATTGTGATGGAATAAATAACTATGACTCAGAGGGGACTTAGAGGGGTCGCAGGAAAAAAAGAACGGCATTTTTGTTACTTACCTGCGACGACTTATCACACTAATCGGAATCAGATTGCGTGTGCAGATATATATTGCAACGCTTGAATCATACAGAGCGGCGACTTTTCTGAATCCACTGATACCCGTTGCAGGGCAGGAAGCACAGCTTTTGGTTTGGTAGCAATGAAATATAATTAGGGACTGAACTTATTGTATATTATTTTTATCCCAAATCAACTCCCGCCAAATTGTAAGTGATAGTCATGAAAGTTTGCTTACCGGATGCCCAAGTTGTTTCCGAAGTTTCTTTTCATTTACTAAGTCGGTAATACTAATTACCAAATCGGCATTTCTGTAGTTCCTTTAATTATTCCAAGTTATTTCCACAAACTTGTGAGAAAATTCACTTTTTGCTTAAATAATATTTTGAAAGCTGTTAACAAAAGTTACCAAACTGATAATCATAAATTAATTCAAACCAGTTCTAAAACGCATGTCAAAATTTCGTTGTCTATGGTTTAGAATCTTCGTCACCTGAAAAAGCTCCCATCCGAAACGACCCAATCTGTCACTTGTCAGACTGACGTTACGTCTAGTCTCGTGAAAAAAAATCAAAAATAAATCGGGGACCTCATTTCGCTCGAGTTTTTGATAAACAACTGTTTTTACTAGAGTTAATTTCGATGCCTTTACATAGAGTGGTGGCTGTGTCTCGTTTAGTGAAACAATGCAACCGCTCAAGTCCATTAATCCAGTCTACAAAGTTCCAGCAAATCAGTAATTGCAGGTTAGTAATTCGCGAATTACGTTTGCTGCAAAAACAACGATACATGAGCCAAGATCGCAATGTTTTTGTGTTAGAAAAACAAGTTACGTACATTACTAAAATAGAAACGGTTTAAGAGCCGCCCAAACACCTTTGCAACATAGTCAATATCGACTTTTAAATTAGTTCGATTTCGCAATAGATTTGTAACGTTGCTCAGTTTCATGTTGTTTTGGTACTTGTGTTAATAGTACGTCATTATTATCGTATTATTGTTAACAGCCAGCTTATTTAAACTGCAAAGAGTTTTCAAACAGGCTATGAAACTATTTTTCCTGTTTATTACTTCCTAAACAAATAAATAACTAGGTACAGTCTGTTTCATTAAGGAAGGTATGGTTGACAAATCGAGGGGTGAGGCTTCATTGTGACAACCTGAATATTCAACATACTCAATAATTGTATGTTTTAGTCAGTGGCGGATTTGCAGTCTCGGCCGCCCTAGGCCCCAAGCCATCAGCCGCCCCTTTCTCAGCATCCACCATTATAGACTACATAGTGAAATTACTTTATGGCCAACTTTTATTAAATCTAGCCGCCCTTGGCCCGGGCCTCAGGGTATAGTCCGCCACTGGTTTTAGTACTAACAGCAATTTTTTCCTTATAGTTGTTCCAATCATTTATTTTCTCGATGACAGATGTAGTTTGATATCTGGATATGATATCTGGAAACTGGAAAAATGTTAGAAAATTCCAAAATACTATAATGTCTGATTGGGAAATTCATGTAGGCTCAGATAATTAAGAAGAACAAGAATTTATAGTAAACGTTGATGAGAGTTTGTCGGGTGACTCATCACATTTTGATTAAAATTAATAAATTAAAATTACCTGTCATTATAATTATTTCATTTCATTGTCGATTACCTATCTATACTTATATTATAAAGAGGAAGGATTTGTATGTTTGTAATGAATAAACTAAAAACTACTGGACAAACAAAAAATATTTCACCATTAGAATGCTACATTATTCCTGAGTAACATGCTATTTTTTATCCCGATAAAAAATTACAACGCGTACAAAATCACTGGAACACATCTAGTTCATTATATACAATACCGATACAATATCGATATTTCAATCATAACACCACTATTTGTATTTTTTTTTTTTTAAACTAAGAGGGGGCAAACAAGCAGATGGGTCACCTGATGGAAAGCAATCACCGTCGCCCAGGGACACCTGCAAGACCTGGGGAATCACAAGTGCGTTGCCGGCCCTTTGAGGAACCGGAAGGCTCGCTTTTTAAAGATCCCTAAATTGTACCTGTTGCTTCTGTCTGTCGCGTAACGCTACGTAATTCAATTTTGTATTATTTTGCTGTCAAACCTTTGGTGAATGCTAACAGTTACATGTTACGGAGGACGGATGACCGATGGGGTAGAAAGGTCCTCGAGTGGAGACCATGTACCGGCAAGCGTAGGACGTCCACCCACAAGGTGGACCGATGACCTCATTAAGATCATAGGATCGCGCTGGATGCAAGCCGCTTCCAACCGGTCTTATTGGAGGTCTAAAGGAGAGGCCTATGTCCAGCAGCCATATCTTCCTTATTGAAACAGACCCTATACATGTGACAGATTATACTATCATAGCTGATGCCCGCTACTTTATCTGGGAACTATTACTAAATCTCTGTGTCATATTTCATTCACATTTGTAAAGCCGTTCTAGCCTCATACATCCGTAAAATATCCTACTAAAATAATAATAAATGTGAAAGTTTGTGAATATGTTTGGATGTTTGTTACTCTTTCACGCGAATACTACTGGATGGATTTGGATAAAATTTGGAACATAGATAGATTATAGTCTGGAATAACACATAGGCTACTTTTTATCCCGGAAAATTGCGTAATTCCTGCGGGACAGCGATAAACGAATTCTATGCAGACGGTGTTGCGGGCAACAGCTAGTATAAAATAATTATTTTGTCCACAGATTCGTCTCCATCGAAAGACCGAAATATGCGAACCAACTTAAAAACGAAAAACTCAGGACCTACGTTGTTGAAAGATACATCGACTATGTCAAGAACTACACCAAAGTTTTGGAGAACCGGTTTCCAACGGCAATGCGGATGTACAGAGTGTTCAGTGTCGGCATTAAAGAGTTTTTGAGAGATTTAAAGACGTACATAACTTTACGGATAAAGATCACCAAGGACAGAGGCTTCAAGAACATGAGCCGTCAAGAGATAGAACTGTACCAGAAAATGCCTTCTGACATGCTGAGGATAGCCCCAGTTTTGATACTGTCTGCGATACCTTTTGGGAACTACATCATATTTCCTTTAGCGTAAGTATTAATGCAAACATTCTCACTGTCTTTTTCCATGCTGGTCTGAAATTAAAGAAAAACTTGCTTGCTCGCACGGGGATGTTGCGACGACCGGCGACCCGCGTCGCCCTGCTCTCCCCAGTGACGGACTCTAGTGATGACTAGTCATCACTAAGGGGGTGGAATTGTAGACGACGTAATACTCTTTTATATTGTTTTGTTACCTTTTAAGTAAATTAGTTTTTTTTAAGAAATTGTTATAGCATCTCATATGATTTTGTTACTCGTAACGCCATCTAGCATAATTTATTATTAATAAAAATAAGTAAAATCATTGTTGGGTATGAGCTAGAACCGTTGCGTATAAAAACGACACAATGTCGGTACTCGAATGTACGTAGACGATTTTTTTTAATCAATTCGCTAACGCTGTGGCTGCTCACGCGCACCAACGTTTTTCCCATTTAAAAAGTGTTTATTTTGTTTTATTCGACCCATCATCTACAGTATGTATGTATTGATTCCAGTTTCCTCAAACCAAGGACACTGCTCTGCTCCCATTTCTGGTCGATACAGCAGCGGGCCGAGTTCACGACACAAGAACTAGTTGAGAGGCTCAAACACAACAAGCCTGTGTTCAGAGCTTTGCAAGCCAAATTGGATTATGTGCCCGATGGGGAGGTTAAAGAGAAATGGAGGCGAGTTATCGGGCTGTTAGGGTCCGGAGTGCATCCGACTACTATGGAGGTGTTGGCGTGTAGAGAGCTCTTCGCCAAGGGACCTTATCAACTGAGCAGTTTGACCTATTCACATGCTGTAAGTATTTTGAAGTGACAATTGGCATTGTTAATTTTTTTTAAGCTGTGCTTTTAACACCTTTATTTGATAAAATGGACTATTCACTAATTTGAATATTATGTTTTTTCGTAGCTTTGTTAATTAATAATAAATATTTTTTCGCTGTTTGATAATTCGTGAATTTAGACAGAATCCCAATCGCCTTCGTTCGGCTGGCTATAAAAAAACGGCTTTGTCTATGGTTTTGTCGATTTGACAGTGACACGTGACAGTTGCCGTAGGTAAACTTTTTTTTTTCATTTTTGTGGCAAACATTCGATGCTGGATTCTGTCTAAAAACCGGGTCGTTCGGTCAAACAAAGGTTCAAAGTACTTTTACAAAAATATCTGCAATCATAAAGTATTTTTGAAATCGGACAAGATAAATCGGATAAATGATGGTTTTCCTCGAAGTGGTTTTCGAATTGGAGCATACTAAAAAAAATGAACAATGCCAATTGTGATATGTGTTTTCCAAAAAAAAGTCTGTGTGAACATTTTTTCCTGAATTTTAATATTTTGGGTTTTTCGTAATAGAATAAGTGTGTCCCAAATTTAACTATGGAATTTATTTTCCTGTTCGTCACGTTCCATACATACTTATATTATAAAAAGCGGCGAACTGGAATGGAAATTTTGAGACACATTTTTTCTTGTTTAATGACCAATGGGCTAAACGATTCTGAGCAAGAAATAGACTAGAGATGGATGGATGATGGTTATAAGAAAACTGTTGTCAGCATTCAATGCTGAAACTGTTGTCAGCATTCCATGAAAAAACATAGAGTGTACCACTTGCTTCTCTACCCGCACAGACGGTAAAAGCCCATCGAGGGATTGGGCGAAAATCTTAGGGATCATCACTGTTTTGATTGCCCTTTCCATCCATACGCCCACATGCTAAACGTGTTCTATTAGGCTTCTGTTAGGCTCTGTCCACCCCGTAAGGGATAAAGACGTGATTTATGTATGTTGTCAGTGTCTTACAGTGGAAAATTTTACTCAACAACTTGTGAGTCATGCAATAACAACAGCTTATATAATCCTTTGACAAGTCGTGATTCAGATCACCTTGAATTTTATTAGTCAATTCATCAGATACAAGGGTGACAAACGAAACGCGGCGCTGACAACTACGTACCTACTAGCTTCTGCCCGCGACTTCGTCATGTTGGTAGTTATATTCTGATTTATTTACCTTGCTACTTTAGACAGCCACCTTTGACATGTGCATCACTATCCCGCGGGAGCTATGCCATTTTCCGGGATAAAAAGTAGCCTATTTATTAATCTAGGGTACCAGCTATCTCCGTTCCAAATTTTATCCGAATCCGTCCAGCCGTTTGCGCGTGAAGAAGTAACAAACATACACACTCAAACTTTCGCCTTTGTAATATTAATATTAGTGTGATGTGATTGATTTGTTCCGTGCTGGTCTGGGAGCTAAGAAAAACATAGAATGTACCAGTTGCTTCTCTTCCCGCGCAGATGGTAGAAGCCTATCGAGGGAATGTGCGAAAATCTTAGGAATCATGTTACAGGCGCTGCGGCTAGCAAGCCATCACATTTTGATTTCCCTTTCCACCTATAAGCCCACGATCATGCTAAAAGTGCAAATATGTCGTAAGAGATTCAAACATAATTACACATAAACGGATAACTCACGTATAAAAAGTCGAGTGATGCTCGACATGTTTCGGACTATTTCGTAGTCCTTTTGCCAAGAGCGCTCGCCCCGGCGGCAGCGACACGAACACTGCGCGCCAGCGCTCTGCTCGCGTGGCTGTTCGACGCAACTGACAGCGGCGCAAAACTACCCTCGTTTTCATCGTCATTTTTATCATGTTTTTTCATGTTGAAAGAGATTCAAAGTTTATGGTGTCAAAGGTGTGACTTTATTTTGAAGACAATGAAAAATCTTAACCTAAATAACCGAAGCCCCTGCTGAAATACTTATTCCAAATAATTTCTAAAACTTCTTGTATCAAATAACACAAAACTTATTTTAATTTGAACCAGTTCCAAAATACAGTTCATAAGAAAATAAATAGCGCTTCAATTCAAAACTTACAACTGTTGTTGATTGAACGTTAACAACGGGTAGTTTCTCAAACTTTTGCTCTAAAATAAATATATTGCTGCCGCAGAATCCCAAACTGTATGCAATTCCTAATCTTAATTAATTCCAGCGTTGGCATCGTTCGGAAACTCGAAGGAGTTCATTCAACTTTTTTATACATACATAATGTACGTAGCTATTGGGATTGTATATTTTATTACAATGTATACTGATTCAAAAACCAGTTTTTCAGGATTATTTCCAGTCAGATTTCATAACAATGTTGTTTTTAATTTGTTATTGTTATTTTTTCATTCGCCCATCATTTGACCGTGCAGCTCTGACGTCATCAACCAAAATACTTTCAATTTATATTTAAAAAAATAATGAGTACAATACACATATATTACATCTTTATCCCTTACGGAATAGACAGAACCTAAGGTAACAAAACCTTCAGGCCACGTTTAGCATGATTAAGGGTGTATAGCTGGAAAGGGAAATCAAAATAGTGATGGGTTGCTTCCGCATCGCCTACAACATAATTCCTAAGACTCGCCCATTCCCTCGATGAGCTTTTACCAGGGAAGAGAAGCAACTGGTAAATTCTATGGTTGTTTCTTTACTCCCAGACCAGCATGGAAGAAATAATTAATTATATGAGAAAATATTGTTATTGGTTTTCTGTATTTTTTTGACAATCCCAATTCAAATAATAGCTTGTAAAATATGCCGCTTACCTTTCAGGGTCATCTGCTAAACATGTATGGTGTGAAGCGAGGCTTGCTGCGGTTAAAGAATCTGAAGCACAAGGCCTTCATGCTCCTAGAGCTGGACAGAGCCATCATCAGAGAGGGAGGCGTTGATCTCATGAACACAGAGTCACTGAGATACGCGTGCCATCTACGCGGCCTGAACAGCAGCCATCTATCCAACCAGGACATGAGGGACTGGCTCTCGAAATGGCTCTCTATTTCTGAGCATTTAGATAAGGAGACATATTCGCTACTGCTCCATTGCCCTATATTCTTGGCGTACAATCATCCACAGAATTGGGTGCTTATTTACTAGGCCCAGTAATAGCACAGAAATTATTTTTCAGTAGAGCGTGTTTTTTTTTTTATCGACTGTAAATGTCGATACTGTGTGTCACCGATAATTGGGAAGAAGTGTCGCTAAGCACTACTTATTACTTTTGTATAAAAATACTAGCTTTTGCCCGCGACTTCGTCCGCGCAGATAACGTCAGTGACGACATACCCCATACATCCACTCATGTCTCCAAGTATAAGGTTTTTATTTTCTATCCCGTGGGAAATTCGGAAAATCCCTTCTTAGAGCACCTACGTGATCCTCTAGGAATATTATCTACTAATTATAGTCTTCATTATTTACCTCGTGTTTTTATCCCGTGGGAAATCTGAAAAATTCCTTTGTAGTGCACCTTTATACTGATCAAGGAATAATATGAAAGTATGCCAACGTAATGTAGCTTTATTGGTACAACATTTCGGAATTTTTCAATCCCGCGGGAAAATCGGGATAAAAGTATCCTATATCCGTCTCCTGGTTCTAAGCTACCTCCCCACCAATTGTCAGCCAAATCGGTTAAGCCGTTCTCGAGTTATAAATAGTGTAACTAACACGACTTTCTTTTATAAATATAGATAAATAATAATAAATGAAGAAATAAAAGTCTATGGTGTTCGTTCGTTGGGATTTATCATGGTTTTTTCACAATAATTACAATAAACTTTACACAACTGTTCCAAAGTACTGCAAGGGATTGCGTCTGTCAATGTGACATGCAATTGCAATTAGGTAAATTATTTATCCAAGGTTATTGATTTATTTGTAAACAAAAAGTTTTCATTAAAATTCAGCATAGACTTAAAAGGCCAAAATTCAATTGCATTATTACAAACATCGATATCGAGAAGGTCGATAAAAAAACATTCACGCTCTACCGAGAAACAGTTTCTGTGCGACAAGATAATGAGGTCTAGTTATGAAGTGTTTTATAACGTTGTAAAACATGATTAAGGTCACTTACACTTGATAACATCTTGTTACAACTTATAAGGTTATTATAGGGTCACACGAAAGTTATATTTTAAATTCACTAACACATCAACAACAATTTGTAAAGTTATTAGGAAGTTGTTCTAAAATGTTATAAAGCAAACATGTAAAAGTTTTATAACGTTATAAAATGCTGTAACTCCGACGGGAGCACATAACACAACTGTTGATGGACTTGGGCCTGATTAACAAAGTTAATAAGTACTATAGGTAGCACCATTGTCCTGAAATAGGACTTATTTTCGTGCAGTGGTAAGAAATTGAGCTTTTTTGACAGTATTTTTATACCAAATTTCGAAAAGGGGCCTTACCATGACGTCTTAACGCCATTCAATTCAGTTAAGGTTCGCTCGCTGTCCGATCCATACTAAAAATGACAGTTTAAACCTGAACTGAGTCGGAATTGAATCGCATTAGGACGTCATGGTAAGGCCATAGGCCACTGGAAATGGGTGAAAATTGACTTACACAATTTTATTGTAGATAGTTCAACATAAATCATTTATTAACAGCTGAAGAGCTCTGTGTGTCTAAAGTTAAAGTCGTATTACACTGCGGCGATGGGTCGACGAATTCGACAAGTATCGGTGACAAGTGACAATTCGATTTGCTAAGTGACAATATCAAGCCAACCGGCGTCGATTCTTGTCGAGTTTGTAATGTCAACAGAATTGTCACTTTGGTGAAACAGGGGTTCGGCAATGGCTAATAGACTACAAGCCCATGGGAAAAAAAAACATGTGAAATGAAGCTTAGAAGGCTGTTACTATATCATAAAATAACTGAGCGCTATGCCGTCATTTCTGAGCGGTACAGATTTTTTCTCATACATTGAAAAAAAATGCACTAACTTCCGGCCCAGCACTTTAAAGCGGCACTTGGTTTTCGACATTTATTTTTAATCATCTATAAGCTATAAAAACGCCGTAAATTAATAATTAGTCGTAATTCCTCACTTGTACCTGAGAAATTCCATAAATGTACCGCTCAGAAATGACGACATAGCGCTCAGAGTTATTTTATGATATAGTAACAGCCTTCTAAGCTTCATTCACGCTGGTTCATTTCACATGTTTTTTTTCCATGGGCTTGTAGTCTATAAGCTTGCCGGATTTCTCTTGAAAGTCTAATCGGGACTTAAGGCCAGAGATCAAACCGTTTAAAGCTATGAAAGTTAGTTTTTAACTGATACTTAGGTACACACAGCAAAGCTATTCGGTAAGCAAGACAGATACGGCGCGAGCGTGCGTAGGTGCTTACCTGATTATATTGCCGTGTGTACATGCGTGTATTTTGTTATTAATTTATTTGCGAAAGCAGGCTGTGTAAAATCAGTGGTTAGAATAGTCTGAGTGGACGCTTGAAGCGGAGCGGGTAGCGGGGCTACATTTTATTTGATCAAGCTTTTTGAGCAGCGTTTCTGAAAGAAATAAACTAAAAAGTATTAATGATTTAGAAGCGATACTTACACCTACCTACCTCTTAAAAGACTAGCTTGGAGTATTATAGCGTTTTCCAAAAAAAAATCCTCATTTTTTTCTGAATTTAACTATTTTGGGTTTTACTTATTCAAAATCATTTACCCTATCGATTCTCGTACAAGAAAAAATGTGTTCCAGATTTTACTATGTAATTTTTATTCCTGTTCGTCACGTACCATACATACCTATATGAAAAAAGTGACGAATTGGAATGTAAATTTTGGGACACATTTTTTCTTGTATAAGGATCGATAGGGTAAACGATTCTGAGTAAGAAAGACCCAAAATAATTAGTCATGGGGACTTTTTTTTTGGAAAACGCTCTTTATCGAACTATTTGATTTCTGATCCACCGTAGAACGTTCTCACAGTAAACGTCACATGATTATCCTTGACAATTCATTGTAACGTTACTATGACGTTTACTGTGAGAGGGTTCCATAGTGGGTCGTGTATCAATTTTGTTCGATAGTACTTGTAGATGGGCATTTTCAAAAAATGTACCCTTGACTTTTAATGAACAAAAAATTAATGACTTTTTTTCCAAAATGATGTTTTGGGTTTTCCTGAATCAGAATTATTAGCACTATTTATTTTTGTAAAGAAAAAAAGTGTCCATTGGTTTTTGTCAGTTTTGTGACACTATTTTCATACGGTTTATTTGGGACGTCACAAAACTGCCACGAAAAAGTTGTATGGGAAATTAAGCTAATCTTGTTGGAAAAAGGGTACACGTTTTTTGAAAATGCCCAGATAGAACTCGAGTGGCTCGCGATCGTCGGCGCGGCGAGCGCTTTTTCTAATGCCCTTCCCTCATAGTGTGTCAAGTTCTTGACAAAGTCCACTCAAAACATTTGTCCCGTAGGTATTTAATTGTTCAAGTAATTATGGGAAGGTTACGGACTCGTGGTCCCACTGTTACCTACACACCACCATAAGGTTGTTCCGCGAGGTTCCTATGTCTATTCGGTTTGCACTTTGCATTACATTGCAATAAGGGTGAAAACGTAACACAAAGGAATCAATTAACTTTTGTTTTAATTAAGGCCCTTAACTATGTACATGTGTTTTGAAAACGACTCTAATATTATATAATCTTTATTGAGGATTTTTTGTAACAGTGGGACCACGAAAACTAACTTTATGAGACGGGGGCGCACTTAGCATGAGTTACACTTTGTTAGTTTAACGATATCTTTAATTTTGTGACAATCGTTGGTTTTGGTTGACGTTATTGCTAAAATAACTAAGCGAAACTTACGTTTAGTGTGTCAAGTTCTTGACAGTCGTGTATGGGAGGGCGTTATGCTCTCCAAAAACATTTTGTCGTGAACTTTCAAGTATTAAAGGTAGGGTTTATATCGCATGTACTTATTGTTAGTAAATCACATAGCAGTGAGCGTTTACGAGAGCAATGAACAGAGAAATCTCTCGCCGTGTCTTTATACATACTAGTGAAAATAAATGGTTAAATTTTAATTTTGGACTCGATTATTTTAAAATAAAAAATTGAAAAATGTTTCTTGCAAGCGTCCTTACTTACTTTGTGATTGTAATGTTAACAAGCTTATTTATTTATGTGGTTAAAAATCACGAGACGTCAGCCTCTATAAGAGGTTGCTAATGTTTTAAAAATAAATGAAAAATTATAAATACCTGTTTTGTTTTTTTTATCTGCTTAATAAACAAAGCAATGTCAACAAAAGGTAGTCTAACATGTAAGTATTGTTGTCACTGGCAAGAAGGAAATAAGTTGATAACTGGACGTTTTTATCTACCGTTGTACCCTGAGTTTCTCTCTGATTTCAACAAAACCATACCTACTCCATCCATAATTCCGAGCTGTAAAAACAGGGCCTCCAGGTGCGTCCCCAAAACATTGTACGGATGAGTCGGTTTTGTTTAAAAAAAATCCAATCCATTATTATTATGAGCCTATTGTGTCCCACTGCTGAGCAAAGGCCTTCCCCCAACGCCACTGCTCTCGGTCTGCTGCGGTACGTGTCCAGTCCCTTAAGGTGTCCAACTCGTCCCGCCATCGCCGTCTAGGTCTGCCGGGCCGCTTTGAGTTAGTCGGACTCCAATTAGTGGTTGTCTTGGCCCATAACTCATCGTAAGGCAAGCATAACCAGCCCAGTCCCATTTCAGCTTTGCCGCCTTTTTACCAACGTCTGTGACTTGAGTCATGGAGCGCAGGTCAGTGTTGCAAAAGCAAAAAAGACTTTATCTAACAACACTACGCTGGCAAAAGTTGTCGCTGGCTTAATGAATACCGGTTGCCATAATACAGAGAAAATAAAGATTAAGAAAACAACCTTTTCCTATCTTGACATTTCTGTCATTTAGATTTTTACCAAAAGACTTAATTGTATTACCGACGCATAGTCAAACTACAATGCTAACTATATTCAAGTCAGTAATTGTTATTTGCTTAATTACCCACGTTCACACCTCTAAACCATACAGCAAGCGCCAACAAGAAATATGGCGCGTAGAATGCGACTTGGGCATTATCACTGACCCTGACTGCCCAGTCGACGGCAGTTGGGCCGCCTGGTCCGCCTGGTCACCTTGCAAAGGATCCTGCGACAACATAGGCCATCGGACAAGGACTAGAGAAT
Source organism: Pandemis cinnamomeana (assembly GCA_932294345.1). Lineage (NCBI taxonomy): Eukaryota > Metazoa > Arthropoda > Insecta > Lepidoptera > Tortricidae > Pandemis > Pandemis cinnamomeana. The sequence goes on along the minus strand of OW028702.1, from coordinate 31,208,288 downwards.
GCAACAACCCGCCACCGTCAAAAGACGGAGTCCCGTGCTCCGGCCCCGATGATGACACCACACCCTGCCACTTAACCAACTGCACGGTAGAAGACTACAGAAAACTCGCTACTGGAGACTCAGGTCGGACGGAAGCACTGAATCAGCTAGCAGCTGCACCAGCCTTAATGGCTCGCTGCCTACAATCCGAATGCCCGTTCGAATCTATAGAAGCAGCTCTAGCTTACGACAACACTTGGCAGATCAGCCCCGAAGCAGTTTGGAATTCCTTGCAGTGTGTCAAACACAACATGGGCTGTCCTGTGGTTGGAGAATGGGGCGCTTGGGGCGAGTGGTCTTCTTGTGGCGCCCGATGCGGCCAAGGCGTGCGGTGGAGACTACGACGCTGCGATACACCCCCGCCTTCCGACGCCAGCCGCATTTGCACCGGGAAACCGTTGGAAGCGCAAGACTGTGAAGGCGATCAGTGCGCGATCGAAGACCAAGTAGACTACGGCGGGGGCGGCACATGGAGCGAGTGGCAGCAGTGGTCGGAGTGCTTGGAGACATGCGGCCCGGGCGCGAGGAGGCGCCGGCGGGTTTGCAACGAAAAGAAGACGCAGCAGGTCGGCGGTACCTGGGGTACCCACTGCCAGGGGCAGCACGATGAGTTGGAAGTTTGTGAAAATAAAGTGTGCGTCTTGGACGGCGCGTGGTCGGGTTGGAGTGTTTGGGGGCCGTGTTCGCAGTCCTGCGGTGCTGGTGTGCGCTCCCGCTCACGCTCCTGCACGAGACCGATCCCGGCTGGTGGCGGCACAGACTGCGTTGGACTCAAATACGAAGTAGGCTCCTGTCACCTCGCGCCTTGCATAGTCTTTTCCCACACCGTTGCCGTGTTAAACGGGGAATCATTCTTCCACTTTGACTTCGAGAAGAAACGGTCTACTCTCTTTCATTTCTACATTCGTTTTATGCCACTTTCCCCTCATGGCACCCTGGTACGACGAGGGACTATGCGGAATCCGAACGTAAGACTCAGCCTCCAGAAATGGCACGTCTGTATGGACGCAGGTGGGCTGTCAAAGTCTTGCTCTCTTCCAAGATTTTGCTCCCCATCTGTCATAGAGTCAGCGGCCTGGCACACGGCTTTAATCACAATTTCGAGCGATGCCGCTTCTTTAAGGCTAGATGACGCGCGTACGCCCATTCGAAGTACATTTCCATGTGATCCTGAGTTAGAAGACAATAAAATGAATATCATTATAGGTGAGAAATTCCATGGAGAGCTACAAGAAGCCGTTGTGAACTTTATTCCGTTAATACTGACTATGGATCAGAATACGAGGTATAGAAGATCAGATTTTGTTCCCACATACACGTCTAACATAGCTTATGAGAAGGCAGGCACCGAAGAAGCGTTTTTGAACCTTGCCGCGGACCAGTATTTGCGGTTGCCCTGTTTCGATGATCAAAACGAATGGCGATTGGAGCTCACGGTGAAATCAAAGCGAGATTCTGGAACTATATTGTTCTTAAAAGACGATAGCAGCGACAGTTGGCTGCATTTGTCTCTGCGGAACATGAGAATGAATTTGCGACTGGGAATTCGGGATTTTCGATCGGAGAGTTGTGGTTCTACGGAATACCTGCCTGATCAGTGGCTGGACGTAGTCATGCTGAAGAAAAGGGAAACCAATTCTGTTGAAGCCTCTATAAACGCTGGCGAGCGGATACATGCTGTTCTAGAGGAAGTTACTAATAGACACAAGCGGTACACTTACAAAAAATTCAACCCCTTAAATAAACTGAGAAGGTCGCGTAAAGAAGAAAAAGCCGAAGACAATAACACACAAGAAAACGAAACAAATGTTGTTACATTTGTAATATGCAGCGACGAATTCTTTGTGGGAGGTGTTCCACAGGACTTTCGCCGCAATACCGACGATGTCGCAGCGTTTTCTGGCATCATAGCTCTGATTAACATCAATGGGGAGTTACAGGATCTTCACAAATTCAGCGTAGAAAGGTCCAAAGGTGACAGAGTGCAGCTATCATCCAGGACGGCCAGCGTTTCGGGATCTTATCATGAAACTAGTTGGGGGAGCTCAAACAGTTTGAACTTGACATGCCTTCACGCGAGAACGGCAAGGTCTCCACAAACGGCTCGCTGGATCTTCCTCGATACAGGGATAGACAGCGTGATCAGTAGCAAGAAGGCCCGTTCTATTGACGACGGAAGAGTTCTCAGACTCGTAGCCACAGCCACCAACGACCTGCGGGGTTTCTACACTTGCCGATCACACGCGAGAAAAGTGACACGAAACATCGTAACATACGGCGTAATTGGGAAGATTCGACAAAGATTAACGTCACCAGATACCACCACAGCCATAGCTCTAGTTACTACACTAATTCTCATAATAGGGACCCTGACCTGGATTGTATCTGAAGGTATTAACGACCTACGAAACGGTTTCGGCTTTTTTCGCGATCGCCATCTCAATCCACAGCAAGAGGCCGAAGCTGTGTGCAACTATATAGACCAGAATATAGAACTGATTGGTTCTAAAAGCCAAGCAAAGCTGGCCAAAGCCAGGGCGAGGAGGAAGGGGCAACGCTTGGCTAGTAAAATGAACTTCGCCGCTCAGGAACCACAAGGAATGATGGCTGATCGGCCAGGTTCCGAGTCCACCTTGAGCGAATCCGATGGGATGCCAGACTTGCCGGCGATTAAAAGCTCCTCCATGGAAAACACTCAAGACATCTTCAGATGTGAACCTTGCTACGTCAGCTCTCCGCGTCACGGTTCTAACATAACTTCGCCCAGACCGAGGTTGACCTCTTCGACATCCGCAGATACTTCTCCAAGAATCCTGTGCTCACGTTTGTTGATAACTAGAGGGTACCAAGCGAGAGAGAGAAGGAAGAAAGTCAGCTCCGGCCCTAAGAAGCAGATAACAAATTTGCTTACGATAAAATCTTCATCGTTTGTCAACACGTCGCCCGCGCAGAAGATTTTGCAGCGATTTCGGGAACTTAAAAGTGATGATCCTTAGTTAACACATTCGTTGATAAGACTACAAAGTTAATTATTTAGTTTAAGTACCTAATTAAATGACTAAAAAACTTATTTCTTTTTCATGAGCTTAGCAGCAAAGACATCGTCAACCACACAATCAAAAATATACATAGGAGAGGCGAGGCTCCTTTTTCTGAAGTCGCTTAACTCTCGTATGTGGGAGCTAAAAAAGTACTGCATTCTAGTCCCATCTGTGTTAATATGCACAAATTCTGCTGATTTAAAAAGAATACAAAAATTATAGCCTCAAATTTTGAGGCTAGTTCTCGTGGTCCTACTGTTGTAAAAATCCTCACCAAAGAATAAAATTAGATTAGGTTCGTTAGGTTCAAATGCCCGAATTGCAAACGGAATAGAAATAGGAAAATCGAAAATCATAGGAATCACGTTATAGGCGATGCGGCTAGCCCTAGTAGCATTTACCGTTGGGGTGACCTTGCCAACGGTTGGCATTTTGTCGGGAGGTGGTAGTAGAACTGCCAACAAAGCCCCAACAGTAGACCAACGTTGTCGAGTTCTCGTTGATTTCCCCACGAACGTACATCATTGGGCCCACCAGATCTGCCGTCGATCAACCAACGAGGATATTTTCTCGTAGGTATATCGTTGGGTTAACCGAAATCAAATTTGCAAGATTTTATTACTCTTGCACTCACGTTTTAATTAAGAAATTCAATTTAATATTCAAATCTATACTATTAACATAAAAATTAACTTGGTGGCAACTGATTAAAAAAATGATGACCTGTTTATAGACTCAACGGGCCAACGATGTAACAATAACGTAATGTGTTCCACAAACACACGACATTGGGCCGACGACTTCAACGGTTGGCTAGCCAACAATATTTGTGTTGTAGTCACCACAAACTTATGACGTTAGGCCAACTAACTCTACGGCTGGCTTGCCAACAATATTTGTGTTGTAGTCACCACAAACTTATGACGTTAGGCCAACTAACTCTACGGCTGGCTTGCCAACAATATTTGTGTTGTAGTCACCACAAACTTATGACGTTAGGCCAACTAACTCTACGGCTGGCTTGCCAACAATATTTGTGTTGTAGTCACCACAAACTTATGACGTTAGGCCAACTAACTCTACGGCTGGCTTGCCAACAATATTTGTGTTGTAGTCACCACAAACTTATGACGTTAGGCCAACTAACTCTACGGCTGGCTTGCCAACAATATTTGTGTTGTAGTCACCACAAACTTATGACGTTAGGCCAACTAACTCTACGGCTGGCTTGCCAACAATATTTGTGTTGTAGTCACCACAAACTTATGACGTTAGGCCAACTAACTCTACGGCTGGCTTGCCAACAATATTTGTGTTGTAGTCACCACAAACTTATGACGTTAGGCCAACTAACTCTACGGCTGGCTTGCCAACAATATTTGTGTTGTATTCACCACAAACTTATGACGTTAGGCCTACTAATTCTACGGTTGGCTAGTGTAGTGGTATAACTACAAGACTTCGAGCTAATTTGCATACGCGCGACGATGACGTCACCGGAGGCACTTTTCTACCGAAATACATACATACATACACAAATCACGTCTTTATCCCTAACGGGATAGACAGAGCCTAAGGTAACAGGTACCTACAGGCCACATTTAGCAAGATTGTGGGCGTATTGGTGGAAAATGGAATCAAAATAGTTATGGGTTGCTAGCCTCATCGCCTATAACATGATTCCTATGATTTTCGCCCATTCCCTCGATGGTCTTTTACCATCTGCGCGGGTAGAGAAGCAATTGGTACATTCTATGTTTTTCTTTGCTCCCAGACCAGCATGGAAGAAACAGGTTTATTAGGTATCTATCATTTAATTCTAATCGAATACTAGCTTCGACTGAGATACAGGGATTATAGTAAAATATAGCCTCGAAAAGTACATGTGGAAAACATGACGCTTCGAGTTATTACGACACAGTCTACGAACCAAACTATAGGTACTGTTGGAATCAGAAAAATATGCTCTTTATTCATCTTATCATGGTATTATAGTTAGGGAGCTGGCGAGCATTTCGGTATATGATTTGCACACGTTTCACGTCGAGGTGGATTGCAGTGTAAATCATTACGAATCGATTTGGTTCAGTCAATTAAGGTCCTATGTCGCTGCGTTTTCGCGTTACAGCGGATTGAAGTTGCTTAAAAAAATCGGGGTATTAAATCATTTGCACATGTATGCTTCTGGAGTTCATGGTTACAATTATCTTGGAAACGAAGAAAATCGAAGAGGCAGACATTCAGGACTGCATTATCATGGGACGGAGTTGTAAAAATGTAAAAAAAAGCTCTCCGTGGATTCGAAAAAAAATGTGGCAGACACTTTGCTCACTGATTTTCAGCTGTATATAACTGTTTGAAATTCACGGAATCAAGGGACAGCGGGTATTGCATGTATATTGTTATTTTTTAGTTATATTCTTATAATTATATTTTAATCTTGTTTGTTGTTGTGAAAATGAAAAGCATGTAGGGTTTTAAATAATAGAAAAATCGTTTTTTTCGCAAAAATCAATTATTTATATTCATTATTTTTGAATAAAGAAAAATCTATTTTTAATAAATCGATTAATCTTTATTCAAAAAATAATAATTCAATTCAATTCAGAAAACAAAAAGTCGAACGGTCTGCCTTTGGAATATCAGAGGCCTGAACGTCTGCCTCATCGATTTTCTTGGCTTTCATAAGGAATTCAAACATCTGTCCAAGAGGCAGACGTGTGCGCATAATATAGCACACCTTTTTTTTCATTTTTGAAACGCTGTAGATTTACAACGCAGCGCCACCATGGTGGCAGACTATTTTTCCGTGGTTCTTCTCATTGTTTTTGATCGAACAATTCAAATCCGCCAAGTGTGCACTTCATATACAATTTTTTAAATCATAAAAATAAATTAAAAAATTGAATACTTCAAAAGTCAGAGCCCTGGATGTCTGCCTTTTCGATTCTTTGTGTTTCCAGGATGACTGCGATCATCAGCCCCAGAAGCAGACGTGTGCGCATAATATAGCACATCTTTTTTTTTACATTTTTGAAACGCTGTAAATTTACAACGCAGCGCCACCATGGTGGCAGACAATGTCCTTGATGTTTCTTAGGGCATAAATATCACTATTAATAACGTCTGAGTTGTGTGCTGATCATATCGAAATTTTGCTCGCCAGCTCCCTAACTATTACAGGCGAAAGCTGAAATCATTTTTCATGTTTTCATAATTTAAATGTCAGTGAGTTTTGTCAGTCTTCCTTCGTAAATTTTGTGACCGAGGGTTGGAAACAGTCGATAGCTAACATCAATTGAACACAAAAACATTAATTTCTAAAAAACTAAGGAACGTAGAAATTATCCGCTTATATTAGTATTTACAGAACTTTTTGGGTGTAAACCCTTCTATTTCCCGCCGTTCTACTCGCCGGCGCCGTCCGCCCGGCCGTTATTTAAATTAGGCGCGAACGTGTGTAACGTGAGAACCCCGAGCGCCGAGCCCCGCGCCCCACGCCCCGCGCCCCGCGCACTGCGGTCGCCTGCGTTGGCGCGTGCCGCGGTGTGGCGTGCGTGGCCGGCCGGCAGTCTGGCTGGCAGTTGAGTTGTGACCGATCGAGCTTGCTCCGCGCGCATTGTTTTTGTTTCGATTACCTATTTGTTAACTTCATAGTTTTAGATCCTTGCAACTTAATTAATACTCTAACGAATTGTAATAACTTGTGAATGTGTGTGTGTTGTGCCAGTAAATAGTTACACAGAAAACCGCCATTTATTCCGCGCCGCGTTCACAATAAATGGCGTCTCAACTGCAGGCCCGAAAGCCTACGGTTTAGTACACTACAGTGAAGTGACTAAATGTGTAGTTTGTATCATAGTGATCAGTAACGATGCCGCGTAGACGACAATCTCAATCTCATGACGACGAGTCGCCGCCGTCGGAGTCGCCGAACAACGTCGTGACAAGGCCGCAAGAATATTTTACATCTCTTATGTCGATTATTCAACAAACACAAGCAGAGATGTGCGACCGCGTGTTCGAGCGCCTCGGCCAGCTGCTGCTCATCGCGCCGAGCCCCCCCGCCCAGCGGCCGCTCACGCCGCTGAGTTCTTCAGCGGGAGAGGCGCTCGCGCCGACCGGCACTTTCGCGACGTGCACGTCGAGATTTACAGGACAGGGAGACATAGAAGCGTTTGTTGACGCCGTGGTTTTATACAAGGAAGCGGCGAACGTCCCTGATGAAAGGGCAGTCAAGGGCATGTCGATGTTGTTAGCTGGTGAAGCCCCGACCTGGTGGCAGAGTGCGTGCAGAGATATCCTCATGGGAAGAGGCGTTGACGTACCTGCGCGACGTTTACGGAGACTGCCGCTCGGAGTCGCATATTTATAGAGAGCTATTCAGCAAAGAGCAGTGTGAAGACGAGAACACGGATCTATTCATCGCACGAAGCCGAGCCCTCCTAACTAAACTCCCCCCTAAAGACTTATCGCTAAAAGTGCAACTCGATATGATATTTAGTTTAATGAACACGAGAATAACTAAATATTTACGTCGCGACGAATTTCATACGTTCAAAGATTTACTCAAGAAAGCCCACGACATCGAGGACAAAATTCGCGATGCAAAGAGCCGCCGAATCGCCGCGGAGGCGCAGATCAAGCCCGCGGCGAACTACGCGCAGCCTGTATCGACACGCAGCCCCGCGTGTGCACGCGCGCGCTCCTATACAAGTACATCTACATCGCACGCGCACGGCGTGCCGCCGCAGCCCGAGCGCACCAGTTTTGTTATCGACCTTCAAAAAGATCGATCAAATATTGACGTTTTTCTGTCTTCTTTCAGTCACGAAATGTGAACTTTGTAGCCTAAGGTAAGGAGCCCGATTGGGCAGTGTTTTAGAAATGCCGCTTCGCCGGAGGCATTAATAAACTTTCCCGTCCGTCGCTTGTTTGTGCAGTGTTGTGCTTGTGCCGTGCAATGTGGACGTCATAAATCCGACATCGGTTGGTGGATGCGCCGCTGGGTTCGCCCGCGGCGCAACGCCAAGGCTCACACCGTAGGCTCCAGTTGGTCGCCCTAAAGCAAGCCGAGAGCTTGCGGCGCGGCCGCAGCCTCGACGTATATAGCCGTCCCCGCGACGCCGCCACGGCCTGGTCCAGGCCACAGCGTGCGACCGATCTTCGCCCTGCCGCGCCGCCAACCTGCGCGCCATCACCCGAGGTCAGCTACGCCATCCAGGTGTTTACGCTTTGCGTGCGAACGGTACCGTAGACATTTTCTTTGCTTATTTGCCGGCCGGCCCTTTAGTTAGAGTCAGTGTAGGTTTAAATAATATAAGTATCTCTTAAGCGAAGCATGTTCCTCTAATTGTTCCTCTGCGGCCGTAACCGCCATGTCGCGTTAAGTCAATATAGTGTATGTTTAGCACTCGCATTTGTTTTCCTTCCGACGAAACCCATACCCAGTAGCAAACAAGAGGACCTTGTACTACAAAGGTTCAGGTCATCCGAGAATTATCTTGGCAAAGTAAGTATTTTATACCTGATCATTATCATTTGTGTTGTATTCACTACAAACTTATGACGTTAGGCCTACTAACTCTATGGTTGGCTAGCAAACAATATAATAGATACCTACTTTTGTTTGCAAGTGGCAAGGATAACTCGTACCTACCTACCTGCTTTACCTAATACTAGCTAGTACCTACTAATAAGCACAGTAGGTAAATGAAAAAAATCTGAAATCGTAAATTTCTTGCTTTAATTGCGTAAAATTATTACTTACAAACTTAATTAATATTTACCTATCTACATTTTGCTAGTGTCAAAAAAATACTACTTAATAATTACATACATTCTTAATTAAGCAGGTATTTGTGACGCGAGCTGCAGGCGAGAATCGTAAAATATGCGATCGAGGGCTTTTTGTTTAACTGCCCGTGGTGAGTAGGTACACAATTTATGGCTATTTAGGCTATATGGCCAGGTGTGACATAAAAACATACACATAACTACACCTTCAGTAGCATTCCAATTTGGTCCTATTTGTGCCCAACATAGGGTCAACCGAAAATGCTACTATGGTTGAACCACAAGTACTTACCTACCTACCTACCTAGGTATAATATATAGTATCTATTAGGTATACTCTGGCACAGTATATATAAGCGGTTGTTTCTAAATACGATTGCATTCATTTTAAATCCCCAGGACACGGGTTCCACACTATCTCGACCAATACTATAATTATAATTTCAAAATTGGTAGGTAATGCTGAGCCAGCGACCGTTTCACTTTTGCGAAGACACACACAACGCTGATGATCTATTTTCCATGTTTGTATTTATTTTTCTTGTTTATTTTCTATAAATTAGTGTATGTCCTCTTATAGGTATTTGTGTGTCTAGCAAAAAGGAATAAAAATGTCTTCTTTCTTTCTAATTAATACATGTATACCTAGGTAAAAATCCGTTTACTAATAGGATGGATCTCTACAGTATGTGATGTCTTTAGTAAACGTAAACGGGTTGTAAATACATTTTCCATTGGATGACATTTGGTATATAACACTGCGAATTAAGTTTCAGGCACTTCCCAGCTTCCCACACCGGTGTCGAAAACGTCACTGGATATTTTTTAACAACCAACAACTTTATTCTGTGAAAGTTGTTGCTGTGTGTTGAATAATATCACCAACGCTTTGATACACCGGTGTAGAAGCATCTCAAGGCCGGTGCAAACCGGTTGCGTATGCAGCACGTATTTATGCGTATATATGCGTGTGCAGCGCGATTGCGTAGGATACGCCGAGATGTCTAGAGCTGACACAAATATGCGTACGTAAGTACGTGTGTACCTACATGCGTAGTTGTGCCGTGTACACACGCGCGTGCAGCTACACGCAGCTCTGCGTCTCAGGGGTAACCTACGTTTACGCGCTGCATACGTATACGCATACGTGCTGCATACGCGACCGGTGTGCACCGCCCTTTTCAACGAAAGGCCAACGTAGATATATCTACAGTTATAAATATTCAGAAGGGCCTCGGTAAGGAAATACCTAATTGGCCCAATGTGGATAAACAAGGGAAGGGCTTACCTAGGACTGCCATCATTGGGCCACCTTGTTTTAAGATTGACAATCCAACGTAAAGCCAACGTTTGGGCCTATGTAGGCACACATGGTTGGCCCAGCATAGAAAATATCTACAGTTATTCAGAAGGGCCTCGGTAAGGAAATACCCAATTGGCCCAATGTGGATAAACAAGGGAAGGGCTTACCTAGGACTGCCATCATTGGGCCACCTTGTTTTAAGATTGACAATCCAACGTAAAGCCAACGTTTGGGCCTATGTAGGCACACATGGTTGGCCCAGCATTAAAGCCCAACGATGATCCTACCGTTGGTACTACTATTTTTAGGGATGACAAACCTCACGGTTGGCCAACCAAAAAGTGGACGGAGGCCCGACAAACAGCCAACTCAAAATGCTACTAGGGAGCAACCCATCACTATTTTGATTCCATTATTTTGCCATCTTTACGCCCACAATCTTGCTAAACGTGGGGTCAGGTCTTGCCACCTTAGGCTCTGTCTACCCCGTAAGGGATAAAGACGTGATTTGTGTGCATGTTATCTATGTACAGAAATACGAAAACAGGGTTCCGTCGACCTTAAGGTGGTAATTCGACTTTTTTATAACAGTGGCACCGCGAGAACTAAACCAAATGTTGCTTTAAGCACAGAATTACAAAGGGTGGGTAAGGGAGCCAGTAATAAAAAAACATGTGGTTCTAATAATATAATGTTTCAATATATTGTTACAACTAGACACAAAATAGCCATATCTAGTTCTTATATTTGTACTTTAAAATTACTTAGATGAGTTACATTTCATGAGATTTCGTATAAACTATATGACGATATATACCTGCAATCACTTATTTATAAACATCGACAATTTTTTTATCTACATAGGTATTCACTACTACCAATTTGACTGACTAGATTAGTAGGAAATATAATTAAAAAAAAGAAGAAAAATCTTTATTAAATCACAATAACATAAGAACAAGAAAGAAAGCGATGTCTATGAACATTATTAAAATGTGAACTATGCTTTATGAATTAATTTGCAGTTTGAATTGCAACCCTCTCCGACAATAAGGAATATGCATAAAAAAATGACCCATTTCTTAAAAAAATGCGAAAATATTGTAAAAAATATTACGAAAAGTGAAATTAAAAGTAATATCGGTCAAGAAATAGGGAAAATATAAGTTTTAAACTACTAATTAGTCAGCGATTAGAAAGAGATCCGATATGACACATGTGACGTCATTTGTCTCAACGCCCACATAAACTCCATATTCAAATTCTGTTTTTCTAGAAAGAGGTAGAGACAAATCTTTGATAACTTGTCTCTGTTATTTTTATAGTTAATACAAAAAAAATACATAATTGAATTTTTAATGAAAGCCATGAACAGTGTTGCCAGGTCACTTCCCTTAAAAATTACATTGTCATCCCTAAAAAGTTCCATTTTCATTTAAATCTTGGGGAACGAGCTTTTTTTTTTTACCTCATCCATAGGAATTTGGAATAATATTTGTGTAAATAACAAAAAATTAGCCTGTATATTTTAGTATGTATTTAAAGTTTTTTTTACCACGTATCTTTATGCCGGGACCCCAAAATGTACCAACCAAAATACAAAGTTCCTCCCAAGTTCTGCGGGGGTGTCAAAAGTTCCGCAAAACGGAACTTTCGGAACCAAATGGCAACACTGGCCATGAATAAATATCAAAAACTTCCCTATTGTCGAGCTGGTGCGGTACTAAGAGTACATACACGTCCAATACGTACAGTCAGCGTCATATATATCGTTACTATAAAAGTGTCCAAACATATCGTTATAAGTGAAAAACTTAAGAAAACGTCCTGTGTGTAGTGTACAGAACTGATACGGGACTTGAGTCATTTCTCTAATTTGGAACGTCAATTTTATTTGTCTATTCGCACACTTTACTCACACATACATGTAATTTACATATTATGTCAAAGGAAATAGAGCGTGTACCGATATAATATGGTCAATTTGACTGGAACGTTATTATGACGCTGTCTATACTAGTAAAACCTATGAATATAACACTGTCTTTTCTGAGTCAACATTAAAACGAATAAATAGAATGTCTTTTTTAAAACTACAATAAACATTTTTAACAATAACACTAATTATAACCTACAATTATGTGGCATGCAAATTAAATTTACATAATATGTAATTAACTATGTAATAACTGTAAATCGAGAAACATTGTGAGAGACTCATTTTTTGAGCTTCGACTAATAACGCATTTATTCGAAATTATATCCTAGTCTTTTACATAGCTTAAAAATATCTAAAAATCAAAAGATTCGCGTAAAACTAAAGCTCTACTGACCTGCGAGCTGTAAACCTAACTGTTGCACGTTACACTAACCGAAAACTCTACAGTCTGTTTCAATAAGGAACGTATGGTACTTAAACTGTCTCCAACTTATTTCTTTTAAGCGATGAGACCGCCTATTGTCTACTTTGTTCTTTGTTTCTGTATTGTTTTGTACTGATTTGTGGTGTTCAATAAAGAGTATTTGTATTGTATTGTATTGTATGGCTAACACATTCACTTTTACGTCACCCTAGGCCGTAATAGGGATATTACGCACACTTCGCGGGCAGAAAATCTCACTTCCTGGTCGAGGCAAGACGTAAAACTTTATACAAACCACGGGCGGTAATTCGTAAACCTTCGGTTCGGGCCACAAACACCTGCGATCTGAGACAATTACGAATTCACCGCCCTAGGTCTGTAATGTACTGTAAGAGGTGAGGCTTTATCGTGACACCCTGTTCATTCAACGATTATCGAAACACAGACTTGACTATTTTACATGTCTAAAGATCGAATTATTAGTAATCGATTGTTAGTGCTAAAATTTAATCGATGCATACATACCGTCACGCCTCTTTCCCATAGGGAGGCCTTCCCCTCCCAACGTGACCATTCACACTCCCCAAATATATGTTTAGTTAGTCTACTTTCATCCATCCGCTCTACATGCCTAAACCAACTAAGCATACTTTTTTCTATCCTCTTTCACACCAGCCCGTTCTCTTATCACATTGTTCCTTATTCTATCTTTCAAAGATACACCTTCCATACTCCTTAACGCTCTCATTTCTACTGCATTTATTCTACTTTCATGCTTCTTTTGCCATACCCAAGTTTCGCTACCGTACATCAATGTTGGAACAAGCACCCCTCTGTGGACAGCCAGACGCGCCTTCTTCGACACCTTCTCACTGCTCACAAAGATGCGCAGCGCCCCATTTACCATATTTCCTGCATTCACTCTTCTTTCAATATCACTTTCACACTTCCCATCTTTCAATTTAATCGATAATTGTTGAATAAGCAGGATCTCACAATGAAGGCACAACTCTAAATTTGACATTTCACGTGACAGCTGGTACAAATAGAAAAATTCCAAGGCTCACCTGCTATGGTTGGTGTAGCGGTATAGCACGCATCATGGAATTATGAGGATCCGGGTTCGATTCCCGGCCACAGCTTTACTTTTCGGATTTTTCTGTGTCTAATTTTCAGTGTCGTTTAGAAAGTGAATGAGTCAGCCATTTCCTTATTGAAACTATTAGAGGCTGTATAGCGCCTGATTATATACTGGCTGTAAATGTAATCTATTCGCATGTATGTTAGTTTAAACGGTTGTCTAAGCAACACCGAATGTTGTGCTTAGACATGACAACAATAATATTGTTTGTTGATTGAGAGACTGACGTGTGTCACGTCGCGGCCTGTTTTTATAGTTTTCCTTTAATATACATATTTACCGTTAAATCTTGCTGCTCATTTCCACATAATCTCATTTGAAACACTGTAGGGTTTTATACTGTAGCATGCAACGGTTACAGTAACAGCTCGCAGATCAGTACCCAGCATTTTTTATGGCATTTTATGGCTCCAACAGGACGACTAATTCTGAGCATTGATCGAAATAAATCATTCATTCTTAAAGAACATCGACAGGAACTCGAGCACGACTAAAATACATTCTGTGTGCTCTAGAATGCTATTCGGGTGTCCTAGCTCTCTCACTCACTTATGGGTTTGATTTTCGAATCTTGTGCCCCTGCGCCCTAGATGGCGCATCACAGAATCTATTGTTGTTAAGTTTAACTCTATTCACCACCGGAGGACGCCACTATCTAAATTTAGTGTCGAACTCTCTAGAAGATGAACCTTCTGGGAGCCCTCTGTTTTAACAAAACTGAATGGAGCGAGTTTACTTCCTTCTGCTGTGTGTTTGAAGGACCCCTTCTGAGCCCATCTGGTGTGCTCCACAAATCGGCTGATTGAGGGAGACAACAAGCCTAACCCGAATGACAATCTAAGAGCTCACAGACTGTAAATTAACAACTTGAGGCGTAGGTATTACAATTTATTTTACCTAAAACGCGATTGATCTAAATCGGTCCAACCGACATCTAATTAATTTAACCGTTTTTGGAATTGTTTTTATGGATGAGCACAAGTTTATCACATTTTCACTAAAATTTCACTAACATTAATTTGATAAACTTTATTATCTTCTAACAATGTTTAATAACATTTTATTTATTATTTTTCTAGCTCCAAAAAAGATACTAAAAGTTTTTTTTTTGCTAATAGCCTCTTTAGCCAATATTACTAGAAGTATGTCAAACCTAGTAGTTTCAGATTTGATGTCGCCTTGGATAGGTGATTTTTTGCACGCTTCTAACCTAATGCCCAACGACTTATTTTTAGTACTTCGCAATCTAGTTCCGGCCCAATCGAACATAGTAAATTTTTAATTAGTCCAACATCCCAACAGTACTTACACTTTAAACACGTACCGATCCTAGAATCTGGCGGGTATCGGATTCCGGCTCTAAATGTCAATTTCAGATTTTACAACAGTTGAAATCTGGGCCGCTAGAATATGTGCCTTAAATTAGTACACTGGGTCGTTACAATAAAGGTCATTATAACTTTAACCTTAGCCAACGATTATCAGATAACCTATGACACATTATTTCAAAATCGTAAAGATATCGCTAAAGAGCGTTTTAAAAAAACTAGGTGCATGAACGTTTTTCCCAGAATTCAACTATTTTGGGGTTTTATTACTAAGAAATCTTACTAGAATCGTTTACGATCCTAAAACAACAAAGTGTCCCATAACTTCCATTCCAGTTCGTCACGCTTTTTTTATGTATGGAACGTGACGAACAGGAAAAAAATCCATGGCAAAATCTGGGACACATTTTTTCTTGTATGGCAATCGATAGGGCAAACGTTTCTGAGTCAAAAAAAAACAAAATAGTTCATGCAGACTTTTTTTTGAAAAACGCTCAAAACTTGGATCTCACGCTTAACAATACTTAATCAAAAAGTACCAGGAGAGCATGAGTGCAGAGCGTAAACTCCTAATCCTTATTGGTCTTGAAGCGTCGCTCCTTCATACGCGGAGTTCCCTTCCTCTGATAATAGATGGCAGTGCCCAATACTCCAGCGCTGAGACCGGTCGAGATGACGAAGTTTGCCATCAACTTGAAATCGGCCGAGTCCACGTATACTGTGAAGATGCGAGCTGAAATAATAGTAAATTTTCTGACATGTATTGGGAACGTGCGAAATGTATGGTGGAGGTATAGAAAACGACCACAGCGCATGCCGTGGCAGAAATGTGCAACAATGGGGGTTTAATTAAACATGTTGCTTTGAAAATGGGTCACTATTAAACGTGTTTCATAGGGTGTCAAGGTAACAGATGTTTGGCGAATTATGTTGGCTCGTATTAAATAACTATTGCCATTAAATATATATAAATATAAATATCTTGGGACAAATTACACCAATTGACCCAGCCCCAAACTAAGCAAAGCTTATGGGTACCAGGCAACGGATAAACATACTTATATAGTGTAGATAAATACATACTTAAATACATACAACATCCATGACTCGGGCACAAACATTCGTATTCATCATACAACTGTCTGCCCCTACCGGGATTCGAACCCGGGACCTCTAGCTTCATAGTCAGGGTCACTAACCACTAGCCTATCCGGCCGTCGTAAATTAGTTCTTAGTTCTTCTACATTCCTTACGTGTTCTGCTAAAACCATTTTATTTCATTTCAGCATAGTTTGGAGATGGAAACTTATGTGTTTTACACTCTCAAAACCAGTTTTTATAAGAGCATCCATCTTTCCTATTACTAGTTGTAACAAACACAAACATACACAAATCACGTATTTATCCCTTACGGGGTAGACAGAGCCTAAGGTAACAGATACCCACAAGCCACATTTAGCAAGATTGTGGGCGTATAGGTGAAAAATGAAATCAAAATAGTGATGGGTTGCTAGCCTCATCGCCTATAACATGATTCCTATGATTTTTGCCCATTCCCTCGATGGGCTTTTACCATCTGCGCGGGTAGAGAAGCAACTGGTATATTTTATGTTTTTTCTTTGCTCCCAGACCAGCATGGTTGCAACAAATGCCTCTAAAAATACTATTTATTGTACAATATTTGACAAACGCCCCTAAAGAAGCATTTGCAGATGGCGCCACTGCCGTACACGGTGCCTGTCGAAGCTGTTGCTTATATAAACTCCAGCTAGGTGTCGCTTTAGTGGATTCAAACTGAGTTTCGTTTGTTTCCCGTAGTAACTTGTAATGTATTGATTGAAACCAAAGTTAGCTTTGTTCCAAGATGATCTAGATGGCGCTGTACCGTGACACAAACTAGCTAACGTTTGATTCTTTGCAATGTTAATAACATTCGGACTCCTCTCTTATGACAGAGCAAGTGTTTGATTAATGCAACGCCAATATTCTATGCTTCCATGCTGGTCTGGGAGTAAAGAAAAAACATAGAATGTACCAGTTGCTTCTCCTCCCGCGCAAATGGTAAAAGTCCATCGAGGGAATGGGCATAGGAATCATATAGGCGATGCGGCTAGCTACCCATCACTATTTTGATTCCCCTTTCCACCTATACGCCCACAAGCATGCTAAGCGTGGCCTTTGGGTTTTGTCACCTTAGGCTCTGTCTACCCCGTAAGGGAGAAAGACGTGATTTATGTATGTATGTATGTATGTATATTCTATTCACGACGATGCGGTTGACCTACTTGGTAATGACCCCGCCTGCGAAGCAAGAGTCCCGGGTTTGAATCTTTGAATCCTGGTATGGGCAAATATTTGTGTAAGCACGAATATTTCTATCTATTTAAGTATGTATTCCTCTACATACGTAGGCATGTACATTTATCGTTGTCTAGTACCCATAACATAAGCCTTACTAGCTTACTTCGCTTACTACGCGCCGCATCAAACTTACATACAATACATACATAAATCACGTCTTTATCCCTTACGGGGTAGACAGAGCTTAAGGTAACAAAACCTTAAGGCCACGTTTAGCATGATTAAGGGCATGTTGGTGGAAAGGGAAATCAAAATAGTGATGGGTTGCTAGCCGCATCGCCTATAACATGATTCCTAAGACTCGCCCATTCCTTCGATGGGTTTTTACCATCAGCGCGGGAAGAGAAGCAACTGGTACATTCTGTTTTTTCTTTGCTCCCAGACCAGGCGGGAGGATAATGATGTGATATCACTACATAGTATAAAATAAAGTCGCTTTCTCTGTCCCTGTGTCCCTATGTCCCTATGTATGCTTATATCTTCAAAACCACACAACGGATTTTGATGCGGTTTTTTTTAATAGATAGAGTGATTCAAGAGGAAGATTTATATGTATAATACATGCATAATATACCGTGCGAAGCCGGGGCGGGTCGCTAGTACAATATAAACATAATTATCAGTCAACAATAGGCGTCTTTTGTATGAACAAGAAAACAGTGTCGTAAAATGCTTCATGTTTGGAAAGCTGTATCGTAATTAACTAGGACAAATTTAACGACGTCATACATGGATACACACTGACATAAAATATATAGACATATCGATAGGTAGTGTGTTTCGGCGCGGCGGAAAGATTCGGCTGTTTTTAGGCCGAAACATAATTACCTAAGCGTTTTCCAAAAAAAAGTCCAGATGAGCATTTTTTCCATAATTTAAGTATTTTGGGTTTTTCTTACTCAGAATCGTTTACCCTATCGGTCCCCACAAATTGTGCCTCAAAATTTCCATTCCAGTTCGTCACTTTTTTAATATAGTTACGTATGGAACGTGACGAACAGGAAAATAAATTCCATAGTTAAATCTGGGACACACTTTTTCTTGTACGAAAAACGATACGGTAAACGATTCTGACTAAGAAAGACACAAATTTATAAATTCTGGAAAAGATGTTCGGGTGGATTTTTTTTTGGAAAACGCTCAATTTTATGCAGAAACCGACCGAAACTTCGGCCGGACACTAGGTACTTAAAATGAATGCTTGATAGGGATGTACCAACTCAGAAAAACCTGACTGGTATTAACAAGATTTGTAATTCAGGTAGCCCGGATCGAATTCGAGTTACACAACGAGTGTATGATTTGTTAGTTATTACATCCAACACTCTGTTGGGACAAAATTATCATTGCTCTTCGGATGTCGGATTGAAATAAAAAGGTTGTTTCACACCTCTCATTCAGAGAAGTAACTTTTGTTCCCTGACCCTGACGAGAGGGACCCAAGTGCAACTTTTCGGACCAAGCCTAAGTGTTTTTTGCAAAAGAATTTTTTTTAAGTTGATATTTGTAAAACCACGCTATTATCTATGTTGGCTGCTCTTCACTATCACTACATAGTGTAAAATAAAGTCGCTTTCTCTGTCCCTATGTCCCTATGTATGCTTATATCTTCAAAAGTACACAACGGATTTTGATGCGGTTTTTTTAAATACATAGAGTGATTCAAGAGGAAGATTTTTAAGTATAATTCTACGCAGACGAAGTCGCGGGCAGAAGCTAGTTAATTATATTTAGAATTGTTTTTTCCACATCCATTGTATTCAAGTATGAGCCATTCGGGAGCCTTTACAATATAGTCGGGCGACGTAAAAAAAAAACACTATCGGGAAAGACAAAGCAAGTTTAACCGTCCACAAATTCAATGGCAACGTGCCTTAGTTACTTACCAATGTTAGTGCTGACAGAGATCAACCAAGTAGTGAGAGAGACAGCATCTGCGTTGCCAGATTGAATAATACCGTATATGTACGTCACTTTGGCAAAGCCACTCAACGGGGTGCAGCATGGCTGGAAATACAAGAAATAACTATTAAAAAAAAATTGTTCTGTCATCACGGACCGGACTATTTTTGCCAATAAGTCTGGTATCAGTCGCGTGCACTTCATAAAGACAATAAACAAAAATTTTAACAAAAAAAAAACCGACTTCACAAAACAAACTAATACGCACTAAAAAGAAAAAAATAATTGCATATTCTTCTAAAACTTAATAATCAACTTACTTTTTCTACCTATCAATATGTAGGTACGATCTATCTAATGTTGTTACAATTATTGTTATTTCTGGAGTCTGTGTCAGCCAACGTAGGCTTGTAAAGAACTACACATTATATATAGGTGAGATGTGCTTGTGTATAAAACTTAATTTGTAAAAAAATATTTATTAAATTATTCTCGTATTATTATTGCTAGGCATATTGTAGTGTTTCCTTGGCTGACACCGACTCCAAACATAACAATAATTGTAACATTAGATAGATCGTACGATATTGATAAGTAGAAAAAGTAAGTTGATTATTAAGTTTTAGAAGAATATGCAAATATTTTTTTCTTTTTAGTGCGTATTAGTTTGTTTTGGAATAGTTTCCTTTTGTGAAGTCAGTTTTTTTTTGTTAAAATTTTCGTTTATTTTTTAAATTTTTAATGAACCAGTGTTGGACACTTTAAGTTGTCAAGCACCGGTAATGGACACTTCATTCTTAATTGAAAGGGATCCATGTCTATTACTGGTGCCGTCACCCTAGTATACGCTGCTGTAATTGCTATCTGTTTCGGACATTTGAGGTGGATAATCACTTACATAATAAACCGACTTGACAACAAAATGAAGGTAGTTTTTTGTCTGACCTGTCTCAAAACTCTGTGCACATTGCCTGATATCGTGCTAACAGACCGATCCCAGCGCCTAGCAGTGTTTGCTGACAACACTCCCCATGACGTGAACCTCGTGAAAGCCGAGAAGGACAAACTCAGCAAGTACCTTGACTTGGCTCACGAGGTAACCGCCATATGGGACGTCGACACAATCATTGTACTGTTAGTCGTCTCAGCGAACGGTCTCATAGCGATGAGTCTCGGCCAACATCTCGAGACTCCCGCTAGATGGTTGGCTCCCCAGGGTCGGATACAGAAGGCAGTACTCCTTGACATGGCGCGAACCGTCAGATGTCACTCTGCAGTAACCGCGTAGCTTGAGCCCTTACCGTTATCGGTTAGGTTAGATTTTTATGTTTTTATATTTTGTATTAACGTTCTTTTATTACTGCTACATGAATATTGTAAAACCTAGCTTATAGAACTATGAAATAAGACAACGCCTTTCATCAATTAGGAAATGAGCTGATAGTCTTTAAACTGCTGGACCGATTTTAACCAAACATTGGCTAAGAGCCGCAGGGAAACTGGCTCACATTGAGATCTCACAGACGGGCACACACACAGACACATCGACGTCAAACATAACCCTCTTTTCGCGTCGGTTATTATCAGAGATCGGACAAATTTGCGTCATTGCTCGCAATAATGTGGACATGACACCAAAATTAATCAAATATGTAATCATTTAATTAATTTCTTACTTGACTTGAATTTTAATTCCTAGTCAATAAATACAAAAGTTTGTTAAAGTATAGATATATTAAAGAAAATAATCAGTATTTTTTTCCAAATTTTCTGCAGTCACGGAGGGTTTATACCTATAGAAGTAGGAAACTTTTTTGTCAGAAATAATAATTATATCTAGCAGGATCGTGATTTCTTTATTATATAAAAATATTTACGAGAACGACAACTGCCACTTTAATTAACATTTTGCAAATAATTTTATGCATGTGTAAATTTTAATCTCTGGGAGTTCAAATTTTATTTCGAGAAATTAATTAAATGATTAATTATTTGATTAATTTTCGAGTCATGTCCACATTATTGCGAGCAATGACGCAAATTTGTCCGATCTCTGGTTATTATATTCAGTGCAATAAAAATTACACTTTTCAATTAGCTAAAAAAAAAAGT
The DNA here is from genome assembly GCA_932294345.1 of Pandemis cinnamomeana. Classification (NCBI taxonomy): domain Eukaryota; kingdom Metazoa; phylum Arthropoda; class Insecta; order Lepidoptera; family Tortricidae; genus Pandemis; species Pandemis cinnamomeana. Next base: position 31,186,902 of record OW028702.1, on the reverse strand, counting down.
TTAACACACTGTAATCCTACACGTAATATGTACTCACCACAAGACATGACAGGATATCCTTGGGCAGAATGTCCGCTGCAAAACCGGACACGGTGATAACGTATGCCAAAGTCCCCAGGGGCACCATCGGCACGGTCAACATATTCTTATACCTCAGAGCGTAGTAGAACATAACATATATCTGCACCAATATTATCGGGTACTCGAGATATGTCATCACGTTGTAACCGTTCGTAAAGTTGTACAGCGTCACAATTGTGAATCTGGAAGATTATGAAACACCGTTTAATGTCACTTTCAACATGAAACTATCGTGAGACTCAATCATAATTACAACATAAACGGATAACTCACGTATAAAAAGTCAAGTGATGCTCGTCATGTTTCGGACTATTTCGTAGGGATGGAAAGGGGAATCAAAACAGTGATGGGTTGCTAGCCACATCGCCTATATAACATGATCCCTAAGATTTTCGCCCAATCCCTCGATGGGCTTTTACCATCAACGCGGGAAGAGAAGCAACTGGTACATTCTATGTTTTTTCTTTACTCCCAGACCAGCATGGAAGAAGTATGTATAATTATGTTAATGTTATACACATCAAAAGAGCAGGATCACGCTGTTTATAAATTAGCATGACTAAAGCATTAGTTTTGCTTGGCACAAGTACTTACTGCTCTACTTAACATAGTATTGTATCAATAAAATTTTAAGTAATAATGTGTGGCTCAGCGGTACAAAATATGGTTCAGTCTCCATTAAAAATTACCTACATTTTCATACATGTGCGGGTCAATTTTTTTGCCCCCGAGTGTATTTTTCCTCCCGGTAACTTTTAACTATACAAGTTGTTATTAACCTTTTGTCGCCACGTCAAATACAAGAGACACACACAATTTTACATCTTCCCCTGGCCAGGAAGTACAAATTAAACCTACATACATTCATACCGTCACGCCTCTTTCCCACAGGGGTAGGCAGAGACTACTTTGTTCCACTTGCTACCATCCTGACATACTTCTTTCACTTCATCCATATTCATCAATCTCTTCATACATGCTCGTCGGTTTCGGGTACTCCTGACCTGACCTTTTTCCAAAACGTCTCCTATTTGGTCTCGAAACGTCCATCTAGGCCTTCCCCTCCCAACGTTACCATTCAGACTCCCCCTACAGATCTGTTTAGTTAGTCTACTTTCATCCATCCGCTCTACGTGACCAAACCAACTAAGCATACTTTTTTCTATCCTAGTCACTATATCCCCTTTCACACCAGCACGTTCCCTTATCACACTATTCCTTATTCTATCTTTCAGTGTTTTTTTTTTATATGAATAGGAAGGCAAACGAGCAAGTGGGTCACCTGATGGTACGTGATCACCACTGCCCATAGACACCCGCAACCCCGGAGGGATTGCAGATGCGTTGCCAACCTAGAGGACTAAGATGAAATGCCTCTTGTACCCGTGATTTCCCCGGCTGTCTTACTCTCCACACGGGAACACAGCAGTGCAAGCACTGCTACTTAGCGGCAGGATTAGCGAGTGAGATGGTGGTACACCTATAATCACTAAAATGGTATTTGACGTCCGGTCTCGAGAACTACGCGATTTATTAAAAGTCAGTAGGGCTTAAGATGAAAGGTAATTTTGTATGGCCATATTGTATTTGTATGTCGTTGGTATACATACATACATACATA